>CM035111.1:316426-1694994 GCA_020205505.1 Panax japonicus | reverse complement strand
ACAAATTTTTTATTCTATAAGAATGAGTCATTTTCCCACCTTTATTACTCCAATCCAAACTTCTTAGCATAAGGGGTAAAAAAGAAGGTTCCAATATTTTAGGCAATCCCTCTTTTGATAAGTCTCCCCTTTCACCTTTCCACACCCTTCTTCCTTGTACCAAACTAAGCAAAACAAAAAAGGTTCCACCTTTCAACTCCATTTGAGCTTTTAAGGTGTCATCTTTATTACTATTATTTTATAATATTTGTAGGTGCTACATTTTTCTAATTTTGTGTTACTTTTATCATTAAACATGTTTTTTTAAAGAAGTCAACAAGGCAATAATTAATACAAAAGTTGACAATAAAATAATGAATTTTGTTAACCTTTTCTTTCTGGCCTTACTAGCCCCTGCAAATTCCTATTGTTTTACTCCCAGTTTCAGTTTCTACCTAAATATAACATTCCCATATAATGCAGCCATCACCAAGACAAGAATCTCTCATCAAACTCTCCATATCTACTAACCCTGAAACAGCTGTGGAGTTGTAATGGACCGCGATCAAGAGGGTTTTTCTTGCGGTAGCTGCAGAAAGAAAGAACGAACAACTGTGGGGAGAAGAGGAGGATGACGAGGCAATTTACTTTGCCAGATGAGAAAAAAGACGTAAACAAACTGGCTGAAGATTTCATCAAGAACTTTCGAAAGCAGTTGCAGCTTCAGCGGGAGGAGTCATTCAAACGTTTTCAGGAAATGATAAGCCGAGGAGCCTGATGTTGTGTTTGGCAACTCAATATCAAGCGTTTTTAGGAAATGATAAGCTAAGATGGGGAACCTGACGCTATGTTTGGCAACACAATATCAAGTTTCAAATTGTAATTCCAATTCCTAATCGCCAAACATTGCTTAAATGTGATTACAATAACAAGAATGCATGTAGCTCAATCTTACGTAATATTTTGTCCTACAGTTGCAAAAGTAATTTTATACCAGTCCTATTTACACAGTCTACATAAGAGTATTGCCATATATGACGATAAATTCAAATCAATATATAAATGTGTAAAAAGGGATCCACATATTACTGTTTTATTTTTCCGTAAGGAATGAACCCATATATTACTGTTCAAATTTACCGTGTCCACGTTAGTTGGAATCCAAACAGAATGTGACCTTGTAGAACATATTGTAGATTTCCTTCCCGATTTAGATGTTAGGACTTAGGCTACAGTTTCCAGATCAAAATAAAATTTTAAAATTGAGAAAGCTGAAGATAAGACCGACTAATTTCTAACAGTATCCAAGTTTTACAAAGAAAAGCACAAAACCAGTTGCCAAACAACAAAATGATATTTGGCCTGAACAAGACCAATTCCAATAATTCCTCAAGAGTCTCTTGCCCCTTGTGATTAATCTATATTACCGACAATAGAATAGCAAGGTAAATAAAATTAGCAATTTTATCATATCCATCCCACAAAAATGTAATCTAATATATGTTATATCTAGTAGTCCATGTATATTCACAAACCTTCTTCAACATTATATCCTACTAAGAAAAGGCAGAGATCCGCTGCAGATCCAAATGATAGGGATTTACACGTTTAAAAGTAGGCCGCTCCTCTTCATGAACGTGAAGAAATTGCTCGTGATAACTATTTTGCCGAAATCAACAATATCTCTCCCTCACCCTTGTAAGTACATGTCTACTACCTGGAGTTGAAAATGACAATAATTTCCATGTTGAACTTTTCTAAAATGCTGCCAATAAAGCTCCCACTACAATACCCTATTCCATTTTTATCCTCGAGGAAGACTCATTTCTACTTGCCACTTCATTTTCTTCAAGTCCAGTCATAAGCTAAACCTTCTTTAGTACCAGTTTGCAACTCTTGAAGCAGACTGCCTGCCAATTCAACCTCCAAAAGAAGTACAAACGACATGAAGGAAAAAAGAGAACTATGGGGCCATATAGGCAGAAGGTTCGCAGCTTTGTAGTATTGAAACAACAGTGCCATGACAGGTTGCAGAAGGTGAAGCATTCATATGACAAGAATATGTTTGTACAACTTGCAGTCATCATGCTTGCAGGCACCTGACAATGTACAATATGACTCTTTGGTCCCCTCCGACCAGCTATACTGGACCATATATTTGTGGAAGAGGGTCCTGAAGTGACCTTTTCCAGCAATATTTTCCCAAAGCTGAGGATTACTCTCGACTCGTTTATCAGGACTTGATACATCAACCAAACTGATGCTCATGTTGTTACGGATAATGCAAAGCTTCCCATTAAGAGGAACAAGAGCAGCAGCCTCAAGAGCACGAGAGCACCCAGATGGAGCTTACTGTCGATAAATCTTCTCCAACAGTTTGCAGCCTCATCGTAAACCCTAAGCTTGCACCCATCACGGACAATCCAATGCATAGAGCTTCCCATTCATAGAGATGCTGGGGTTGCGCCAGCCAGCAACCATCCCATCACTGATTGGGGTCCAGGTATTAGTTCCTGGGATATATGCTTCACTAAGGACCTCCCGGTGGGACCCAAGTCCTTTTAGGGAACCACTTCCCATTATAAACACCCCAATAAGGGGACCATTGCTGTGCTCATATCCGCAACGAAGCTTCCAACGATTTCTGTTTGGGTCATATACTTCACAGAACGGAGAGTCCTCTGAATTCCTTCACATTCTCCACCAGCCACATAAAGGCAGTTATTTATGACACAAGAGCCAAAGAAATGTCTTTTCCGAAGCATATCTGGAGCCCTATGCCATTTATTTGTCCGAGCACTGTAGAAAATGACGCGTCTCACTGAGCCCTTGATAGGATCTTTTCCTCCAAATAAGTACAGTGGCAACCACTTAGAACAGTCACAGCCAAATCTCAAGGGCTTTCACTGTACTCTACTGGAACAGGTGGCAATGGCTGCCACAGCTGGTAGGTAGGGTCAAAAGCGTGCCACGAAATCCTCCCCTCGCGGTCCCTTTTGATAACATAAACCCAACTCTTCTGCCATTCCAAGACTCTTCCTAAGAGAGTAAAAAAAGTTACCAGCCAGAAGCCTATTCCATCTCTGCAAACCAAGCGGAGCTTGTTATGTCAAACGCGAGGGACTCGAATCAGACAAGCAATAGCAAGATCATCAGGAAGGCCTGGCAGTAGGGTGGCTGATATCTGTTCCTCTCTCTGCGGGAGTTTTTTGTCTTGTGTGCATGAGGATTAATATCAGGCTGGATGCAAAGTTTTGACCCCGGGACAAATTTCCTTGCCCCTGCAACAGTTTTTAAGCCAGCATCTACTTTGCAATAGCATGAAACAGAATCAACCTGCCAAAACTACTATGTTAGCAATCGAAAAAATAAAGATTTGAGCATTGAAAATGTAATAGCTAAAAGAAAACAAATAAATATAAGATTACTATTTAGTGCCAGAGGGATGATAACTCAATAACTCATCTAGCATTACATCATCCTTCAGCTCTAGCTGGTAATAACAAGTGGAATTTCTTCATCATTTAATGAGGAAAGGCAACAGGCTCTAAATTACACCTCTATTCCTTAATATCTGTTCGTGTGAAAGATGTTTGTATTGTGTTGAAATATCATGGCACTACATGCCTTAGGGGGTGTTTGATACAGAAATAGTTCTGAAGTTTAAGTAATCTGATGAGCTGAATGAAACAAAATTCTGAATAATGAATAAAAAAATTGTTTGATAATTGACACGTCTGAAACATCTGAATAATAGATTTTTACTATTTTACCCCTCTAAAAAAATTCAAAATTGTTGTAAATTTATTTAATATTACTTATATAAATAGTTAATATTGTAAAAAAATTAAATATAAATATTCATTCAGAAGTCATTCAGCCAAAAAGAATACACTTGGACCATTCAGTCCAAAAATCTGACGATTCAGCCATTCAAACGATTTTATTCAAAACAAACGCACTAAATGGTTGACCGATTTCAGCCATTCAGCTCTAAACAAACACCCCTTTAGTGCCGCAAGAACAATGTTATTTAACAAAATAAGACTAGAATGGTGGTAGAGAGAGGAAAGAGTAATTTACAGCTTGTTATAACACTAACTGAAAAATAATTCATAATATATCAAACATAGTAGAAATTTAGGGAGTCCAGACTTGCACTGAAGTCGATTTAAGATGAGTCCACTTGTAAACAAACAAAGGGCACCACTATCATTCTACACATAGACATTAATGGACCAAAAGACCATTACCAAATTAATTTTTTGGGGATCTATACTGCCATTAAAGTGGCATCCTTTATAAGCACGTTTAATAGAAGGACTAAAGTCCCTCACGTTTTATTGATGATGGGCTAAAACAGTTAGTTGAATTACTTAATCTCTTCGCTTATGCTCACATATTGTTCAAAATTGCCGTCTTGTATTTACTTTAAGTTTCAAATCAGTGTAAACATTATCACTCTTGTACAAATGTTCACACATAAATGAGCAAATACATATACATTTGCACACGAGTTTTAGCCGTTTAAACTTCAATCCTACTTTTTTGAGTCCCCTACTACAAGGAAATTCTCAAGATCTTTCTAAGGTTTATTTATATGAAGTTAGCTTCGTAATAAGAGGGAGTCGGACTATATTATGAGATGTATTGCTTTCTCTTATACGAGGAATGGGAAGCAAAAAAAATAAGGTTTTCTAAAGCCGATTCTGGTAACAAAAGATTTTTTGGATTGTCGGTCAGGAGTACATACATAAGCGGCTGCATATGAGATAAAGGTTTGCGAAGAACCATGATTTGAGTTCACCACACATGGATTCAGCATTTTGGTCAATCTCAAAAAATTGGACTTTGGGGATTCGGCACACATTCACATGTTAAAATAGGTTTTAATTCATGATAAAATGTTAATAATTCAAGAAATGCAAAAATTTTATCTACTAATACAATCGAGGAATTTCGTAATAATACTAACAAATTCTTAAACTAATTTCGTATATAATTAATAATATTAGTATATAAAACATTATATTAAGTAGTATAGTATATAGTATTAATAAGGTTTTTCAAATTTTTATCATTAAATAGAACTATAGAATAATCACCTATAAGAATTCACAAATCTCGATGTGAACAGTAGTTAGGATCTAGGAATTCGCTGACCTACAAAGAATCCTTACTTAAAGATTTATTATCAAAAGATTGACAAAAAGGATAAATGATCATAAAAGTATTAGAAAGGGCTGAGGAAACTATTTCCCAAGCAGAAAACATGAAGGGATCCTACTGCTCCACCCATTTACTTGCAAAACTACTGAGGAAAGCCATGTCCATTCCGTATGGCTTCGCCAGGCATGCTATTTCCTTGAGTTTCAAAACTTACCAGTAGTTACTACATAAGCAAGTCAATCGTTACACTTGCAAGAAAGCAATAGATTGCACTCTAGTTTAGTTTTACTGAACTGATAGTGGGTTGCAGTAGGTAAAGGTATATTGAAAAAAATATGGTATATCATATGAATGCAAAAACATAGTTAATTAATTTGTGCTTAGCATCAAACCTATGGAATGAAAAACGCTCTCCAATTTATCATTACTATCACTCTCACTTTCCCTTTTTCTAATGTACTATTATTTTTCTATTACCTTATCTTTCCCTATAGGATAAAGGGGGTTGAACAAGGAACTTAAATAGGAAAGTTGCTTCTCGGTATTTTAGAGGTTCCTATATAACAGTCTTCTGTAAATAGCCAAAAAATTGTTAAAGATAAGGTGAATGAAAATGGCAAGGAGTACGTTTCCATGTTATACTGCGCAAGAAATTGGATTCAATCCACAAAACTGCATTTGATTAATTAAACAGTTCTACATGAATAAAAAAGCTACGACGGTGCTAAAGAAAATATCAAAGCTTGAGCTACCAAAAGTTTTGTACGAAATGGGAACACTGTTACAGGAACAACTTCAAAATTGGGCAGTTAGATTAGATTTGTGTCTCATTATCATCCGTTACTTGTGAAATTTGAGATGAGCATGAATCAGGTAGGTTACTTAGCGTGTAATACTGTAATCTATTAACAAGATATGGTATGCCTATTGTAAAAAGTAAACACCTTAATAAATCATAGATCGTGTCCATACAAACAACTCTAAAAAGGTAAAGGTGGGGGCTAGTTGCACCCCTTACTTTCCCGTTCACACCACATGGTTCACCAAAAACCCTAGGCTAATAAACACCCCATTCCCTCCTTCCCCACTATTCTTCTCTCTTGCTTCTGTTTCCTCTCTCTCCTCCACTACCACCACATTGTATCAATGGACGACGAGGATTACCAGGTCGATCCAGACTATGGAGACTTCACCGACGAAGAGATGGAGTATCCAGAAGAGATGGAGAGTACCCAAAAGACCCGGTAAGTTCCATCCTTTATCTTCGTCTCTCTGGTTTGAAATGACTGGTTCGCCTAGGGTTTAGTTAAAATGCCCACTGAAGTTCTTAGTTATTTAGTTTACTTTTGTTGTTGAATGCTTAGGCTTTAATGCCCAGTTCATGTAAAAATTTAATTCCCAATTCATGTAAAGGATTTTTGCTCTGTTTTTATAGTTTTACTGTGTTTGGGGTGTCTTTGGCTTTTTTTGAAAAATATGAAAAAGGGGTGTACTCAGAATCATATGATTTTTAATGGGATTTTTTAACTATGGGGTGTGAATGGGAAAATGAGGAGTGCAACTAGCCCCTACCAAGGTAAAATCTTAGTAAATTATATATTGCGTCTAACTGTACATACTATCTACTCTAAAAGATCAAAGTTAATGCATACTTTAAATGCCGAACACCTTAATAAATCATAGATCGTGTTCATACCAGCTACTGTAACAGATAAAAGTTAAAGATTGCTGAGTATCTCAACAAATTGAAGGATACATGTGTCTGAGCACATGAACTTGAAAATCATAAGCACCATTTGACACCCAAGTCAGGAAAACAGAACAACCTCCTATAATTGTGCAGCTGAACCTTAATATTCACTATAAAGAATTGTTGCTCCAGGGAACCAATATCAGGATATGAAATTATCAATAAATTTGCCAACTTGAGCAAAATGAATAGTAAAAATTCATTTTACAATTCCTATACGGCACACAATAAGAAACAATAGATCTAAATGGAAGACTTAATTATGAATTATACCACGGGCTCTACACTAGAAAACCAGCATTGAGTTTGGAAGCAAAGTGAAGACGGTTCAAATTCAGAAATGAACCCCTAAAATGCCGAACTCAGCACTTAACAAGAAAACTGGTAAAAAATAAAATAGGAAAAAGGGAAAAAAATACAAGGAGCCAATTTACTAGTTCTATAAGCACATATCTTCATCAAAATTCCAGTAATTATATCAAAAAGTCTGCACGTTTAACAAGAATATCATCTTAATAATTCCAAAATCACATCAAAACACGGGCACAAACCAAGAATTCTTACAAAGATTACACATTTAGCAATGATTTCATCTGGGTATCTCTATAAAAAGAACTATGTCAAAAAGAATTCAAAATAGACATACCAATGGAGCTTGAACTCGAAAACCCCTGTGTACATTTGGAGACCGTTCAGCAGATTGGTCCATCTCAGCAGTAAAGTTTCATATACAAATTTCTGGGCATACCCAAAATCAAATCAAGATTAAAATAAGCCTCAGAGACTTAGATCAAGACCTCTTCAACACCCAAGTTCTAAATCTGATCTCAAATGAAGAAGAAAAATGCAAAAATACCCAACAGACCCAAAACCCAAGGAAAATATTTTGCAAAATGGAAAGATGAAAGAAGCAACAAATAGTGCTTGGGAGTTAGAGCTGCAGTAACTTCAAAACGGATGGTCTCGCTCCGAAGAGATTATAGACTCTTTTAACTGAAGATTATAGCTGGACCCATGTCTGCAAAATCTTCTAATTTCTTTATATTACATTTATTATTAGAAAAAATGATTTATATCAATTTATGTTCAAATGTAATAAAATATAATAATAATAATAATAATATGTAGATTTTTTTATTGTCTTTTATCTTATATATTTAATTTATAAAAATTTAGATAATTGATAATATCATACCGTCAAAATAATAAATATCGGCGAAAATTTGATTATCATTGAAATAAATATATACATATATACTATATTTAATCTAACAGGGTAAATATTATTCTAATATTATTAATTCTCTAAATTTTCTAAAAAAAACTAAACATTTTTAGTAGTATTATATGAGTTTTAATAAGTGAAATTTTCATTTCAATTCCTGCCACAGGACAAAGGGCCTTATATCATCCTTCTCATCAGTGCTACCTGCTAGCATTTATTAATGGGTCAAATTTCAAAGTGTCAAACCCTTTTAATGAAGGAGAGAGAAGAGAAAGAGATACTCTCTCCGTCCCAAATTATCTACTGTTCTAGAGTTTAACACAGATACCAATATGTATGCTAAAAATACTAAAATACCCTTTGTGCTGACTTTTTTATTAATTGAAGAGAAAGAAAAAACAGCTAATTAATTGGAGAGAGAGAGAAACATTGAAGAGAGAGAGAAAGCAGCACATTAATTGAAGAGAGAGATAGAGAGAAATAATTATTAATTGAAGAGAGAGAGAGGGGCATGAATGTGGATGTTTAAAAAAGAGGAGAGACATTAATGAGAGTAATGATTATCAACAATTAAGATAAAGGGGCAAATTGGATTACAAATGGAAAAAATGCATTGAAATCTTAAAAAACAGATATTGTGGGACAAATTTTTTTTGCTAAAACAGCAGATAATTTGGGACGGAGGGAGTAGATGAGAAAATTAAAAAAAAATGTATAGATGATTTGTTCCAACAGTCCGTGCTTCTGTCACTATAGATGATAAGAATTATTTTAAATTTTAAACTGTCCAGATAATTTGTTAGAATGAGCGGAAATTTTAAATTATTTGTATTTTATTAGATAGATAACCCTAAAATAATAAATAAAATGGATCTGGTTATCAGAAAGTTAAATTTATGGTAAGTTGGTCAATTGACTAATACAGTGCTAACACGCAGAAAAAAAATCATGTTTCATGTGTCGATATTATATTAATTAATTGACCAAAATTAATTTCATGGTAACCACTCCCGAATAAAATATTGCACGACTGTTTATGGTAATTATGAATTAATACTCCAACAAAACATAAAGTGGACAAGATTTTTGGTGTTTAGCAGTATCATTTCATTTTCCTTCTCTTTTATGATCAAGTGAATGACAAATAACTAAAAATGTTAGTGAATAAAAAAATTGTATAGATTTATGGGCCTTGCTTTTAGAATATAATAATTGATTATTCTCTCTGTTCTAAAATTAAAAATTTATTTGTAAAATGGCGATTTTTAAAAATAATTTTATATTCTCAAATATATCCACGATATTAATTAAGAATGTGGTTATGGTGGTGTGATATTGAAAATGATAATAAAAAGTTAATGACAAATTAAGAATATTATGTCACTTTATAGTTCTAAAATAAAAATATATTTTTTTATTTTGGAACGGACTAAAATAAGTATTTTTAATTTTAAAATAGAGAATATCAGATTTAGAAATAAAATCACTTTGCTAAATGCGAAAAGCAAGGAGAAAGTTTCCTTATTAGTCTTTGAAATCAAAAGAATCTGAATAAGTGAAATACATATGTGAATCCAAACATGCTCTTTTTTTTTGCCAAGTAAACATGCTCTTATAGTCTTCTTATCAATATTTTCCAATAAATTATAAATAAATAAAAATTGAATACCCATTTTAGATGTCCAGTTGAAATTTCACACACCATTTAATTATTAATAAATACTTTGGATTCCCAACATCTATTGAAGTTTCATGGGCTTCATAAAAATAAATATCTAAAAGAACTTATGAAGATTCTAAAATTATAAAAAAAATATTCTTTAGAACTCCTCTAAATTTCTCTTCTTGTTTATTTATTTAGGAGTCATGCTATACATTGTGGAAAATTTTAGCTGAATTATGATTGCGACGTATGTGCATATATGGAATACGTAAAAATTAAGAAGAGTCTTACTTTAATTTATTTTATCTTATTGCACACTTTTACGTTGGTCGCAATCTAACTTTGTCAAATATTTACCCGACATGTATATCATTTTCCTTTATTTAGTGAGAAAAAAAAGGAATAACCAGTCGGTCGCTAATAAACAACTACGACCGAGTACGACTGCGAATAAGCGATCGCAGATAAGTCTTTTAATTTCTTATAGTGAATCTTATTCCTCATGCATATATATTTGTATAAAATGTAGAAGTATTATAATTGTCTACACAGAGAATATTGATCCTTTTTATTTTATGAATTTTTGAGCTTTAAAAACTATTACAACAAAGTTTAACTTATCTTAACAAAAATTAAATAACTTTTATATTTTTAAAGCAGAAGAAATAAATGATACGTTTATATATCAATGCCATAATTTACAACCTTTTGAGGTGAGGTTATCATTTGGCTATTACAATAAAAACTTTTATGTCAATGAAGACGCTATAAAGTGGTGTACTCGTAAACTTTAGTCATAATCACATTTACTAGTCAACTCTTTGTCACTAAACATCGGTGATTGAATTTATTCGAGTCGAGTATTGAGTTATTTATATTTAATTTAAAATATTTATTGAGTATGGAATAAGATTTGATTGAGATTCATTTAGCTACCAAGTCGAGTACGATCTTAAATCGAGTATGGATATAATCTTTGTATCAATAAAAAAAATTATAATTTTAAAAAGTTCGAGTAATTTATTGATATTTAGAAAATAAAGAAAACAACAACTAATTCAACTAATTCGATTTCAGTATTTCTTTAATTGCTTATTTCAATTTATGAAAGAAAACGAAAGAAACCTAAAAAATGAACCACATTAATGGTGGTTGGAAGATGCTGAACATTTATTTATTTTTATTTTTATTTTTCCTTTTTCTTTTTCATATAGAAAAAAAGAAAGATAATTGACTGGTTCCCATTGCAGAACAAAGGCATATGATTATGACAATTTTATAAATCAATATTTCTGCCGTCCTCTTTGCTCTTTATACATAAGAAAAATCATTTATATTTAAATTGTGATTTCTTTTTTTCCCCTGGAGTACCCTCATATTTATGCATGCATGGAACTTCCTAAAAAAGTTGCTTTTATTTAATATTAATATTTCTATTTAAATTAAGCTGGAATACTTAAATAATAAAATTACAAGATTTTTTAAATGGGTGATAATTTTTCAAGATGAGACTCTTATTGGAGGCTAGTGGAATGAAAGTAATAATCTTAGTTCATTTTAGTCATCTCTTAAACTCTGAGTGATGGTCCATTTTTGATATTTGACAATTTGCCATTTTATTTATATAAAAAATTAAAAATAAATAAATAAGAGTTTAAAGTCACTAGACCAAACCCATGTTGAGATGTCCATAGTTTTAAAATGTACGTTTTTCGAGAGTGGTTAATATGAAATTAACTTTGATCAATTGACCAATACAATATCAACACAAAGGTCTGAAGACGATCTCTCTATCTGCGTATCAATACTGTAATAATCAATTGACCAACTTATCATAAAATTAACTTCATGATAACCGAATTCTCGTTTTCCTATCTGCCCTGAAATCTTGTGTGGAAATTGTTATTTTTTCTGTCAAATGTTATTGATTTACAAAGAAGATTCTATGATGAATTGGTACCAAAAACAGTAAAATTTTGTTTTATTAACGAGCAAGAAAAATCTCCACTAAAGATTAATTTCTGACAGCTTCCTATGTCAGAAAAACGGATTAATTACACGAGCGTTTAGGGAGTTTAAACCCACTTTAAAATCGTGTTCATCTGTTATTTAATTCACAAACACAGCGTTTGAAACTCAAACACAGAGCACTAAAAATAGCACAATGCATTTGGAGATCCAAATGCTAGCAACTAAACAAGCCCCAAGTCAACCTCTCATTTTGAGGCCGATTGCAACAGTATTCACAGGACAAAAATGAAACGCCGAAAAACAACACTACGGTAGAAAAATACTGAGACAAGCGCAGGCAATTAGCTATAATCATCAAAGTATGTTGATAACAATTATAAAACAAAAGGGACTAGAGAAAAAAATGCTACTAGGTTTCAAACCTAATGTCAGTAATATGTTACAGCCTGCCAGCATCAAACACACATCTAACCTGCGCCCTACTAATAATACCACACATTTCCCCGCCCCATTAGAGGGAAAAGATTTAGGAGTTTATGAGACTACAGAATGAGGGGCTTCAAACAGTTGTAAATGGAGAAAAGTAAAAAAGATCAAAAAAAAAATTGTTTATCCTACGAAAGTTAAATCTTTGTGGTAAATCCAAGTTGACATGTCAGTCCCATGCACTAGCCACTCCGGAACCATATGCTCCACCATACCCCCCACTGGGAGCCCCATACCCACTGCTCATGTTGCCGCCACCATAATAGTCTGCACCACCCCTGTTAAAAGGGTTGTTTTCCCTTCGAAAATCACGACCACCAAATCGACCTCCCCCGCCACGGCGGTTCTTCCCTCCACCATATGAGGCTCGGGCTGCAAAACGAGCCAACCATGCTGGAACCTCTTGATTTGCTTCTTGCATTAGTTCAGATAAGGACCGTGCCATTGACGTGTTATTCTCATTGAAGAATGCAGTAGCAAGCCCTGATTTTCCAGCTCTTCCAGTTCGCCCAATACGGTGGACATAGTCATCAATGTCATTTGGGAGGTCAAAATTGACCACATGTGCGACATGTGGAATATCAAGACCACGTGCTGCCACATCTGTGGCGACTAAAATTGGAGTGTGACCACTTTTGAATGATCTCAGGGCTTGTTCTCTTTCCTGCAAGAATACCAAAAAAACAAAATTTGTCAGTGCATCTTGATCTGAGGTTCCAGCATATAAAAAGAATAACAAAAATTTTAGTCCGGCCCATTCAAGAAACCAGAGAAAAAGATACAGAAACCCCAACAAAGGCATAAACTGAACATGTCATACAGCAAGCATCTGATCCATCATCCAACTACATGTAACAATAACTACTCATTTCAGGAGTGTGAAGCTAATTACAGGAGCCAAAAAATTTCTTAGCTGAGATGATTATACAGAAATTAGTTCGATGCTAAGAAAAGGTACAGGACCCTATGAGAACCAAACAAGGAAATTACACACTTAATGTTATTATAAAGCTTATTGCTCCAAAGAGAAAATTTCAAACAAGGGAACTAGTGGAACTCTAAACCCATGTTAAGCATAAACCACAAGTTTTTCCACGAGACCCGGCACCCAGAAATTTAATGCAAAAATTGTGCTTCTCAGCTGAAGAAAACAGAATCTCAAATCCACAAGTGTAGCTCTGGTCACTAAAATAAGTAAACATGTGAATCACTGTATCCTCATGCCCAAATAGACTACTCAACAAAAACGCATCCGTTATAAGTTGTGGAATGTAATCATGAGAGAATGCAATTATCTAAACATTAAAACCAGGATTCTTCATCATCAAATTCAGTCATATCGTGATTAGAGTACTTTCTTTTATGGATCAGGTCCTAACGCCTTCAAGGGCTTTGTATGGGAACTACAGCCATCTTAAATCTTTTCTTTAAATCCCTTATGAACATGATCACTGAAAGTACTATTTCGTGACAAAATGCCCATGCACCATATCTGCATTCAGATTACAGTGAACAATGAACACTTGGCACTCACCACTTTGTCCAAGAACAAGAAAAACAAGTCAAAGATAGAAAGATCCAGCCTAGCTACTTGCTACCTGAACATTAATATGTGACCTATGTGGTTCTTAGATAGTAGATCAAAGAATCTTAGGGGAAAGGCTATCGCATGTTAGGAACTCGGATACAAGGGAAATGAAAAGGAAAGAAAAATATAATTTAAAAAATATAACTGGTACGTTTGGCTCCCAAAGTTTGGGGGTTGGAACCGGCTGCCTTGAGATTAAAACTGAAAGATTTGCTCTTAATAAAAATATTACAAGTAAATAGTCTCCTAAAAATCTAATATCAAGTATAATGGTAAAATATAGGTTAATGGAGACTCTTTTTGATTAAGCTCCTACAAGTTTTTAAATTTCATCTCCGTCTTGTTTCTTTTCCCTCGCCCTTTTCAAGTTGCAAACAGATGGGTATATTAGCAAAAGTAAGAAACTACTCCCTCTGTACCACATTTTTATTCATGTTAACGCTAAAATTATATTGTGTTTAATTTAGTAGTAATGACATGATAATGATAGTGTGGTGTTAAACTTAAGGACGTGTAATTTTACACTGCCATCAAAAGAAATGGTTGGAAAAACAAAATTGACAATGAGACTATTTTTTGTGGAACGGAGCGAGTACAAAATTAGAAAGGCAGGATATAAGCTCTACCAAAATGGAAAAGATGAATAAAGAAATAACATAGGATGAAAGTGGATAAGATCTTTTTATTTTTTAAGTTGTAATTCTTACTAGGGCAGAGGATAGGAAGATTACAAATCAATTTTTATGGGAACGCATTATTAATGTTTTTAGTGATAATATTAAATTAAGCCAGGTTTAACATGATGTGGAACATAAGAATTTACTAAATCAAGGGAGCTGTAAGAGATAAATTGGTATCAAAGGAAAAGCTTAGAGGGTACCGGGTAATGCAGGCAACATGGTAAAATATGTATGAAGATAGATTTATGTCCTACAAATTCTAGTAACAAATGGTTCATGATGAAAATAGTTTATCTACAAAATACAAGACTATAACGTAGTTACTGTATCTTTTTCTCCTAATTTAAGAAGGTAACTAAATATTTTTCTCTCAGCTAAAAAATAAATAGATTAACAAGCGATGACACTGTATGAATATTTAAAAAATAAGGAGCAACCCAAACCATATGACACAGGATAAAGACGTGAAGATATTAATAAAAACACAATAAAGAAACCTTCCACCAAAAACAAAACGATAGAGAAATAAAAGTAATACAAAGAATACTTATTAAAAAAGTAATCAGAAAATACTTAAATAAAAAAAATAATATAAAAACAAGAAATAAGTGGAAAATAATTTCAGTGAAGCAATCAGAAGTTTTTGGAATGAAAATGCTAAAAGAAGCAATACGAAAACCCAAAAAAAATTTCAATACAATAACACCATTAGAATGTGGAACGAAGTAGGATGGTTGAATTTTTTAAAGAAATTCTTAGAGACCAAGAAACAGCTCGCAATGGAATTTAGATATGTCTAATGTATTATGACTGGGGTATCGGGAAATTGATGAAAGGAGAAAAAACCTGTGTTACTCGGACTCGTGTGCGGGTGCCGGGTGCGGGTGCGAATCTAGGTGTCAGACACGTGAAGTCAAAAACTAGAAGATACGCGGATATGTATCCGAATTTGGACACGGGTGCATGGATACGATATGTTATGATTTTTTAACAATAATGTTTCAAATTATATCACCAAAGTTTTTTTGCTCTAGGGACTGAAGTGTAAAAATATAAAGAAATAGGGGGAGAAATGAAAAAAAAACTATAAAGACTGATGTAATTTTCCAAGGGCTAAAATGAACTTTCAAAAAACCTTAGGGACTAAATTAAAATATTTTAAAAACTATAAGGTATCTAATTGTAATTGTCCATGGATATTTTATATATCTGATTTCTGTCTCTCTTCTTTATACGCTCTTCTTCTTCACGGCTCTTCTTCCCAAAACAGCCGTATCCGGATTTATGTGGCCGAATCCAGTACGAATCCCGCACCCGTACCCGTGTCGACACGACACGGGTACTCCACCAAAAAGTGGTGACTCCGAGTAACACAAAAAAAAACATTACTTTTAAAGGAAAATTTTCCTACAGACAACAAACGAACAAATACGAGCATCTTGCATGATGAGGATGATAGTAGCTGTGACAAAAACAAGGTTCATGCCCACATTAAAGGTATGCAAAATCCAAGGTCCCATAAATAGATATTTTTTGGAAGTCTTTGTCTTTCAGATGCTCCACCATGAGACATTTTGTAAGAATTAAGAAACTCATTGGCGTAATTGCTAATTTTCAAAATTCACAACCAGAAAATCTTTCCCCGTTTTTTGTCTTCACTAAAGACTAAACTCATTGCGTAATTTCTAATTTTTAAAATTCACAACCAGAAACTCTTCCCGCTTCTTCGTCTTCTCTAGAGACTGTCTCTTCCCAAAAGGCCGTAACTGTAGCTTGATTCAACTTCATGGTTGGGATGATAGTTGATAGGCTAGACGAAGATGTCAATTGTTATTGATTATAGAAGGCATACATATTGAGATTGAAAAGTTAATTGTATGAACAAAATAAAGTTACTTATCATGCAAAATTTTATCCTGCCACCATTTTGAGGCTGTACCAGCAAAACAGCTATATTTGGAGCTCCAAATTTACTTAACCTGTTTGGACCAGGCAACAAGGTCCCTTCATACTTGCATAATCTCAAAGAACTTAAATCTAAATACAATAGAGAGAATCCAATTTCAATATTTAATTTAATAAAGATAAAAGATATTCAAGGTTAAATGTTTGAAGCTAAGAGGTAATTAGAAAACAGGAGATGTTAATGTAACAAACTGAATAATTTTAAGATAATTATGCTATAGGGATTGAAGCTTTTATTTTTATCAGAATCTGTAGCAGTAGACTACCATTGCAAATTAAAAGAAATGCGAGTATAAAGATTAATTTTCTTGACACCATTTATTTAAACATGGCAGATTGAAAGAAATTTAGCAGGAATGGAGAGGTGAAGGACTTTGTTAACAAAGACAAAGATCAGTTTGATAAAATTTGGCAAAACTAATGATTTGGCCACCAAAGTTGGCACGTTTTAATGAATACCCGATTGAACTTTTAATTTTTCGAATTACATCACTGAACTAATTATTATTTTACAATTAAGCAATTCCATTAAAAAATATTGACAGAAGTTAAATAATTGCTGACAAGGCGCTGACTTGGCAAAAAAAAATAATGCCGACGTGGCAAAAAAATACATAATACTCATTTTAAAGTTTTAAAAATAACAAAAACATAATAAAATAAAACAGATTGTTTTTTCAAATATAATTTTTAATAAAAAACAGATTTTTTTAATAAACATAATTTTTTAAAAAAACATATTTTTATAAAAAAATATATAATTTTTTAAAAAAAACGAAACTTTTTTAAAAAAACATAATTCTTTTAAAAGAACAGATTTTTTTTTAAAAACATAAAATTTTTTAAAAACGTAATTTTTTTAAACAACGTACTTCTTTTTTAAAAAACATTTTTTTAAAAAACGGATTTTTTTTCAAAACGTAAATTTATTAAAAAACGTCATTTTTTTAAAAAAAAACAGATTTTTTGAAAAAGCATAATTTTTACATAAATTTTTAAAATCTGTTTTTTTAAAATTACGTTTAAAATCCTGTTTTTTTAAAAATTATGTTTTTAAAAAAAAACTTTTTTAAAAAAATTATTTTTTTTAAAAAAAATATGTTTTTAAAAAAAAACTGTTTTTTTAAAAAATTATTTTTTTAAAAAAAATTGTGTTTTTAAACAAAATTATGCTTTTTAAAAAACATATTTTTTTAAAAATCTGTATTTTTTTAAAAAAACAGATTTTTTTAAAAAAACAGTTTTTTTAAAAAAAAGATTTTAAAAAAACATAAATTTTAAAAAAACGGATTTTTAACGTAATTTTTTAAAAAAACAGCTTTTATAAATTTATGTAAAAATTATGCTTTTTAAAAAAAAGTATGTTTTTTTAAAAATCTATTTTTTGAAAAAAATGACGTTTTTTAATAAATTTACGTATTTTAAAAAATTACGTTTTGAAAAAAAATCTGTTTTTAAAAAAATTATGTTTTTTTAAAAAAAGTACTTTGTTTTAAAAAATTACGTTTTTAAAAAAAATATATTTTTCTAAAAACATTATGTTTTTTAAAAATCTGTTTTTTTTAAAAGAATTATGTTTTTTTAAAAAGTTCCATTTTTAAAAAAAATTATATATTTTTTTAAAAATGTATGTTTATTAAAAAAATCTGTTTTTTTTAAAATTATTTTTTTTAAAAAAAACTGTTTTATTTTATTATGTTTTTGTTATTTTTAAAACTTTAAAATGAGTAATATGTATTTTTTTTGCCACGTCAGCATTATTTTTTTATTTTTTTGCCAAGTCAGCGCCATGTCAGCAATTATTTAACGTCTGTTAATATTTTTAACGGAATGGCTTAATTGTAAAATAATAATTAGTGATGTAATTCGAAAAATTAAAAATTCAATCGGATATTCAGTAAAACGTGCCAACTTTGATGGCCAAATCATTAGTTTTGCCGATAAAATTTCATCGACTCTACTGACCATGAACATGGGAAAAGTCGGTAGAGTTCCTTAAAAAATAAGATAACTATTTTGAATTTTCCAACAAATAAATTTGTTACGGTCTTGTGTTGAAGAAATTTTTTGAAGGGCATTATGTCAAGCCTCCAACAGCTCAACTCAACTACAAAACCATAACCAGAGAATAGGGACTGAGGAGACAAAGATTAGAGTATGAGACTGAGAAAAGCAAGAATGAGGACTGAGAAAATAGAAGAACTTAAGGAAGAAGATACAGGAGACTCAAATGAATTCTCTCAATTCATTTCATATCAAAAGCATGCTACCAATATTACCCTAGCTCAACATATTTATAGAGAGATTACAATGATCAATGTAAATTAAAGGAAAAGACTTAAGTACCCCTTAGCTGACTCACATGGCCTGTAAGACGTTCTAAAACTAACATTCTGCTATTTACTATGTTACCCTTTCTAGATACTGCTCTACTTAACAATCTCCCCTCCTTTAAAACTTTCCATGACCTCATGGATTAATTGCAAAGTTTGGAAAATTCAGTTTAAGGAGGTCTTCATCTTCCCAAGTTGCTTCTTCAATGCTGCTTCCTTTCCATTGGATTAAGTATTGATGCACCACCCTATTACTCCTGTACGCCCCACCTTTCTTTTAAGTATCCTTAATGGAACTATGTCAAAGTTCCCTTCAACTGTGATAAAGGGTAACTGAGGATTGGTTTTTGCTGCTCCCAGATGCTTTTTGAGTTGTGAAGCAACGCCAGTTTGTAGGCTAATGTTCCTATTCTTTCCAATATTTTAAAAGGCCATAAAACTTAGGAGCTAGCTTCATATTTTTTCTGAGGTATACACTTCCTTGTCGGTAAGGTTGCAGTTTAAAATATATCCAATCATTCACCTCAAATATCCTTTATGTCCTCCCTTGATCAACATGTGATTTTATCCTTTGTTGGGCTTCTCCAAATTCTCCTTGAGTATCTCAATCTGCTGGTGTTTGTCAAGGAGCATATCCTCCACTGCTGCCAGTTTAGTTTGGTTATTTGGTGTAATGCTAAGGTGAGTGGGGTCTATTCCGTAAAGAGCCGTGTAGGGAGCTATCTGTAATGCCGTATGGTACGTGGTATTAAACCATCATTCTGCTATGGGAAGCCAGGAACTCCACTGTTTGGGAGTATGACTGCAAATACACCTCAAATATTGCTCCAAGCATTTGATTAATCCTCTCAATACTTCCATCACTTTGTGGGTGGTATGCAGTGCTGGTATGAAGCCTAGTACCCACTATTTTGAACAATGCTTGCCAGAACTCACCAAGGAATATAGGGCTATAGAATTTGGGAGACCATGTAGCCTGAAAATATGCTCAAAGAAAACTTGTGCTAAACTTTTGGCTGATACTGGCTGTGCTAGAGGAATGAAATGGGAATATCTACTAAATCTGTCTATTACTACCCATATAATATCATATCCCTTAGAGTTGGGCAAACCATTAATGAAGTCCATGGCTATATCTTTCCAAGGAGCTTCAGGAATGGGAAGGAGTTGTAACAGCCCAAATGACCTTACTGTTTCATGTTTGATAGTTTGACAAACAAGGCATTCAGCTATCCATTGAGTCGCATCTTTCTTCATGCTCTTCCAATAGAAATATTGTTCTATTCTTTTAAGGGTTGCCCTTTGATACAATCTTGATCAGACTCACATCGAACGACATTCACTCAACTCGAGTTCCAAGGACAATTCAAATGATCTTAGGGGATTGGACTGAAATCAACTCAAGGATGTTTGCATTGGAGTCCAAGTTCATTAATATGGTCCAAGTGAAGATATCAAGTCAAGAGGATCAAATCCAGACATGCATGCTAAATCAAAGGATCGAGATTCGGCGCAGCCTGACCAGCGTGGTCGCGCCGTGTTCCAAGCCAAAAGCAGCTCGGTCGTGCCGCTTTGCAGATTTGAAAAAAAAAAGTTCGCCCCGGCGAACTCAACAGCTTATTAGCGAGTTCGCCTCTGTACTTTTTCGCCAGAGCACGCCTCAGTGCATGAGTCAAACTTTTAGCGCAGTCGCGCCGCAGGGGAAAATCAATTGACGCGTTTTTGGCATATATAGATGCGGGATTACTTCATTAATTACTATATTTTCAGATCTTTTCATAAATCTATTATAGTTAGGATTCTTTTAGATAGATTTGATTCTAGATTGCTTGTTAGTAGTAATTCTATTCCTTATAAGAATTAGGGTTTGATTTACATTATTTTGTTATTCCATTTAGGATTAGGATTTCTTATTACTAGTATAAATAAAGGTCATGGCTATTGTAATTAGACACTTCATTCATTAATAAAAATTCTTGTGAGATTATTATCTTTCTTTTGGTTCTTTGGAGAACTCCTGAATTGTTCATCGTTTTTCTGTGATTCAAACCCGACATATCATACAACTCATAGTTGTGTGTGACGTCTTCTACCGCATCAATCGTCAATTACACCGAGATTAACGCTTTAATATAAGCGAGGAGTCAAGGTGTAGTTGGTGTTCCATTCAACGCAGATTTCCTAACGCGAGCAAATGTACCAAGATTATTGTCTACATATAGGTGAGGGGTTAAGGCGTTGCGAGTAATTCATCTTACAACTTTGCAAGAAATGATCAGGGTGACGACCACCTCACGCAAGCGTGCCGTGGAGTATATCACCTTTACCCTGAGTGTCCTCCCACACCCTTCTCATGTAGCTCAATAAACACTTTTCTTAGGTTTCCTTGCCTTCCAATGACCGGTGCACACCTGCCCCTGAATTGCAGCAGACCTTTTTCTAATGCAAACTCAAGTGGTCCAATCTGCGATAAATCTATGACTTGGGCTATCTCAAGGTCATCCTCATAACTTTCTACTAGTTGCGTCATCCATATGGGATGTACAGTGGTTAAATAGTTGCAGGATTGTTCCCTTTCAATAGCATAATCCTTGTTCCTCATTCCTTGTAGTTGTATATAATTTCCTTGATGCTGAAAACTGATAGTAGAATTATAAAAATCCTTTAGAACACCACCCAACTTTTTAAGCCAATTTACCCCTAAAATAGCATCCCAAGTATGGAAGGCTAGAATACATACTAGAGCATAAAAGGTAATTCCACCCATTTCCCAAGAAAACTGTGGTCACCAAGCCTTAATCTGAATCTTTTTTCCATGAGGGAGTGTGAGGTATATAGGCTCTATAGGTTGCAGGGGACATTGAAGCTCTTTGGCAAGGTTTTCATCAAGAAGGTTCAATGAGCTTCCTCCGTCAATGAGGAAATTGAGCTTCTTACCTTGACAGGTTCATATAGCACAATGGTTTGACTTTCTTCATTTCCATCCTCTTTCTGAACAGCAGCTAGGGTGGGGCTTGATTTAACTGTGTTATCGCCTTGTTCAAGTACTTTTCTTAAGGAATTTCTTCATCAAAGATGGGAGGAGCCTCATAGTCCTCAAAGTAATCCCTCTCCCACCATCATGAATTCCTTTGGTTTAGCACATTGATGTCCCATGGTGAATTTCATCACAGTAATAGCATAATACTTTAGCTCTCCTTTCCCCTCTTTGTGAAGCTGAAAAAGGTTTGGGGTTCAAGGAGGTAGTAGTTTGTTTAGGATAAGTTAGGAATGGAATTCTGGGACTAGTTACAAGGCTGGTGGGAAAATTTTGGGAGACATTGGGGGTATTGTTTGGGATTAATTTGTTGGGGTTGTGAAACTGGGAGTGTTTGGTGGTTTAGTATAGGGTCCAGGGGGTTTAGGAATAGGTGTCTCATCTGATATGGCTTGTTTGTAGGCTTGTAGGAGGGTTGATGGCTCCAACAATTTGACAACCTCTTTAGTTTCTTCTTGAAGTCCACCAACAAAGTTTCCTACAATAAATTCCTCGGTGAACTGAGGGATTTTATCTAGCAACCTGCCCTTGTATTTTTCATAGTACTCATTAATACCATGAGTCTTTGAGTATCTTGAATTGCTCAAAGACATTTTCAGTCCCAACTTCACCAAACCTAGCCACAAAACTTTTTGAAAATTCAGCCCATGTGATGCTTTCTCTTCCCACCATGTGTGACTTGTACCAAGCTTTATGGACTCCATGGAGATGCAAGGATGCAAATGCAATGGCAGCTTTCCTTTTGTCATTTAGCCCATAGATGTTGAAATATTTATTGCAGTCTTTGATCCATTCCATAGCTTCCTCTCCTTCCATATAAGTAGGGAAAACCAGTTTTAAGTGTTTGAGATCCTTGTCCTCTTCCTCCTGGTTGTTCCTGCTTCTATGGTGGAATTCCTCTTCATCATCTGTTCCATACTCATCATAGAAAGGCTCTCTCATTGACCTTTTCCCTTTGGATTTCTCAGCTTCCTTAGGATTTCTAAAGAACCCCTTAGCATTCATTTGCCCAAAATGCAGTCCTCCCATTCCCTTCTCTGGCCCCAAAAGGATCTACAAAGTCTGGTTCTCTGCCAGGACTCCTATTCCTTATCAAATCAGTGACATGCTCCATAAACACATCCATTTTTCATCCAAACTCTGGAGCTTATCATTAGTGTAGTCTCTGAAACTTAGAAAGTCCTGTTGAAAGAGGTTCCCCTGATTTTTTGAGGATGATCCAGCCATGGTTATAAGTGCGGGAAAGAATTAGAAACTTCTGAAAAAATGAGTTTCTGAGTCTTAGAAATGAATTAAGGATGTTAACTTAGTGGAGTAAATGAGCTGAAGTGAGTTTATATAGTTTTTTGAGTGAGAAAATGGAGTAGAAGTTTAGATCTAGAGAGAATGGACTGGAGATTAAGAGGAGAAGATTGATAGTGAGTTTTTGAGAAGAAAAGAAGAGTGTTTTGACTGAAACAATTCAGCAAACACTTGGTGTGCAGTTTATAGATTTAGGACTAAACAAGAAACTGAGAGAGAGACGAAAAAAGTAGATCAGAAGAGAAGGTCAGAGATTAGATGACTACAAAGGAAGAAGGAAGCAAGTTTGATTGATCTAAAATACCAGATTGTCAAGCCTCCAAGGAGCTCAACTCAACTACCAAACCTTAAGCAGAAAATAAGGACCGAGGAGACAGAAAGATTAGAGTATGAGACCCAGAAAAGCAAGAATGGGGACTGAGAAAATAGAATAACTTAGGGAAGAAGATAAGGGAGACTCAAATGAGTTCTCTCAATTCATTTCATATCAAAAGCATGCTAACAATATTACCCTAGCTCAACATATATATAGAGATAGATTACAGCGCATCAATGTAAATTAAAGAAAAAGACTTGAGTAAACCTTAGCTGCCTGTAAGACCTTCTAAAACTAATATTATGCTAATTACTATGTTACCCTTTCTAGATATTGCTCTACTTAACACATTCCTATCAAGCTCTGTTAACTGATCTGCATGTCCAATGGAGCCACCGTCAAAGTTGTAATTAATTCTTTAAACGAGGGGACAAAAGCTGCTGAAATGGAATTACCGATGCACACCTATATGCAGTGTTCGGCTTCCATTAAGTTCTCTAGTAACTGGCGTCTAAGTGATCCAACAAAATAATTCAACAAGAAGCCTCCGACACTAAATTGCAAAAGGTCACAAAAATTTGCTGCACCTACCTCTTCAAGCATTGCAAAGACATTACCAACAAGGCATAATGCTGCACCTACCTCTTCAAGCATTGCAAAGACATTACCAACAAGGTAATAACTAAGGAACACGAGCAGAATCCAACATCAAAAATATCAAAAATATTTGAGTAAATACAAGAAAATGGCAATAATTAATTTTGGTCCATGTGCTGAAAATTCATTGCATGTATCAGTTGCACACAGCTAAGGACCTTATTCGGTCTTCTACCATAATATTCACACTAGAATCACCTCTTTAGGGAAACATAACAAGCCAAATCCTGGATTTCTGGAGAACCACCCGCTCGCACTTCCCTCCTTTGTTGGGGCTAACGACTAAATGGGACACATGGTACTAGCTTAGTTGATCCTTTATTTAATTTATAGTTCTACTGCTTTGGATATTTCCAAATCCCAAACCTTTAGTCCATGGAAAGTTACAGAAAAGTAAGCAAAAAAAAAGCTCTTCTTAAGACCGAGGACTCACTTTCCTGCTGCTTTGCGCCTTCAGATATTAACATACTATACAGCGACTATTATTTTAACAATATTTTGAGGATCTACTTAATGTCCACTCATCCCCACTTGACAAAATAGTAAAGTATAATTTGGAACAGAGAATGCCACAGCTCTGAAGACACTAGCCTAGTCATCAGAAATAAAAAACACTTGCCTTCAAATTTTATAAGTCCAAGTAACATAACTATGAATAACAATGACCCCCTTTGAGCACCGCAACAATTTTATGTAATTTAATGATTCTCCTGTGCAATCCGCTCAAATGCGATTTGCAAAAGGAGTACACGGAGAAAATCCCGAAGGCAGTTGGACACGCTGAATATTATAGTTATTAAATAAAACTAGTATCCACAACCAAAAAGATACAATAGAAAGAGCGATATTATAACAGAACTTCATCCAAACTCCAAAGCAAACATAAGCAGTGTAAAAAAAGTATGCAAGTACGCCAGAATTCCAAGATTCAACAAAAGTACCTGTTGCGTTCTATCACCATGGATAGTAGTAGCAGGGAAGCCATTACTACACAACCAATATTCCAGTGAGTCAGCTCCCTTCTTTGTCTCAACAAAAACCAAAGTAAGAGCTTGCTGCAAAACAAGAAAGATCAGACTTAAGAATCACATGAAAGATGAACTTGTGACAAAAGCCAAGGAAGAGATAAAGCATGAAGGGCAATGAAACATCAAATGAACTTGTGATGCTATTGTAGCGAAACTTGGATATTGATAGACACGTAATTCATACATTTTATTATCCCTAATTTTGTCCTTTTAATTATATTAGTTTATTAAATTAATATGTTTTATTTTATTTTGTAGGATTTAATATTTGTTGCAATAAAGTCAAAATCTTGGTGATCAAGCGATATTTAATGCTCTTATTCATATAAGGAATATCCAAGAAGAATCCTACAAGGAGAAGGAAAGAAGTGGAACAATCTTGGTGTGCAAGTCAAATTCAACAAGAAAAATGAAAGTTTATCTAGAAGATCTTTTTGAGAAGTTGATTGCTATTAGGAAGTTAAACCTACATAGAAAGAGAACAAAAGTGTCCAAGTTCAATGAATCTAAATTAGGGTTCAAAGTTATTTCCCCTATAAATAGGTCTCGTGTTTTAGAGACAAAAGCATTAAGTATTGTATTAGTTTATGTTAGGAGTAGAAGTAGATTAAATTACGTCTTCATTGTACGTTCGTTGAATGATCATTAATTAAAGGGAGTTTTCTTATTTTATTTCAATCTTCTACTTCTTTATTTTAGTTAATTTATTTATTTTCATGTCTAGTTAAATTCTTTCATCTAGGATGAAGATGAAATTAAATAACTATTCGTTATAATATTTTTCATCTCTTCTATTATTAACTTATCTTAACAAAAATTAAATAACTTTTATATTTTTAAAGCAGAAGAAATAAATGATACGTTTATATATCAATGCCATAATTTACAACCTTTTGAGGTGAGGTTATCATTTGGCTATTACAATAAAAACTTTTATGTCAATGAAGACGCTATAAAGTGGTGTACTCGTAAACTTTAGTCATAATCACATTTACTAGTCAACTCTTTGTCACTAAACATTGATTATTGAATTTATTTGAGTCGAGTATTGAGTTATTTATATTTAATTTAAAAAATTTATTGAGTATGAAATAAGATTTGATTGAGACTCATTTAGCTACCAAGTCGAGTACGATCTTAAATCGAGTATGAATATAATCTTTGTATCAATAAAAAAAAATTATAATTTTAAAAAGTTCGAGTAATTTATCGATATTTAGAAAATAAAGAAAACAACAACTAATTCGATTTCAGTATTTCTTTAATTCCATATTTCAATTTATGAAAGAAAACGAAAGAAACCTAAAAAATGAACCACATTAATGGTGGTTGGAAGGTGCTGAACATTTATTTATTTTTATTTTTATTTTTCCTTTTTCTTTTTCATATAGAAAAAAAAAAGATAATTGACTGGTTCCCATTGCCGAACAAAGGCAGATGATTACGACAATTTTATAAATCAATATTTCTGCCGTCCTCTTTGCTCTTTATACATAAGAAAAATCATTTATATTTAAATTGTGATTTCTTTTTTTCCCCTGGAGTACCCTCATATTTATGCATGCATGGAACTTCCTAAAAAAGTTGCTTTTATTTAATATTAATATTTCTATTTAAATTAAGCTGGAATACTTGAATAATAAAATTACAAGATTTTTTAAATGGGTGATAATTTTTCAAGATGAGACTCTTATTGGAGGCTAGTGGAATGAAAGTAATAATCTTAGTTCATTTTAGTCATCTCTTAAACTCTGAGTGATGGTCCATTTTTGATATTTGACAATTTGCCATTTTATTTATATAAAAAATTAAAAATAAATAAATAAGAGTTTAAAGTCACTAGACCAAACCCATGTTGAGATGTCCATAGTTTTAAAATGTACGTTTTTCGAGAGTGGTTAATATGAAATTAACTTTGATCAATTGACCAATACAATATCAACACAAAGGTCTGAAGACGATCTCTCTATCTGCGTATCAATACTGTAATAATCAATTGACCAACTTATCATAAAATTAACTTCATGATAACCGAATTCTCGTTTTCCTATCTGCCCTGAAATCTTGTGTGGAAATTGTTATTTTTTCTGTCAAATGTTATTGATTTACAAAGAAGATTCTATGATGAATTGGTACCAAAAACAGTAAAATTTTGTTTTATTAACGAGCAAGAAAAATCTCCACTAAAGATTAATTTCTGACAGCTTCCTATGTCAGAAAAACGGATTAATTACACGAGCGTTTAGGGAGTTTAAACCCACTTTAAAATCGTGTTCATCTGTTATTTAATTCACAAACACAGCGTTTGAAACTCAAACACAGAGCACTAAAAATAGCACAATGCATTTGGAGATCCAAATGCTAGCAACTAAACAAGCCCCAAGTCAACCTCTCATTTTGAGGCCGATTGCAACAGTATTCACAGGACAAAAATGAAACGCCGAAAAACAACACTACGGTAGAAAAATACTGAGACAAGCGCAGGCAATTAGCTATAATCATCAAAGTATGTTGATAACAATTATAAAACAAAAGGGACTAGAGAAAAAAATGCTACTAGGTTTCAAACCTAATGTCAGTAATATGTTACAGCCTGCCAGCATCAAACACACATCTAACCTGCGCCCTACTAATAATACCACACATTTCCCCGCCCCATTAGAGGGAAAAGATTTAGGAGTTTATGAGACTACAGAATGAGGGGCTTCAAACAGTTGTAAATGGAGAAAAGTAAAAAAGATCAAAAAAAAAATTGTTTATCCTACGAAAGTTAAATCTTTGTGGTAAATCCAAGTTGACATGTCAGTCCCATGCACTAGCCACTCCGGAACCATATGCTCCACCATACCCCCCACTGGGAGCCCCATACCCACTGCTCATGTTGCCGCCACCATAATAGTCTGCACCACCCCTGTTAAAAGGGTTGTTTTCCCTTCGAAAATCACGACCACCAAATCGACCTCCCCCGCCACGGCGGTTCTTCCCTCCACCATATGAGGCTCGGGCTGCAAAACGAGCCAACCATGCTGGAACCTCTTGATTTGCTTCTTGCATTAGTTCAGATAAGGACCGTGCCATTGACGTGTTATTCTCATTGAAGAATGCAGTAGCAAGCCCTGATTTTCCAGCTCTTCCAGTTCGCCCAATACGGTGGACATAGTCATCAATGTCATTTGGGAGGTCAAAATTGACCACATGTGCGACATGTGGAATATCAAGACCACGTGCTGCCACATCTGTGGCGACTAAAATTGGAGTGTGACCACTTTTGAATGATCTCAGGGCTTGTTCTCTTTCCTGCAAGAATACCAAAAAAACAAAATTTGTCAGTGCATCTTGATCTGAGGTTCCAGCATATAAAAAGAATAACAAAAATTTTAGTCCGGCCCATTCAAGAAACCAGAGAAAAAGATACAGAAACCCCAACAAAGGCATAAACTGAACATGTCATACAGCAAGCATCTGATCCATCATCCAACTACATGTAACAATAACTACTCATTTCAGGAGTGTGAAGCTAATTACAGGAGCCAAAAAATTTCTTAGCTGAGATGATTATACAGAAATTAGTTCGATGCTAAGAAAAGGTACAGGACCCTATGAGAACCAAACAAGGAAATTACACACTTAATGTTATTATAAAGCTTATTGCTCCAAAGAGAAAATTTCAAACAAGGGAACTAGTGGAACTCTAAACCCATGTTAAGCATAAACCACAAGTTTTCCACGAGACCCGGCACCCAGAAATTTAATGCAAAAATTGTGCTTCTCAGCTGAAGAAAACAGAATCTCAAATCCACAAGTGTAGCTCTGGTCACTAAAATAAGTAAACATGTGAATCACTGTATCCTCATGCCCAAATAGACTACTCAACAAAAACGCATCCGTTATAAGTTGTGGAATGTAATCATGAGAGAATGCAATTATCTAAACATTAAAACCAGGATTCTTCATCATCAAATTCAGTCATATCGTGATTAGAGTACTTTCTTTTATGGATCAGGTCCTAACGCCTTCAAGGGCTTTGTATGGGAACTACAGCCATCTTAAATCTTTTCTTTAAATCCCTTATGAACATGATCACTGAAAGTACTATTTCGTGACAAAATGCCCATGCACCATATCTGCATTCAGATTACAGTGAACAATGAACACTTGGCACTCACCACTTTGTCCAAGAACAAGAAAAACAAGTCAAAGATAGAAAGATCCAGCCTAGCTACTTGCTACCTGAACATTAATATGTGACCTATGTGGTTCTTAGATAGTAGATCAAAGAATCTTAGGGGAAAGGCTATCGCATGTTAGGAACTCGGATACAAGGGAAATGAAAAGGAAAGAAAAATATAATTTAAAAAATATAACTGGTACGTTTGGCTCCCAAAGTTTGGGGGTTGGAACCGGCTGCCTTGAGATTAAAACTGAAAGATTTGCTCTTAATAAAAATATTACAAGTAAATAGTCTCCTAAAAATCTAATATCAAGTATAATGGTAAAATATAGGTTAATGGAGACTCTTTTTGATTAAGCTCCTACAAGTTTTTAAATTTCATCTCCGTCTTGTTTCTTTTCCCTCGCCCTTTTCAAGTTGCAAACAGATGGGTATATTAGCAAAAGTAAGAAACTACTCCCTCTGTACCACATTTTTTATTCATGTTAACGCTAAAATTATATTGTGTTTAATTTAGTAGTAATGACATGATAATGATAGTGTGGTGTTAAACTTAAGGACGTGTAATTTTACACTGCCATCAAAAGAAATGGTTGGAAAAACAAAATTGACAATGAGACTATTTTTTGTGGAACGGAGCGAGTACAAAATTAGAAAGGCAGGATATAAGCTCTACCAAAATGGAAAAGATGAATAAAGAAATAACATAGGATGAAAGTGGATAAGATCTTTTTATTTTTTAAGTTGTAATTCTTACTAGGGCAGAGGATAGGAAGATTACAAATCAATTTTTATGGGAACGCATTATTAATGTTTTTAGTGATAATATTAAATTAAGCCAGGTTTAACATGATGTGGAACATAAGAATTTACTAAATCAAGGGAGCTGTAAGAGATAAATTGGTATCAAAGGAAAAGCTTAGAGGGTACCGGGTAATGCAGGCAACATGGTAAAATATGTATGAAGATAGATTTATGTCCTACAAATTCTAGTAACAAATGGTTCATGATGAAAATAGTTTATCTACAAAATACAAGACTATAACGTAGTTACTGTATCTTTTTCTCCTAATTTAAGAAGGTAACTAAATATTTTTCTCTCAGCTAAAAAATAAATAGATTAACAAGCGATGACACTGTATGAATATTTAAAAAATAAGGAGCAACCCAAACCATATGACACAGGATAAAGACGTGAAGATATTAATAAAAACACAATAAAGAAACCTTCCACCAAAAACAAAACGATAGAGAAATAAAAGTAATACAAAGAATACTTATTAAAAAAGTAATCAGAAAATACTTAAATAAAAAAATAATATAAAAACAAGAAATAAGTGGAAAATAATTTCAGTGAAGCAATCAGAAGTTTTTGGAATGAAAATGCTAAAGAAGCAATACGAAAACCCAAAAAAAATTTCAATACAATAACACCATTAGAATGTGGAACGAAGTAGGATGGTTGAATTTTTTAAAGAAATTCTTAGAGACCAAGAAACAGCTCGCAATGGAATTTAGATATGTCTAATGTATTATGACTGGGGTATCGGGAAATTGATGAAAGGAGAAAAAACCTGTGTTACTCGGACTCGTGTGCGGGTGCCGGGTGCGGGTGCGAATCTAGGTGTCAGACACGTGAAGTCAAAAACTAGAAGATACGCGGATATGTATCCGAATTTGGACACGGGTGCATGGATACGATATGTTATGATTTTTTAACAATAATGTTTCAAATTATATCACCAAAGTTTTTTTGCTCTAGGGACTGAAGTGTAAAAATATAAAGAAATAGGGGGAGAAATGAAAAAAAAACTATAAAGACTGATGTAATTTTCCAAGGGCTAAAATGAACTTTCAAAAAACCTTAGGGACTAAATTAAAATATTTTAAAAACTATAAGGTATCTAATTGTAATTGTCCATGGATATTTTATATATCTGATTTCTGTCTCTCTTCTTTATACGCTCTTCTTCTTCACGGCTCTTCTTCCCAAAACAGCCGTATCCGGATTTATGTGGCCGAATCCAGTACGAATCCCGCACCCGTACCCGTGTCGACACGACACGGGTACTCCACCAAAAAGTGGTGACTCCGAGTAACACAAAAAAAAACATTACTTTTAAAGGAAAATTTTCCTACAGACAACAAACGAACAAATACGAGCATCTTGCATGATGAGGATGATAGTAGCTGTGACAAAAACAAGGTTCATGCCCACATTAAAGGTATGCAAAATCCAAGGTCCCATAAATAGATATTTTTTGGAAGTCTTTGTCTTTCAGATGCTCCACCATGAGACATTTTGTAAGAATTAAGAAACTCATTGGCGTAATTGCTAATTTTCAAAATTCACAACCAGAAAATCTTTCCCCGTTTTTTGTCTTCACTAAGACTAAACTCATTGCGTAATTTCTAATTTTTAAAATTCACAACCAGAAACTCTTCCGCTTCTTCGTCTTCTCTAGAGACTGTCTCTTCCCAAAAGGCCGTAACTGTAGCTTGATTCAACTTCATGGTTGGGATGATAGTTGATAGCTAGACGAAGATGTCAATTGTTATTGATTATAGAAGGCATACATATTGAGATTGAAAAGTTAATTGTATGAACAAAATAAAGTTACTTATCATGCAAAATTTTATCCTGCCACCATTTTGAGGCTGTACCAGCAAAACAGCTATATTGGAGCTCCAAATTTACTTAACCTGTTTGGACCAGGCAACAAGGTCCCTTCATACTTGCATAATCTCAAAGAACTTAAATCTAAATACAATAGAGAGAATCCAATTTCAATATTTAATTTAATAAAGATAAAAGATATTCAAGGTTAAATGTTTGAAGCTAAGAGGTAATTAGAAAACAGGAGATGTTAATGTAACAAACTGAATAATTTAAGATAATTATGCTATAGGGATTGAAGCTTTTATTTTTATCAGAATCTGTAGCAGTAGACTACCATTGCAAATTAAAAGAAATGCGAGTATAAAGATTAATTTTCTTGACACCATTTATTTAAACATGGCAGATTGAAAGAAATTTAGCAGGAATGGAGAGGTGAAGGACTTTGTTAACAAAGACAAAGATCAGTTTGATAAAATTTGGCAAAACTAATGATTTGGCCACCAAGTTGGCACGTTTTAATGAATACCCGATTGAACTTTTAATTTTTCGAATTACATCACTGAACTAATTATTATTTTACAATTAAGCAATTCCATTAAAAAATATTGACAGAAGTTAAATAATTGCTGACAAGGCGCTGACTTGGCAAAAAAAAATAATGCCGACGTGGCAAAAAAATACATAATACTCATTTTAAAGTTTTAAAAATAACAAAAACATAATAAAATAAAACAGATTGTTTTTTCAAATATAATTTTTAATAAAAAACAGATTTTTTTAATAAACATAATTTTTTAAAAAAACATATTTTTATAAAAAATATATAATTTTTTAAAAAAACGAAACTTTTTTAAAAAAACATAATTCTTTTAAAGAACAGATTTTTTTTTAAAAACATAAAATTTTTTAAAAACGTAATTTTTTTAAACAACGTACTTCTTTTTAAAAAACATTTTTTTAAAAAAACGGATTTTTTTTCAAAACGTAAATTTATTAAAAAACACGTCATTTTTTTAAAAAAAAACAGATTTTTTGAAAAAAGCATAATTTTTACATAAATTTTTAAAATCTGTTTTTTTAAAATTACGTTTAAAATCCTGTTTTTTTAAAAATTATGTTTTTAAAAAAAAACTTTTTTAAAAAAATTATTTTTTTAAAAAAATATGTTTTTAAAAAAAAACTGTTTTTTTAAAAAATTATTTTTTTAAAAAAAATTGTGTTTTTAAACAAAATTATGCTTTTTAAAAAACATATTTTTTTAAAAAATCTGTATTTTTTAAAAAAACAGATTTGTTTAAAAAAAAACAGTTTTTTTAAAAAAAAGATTTTAAAAAAACATAAATTTTAAAAAAAACGGATTTTTAACGTAATTTTTTAAAAAAACAGCTTTTATAAATTTATGTAAAAATTATGCTTTTTAAAAAAAAGTATGTTTTTTAAAAATCTATTTTTTGAAAAAAAATGACGTTTTTAATAAATTTACGTATTTTAAAAAATTACGTTTTGAAAAAAAAATCTGTTTTTAAAAAAATTATGTTTTTTTAAAAAAGTACTTTGTTTTAAAAAATTACGTTTTTAAAAAAAATATATTTTTCTAAAAACATTATGTTTTTAAAAATCTGTTTTTTTTAAAAGAATTATGTTTTTTTAAAAAGTTCCATTTTAAAAAAAATTATATATTTTTTAAAATGTATGTTATTAAAAAAATCTGTTTTTTTTTAAAATTATTTTTTTTAAAAAAAACTGTTTTATTTATTATGTTTTTGTTATTTTTAAAACTTTAAAATGAGTAATATGTATTTTTTTTGCCACGTCAGCATTATTTTTTATTTTTTTGCCAAGTCAGCGCCATGTCAGCAATTATTTAACGTCTGTTAATATTTTTAACGGAATGGCTTAATTGTAAAATAATAATTAGTGATGTAATTCGAAAATTAAAAATTCAATCGGATATTCAGTAAAACGTGCCAACTTTGATGGCCAAATCATTAGTTTTGCCGATAAAATTTCATCGACTCTACTGACCATGAACATGGGAAAAGTCGGTAGAGTTCCTTAAAAAATAAGATAACTATTTTGAATTTTCCAACAAATAAATTTGTTACGGTCTTGTGTTGAAGAAATTTTTTGAAGGGCATTATGTCAAGCCTCCAACAGCTCAACTCAACTACAAAACCATAACCAGAGAATAGGGACTGAGGAGACAAAGATTAGAGTATGAGACTGAGAAAAGCAAGAATGAGGACTGAGAAAATAGAAGAACTTAAGGAAGAAGATACAGGAGACTCAAATGAATTCTCTCAATTCATTTCATATCAAAAGCATGCTACCAATATTACCCTAGCTCAACATATTTATAGAGAGATTACAATGATCAATGTAAATTAAAGGAAAAGACTTAAGTACCCCTTAGCTGACTCACATGGCCTGTAAGACGTTCTAAAACTAACATTCTGCTATTTACTATGTTACCCTTTCTAGATACTGCTCTACTTAACAATCTCCCCTCCTTTAAAACTTTCCATGACCTCATGGATTAATTGCAAAGTTTGGAAAATTCAGTTTAAGGAGGTCTTCATCTTCCCAAGTTGCTTCTTCAATGCTGCTTCCTTTCCATTGGATTAAGTATGATGCACCACCCTATTACTCCTGTACGCCCCACCTTTCTTTTAAGTATCCTTAATGGAACTATGTCAAAGTTCCCTTCAACTGTGATAAAGGGTAACTGAGGATTGGTTTTTGCTGCTCCCAGATGCTTTTTGAGTTGTGAAGCAACGCCAGTTGTAGGCTAATGTCCTATTCTTTCCAATATTTTAAAAGGCCATAAAACTTAGGAGCTAGCTTCATATTTTTCTGAGGTATACACTTCCTTGTCGGTAAGGTTGCAGTTTAAAATATAATCCAATCATTCACCTCAAATATCCTTTATGTCCTCCCTTGATCAACATGTGATTTTATCCTTTGTTGGGCTTCTCCAAATTCTCCTTGAGTATCTCAATCTGCTGGTGTTTGTCAAGGAGCATATCCTCCACTGCTGCCAGTTTAGTTTGGTTATTTGGTGTAATGCTAAGGTGAGTGGGGTCTATTCCGTAAAGAGCCGTGTAGGGAGCTGTCTGTAATGCCGTATGGTACGTGGTATTAAACCATCATTCTGCTATGGGAAGCCAGGAACTCCACTGTTTGGGAGTATGACTGCAAATACACCTCAAATATTGCTCCAAGCATTTGATTAATCCTCTCAATACTTCCATCACTTTGTGGGTGGTATGCAGTGCTGGTATGAAGCCTAGTACCCACTATTTTGAACAATGCTTGCCAGAACTCACCAAGGAATATAGGGCTATAGAATTTGGGAGACCATGTAGCCTGAAAATATGCTCAAAGAAAACTTGTGCTAAACTTTTGGCTGATACTGGCTGTGCTAGAGGAATGAAATGGGAATATCTACTAAATCTGTCTATTACTACCCATATAATATCATATCCCTTAGAGTTGGGCAAACCATTAATGAAGTCCATGGCTATATCTTTCCAAGGAGCTTCAGGAATGGGAAGGAGTTGTAACAGCCCAAATGACCTACTGTTTCATGTTTGATAGTTTGACAAACAAGGCATTCAGCTATCCATTGAGTCGCATCTTTCTTCATGCTCTTCCAATAGAAATATTGTTCTATTCTTTTAAGGGTTGCCCTTTGATACAATCTTGATCAGACTCACATCGAACGACATTCACTCAACTCGAGTTCCAAGGACAATTCAAATGATCTTAGGGGGATTGGACTGAAATCAACTCAAGGATGTTTTGCATTGGAGTCCAAGTTCATTAATATGGTCCAAGTGAAGATATCAAGTCAAGAGGATCAAATCCAGACATGCATGCTAAATCAAAGGATCGAGATTCGGCGCAGCCTGACCAGCGTGGTCGCGCCGTGTTCCAAGCCAAAAGCAGCTCGGTCGTGCCGCTTTGCAGATTTGAAAAAAAAAAGTTCGCCCCGGCGAACTCAACAGCTTATTAGCGAGTTCGCCTCTGTACTTTTTCGCCAGAGCACGCCTCAGTGCATGAGTCAAACTTTTAGCGCAGTCGCGCCGCAGGGGAAAATCAATTGACGCGTTTTTGGCATATATAGATGCGGGATTACTTCATTAATTACTATATTTCAGATCTTTTCATAAATCTATTATAGTTAGGATTCTTTTAGATAGATTTGATTCTAGATTGCGTGTTAGTAGTAATTCTATTCCTTATAAGAATTAGGGTTTGATTTACATTATTTTGTTATTCCATTTAGGATTAGGATTTCTTATTACTAGTATAAATAAAGGTCATGGCTATTGTAATTAGACACTTCATTCATTAATAAAAATTCTTGTGAGATTATTATCTTTCTTTGGTTCTTTTGGAGAACTCCTGAATTGTTCATCGTTTTTCTGTGATTCAAACCCGACATATCATACAACTCATAGTTGTGTGTGACGTCTTCTACCGCATCAATCGTCAATTACACCGAGATTAACGCTTTAATATAAGCGAGGAGTCAAGGTGTAGTTGGTGTTCCATTCAACGCAGATTTCCTAACGCGAGCAAATGTACCAAGATTATTGTCTACATATAGGTGAGGGGTTAAGGCGTTGCGAGTAATTCATCTTACAACTTTGCAAGAAATGATCAGGGTGACGACCACCTCACGCAAGCGTGCCGTGGAGTATATCACCTTTACCCTGAGTGTCCTCCCACACCCTTCTCATGTAGCTCAATAAACACTTTCTTAGGTTTCCTTGCCTTCCAATGACCGGTGCACACCTGCCCCTGAATTGCAGCAGACCTTTTTCTAATGCAAACTCAAGTGGTCCAATCTGCGATAAATCTATGACTTGGGCTATCTCAAGGTCATCCTCATACTTTCTACTAGTTGCGTCATCCATATGGGATGTACAGTGGTTAAATAGTTGCAGGATTGTTCCCTTTCAATAGCATAATCCTTGTTCCTCATTCCTTGTAGTTGTATATAATTTCCTTGATGCTGAAAACTGATAGTAGAATTATAAAAATCCTTTAGAACACCACCCAACTTTTTAAGCCAATTTACCCCTAAAATAGCATCCCAAGTATGGAAGGCTAGAATACATACTAGAGCATAAAAGGTAATTCCACCCCATTTCCCAAGAAAACTGTGGTCACAAAGCCTAATCTGAATCTTTTTTCCATGAGGGAGTGTGAGGTATATAGGCTCTATAGGTTGCAGGGGACATTGAAGCTCTTTGGCAAGGTTTTCATCAAGAAGGTTCAATGAGCTTCCTCCGTCAATGAGGAAATTGAGTTTCTTACCTTGACAGGTTCATATAGCACAATGGTTTGACTTTCTTCATTTCCATCCTCTTCTGAACAGCAGCTAGGGTGGGGCTTGATTTAAACTGTGTTATCGCCTTGTTCAAGTACTTTTCTTAAGGAATTTCTTCATCAAAGATGGGAGGAGCCTCATAGTCCTCAAAGTAATCCCTCTCCCACCATCATGAATTCCTTTGGTTTAGCACATTGATGTCCCATGGTGAATTTCATCACAGTAATAGCATAATACTTTAGCTCTCCTTCCCCTCTTTGTGAAGCTGAAAAAGGTTTGGGGTTCAAGGAGGTAGTAGTTTGTTTAGGATAATTTAGGAATGGAATTCTGGGACTAGTTACAAGGCTGGTGGGAAAATTTTGGGAGACATTGGGGGTATTGTTTGGGATTAATTTGTTGGGGTTGTGAAACTGGGAGTGTTTGGTGGTTTAGTATAGGGTCCAGGGGGTTTAGGATAGGTGTCTCATCTGATATGGCTTGTTTGTAGGCTTGTAGGAGGGTTGATGGCTCCAACAATTTGACAACCTCTTTAGTTTCTTCTTGAAGTCCACCAACAAAGTTTCCTACAATAAATTCCTCGGTGAACTGAGGGATTTTATCTAGCAACCTTGCCCTTGTATTTTTCATAGTACTCATTAATACCATGAGTCTTTGAGTATCTTGAATTGCTCAAAGACATTTTCAGTCCCAACTTCACCAAACCTAGCCACAAAACTTTTGAAAATTCAGCCCATGTGATGCTTTCTCTTCCCCACCATGTGTGACTTGTACCAAGCTTATGGACTCCATGGAGATGCAAGGATGCAAATGCAATGGCAGCTTTCCTTTGTCATTTAGCCCATAGATGTTGAAATATTTATTGCAGTCTTTGATCCATTCCATAGCTTCCTCTCCTTCCATATAAGTAGGGAAAACCAGTTTTAAGTGTTTGAGATCCTTGTCCTCTTCCTCCTGGTTGTTCCTGCTTCTATGGTGGAATTCCTCTTCATCATCTGTTCCATACTCATCATAGAAAGGCTCTCTCATTGACCTTTTCCTTTGGATTTCTCAGCTTCCTTAGATTTCTAAAGAACCCCTTAGCATTCATTTGCCCAAAATGCAGTCCTCCATTCCCTTCTCTGGCCCCAAAAGGATCTACAAAGTCTGGTTCTCTGCAGGACTTCCTATTCCTTATCAATCAGTGACATGCTCCATAAACACATCCATTTTCATCCAACTCTGGAGGCTATCATTAGTGTAGTCTCTGAAACTTAGAAGTCCTGTTGAAAGAGGTTCCCCTGATTTTTTGAGGATGATCCAGCCATGGTTATAAGTGCGGAAAGAATTAGAAACTTCTGAAAAATGAGGTTTCTGAGTCTTAGAAGATGAATTAAGGATTGTTAACTTAGTGGAGTAAATGAGCTGAAGTGAGTGTTTATATAGTTTTTTGAGTGAGAAAATGGAGTAGAAGTTTAGATATAGAGAGAATGGACTGGAGATTAAGAGGAGAAGATTGATAGTGGTTTTTGAGAAGAAAAGAAGAGTGTTTTGACTGAAACAATTCAGCAAACACTTGGTGTGCAGTTTATAGATTTAGACTAAACAAGAAACTGAGAGAGAGACGAAAAAAAGTAGATCAGAAGAGAAGGTCAGAGATTAGATGACTACAAAGGAAGAAGGAAGCAAGTTTGATTGATCTAAAATACCAGATTGTCAAGCCTCCAAGGAGCTCAACTCAACTACCAAACCTTAAGCAGAAAATAAGGACCGAGGAGACAGAAAGATTAGAGTTATGAGACCCAGAAAAGCAAGAATGGGGACTGAGAAAAGAATAACTTAGGGAAGAAGTAAGGGAGACTCAAATGAGTTCTCTCAATTCATTTCATATCAAAAGCTATGCTAACAATATTACCCTAGCTCAACATATATATAGAGATAGATTACGCGCATCAATGTAAATTAAAGAAAAAGACTTGAGTAAACCTTAGCTGCCTGTAAGACCTTCTAAAACTAATATTATGCTAATTACTATGTTACCCTTTCTAGATATTGCTCTACTTAACACATTTCCTATCAAGCTCTGTTAACTGATCTGCATGTTCCCATGGAGCCACCGTCAAAGTTGTAATTAATTCTTTTAAACGAGGGGACAAAAGCTGCTGAAATGGAATACCGATGCACACCTATATGCAGTGTTCGGCTTCCATTAAGTTCTCTAGTAACTGGCGTCTAAGTGATCCAACAAAATATTCAACAAGAAGCCTCCGACACTAAATTGCAAAAGGTCACAAAAATTTGCTGCACCTACCTCTTCAAGCATTGCAAAGACATTACCAACAAGGCATAATGCTGCACCTACCTCTTCAAGCATTGCAAAGACATTACCAACAAGGTAATAACTAAGGAACACGAGCAGAATCCAACATCAAAAATATCAAAAATATTTGAGTAAATACAAGGAAAATGGCAATAATTAATTTTGGTCCATGTGCTGAAAATTCATTGCATGTATCAGTTGCACACAGCTAAGGAACCTTATTCGGTCTTCTACCATAATATTCACACTAGAATCACCTCTTTAGGGAAACATAACAAGCCAAATCCTGGATTTTCTGGAGAACCACCCGCTCGCACTTCCCTCCTTTGTTGGGGCTAACGACTAAATGGGACACATGGTACTAGCTTAGTTGATCCTTTATTTAATTTATAGTTCTACTGCTTTGGATATTTCCAAATCCCAAACCTTTAGTCCATGGAAAGTTACAGAAAAGTAAGCAAAAAAAAAGCTCTTCTTAAGACCGAGGACTCACTTTCCTGCTGCTTTGCGCCTTCAGATATTAACATACTATACAGCGACTATTATTTTAACAATATTTTGAGGATCTACTTAATGTCCACTCATCCCCACTTGACAAAATAGTAAAGTATAATTTGGAACAGAGAATGCCACAGCTCTGAAGACACTAGCCTAGTCATCAGAAATAAAAAACACTTGCCTTCAAATTTTATAAGTCCAAGTAACATAACTATGAATAACAATGACCCCCTTTGAGCACCGCAACAATTTTATGTAATTTAATGATTCTCCTGTGCAATCCGCTCAAATGCGATTTGCAAAAGGAGTACACGGAGAAATCCCGAAGGCAGTTGGACACGCTGAATATTATAGTTATTAATAAAACTAGTATCCACAACCAAAAAGATACATAGAAAGAGCGATATTATAACAGAACTTCATCCAAACTCCAAAGCAAACATAAGCAGTGTAAAAAAGTATGCAAGTACGCCAGAATTCCAAGATTCAAACAAAGTACCTGTTGCGTTCTATCACCATGGATAGTAGTAGCAGGGAAGCCATTACTACACAACCAATATTCCAGTGAGTCAGCTCCCTTCTTTGTCTCAACAAAAACCAAAGTAAGAGCTTGCTGCAAACAAGAAAGATCAGACTTAAGAATCACATGAAAGATGAACTTGTGACAAAAGCCAAGGAAGAGATAAAGCATGAAGGGCAATGAAACATCAAATGAACTTGTGATGCTATTGTAGCGAAACTTGGATATGATAGACACGTAATTCATAACATTTTATTATCCCTAATTTTGTCCTTTTAATTATATTAGTTTATTAAATTAATATGTTTTATTTTATTTTGTAGGATTTAATATTGTTGCAATAAAGTCAAAATCTTGGTGATCAAGCGATATTTAATGCTCTTATTCATATAAGGAATATCCAAGAAGAATCCTACAAGGAGAAGGAAAGAAGTGGAACAATCTTGGTGTGCAAGTCAAATTCAACAAGAAAAATGAAAGTTTATCTAGAAGATCTTTTTGAGAAGTTGATTGCTATTAGGAAGTTTAAACCTACATAGAAAGAGAACAAAAGTGTCCAAGTTCAATGAATCTAAATTAGGGTTCAAGTTATTTCCCCTATAAATAGGTCTCGTGTTTTAGAGACAAAAGCATTAAGTATTGTATTAGTTTATGTTAGGAGTAGAAGTAGATTAAATTACGTCTTCATTGTACGTTCGTTGAATGATCATTAATTAAGGGAGTTTTCTTATTTTATTTCAATCTTCTACTTCTTTATTTTAGTTAATTTATTTATTTTCATGTCTAGTTAAATTCTTCATCTAGGATGAAGATGAAATTAAATAACTATTCGTTATAATATTTTTCATCTCTTCTATTATTAACTTATCTTAACAAAATTAAATAACTTTATATTTTTAAAGCAGAAGAACTAAATGATACGTTTATATATCAATGCCATAATTTACAACCTTTGAGGTGAGGTTATCATTGGCTTATACAATAAAAACTTTTATGTCAATGAAGACGCCTATAAAGTGGTTGTACTCGTAAACTTTAGTCATAATCACATTTACTAGTCAACTCTTTGTCACTAAACATTGATTATTGAATTTATTTGAGTCGAGTATGAGTTATTTATATTTAATTTCAAAAATTTATTGAGTATGAAATAGATTTGATTGAGACTCATTTAGCTACCAAGTCGAGTACGATCTTTAAATCGAGTATGAATATAATCTTTGTATCAATAAAAAAAATTATAATTTAAAAAGTTCGAGTAATTTATCGATATTTAGAAAATAAAGAAAAACAACATACTAATTCGATTTCAGTATTTCTTTAATTCCATATTTCAATTTATGAAAGAAAACGAAAGAATAACCTAAAAAATGAACCACATTAATGGTGGTTGGAAGGTGCTGAACATTATTTATTTTTATTTTTATTTTTCCTTTTTTCTTTTTCATATAGAAAAAAAAAGATAATTGACTGGTTCCCATTGCCGAACAAAGGCAGATGATTACGACAATTTTATAAATCAATATTTCTGCCGTCCTCTTGCTCTTTATACATAAGAAAAATCATTTATATTTAAATTGTGATTTCTTTTTTTTCCCCTGGAGTACCCTCATATTTATGCATGCATGGAACTTCCTAAAAAAGTTGCTTTTATTTAATATTAATATTTCTATTTTAAATTAAGCTGGAATACTTGAATAATAAAATTAAAGATTTTTAAATGGGTGATTAATTTTTTCAAGATGAGACTCTTATTGGAGGCTAGTGGAATGAAAGTAATAATCTTAGTTCATTTTAGTCATCTCTTAAACTCTGAGTGATGGTCCATTTTTGATATTTGACAATTTGCCATTTTATTTATATAAAAATTAAAAATAAATAAATAAGAGTTTAAAGTCACTAGACCAAACCCATGTTGAGATGTCCATAGTTTTAAAATGTACGTTTTTCGAGAGTGGTTAATAATGAGAATTAACTTTGATCAATTGACCAATACAATATCAACACAAAGGTCTGAAGACGATCTCTCTATCTGCGTATCAATACTGTAATAATCAATTGACCAACTTATCATAAATTAACTTCATGATAACCGAATTCTCGTTTTCCTATCTGCCCTGAAATCTTGTGTGGAAATTGTTATTTTTTCTGTCAAATGTTATTGATTTACAAAGAAGATTCTATGATGAATTGGTACCAAAAACAGTAAAATTTTGTTTTATTAACGAGCAAGAAAATCTCCACTAAAGATTAATTTCTGACAGCTTCCTATGTCAGAAAAAACGGATTAATTACACGAGCGTTAGGGAGTTTAAACCCACTTTAAAATCGTGTTCATCTGTTATTTAATTCACAACACAGCGTTTGAACTCAAACACGAGCACTAAAAATAGCACAATGCATTTGGAGATCCAAATGCTAGCAACTAAACAAGCCCCAAGTCAACCTCTCATTTTGAGGCCGATTGCAACAGTATTCACAGGACAAAACTGAAACGCCGAAAAACAACCACTACGGTAGAAAAATACTGAGACAAGCGCAGGCAATTAGCTATAATCATCAAAGTATGTTGATAACAATTATAAACCAAAGGGACTAGAGAAAAAATGCTACTAGGTTTCAAACCTAATGTCAGTAATATGTTACAGCCTGCCAGCATCAAACACACATCTAACCTGCGCCCTACTAATAATACCACACATTTCCCCGCCCCATTAGAGGGAAAGATTTAGGAGTTTATGAGACTACAGAATGAGGGGCTTCAAACAGTTGTAAACTGGAGAAAAGTAAAAAAGATCAAAAAAAAAATTGTTATCCTACGAAAGTTAAATCTTTGTGGTAAATCCAAGTTGACATGTCAGTTCCCATGCACTAGCCACTCCGGAACCATATGCTCCACTACCCCCCCACTGGGAGCCCCATACCCACTGCTCATGTTGCCGCCACCATAATAGTCTGCACCACCCCTGTTAAAAGGGTTGTTTTCCCCTTCGAAAATCACGACCACCAAAATCGACTCCCCCCGCCACGGCGGTTCTTCCCTCCACCATATGAGGCTCGGGCTGCAAAAACGAGCCAACCATGCTGGAACCTCTTGATTTGCTTCTTGCATTAGTTCAGATAAGGACCGTGCCATTGACGTGTTATTCTCATTGAAGAATGCAGTAGCAAGCCCTGATTTTCCAGCTCTTCCAGTTCGCCCCAATACGGTGGACATAGTCATCAATGTCATTTGGGAGGTCAAAATTGAACCACATGTGCGACATGTGGAATATCAAGAACCACGTGCTGCCACATCTGTGGCGACTAAAATTGGAGTGTGACCACTTTTGAATGATCTCAGGGCTTGTTCTCTTTCCTGCAAGAATACCAAAAAAACAAAATTTGTCAGTGCATCTTGATCTTGAGGTTCCAGCATATAAAAAGAATAACAAAATTTTAGGTCGGCCATTCAGAACCAGAGAAAAGATACAGAAACCCCAACAAAGGCATAAACTGAACATGTCATACAGCAAGCATCTGATCCATCATCCAACTACATGTAACAATAACTACTCATTTCAAGGAGGTGTGAAGCTAATTACAGGAGCCAAAAATTTCTTAGCTGAGATGATTATACAGAAATTAGTTCCGATGCTAAGAAAAGGTACAGGACCCTATGAGAACCAAACAAGGAAATTACACACTTATGTTATTATAAAGCTTATTGCTCCAAAGAGAAAATTTCAAACAAGGGAACTAGTGGAACTCTAAACCCATGTAAGCATAAACCACAAGTTTTTCCACGAGACCCGGCACCCAGAAATTTAATGCAAAAATTGTGCTTCTCAGCTGAAGAAAACAGAATCTCAAATCCACAAGTGTAGCTCTGGTCACTAAAATAAGTAAACATGTGAATCACTGTATCCTCATGCCCAAATAGACTACTCAACAAAAACGCATCCGTTATAAGTTGTGGAATGTAATCATGAGAGAATGCAATTATCTAAACATTAAAACCAGGATTCTTCATCATCAAATTCAGTCATATCGTGATTAGAGTACTTTCTTTTATGGATCAGGTCCTAACGCCTTCAAGGGCTTTGTATGGGAACTACAGCCATCTTAAATCTTTTCTTTAAATCCCTTATGAACATGATCACTGAAAGTACTATTTCGTGACAAAATGCCCATGCACCATATCTGCATTCAGATTACAGTGAACATGAACACTTGGCACTCACCACTTTGTCCAAGAACAAGAAAAACAAGTCAAAGATAGAAAGATCCAGCCTAGCTACTTGCTACCTGAACATTAATATGTGACCTATGTGGTTCTTAGATAGTAGATCAAAGAATCTTAGGGGAAAGGCTATCGCATGTTAGGAACTCGGATACAAGGGAAATGAAAAGGAAAGAAAAATATAATTTAAAAAATATAACTGGTACGTTTGGCTCCCAAAGTTTGGGGGTTGGAACCGGCTGCCTTGAGATTAAAACTGAAAGATTTGCTCTTAATAAAAATATTACAAGTAAATAGTCTCCTAAAAATCTAATATCAAGTATAATGGTAAAATATAGGTTAATGGAGACTCTTTTTGATTAAGCTCCTACAAGTTTTAAATTTCATCTCCGTCTTGTTTCTTTTCCCTCGCCCTTTTCAAGTTGCAAACAGATGGGTATATTAGCAAAAGTAAGAAACTACTCCCTCTGTACCACATTTTTTATTCATGTTAACGCTAAAATTATATTGTGTTTAATTTAGTAGTAATGACCATGATAATGATAGTGTGGTGTTAAACTTAAGGACGTGTAATTTTACACTGCCATCAAAAGAAATGGTTGGAAAAACAAAATTGACAATGAGACTATTTTTTGTGGAACGGAGCGAGTACAAATTAGAAAGGCAGGATATAAGCTCTACCAAAATGGAAAAGATGAATAAAGAAATAACATAGGATGAAAGTGGATAAGATCTTTTTATTTTTTAAGTTGTAATTCTTACTAGGGCAGAGGATAGGAAGATTACAAATCAATTTTTATGGGAACGCATTATTAATGTTTTTAGTGATAATATTAAATTAAGCCAGGTTTAACATGATGTGGAACATAAGAATTTACTAAATCAAGGGAGCTGTAAGAGATAAATTGGTATCAAAGGAAAAGCTTAGAGGGTACCGGGTAATGCAGGCAACATGGTAAAATATGTATGAAGATAGATTTATGTCCTACAAATTCTAGTAACAAATGGTTCATGATGAAAATAGTTTATCTACAAAATACAAGACTATAACGTAGTTACTGTATCTTTTTTCTCCTAATTTAAGAAGGTAACTAAATATTTTTCTCTCAGCTAAAAAATAAATAGATTAACAAGCGATGACACTGTATGAATATTTAAAAATAAGGAGCAACCCAAACCATATGACACAGGATAAAGACGTGAAGATATTAATAAAAACACAATAAAGAAACCTTCCACCAAAAACAAAACGATAGAGAAATAAAAGTAATACAAAGAATACTTATTAAAAAGTAATCAGAAAATACTTAAATAAAAAAAATAATATAAAAACTAAGAAATAAGTGGAAAATAATTTCAGTGAAGCAATCAGAAGTTTTTGGAATGAAAATGCTAAAAGAAGCAATACGAAAACCCAAAAAAAATTTCAATACAATAACACCATTAGAATGTGGAACGAAGTAGGATGGTTGAATTTTTTAAAGAAATTCTTAGAGACCAAGAAACAGCTCGCAATGGAATTTAGATATGTCTAATGTATTATGACTGGGGTATCGGGAAATTGATGAAAGGAGAAAAAACCTGTGTTACTCGGACTCGTGTGCGGGTGCCGGGTGCGGGTGCGAATCTAGGTGTCAGACACGTGAAGTCAAAAACTAGAAGATACGCGGATATGTATCCGAATTTGGACACGGGTGCATGGATACGATATGTTATGATTTTTTAACAATAATGTTTCAAATTATATCACCAAAGTTTTTTTGCTCTAGGGACTGAAGTGTAAAAATATAAAGAAATAGGGGGAGAAATGAAAAAAAAACTATAAAGACTGATGTAATTTTCCAAGGGCTAAAATGAACTTTCAAAAAACCTTAGGGACTAAATTAAAATATTTTAAAACTATAAGGTATCTAATTGTAATTGTCCATGGATATTTTATATATCTGATTTCTGTCTCTCTTCTTTATACGCTCTTCTTCTTCACGGCTCTTCTTCCCAAAACAGCCGTATCCGGATTTATGTGGCCGAATCCAGTACGAATCCCGCACCCGTACCCGTGTCGACACGACACGGGTACTCCACCAAAAAGTGGTGACTCCGAGTAACACAAAAAAAAACATTACTTTTAAAGGAAAATTTTCCTACAGACAACAAACGAACAAATACGAGCATCTTGCATGATGAGGATGATAGTAGCTGTGACAAAAACAAGGTTCATGCCCACATTAAAGGTATGCAAAATCCAAGGTCCCATAAATAGATATTTTTTGGAAGTCTTTGTCTTTCAGATGCTCCACCATGAGACATTTTGTAAGAATTAAGAAACTCATTGGCGTAATTGCTAATTTTCAAAATTCACAACCAGAAAATCTTTCCCCGTTTTTTGTCTTCACTAAAGACTAAACTCATTGCGTAATTTCTAATTTTTAAAATTCACAACCAGAAACTCTTCCCGCTTCTTCGTCTTCTCTAGAGACTGTCTCTTCCCAAAAGGCCGTAACTGTAGCTTGATTCAACTTCATGGTTGGGATGATAGTTGATAGGCTAGACGAAGATGTCAATTGTTATTGATTATAGAAGGCATACATATTGAGATTGAAAAGTTAATTGTATGAACAAAATAAAGTTACTTATCATGCAAAATTTTATCCTGCCACCATTTTGAGGCTGTACCAGCAAAACAGCTATATTTGGAGCTCCAAATTTACTTAACCTGTTTGGACCAGGCAACAAGGTCCCTTCATACTTGCATAATCTCAAAGAACTTAAATCTAAATACAATAGAGAGAATCCAATTTCAATATTTAATTTAATAAAGATAAAAGATATTCAAGGTTAAATGTTTGAAGCTAAGAGGTAATTAGAAAACAGGAGATGTTAATGTAACAAACTGAATAATTTTAAGATAATTATGCTATAGGGATTGAAGCTTTTATTTTTATCAGAATCTGTAGCAGTAGACTACCATTGCAAATTAAAAGAAATGCGAGTATAAAGATTAATTTTCTTGACACCATTTATTTAAACATGGCAGATTGAAAGAAATTTAGCAGGAATGGAGAGGTGAAGGACTTTGTTAACAAAGACAAAGATCAGTTTGATAAAATTTGGCAAAACTAATGATTTGGCCACCAAAGTTGGCACGTTTTAATGAATACCCGATTGAACTTTTAATTTTTCGAATTACATCACTGAACTAATTATTATTTTACAATTAAGCAATTCCATTAAAAAATATTGACAGAAGTTAAATAATTGCTGACAAGGCGCTGACTTGGCAAAAAAAAAATAATGCCGACGTGGCAAAAAAATACATAATACTCATTTTAAAGTTTTAAAAATAACAAAAACATAATAAAATAAAACAGATTGTTTTTTCAAATATAATTTTTAATAAAAAACAGATTTTTTAATAAACATAATTTTTTAAAAAAACATATTTTTATAAAAAAATATATAATTTTTTAAAAAAAACGAAACTTTTTTAAAAAAACATAATTCTTTTAAAAGAACAGATTTTTTTTTAAAAACATAAAATTTTTTAAAAACGTAATTTTTTTAAACAACGTACTTCTTTTTTAAAAAACATTTTTTTAAAAAACGGATTTTTTTTCAAAACGTAAATTTATTAAAAAACGTCATTTTTTTAAAAAAAACAGATTTTTTGAAAAAGCATAATTTTTACATAAATTTTTAAAATCTGTTTTTTTAAAATTACGTTTAAAATCCTGTTTTTTTAAAAATTATGTTTTTAAAAAAAAACTTTTTTAAAAAAATTATTTTTTTTAAAAAAAATATGTTTTTAAAAAAAAAACTGTTTTTTTAAAAAATTATTTTTTTTAAAAAAAATTGTGTTTTTAAACAAAATTATGCTTTTTAAAAAACATATTTTTTTAAAAATCTGTATTTTTTAAAAAAACAGATTTTTTTTAAAAAAACAGTTTTTTAAAAAAAAGATTTTAAAAAAACATAAATTTTAAAAAAACGGATTTTTAACGTAATTTTTTAAAAAAACAGCTTTTATAAATTTATGTAAAAATTATGCTTTTTAAAAAAAAGTATGTTTTTTTAAAAATCTATTTTTTGAAAAAAATGACGTTTTTTAATAAATTTACGTATTTTAAAAAATTACGTTTTGAAAAAAAATCTGTTTTTAAAAAAATTATGTTTTTTTAAAAAAAGTACTTTGTTTTAAAAAATTACGTTTTTAAAAAAATATATTTTTCTAAAAACATTATGTTTTTTAAAAATCTGTTTTTTTTAAAAGAATTATGTTTTTTTAAAAAGTTCCATTTTTAAAAAAAATTATATATTTTTTAAAAATGTATGTTTATTAAAAAAATCTGTTTTTTTTAAAATTATTTTTTTTAAAAAAAACTGTTTTATTTATTATGTTTTGTTATTTTTAAAACTTTAAAATGAGTAATATGTATTTTTTTTGCCACGTCAGCATTATTTTTTTATTTTTTTGCCAAGTCAGCGCCATGTCAGCAATTATTTAACGTCTGTTAATATTTTTAACGGAATGGCTTAATTGTAAAATAATAATTAGTGATGTAATTCGAAAAATTAAAAATTCAATCGGATATTCAGTAAAACGTGCCAACTTTGATGGCCAAATCATTAGTTTTGCCGATAAAATTTCATCGACTCTACTGACCATGAACATGGGAAAAGTCGGTAGAGTTCCTTAAAAAATAAGATAACTATTTTGAATTTTCCAACAAATAAATTTGTTACGGTCTTGTGTTGAAGAAATTTTTTGAAGGGCATTATGTCAAGCCTCCAACAGCTCAACTCAACTACAAAACCATAACCAGAGAATAGGGACTGAGGAGACAAAGATTAGAGTATGAGACTGAGAAAAGCAAGAATGAGGACTGAGAAAATAGAAGAACTTAAGGAAGAAGATACAGGAGACTCAAATGAATTCTCTCAATTCATTTCATATCAAAAGCATGCTACCAATATTACCCTAGCTCAACATATTTATAGAGAGATTACAATGATCAATGTAAATTAAAGGAAAAGACTTAAGTACCCCTTAGCTGACTCACATGGCCTGTAAGACGTTCTAAAACTAACATTCTGCTATTTACTATGTTACCCTTTCTAGATACTGCTCTACTTAACAATCTCCCCTCCTTTAAAACTTTCCATGACCTCATGGATTAATTGCAAAGTTTGGAAAATTCAGTTTAAGGAGGTCTTCATCTTCCCAAGTTGCTTCTTCAATGCTGCTTCCTTTCCATTGGATTAAGTATTGATGCACCACCCTATTACTCCTGTACGCCCCACCTTTCTTTTAAGTATCCTTAATGGAACTATGTCAAAGTTCCCTTCAACTGTGATAAAGGGTAACTGAGGATTGGTTTTTGCTGCTCCCAGATGCTTTTTGAGTTGTGAAGCAACGCCAGTTTGTAGGCTAATGTTCCTATTCTTTCCAATATTTTAAAAGGCCATAAAACTTAGGAGCTAGCTTCATATTTTTTCTGAGGTATACACTTCCTTGTCGGTAAGGTTGCAGTTTAAAATATATCCAATCATTCACCTCAAATATCCTTTATGTCCTCCCTTGATCAACATGTGATTTTATCCTTTGTTGGGCTTCTCCAAATTCTCCTTGAGTATCTCAATCTGCTGGTGTTTGTCAAGGAGCATATCCTCCACTGCTGCCAGTTTAGTTTGGTTATTTGGTGTAATGCTAAGGTGAGTGGGGTCTATTCCGTAAAGAGCCGTGTAGGGAGCTGTCTGTAATGCCGTATGGTACGTGGTATTAAACCATCATTCTGCTATGGGAAGCCAGGAACTCCACTGTTTGGGAGTATGACTGCAAATACACCTCAAATATTGCTCCAAGCATTTGATTAATCCTCTCAATACTTCCATCACTTTGTGGGTGGTATGCAGTGCTGGTATGAAGCCTAGTACCCACTATTTTGAACAATGCTTGCCAGAACTCACCAAGGAATATAGGGCTATAGAATTTGGGAGACCATGTAGCCTGAAAATATGCTCAAAGAAAACTTGTGCTAAACTTTTGGCTGATACTGGCTGTGCTAGAGGAATGAAATGGGAATATCTACTAAATCTGTCTATTACTACCCATATAATATCATATCCCTTAGAGTTGGGCAAACCATTAATGAAGTCCATGGCTATATCTTTCCAAGGAGCTTCAGGAATGGGAAGGAGTTGTAACAGCCCAAATGACCTTACTGTTTCATGTTTGATAGTTTGACAAACAAGGCATTCAGCTATCCATTGAGTCGCATCTTTCTTCATGCTCTTCCAATAGAAATATTGTTCTATTCTTTTAAGGGTTGCCCTTTGATACAATCTTGATCAGACTCACATCGAACGACATTCACTCAACTCGAGTTCCAAGGACAATTCAAATGATCTTAGGGGATTGGACTGAAATCAACTCAAGGATGTTTGCATTGGAGTCCAAGTTCATTAATATGGTCCAAGTGAAGATATCAAGTCAAGAGGATCAAATCCAGACATGCATGCTAAATCAAAGGATCGAGATTCGGCGCAGCCTGACCAGCGTGGTCGCGCCGTGTTCCAAGCCAAAAGCAGCTCGGTCGTGCCGCTTTGCAGATTTGAAAAAAAAAAGTTCGCCCCGGCGAACTCAACAGCTTATTAGCGAGTTCGCCTCTGTACTTTTTCGCCAGAGCACGCCTCAGGTGCATGAGTCAAACTTTTAGCGCAGTCGCGCCGCAGGGGAAAATCAATTGACGCGTTTTTGGCATATATAGATGCGGGATTACTTCATTAATTACTATATTTTCAGATCTTTTCATAAATCTATTATAGTTAGGATTCTTTTAGATAGATTTGATTCTAGATTGCTTGTTAGTAGTAATTCTATTCCTTATAAGAATTAGGGTTTGATTTACATTATTTTGTTATTCCATTTAGGATTAGGATTTCTTATTACTAGTATAAATAAAGGTCATGGCTATTGTAATTAGACACTTCATTCATTAATAAAAATTCTTGTGAGATTATTATCTTTCTTTTGGTTCTTTGGAGAACTCCTGAATTGTTCATCGTTTTTCTGTGATTCAAACCCGACATATCATACAACTCATAGTTGTGTGTGACGTCTTCTACCGCATCAATCGTCAATTACACCGAGATTAACGCTTTAATATAAGCGAGGAGTCAAGGTGTAGTTGGTGTTCCATTCAACGCAGATTTCCTAACGCGAGCAAATGTACCAAGATTATTGTCTACATATAGGTGAGGGGTTAAGGCGTTGCGAGTAATTCATCTTACAACTTTGCAAGAAATGATCAGGGTGACGACCACCTCACGCAAGCGTGCCGTGGAGTATATCACCTTTACCCTGAGTGTCCTCCCACACCCTTCTCATGTAGCTCAATAAACACTTTTCTTAGGTTTCCTTGCCTTCCAATGACCGGTGCACACCTGCCCCTGAATTGCAGCAGACCTTTTTCTAATGCAAACTCAAGTGGTCCAATCTGCGATAAATCTATGACTTGGGCTATCTCAAGGTCATCCTCATAACTTTCTACTAGTTGCGTCATCCATATGGGATGTACAGTGGTTAAATAGTTGCAGGATTGTTCCCTTTCAATAGCATAATCCTTGTTCCTCATTCCTTGTAGTTGTATATAATTTCCTTGATGCTGAAAACTGATAGTAGAATTATAAAAATCCTTTAGAACACCACCCAACTTTTTAAGCCAATTTACCCCTAAAATAGCATCCCAGGTATGGAAGGCTAGAATACATACTAGAGCATAAAAGGTAATTCCACCCATTTCCCAAGAAAACTGTGGTCACCAAGCCTTAATCTGAATCTTTTTTCCATGAGGGAGTGTGAGGTATATAGGCTCTATAGGTTGCAGGGGACATTGAAGCTCTTTGGCAAGGTTTTCATCAAGAAGGTTCAATGAGCTTCCTCCGTCAATGAGGAAATTGAGCTTCTTACCTTGACAGGTTCATATAGCACAATGGTTTGACTTTCTTCATTTCCATCCTCTTTCTGAACAGCAGCTAGGGTGGGGCTTGATTTAACTGTGTTATCGCCTTGTTCAAGTACTTTTCTTAAGGAATTTCTTCATCAAAGATGGGAGGAGCCTCATAGTCCTCAAAGTAATCCTCTCCCACCATCATGAATTCCTTTGGTTTAGCACATTGATGTCCCATGGTGAATTTCATCACAGTAATAGCATAATACTTTAGCTCTCCTTTCCCCTCTTTGTGAAGCTGAAAAAGGTTTGGGGTTCAAGGAGGTAGTAGTTTGTTTAGGATAAGTTAGGAATGGAATTCTGGGACTAGTTACAAGGCTGGTGGGAAAATTTTGGGAGACATTGGGGGTATTGTTTGGGATTAATTGTTGGGGTTGTGAAACTGGGAGTGTTTGGTGGTTTAGTATAGGGTCCAGGGGGTTTAGGAATAGGTGTCTCATCTGATATGGCTTGTTTGTAGGCTTGTAGGAGGGTTGATGGCTCCAACAATTTGACAACCTCTTTAGTTTCTTCTTGAAGTCCACCAACAAAGTTTCCTACAATAAATTCCTCGGTGAACTGAGGGATTTTATCTAGCAACCTGCCCTTGTATTTTTCATAGTACTCATTAATACCATGAGTCTTTGAGTATCTTGAATTGCTCAAAGACATTTTCAGTCCCAACTTCACCAAACCTAGCCACAAAACTTTTTGAAAATTCAGCCCATGTGATGCTTTCTCTTCCCACCATGTGTGACTTGTACCAAGCTTTATGGACTCCATGGAGATGCAAGGATGCAAATGCAATGGCAGCTTTCCTTTTGTCATTTAGCCCATAGATGTTGAAATATTTATTGCAGTCTTTGATCCATTCCATAGCTTCCTCTCCTTCCATATAAGTAGGGAAAACCAGTTTTAAGTGTTTGAGATCCTTGTCCTCTTCCTCCTGGTTGTTCCTGCTTCTATGGTGGAATTCCTCTTCATCATCTGTTCCATACTCATCATAGAAAGGCTCTCTCATTGACCTTTTCCCTTTGGATTTCTCAGCTTCCTTAGGATTTCTAAAGAACCCCTTAGCATTCATTTGCCCAAAATGCAGTCCTCCCATTCCCTTCTCTGGCCCCAAAAGGATCTACAAAGTCTGGTTCTCTGCCAGGACTCCTATTCCTTATCAAATCAGTGACATGCTCCATAAACACATCCATTTTTCATCCAAACTCTGGAGCTTATCATTAGTGTAGTCTCTGAAACTTAGAAAGTCCTGTTGAAAGAGGTTCCCCTGATTTTTTGAGGATGATCCAGCCATGGTTATAAGTGCGGGAAAGAATTAGAAACTTCTGAAAAAATGAGTTTCTGAGTCTTAGAAATGAATTAAGGATGTTAACTTAGTGGAGTAAATGAGCTGAAGTGAGTTTATATAGTTTTTTGAGTGAGAAAATGGAGTAGAAGTTTAGATCTAGAGAGAATGGACTGGAGATTAAGAGGAGAAGATTGATAGTGAGTTTTTGAGAAGAAAAGAAGAGTGTTTTGACTGAAACAATTCAGCAAACACTTGGTGTGCAGTTTATAGATTTAGGACTAAACAAGAAACTGAGAGAGAGACGAAAAAAGTAGATCAGAAGAGAAGGTCAGAGATTAGATGACTACAAAGGAAGAAGGAAGCAAGTTTGATTGATCTAAAATACCAGATTGTCAAGCCTCCAAGGAGCTCAACTCAACTACCAAACCTTAAGCAGAAAATAAGGACCGAGGAGACAGAAAGATTAGAGTATGAGACCCAGAAAAGCAAGAATGGGGATCTGAGAAAATAGAATAACTTAGGGAAGAAGATAAGGGAGACTCAAATGAGTTCTCTCAATTCATTTCATATCAAAAGCATGCTAACAATATTACCCTAGCTCAACATATATATAGAGATAGATTACAGCGCATCAATGTAAATTAAAGAAAAAGACTTGAGTAAACCTTAGCTGCCTGTAAGACCTTCTAAAACTAATATTATGCTAATTACTATGTTACCCTTTCTAGATATTGCTCTACTTAACACATTCCTATCAAGCTCTGTTAACTGATCTGCATGTCCAATGGAGCCACCGTCAAAGTTGTAATTAATTCTTTAAACGAGGGGACAAAAGCTGCTGAAATGGAATTACCGATGCACACCTATATGCAGTGTTCGGCTTCCATTAAGTTCTCTAGTAACTGGCGTCTAAGTGATCCAACAAAATAATTCAACAAGAAGCCTCCGACACTAAATTGCAAAAGGTCACAAAAATTTGCTGCACCTACCTCTTCAAGCATTGCAAAGACATTACCAACAAGGCATAATGCTGCACCTACCTCTTCAAGCATTGCAAAGACATTACCAACAAGGTAATAACTAAGGAACACGAGCAGAATCCAACATCAAAAATATCAAAAATATTTGAGTAAATACAAGAAAATGGCAATAATTAATTTTGGTCCATGTGCTGAAAATTCATTGCATGTATCAGTTGCACACAGCTAAGGACCTTATTCGGTCTTCTACCATAATATTCACACTAGAATCACCTCTTTAGGGAAACATAACAAGCCAAATCCTGGATTTCTGGAGAACCACCCGCTCGCACTTCCCTCCTTTGTTGGGGCTAACGACTAAATGGGACACATGGTACTAGCTTAGTTGATCCTTTATTTAATTTATAGTTCTACTGCTTTGGATATTTCCAAATCCCAAACCTTTAGTCCATGGAAAGTTACAGAAAAGTAAGCAAAAAAAAAGCTCTTCTTAAGACCGAGGACTCACTTTCCTGCTGCTTTGCGCCTTCAGATATTAACATACTATACAGCGACTATTATTTTAACAATATTTTGAGGATCTACTTAATGTCCACTCATCCCCACTTGACAAAATAGTAAAGTATAATTTGGAACAGAGAATGCCACAGCTCTGAAGACACTAGCCTAGTCATCAGAAATAAAAAACACTTGCCTTCAAATTTTATAAGTCCAAGTAACATAACTATGAATAACAATGACCCCCTTTGAGCACCGCAACAATTTTATGTAATTTAATGATTCTCCTGTGCAATCCGCTCAAATGCGATTTGCAAAAGGAGTACACGGAGAAAATCCCGAAGGCAGTTGGACACGCTGAATATTATAGTTATTAAATAAAACTAGTATCCACAACCAAAAAGATACAATAGAAAGAGCGATATTATAACAGAACTTCATCCAAACTCCAAAGCAAACATAAGCAGTGTAAAAAAAGTATGCAAGTACGCCAGAATTCCAAGATTCAAACAAAAGTACCTGTTGCGTTCTATCACCATGGATAGTAGTAGCAGGGAAGCCATTACTACACAACCAATATTCCAGTGAGTCAGCTCCCTTCTTTGTCTCAACAAAAACCAAAGTAAGAGCTTGCTGCAAAACAAGAAAGATCAGACTTAAGAATCACATGAAAGATGAACTTGTGACAAAAGCCAAGGAAGAGATAAAGCATGAAGGGCAATGAAACATCAAATGAACTTGTGATGCTATTGTAGCGAAACTTGGATATTGATAGACACGTAATTCATACATTTTATTATCCCTAATTTTGTCCTTTTAATTATATTAGTTTATTAAATTAATATGTTTTATTTTATTTTGTAGGATTTAATATTTGTTGCAATAAAGTCAAAATCTTGGTGATCAAGCGATATTTAATGCTCTTATTCATATAAGGAATATCCAAGAAGAATCCTACAAGGAGAAGGAAAGAGGTGGAACAATCTTGGTGTGCAAGTCAAATTCAACAAGAAAAATGAAAGTTTATCTAGAAGATCTTTTTGAGAAGTTGATTGCTATTAGGAAGTTAAACCTACATAGAAAGAGAACAAAAGTGTCCAAGTTCAATGAATCTAAATTAGGGTTCAAAGTTATTTCCCCTATAAATAGGTCTCGTGTTTTAGAGACAAAAGCATTAAGTATTGTATTAGTTTATGTTAGGAGTAGAAGTAGATTAAATTACGTCTTCATTGTACGTTCGTTGAATGATCATTAATTAAAGGGAGTTTTCTTATTTTATTTCAATCTTCTACTTCTTTATTTTAGTTAATTTATTTATTTTCATGTCTAGTTAAATTCTTTCATCTAGGATGAAGATGAAATTAAATAACTATTCGTTATAATATTTTTCATCTCTTCTATTATTTATGTTTTTATGTTTAATTGATTTTGCTTTCATGTTTCGTTATTGAAATACCTTCGTTTTATAGTTCTTATGTGAATTTAAATTAATTAAGAGGTTTTAATAGATTATTGTTAAGATATGAGTTTTTCATAATCCATGCTTGCTCAAAGAAGTTTTGATGAATATAGTTAATCCTTAAATTTTCATAGTCTATGTTTGCCCACATTAATTGTAAATTACTAAATTAAAGGGAAAGAAGATCAAAATCATAGTGAGTTATAAAAATAGAAGAGATTGAATTATATGTTATGATTATTATTTAATGAATTCAGATTCCTAGATTGTTTTGTCATTAATTATTTTCATATTCTAGTTAATTAATTCTCAATCTTTATTTCTAATTCGCCTAAAATAAATATTAAGGAAACATTAAAATTAATCTAGTCTCTGTGGGTTCGACTTGTACTTGTCAGTTCTTCAATTAGACAATGTACACTTGCAGTACATAATTTTATCACATCAAGTTTTTGGCGCCGCTGCCGTGGACTATAATTAATTTTTATTTATTCGAATTAGTTCTAACTATTTTTTTTCAGGATTATTGAAGCGGATCGAAGGAGCGAAAAGATAAAGATTATTTTTTGCTGCGCTTTCTTAGATACTTCATATCTCCATAATTTTTTAAAAAAAAAATTTAAAACAAAAGTAGTTTAGTTTTTTTTTTATATATATATAAAAAAAAATTGGTGTGCGACCTTCATGTTTAGTTGTCTATTTATTTTGTGATTTGTGGAAAATGGATTCTTATTATAATTGGAATAATAATTTTACTTGGAATCAAGAACCCTATGAAAATTTTAATCCGCACCAAGTAAATCAATTTTTTTCAACTTATGAAAATCCTTGTCCATATCCATGTTCATATCCATATTCATATCCATATTCGGATCCAGAACCTCAATATCCACAAGAATTATCAAATGAAGAAGAGGAAAGACTTGGTGCCCTGGAGAAAACTACGGACGTTTTAATGGAAGTTCTAATGGAAAATCAATTTAGGATGGATCAAGTTATATCTCTTCTAGAAATTCAAATGAGTCAATTAGCCACCATAATAAATGATCAAGAGTTGCGTGAATTTTCTAGCAACTCTGAGGTTAGTTTTAAAAATCTTGATGGTTGTGGAAATAATGAGGAAAGTGAAAATTTTGTATTCAATTCTACACAATTTAAGTCGAGCGTATTTGAGGAGTCTACAAATTATGAGTTTATGCCTAAAATTGATCATGTTGCATTTGATGAGTCTGTTGAAAAAGTCTATAAGCCTAAAGTTTCATACCTCGAAAGACTTATTCCTAAAAAATCACTCACTGATTTTTTGGACCAGCCCATTAAAGTAAACATGATCCAAGAGTTGTCATTAACCCAAGAGATAATTGAAAATAGACTCTTAATTGAAAAAGATCCAATTGATTTTTTCTTAACTCACCTTAACCAAAATTGCAATGAATCTGAATATTTAGATAAGGTCAATGAGCCGTTGAGATCCACTACAAATAAGTCAACTAAACTAGAACATGTATTTGAACCAATTTTTCTATCATTTGAACATGTTAATGAAAGTTTTCTTGAGATAAACTTGAAGCATAATTGTGATGAAAATTCTGACTACTTTCAATTTCCTAGACCTCCTGAAAATAATGAAAAGTTCGCACTCACTTATCCATTTGTAACATCCATTTTTAGTCACATAATTTTTAGGATTTATAAAATTTGTAGATATGTACATTTGTTTTCTTTCTCACCACATCTTCTTGCAGAACAAATGCCCCGCATACAAGGTACAATTCTTTCACATCTTTGTTCTCTTTTCTTCATTTGCATACATCGAGGACAATGCATGATTTAGGTATGGGGGGAGTTTGTTTGTATATTATTGTATTAGATTTTTTTTTCTTTTTAGGAAAGTATAGTAAAAAACACAAAAAATTTATAAAAAAATAAAAAAAAATATTTGACTTTTTATGGATTGAATTAATTCTAATAAGTGTTTGTGGAGCAAAACTCATGAATAAGATTGAAAGATTTAGAACTCTTGAATCTTTGACAAGGTACAAAATCTTAGTTCGAAACACTATCTGGATTAAAATTGATTTCACAAGCATTTTTGCACTTCACGTTTGCACTAATTCTTAGTTGTGGGGTATAAACCATGATTCGAGTAATTTCAAAAAAAAGAAATGAAAAAAAAATGAAGTTGAGAAAAGTTGAAAAAAAGAAGGAATAAATAACTGCTTCAATGTCCATTAAACGAAATAACTGGGTATCCAAGCTTCGGAAAGCATCGATATTCACGCTGAAAAGTGTGATGGATAAAAGCAGCTTGACTAGTCTAATTTTGTGGCCTTTGTTACTCGAGTAAGTAAGCCCTTAGGGGTGTCTCTACACCTAGTGCCCTAAAGCCATCTGGTTTGGGAGTCATTGGTCCAACGCTCGCTCTACATGGGTAACTCTGAAAAACCTAAGAAAATGAGACATTGCACAAGTCAAGAATCAAAAAAGAAAAAAAAAAGAAAAATGAGCTTGTTTGGTTTTCATGATAAAAATCCCTACTAAGAGTTACATCATATACACATGCATGCATCACATGGAATTGATTTAATGAAGGATAGTGTCTAAAATAAAGATAGAGTATTTTTGATAAGGTAAAAGTGTGATTTTGAATTTAATCTTACTTATGTATAATGCTCATAGATATTTAGAATTTTTCTTCCAATTTCATAATTTGTTGAACCCAAAAATATTTTTTGAATTTTGTGGGTATATTCACTGCAAACCCTCACGAGACACAACTCATCCACTTAGGGTAACTTTGGGGTTTAAAGGCTTGTTGCAATGCTAAAGTGCAATCGTGTTTCCTACGAAAATGGAGTAGTATAATTTTTGTTTTGTTTTATTTTTATTTTACTTGAGGACGAGCAAAAGCTAGGTATGGGGGTATTTGATAGACACGTAATTCATACATTTTATTATCCCTAATTTTATCCTTTTAATTATATTAGTTTATTAAATTAATATGTTTTATTTTATTTTGTAGGATTTAATATTTGTTGCAATAAAGTCAAAATCTTGGTGATCAAGCGATATTTAATGCTCATATTCATGCAAGGAATATCCAAGAAGAATCCTACAAGGAGAAGGAAAGAGGTGGAACAATCTTGGTGTGCAAGTCAAATTCAACAAGAGAAAGGAAAGTTTATCTAGAATATCTTTTTGAGAAGTTGATTGCTATTAGTAAACCTACATGGAAAGAGAACAAAAGTGTTCAAGTTCAATGAATCTAAATTAGGGTTCAAAGTTATTTCCCCTATATATAGGTCTCTTGTTTTAGAGACAAAAGTATTAAGTATTGTATTAGTTTATGTTAGAAGTAGAAGTAGATTAAATTACGTCTTCATTGTACGTTCGTTGGATGATCGTTAATTAAAGGGAGTTTTCTTATTTATTTTCAATCTTCTTCTTCTTTATTTTAGTTAATTTATTTATTTTCATGTCTAGTTAAATTCTTTCATCTAGGATGAAGATGAAATTAAATAACTATTCGTGATAATATTTTTCATCTCTTCTATTATTTATGCTTTTATGTTTAATTGATTTCGCTTTCATGTTCGTTATTGAAATACCTTCGCTTTATAGTTCTTATGTGAATTTAAATTAATTAAGAGGTTTTAATAGACTATTGTTAAGATGAGTTTTTCATAATCCATGCTTGCTCAAAGAAGTTTTGATGGGTTATAGTTAATCCTTAAATTTTCATAGTCTATGATTGCCCACGTTAATTGTAAATTACTAAATTAAAGGGAAAGAAGATCAAAATCACAGCGAGTTATAAAAATAGAAGAGATTGAATTATATGTTATGGTTATTATTTAATGGATTCAGATTCCTAGATTGTTTTGTCATTAATTATTTTCATATTCTAGTTAATTAATTCTCAATCTCTATTTCTAATTCGCCTAAAATAAATATTAAGGAAACATTAAAATTAATCTAGTCTCTGTGAGTTCGACCTGTACTTGTCAGTTCTTCAATTAGACACTGTGCACTTGCAGTACATAATTTTATCACATCAGATATAGGGAATATGAGTGAGACTGGGAGAGTGAATGTGGATGAGAAGTGCCTATGAGTGTGTGAGAGAGACAGATAACCCTCCATTCCTCATCCTTCAAAACATGAGTAAATTTCAACCTTTTCCCTTTTTTATTTAGGTAGTAATATTACAGGATAAAAGTATTCACTAATCACTATCCTTAAAATAGGAGACCAACTTGGAGAGGGTATCCAAGGACGGCAATGCATTATAAACAGGCAATCACCTCGTCACTCAACTCCTATGCCTAGGCATTGCCTAATCATATTTGTCTCGCCTGAAGTGAGCTAAAGCACTTCAGGGACACCTTGTCATGCCTTAGAGCCTAGGTAAAGCGCCTTTAACAACACTGCTTTCAAGTTTCAACCATGCATTCTATACCAAACAGATAGCTCGTTCTAATTCTTCAAATAAAATCTACTCTACGTAAATTTTATTAACTTCAGTTTTAGAAACAATACAAAGATCATTATTGTCACTTTACCTCAGCTACTGAAGAAATGTAGTAAAGAATTAAATAACCTAGTAAGAACTAAAATTTAGAGAGGTATTCTACTATATGAAGTTGTTTACTCACTCCCCATACTCTGGCACGAAGCCCATTCCTCTATTTACCCATAAATACAAGATCCAAAGTTTAGATCAATTGTGTTGTGCAGAAAAGCTCAATTATGTACTCCAAAACACATCACCAAAAGAAAGGGGGGAGTCTATTTGACAAAATTCAACAATTCACTGGCATGCCATGCGCAGAGAGACACCTATGATGATGAAGGTTCCTTAGATGTTACCTTGCCATGAGCACCATTTGCCCTCTGTGCATGAAGGAGGTCCATAAGGTGGCTTCTTTTGTCAGACTCCTGAACATATTCAACTCTTTGCACTATCAAATCGGTACTCGAACCAACTCTTCCAACAGCCAAAAAAATATAACTCGCAAGAAAATCAGAAGCCAATCTCTGCATGTCAACCAAATTGCAAATTTATCAAAATCTGCAGTGTCTGTGTCCAAAGCAAAAGCATCACAAATTTTGCAAATGAAATAAACATACACGCATATTATATATAACAGCTATCTGCTTCAATTGAGTAAGAGATAGACTATGGATAGAGAAAGCTTTTTAGCCCACTCCATATCATTGTGCAATCATTAGAGCATGACCGATATGCAGTAAAATGATGGAGAATCAGGGTGTTAGCATTGGCTTTGACTCAACCCTCTAGCAGTGGAATTCCCTTAGAATCTGAATGTAAATAAACCCAAGTTTATAGAAGGCTTTTAGTTGAATTTACAAGTTGATTGTTTTATAGATAATTTAGTATAAATGTAATGTTTGAGCATCCAATACTAAGTTATAATATTGATACTTTGTGCAATTATAGGTAAAACAACAAAGAAACTTTTCGGTACGCTAAATTTAGAGTATTGGCACGTAAGAGCATATTTGTCAAATCGTGAATCGAATCGTGTATGAAAGACCCCCACATTGTGTTTCATGTATTGTATCGTGAATCGTATCGCACGATACGGAAATGAAATGAAAAATGTGGTAATATATATTTAAACACATAAAACACATAATTTATTGGACAATCAAGCATATTAGCTTGACTATATATAAAAGTAATCAAGTAAATATTATTATAGACTAAACAAATTTTATAGTTAGATAGTAGCCAAAATACTCTAAATTGATTTATTAGATATTATTTTAGTAATCTTTATAGAATAACAAGATAAAATAAAAATTCAGATTCACCTTTTATCTATAAAACAAAAGAGAATAATTTAAATTGATTTATGTATTTGCTTATAGAAAGTGACATGAGAAAAATAGAGCGACATTTTGAAGAAGATATAAAACTCTAAAAAGTGATTAAAGGTTCATCAAGCGATACAGAATATGTTTATACTAAAAAACCTCTCACTTGAAATAGTAGAAAACTTAAAAGTTTTGTTTTTACTCTTTTAGTTTTACATTAAAACTTTTTCAATCGGTTGCTAACTTTAAAAAGTCTCGTGCATTGTATCGTTCCATAAGAATCGTATCGAATCGTAAGTTCGTAATTGAATCGTAGGAATGTAATTTTTAGATTCACCCTGCGATACATATCGAATTATCTACGTATCGAATCGTGCGATACATATCGCGTATCGTAAGATTATGTAAGATTCTGACAACTATGCGTAAGAGTACCATGTTTGGGTACGCAAATACCAATACACAGTTCACTGAATATTTGGTAACTCTAATAAGAACCCTAGAAGAGCACCAAAAAGACCATGTCTGGTATACACAAGTTCAAACTAAAAAGTTTTACATAGAGAATATAGACCTGTATCTCCTTTGGGAAAGTGGCACTGAACAGCATCGTCTGTCTTGCACCCGGCGGAGGCATGTCCATTTGTTGCACAATTTTTCTAATTTGAGGTTCGAAACCCATGTCAAGCATCCTATCTGCTTCATCCAGCGCTAAATACCTGATCATCTGTAATGAGACTCTTGCCCTCTCCAGCAGATCTACCAACCGTCCAGGAGTTGCCACAAGAATGTCAACACCTCTCTCAAGTTCTCGGAGCTGGCCAAAAATAAAGTATATAGTCAGTTTATGAACAGGATTTGTTTCTTGATTGAAAATGGGATCTAAGCCTGCTACGGAGCCTTCTAATTACCACAGACCAAGAAACAAGTTGGCTATATTTTATTATTTTTATTAGCAAAAAAAAAGACCGTAAGTTGGTTTAATATACAATTTATATTTTATTTTCATTATTATTATTGCCATCGTCATCATCATCATAAAGCTATAATCTTATCAAAGAAAAATTGATCAAAACAAATTAAAATTATGTCAATAGTTAAGATCATAACATGTAAGCAATGGAACCACAAGCAACAATCATAACGAAAGTTCTGATAACAATAAAGACAGTCAGATTGAATCTAATGGGGTATATTATGCATTTCTGCTTGAGTGTAGTACAAAAGTTTTAACAGATGATTGCTTCAAACAACTCCTTTCAGTTTCTTTTGGCTTAAATCAGCTAACAGCTCTGGATGAAGAATCCACTAGATGAAGCCAGTAAACTTTAAGAGTGTGACACATGATAGCACATAAGATATGATACCTGTTGGGTAATAGGAGCACCACCATAAGCAACGACGACTTTGACGCCAGTTTGATACGCAAATTTCTTAGCTTCATCATGAATCTGCAATCAAAAGTCAATCATTAGGTCTAAGTTCATTCAATGTAGATTTTGGCAAAGAATCAGAAAACCTTTCAATCGTCAGAATAAGAAAAACTTACTTGACATGATAGTTCCCTTGTTGGAGACAATATAAGAGCAAGTGGACACGCCATCCGTGGCATACGTGGTGCTCTCTGTGCAAACTGGCCCCTCATAATTCCACTGATAATGGGGAAGCAGAAAGCAGCCGTCTTTCCAGACCCAGTCTGGGCACACGCCATTAAATCCCGACCTGCAAGAGAGATTGGAATGGCATGCCGTTGCACAGGGGTCGGTTTGACATACTTGCACCTCTGAATATTTTGGTTAAGTGCATCACCTAAGTCAATCTCTGCAAAAGTATTCACGGGAGGAGGCACATTATCCCCACTTGTCTCCACGGGAATATCTTCATAAGCGTCAAAATTAATCCCCGTGTTCTCCTGCTCACTAACTTCTGGCTCTATACCATCATCATCTCCAAAAGGGTTAGCTTCCCGCTCCCTCCCACGGTCCCAACCACCACTCCTGTTGTTCCAACCACCACCACGGCCACCACCTGAACTATACCCAGGTCTATTGTAGTCATTCCTGGACGCAGCCCAACGATTTCCACCTACAGCAACATTACCAGAACTTGACCCACTCTGAGCCGCAGCAGGCGGATCAGACGAAGGTGGCCTATTACGAAGATGTGGAGGAACATAGGCCGGTCGATTACCCCCAGAAGCACCAGCAGCAGCCGCGTTTTCAGCTGCAGCAACCGAATCAGCCCACGAAGTTGGCATAGTCAAACAAAAATTCACCTTTTTCCTTCCCACAATTCCCTCACTTCTTTATTCTTCAAACACCTCACAAAACCCTCAAAATCCTTTCTTAAATATCAAAATTTCAATTCAACCAGCACAATTTTCGTCACCATCAAAATAAAAAAAATACAAAGAGCTTCAGTTACTTTCTCTTTCAGCCTAGCATCAAAATCCACTGACATAACAATCAAAATATTAACAAACCCCAACCATGATCGATGACGGTCACAACAAACCAAATCATACACAGACACATACAAAGCATATCTACAAAATGCAACACAAAATTCATTTCGAAAAGAACAAAAACAAAAAGACAAAATTACATCAAAAAGAACAAATCTTTAACAAAACCATAAATTACACAGAAGGAAGAACATACGTACAATGGAGAAGCGTAAAGTTGGTGAAAAATGAAACCCTAATTTGAAGATGGAAGTTGTTTGGTGCTATGGTATGGGGGAGGCGATCGATACCCAAAAGCAAAAATATCTTGTTTCTCTCTCTAGAAAAAAGAGGGACACTTTCTCTGTCTAGAATTATTAGGAAAGCCAATAGAATTGGGGGTTAGGAGAGAGGTCCGTACGGGGACATATTGCGGCTGGCTGGTTGGCTGGCTTAACTTTGTCAAATGTGCGGTCAATAGTGCACATCCTTTTCAATCTTTTTTAATATTTGCTTTGTAGTAATTTTTTTTTATTTTTTATGCTAATAATATGGTCGGTTTCATATTGGGTACTATGAAATTCGTAAAATAGTACTACTCGGTAGCGTTTGAAATTTAAAATGTGGTAGGGAGAGAACCTAGCCAATGCATGGTTTAAACCCACGCGCCGCCGTCGTCCAGGGTCGGGGTCGTGGGCTGTGGGCTGGTCATGGTATATATTTTTTGGATAAAATTTATTTAATGTTTCAGTCATGATACTACGTAGTTTTGAAGCCTGACCTGAAGCCAACGGTAATAAACCGCGCGCCAACGGAAATATTTTTCAGACACAATTTTTGCTGCTCCTTCCCTTCTGAAATTTCCGTTCTGCAATATATTGTTTTGCATTTCCGTTTTCTGTTAATCCCGTTTCCCGTTCTCTGTTCCTCTCCTTCCCTTACAGATAGTATATTTTATGTTCCATTGCAGTAATTTTTTCCCGTTCCCATTCTCTGCAAGAGTGTTGCATTGTTTTCCCGTTTCTGCAAAATCCTGTTATCTGTCAAAGGGTAGCAGTAATCTTTTTACCAGTTTTTGCATGCATCATTATATTCATACAATTCAGTACATAACATAATGTTGTGTTCGTAGAGTTCTTAATTTTGAAGTGCTTCTAATTAAGAACTGGAAATTCGTTTTATCTTGGAAGCAATTATTTATTTAATCATTTAGCACCAGTGAGGGAATAAATTTGCTTTAAGGAGACTTTGTGAATTCAAAGGACTCGAATTTATGTGCATTTTATAATTCTATTTTAGTATATATATATATATATATATATATATATATATATATATATATATATATATATATTAAATAATATTATATATTACGGAAAACAATCTTAAAGCAAATTTATATTTTCTGTAATTATCGTATTATTTTTTATGAACAGAAAATAAGGTTTTTCAAAGTATATATATAATGTCTTTGCATGTTCTGAAATTCTATTACATGTTAAATATTATGTTATTATGTATATTACAGAAATATTACATGTTAGTTAATTATATATATTCTGTTATTTTATATATATCATCTTAACTGATTTATACATAATATTCTGTTTGCATATTAATATAACAGTTAATTTTGTTTACACGTCTTGTATAATAGAAATTGGTTTCTGTTTATTGATAATTGTGTTCTGTGTTTAACAAAAATGGCATCTACTAGCACCATTTATGTCGTGAGTTTGACTCATGGAGAAAAGCCTGAAAGGTTCAATGGAACTGATTTCAAGCGTTGGCAACAAAAGAAGCTCTTCTATCTCACAACATTGAATTTGTCAAGATTTCTACAAGAAGATTGTCCTACTATTATTGAAGGAGAAACTGACAAGGAAAAAGTGGATGCAGTTGATGCATGGAAACATGTTGATTTTCTTTGCAGAAATTATGTCATAAATGGAATGGACAATACACTGTACAATGTGTATTGTACAGTTCAAACTGCAAAGGAACTTTGGGAATCTTTAGACAAGAAATATAAAATTGAAGATGTTGGCATGAAGAAATTCATAGTCGGTCGATTTCTTGATTATAAGATGACAGATTCTAAAGCAGTCATCACCCAAGTTCAAGAATTACAAGTGATTCTACATGATATCCGTGCTGAAGGAATGTCACTAAGTGATTCATTCCAAGTTGCTGTAGTGATTGAAAAACTTCCACCGTCATGGAAAGACTTCAAGAATTATCTTAAGCATAAACTCAAAGAAATGAATCATGAAGAACTAATTGTGCGACTTCGGATTGAAGATGACAATCGAGTATCTGACAAGAAGAGTGGGAAAGATTTATATGAAGCAAAGGCAAATGTGGTAGAACAAAGGCCAAACAACAATAACAAAAGGAAGCGCGAAGGAAATTCTAATTTCAAAGCCAAGATGAAATTCAAAGGTAAATGCTTCAACTGTGGCATTCCAGGACATAAATCAACTGAATGTCGAAAGCCAAAGAAGTTCAAAAGAGAACAAAAGCCTCAAGCTAATGTGACAGAACTGGAAAAGCTTTCTGAAAATGTTTCAGACATTAATCTTTTTGCAGTTGTATCTGAGTGTAATTTGGTAGGAAATCCTAAAGAATGGTACGTGGACACTGGGGCTACTCGCCACATTTGTTCCAACAAATGGATGTTATCTACTTACAAACCAGTAAAGAATGATGATCTACTCTTCATGGGAAACTCCTCAAGTTCAAAGGTTGAAGGACGTGGAAAGATTATACTGAAAATGACATCTGGCAAAGAACTAACTCTGAATGAAGTGCTTCATGTGCCAGATATCCGCAAAAATCTAGTATCTGGGTCACTGCTTAGCAAGAATGGCTTCAAGTTGGTGTTTGTGTCTGATAAATTTGTTCTTACCAAGAATGATATGTTTGTAGGAAAGGGCTACATGAATGATGGGCTCTTTAAGATGAATGTAATGACTGTTGTACCGAAGTCAATATATATTAATAAAATAAATTCTTTTGCTTACTTGTTGGAATCTTCAAATATTTGGCATGCTAGATTAGGACATGTTAATTATGATACATTGCGCAGATTAATTAATTTAGAATTCTTGCCTAAATTTGATATTAATAAAAAAACATAAATGTGAAATTTGTATGAAATCAAAAATGACAAGATTACCCTTTCATTCTGTTGAAAGGAAAATTGAACCTCTAGATTTAATTCACACTGATATATGTGACTTAAAATTTGTGCAAACAAGAAGTGGGAAAAAATATTTCATAACCTTTATTGATGATTGCACAAGATATTGTTATATATATTTGCTAAGAAGCAAAGATGGGGCAATAGAAATGTTTCAACTTTATAAAAATGAAGTTGAAAATCAACTTAGCAAAAAGGTTAAAGCAATAAGAAGTGATAGAGATGGTGAATATGAATCACCATTTGAAGAGATTTGCTCTACTCATGGTATTATTCACCAAACTATTGTTCCTTATCCACCTCAATCTAACGGTATTGCTGAATGCAAGAACCGAACATTGAAAGAAATGTTGAATGCTATGTTAAACAATTCTGGAGCACTCCAGAATTTATGGGGGGAAGCTTTGCTTTCTGCAAATTATATTCTTAATAAAGTGCCGTTGATACTGTTGAACTACTCGGTAGTAAAAATACAGTAATACACGTTGTTTTATAGTAGCACACGGTATTGATTATTGATATTTATGTGAGAAGTCACTCAGTTTTGTTCAATTATTATTACAATAGTTGTTGCATAGTATCTCACATTATTTGATTCAATTATTGTTGATTTATAAGTTTTGTTTTATTCATATTATTAACGTAATAAAATAGAAACATCTTTTTATATAAAACAGAATACTTTATTAAAGTTATTCTATAAATAGAATATATTATATTCTATTATGCATAGTATTTTGCATAGTAAAATCTTTTTATATAAAACAGAATACTTTATTAAAGTTATTCTATAAATAGAATATATTATATTTTATTATGCATAGTGTTTGCATAGTAAAAATCTTTTTATATAAAATAGAATATAGTATATTTTATTTAAAAGATTTTGCTTTAAATATGGACCGTCAGATTAAAGTAAATCAATCTGGACCGTTCATGGATTAATTACTATGCATTCCATTTTCCTATAAATAGAAGCTCATTCCTTCATTATTTTCTTACGAATTCACTGAACTCTAGAGAGAGAAATTATAGAGAGATAGAAGAAAAGTTTTCTGCTACTTCACTACTCTTATATCAAGTATTATTTTACGGTAAGGGATATTATTCTTTTGTATTAAAGAAGAGAACTTCTGTTATTTCATTTCTTTATTGTTCTGTTGGAATAACCTGTATACGCGGGCTACCCTATACTTGGTGACATTCTTTTATTATTCCGTCTTTATTATTCTGTCGGAATATCCTGGCTGTGCTATACACCGGATCTGGTTCCATTTTTATTATTCCGTCTTTTATTATTCTGTCGGAATATCCTGTCTGTGTTATACGTCGGACCTGGTTCCATCATTTATTATTTCGCATTTATTATTCTGTTGGAACATCCTGTCGGTGTGAATTTCACCTGACCTGGTTCCGTTATTATTATTCTATTGGAATAACCTGTCTATGCAAAGTACCGCATGCATGGTGATTTCTTTTGTTATTTCATTCGGTATTATACTTCAAGTTGATTAAAATTTTGACTTATATACTCCATGAAATTAGTGGAATATCCTTGATATTTGCGCTTCATCCAGTATCTTTTCATGGAAATATTCTTCTGAGCATTTCTTGAATTTTACTCTACAAAGCAGTATCATGTTGACAATTTGGACGTTATTGGTTCCTGGACAAATTAATTCTTGAACTTGTTTAATTGAATTCTTATATCATTGTCATCATCCTCATGTTTATATTTATTGAAAGTCATTTGTGGCCTGTAGTGCATAGATGGACTTGGTATGATTATGACCAGGGATTATTCGGTATAATCATGACCGTAATGTTATAAATGATGTGAAAATTAAAAGTCCAGCATTATCCCGTAGTGCATTGATGGACAATTTTTGGTATGATTATAGCTATGGATTCTCTTCGGCCAAGGGTGCAATGATGAATTGTTTTATGGCATGATCAGGACCGTTGATAAAAACACGATTATCTTGGCTCGTAGTGCATGGATAATTCGTGGTCGTGATACTAAAGAATATCATTGACCTGTAGTGCATGGATGATTTAATGATGTGGATTATTTATTGAGCCGAGTCTCAGCAATAAAAGTGATGAAAAACCTTTTTAATCATAAAAGATAGTAGATTTTATTTTCTACTTGACTCTTTTAATGGATTGCTTGTTCCGCTGCAGTTAAACTTGATGTCTATTATATTTTATAAGTTTAACCTTGTTGGAGGCTAATGATAATTTATTTTGCATTATCTTAGTCATAATATTTTTTGCTGGGCTAGTTGAGCTCACCCTTTCTTTCACTGTTCTCTTCAAGAAATGAGAATATAGCTGGGACAAGTCGGGGAACAGAGTGATGGTCCAGAGGATAGCATTAATAGTCCTCACTATTCTGTGAAATAGTATGATAATAATTGTAATGAGGACTCCTTTTGAGTTTGTATAATCTCTAGTAGATAATATTTGTATGCAAACTCACAGTTTATGTTTTGTCGTATTGTACACGACAGTTGTATTAGTAAGTTGTATTTGAATTCTGTACCATGTATCTGGCGACCCAAGATGGGTGATGTATACCTAATTTTGAGGGCGTCACATAAAGACTGCATTCTTAAATGGTGAATTAGATGAAGAAATATATATGGAACAACCTGAAGGTTTCATAGCTCCTGGACAAGAGAGGAAAGTATGCAAACTTGTTAAATCCTTATACAAGCACCAAAACAATGACATGAGAAATTTGATAATGTTATGTTATCAAATGATTTTAAAATCAATGAGTGTGACAAATGTGTTTATGTCAAAAGCACTCAAAAAGAATATGTCATTGTTTGTCTTTATGTGGATGATATGTTAATCGTGGGTAGTAACAATGAAGTTATTAACTATACCAAACGGATGTTGGCAAATAGATTTGATATGAAAGATTTGGGGGTTGCTAATATAATATTAGGAATCAAGATCTCTAGAACATATGATGAAATTATATTATCACAATCTCATTATATTGAGAAAATACTTGAAAATTTTAATAAGTATAATATAATTTTAAATAAGACCCCAGTTGATATAAATCTTCATTTAGCCAAAAATGGAGGTAATAGCATATCTCAACTAGAATATTCTAGTATACGAGTAATCCAGGTAAAGATCACTGGAAAGCTATTTTGAGAGTTTTGGGATATTTAAAACATACTCAAAACTATGGATTGCACTATACAAGATATCCAGCAGTATTGGAAGGATATACTGATGCTAATTGGATATCTGATACTAAAGATTCAAAATCCACAAGTGGATATATATTTACACTTGGTAGTGCAGCGGTATCTTGGAAATCCTCAAAACAAACATGTATTGAAAGGTCAACAATGGAATAAGAATTCATTGCGTTAGACAAAGCTGGAGAAGAAGCAGAGTGGCTTCGTAATTTCTTAGAGGATATTCCAAATTGGTCAAAACCTGTGCCGGCTATATGTATACACTGTGATAGCCAATCATCAATTGGAAGAGCACAAAATCATTTATATAACGGTAAGTTACGCCATATACGACGAAGACATAATACCGTTAAACAATTGCTCTCAAATGGAATTATCTCAATTGATTATGTAATGTCAAAAGATAATATTGCGGATCCGCTTACGAAAGGTTTAACAAGAGAGCAAGTGGAAAGTTCATCGAAAGGAATGGGTTTAAAGCCTATTGTTAAAGAGTCGTCATAGTGGAAACCCAACCTATTTGACTGGAGATCCCAAGATATAGGTTCAATGGGCAAACCTAACTATGAAATACTTAGTAAAGCACTGAGGAGTATAACTTGGTATATTTATGTGTTTAAATTCATTAAGAGTTGAATGAGAAAATTGACTCCAAAGTCACCTACTTGAAGTTGTAAATTGCAAAAGTCCCACATAGGACATTAGAGGGAAAATTGAAGAACATATATATAGTATGTTTGCTAAATGGGAAGGGCCCCAAGGGGCACCCCAGTTTTGTAGAAGGGAGAGGACCTAGCCAAGGCATGGTTGAAACCCACACGCGCGCGCCGCCGCCGTCCGTTCGGTCGGTCGGGTCGTGCTCGGGGTCGTGGGTCATACAAAATTTATTTAATGTTTCAGTCATGATACTACGTAGTTTTGAAGCCTGACCTGAAGCCATCGGAAACAAAGCCAACGGTAATAAAGCGCGCGCCAACGGAAATATTTATCCTATAAATATACGATGTGGGAAGCATTTCAGACACACAATTTTTGCTGTTCCTTCCTTTCTGAAATTTTCGTTCTGCAATATATTGTTTTACATTTCCGTTTTCTGTTAATCCCGTTTCCCGTTCTCTGTTCCTCTCCTTCCCTTACATACAGTATATTTTCTGTTCCATTGCAGTAATTTTTTCCCGTTCCCATTCTCTACAAGAGTGTTGCATTGCTTTCCCGTTTCTGCAAAATCGTGTTATCTGTCAAAAGGTAGCAGTAATCTTTTTACCAGTTTTTACATGCATCATTATATTCATACAGTTCAGTACATAACATAATGTTGTGTTCGTAGAGTTCTTAATTTTGAAGTGCTTCTAATTAAGAGCAGGAAATTCGTTTTATCTTGGAAGCAATTATTTATTTAATCATTTAGCACCAGTGAGGGAATAAATTTGCTTTAAGGAGACTTTGTGAATTCAAAGGACTCGGATTTATTTGAATTTTATAATTCTGTTTTAGTGTGTATATATATATATATATATATATATATATATATATATATTAAATAATACTATATATTACGGAATATAAGTATTACATGCCACAAACACAAAGATCCGTAAGACAACACTATCGAAAGTGCAGCTCTAAATCTATATAATAAAATACAAATGATTTTGAATTTCCCGCTCACTCAATTAATTATCTGGGTCGTTCAAAGTTTTGGATAAATCTCATCGTCCATACAGTGCCAAAGGCACGGGACACAACTAGTATAAAATAAAACTCAAATAATGAAACACAACCAAAAACTAACTTATTACATCTCAAATCAAATTTAATCTAATAATGCTAAGTTACGTAACTCCCCCAAATCAATTATTCTTATCAAGATTCAAATAACAAACAAAATTTGACACATTAAACTTAAAATTTCACTTATTCATAATACATATGTCAAGGCTTAGGGGGTGTTTGTTTAGAGTTGAATGGAGCTGAATCTGAATGGCTGAATCGGTCAGTACGTTTATTTTGGTCTTAATGGCTGAATCGGTAAGATAGACGAGCTGAATGGCTAAGTCAAATTTTTGAGCTGAATGAGCAGCTGAGTAAAGAAAAAAATTAAAAAAAATAAAAAAATTAAAAAAATATATTAAGTAATATTAAATAAATTCACAACAATTTTGAATTTTTTTAGAGGGGGTAAACTAATAAAACAACTTTTTTCATTCAGATTCAGCTTATTCAGATTAAGATTCAAATTTATTCAGTTTTTATCAAACACCCCTTTAGTTATCACAGTGTAATCTGTAAAAGGGTGAACAATAAAGCTTAGTAAGTGACGATCTTTTCTATTTAGATAGATCGAGTATAATTTGCAAAATATTTTTTTATCAAAAGGAAAATTTCTATTGATAATAAACATACTTATAAAAACCAATTGCAAACCATAACATTTAAATGTAATGTTCAAAATTATATCAATGCGTACATATATAATTTAATCCACAACCCTATCTACTAAGGTTACAATAGTCCTGTAACACAGTCCAAAAATTCAATAATATCAACGTTCACACCTGTTGGGTTTTTGGCACAAAAACGCAGCGGAAATTTAAAAATAATCAAAGCAATTCCGAAACCCAAAACAGGATCCAAGCGAAACTGAAATTAATTCAGTGGTTTAGATACTATACTGATTATGAAAAAGTTCTAAACTAGCGTCGAATCCTTTACACAATCCAATTAGAACCACGTCTCTATGGTATCCACACGAACTGGTAGCTTCGAATCCTTTACGCAATCCAATTAGAACCACGTCTATACGGTATCCACACGAACGTCGCACGAACCGTCGAACGATTCTGCAATAAGAGGGACTCGCGGTACTAGCCACTAAATGAACGATTGTGAAACTGTTTTCTCTCTAGTCTCTCTCTAAGAGCGGCTAGGATTTTTCAATTATGATGTAACCCTAAGTAGCTGCTATATATCATATATATAGTAGTTAAAAGGAATTAATCAAATCAAAACCTAATTTCATAAAATCCGAATTTATATATATATATATATATATATATCTTAATTAAGTCTTACTTAATTAATATACATATATACAAATTATCCTTTTAATTTAAATTCGTGATTTAAATACTATTAATCATATTAATATATTTAAATCCTTAAAATTTAAATTAATTCCGTTTTAAATTACGTTTTATGTGTGTGACCCTATAGGTTATTATTACGTTGACAATAATTTTAAAATTATATTATAAAGTTATAAACAGTGAGCGGCATCTAGTAATGCATCACTGCTACCCAAGTAATAATAAGATCGATGATTCGATGCAACCTTTTTGTGACCAATGTTTTAATGTAATTTAATCATTTTAACCTTAATATCCTAGATTAAACTCGAGTCATGGAATGTGTCATACTCTTCATAATTTAATCTGTGTTTTTCTTGATCAATGAGTAGACTATATGAAACAAATCACTATTTGAGCATGACCATGCATTTCATAGTCCTACTCAATCAAGAGGCCTATGGATATCACGCATAATATATAGGATGGTTAAATTCCATCTAGATCACTCATATTTCTCAAATGATTCATGATGAACCCAATAATCACCTTTATAGTCTACTCTATTAAAGGTGACATTTGATGATATCAAAGTACATAAATTCTCGTGTAGTAATATAACGATTTCAGGTCGGAGGACCATTACATCATTGTCACTATGAGAATTGCTAATGACACTTCGTATAATGATCCATATAGAATTCTCATGGTGGGTCTGTCCAGTACATCATTCTCTAATATGTACCTATGCATTGACTTAATATCTCATATATTTATGACCAATGAGATTTGGTCATCTGTCAATCCACATACTAGTCTCAATGCATCATTGTTGTCCCATCAACAATGATACTCGACTAGGGACATTTAAGAACAATGATACTAATTATAATTATATAATCTCATGTTCAAGTCACATACTTAAAACTATATAATTTGTATCACTATTCTAAGGAATTTTATTATGTTAACAATTATATTACGCAGTAAATAAAACCATAATAAAATCGTATATTTATTCAATCAAATATAATATCAAAACGTTAAGCAATTATATCAAATAATTGGCATCTAGGGCATAAACTCTAACAACACCCCCTACCAAGTTATCTATAAAGTGCATGATTTTTAAAGGGTATCTAAAAGGGGTGCGTAACTTATTAGGGTATTTATGTCTTGTTATAGAACTAAGTGTAAATATTAATGGGTTTTGTATAAAGTAGAACTAAAAATTTCAAAAAGGTCTCATATTTTTATCCGTGTTTAAAATTATACTTGTTTTACAATTCAAATCATATAATATCAAAAGTCTATTTCGATAATAAATACTTAATCTGAATTTTAAAATAAGAGCATGCCAATTTAATCAAAACGGAAGGGTTAAAGAAAGATACTCTTTCCGTCCCATAGTTATAGGCTGATTTTTTATTTTGAGATGTCCCAATATATAGGCTACTTACTATTTATAAAATTTAGTTCGTTCATTGTTTTACTTTTATGCCCTTATAATAAATATTTAATCATTACTCTTTTTTTGAAGATATAACATTCAATGTCATTATTTTTATCACCACATTTAATGTTGTTGTATTCTTTTTGGTTAAAGTTCTATGGTTATGAATTTTAATGGTCAGTATACGTCAATCAATGAAGTTGAGAGTTCCAGTGTGATAAGTAATGAGTAATTATCTTATTAATTAATTCCATATTAAGGGGTATATATGGAAAATTATGTTAAAAATTACCACTTAAACTGATTTTCTTAAACTATGTGCCAAAAAAAATCAGCCTATAACTATGGGACGGAAGGAGTATTAATTTTGAAACATACCTCATAATATTTCATTTTTGAATAAATCATTTTTAATAAAAACACAGTTTCAAAAACTAAACAGTTCATAAAGACATAAATCTTGGTATTGCGAATAATACGAAAATAATAACCGAACAAATCCTAAAATAAATTTTAAACAAATGGCAAATCGTTAAGATAAAATATCTCAACTTACTTATACTCATAACTCAAATCGTATACATATTAATCTTAATTTTAGTTCAATTTGCAATTAATTATACTTGAAAATGTATTTTTTTTTTGTAAATATAGGTGTTGGAATATTATACTTTTTTTTATTTCTAAATTAAAACAAATATTTTTTTTGTTACTAATCCAAAACTTGAATATATATTCAATAAGTTTCTCTTGGACAATGTCTTCAACCGAGGTAAAATAGATTTTACTCTTTTTATTAAAAATAGTGGTAATAATATATTTATCGTTCAAATTTAAGTAGATGATAGAATTTTTGGTGTTATTACTAACATTTTGAGTTCAAATCAAACATACTAAGGAAGGAATTTTCATTCACTGATTAAAGTACATTAATTCTTAAAAGGTTTGGCTATGAAAATACCAAGCCAAAAGCCACTCCAATGAGTACTACGATTAAGCTAACTACTGATACTACATAAATAGATATCGATATAACCAAGTATAGAGATGATATGATGCTTGCTTTATCTAACTACATCTAGGCCATGTATTAGGTACATATGTGTATGTGCTAGCTAGATTTCAAGTCCAATGTGACGCCCTAAAATATGTCTACACAACTTATTCCGAGTCGTCAAATACATGTTAAAGAATTCAAATATAAATTTTATTTATACAACTATTAATTGTCATGTAAAATACGATAAAATATAAGCTGTGAGTTTCAATACAAATATTGTTTTGTAGACAATATTCAAACTCAAATAAAGTCTTCATTACAATTATTGTCACACTATTTTACAAAATAACGAGGACTACTATAATAACCATCTTGGATGTGACGCCTCCAAAATAGGTCATTCCATCCAACCCATTCTGAGTCGCCAAATACATGGTACAAAAACAAATACAATTTCAGTAATACAATTGTCGTGCAAAATACGACAACACATATATTGTGAGTTTGAATACAACTATTCTCTAATAGAGGGTATAAAAACTTAAAAGGAGTTCTCATTACAATTATTGATACACTATTTTACAAAATAGTGAGGACTGCTAAAACAACTTTCTAGAACCATCACTCCGTACCCAAACTAGTTCCTGCTATGTTCTCACCTCCTGAGAAGAAAAATGGAATAAAAAGGAAAAGGGTGAGCTCAACTAGCCCAGTAAAGAATATTATGACTAAGATAATATACAACAAATTATCATTAGTCTTCAACTGGGAAAAATCTGATAAAATATAGTAGACAGCAAGTTTTAGATCAATAACTGCAACGGAAACAACAATTCATTAGAAGAGTTAAGTAGAGAAAGAATTATACTATCATCTAAGATTTAAAAGTCCATCATCAATATTTTATCCCTATAACATCAATCAATACACATCTTTAATCAAATATTCATCTTTTCACTACGGCCCAAAGATATTCATTTTGATCACCAGTTGGTCATGTTCATCTCAACACCTGTTCAACTTTGCACTACGGGCCAAAGATATTCATCAGGTAATCATTCATCTTTGCACTACAGGCCAAAGATATTCATCATTTAATCATTCATCTTTGCACTACTGGCCAAAGATATTCAGTAATATCATCATTTAGGATTGAGGATGATGAAAAATATTTTAAAGGAACGAATCCAGTGAAACAAAAAAACAAATATTAGAGATTCGTATTACAGTTTATTTAAGATCAATAATACTCCATAATAACCAATTTTGAAGCAAAATTCAAGAATAAAGATCAAAACATGGATACAACCAAAGATAGTAACCATAATATACATCTTGGACAAAAAGGAGAAAATTTCATTATTTTGTGAATAGTGTCGTATTCGTGAATAGTACCGTATACGTGAATAGTGTTGTATACGTGAATAGTAACCCCGACACAAAAAGTTCCAAATTTGATAAAAAGTTCAGACCAATATTTCGGCATAATGATATCGAAGAAATAATATCATTTATGAGAAAATAACATCCCTTACCTCAAAAAGACAGTACTTCTGAATGGAATACTAGATATAGTGCTGAAGGAACTTGCACCGTATAACAACAATCAAAGTATCAAAATACTCACAAGAATACGCTCGATAATATAGAGAGAGAAATAGAGAAAACTTATTTCTGGTGTGATTTTCAATTCTAACTTAGCCCTCTATTTATAGAAAAATGTTAGCACGCTGAAGCAGACTTGACCTGCAACATGATGGCTTTACCTGCTACTATTCCCACCCACCACATTTGAATAAAAATTCAGCACATTTTTTCACCAACCAAAACTGGAGCCCACTCAATTCTAGAATTTTCTACCAAAATCATTTATAACCCTAATTTCTGAATCAGTCACCTCTTAAAATTCATAACAAATTATACGTTCATTTTTAACGGTTCAAAATTTGTAGACATATACTCAACTTATATATGTATAACATATCCAAAAATCACAACGATCCAACGGTCGGATTAAAAATTATAACTCATGCAATATATCTCAAGAACAATGGTTTGATCTTTTAATACCTCCAATCCGATAAAATATTGATAAAACACCTCAACATTAATTCCTTCATTTATAACCACATAAATAAATCCATCATTTTTATCCATATCGAATAAATATTTCCTTATCATATGAATCAATAATTAATTACTCACAAATAATATTACAGAATCACATTTATGTCAATCAGTCTGTTCCCAGGAAAGAGGGAGCTTTCCGATAAGGATTTCTCCTTACTGAAGCGCAATTAGGTGACCAAACCTCTCCTTGACAGAACTTTCTAGACATTGTCAATAATTTTTGTGACGCCCCCAAAATTAGGTATACATCAACCATCTTCGGTCGCCAGATACATGGTACAAAATTCAAATACAACTTACTAATACAACTGTCGTGTACAATACGACAAAACATAACTATGAGTTTGAATACAATTATTGTCTACTAGAGATTATACAAACTCAAAAGGAGTCCTCATTACAATTATTAACACACTATTTCACGGAATAGTGAGGACTACTAATGCTATCATCTGGACCGTCACTCCGTTCCCCGACTAGTCCCTGCTATGTTCTTATTTCCTGAAGAGAACAGTGAAAGAAAGGGTGAGCTCAACTAGCCCAGTAAGAAATATTATGACTAAGATAATGCAGAATAAATTATCATTAGTCTCCAACAATGTTAAACTGATAAAATATAATAGACATCAAGTTTAACTGCAACGGAACAAACAATCCATTAAAAGAGTCAAGTAGAAAATAAAATCTACTATCTTTTATGATTTAAAAGGTTTTTCATCATTGTTATCGCTGAGACTCAGATTAATAAATATTCCACATCATCGAATCACCCCTGCACTACGGCCAATGATATTCTTTAGTATCACGACCACAATTATCCATGAACTACGGGCCAAGAATATTTGTGCATTCATTAATGGTCATGATCATGCCAACAACTGTCCATCAATACACTACGGGCCAATGAGGACTTTTACCACATCATTTATAACATTACGGTCATGATTACACCGAATAATCCCTGGTCATAATCATACCAAGTCCATCTATTCACTACAGGCCATAGATGACTTTAAAAAAATATATAAATATGAGGATGATGACAATGATATAAGAATCCAATAAAACAAGTTCAAGAATTAATTTATCTAAATTGTCAACATGATACTGCTTTGTAGAGTAAAATTCAAGAATGCTCAGAAAAATATTTTTCATGAAAAGGTACTGGATGAAGCGCAAATATCAAGGATATTCCACTAATTTCTTGGAGTATAGTTGTTGATTGATTTCGCAATCAATGAATACGTGCAAGTATACACGGTCAACAAGTAATAAAGTGATAAGAAAAGTATCGTTCCCACGAGGAATTATTTAATAAAAATCACCAAGTACTAATTCTTAACTAAACTAATTTTATTTAAACAATCTCAAATCGTGATTTTTTTTAATTAAGAAAACTAAATTAACCAATTAAACATAGGTTACTTTATAAATGAATTCAAATAAATAAAGGCTAAGACTCCAATATACCCTATTATGAACTATAAACCAATTATCCAATTATCCCAATTATTATGTCTATTGAATTGTTAACAGGAATTCTCAAATGCCAAAAGCCTTTTCTCAAGTGATCATTTGCCTTCTATTTAATCCAATTAAGAACTAGGGTTTAGATTCTAATCTAATGAAGTGTTTAATCTAGTCTAATCTATGTAATCTCCCTTTATTTTATGCCTTACATCATGTATTTATAGGTTACAAGTCTAATTTTTAGCTTAGGAACAAACCCAATCCTATTTAGAGTAAAAAAGGTGTCAAAATTTGCCCAAAAATGTGTCCAAGCCTTTCCAGTCTCTTCCCCAGCGCTGGACACGACGCTCAAACTCTGCTCCCCAGCGCCCCGACGCTTGGCATAGGCCTAAAATGGGCGCCCCGGTGCTACCACTTTTTCTGACATTTTCTGGTCCAACGTCCTTTTGGAAAATGGCCATAACCTCTTCGTCCGAACTCCGATTTTGATGATTCAAGATGATCCGGAAAGAGGAGAAGTATATCTACAACTTTCATTATTTGAGTTGTTCGAAATAAGGTTCTGAGAAGTACTCAAATTGGCTCTGAAGTGACTGCTGTGTAAATGGCAAGCCAAAAACGCGCATCTAGCCACCCCAAACGTCGATCCAAGTAACTTTTGTCCCAATTCCTACAAAACAACATAAAACATGCATGAATGGACACAAAAACTTAAAAACTATTCTAAAAGACTTGAGAAAAATGATAAATTAAGTCCGAATGTATCCAATTCATGTGTATAAAACTCACTCATCAAATACCCCCAAACTTAAACCTTTGCTTGTCCTCAAACAAAAACACAAAAAAACTAAAAATAAACAAACTAACTCAACTACATGAATGCATATGCATGATCTACTTTATAATATACCTACGAACCCAGTAATAAATCAGTATGATATATAGCAACAGGCCTCAAAGATACCATCGGTACTCAAATAATATATCCAATCAAGTCAAAATCCATAACTTTAACCAATTAGTCAATCCAAACCTGTCATCACCCATGTTGTGTATGTGTGTGTGCTTGTTAACCATTCTAACCAACCACAATTCAAGATAATCACATAACAAACTTCTTATAAGGAAAATTTCAGTTCCAATTCAATTACTTTTGTGAACATGACAACTCCAGTTAAAACTAAGCAATTACCAAGTCTAAGAGTAAATAAAGGATTTATTTATACTTTTATTCAACCACGAGGGCATTTTTGCTCTTTCTCGTGTTTTTTTTTTCTTCATTTTTTTTTATTTCATGACTATGTAATGTTTTACTCCATTAGGCGCACTGCTATCCCTTAGCGAGCTTTCGACCAACGACTCCCAGACCATGAAAGACCTTAGGGCGCTAGGTGTAGAGACAATCCCCTCGGGCGTACTTACTCAAGTAGCCAGGGCCCCGAAATAAGACTAGTCATGTTATTTCTACTTTTCTTTCTTTTTCTTTCTATTTTTTTTCTCTTTTTTTTTTTAATTTCTTTTTTTTTCTTTTTGTATATATATATACCCCATAGATTCCCCCAAACTCAAGCTTTTACTTCATTCCAACCTTTACCGCCAGTTCACTAATTTTCTTAAATTTTAACAAAGATTTTCCCTCAGAAACAAATTATGAAACCCTTGAACCAAGTGGATTAAAACAGTTAAACTTTACGTGCTAACATGTTACATAAATTTCAGATAGGCTCAGATTATCATCTTGATTAAAATTAGAACTCATAATCAATTATCAACACTGTTCAAGTTAACATTTAATACCAATCTTATCATAGGCCGAGCTAAGACCATGCCAACCTATCACACAGATTCATGCAAAAATTAAAAAATAAAAAATACAATTATACTACATGAACACATAGTAATGCAACACATATATGAATATTCAAATAACTACCATGTATTATATGCAACCTAAAAAAACACAATGCTAACACAAAAAAACGACTACTATGCAGATAACTAACTATATGCAATACGACACTAAAATGCCCCCAAACTTAAACTAGACATTGTCCTCAATGGATGAAATATAAAAAAGTAAAGCAGAGGACTTTCCTGAAAATATAGCAATCTTCCTCCTTGTCCACTAAGTTTGGAGGATAGGCTAAGCACATGGAACAAATTGGGCACCACACTTGAATTTGACATGAATAACCTCTAAAACCATGATAGAAGCACTTTTATTTAATCCTAAATAAATGCAAATTCAAAACAACTAAAATAAAACCTAATAAAAACTAAAAATAAAAATTAAACTTGGGTTGCCTCCCAATAAGCGCTTGTTTTATAGTCTCAGCTTGATTTCTTCAATTCTCTATCCAATTCCCCTATGAAAATTGAGGAACCATCCATCCATCAGAAGCAATGTCTCTTTTGGGAGGTTCCCATTTGCAACAACCCTTGAATTAAAGTCACCTAGCATGCTCTTTATAGATAAGTTCCCTATTAAGAACGTCCAACAACTAGGTGTTTTCTCCATTATGTCTATGATTAGATTGGGGCATTGAAGCTTAATAAACATAATGGAGTCTTCCTCTATCTTCTCCTTTTCATCCCACCATGACTTCACAATTGTACTAGCTCTTATGTCAGAAAGAGCTTTGCCGACGACATGACTGCCAATTGAGCATGGTTTTGCAAAACTGCCCGGATTCTTGAACTTTGGTGGAGAAGGTACATGGGACACTATCAAAATTGGCTCATCTTCGTTGGTACTCAAAGTTAGATCTCTGTCAATCTCCTCTCCCCTTGGCTGAGTCATTCTTGCCATCCTTCGACTCCGTATGGCTGCGCAAACCTCCAACGTCTTTGAAGTTGCCTCTATAGAAGATGTATTAAGTCCATTAATCCCTGTTTCCCTTGGTTTAGCCAAGAACGTGTATGGCCATTGATACTAAACTCATCTATGGTACCTGAAAAGAGAGAAATATAGGAATAAAAATAAAAATATTTAAATTAAGACTAATTTGATTGAAATTAATATTGGTAACTAATTATTAAATTAATTCCCCGGCAACGACGCCAAAAACTTGTTGATCGATTTCGCAATCAATGAATACGTGCAAGTATACACGGTCAACAAGTAATAAAGTGATAAGAAAAGTATCGTTCCCACGAGGAATTATTTAATAAAAATCAGCAAGTACTAATTCTTAACCAAACTAATTTTATTTAAACAATCTCAAATCATGATTTTTCTAATTAAGAAAACTAAATTAACCTAATTAAAACTAGGTTACTTTATAAATGAATTCAAATAAATAAAGGCTAAGACTCCAATATCCCCAATTATGAACTATAAACCAATTATCCAATTATCCCAATTATTATGTCTATTGAATTGTTAACAGGAATTCTCAAATGTCAAAAGCCCTTTCTCAAGTGATCGTTTGCCTTCTATTTAATCCAAGTTAATTTTTCTATATCCCTATGCAAAATAATTAAATTAAACTCTTTACAATCCCAATTCCTTATGTGTTAAATGCGGTAAATAGATATTCTCATTCTATTCACAAACCTAATTATTCACTGTGCAAATAACTAAGTTACATGTCATCATGCCCAGTTCTAACCCTAGAATTCCTTTTCCAATTCCTTCTAGAGTAACAAGGTAATTACTGATCAGATAATTAATCAATAAGCATAAGGCAAGATAAACAACTCAATTTGACACAAATAATTGGAATATAATGAATAACTAATTCATAGCCATAAAAGGTTCAATTAAAATCTTAACAAAAGAGTTAGTTCATAATTAATAAATTAAAATCAAGAATCCACAATTGAATAGATATTAAAAGATAAAAGTATGATAAGAGAAGAGAATAGAATCTGTTGTCAGCAAATCTCACTACTAGAAATTCAACATATAGCGACGGGCTATAGCGACGGTTGGGGCGGAAGCGTCGCTATAGGAGTATATAGCGACGGTCAATATCTGACCGTCGGTGTAGGGAGTTTTTTTTTGGGATGGGTCATTACCGGTCTTTAGCTTGGGCGTATACAAATCCTGAGCTTCTATTTTTCCCCCAAATCAGTAGCCCCAAACATTCAGTCGTTCGTCTCATCTCGATCGAATCTCACCATTTCAGTCGATCGTCTCACCATCTTAGTTACGAATCTCCTATCTCACCATCTCAGTCGCGAATCTCCTCTCTCACCATCTCAGTTGATCGAACTGACGCTGGCGACTAGAGGTTCTTCAGTAGTATTAGGCAGGTAGTGGTTCTTAGAGGTGCTTCGGTAGTATCAGCAGGTAGCAAGCTCAATCAAATGGCAGTTCCATTTTCTACTTTGGTAACCAAAACCCTAAATCTCAATTGAACTCTCTCTATTTTTCTATTTTTCTTTTCTGTTTCTTATTAATTAACATTGTTCGTTATTGCAGTCGAATGTTGGTTCGTTTTTAGGTACTCAAACCCTCTTACCGACCCATATAATTTGCCCTACAAAGCTTAAAAAATCGACATTGGCTTCAGAAAATGTTGTATCCTTATCATCCTCGAGTTTCTTCTCTGACATATCATTGTGTGTCCTTCCCCTCACTCCATCACAGAGAAAAGCCAGCCCACTTCTTGGCTCTGTCCGAGCCATAGCTCAGGTATGTGTTGCTCTAGTTTCTGGCTGTAACAATTTTCATTTTAATTTCTATATAGCTATTGGTTCACTTGGTTATACCAGTATGTTGCAATGAATTTATTTGCTTATTCGGCGGTAGGTTTTATTTATACTTACTTATTTTTCCTTTTTTCCCTGGCATTTTAGTGTGTAATATTTATGAGAAACTTGTGAACAAGTTTGACTATTCTGGCAAGCATAACATATAAACAATATTGTTTTCAGGCTGTGTATCATCCTATAAATTACTATTTGCTGCATCTCGATCTTGATGCTTCGGATGCTGAGAGAATTGAGCTCGCAAAGTATATCAAATCGGAGTCAATAATGAAAAATGTGATGGTGATCGGTAAGCCGAATCTGGTTACCTATAAGGGTCCTACGATGATTGCATGTACGCTTCATGTCGTTGCGGTATTGTTAAAGCAGACTAAAGATTGGGACTGGTTTATTTATCTTAGTGCTTCGGATTATCCTCTCATGCCCAAAGATGGTTAGTTGTTTTTCATGCACTAGTTTTGGTGTTTAATTGATGGTTCATGGTTGAATATTTAGAATTTGGTATATATTTGGTTTTTGATTAAATATGTTTGGTATGTTCCTATTAAAGTATAGATGTGTTTTAAAATTGTTAGTTTATCTTGCAATTGCATATAATTGAGTTAAGGGTGTTTACAAATGATTCCATATAATTGTTTTTTGTATCTGGACTGATTGCTCTTATCTGGGCCTTGTTTTGTCCAATATTATTTCGATATAAATTTTTGGATAGTTTTTTCTTAAGGGAAAGTGGTTCTGTAGATGATTCGCCCCCTTTTAGTGCATTTTGATACAATTACACCATTGTTACTAATATGGAGTAACCATTGTTTGTGAAACCATTGTTACTATGAATAAGTCATTTTACAGCTCTATCGAATTGTATCCAGAGATCTTTTGAACAACTTGAAGCATCAAAAGGATGAAGATCTTCTAAAAGGCCAAGCAGTGAAAAATCAGAAGGTATGATCTTCTAGAATTTCCTTGTTCTCAGTGATAGCGGCAGGGTATCTATCTGAAATTTTGTCTTTTTCACTTATCTAGTTCAGGAGAATTTCTCATCTTTTGCGTATCATTTTGTAATTTCTCTCTTCATAATAGAATCTTATTTTCTATCCAAAAAAAGTTTGAATTTAAGATTTATGTACATTTTTTTTTGTTTTTGACAAGTAAAAGGCTGCTAAAGATAAATTTAAGATTCATATTCCTTATATATTAAAAAATTTAGTTTGATTTTAGAAAAAGTAAAGCCATACTCTGGACTTTGGAGAATACATATGTGATCTATGTACATCGTATTTGTAACTGAATTGTGCTTATTTTTGCTTGCAACAGATGTATGTATATATATATATATTAAATTTCCGCCTTCAGGTTTATACTTGGTGTCAATTTTTAGTTGAGTACATTTATTTTTTTCTTTGTTGGGATAGGTATCTACTGAATGCTACTTTGCTTTTGTTTTATGACTTAAATTTCACTTTTAATGAAGCATAGAAAAGAAACAGGTTTGCTAAGTCTAGGAATTGTTTAAAATTTGGTGCTGTTTTGATGGCCCAATTAAAGCTCGAATATGATAAAAAAAATTGGATTAGGTGCACTTATTAATGCGTCTGTCATAGTTGTGTATCCGTATTAGCAGCCGAGTTTATTCAACATTAAATTTTGCACAATAAAATCTTGAAGTATGCTTGATGTATGCTACTTTGCTTTTGTATTATGACTTAAATCTTTGAAGTATGAACTCTTTTCTTCCCCTCACTTGATTGCTTTATGTTGTTGTACAGGATGATAAACATTTTTTGTCTTAACTTATTTTGTAAAATTCTGTACAGACCATTTAGTCGTTTATGGTGGGATGAAAATGTACCTACTGTAGTTACCAGGGTTGAACCCCATAATCAGGTAGAGGCTACTTACTTTGTTCTTTTCTATGTTGTAAATCATATTCATAATAGTTGTCACATGTAATTTTTTTGCCCGTGGCTCACTTTTTTGATTTCTTGCTAGACTATCACACATCCTGAACAAAACAGGGTACTCACAATCCGTGAGAATTCTAGACTTCAAGGATTTCCAGATTATTATCAGCTTCGATGCCCAATTAAACAAAGGTAATCGCTTGAATTAGTTACGAACTCTTTAAGGAAGTAGGATATGATTCGTATTTTTACAATTGGAGATAAGAAAACTATTCTGCTTCCGTGTTAAATAACTATTTTGCTAATTACAAAACTACTTCGACATTCCTAAAAATCTGGTACTGTGGTTCCATTGTAAGCGCAGTATTTGAACAGAAGGAGATTCAGCTAAAGCTCTTATAGTAAGTTATTTTATTCTTGATTCGAGTATGTACTTTGGTTTCTTTGCATATAAAAGGTTGAGGTGATTGAGTTTATATACAGATGGATGGACTTTCTGTTGTTGATCGAAATTATAATGATGTTTTTTCATTGAGAGGTAATATACAGATGGCTGGACATTCTTTGCATATCTAATGCTATACTTGGTATCTTTTTTCTTACAAGAAAAAATATAGCAACTTGGTTCATTTTTACTCAGGTTGTAGCTGTGAATCAACTAGATCGAAATGGGTTGCAAGGAAACAAGGACTTTCTTGTAGTTATTAGTTTAGTATCTCTGCTCGAGTTCGGCATCTCTTCTTAATGTAACTAAAATATTGTATTGTAATGATATATTGTAAAAATTATTAGTTTAGTAGTTTGGTATAATAATGATCATCATATTTAGGGAGATGAATTATTCAACTATTATATTGTAATGTTGTAATGTGAATGATTTTAAATTATGTATATAATATTTTGTATATTTTATTTTATATTGTATTTGTGTTTGTTGAATAAATTTGCATTATTAATTATTTTTTTAAAACATAAAAAGGCTATAGCGACGGTCATCGACCGTAGCTATAGTGTTTTATAAAACACATGCCTATAGCGACGGTCGCTGAGCGTCGCTATAGACCTATATACACGATTTTGTCATGACCTATAGCGACGGTCGCCGACCGTCGCAATAGGCTAAAAGACCGTCGCTAAAAGTTTTACCGACGGCTTCTATAGCGACGGTCGGAGACCGTTGCTTAAAATTTTAGCGACGGTCGTTTAGCCTATAGCGACGGTCGCCGACCGTAGCTATAGGTCAATTTTTTAGTAGTGTCTGATGCTCCCCTCTTGCTCTTGCTTGCTCTTCAGTGTTCTTCAATTTGCTTCAATCTCCAATGGCTAATTAAGAACTAGGGTTTAGATTCTAATCTAATGGAGTGTTTAATCTAGTCTAATCTATGTAACCTCCCTTTATTTTATGCCTTACATCATGTATTTATAGGTTACAAGTCCAATTTTTAGCTTAGGAACAAACCCAATCCTATTTGGAGTCAAAAAGGTGTCAAAATTCGCCCAAAAACGCGTCCAAGCCTTCCCAGTCTCTTCCCCAGTGCTAGACACGGCGCTCAAACTCTGCTCCCCAGCGCCCCGGCGCTTGGCATAGGCCTAAAATGGGCGCCCCGGTTCTACCACTTTTTCTGACATTTTCTGCTCCGACGTCCTTTTGGAAAATGGCCATAACCTCTTCGTCCGAACTCCGATTTCGATGATTCAAGATGATCCGGAAAGAGGAGAAGTAGATATATAACTTTCATTATTTGAGTTATTCGAAATAAGGTTCTGAGAAATACTCAAATTGGCTCTGAAGTGACTGCTGTGTAAATGGCAAGCCGAAAACGCTGCATCTAGCCACCCCAAACGTCGATCCAAGTAACTTTTGTCCCAATTCCTACAAAACAACATAAAACATGCATGAATGGACACAAAAACTTAAAAACTATTCTAAAAGACTTGAGAACAATAATAAATTAAGTCCGAATATATCCAATTCATGTGTATAAAACTCACTCATCAAATACCCCCAAACTTAAACCTTTGCTTGTCCTCAAGCAAAAACACAAAAAAACTAAAAATAAACAAACTAACTCAACTACATGAATGCATATGCATGATCTACTTTATAATATACCTACGAACCCAGTAATAAATCAGTATGATACATAGCAACAAGTCTGAAAGATACCATTGATACTCAAACAATATATCCAATCAAGTCAAAATCCATAACTCAAACCAATTAGTCAATCCAAACTTGTCATCACCCATGTTATGTGTGTGTGTGTGCTTGTTAACCATTCTAACCAACCACAATTCAAGATAATCACATAACAAACTTCTTATAAGGAAAATTTCAGTTCCAATTCAATTACTTTTGTGAATATGACAACTCCAGTTAAAACTAAGCAATTACCAAGTCTAAGAGTAAATAAAGGATTTATTTATACTTTTATTCAACCACGAGGGCATTTTTGCTCTTTCTCGTGTTTTTTTTTCTTAATTTTTTTTATTTCATGACTGTGCAATGTCTTACTCCATTAGGCGCACTGCTATCCCTTAGCGAGCTTTCGACCAACGACTCCCAGACCATGAAAGACCTTAGAGCGCTAGGTGTAGAGACAATCCCCTCGGGCGTACTTACTCAAGTAGCCAGGGCCCCGAAATAAGACTAGTCATGTTATTTCTACTTTTCTTTCTTTTTCTTTCTATTTTTTTTTCTCTTTTTTTCATAATTTCTTTTTTTTCTTTTTGTATATATATACCCCATATATTCCCCCAAACTCAAGCTTTTACTTCATTCTAACCTTTACCGCCAGTTGACTAATTTTCTTAAATTTTAACAAAGATTTTTCCTCAGAAACAAATTATGAAACCCTTGAACCAAGTGGATTAAAACAGTTAAACTTTACGTGTTAACCGGTTACATAAGTTTCAGATAGGCTCAGATTATCATCATGATTAAAATTAGAACTCATCATCAATTATCAACACTGTTCAAGTTAACATTTAATACCAATCTTATCATAGGCCGAGCTAAGACCACACCAACCTATCACACAGATTCATGCAAAAATTAAAAAATAAAAAAAAATAAAAAATGCAATTATACTACATGAACACATAGTAATGCAACACATATATGAATATGCAAATAACTACCATGTATTATATGCAACCTAAAAAAACACAATGCTAACACAAAAAAACGACGACTATGCAGATAACTAACTATATGCAATACGACACTAAAATGCCCCCAAACTTAAACTAGACATTGTCCTCAATGGATGAAATATAAAAAAGTAAAGCAGAGAACTTTCCTGAAAATATAGCAATCTTCCTCCTTGTCCACTAAGTTTGGAGAATAGGCTAAGCACATGGAACAAATTGGGCACCACACTTGAATTTGACTTGAATAACCTGTAAAACCATGATAGAAGCACTTTTATTAAATCTTAAATAAATGCAAATTCAAAACAACTAATATAAAACCAAATAAAAACTAAAAATAAAAATTAAACTTGGGTTGCCTCCCAATAAGCGCTTGTTTTATAGTCTCAGCTTGACTTCTTCAATTCTCTATCCAATTCCCCTACGAAAATTGAGGAACCCTCCATCCATCAGAAGCAATGTCTCTTTTGGGAGGTTCCCATTTGCAACAACCCTTGAATTGAAGTCACCAAGCATGCTCTTTGTAGATAGGTTACCTATTAAGAACATCCAACAACTAGGTGTTTTCTCCATTATGTCTATGATTAGATTGGGGCATTGAAGCTTAATAAACATAATGGAGTCTTCCTCTATCTTCTCCTTTTCATCCCACCATGACTTCACAATTGTACTAGCTCTTATGTCAGAAAGAGCTTTGTCGACGACATGACTGCCAATTGAGCATGGTTTTGCAAAACTGCCCGGATTCTTGAACTTTGGTGGAGAAGGTACGTGGGACACTATCAAAATTGGCTCATCTTCGTTGGTACTCAAAGTTAGATCTCTGTTAATCTCCTCTCCCCTTGGCTGAGTCATTCTTGCCATCCTTCGACTCCGTATGGCTGCGCAAACCTCCAACGTCTTCGAAGTTGCCTCTATAGAAGATGTATTAAGTCCATCAATCCCTGTTTCCCTTGGTTGAGCCAAGAACGTGTATGGCCATTGATACTCAAACTCATCCATGGTACCTGAAAAGAGAGATATAGGAATAAAAATAAAAATATTTAAATTAAGACTAATTTGATTGAAATTAATATTGGTAACTAATTATTAAATTAATTCCCCGGCAACGACGCCAAAAACTTGTTGATCGATTTCGCAATCAATGAATACGTGCAAGTATACACGGTCAACACGTAATAAAGTGATAAGAAAAGTATCGTTCCCACTGAGGAATTATTTAATAAAAATCAGCAAGTACTAATTCTTAACCAAACTAATTTTATTTAAACAATCTCAAATTGTGATTTTTCTAATTAAGAAAACTAAATTAACCAATTAAAACTAGGTTACTTTATAAATGAATTCAAATAAATAAAGGCTAAGACTCCAATATCCCCAATTATGAACAATAAACCAATTATCCAATTATTCCAATTATTATGTCTATTGAATTGTTAACAGGAATTCTCAAATGTCAAAAGCCCTTTCTCAAGTGATCATTTGCCTTCTATTTAATCCAAGTTAATTTTGCTATATCCCTATGCAAAACAATTAAATTAAACTCTTTACAATCCTAATTCCTTATGTGTTATATGTGGTAAATAGATATTCTCATTCTATTCACAAACCTAATTATTCACTGTGCAAATAACTAAGTCACATGTCATCATGCCTAGTTCTAACCCTAGAATTCCTTTCCCAATTCCTTCTAGAGTAACAATGTAATTACTGGTCAGATAATTAATCAATAAGCATAAGGCAAGATAAACAACTCAATTTGACACAAATAATTGGAATATAATGAATAACTAATTCATAACCATAAAAGGTTCAATTAAAATCTGAACAAAAGAGTTAGTTCATAATTAATGAATTAAAATCAAGAATCCACAATTGAATAGATATTAAAAGATAAAAGCATGATAAGAGAAGAGAATAGAATCTGTTGTCAGCAAATCTGATGCTCTCCTCTTGCTCTTGCTCTTGCTCTTCAGTGTTCTTCAATTTGCTTCAATTTCCAATGGCTAATTAAGAACTAGGGTTTAGATTCTAATCTAATGGAGTGTTTAATCTAGTCTAATCTATGTAATCTCCCTTTATTTTATGCCTTACATCATGTATTTATAGGTTACAAGTCCAATTTTTAGCTTAGGAACAAACCCAATCCTATTTGGAGTCAAAAAGGTGTCAAAATTGGCCCAAAAACGCGTCCAAGCCTTCCCAGTCTCTTCCCCAGCGCTGGACACGGCGCTCAAACTCTGCTCCCCAGCGCCCCGACATTTTCTGACATTTTCTGCTCCGACGTCCTTTGGGAAAATGGCCATAACCTCTTCGTCCGAACTCCGATTTCGATGATTCAAGATGATCTGAAAAGAGGAGAAGTAGATATACAACTTTCATTCTTTGAGTTGTTCGAAATAAGGTTATGAGAAATACTCAAATTGGCTCTGAAGTGACTGCTGTGTAAATGGGAAGCCGAAAACGCGCATCTAGCCACCCCAAACGTCGATCCAAGTAACTTTTGTCCCAATTCCTACAAAACAACATAAAACATGCATGAATGGACACAAAAACTTAAAAACTATTCTAAAAGACTTGAGAACAATAATTAATTAAGTCCGAATGTATCCAATTCATGTGTATAAAACTCACTCATCAAATACCCCTAAACTTAAACATTTGCTTGTCCTCAAACAAAAACACAAAAAAAATAAAAATAAACAAACTAACTCAACTACATGAATGCATATGCATGATCTACTTTATAATATACATACGAACCCTGTAATAAATCAGTATGATATATAGCAACAGGCCTCAAAGATACCATCGGTACTCAAACAATATATCCAATCAAGTCAAAATCCATAACTTTAACCAATTAGTCAATCCAAACCTGTCATCACCCATGTTGTGTGTGTGCGTGCTTGTTAACCATTCTAACCAACCACAATTCAAGATAATCACATAACAAACTTCTTATAAGGAAAATTGCAGTTCCAATTCAATTACTTTTGTGAACATGACAACTCCAGTTAAAACTATGCAATTACCAAGTCTAAGAGTAAATAAAGGATTTATTTATACTTTTATTCAACCACGAGGGCATTTTTGCTCTTTCTCGTATTTTTTTTTCTTCATTTTTTTATTTCATGTCTGTGCAATGTCTTACTCCATTAGGCGCACTGCTATCCCTTAGCGAACTTTCGACCAACGACTCCCAGACCATGAAAGACCTTAGGGCGCTAGGTTACTTTATAAATGAATTCAAATAAATAAAGGCTAAGACTCCAATATCCCCAATTATGAACTATAAATCAATTATCCAATTATCCCAATTATTATGTCTATTGAATTGTTAACATGAATTCTCAAATGTCAAAAGCCCTTTCTCAAGTGATCATTTGCCTTCTATTTAATCCAAGTTAATTTTGTTATATCCCTATGCAAAACAATTAAATTAAACTCTTTACAATCCCAATTCCTTATGTGTTATATGCGATAAATAGATATTCTCATTCTATTCACAAACCTAATTATTCAGTGTGCAAATAACTAAGTCACATGTCATCATGCCCAGTTCTAACCCTAGAATTCCTTTCCCAATTCCTTCTAGAATAACAAGATAATTACTGATCAGATAATTAATCAATAAGCATAAGGCAAGATAAACAACTCAATTTGACACAAATAATTGGAATATACTCCCTCCGTCCCAAATTAACTGCTCAATTTTGACTTTTTTTAGTCAAATTGACTATTTTTAGAATTAATAATTAAGCATATATTAATATATTTCTAAAATTATAAAAATTAGGACTAGTAATAAATTGTATATACTTTCTTTTGGTTATAATTTCTTCACCTATATTTTAGCAAAAATAGTAAAAAGATTAGTTTTAAAAATGGTCAATTTGACTTTAAAAAGTCAAAACTGAGCAATTAATTTGGGACGGAGGGAGTAATGAATAACTAATTCATAGCCATAAAAGGTTCAATTAAAATCTTAACAAAAGAGTTAGTTCATAATTAATGAATTAAAATCAAGAATCCACAATTGAATAGATATTAAAAGATAAAAGTATGATAAGAGAAGAGAATAGAATCTGTTGTCAGCAAATCTGATGCTCCCCTCTTGCTCTTGCTCTTGCTCTTCGTTCGAAATCCAATTTCGATGATTCAGGATGATCCGAAAAGAGGAGAAGTAGATCTACAACTTTCATTCTTTGAGTGTTTCGAAATAAGGTTCCGAGCAATACTCAAATTGGCTCTGAAGTGACTGCTGTGTAAATGGCAAGCCGAAAACGCGCATCTAGCCACCCCAAACGTCGATCCAAGTAACTTTTGTCCCAATTCCTACAAAACAACATAAAACATGCATGAATGGACACAAAAACTTAAAAACTATTCTAAAAGACTTGAGAACAACAATAAATTAAGCCCGAATGTATCCAATTCATGTGTATAAAACTTACTCATCAATAGTAGTCAAAACTTTATCCAACTGAGTATAATAAAGAATGGAATAACAAAAAAAATCACCATGCATGCGGTACTTCGCATAGACAGGTTATTCCAACAGAATACTAATAAGGACGAAATTAGGTCCGGCGTAAAATGCACAAACATGATATTCCAACAGAATAATAATAATAACGGAACCAGGTCCGCCGTAAAACGCACAGACATGATATTCCAATAGAATAATAAAGACGGAATCAGGTCCGGTGTAAAACGCACAGACATGATATTCCAACAGAATAATAAAGACAGAATCAGGTCCGGCGTAAAACGCATAGACATGATATTCCAACAGAATAAGAAAGACGAAATCGTAGAAGAATGTCACCAAGTATAGGGTAGACCGCGTATACATGTTATTCCAACAGAATAATAAGAAATGAAATAACAACAGATCTCTTCATGAATAAGAAAGAATAACACTTCTTACCGTAAAAGAACTGAATATAAGAGTAGTTAAGTAGCTGAAATCTTTTCTTCTTTCTCTCTATAATTTTCTCTCTCTAGAGTTTCAGTGAATTCGTAAGAAATAATGAAGGAATGAGCTTCTATTTATAGGAGAATAAAAGTGTATTGTTTATGAACGAATTATTTCTGCAGAATTATTTCTTCAACCAAATACAATAAAGTCAATCAACTAACCAATAAAATCACAACAAAATTAAAATATAATACATATATATAAACACATGTTTTCAACTTATATATATCAATATTATATATACACCACTTAATTTTTCTCCCCCATAACCAACATCAATCCCCCACTCACCCAAAAAATCAATTTCACTACACTCTTACACATCACTATCACACTACCACTTTTCCACCATTTCCCACACACACACACACATCACACACCTATCACTTTCTCCCACTATATACTCAATACATACATATATTTCCATACGTATACTCTTCCATTTCCAAAATTATTTTTACAACACATATGGGCTCTAGATGTGGCCCCCACATGTGGGCCCCACCTTTAAATAATTTTCTACCGATTATTTTGAAAAATGGGTAAATAGGAATCCATAAAATAAGCAAACTTCATAAAAATCACCTTAATAATTTTAACAACATTTATAATCTTTATTACAATTTAATAAGGATTTCTCCCTATTGGCGCGCAATTAGGTGACCAAACCTCTCCTTGACAGAACTTCTAGACATCCTTAATATTGCAAATAATAATATTAATAACTTTGTCGTCTCAATTATTGATTTTAACAATATGATAAATATCGATAATAATTGAATCAAATAACGTGAGATATTATGCAACAATTACTATAGCAATAATTGAACAAAATTGAATTACTTCTCACGTAAGCGTCAATAATCAATACCGTGTGCTACTATGCAACCACACGTATTACTGTACTTTTACTACCGAGTAGTTCAACAGTATACACGGTAAAACTTCTGGCGTTATTTTCATAAAAATATTTTTGTCGTTTTCTCAATCCGACAATAATTCTGTTGTGGGGTCCACCAATGATTGCGCCGTTGTACGAATATTTCCTGCTAAAACGAATATTCCCCGACCAATCGAATATAATATAACAATTTGCATACTATGCAAAATTTATAAATATTACCCACAACTATAAAATTATATCAATTTCACTCCATAATATTCAAAAATAATATTTATAGAAAATTCATCTTTATTCAAAAAGTTGGGATTTTACAATCTCCCATTCTTATGAAATATCGCCCTTGAAATTAGGGTACGTACCTAGTATATCGAAGAAGTAAGGATACCTTGATTTCATTTCAGATTTTAACTCCCAAGTCATTTCCTCAACATCGTGGTTTCTTCACAAAACTTTGACTTGAGGTATAACCTTGGAGCGTAGAATATGTTCCTTCTTATCCAAGATTTGAACATGAACCTCTTCATATGTCAAATCGAGGATTTCAACTAAATCGAAGGCTTGAGCTTTCTTCTCTTCATTGACTCTTACTTCTAAAATAACGCATTCTTGAACCTTCTTCTTCGTATTCATCAGCTTCGGGTCTATAGATTGAGCAACTTTAACTTTATCGTCTGTTCTAATCGTATATTTACTATCTTCACGTAGGTTCGTATATTCACACTTATAAACGCATACCATCTCCTGCTCAACCCAGTCAGCTACCACGTTCGCTTTTCCCACGATGGTATTGAATGGTATAATCGTAATCTTCAACAGCTCGAGCCAACGTCTTTGGCGCATGTTACGTTCGTTTTGGGTGAAGGAAATATTTTAGGGTTTAAGAAATGGGTTTTATACTGCAGTCAATACAATATTCGATTTCACGCTCTAGGGTAGGCTAAGAAGTCTTTAAGAATACGTCAGGAAATTTATTAACAATAGAAATATCATTCAAAACTGTGACTCTTATCCAAGACTTGGATAACACATGTAATGAAGGTTTCTTCTAACAGAGTTTTAACCAATAAGTCAAAATCTAACTTCTTCGAAGTCAGATTTAAGCATTGAGTGCAAGCAAGAGAGATAAAAGAATGGGTAGAATCGGTATCTAATAAGGTATAGACTTCACAAAAATTTATAATTAACTAACCCGTACTAACTTCGTTCGGGTCAGACGCTTTTGGAGAAGTCACGAAAAATGCTCTTCCTGAAACCACTGACTTTGTTTTGTCCGTATCCTCCTTTTGTGCCACCGTCCCAACTGGACTTGATTTCGCTACAGGACAAAATCGAGCTATGCGACCGTCTTTTCCATAACTAAAACATTTCTTGGAAATCTGTGAACAGTTTGGACTTATATGTCCCTCCTCTTCGCATCTGTAGCATCTAACTGATGGTCGTTCTCCTTCCCTAGAATTTGTTGCTGGTGCTGTTGCCGACGTCTTCCCATCATCGTTAAATCTTCTCTTCTTGAAATTTCCACTTAAATCATTTCTTCTATTATCTTGGCCATGATTACCACCGAAGTGGTTACCATTTCTGGCATGATAATTTCCTCCACGATGGTTATCATTGTTCCGATGACCGTTGCCACTGGTACGATTATTATCGTGTTGTTGCTCGTTGTCCTTCGGTTGGGTTGGCTCATTATTGCGCTCCACTAACTGAGCCCTATTCACAACATCTGAATATAAACAAAGTTTGTAAGAAATGAGATATTGACGTATTTTTGGTTTCAAACCTCGTAGAAACATTTGCATAATTCTCTCCTCATTATCAACCAAATGGGATGCAAATCGGGATAACTCCGCAAACTTAGCTTCAACTGCGACACGTTCATATTATTTTGCTCCAGCTTGATGAACTCAACATCCTTTATGTGACGAATACTTTCGAGAAAGTACTTGTCGTTGAACAATTCTTGGAACTTCTCCCAAGACATCTTCTGTGCGGAAGATTGAGTACGCTTTACAGATTTCCACTAGTAATATGCCTCTCCTCGCAACATGAAGGTAGAAAAGGGAACCTTTTGCTCCTCGGAATATCCCAAGACATCAAATATCTTGGTGATCTGATTTATCCACGTCTCTGCCGTAAGTGGTTATGGCTTTCCCAAAAACATCGGTGGTCCCAACTCCTTGAACTGCTTAGCGGCGACCGACCGTGAGTTGCCATTGTTTCCACCTGTATTTTGAATAGGAACCGCTTTCGCCTGATGTTGCATGAATTGAATAAAGTCTCTGAACATCCCATCGTTCATCATTTGATCGGTGTTGTTGTTTACCTGAGGATTATTGTCTTCCTGTTGTGCCTTATCTTGGGTATTGATTAAAGGTGTCTCCACTGTCTCATTCACTCCATCGTTAATATTTTCCGTTGCCATTCTTAAATACTGCCATAAAACAAGGGATACTTAACAAATTAATATATCACACATTATCCCTATATTCTGACCGACCAATTAAATACCAAATAAACTTATGTAGGTCATACTAGCGAAGGAATTCCCCGTCTCTCCCTTCCTAGTTCTTGTCTCACACCTCAGCCATGGATCATATCCCTAAGCTCTGATACCAACTATGACGCCCCCAAAATAGGTTCATTCCATCCAACCCATTCCTAGTCGCCAAATATATGGTACAAAAACAAATACAACTTCAGTAATACAATTGTCGTGTAAAATACGACAACACATATACTGTGAGTTTGAATACAACTATAGTCTAATAGAGAGTATAAAAACTCAAAAGGAGTCCTCATTATAATTATTGATACACAATTTTACAAAATAGTGAGGACTGCTAAAACAACTTTCTAGAACCATCTCTACGTACCCCGACTAGTTCCTGCTATGTTCTCACCTCCTGAGAAGAAAAATGGAACAAAAAGGAAAAGGGTGAGCTCAACTAGCCCAGTAAAGAATATTATGACTAAGATAATATACAACAAATTATCATTAGTCTTCAACAGGGAAAAATCTGATAAAATATAGTAGACAACAAGTTTTAGATCAACAACTGCAACAGAAACAACAATTCATTAGAAGAGTTAAGTAGAGAAAGAATTCTACTATCTTTTAAGATTTAAAAGTCCATCATCAATATTTTATCCCTGTAACATCAATCAATACACATCTTTAATCAAATATTCATCTTTGCACTACGGGCCAAAGATATTCATTTGTATCACCAGTTGGTCATGTTCATCTCAACATCTGTTTATCTTTACACTACGGGCCAAATATATTCATCAGGTAATCATACATCTTTGGATTACATGCCAAAGATATTCATCATATAATCATTCATCTTTGCACTAAAGGCCAAAGATATTCAGTAATATCATCATTTAGGACTGAGGATGATGAAAAATATTTTAAAGGAACGAATCCAGTGAAACAAAAAAACAAATATTAGAGATTCGTATTACAGTTTATCCAAGATCAATAATACTCCATAATAACCAATTTTGAAGTAAAATTCAAGAATAAAGATCAAAACATGGATACAACCAAAGATAGTAACCATAATAGACATCTTGGACAAAAAGGAAAAATTTTCATTTTTCGTTTAATAGTGCTGTATACGTGAATAGTAACCTCGACACAAAAAGTTCTAAATTTGATAAAAAGTTCAGACCAATATTTCGGCATAATGATATCGAAGAAATAATATCATTTATGAGAAAATAACATCCCTTACCTCAAAAAGACAGTACTTCTGAATGGAATACTAGATATAGTGCTGAAGGAACTTGCACCGTATAGCAACACTCAAAGTATCAAAATACTCACAAGAATAAGCTCGATAATATAGAGAGAGAAAGAGAGAAAACTTTTTTCTGGTGTGATTTTCAATTCTAACTTAGCCCTCTATTTATAGGAAAATGTTAGCACGCCGAAGCAGACTTGACCTGCAATCTGATGGCTTTACCTGCTACTATTCCCACCCACCACATTTGAATAAAAATTCAGCACATTTCTTCACCAACCAAAAGTGGGGCCCACTCAATTCTAGAATTTTCCACCAAAATCATTTATAACCCTAATTTCCGAATCAGTCACCTCTTAAAATTCATAACAAATTATACGTTCATTTTTAACGGTTCAAAATTTGTAGACATATACTCAACTTATATATGTATAACATATCCAAAAATCACAACGATCGGATTAAAAATTATAACTCACGCAATATATCTCAAGAACATTGGTTTGATCTTTTAATACCTCCACTCCGACAAAATACTGATAAAACACCTCAACATTAATTCCTTCATTTATAACCACATAAATAAATCCATCATTTATATCCACATCAAATAAATATTTCCTTATCATATGAATCAATAATTAATTATTCACAAATAATATTACAAAATCACATTTATGACAACCAGGCTGTTCCCAGGAAAGAGGGGGCTTTCCGATAAGAATTTCTCCTTACTGGCGCGCAATTAGGTGACCAAACCTCTTCTAGACAGAACTTTCTAGACATTGTAAATAATGTTATATAATAATATTATTCAAATAATATGAATTATTGATCTGATAATGGGAAATATTGTGCAGTGACGATTATTGAAACAACAATAATATAAAATATCAACGCAACAATTATTGAACCAATAAAATAAAATATTGAACAGTAATTACTGTAATAATTAATGAGTATTGCTTCTTACGTAAGAATCAATAATTCAAAAATACTGTGCAAAACCGCGTGCTACTGTGCAACCACGCGTATTACTGTAGTTTAACCACCAGGTAATCCAACATTATTAATAGTAACAACTACGCTGTAATTTATAAAAACTCAAATTTATCATTTTCTTCATCCGACAGTTATTCTATTATGGGGCCCACAAATGGCTGCACCGTCGTACGAATATTCCCTGACAGAAAGAATATTCTACGACCAAACGAATATTCCCCGACAAATGAATATTTTATAACCACTTGCTTATTTTGAAAAATTTGCACATTTCACCCATAACCAAAATATTATATCAAATTAACACCTTATTATTCAAAATAATAATTAGAAGAAAATTTAATTTTATTCATTAAAAAAATTGGGGTCTTACATTGGACCTTTACTCCACTCTTCGACTAGTCTCAGCTACATTCTCGCATTTTGAGAAAAATAATGGAACCAAAAGGAAAAGGGATCAGCTCAACTAGTCCAGTAAAGAATATTATGACTAAGATAATGTAGAACAAATTATCTTTAATCTTCAACAGGGAAAAATATGGTAGAATACAATAGACAACAATTGTTAGATCAATAACTGCAGCGGAAATAACAATCCATTAAAAGAGTCAAGTAAATCATGATGTCTACTATCTTCAATAATTTAAAAGTTCATCATCAATATTTTATCCATGTAACACCAATCAATAATTATTTCCAATCAACGAATAATTTATGCACTATGGACCAAAGATAATCGTTAACATCACCAGTGGTCATGATCATGCCAAACACATGTCCATCTATGCACTACGGGCCAAAGAGGACTTTCATCACAAACATTTATCTGTAATATTAAAGGTCATGATTATACCAATACATAATTCATGATCATAATCATACCAATCAATAGCCCATCTTTGCACTAAGAGCCAAAGATGACTTTCAACACAATATAAGCATGTGGATGATGACAATGATATAAAGAATCAATCAAGTGAGATCAAGGATAAATATTATAAATTTATAATTTAATTTATCCAGAGTTCAAGAATGTCCAAATTGTCAACATGATAATTAATTATGGAGTAAAATTCAAGAATGATATTCATGTATCAAAAATAATTTAGACAGAAAAGAAATTAGTTTTGTCGTGAATATTACTCTGTGAATAGTACCCCAGGAATAGTACCTGGAATGAAATTATTAAAATGTAATAAGAAGGTTCAGACAAATATTTAAGTGAAATGATACTAGATGAAACGCAAAATTCAAATAAATTCTACTAATTTCAGGGATTATAGAAGCAATACTTATCAAAGTAAATGTAGATTTAGGAATATGAAACGAAATAATATCACTTACATGCTATAGAGTATGGAAGAAAATAATATTCCTTACGAATATTGAACGAAAAATAATATCCATTACCTTAGTAGGAGACTAAATCTGACAGGTATAATGGAGATATTCTTGAGAAAATCTTGCACTATTAGCAACACTCAAAGTATTGCAGAGCACAATATTATAGAAGAAGAATTCTCTGATTCTGGTGTGATTTTATTTCTTAACTAAGCAACCTATTTATAGGAGAATTGCAGGGCACTATTTAAAATCTTCACGGGTGAACAGAAACGAATTCACGGACGAATTCGGTTGATTTTTTTTATTTCTACTATTCATCACCGTGCAATAAAATATTCTAATAAAATAAAAACTTTATATATAATATAATATATTCTAATTATAATCTAATAAAATAAATAACTTTATATATGTTATAAAAAGTATTTTCTTTTATATTAAAAAAAATCTGTTTTATTACTATTATAATAATAATAATAAAATAAAACTGAGACAACTTTCTACCTACGATTTTAAAAAATGAGTAAGTGGAGGTCTATGTAATAAACCAAACTTACAACAAATACTTCATGACAAACCCCTCTATTTATATCAAAAATTGAATAAATATTTACCACAAATTACTTATCTTCAATAAGCACATTTTTAATCTTTCAACGATTATTTATCATTAATATTATAACTCACAATATTGACAACCAGATCATTCTCAGGAAAGAATGGGCTTTCCGATAAGGATTTTTCTTTATTGGCGCGCAATTAAATAACCTAACTCCTTTCATCGACAGAACTTTCTAGACATTGTCAATAATGCAAATAATAATATGAATAACTGTGTCGTCTCAATTACTGATTTAATAATATAAAATATTGTGCAGATGATACTGTGACAATAATTGAATCAATAATATGAAATACTATATAGCAACTACTGTGGTAATTATTAAATGAATTGAGTGACTTCTTACGTAAACATCAATAATTAGAGATATTGTGCAATATCGTGTGCTACTGTAAAAAATCGCGTACCACTATGGAACAATGCGTATTTCTGTACTTTTATCACCGGGTATTTCAACAGTTTAACGGTAAAAGTCTTGCCGTTATTTTATGAAAAGATTATTTTTGTCGCTTTCTATATCCAGCAGTCTTTCGTTGTGGGGTCCACCAATGATTGTGCCGTCGTACGAATATTCCTCGATAAAAAGATTATTTTCCGACCAAATGAATGTTTTATGACAACTTGCTTACTTTGCAAAATATGCACATCACTCATAATTATACTATTATATCAAATCAACACCTTATTATTCAAAATAACATTTAAAGAAAATTAAATCTTTATTCATAAAAAGTTGGGATCTTACATCCAACCTAAAGAACATCATCTTAAAGTTGTAAAAAGAATATTTAAATACCTTTGTGAAATAATTAATCTTGATTTATGTTATCTCGTCTCTCATAGTTTTGATCTCATTGGATATTCAGATGCAAATTAGTGTCGGTAAATTTCTATGAAAAATGTTTTCCTCTTTTTCTTCCCTTGTCCAAATCTCCCATTCTCTCGCTCTCTTTCTACTTCTTTTCTAAGCTTTTAAGGAAAGAGATGAAAAGTTTATTTACAAAATACTTTCTACTTCTTTTCTAAGCTTTTAAGGAAAGAGATGAAAAGTTTATTTACAAAATAGATGAGGGGTATAATTTATAGTTGGTAGAAATGTATATATATATAACATCTATATGTATATGCAAATCTCCCAACAATCTCCAATATCTTGCATATCTGAAGCAATCTTAGCAAATCAAATGAGGTTAGGGCTAGGGCTAGGAAGTTAGTAAGATAACTTTGCAAGGTGGCTTAAAAAAAATAAAATGCACATGTGCACATTTTTCTCCCTCTCCACGGGGATTCATCCCCTCCATTTTAGCCCAAATTTTTTATTTTATTTATGGGTCCTTTACATAAGTATACAACAAAAAGAAATTAATTACAAGAAAAGTGCATCAACTAAATAATTACAAAAAGAGTGTAATTAGGACCCATATTACAAAAATAGTACAATTAACATTAATAAAGAAACCTAAAATCAAGGAAAAATAACTACCATAATTAATAATTCAAATATTTGGATCTAACAACAAAAATAAATTTAAATTCAAAATTATAATTCAAATTTAAATATTCAAATTCAAATCTTCATCTCCCTCACATACACTTTGAAATAATAGTCCACCGCTACATCGCTGCTACACCACACATACTCCACCGCTACACCGCCGCGAATCTCCGTTGTCCAAAACGTCAATGAGAATAAGAAGAAGATTCGCCCTACAAAAAGTTTAAAAATAAATAGATGTAACTTTTAATGTTCTGAAAAAAAAATTATAACTATTTTGTTACTCATAAATAATAAAATGGTTACCTTTGAATGAATGGTTGGCTATCAATTGCATCATATTCAAACAAAATTGGTAACTTAATAAAATTGAATTGATTACCTTGGTCTGCAGGTTTGGCTACCAACTGCACTATGAAAAAATGCAGGTGTGGATGTGAATTAGTTACTTTGGTATGAAGGTTTTGTTACCTTCGTACGAATGTTTGCTTACCTTGATATGAAGGTTTGGTAACCAACTGTACTAAGAAAAAATTTAAAATGTGGAGGTTGATTGGTTACTTTGATATTCTAGTTTGGTTACCTTGGTATGAATGTTTGGTTACCATCATCCAGTATTCATATACACCGCCACCACCGCCTGAATCTTCATACCCTCCTCAATCCACTTTTTGTGCTCCACCGCCAAATTAGACCCAGCTTTCACTTATGCCTTCAAAGATTTGATGAAAAACTAAAAGATGTTTGAACAAACAAGTTAGTAGTGATTCGATCTCTCTCATTCTATTAAGAGGGAGGGGGCGTGGGTGAGGAGCCCAAAAAGCATCATGATGCATCTGGCCATTGGGTAAAAGATTGAGTGGTAAATTGTAAATATGCATGGAAGATGCTGCAGCTTGGTCACCATGAGACTGAGCTGCTGATGCTGAATTACCACCGCCATTATTTCTTGCATTTGACCCTGATGTTGCCTGTAATTACATTCCACCTTCTCCGGCCACTACAGCCTCCCCCTCAACACTTGAAGGATTTCACGATTTCACGTCATGATTTCACCGTCACGTCTGCAGCTTGGCCACTTCATGATTTCACGTCTCTTTGCAAGGTAAGTTTAATTTTGGGTTGAATTTTTTTTTCTTTTTTATTATTATCAAAAGGTTGAATTTATTAAATAATTTGAGGAGAGAGAGAAGAAGTTATAACTAATCCCTAAATTAAGGAATTCTAATTGAATTATAATTCCCTAACTTAAGGAATCCTAATTACACTAGAATATGTAACTAAATATGAAAGTGTATTAGTTATGTAAATATTATATGAGTGCACTATTGATGTAATTATTTTTTAAAATGTATTAGAATATGTAATTGTTCCTTTATTTATTTGGTTAATTTGCTTATTTAACTTCTAGAAAGTCCAATTTAATTTGGGCCAAAGTTTGGGCCAATTATTTAATTGTTTTGGCTTTAATATAAATTGTTTGAGCCATGTAAAATAGCATGGTCCAACACATTAATTTTATCTTACCCTAATTGTTTAATTAGAGTTTGTAGTCCAATTATATTGGACTTTAAATAATTACTGATATGGGTTTAATTATATAATCCAATTAGACTTGCTTTAATTAGGTTTAAAATAATTAGTAAATTGATATAATAAAATTAATCTCTTAAGTTAGTACATATTTTAAAGAATAATGATACAAAAAACACAAGCTATTCTACAAATATTTTACAAATTGCTAATGTGTTATACTCCACCTCAGCTTTTTATGTGGGGCCAAAGACTACATTGAAGCAATTTGTTGATCAATATGTTGAGGTAGAGTATGCCACATCAGCAGTTTGTAAAATATTTGTAGAATAGTTTGTTTGTAACATTACTCTATTTTAAATACTAGAATTCTTCAATAACGATAACTCTTAGGTTATTTAATTCACATTCCTAATATATAAAATTAGGTTATATAGCTTTCTTTTTATTTGTTCATTATAAAAAAAATATACATTCACATGTATTCTTCCATCACATATTCATTCTACATAAGTCACAAAAATTTTCTAATACTTGACTACAAGGTTAGGTACAAGCTTGTATAACTAGAGGTGGCAAACGGGCGGGCGGGACCGGGCCAAAAATGGCCCCGGTTTTGGCAGGCTGATAATATGAGATCCGTGGCCCAGGTTGGCCCGGGCCGACCCGCGGGCTTCTTCCCCTATTTTTTTTTTGCAAAATCTTGTTACACCAAAAATAGTAATAATAATAAATATTACAAATAATAAAATAATTTATAATAAACAATAATTCTAATCACCTACATTAACTATATATCTCAACCAATTAAAATTTTAATAGTATTATAAATTACTTTCAAAGTATATAATCAAATTTGATTTTTTAAAATTATACTTTAAAATTAATATAATTTATTTAACTTTTAAAAATGCATTCATGACTCCACCAATATTGTTCCAAGAGATATCTAATTAATTTCCAAGATTTACACGGTTGGAACTTGGAGATGCCAAGATTTTAGCACTTTGAATATTTAAATTGATTCTCATAAGATTTGCATGACATGATTTTAGGCATTACCCAATATCTCATTATTTAATCAATTAGCTTGTTTTATTGGACTTATTAACAGCCACATAAATTAAGAAATTTCAATCTACAATTATTATTTACTACAACTATAATAGTTAAATATCGTATTAGCATATAATAGTTTTGTATAAAAATATATTTTTATATTGAAGATTGCATTAAAAATAAACAGTTGTTGTAGCTCAGTTGGTTTGAACTCTTATTTATTTATTTACAAGTCTTGTGTTCAAGCCTCATAACCCACAAGTAGCAACATTTTGTTAAAAAAAAATAGTCGCGGGCCACGGGCCGGGCCGCTCGCGGGCCGAGCCTTCACGGGCCAGACCAAAAAGGCCAGTTTTTAGTGGGCTAAAAATATGCAGCCCAAAGCCCAGCCCAATGGTGGGCGGGCCTGGGCCATCTTTACCAGATCTATGTATAACTAAGCTTTTCGTTTATTCTTGTATGATCAATTTAGTTAACCATTTCTATTGTTTGGCTAAAATATAGTTAGATAGCACAAATCTAAGTTTATATGTAGTTATACATATACACATTTATTTTAACCTTGTAATATTTCCTTATTCAAAATTTATTTCCTTAATAAATTTTCCTCATATATCCTTACATATTCTCTTTCATTAATTCACATAAATTTAAAGGTATCATAATACCTTATCATTAATATACCTCCAAGTATACATATAACTCCATTATAGGTTTTGAATGTTCATAACCCATATTTTCTCACATTTAAACCCTAAGACTTAGATTTGGTTAAAATGTTTACTTATCCTCTACATATCACACTTCTATTATTCATTTTTTCATTCCTTGTTACTTTTAAACATTTATACCATTCACATTTAATTTCTCTATATTCTTTCAGATATCAAATCGTATAGGTTATTAAAATTTTTTTTTACTCAGTCTTCTATTTCCAATCTAGGTTTTATTATTTAACCTTTATTTAATCATTCAAGATTTTATTTATAAATCTTATAAATTTTTGGGTTGTCACGGTTGAGGGGGTGCGGTTCTACTACTTGTATTGCTCCTCATCATCGGCCTCATGTTCTGTTGGTGCTTCGCATCACATGCTCAATAGTATACCTCAGAAACAGTCCATAGTACTAAATGAAAACAGTAGGCATCTTGCAAGGGCAGTCGTAAAGGACCCAAATACCGTGCCACTAATTTTTCCTTCGTTTCAGACAAATCGTTACGGGCTATAAATTGATAGAACTCCTCCGTATAGTCATCAACTAACTTGGTGTCTTGCCTTAACAGGTGCAGTCGCTTAAACAGGTATTGAGTGTAGCCAAAAGAAAGAAAGTGGCTCTTCATTTTTTTCTTAATCTTCTCCCACTTCATTATTTTAGTTTTCCTTTGTCTCTCTCACATTCGCCTCATCTGTTCCCACCAAACAGATGCTCGACCCTTCAATTTGGTTGTAACTAGGTTTACTTTAACATTATTTGGAACCTCTTTATACTCAAAGATGTGTTCCACTTCATTCATCCAATCAATGAATCATTCTGCTTGCAACGTACACGTAAATTCTAATAGTTCCAATTTGAAACCCAAATCCCTACGACGATTATCACGACCATGTCGTTCCCATAATTGCTCCCTATAGTGGTAAGAATTGTTAAAACTGGATTCAGAATCGTAAAATTCCTCGTCACGATTAAAGTACAAGACTTCCTCAGTCCGAAATTTGTCCATGACGACCCAGATTTTGTGCCACTAGATGTTGGGTTAACTCTGCAACTTGTCTTTGTAAATCCTCAATCATCACATCTTGAATTTTACAATCACTGTTCGGAACTTCCTCAATTGGAACCTTCTCTCGACGACCATGACCACCAACCATTGAAATTAATGAAATCTATTCCCCATAAGATTTTGATGATCTGATATCAACTGACGTCGGGCAGAATAACGATTATCCTATGAGCTAAGGTAACAATAAATTCACAGGTAAAGAAAGTAAAAGAATTACCCTAAATATAGAGAAATCTCTCTAATGTGTAAATTATGATTAGCAAAACAAAAGCTCCTTGTAATTCAACTAGGGGTGAGCATGGAGTGGTTTGAAGTCCAAAACGCACACAAAGCCGCTTAGGTGCAGTTTGACAAATCCAAAATTACATATGAAATCGCTTGTGATTGGTGCGATGTAGTTTTTGAACCGTGCTGTACGATTTCATTTAGTACGATTTCGGTTCAAAAACCAATTGAAACAACAAAATTTTATGCAATTTAAATTAACAATTTAGCATCACACAATATCAAATACCACTTTGATAACACGCACAACCTTATTTATCATATTTTGTCTAAAGTTTAAACATTAAATTTTAAAAACTCAAAAGAAGCATGAAGAACTAAACACATCGTTTTGGGCTTTTTGGCCATATAATTTGAATTTAAAAAAAAAATCAAAAGAAGCACGGTAGGGTTTCAGTTTTATGCATGCGGTTTTTGCCAATAACCAAATCTAAACCGTAAATTCGATTTTTTAACCCTCCTAAAACTGTCACATACGTCGAAACTGTTGGTGCGATTTTAATTGCTGAGGTTTGTGTGATTTTGGTGCGATTTCGAAAATAAATTTGTTCCTTGATTCGCCCTAAATTCAATCCACAAGTTGAGTTTTATAGTTAATAGTTTGCTTATCAAAACAGAACAGAATTCCTATAATTATGGAAATAAACTCTTAATAAGTAACAACTTCTATATTACGTAATAATAAAAAATTAACTTTCTAATAAAACATTACTACCATAAAAAAATTAAATAATAGTTATCGAAACCAATAGTAATCTGATGCGAACTCCTGAAGAGCTGAACTCTCCTTAAGTCATAACAACCACCGAAGTCATTACACCATGCAAAGCCGAACATCCGATCCTGAAGACATCAATGCCCGAAGTTAAACTTGAGTCCGAACCCGAAGAAATCAACCGACCGCCATTCTTATGTCGATCCTCCAACTCATGGTACTTTAATGCTAACAATGTACTATCTGACAGGTCAGTATCGTCGGACTCTGATCCTCCTGCATCAAAATGACTATAAACGAAATGTGTTGACTTTTCGATCAAAGTCAACGGTTAACTTTTATGATGAAAGGTCAAACCTTAAGTTCATAATGGAATTTTGACGAACGAATTGCGAAATTGAGTCCAAAATGTCGAATTTAGCCAAAATAGACCTAAACACTATTTTGTGTCATAGTTGACTTTTTAGTCAAAGTCAACATTTAACGTTTCAGTAAAAGGTCAAACTTAAATATTAGAAAATGAAATTGATAAAGTGGATATTTCTATAACATTGAGAATGTCGACTTTAGTAAAAATTGATTATAATTATAAAAAAAATTGATTTTTAAGAGTCGAATTGATCAAATGATCTTAAATGAACAAGTGAAAAAATAAAATAGTCAAGCGATTTAATTTTTGCTGGAGAACAGCCCATGTGAGCGGCTGAGCTGATGATTTGGGAGAGAGAAGGATGTGATGTGAGTGAATTGTTTTGTGGCCCTCTTAATGTTTTATAGGAAGATATTTGATTCAATTGAGGGTAAGAGTATCTCTAGAGCTCTTCAATTTTGAGATACTCAAGGTGAGTCACATTAAAAAAGCTATCTACCTTAGTCATTAAATGTAATCTCATTCTCTCTTCAAAAATAATAAATTGAACTTGCCTCTTCAAAACATTTATTTTGTTTTGAGAAAACCAAAATCATATAAAACAAGGCTAAAAATATTTATTTTGCTTGATAATTTAATGTACAGCTCATTTTAAAATTTAATATCATTCCTTTTTCAAATACTGCATTAATTAAATTGAAGAGACTGATAAAGCGTAAAATATTAAAGTAACAAATAATGTTTTTCAAATTGTCACGTAGGTCAACAAACTTCAATTTAATTTTTTTTTTTGCTATTATTGTTGAAGATGTTCTAACTATGATAACTTGACAAAGAGATTGCATGCATAATTGGTAGAACCAAGACAGAAATCTCATGTTACCTCTGGTATACACAAAATCTCTAGCTTGGCTTTTACACAAGAAATGAAGCACGTCTCTAACTGGTAACTACTCGTTCACTTTTCATTCTACAAAACAGAGCCCAAAAAAATTCATACAGAATGGGAAAATATCACTACAATCAAACAGACGTTTTTATCAAGCAATTTTAAGCAGAATAATTATCGATTAACTCCTCTTAATTGATAGGAGATGAATGTACAAATAAAATTCCAATTGGTCCAGCAGTCGGTTTGCTGGTGAACAAGGTTCCAACTTCCTAGTTTCTACCCTAAACAAGACCAGTGAGAAATGGCAGACGAACAAAAAAAAAGAAGCAAACAGAGTAATGAAGGTCTACTCCATATCCATGCATGGTTTTTGTCTTGGGCAAGGAATGAACACATCTTAAGTACAAACTCCAACAAAAACATCATGAAGAAAGTAAAATCATATGCAAAAGTCTAAACCCTCTATGTCAATCCCTAGAATCCAGTTAGCTAAGAGTATATTGGGATATTTTAAATTTTAACATGAACAACAATTAACAGCTTAGAGGGTCATAAATTACACCAATAGATGCAAGCACGCAACACACAGCAAGCCAGCCAGCAAGCATAAACACAAACACCCCTTCTACATTGAGAGAAGTGAAAAAAGAAACAATCATTCAATTCCGCATCTGATATGTGTGGAAAAATAATCAGCAAACTTAAAAAGTGTCGACAACTAAAAACAAAACACCCCTTGAACAATTGGAAAGGAAGGAAAAAATTACTTTTGCATCTACAGAACCCCACCCCATCCCAAATTGTTGATCCTTCTACAACAGACAAAAAATGAGCAGAACTAAAGGTTGAAGTGAATGAGAAGAGAGGATGTCGCATTTTTCTGCAGTAAATGGTACATTACGCAGCATACATGATATCACCAGCTCCACTGCCTCGTTTCTAGTATCTCCATATGGTTCCAGGATAATAACCGAGCCAAAGTAGATGTTACACTGCCCATTTTACATGTTTTTCACTACCCACCTCATCATAGTATGACTTCAAATATTTTAGATAGCTCCTAAAACACATAAAGCAGCTAGCAGGCACTCACAGCTCGAAATTCAGCAATTTATCCTACTGAATCATAGGAAATAGTCTGGTGTTCTTCGAGTTACATCAGGCTCTCCCCTCCTGGGAGCTGGTTCGAACTGCATTAAAATTTAATATTTGATTTTAACTCCTTAGCTGCAAAATAATTTCTAATGCAACACAATAACATATTCACATCAAAATTTCATCCCCGGGAATAATCAAAATACTATTAATGGCCCATGTAAAGTGTGCCTAGGGGAAGCCTGTCCTTTTTGCATATATGTTTGTGTGCGAGTTTGTGTTGTGTGCACGTCTGTCTCCGTGCATGTATGTGCGTCTCTGTGAGCCTGCGTGTGCGCGTGTGTGTGTGTGTGTGAGAGAGAGAGAGAGAGAGACCTGAATGAATGTGTGTCCTTTACAATCATCTACTTCTAGGATTGATGCCATGTTACCACATCGATAACAATAATTGGGTGCACTAAATATAGTTACCACCTTTTGCTCCTGTCAAAAGAAAAAAAATTCAATGATTCAATTGAAATGCCAGTCACTAAGCACTATAAACAAATCGACAACCAGAGTTTCCAGTAGTTACATGGCCCCAGTTGAATCCCTCCATAACAAGCTGATGTGCTCTAGCAATAAGCTTTAAGTTGTTGGTATGGTTGAACTGCTCAGATATATCCTGTCAAAATACAGTGATCATAGATATAACTTAATTTCCTCAAGTTATGAAATCCATAAATATAAAACAAAAGGAGAAGTTGCAAAATACTTGGCCAAAAGTATATCCAGCGCCTCTGGGCGAGATTCCCCAACCACAACGATCATCAGGGTCAGACCATAGAAGATCACACATGGGTCCCTCGTGAGGAACTTCTTGAACACGGTCAAAATTACGAATATTATCGAGGGTTTCAATTGAAGGAGACAATCCACCATGGAGACAAAATATTTCTGATTCGACCTAAAAATTTACAATATAACAGTGTCAACATTAGAAGTAACAAATCATAGACAAGGAAGATGGAATCGGCTAAGAGGTAAAAGAATTACAATCCAACATTGATTAAGATGATTCATTAATACAACTACTGGTAAATACAAAGCTAGCATTTAGAACTGAACCTAAACTCCAGTTTGTTTCAGGTAAATATCAAGGTATAGTAGAGTATCAACTTCAGGAATGTGCAACGGTACGATCACTAAAAGCCTTAAGAAAGTGCTCAAGCTCTCCCTTCCAGCTGACAGATGCATTGACCACGTCTTCACACAGCATCCAACAAGCAACAGCTAGAAGGATGAGCTCACAGTGAGGGCAATCTATTTATAGCTACCATGTTCCAAACACTATATACTGTTTGTTGAGACTTAAGTAGCACGAATACCGACACTGCTAAACACCAATACAGATAAAACATGTTTATCAAAATAGTATATTAATACTTAGGAAATAACTCAAATGTTACCATCTCTTCACATGCATATTCCTTCATTTAACTTTTGTATATCATGCTCACTTGACTAGGGAGCATAGACACTTCGACTATGTAAATGCGTCAGATACGCGTTATTCAGTGTAATTGAATAAAAAATTGTTATTACAAGAAAATGACCACCACTAATCTTTGTTCATGTGTCTACGAACCCCAAGACATGATATTATTTTGCAGCGTCGTTTATCCCCAAGACATTGTCCTAATTATCTTTTTGGGATACCCCAAAATATGTCTACCTTGTCAAATCAAATAGTTAGTGATACAACTTTTTTTAAAAATTCCGTTTGTTTTACTTCCAAATGCACACCTGCAATGAATATTATGCCTAGCAAAGCTTCACATAAGTAAAATTAATTAGCAGCGTTTTAAGTCTGTTAATTATTCCCGTGAACTAGTTCCTGAAAAATAAAATCCACATGGATAGAAAGGAGGATTTATACTTCTTAATATATATTGACATCCCATCCCCCTTATTAGGGCATATTCTCGTAAAACAATTTATTTCCTAAAAAGTAGATAAAGTATTAACTTATTAAGTGAATAACAAAACTTAATTAGAACCATCCATACTTTTCTACTTTGTTTAGGATACAAGTTCGCTAGACTGAAATTCAGTTTTGACCTTGCTTGAATGTACATGAATTCAAGGTGCGCAGCCAAATAAGTGAAATTTGAAACTTTCAACAGCTACTCCTTATTTCTCAGTGTATGAATATTACTCACTGCGTTCCACAAAAAGAGTACCATTTACAAAATTTACGTATATTAATGATATTTTTTGTTCCATGTATATCCCTAAAAATATTAAGTTGTTAGTTTAGTAGTGTGGTTTGATAATGAAATTATGATGTCAAGCTTGAGGACATTATGCAACTTTATACAACAAACATCTAAAAAGAAACTTTTTGTGGAACAAAAAAAATTTACAAATGGGACTCAGTTATGTGGAATGGGGGGAGTAAATGAAAAACAAAACTTATAAACTGTGACACTTCCCTACTCTAGTTAGAATACAAGTTTTGCTACCCGCATTCAGTTTTGTAAAAATTTCAAACACACGAAACAAAAAGTCCAAAGATAAAAATATATAATCATACTAACCAATGCTGTAAGGGGAAAATAGTCGAACAGATCTGTAAAGATCTTCCACACATTGGCATTACCATATCTGCAAAAACCAACGGTAGGTTATAAGTACCAATATGCAGAGAACAATAAATAGCCAGAGAGACAAAGAGGGCAATTAAGGTATCTGAAGCAGTAGAGGGAAGAAATTTAAGAGAAAATTAAATTAGTTAATAAATTAACCTATCAAGAAAGATTAGCACCAAAACACACTTACAAAGTACACTTACCAGATCAAATATCATTACATTCTTTATAGAAAATGAAATTTTATTAGAAGAATATAGAGATTACAAGGGAAGGGGGTGGTGAGACACGGATAGCAAATTAACAATTGGAAAAAGGTTCTCCAATCTCTACAAAGATCAGGCACAGAATGCCTATAATGGTCCAACGAGAAGGAAGAATGATGATCCTAATTCACAGCACAGCAAACGATAGAGAGCTGTCACCAAAAAAGTCGAGCAGTTGGATTGTTCTACCGAAAGAATATAAAAGGTAGCACACATCCTAGAAATATAAAATAACATTATATCCTAGGTATAAACAGAGACAAAAATAGGAGGCAACTGTTCTGAAATACTGATGTCGTCAGTTTTGTAATTTAATACATGCCTTCTAGAAAATATATGTGAACATTGTTTACTAGTGCAAAAAACAGTTCTTGCCTGGCGAATATGGATTTTCAAGCAAGTAAAAAACCCTCGTCATACAGAAAATATTCGTCAAGCAGGAATACCTATTAGGCACGTCATAGACTCATGTATCATGAGACATATGGGTAGACGAGTACAAAGAGTTTCTAAATTCAAAATTGCATACGGCTCAACTGTAAAGTTGTCCAATATCTGCATGTCATTGAGGATTATTTCAAATTCAAGTTATTCCTTCTATCAGCTAGCTCATGGGATTTCTCTTAATACTCTTGTGCATCCTGAATGTTCATAAATAGGTTCATGTCCTCCTACATGTGTACTACAGACAGTAAGGACTTAAATACTCCCTCCATCCACCAAAAGATGATATGAGCACCCAAACAAATGTCCACCAAAGGATGACACAACTACAAAATTCAAATGAAAAAAAAAATGATACTGTTTTAAGCCCAAAAATGTACTTATATGGAGTCCACTAGTTTTAATAAAGAAAAGTCATTAATGTACTTGAGTGAGGTCCACGACAAGTAAAATTGGAACTCATTTTACAATCTCTAATTTAATTTTCTTAATGTGTCAAAATTGTACTCGAGACATCCTTTGGCGGACAGAGGGAGTAGAAAATAAAAAAGTAACCTCTCTTCATTGACACTCATAGTCTCATTTCTACTAGTTTAAAACATGCAAAAAAAATTAAGATATCGATGTAACCATAAGAAACGTATATTGTTCATTTTACAGAAAGGCAGCATGAGACCATATACCATAAGAAGACAAACAAAGATATTTCAATAATATAAGTATATTCCCATGAGCTCATATATGTGGCGAAAAGCCACAAACAAAATCAACACCTAAGCAACCACGTGACATCAAGACATTGTTCTGCCAGAAATGCCATCTCACAGGACAAGGTTGTGAAAAACTCACTTTCTTAGGCATTCATCATAAAATCCATAAACTTGAGTAATCTGCAAGAAATAAAAAAAGGAGCCATGATGATATAGTGCTGATATTAAATCAAAAGGCCATAATGGAATAGAATAAATACTTAAACCTAAACCTGTATGGAAGAGGACATCAGAATAGAACTTCTGACAATATTTAACTATAGCTATCACCCGGCTCCTACTAAAGATAAAATATCAATTCAGAGAAACACATCCTGGGTGACAAAATGGGAGCCATAACCTGGCTGTTAAACAAGCAAAAGGCAGAACATGAAATAAAAAAAATACTTGGAAAAAATTATACCTGACGACTCTCATGGTTTCCTCTCAAAATAGTAATTCGCTGAGGATACCTCACTTTGAGCGCCACCAAGAGCTGAAAAGGTGAAAAAAGTGTATCAGAGACAACAAGGACAGCAACTCAATTCACAAAGGCAAGACAATCCATCCTTCTAGTTTGAATAATTCATAACAAGAACGCAAACATTTCATGTTAGTACGAGCAAAACATGGGCTTATATGTATGAGAGAGGATTTCAGAACTTAAAAGCACAATAACATAAACCTATTGTCACAAGCAGAGTCACTTAGAACACTAGAAAGGTTAGCATTGATTATAAATTTCTAAATAATTTGTGAAACTCCAGAAGTTGGTAGGCCTGAGGCAGGCTTAAGAGTCGATGGTAATTACATGTATCATTTTTTAATTTGGTAAATAGTTTGCCATCCTAGACTCCTAGTGAACTTGGTAAAACGAACCAGTGAAACTGATGAAGGATATCTCAAGCTTAAAGACATGGCATATTTACAACTTAGGCTTCGCTCAATAGACCCAACGTCATATTCTACTTATTCTAAATGTATCATAACCTACTTGTTTTAATAACGTCATATCACATATTGTTTTTAGTGATGTATCCGTATCGCGCATCCATATCGATGATTCATAGGAAGGAAACCTTCTACAGTGATGCTCTACGGCTCTAATTGTGGTTTAGACATTTGTTTCATAAACTTGTATGCTCTAAGTTCAAAGGAGTTAACCTGTAGTTTGTAATCCAACATATATGCAATAGCAGTTTACACTTACCGTTACTGTTTCAACTGAATAATAGCCACGATCAACATAATCTCCCATAAATAAGTAATTAGTATCTGGACACTAAAAAAAAAGAAAACTAGATTAGTTAAGAGTTCAAGCTAAGTATCAAGGCATGAATACAATAAGATATCTATTACAAACTAGAGTATTCAAATTATAATCTGCATGAACCTGCAGCTCAAGTGGCTTAATTCAATGTTCAATTAGAAGAACTCCAGAAGCATAAAAATGCAGCCAACAGAGCATTGAAAAATAAAATAATTGTGAAGTAGCATATAACATCATAGTGCTTCTCTCAACCACATAGTCCAGTACAAAAAAAGTAGATTTACACAATGGGAAAAGCTTGAGCAACCCATTTTCTTCACATCACTCCAATATGTTCAAAGCTGAGAGAGGGAGTGAGAAATAAAACCAAAAATCCCGTATTACAATGCTCTAAACTAACATAAATATCATTACCGTCATCATATAACCTTGCTTAGGATGCAGCAACCACATAGAGATGAGATGCCAGCTCAAACTCATTTTAAAAAAATAGATCCTGAGTAAACAACTTCTCCAACACATTATTAGTTAAAAAAATATCCCAATAAAATAAGATGCCAAGAACCATCTAGAATTGAGCCTCATAAATATAATATATCTGCACTAACTATAAAGAATTATGTTTCCCTTCTCTTAACAAGCCATGGTCCAACCGAATGACCTGATATTTTAATCCCACTGACCATGATGGAAAAGAAAAGAAAAGAAATTTGATGCAAAGGCTGATCTTAAATTATAAAATTCAATCTTACTTTAAGTAGCAATCTGAATTAGCAAATTTAAATACATTCCTACAAATACTCGAAGGTTCCATGCCCAAAAATTGCAAAATGCAAAAACCAGAAGGAAAGAAAAATCAGGAGTGGTAGAGATAGAGAACAGATACCTTCCCCCCAATTTGAAACAGCTCTGCAAGATCATGGAATTGCCCATGAATATCACCACAAATCGTCACCGGGCTTTTCACAGGCTGAAATGGACGCAAATAAAAGACTAATTAAAATGTTGAAACCAGATCTCAGCTGATATTCTTTTTTATATATACAAGTCATATCTCGAATCTCAATTGATATTCTTTGAATGGAACAAAGCAGGAGTGTCAATTTTCAAGTTAAATCTAGCTTTTAAAGTTCATAATATATGCATATTCAATATTTCAGTCTATGCTTTGATGGAGACTAAAGAAAAATAATTTTTCAAGATTTATTTATTTTATCATTTTATTTTGACAAGTGTACTTGTGACTATCACTATTCTAAAAAGCCACCTAGGCGTTAGGCCCCCTGGCGCCTCGCCTAGGCCCAAAGCGGCGAAAAATCTCTCTAAGCGACTAAGCAGGGCCTAGGCGACCTAGGCGGGAAATTAGGCAGGCTAGGCGGTCAATTTAAATTTTATTATTTAATAGCAATCTTATTTATGAATTGTTAGCCATACTTAGCATATGGTATTTGTCATTTTCTTAAAGTCCTCAATTTTGAAGATTACACATAAAAATAATTTCATAATTAATAATATCAAATGTCTCATTCAATAAACTTCACACTAATTTTTAAAAATAACATTTATTTAAAATTTAAAATATCTCAAATTGATTTTTAAGAAATTAATATTAATTTGTTTGTGTTTGAACTTTGAACAATTGCATGTTTGTATTTGAATTTTGACATTGACAATATGGATATGTGTTTGAACTTTAAGCAAAGGCATTTATTATATTTATTATAGATTGTTTTACTTTATATTATTGTTTTGTTTGGATAAATGTCAGATAAAATATCAAAACTGACTTAAAATAAAAAATCATGCATAGGCCCCGCCTAGGCCCCCCTTAGCCGCCCGCCTTTTAGAACATTGGAACTAAGTAAGTTACATGTCATTTTTTGTTTTTAAATAGTCTTCTAGAAAATACATTCCTTAAAACAAAAACTATTTTTGGAACCAATGAAGCCTAAGATGGATTATACAATAAATGACCGAGATAATTTAAATCAAAATTAAACTGAACACATAATTATATAATACTGTAACAGTTGTTAATAACAACAACAATGGGCGAAAACAAAAGACAAAATGGCAAACCTGCACATTGCTTTCATCCATTAGAATCTCCTTAGCCTTCTCACACAGCACCCTAACCTATACCACAGAAATAAAACATTTCATAAGGGGAACAGAAAGAGAGTTCTTAAAATAGAGAGATTACAGACCGAAACACTAGCTTTTAACAAGGAAATTCTGTGCGATGACAAAAGTAGATTAGATGTCCATTCCCCATCTCAAAATCAAAACCAGCCTCTTAAAGGAGGCACTATATACGCAAAAGAAGTCTAACTAATAGTAAACAATCAATGTTACAAACTTAAAGTCTTAAATAATATTAATTTTCACTTGGCTTCCAAAAGGCAAGAACTATCACTTTAGAGTTAAAACTTTAAACCTCTCTATCCTTTCTCCAATTTAAGAGCACCACGACAGCAACCTAGCCTCCTCATCCCAAAAAAATATGGGTATTATCACGACTTCCATTCATTTTTTACGAAATCAATTTCCTCTCTGACACCACCATGAGAACAATAGCGCAATGTTCAAAAAGGCGTTTGAGGCGTACGCCTTGAGGCGCGCCTCGTAGCGAGGAGGGAGGAAGCTGTAGCGAGACTACCGCATCAGATACAAAAGCAGAAACTTGCGCCTTATTTGGCTAAGGCTTACGCCTCAGTGCGTTACGCCTCGAGGCGGGTCAAGGCTTGCGCCTTGAGTTGATTTATAAAAAGCCCTTAAATATGTTCGTTGCTTCACATAAGCCTATTGACAACTGCGACTTCCGACTTCCACCAGCCGATCGACTTGCGATAGGTTTGTTTCTTCGTCTTCGTCTTCATCTTCGTCTTCTTCTGCTGGCTGCTCGTCTTCTTCTTCTTCTCTCCCTCTCGTTCTCTACCGTCTTCTCTATCTCGTTTATTTTTATTTAGTCTCCTTAGTCTTCTGCTGCAGCAACAAATTTTTTTATTACAATTATTAATTATATATATATATAACAATCATATGTATTAATGTATATACAGTAAATCAGTAATAACTAATAAGTAATAACATTACTGTGAATATGTTTTTAAATTTCAATTAATGATCTTAGGCAAAAAAAAATTACTACAGTGAATTGTTATTTAATATGTAAATTGTTTATATAAATTAAATTATTTATATAAATATGTAAATATTTATACATATTAACAATTTACAATTTAATATGTAAATTAAATTGTTTACATATTTATGTAAATTAAATTAAATATGTAAATTGTTTATATAAATTAAATTGTTTACATATTTAAATTGTTTATATAAATGTGTAAATTAAATTGTTTACATGTTTAAATTGTTTATATAAATTAAATTATTTACATATTTATGTAAATTGTTTATATAAATTGTTTATAATTCCTATTATCGCATATATAAATTGTTTTGGGGACTTTTAGGTTTTCAAATTGAGGCTTATGCCTCGCCTCGTCCGGAGAAAAACGCGCCATACCGCTTTTAACTTTTTCGAACATTGCAATAGCGTTCGAGGTTTATTACTAATTTAAGAACAAACAAGAACATATCTGACACACGCCATCCTACCTTATGTTATTCATGCTAAAAGTCTTCAAAATCTAGAAATGTCACAACATTGTTTCATTTTTTTCTTGTTTAAGATACACACAACCGTTTCAAGATTTTAAGCACCAACTACACCCAATTTAAATGATAGAGGAAAATTCAAAACACCTCCAGCTCTCAAAAGGAATCATCTAAGAAATAAGGGCAAAAAGGTTCGGATATTTTTCTTTCAAGTTCTTAGTTTATAGGAAATGGATTAATGTTTCTAAACAAGTAACATATAAAATCAGCAAACAGATTACAGAACCAACTATACTCACTTGAATTAAATATAAGAAAATTTAAAACATATCCGAGAGTTATCTAAGGAAAGGATGTAGCTTTTGTTCCTCTCACCCTGTATTCATTTTTTATTCAATAACGATAAGGTGAAAATGCCTAATTTTTCTTTAAAGCCCTTGGCTTACAAGATGAGCTTACATTGTTTATAAAACAAGTAACACACCAAAGCTCCACAATAGATTTCCTAATAAAACTTATGAGAATGTGTTTAGCATTGTACATCATCAGATTTGATTTCAAGTCTACTGCAGACAGAGTAGATCCAACACCAAAGTGCAGTCCTAGTGCAATAATCTTGTGGAAAGAAATAAGAAAATATTTTTTTATTAAAAAAAAGGTGCTCTAAGCTCCCTTTCTAAGTACATTCAGGCGTTCTGCATGCAGGCTATCTCATGCAGTAAAGACAAACAAGAGCGGTAACAGATGACAAAAGGCCTTTTTTCATTAGATATCTGATCTTAGCACAAACAACAATATCAAATGAAAAGAGAGAGACTCTAACACCAGTCTTCTCTTCAGGAAAAACTTTTTTTGAGCCAAAAACTATCCCAAACATCCCAATCCCATCACTCTTATAACCCATAATTAAACCTACAACATAATTTCCAAATCCACTCTTCTAACCAGTGCAAAAATAATTATAAATAGTTCAAAAAAGTCGATCCAAACCAATAAATCAAAGTCAAATACTCTAAACAATACCAAATATAATATTAACTAAATATATCCCCAAAAATATCTCTGAAACCTCCGCCTGAATACTTCTAAGTGCTGGTTATGAGCTGCATCAACTACCCACATATGAGAAGAACCCAGTCATAACTCATAATGAGTTGGTCATCTGGTCTGCATATACCTTTGATAAAGTCTTGGATCCAACAGTGTGATCCTTGTATTCTCAGTTATCTCATAGTCTCCCCTTAACAAGAATCTTTTCAGTCGCACCTTCCTTTGTGTACAAAATTGTTAACTCGAAAATGTTTTCTATAGTTTTATCTGTTTAGTTATGAGATGGGATAATTACGTTTCCCGAATCATGGCCTGGTTGGAAAAAAGGACTCATATTGTCGCTCCAAGAAGTAGGCATTAGGTCCAAATCTCTTCGGAATTCTGCAAGATCCAAACTTTGTGATAAGTACCTTGTGGAAATCTTCCCTTTTGCAAGAAGCACCTTAACCTGATATGCCACGTTGATCCTATCATTTTATAGTATTCTTCACCACCTCACGTAACAGATACCATCAGTATACCCAGGAATAAAGCTTGGCAAACGAAGAAGATCAAGCAAACTGCCTTGTGTAAGCTGCTTCACTGATTATTCCTGCTGTTGTTCTGTTTCACATGATACCCAGGCATAGAATGAATTCACTTTTTTAAAGGCGGATCCCGGGGTTGTATTTAAGAAAAGCTTAATCTTTCATTCACCAATTCTCTTTCAATTTTCAAGACACGGCTGAAGATTCGGAATTCATTCCCGCTAAAAATCATAGCTAAATCCTCGAAAAATGAACGGATCTCATATACACCGCAATTCAAACACCAAAAAAAACCTAAAATCATCTCAAAACTCCAATCACCAATCAATCAAACAATGAATCAGAAAAATACTCAAACTTTCCAACTAAAACAAACCGTATAAAACCAAATATGATGCCCAACGGAACATAAAAAAAATATTCATAAAAAAATGGAATCGACAAGAAAAGAAATAAAGTTGAACCTCTTGCTCAGATAAGGGTTTGCACTGCATAAGCTGCGCAATTTCCTCGTCAAGATTGCCATTAGCGCTCGAGTGCACCGGATCCATGCGTAATTTCTTCGAACCACTCAAACCCTAATAATTATCTCTTTCTTCTTCTTCCTTGTGGTTGTTCGTTGTAGATAGTGAAGAGAGGGGGAGTGGGAGCGAGCGGTAGTGGTGAAACCAATGGGCAAACCCTGGCTTTTTCTCAAAGCTCTCTTTCTTTAATCTTTACTAAATTAAAAAATATATAATATATATTTTTAAATTATTTAAAAAATAAATAAATAAATAATTTAGAAATAAAATACTCCATTCAAAATTGAATAATTGACGCTAAAAACTAACGAATTTTACAAATATTTTTATTTTTATCAACTAACTACACTTTTTTAACTTTAATCAATAATCCTATTTTTTCTAAAATTGTTGAACAAACATTAGTTAACTTCGTTTGACTATTTATTTATTTCTTTAATTACATGTTAGCTAAAGTTTGTCAACAATTTTAGAAAAAATAAAAATTTGCAGTTTATTAGTAAAAATATTAAATTTGTGAAAGTTCATAAAACATCATTTTGATTCCATTATAGTCGTATGTAAAACACCCAAAAAATACGAAGTAGTAACAATTTTGTAAGTTAATAACTATCAACAAAAAGAAACTATTTAAAAAAAATAAAAAGAGCAAAAAATATAATTTGAGGGACTAAAATAAAAATAAAACGAACCAATGCTAAATACTGATAATCTTTATAAACTACATATCCTTTAGACTTTAGAAATTACAAATATTTGAGTGACAATATTTATAATAATTTCTTCAATTTCAAATAAACTAATTATAATATGCCACTTTAAATCTACATAATAGATTTAAATTATATTTAATAGTTGTAAAGAAAATTATGATAATGTTTTTTATGAATTTTTTCTGCGTGTGCATTATTTATATGAGTTATATTGTCATTTGAATATATATATATATATATATATATATATATATATATGGCAAAAAGCACTTTTTTGGCCATTATGGTTATAGTGATTTAACGAATTAGTCATTGTATTTTTAAAATATTCAATTAGCCCACTGAACTTTTTAAAAATGTTCAATAAGCCCATTCCGTCCAAGATGGACGGACGTTAACAAATTGCACACGTGGCGTTGAAAAAAAACAAAATTTTTTTCTTTCTGAGGTGGCAGCATAAAAAATAAAATAAAATAACACCACTGATTATGTGGCATATACAATACATGTTGACTTTATATTTAACTGTATAAGACCAATTTTTTTTTAAAATTTTTAGACAAAAAAGAAATAATGCAAATTATAAACATAAATAATTCCTCTCATATTCTTTGAGTTGTCGCGAGGCATAGACTATGATTTTCCCATGTTGCATGAGAACACATCCCAACCCTTTGCCTGAAACATCAATGTAGATAACAAATCCATCCGAACTAGATGGTATTGTCAGAACAGGTGCCGAAATGAGTCTCCTCTTTAGTTCTTGAAAACTCTTCTCACAATCCTCGCTCCAACCAAACTTTGTATCTTTACGAGTCAGTTGAGTTAACGGAGTAGCGATTTGAGAAAATCCTTCCACAAATCTCTGATAATAACCAGCTAAACCCAGAAAGCTATGTACTTTAGTCACCGACTTCAGTTGCTCCCAACTTTGTATGGCTTCAATCTTCGTCGGGTCGACAGATACTCCATGTTTTGACACCACGTGCCTAAGGAATGCTACTTCCTCAAGCCAGAACTCGCATTTCTTCAACTTGGCATATAGCTTGTTATCACGAAGCCTTTGCAGTACCAGCTTCAAATGGTGTTCATGATCTTCACGGCTTTTGGAATAGATGAGGATATCATCAATAAAGACAACAACGAACTGATCCAAATATTCTTTGAACACACGGTTCATCATATCCATGAAAGCAGCAAGAGCATTAGTCAACCCAAAAGACATGACTAAGAATTCATAATGCCCGTACCGAGTTTTGAAGGCAGTCTTTGAAATATCCTCATTTTTAACCTTCAGCTGATGATATCCAGAACGAAGATAGATCTTTGAAAAGAATTTGGCGCCTTGCAACTGGTCAAATAGGTCATCAATGCGAGGCAACGGGTACTTATTTTTGATGGTGACATGATTCAACTTCTGATAATCAATACAAAGTCGTATACTTCCATCTTTCTTCTTCACGAATAGAACATGAGCACCCCAAGGAGACGTACTGGGGCGAATGAAACCGATATCTAATAATTCCTGTAGTTGGGTTTTTAACTCTTTAGTTCAATAGGAGCCATTTGATATGGGGCTTTGGAAATGGGGTTTATACCGGGTTCAAGGTCGATACAAAATTCAATTTCACGCTTTGGGGGTAGGCCAGGAAGTTCTTCAGGGAATACGTCAGGAAATTTATTAACAATAGAAATATCATTCAAAACAGACGTATTTTTATTTAAATCCGTGACATGAGCTAAGAAAGCTTGACATCCATTTTTCAATAAACGAATAGCTTTATGGCTTGAGATGACAGTGATTGATTTTAATGGTTTGGTTGCTTGAATTCGCATAATAGGTTGGTTAGGAATATGAAAGCTAACAACCTTACGAAAATAATCAATTTTAGCATGATGAGTAGTTAACCAATCAATCCCTAGAATTATGTCAAATGCAAGTATTTTTAAGGAAATAAGATCGACAGGTAACGTGTAGTTACCGATTTGAATCGAACAAGACTTATACACAGTGGATGTAATAAAGGTTTCTCCCAACGGAGTTTCAACAGATAAGTCAAAGTCTAACTTCTCCAGAGTTAAATTTAAACATTGAGCGCAAGTAGGAGAAATAAAAGAATGGATAGAACTGGTATCAAATAAGGTATAGACTTCGCTAGAGTTTATTATAAGCTTTCCCGTGATGACCTCGTTCGGGTTCCTTACTTTCTGGGAGGTCACGGCAAACGCTCTCCCTTGAACTACCGGCTTTGACTTTTCTGGGACGGCCTTTGGTGCCTCCATCCTAGCTGAACTAGTCTTTGGTGAACGATAAAATCGGGCTAGGTGACCTTCTTTTCCATAATTATAACACGCTTTGGATGGCATCGCGCAGTTTGGACTGATACGTCCCTCCCCTCCGCATTTGAAGCATATGATAGGTGGTCGTTCTCCTTCCTTAACCATTGGTACTGATGCTGGCGTCTTTCCATCATTGTTAAATCTTCTCTTCTTGAAATGTCCACTCCTATTGTCATGGCCATGATTACCACCGAAGTGATTACCATTTCTGGCATGTTGATTCCCTCCACGCTTGTTGTCACCGCTTCGATGACTGCTACCATTGATATTATCGACTTGTCGACTGCTCTCTCTCGGTTGGGTTGACTCGTTAACACGCTCCAATAACTGAGCCCTATTTACAACATCTGAATACAAACACAGTTTGTGAGAAATTAAGTACTGACGTATCTCGAGTTTCAAACCTCTTAGAAACATCCGCGTCATTCTCTCCTCATTATCAACCAAGTGGGACGCAAATCGGGACAACTCAGCAAACTTAGCTTCGTACTGTGACACGGTCATATTATTCTGCTCCAACTTGATGAACTCTACCTCCTTCATGTGACGAATACTTTTGAGAAAGTACTTGTGACGCCCCCAAAATAGGTATACATCGCCCATAATGAGTCGCCAAATACGTGGTACAGAAACAACTACAACTTCATTAATACAATTGTTGTGTAAAAATACAACAACCCAATACTGTGAGTTTGAATACAATTATTCTCTACTAGAGAGTTTACAAACTCAAAAGGAGGCCTTATTACAATTATTATCACACTATTTTATAAAATAGTGAGGACTGCTAACACCACTGACTGAAAACATCACTCCACACCCCGACTAGTTCCCGCTATATTCTTGCCTCCTGAGAAAAATGGAACAAAAAGGGTGAGCTCAATTAGCCCAGTAAAGAATATTATGACTAAGTTAATATACAACAAATTATCATTAGTTTTCAACAGGGAAAAATCTGATAGAATATAATCGACAACAAGTTTTAGATCAACAACTGAAGCGGAAACAACAATCCATTAGAAGAGTCAAGTAGAGAATGAGTTCTATTATCTTCTAAGATTTAAAAGTCCATCATCAATATTTCATCCCTGTAAAAACAATCAATATTCATCTTTAATCAAATATTCATATTTGCACTACAAGCCAAAGATATTCATTTATATCACCAGTTGGTCATGTTCATCTCAACACCTGTTCATCTTTGCACTACATGCCAAAGATATGAACAACTGTGCAATACATATATTAACATGGATTGATATTCCCAACATTGAAAATACAATTTCCCAATGATTTTCGCAGATTAAACGGAGTACCATTTATCATTGTATTGATATATTAAATTTAAATGAATTTATATTAATATAATTTTGAATTAGTCAATACAATGTGGAATTTTCATGCCACTCAGTTGCTCCACTCAATTTAACATGATCAGTGGCTCGTAGCATTGATTCCATATATATATATATATGTGTATATATATAATTGTTGCAACGATCAACATTTATATTCAACAAATAATACAACATAGAGATTTATTGATTTTGCTCATAATCGCCGTGACGATGTGTTAAGTATTAAAGAATAAATCAAGTACTCAAGCAATTGGTGTGAAAATGCTCTGTTTATTTATCACAACAGTTCTTGGCTTTATAAGCCTTACATCTAACAAGAAAGAGAAAAAACAGCAACCCACATAACACATACTCCGCTTAGTGGGTCAGATAACATGAATAATTCAAATAGCTAAAACTAACAACCCTGAAGAATAGGTCTTTATTCCAACTGACTAAACTCAAGCAACTTCTTCCAACAATCCCTCTCTTGAACTTATTTCCTTTGACAAGTAATTAGTTCAAATCTGGAACAACACACACACCCAGTTTCTCACGAAGTCTCTGAAAAACTTCCAACTTGAGAGGCTTAGTCATCAGGTCAGCAAGCTGGTCTCGAGTGCCACAAAAAAATAACTCAACAACTCCATCTTTAGTAAGGTCCCTAAGAAAATGAAATCTTACCCTTATATGCTTGGAACGGCCATGTAAAACTGGATTTTTGGACAGCTTTATAGTTGAAGTGTTATCACACATTAACACAATACCTTCTGCCTGCAAATGACCGATCTCTTTCAGTACCCTTCTCATCCAAATAGCTTGGCAGGCACATGCAGCTGCTGCGACAAATTCAGCCTCCGTGGTTGACAAAGTGACTATAGGTTGTTTCTTTGATGACCAAGCTACTGCTCCTCCACACATCATGAACACATAACCTGAAGTGCTCTTACTGTCCTCCACATCCCCAGCATAATCACTATCAGTAAAGGCCACCAAATTACTAGCTCCTCCCTTTTTGTAAAACACACCATAGTTCTCAATCCCTTTTAAATACCTCAAGACCCTTTTCGCTGCAACAAAATGTAGTTGTGTAGGACATGCCATGAAGCGACTAATGAGACTTACAATGAACATGAGGTCAGGTCGGGTGGCTGTGAGGTACATCAGACTCCCCACCATTTGCTTAAACTGAGTTGCATTCACCTTGATGCCATCTTCATCTCTACTAATCTTTTGCCCTGGAACAATAGGATTACAAACAGAATTGCAGCCCTCCATCCCAACTCGATTTAAGACCTCAGCTGCATACTTCCTTTGGCATATAAATATACCATCAGACCTTTGTTGCACCTCAATTCCAAGAAAGAATCTCATCTTTCCTAAGTCTGTCATGTCAAACTCCCTTTTCATAGAACATTTGAACTCACACAACATCTCTTCATCATCACTGGTGAACAAAAGATCATCAACATAAATGCTCACAATGAGAATTTTACCTCCCTTCCTTTTGACAAAGAGTGTTTGCTCACTTGGACTGCTTTTGAAACCCTCCTTGATGAAATGGGACTCTATGCGACTAAACCAAGCCCTAGTTGCTTGCTTTAGTCCGTAAAGAGCCTTTTGTAGTTTGTACACCATCTGCTCGCTTCCTTTCTTCTCATAACCTTCCGGCTGTTCTACAAAAACATCTTCCTTCAACTCCCCATGTAAGAACGCAAATTTGACATCTAATTGATAAAGTTTCCAGCCTCTTTGAGCCGCAAAGGCTATAATCATCCTAATTGTATCCATTCTACCCACAGGTGCATATACTTATGTAAAATCAATTCCATATTGTTGAGAATAACCCTTCACCACCAGTCTGGCTTTGTATTTGTCGACTTCACCAAGCTCGTTTAGCTTGGTTTTGTAAATCCATTTCACTCCTATTTTCTTAGCTCCAGTAGGTAGTTCCACTAAGTGCCAGGTTTGATTTCTTTCGATGGACTCGATTTCTTTATCCATAGCTAGCCTCCATTTCGAGCTCTTGACAGCTTCCTCAAAGCTTGTAGGATCTGATGACATCATAAGTGTCATGTTTGCTTCATCTTCTTCTGACAAACCTTCACCAGAAATATAGTCTCCCGTCCACACAGGAGGGCGACGATTTCTGCTCTCCCTTGCTAACAAATCCTCTTCAGCAACTGGTGAATTATTCTCGGCTTCATCCTCGACTTCCACTGCTTCTTCTTCTTCATCTGCAATCCTTTCAATGTTGTCTCCCCATTATAGTTCCATTAACTGCTCTTCTTCATAGCTAGTATCCCAATCCCACACACGATCTTCTTCAAAAACCACATCACGACTTACAATAATCTTTTTGGCAACTGGATCAAACATTCTGTACCCTTTGGATTCATCACTAACCCCAAGTAGTACACAACTCACACTTTTATCTTCAAGCTTGGTTCTCCTAGCATTTGGAATGTGGACATGTCCCACACATCCAAACACTCGAAAATACTCCACTGATGGTTTTTGTCCGCTCCATGCCTCCTCTGGGGTCATGTCCTTCACCGCTAAGGTAGGAGATCGATTTAAGACATGAATTGACCACCGAACTGCCTCTGGCCAGAAAGGTTTAGGTACTTTCTTTTCTGACAACATAGCTCTCACCAAGTTCATCACAGTACGATTCTTGCGCTCGGCCACTCCATTTTGTTGTGGAGTGTACGCTGTGGTCAATTGTCTTTTCACCCCATGTTGCATAAAGAAATCTTTGAACTCTGCAGAGTTAAACTCTCCTCCTCTATCTGTCCTCAAGCATTTAATAGGCATTCCAATTTCTTTTTCCACAAGTATCTTGAAACTCTTAAAGTGGTAGAATGTTTCTGACTTCTCTAATAGAAAGTAAATCCATGCCTTTCTAGAAAAATCATCTATGAAACACAATAAGTACCTCTTCTGGCTATTTGAAGCTGGTGTGATAGGGCCGCAAAGGTCTGCATGAACAAGTTTCAGCCTCTCAGTTGCTCTCCATTGACTCTTTTTGGGAATTGGAGTCCGATTCTGCTTGCCCTTCATACATGCATCACAAGTGACACTTGAAGCTGCAATTTGTGGCAATCCAACCACCATTTTTTTGTATTGTAAGGTACGCAGACTTTTGTAGCTGAGATGGCCATAACGATGGTGCCAGAGCTTTGACTGATCCGTAGTGCTAATTTGGAGACACCTTTCTTCCTTTGCCGTGACAGATGGTTCAGCTATCAAAACAAACATTCTGTTTAAACTCATGATGGATTCCACCATTTTTCCTCTCCGTGGATGATAAATACTGCACACTCCATCCTTAAACAACACTGCCAATCCCTTTTCCTGAAGTTGCCCCACACTCAAGAGGTTGTTCTTGAGCGCAGGTACACAATACACATCACGAATGACATAGCTAATTCCTTTCAGAACCAACTTCACAATTCCTTTTCCAATAACCTTCATTCTAGTATTGTTTCCAAGCTTGACAGTGTGTGAAAATGTTGTATCCAAACTTGTAAACATACCTTGATTCCCACACATGTGGTTTGAGCATCCGGAGTCTATAAACCACACATCACTTCTCTTTGTTTCATGTAGCTCCATATATGCCATCATCAGCAGCTCATCTTCCTCTTCTAACTCCGCATCTTCATAATTTGCCTCCTTGTTCCATTTTGGACATTCATATTGAAAATGTCATAAGCTGTGACACTTATAACATTCAACAGTTGCTTTGTTGAAAGTTGTTCTTCCTCTTCCTCGTCCCCTGCCTTTTGGAGATGTTCTTCCTCTGCCTCTCGTTCCAATCCGGTCCTCTATCTTTAGAACTTGATCCTCATTATCATTACTCACCCTTCGAAATTTCTGTTAATGCACCACCAACGAACTCTGCAATTCATCGATGGACATGTTGTTAGTATCCTTTGATTCTTCGATGGACACTACAACATATGTGAACCTCTCAGTTAGGGTTCGTAGGATCTTCTCAACAATCTTTGAATCAGGCATCTCTTCTCCATTGCTCCTCATCTTGTTGGAGACTGTCATCACTCTTCCAAAATACTCAGTGATAGTTTCATCCTTCTTCATTGCTAGAACCTCAAACTCCCTTCTTAGTGAGTTAAGAAGAGATCTCTTCACCTTGATATTTCCTCCAAACTTTCGCTTCATCGAATCCCAAATAATCTTGGCTGTGCGACGGTCTAAGATTTGTTCGAAGACAGTTCGATCAAGTGCCTGGAAGAGATAATGCTTGACTTGGTGATCCTTGGTTGCATCTTCAAGTTGTGTTTGCTGTGCCTCAGTCAGCACCGTCCCTGCTTTTGGCTCTTCAAAGCCATTCTCCACCAAGCTCCAAAGACCCTTTGCCTTCAGCGAATTCTCCATCAGTTCACTCCAGTGATCATAATGACCATCGAAGTGAGGGATCTTCGTTAGAGTCTTGTCTTCACTCATTCTCTTAGTGTTTGATCACTCGAAGACTGCTGTCTTTTCTACAAGCCCAGTAGGAGCTCTGATACCAAATTGTTAAGTATTAAAGAATAAATCAAGTACTCAAGCAATTGGTGTGAAAATGCTCTGTTTATTTATCACAACAGTTCTTGGCTTTATAAGCCTTACATCTAACAAGAAAGAGAAAAAACAGCAACCCACATAACACATACTCCGCTTAGTGGGTCAGATAACATGAATAATTCAAATAGCTAAAACTAACAACCCTGAAGAATATGTCTTTATTCCAACTGACTAAACTCAAGCAACTTCTTCCAACACGATGATGATGAAAAAGCTTCATATTCTATATGTTGTATTAATGTTTTTGCTATCCAATATTAACTCATTTTCCATTGGTATCGAATCTGCACATGAACATGCTAACAGTACGATGGCAAGGTGCATTGAGAGGGAGAGACATGCTCTGCTCATGTTCAAACGAGGTATAATATTACTACGCAAATTTGGTCAAGATATTTCTTCTTAACCCTTCGTAATAATGATTTCGGAAATATGTTCCACAAGGCTACATATGAAATTTGGAATGGGCATATGCCCATTCCGTATCAGCTCAGAAATCTCTCCAACTTGAAGGTTTTGGGTCTTTCTGGTAATAATTTTGTATCGAATCCGATTCCCGACTTCATTGGCTCTTTCACCAAATTAGAGGACCTTAAACTTGGAAGTGCTAACTTCAGTGGAGATATTCCATATCAGCTTGGAAATCTCTCCAACTTGAAGGTTTTGGATCTTAGTCACAATGAAGGATTGTATGGGAACCTTGAGTGGTTGTCTCGCCTTTCTTCCTTGGAAGAGCTTGGCTTGAGTGGCGTCGACCTTAGTAGAGCCAATGGTTGGGTAGACATAATTAAGGCTCTCCCTTTCTTGTCCAACTTGTATTTAGGTGGTTGCAATTTATCACGAGTCCTGGCTCCATCATCTCTTTCCTCAGCTAACTCTTCTTCATCTATTTCTACCCTTGTTCTCTCTTCTAATAATTTGACTTTCTCCACGTCTCGTTGGTTGTTCAACTCGAGCAGTAGCCTTGTGGATCTTGATCTTTCTGAAAACCTATTCAAAGGGTCAATTCTAGATGCTTTTGGTTATCATTTGACGTCTCTTATACATCTGAGTCTCGAACATAATCAGGTTCTTCCAAAATCCTTAGGAACTCTCTGCAATTTGAAATCTGAGGTTGGGATGGAACAATCTCAACGGGAGCCTTGAGGATTTTTCATCAGGATGTGCTACAAAATCATTAGAATACTTGGACCTTTCCAATAATCAATTGGTTGGGGCTGTACCTGTCTTTAGAAAATGTCCATCCTTGGTAAAGTTGATCCTTTCCAATAATCAATTCAGTGCACTTTTACCCGAAACATTCGGACAACTCTTGAATTTTGAAAGCCTTGACATTTCAAACAATTCTCTTCAAGTTGTTATCACCAAAGAGCACTTTTCCAATCTTTCCAATTTATCGTATTTGGATCTTTCTTTTAACACTAATATCTCTTTCAATTGGAGCCCTCATCTCCAACTACGTGATTTGTATTTGAGATCTTGCAAGTTAGGGCCGGATTTGATTAAGACACGGAATTTTCTTAATTTCCTTGATTTATCCAACAATGAGATTTCAGATTCTATCCCTACATGGTTTTGGGATCTAACAAGTCAAATGCAATACTTGCATCTCTCTTCAAACAAAATCGGAGGCATTGTACCAAACGTGAATTCATTAATTTTTGAAATAGATTTGAGTTCTAATAATTTTGAGGGTCTGATACCAAGTTTTCTTGCCAATGGGACTTCATTAAATCTCTCAAGAAATAAATTTTCTTGCAACCTCTCTTTCTTACAAGCACCTACACGTGGGGATTTACAATATCTTGATGTCTCGCACAACTATTTATTGGGGGAGATTCCTGATTGTTGGATAAATTTTAAAGAGATGAAGATTCTTAAGTTTGCATATAACAATTTGTCTGGGGGAATTCCTAGCTCATTGGGATTTCTGATGCAACTCCAAGTATTGGATTTACACAGGAACATGCTCTCGGGAGAATTACCCATGCACTTAAGAAATTGTTCGCAACTAAGTTTTTTGAATTTGGGAGCAAATAAATTTTCTGGACATATTCCGGCATGAATGGGGGAAATATCAAAGTTGTACATTTTGATCATGCGATCCAATGAATTTTTAGGAAGCATACCTTTGTAATTGTGTCAGTTCGGGAATCTTCAGTTCTTAGACCTATCTACAAACAACATTTCTGGAAAAATTCCTGGATGCTTCAATAATTTCACTGGCATGATTCTACAACATGGAACTCAATCTAAAGTTTTCGATCATGAATACTTGCTCCATTTTATGATCATGCACCAGTTGTCTGGAAAGGAGGGGAGTACGAATTTGGAAAAAATCTCAAATACTTAAAAACATTGATCTGTCAAGCAACAAGTTGTTAAATGGAGAACTTCCTGAGACGATATTTGCTCTACAAGAATTGGTCGCATTGAACATATCAAAAAATGATATATGTGGAAATATCCCTCCAGAGATTGGTAATTTGAAGTCACTTGAATCTCTCGATTTGTCCAACATTTCTTACATTTTCTAAGTTATCTAGACTTGTCGAACAATAACTTGTCAGGAAAAATCTCAGCAGGCACTCAACTCCAAAGTTTTAATGTTTCCACATACATTGGTAATTCTGCACTTTGTGGGACCCCACTTGTACACAAATGTCCTGGAGATGAATCATCTCAAGTTCCGTCTATCTCTATTGGGTACACTTGGGTTCAGTACAACATTTTGGGGGATATGTGGAGCTTTATTTCTCAACCGTCGGTGGAGACATGCATATTTCCTCTATCTAGACAATCTGAAAGACTGGATTTATGTCATTGTAAAGGTTTATGTAGCCAAACTCCGGAGGATTTAAAGGTAAAATCATATCTAGTTGTTTTTTGGAGTCCAGATATTAGTAATTAATTGGATTTGTAAATTGTAAATAATCTTAAACTAACATATGTGTTATGTACTTTGTTTTTCAAAGGGTATGCTGCTTGACATGCATGAGGAAGGAGCTTAATTGAAATAAGTAATTAGCTAAGAATTGATCTTATTTTTTACTATATATATATAAATAGGAAAAAATAATATCAAACATGTATTTACTATGAAATCTTATAAAGCATACATTATCTATACAATTGAAAACAAGAAACGGTGAGATTAATTAGAAACTGAAAATCAACATCCGATATTATTAGTAGCAAACGATAAAAAAAACACTTGGGATCCGCTACTAATAGTAATATTGGTCGTTCCTTCTCCTTTTCAATTTGTAATCTATAGTCACAATTGTAAATTTAAGATTATTTTAACAACAAATCGTAGTCATCCAATCAAAGATCTAACGATGAAAAATATACCATTCATGTTTTTATTCTTTAATTTATGTTTTTTCATGTATTGTTGGGTGGCCGGGAAGTCAAATTCGCAGCATGATAGTAATATATATCGTACGTTAATGGGTCGGCCGGCCGAAGGAGAAGTACAAATCATGATAGTAGGGGAAAATTTTGACCCATACCAAACCTACCCACTTATAAGAGACATTTGATTGAGAAGCAGATTAGAAAATGGAAAACACAAAAAGGTTATATTCGGCTTTCATTCAACTTTTGTTTAAAAGATTACAACAAGTTAAAAATTGTACCTTAGTTTCGAAATTGCGACCTCTCAATTTTGCATATGTTCTCGATCAAATTAACCCTCTAATTTGTAGTTGTGATTTCTTACTATTTTTTCAAACTTTAGACAAAAGAGAGCAGTAATCGTCTATGAAAATCCTAGATTATTTCTAAGTTTATGTTTGATTAGAGCCATCTATGTTCACATGAATTCCATATCGGATAAATACACTCTAAGAGTATAGATGGGTTAATAAGTATGACCTTAACCTAATAGGTTAACTTTTTAGGTAATGAAGTGGTTCAACATGCTTATTGGTAATGAATTGATGTGTGATTGGATCGTACAATTACACTATATATTTATATATATATATATATATATATATATATATATTCATGGGAGATAGCAACGTACTTGCACTATAAAATATTATTAAATATTTTAAGTTCACTTTAAAAATATAAAATTATCTAATATTTAGAAATTATATTATTATTATTATTATTTAGAAATTATTATTATTTAAAAATTATTATTATTATTTTAAAATTATTATTATTATTTATTACTCATATTTTATTTTTTTCCGTTAAAATCAATTTTTTGACCGAATTTATAACTATTTATAAAAAAATATAGTTCAATAATAAAAAGTAATTCCGATATGGTAGATACTCTTCCCTACAAATCAGATCCTTGTGCCAAATCCAAATCTAAATCGAAATCGAAATCCAAAATTCTTTTAAATAAAGGTGTCAAAAGTGAAAACAGTACTTGTTCATGGTGAAACACAAGGATTTCACTCAGTCTGGTGAAATTCACTAGCTTGTTAGTCAAAGATTCACACCAATAATGAATCATGAAATCCAACTACCAATCTCCACCAATGAAAAAGTCCAATCACTACAGAAAAACCCAAATTCCTCCATGGAAAACAGTCAAGTTTCTCTCTCCTCGTCTCTCATTGTTGATATCAATGAAAACTCAAAAACACCTACCACCAAAAAACCCAAAAAGCTAGCTCTAATCCCTCTAATCTTCCTCATCTACTTCGAAGTCGCCGGTGGCCCCTACGGCGAGGAAAACTCCGTCGGCGCGGCTGGGCCCCTTTTTGCTATTCTGGGTTTCCTTATTTTTCCGTTCATCTGGAGCATACCGGAAGCGCTGGTCACGGCGGAGCTCGCCACTGCCTTTCCGGGAAATGGCGGATTTGTCATATGGGCACATAAAGCTTTTGGCCCCTTTTGGGGATCTCTTATGGGTTCATGGAAACTACTCAGTGGTGTGATTAATTTAGCTTCATACCCAGCTTTATGCATTGATTATCTCAAGCTTGTTTTTCCGGTATTTTCTTCTGGTTGGCCTAGATATCTTGCAATTTTTATATCAACTACATTTCTTTCGCTTCTCAATTATACAGGGTTAACTATTGTGGGTTATACTGCAGTTTTTTTGGGTATTGTTTCTCTTAGTCCATTTGTAGTACTTTCTTTGGTTTCAATTCCCAAAATTCATCCTAAAAGATGGATCAGTTTAGGTAGTAAGGAAAAAGATTGGACTCTGTTTTTCAATACCCTTTTTTGGAACCTTAATTTTTGGGACAATGCTAGTACTTTAGCTGGTGAGGTTGATCAGCCCCAAAAAACATTCCCCAAGGCACTTTTTTCAGCTGGGCTTTTGACCTGCTTGGCTTATTTGATTCCCCTTTTGGCTGGCACTGGGGCTATACCACTTGATCAACAAAAATGGGTGGATGGGTATTCGGCAGATGTGGCCGAAATTCTCGCTGGAAAATGGTTGAAATATTGGATTGAGATCGGTGCAGTTTTGTCGGCCATCGGACTTTTTGAAGCTCAATTGACCAGTTGTGCTTATCAAACACTTGGTATGGCTGATTTAGGGGTTGTTCCTGGATTTTTCGGATTAAGGTCCAAGTGGTTTAACACACCTTGGGTTGGGATTTTATTATCTACATTGATTACATTGGCAGTTTCTTGTATGAATTTTACGGATATTATTGCTTCGGTGAATTTTTTGTATAGTTTGGGGATGTTATTAGAATTTGCTTCATTTTTATGGTTGAGGAGGAAGATGCCGGCGGTGGTGAGGCCGTATAAAGTTCCATTGCCGATGCTGGGGCTAGTGATAATGTGCTTGGTTCCATCAGGGTTTTTGATTTATGTAATGGCTGTTGGCACTAGGAATGTTTATTTGGTGAGTGGTGTGTTGACTGTGGCTGGGATTGTTTGGTACTTTCTTATGAAGCTATGCAAATCAAATAATTGGATCAAGTTCAAGAACTATGGTGACAAGAATGAGGTCGAAGGTCAAGATTAGGAAGATTGCATCTTTTTTCCCCTTTTTCTTTAGTTAATTTTTTTTTGGAATTTTTTCCCTGATTTGGTATATATTTGTATATGGATTCATTAGGCTTTTCTTTTAATTATTCTTCTGGATTTGGTGGACATATATATACACAGGTTATATCTAGAATTTTTCATTTATCTTTACATCTGTTCTTCAAAATGTGTTCATGTACTTGTTGATTTTCTGTGTTTGGATATTTGACTACACATGTGCTATATAAAGTATATACACTGAAGTACCAGTCTACCTGAATACTACGACTGATTAACCCTTATTAAACATGTTCTAGTCTTCCGATGCATGTGTCAAATGAGTGCAGTGAAGGACTCTCGTCATCCACCCTGTTTACTTATGGCATCATCGACTTGCTTTTCAATCTAAGCGATTTCATAACCAGAAAGAAAGACCTCTCTTTCGGGATCAGCCCCGTCCCTAGATGTAGTAGGCAACCTTTCTTTCTCGCCCTTCTTCCAGCTTTTTCCAAATAAAGGGCTAATAGAGTTGCGCTTTCTTAGTACATTGCCTTTCATTACCAACCTGTCGTTTTACAGCACGAAGTTACCTGATGTTCACTACTACTAAAAAGGGCGGAGAGATGTTAACCTTTCGCTATTAGTAAGCACTCCCCTAGTTTTGACCTAATGAGCTTTCTTTACGTTGAGTTAACGGACCTTTTTTTTCTTTCTTTCTTTCATAAATTTATTATGGGTCTCAGAAATGAGTTTGAGAATTTCCATATAGAAAGAAAAAAGGAATCAAGAATGAAATACATAGTCCATATCAGCCCAATAGAGTACTCAATTTTTTAATAATTATCATAAATAGCATTGTTCAATCCAGTCCTATTCTCAGTAGTAAACTTAAGATGATGCAGAAGACCAATGCAGTCTGATAGAAAAGAAACGTAAGAGTAGGCTGAGTTACCAAACAAGTTTGGCCCATAATACTTTAGTATTAATTATTATTCAATTTTTTTTTGGCTAGATTCTTTACCAATAATTTGACATTTATTTTGCAGTAGTTTGAACTTTGAAGTCACAATATAACAGTATTACAATCACTAGATGAATACAATTGCTGGGCCAAACAGCATGAATAACAATTCTAGGAATCTTACCCGGTTTCAAACATTATCACATGGTAGAAATTATGGCTATATTTTACTCACAAAGTGAAGCTCATGCTTCAGTTGATCCCTTAACACTCTTCTTAGTAACTTATTTGAAGCTGTTCGAGGGAACTCTGGAATAATCTTGACAATCTTCACCTGTTAATCAAACATAAGCATAATCATAACGGGAATTTTTCAAAGAGAAAATCAGGAGAATTTTTTAACTTTCTCCAATGATTTGCAACTTTCTGCAAACAATTGAACTCTAAGAAAATGAAAATGTAGGCTCACGACGTAATTAATTTTCAAAAAGTTGTTTTAAAACCAAATAATGGGTCATGGATTAATATAAGTAGGGGTGTAAATGAACCGAGTTGAACCGAGTATTGAATTGCTCAGGTTTGGTTTACAAAATTTATCGAATATGAAATAAGGTTTGATTGAGACTCGTTTAGCTACCGACTCGAACACGATCTCGAATCGAGTGAACAATTTGAACTTTTTAGTGAATATGATCGGAACATCAATAAAAAATTGTAATTTGAAGAGGTTCAGTAATTTATCGAACTTTAAAATTTGCTCATATTTGAATCATTTATATTTCGAGTCGAGCTCAAATCGAATTTTTAGTCGAGCGAGTACGAATCGAGTCCGAACCGTTTGGTTCATTTTATAGCCTTAAATATAAGCGTTGGTGCTTTAGCTACAATTTTGGACAATTAATGCATGGATATGGCTATAAAATGAACCAAAAATCCTAAAGCTGCATGACATACTGATAAACAAAACAGATGATTAAAGTGAATCTACTAACTTTATGAATTTAGGGAGCGGGACAAACCTTAAACAAAGGGTTAAGGTTGCTTTGGATGGCCCTTGAGAATTTAATTCTTAGCTTGTCAGGTTTGCTGTCAAATCCTTTCTTTAGTACCACAAATATAGCCAACTGTTCTGGACCACCATTTGCTGGTTGAGCACTGACTGCAGCAGTTTCTAGTATACTTTCATCTGCTTGATCACAAACACGCTCAATTTCCACTGAACTTGTCTGCATCCAAACAGCACTACAAGTTAAATATTTGATCTAAAAAGTTGGTCAACACGGTCTGACGAGTTTAAAACTAAATAAATATTCTCTTCATTTTCCACATCAAGAGCTTATGCAGTGAGAGGCAAGAGTCAGGAAAGGATTTTTTTGTCAACCGGATTCCATGTGGGATATATTCGTAAAATCCTTTAGGGTGTGTTTGCAACTTGAACAACGTGGAGGAAAAGAAAGGAAAAAGAAAACAAAAATAATAATAAAATAAATAAGAGAAAAAAACTATCATACTGAACATGAGTCCGTCTATACTACTAAATATGTAGTATCAAGAACGCTCCAATAGATTTTAACATTTCATTTCCCTTATTTTTATTTCCTTACTATTGCGATTGACTCATACTTTTTGCGGGGGTTGCAAGTGGGCAGCGCCCCTGGAAGCCAAGAGCAAAGTGCAATTGGGCTTAGGGATTTATTAGTAGTTTGGTCTTGAGTTTTATTAATGTATTGGGCCTCATGACTAATGAGCTCATGTTATAGAAGCTAAGGTTTTCTAGTTATTATAAAAACATTGTTTGGTGTGTGGATCATTGTAGAGGGTGTGAAACATCTAATAAATACATTAGACAAGCAGAACTAGCCAAATTGGTGAACCTGAGAATATCGCGTGTTCTTACTTTTTCGTCTTTCATATAATATCTGTGTGATTGCAATATTATTCGTTTTTAAATTCTAACACTTTCCTCGAAAGTATTCCTATTTCCAAACTTCACCTTAAAGTTTTCCAATTCATATCCCCTGAAATCATGATATACAGCAGGCCACGCTTGTACATATATATTTAAGCTGCAATTAAACGTGAAAAGGTAAGAGAATGTAATACCTTTATACCACCAAGATTCATAGTGTCATCAGCCCTGCCTTGTACAACAAAATAGCCTCCGATAGTCCTCTTAATGATGTCTCCATGTCTCCTCAGGTTCTACAAATAATGATGAATGCTCAAGTTACGGAAGATTAGTTGCAAAGTTATAATTTCTAAGTTGTTTCTTATTGGAGTTTTGAGTTGTGAGGAAATCCTCATCTAAAATATCAGAAACAGCATGAAATTAGAACAATTAACGAAAAGAAAGAAAAGAAATTAATGCAAGACAGAACTGGTTATACCAGCTGGATACATGAACACATTGGCATGCTCTAATACTTATTCAAAGTAATATACAAATTCGCAAAACTCCACTTTGATGCAGATACTAAGAACTAGGATGGCTGTGCCTAGTTTTAGTCATGTTTTCAGGAATCAAGTTTCTAAAAATATAGAAAACTATTTTTCGTTTAATTTCTTGAAAAGTTAAATTGAACTGAGATGGTTGTCACCTAAAAACCAGATAATTCCCATATGGAGCAGATGACGTACTGATACATCTCCTAGTGTCATGTGATGTTGGGGCAGTGTTCTAAAAATTCCCGCCTAGACCCTCCCTTGGCGCCCCGCCTAGGCGCTAGGCCCCCCTTGGCGCCTCACCATGACCACTATGCCTCTTTGACGCCTCACCATGACCACTATGCCTCCCTGACGCCTCACCTAGGCCTAAAGCGGCAAAAAAATATCTCCAAAAAATTAAGTGGGGCATAGGTGGGGTCAGGCGGAGATAATTTTTTTATTTTAATAACTACCCAAATCAGATTTTAATATATTTATTTTTCTAATAATTTACCATGTTCATAATACATGTTGTAGCATATCAAATAACAACAAAAAGTGAACAATATCAAGTCAAAGTAGATACTTTTATTATAGTTGTAATTTTTTGAACTTGTACCAACTTCAAATTATATAAATGATGATACATTTGTAATATTTAGTTTAATTCAATATATTTCTTAAATTTATGTTTAGTTTCTTAAGTTTTAATATTAAATTAAATTCTTGAAATTTTAAATTTTATTATTTAATAGCAATCTTGTTTATGAATAAAACTAATACGTTAAAAATATGTTTGAACTTTAAACAATTGCATGTTTGTGTTTGAACTTTGACATTAACAATATGGATATGTGTTTAAACTTTAAGCAAATGCCTTTATTATCTTTATTATAGATTGTTTTGCTTTATATTATTGTTTTGTTTGGATAAATGTAAGATAAAATATTAAAATTGGCTTAAAATAAAAAATCCCGTCTAGGCCCCGCCTAGGCCCCCCTCGACCACCCGCTTTCTGCCTAACGCCTTTTAGAACATTGTGCTGGGGTAATGAGTAATTCCTAAGAGACCTATAAGAAAAAAAAGACTAATATCTACGAGAGAGAAAACACTTTGTGCCACATCCCCCCCCCCCCCCCCCCCACTTTCTTCCTTTTTTTGATTATGTTGGTTTGCCTCAAAATATGGGGATTTGAACAATCTTTGACATTTATCTCACCCCTTGGGAGCCACTTAGTGAACTTAGCCAACTCCCAATTTAACTAGCCCAGCCATTAGGCGTAAAGTCAAAGGATGTGCGTGATACTGCTTGGGTGCTTAGTGAGCGACAGAATGGTGATATTTAACATGAAGAGCTGATATATTACTTTGAGGATGTGAACTATGCCATATTCAAATGTAAACAAAATTTGATTGGGATCATTAAATAACCAAAAAAGTGGAAAATGGCTTTCTGCAGCATACCATTCCTTTGTACACAGGCATTCCCTTGAAGTAAACTTCCTCGTTATCAGCATTAAGCAGTCTATCAGTAGCTCCCATGTACCGAGGAAATAAGCCCACTTCACCAACACAAGCTTGATCATCCGGCTGCAAAATTCGTAAAAGATAAAGAACATTGCACATCAAAGTACAAAAGTTTAACCTGTAACAGAGGACTCTGTTTTAGAACAGAGAGGGAATAGGAAGAAACACAGACAAAATTGTTGTATTAAACTTTGTACCCCTTACTATCTGAACATGTTTGTTTCTCCTTTATTATTTTATTAAGTGCACCGCCTCCTTTTTTTGCTCTTTTAAAGAACTAGTTTCTATGAAAAATAATTGTTTTTTCAAAGTACGTAAAAACGTGATACATTTATAGATCTGTTATCGTCACAATTAATGTGTAACCAGAAAATTGTGAACGGTGTTTTGCCCCTTCAACCTAACATCCTGCTCTGCCTATGTCTATACAATGCATTAGGGTCTTCTTGGTGATTGAATGTAGTCAAGGATTGAAACAATAATCAGATATCTGCCAGAGAAAGATCTTACATACGGAACACCATCTTCATCAAGAATGACAAGGCCTGTCGTCATTGAGGCCGAGCTAAATGCTCCAAAAGCTTGTGGTTGCAGAAAATTTCCTTGTATGTAGGATGATGAAAGCTCTGTGCCTCCACAACATTCAATAATGGGTTTATAGTAAGCCTTCGAAGAAAGCCAAAGGTCATCATCAACATTGGAAGCTTCCCCAGTCGAAGCAAATGATCTGCAGATGTTGAAAATTAGTGCCTTTGTAATGCAAGTATGCACCAATAAATATTTGAAGTTCCAGCAACACATTACTTAATCTTTGTCCAATCTAGGCCTTCCATACACTGAGTACTCTTCCAAGCCTTAACTAAGCTCGGTACTGTGCCAAAAACAGTTACTCCAGCATCCTTAATATATGTAAGTCACCCAAAAAAAAAGGCAAAACAAAAACAAAATTAGGATTATGTTTATATAAAGTAAGTCCAAACTGTAGTACATGAAGTATTCTTGATGTCCAAACGATTTTCTTTAGGGTCAAGGAACACTTCACCATAGATGGGAAAAAATAACTGCCTGGTTCTTATCTTTCACTCCATCTTCTCTTACAAGATTTAAATATTCGATGCTTTCAGGGAGTCACCTGGACAAATTTTCCAAAGCCACGGCCAAGGGGTGATCCATGATAAAGAGCAAGAGTTGCACCATTTAATAAGCATGAAAATAGTAAAATTGGTCCCATCACCCATCCTAAATTTGTTGGCCAGCAGTATACATCTCCTGCTTGAACATTCAATTGTGCCCAAGCTTCACCAGCAGCTCGAATGGGAGAAATCTGGGTCCATGGTATTGCTTTTGGATCTCCTGAAAAAGGAATGTACGGATTTAATGAATTAAAAAGAAAACCTTACTGTAGGACTATAAAGAGAAGTAATAACATCGTGACACCAGACATAAATTTTCACCTGTGGTTCCAGATGAGAAGAGTATAGCAATCACAGAGTCTATTGGTTGATAGACTGGAGAAAAATAATCTTGTCTGTATTGTCAAAATAATACATGGTTTAATGATGAAAACCAAAAGATAATAAAACAAGACTGCTATAGAGGGATCAAATGTTTTTTATTAGTGAAAAGAAATGATAAAAACCTGAGATTCAAATTATTAGACGTACCTAGGAAGGTTGCGGACACCGGAGAGAAATTCCTTCATTGACAAATCCTGTTTTCTTAATTTAGTTTTCACATCCTTTCCAGTAGCAGGAATCACAATTGCTTTATAGGGAGCAGCTTCAACCACTCGGCTGGAAGAACAACAACATGAATAGCACGATAAAGGCAACTAGAAGTTTGATGATGAGTGGGTAATATACCAATGAATTGGATATGATTGGACTTGATTTATTGCTGTTTTTAAGTCTTTTAGGATAGTTTTTAGGTGTTTACTTGTTATTTTGTAAGAGGGTTAAATACACTTTTCCCACTCTACTCAACATCGGTTTACAAATGCATCACTAGACTGAAATTTTTTACAATCGAATCAGTGAACTACAAATATTTATCAAACCGTTACAAAATCCGTTAAATGAGTTGACTTTTAACAGAAATATATTACATCAGCAAAAAATAACGCCACATCCGAGTCCACGTCACTTATTTTACATGGGTTAATTCTAATCATTGCCACGTTATCATGATTCATTTAAATTTAAATTAGAACTAACATAATAATAAAAATAACCCAAATATCTAATCCCAAATTTTCAAATACCTAAAACAAGCAAATAAACTCTCATTTTTACTCTGCGCCTTGAGCTTGCTCTCATCTTGTTGTGAAATAAACTTGGGTTTTTCAACTGGTGTTCACCGAATTAGTGATGTCCTCTCTCTCTTACCCTTCTGCTTCTTCTTGCTAGTTACTGGATTTGAATTTGAGGGAGCAGATGAAGAGCCAAATCCTAGGCCAGTTGAGTTGGGAATTTTTTTTTGTTTGCTGATTAAGATCTGATCAGATCTAATTATTTTGTGTTCTTTAATGTTGTAGATCTAGAGGCTTCGAATTCGCAACATTGAAAAATGAGATGCAGTTGAGGAAATAGTGGACGCCGTGAAGGTGGCGCGATGGTGGATATGGTCGAACTTATTCCAAGTGGAAATTAAATCCTAATTCCTCTGTTTTAAGTTAGTTCTTAAAAAGTACATTGGTAGATGGAAATACATTCACTTTAAAGGTGAAAGGGTTAGGGTAAGAAGAGATCCATGGAATGAATAAAGCTGTTTATATATTGAGCGAAATGTCGATAGCTTTTAAGCATTCGCATTAGAAATGTGTATCTGTTCTTGCATCTGGGTGTTATTGTTAGATCTTTGAATTGGGTTATGAAGACGAGGAGATGTGGCTGTCATGGTCATAACTGAAATCGTCAACTTAACATTCTATGGTGGGAAAAGAACTAACTTACTGATCCTGAGTAATTTTTATCATTGCATTAAAAGGAAGACGCCCTAAATGAAAGTAGTATGCACACAAGTCAATCATGTTTGATGATAAAGCATATACTTTGTAAAAATCTTATTCATTTATTAATAAAAAGTATTAAAGACTTTTAATTATCTACATGATGTTGTTTTATAATATGTGATAAATCCATAGTTTTAAGCAATACTTTTAGAATAATGATGATCATTCTAATGAGATCTAAATTCTTAGAAAGCTTAAAACTAAAATAGTTCCCAATCGTTGGATTACTAAATTGGGGATTAGTGAATCCGGATAGATTGGTACATACGTTGCTTGATCATTAGATGAGGATGATTGATCTCATGATCATTTGTGTGGAGACTCTAAAGCAAGTATGTAGGTGCTTATTAGAGAATAAGTTCACTAAACGTGGCTCACTAAGGAATGCCTAATGGAGTTTTATTTGTCTGTCAATAGGAATTCCTGTAGTGATAGTAGTACAAGTGATCCTTGGACTTGAGATCATCATAGTATCTTGTGTATGATGAGTTATACTTTGACTTATTCCTTAAGACCCTTAGGATATATCAAAGGGTAATGCTTGGGTATAATAAGTTGTACATGGAGATAATGTATGATCAATAAAGAATCTACCACTTCTAGTAAAAGAAGAGAAATGTCCTATGTGATTCGATAAATGACAACCCAGTAGTCCTTGGCCAAGACAGAATAAAATTAGAAAGGAGTTTCTAATTTGTATTATTTGGAGTTGTGCATTTAAGGATTGAAATACATATAATTAAATAAAATAAAACTTGACAGTAATTCCATGTCTTATATTTAATTGAGACATTGTATGGTGGAAGGATTGAATTGTACGGTAACTATTTACTCAAAGGTTCTTTTATGATTAATGTTGAAATCTATATTCTCTGAAAAGTCGTTGATCGCTAAAGAGGCTTATCCCTATTGTAAAATAAATATTATTTATTTAAATAAATTAATAATTTAATTTATTTATTTAAATAAGATTAAAATTGTTCTAATTGATTTATTCACAACCGGTTTAATATGGAGAACCTAAAGGGTCACACCATAAAAGGAAGAATAATTATTTAAAAAGTAAATGGCATAATCGTAATAATAAGTTAAGTATATTTAATTTAATCTATGGTGATAGAATAAATTAAATAGCTTAATATTTACTCCCTCCGTCCCAGGATAAAAGTCCTGGTGGACTTTTCACGCATATAAAGAAGAGGAAAAAAATGACAAAATTGTCCATAATAATGTCATTAAATATGGAGAGAGAATTATAATAAGAAAAGTATGAGATATTTAATGCTACGGGCATAATAGGAAAAAATGTGTAAAAATTTGGTTATTAAAGGAAAGTGGACATTTAACATGGGACTACCCAAAATGGTAATAAGGACTTTTATCCTGGGACGGAGGGAGTATTATTTAATATTTTTGAAATATTAAATATAAATTAATAAGAGTCTTATTATTAATATTACTATTATTATTATTTAATTCCTAAAGGAGTTTGGGAATTAATTAATAAAAGTACTCTCATATATCCTAATAAGATTAAGAGGCTAATTAATTAAAAGAGTTTAATTAATTATTCCTAATAAGATTGAGAGCATAATTAATTAAAAGAATTTAATTAATTAAAATAAAAACTCAATTCCTTAATTGTTAAGGAGAGTTGTCCACATCTATAAATAAGAGGAGTCTTATTATGGGTGTGAGTGGTCGTTGATTTTTTCACAACATACGTGATTCCAATTGTCGGAGAGTACGCTCCTTTTCTATGAGAGATAGAAAACTAGGATTTTGCCAAATACCCATTTTCTTGAATCTTTCTTCTTCCTTGGTGGATCACCTCTAGAGGCCAAACAGTTGGGTGACTAACGTTGATCAAAGGAATGAACCAAACCCGGTGGATTCAAGTTGAACGCGAAAAGGATTAGAGGTGAACTTGTACCTGAGGAAGCTCAAATATTCAAGGGTATGATTCTTGTTCTTTATCTTTAAGTTTAATTAATAATTGCGCATAAAGGATGATCCGGGTATATGGTTTGTAAAATTTTAAAACTCTGATTTTCTACGTTTCCGCTTTTTTGTGCAATTTGATTGCGTTCATGAATATTACAAACCTAACAGTGGCATCAGAGCCAAACCTTTATGCAAATTATTAATTGTTCAGATTTGATATGTATATTGATATGCGTTTAGAACAATTTAATTGGGTATAATTTGTTTGTATAAAATTTAAAAGAAAAAAAAAGAACGAACGCTGTTTTTTGTTTAAATTGGTAATGCCGATTTTTTGCTTCCGTCATTCCCATAAGTTGCTAAAACACGGAACAGGGATACCAAGTGGATCATGAATTTAATCATATATAATCTGATTATATATATAATATATATATATATACTGTTTAATATGCAGCCACTGAAGCATGAGAAACATGATTACTTTATTATAATTATATATTATATTCCTATATATATCTAGGATCTTATTAATCCTGCATGATACAGGAGTAGGATTCAAGGGTTATTAACTTTTTATTATTTTGGTGGCGCGTGAATCTCGAGGTTATAATATATATATATATATATATATATATACATATATGTATATATAATATTTTTAATAATTTTATAATTAAAATAAAAGTTTATTTTAATTTTAAAATAAACCTTTTATTTTAATCTTAAAATAAAAGGTTTTATTTTAATCTTAAAATAAAAGGTTTTATTTTAATCTTAAAATTAGATTTCATGCCAACTAATTAGAGTTGAAATTGGATTCCATGATAACAAATTGAAGTTGAAATTAGATTCCATGTTTCTTTAAATAAAAAAGTTTATTTAGATATGAAATAAGATTTCATATTATTCAAAATAAAGGAATTTATTTGTGAATAGAAAAGTGAATCCATGTTTCCTTAAATAAAGGAGTTTATTTAGATATGAAATAAGATTTCATATTATTCAAAATAAAAGAGTTTATTTGTGAATAGGAAAGAGAATCCGTGTTTCTTTTAATAAAGTTTTTTTTTACTTGGAATTGGATTCCATAATTAATTAAAATAAAGGAGTTTATTTTGATTAAAGATTTTGATTAAAATAAAATAGTTTATTTTATTCAAAATTGGATAAATTAAAATAAAAGAGGTTTATTTTAATTTAAATTTGGATTAAATGGAGTTTATTTTGATTCAAAAATAGATTTTATACTGACTAAATTTGCCCATTAAATGATATCAATATATATATTGAATGTTTATTATTCATGAGATGAATGTTATTTATTGATGCATATGGTGATGTGTATGATAATAAATGGGATTGATTATGGACTATTGACCAATGAGATTGGATTTTATTTTAGTTGGATGCATGAATGTATGAGTTTTATTAAATGGGGTCTGTGTACCTCGTTTTCTCTAAATTTTCTTAAGGTAAATTCTATCTTCCTCCTATGTACTTCCCCTTGACTGCTGATCAAGGTTTCTATTTATTTTAAAAAGTTTTGTAATAGGAATAGTTAGAATTAATTTTGAAGAATCAGAGATCAAAGAACAAGGGGCGCTTGAAGACCCGTTAGTAATGAAACCCGGGTTTAAATGTAATAGTTATATTTAAATATTAATTTTTGCACCCTTAGGGTTTGACCTTTTGGTTCACTTGGTGGCTCTAGTGAACCAAACTAGAATAAAAGTCCATAATCAATCCAGGTAGGATATAGTATTCTATAAGTGCATGCTTATACTATATATATATTATATATTATGCAAACATGATTCGCATGTTAATTAATATGACGCGTATTTTATATATATATGTGCATGCGCGTTAAACAAGATGAGACAAATTAATAACAAACCCCTCAAATTTTTTATATTAAGTTGTAACGTTCAAAGATATTTGGAATATCGAACGTCGCCTTCTAGCATGATAGAAACAATAGAGTATTGAATATTTAATATGAGTTTGTTGTGCGCACACACAAGGCGAGTATTAAATATTTAAGATGTTTTTATTACATATGATGTTTATAAGGAATTGAACATTACTGCTTTGTTGTGCATACACAAGGGCTGTAGTTTTCTCTTCATTTATATGGAAATGCTGGGTCTGACTTAACTTAAATCATTTTAGTTCGGATGTGCACACACTTGACCATTATGATTTAAGAGGTAAAATACAAGGAGTTACATAGTTGATGTAATTGACAAGAGTTGTCTACCTATTTATTTATATATAGTTTGTTGTGCACACACAAGGCTATATACATTTGAAATGGGATCCTTATTCTCACTAGCATATCTTTAATTGGATTTTGCCGAACTATATAAGTGAGGGTAATGTAGTTTGAAGAAAATAGTGGGAGATACCAATTTAAAATAAGACCTAAATTATTTTGATAATTAATAAAAGAATGTATGTTAAAATGTTGTTAATTACAAATTCATTTACAGAATTTTACAATGTCTAAATTACTATCACTGCGTAGCATATTAGATGTTTATTTAACCGAACCAAATTAAACGGATTGGTTAAGGAATTTGAGAATAGTTCTCATGGCTGAAAAGCTATCTTATGTCCTTAATACGCCTATCCCTGCAAAGGTTGCAGACAATGCCTCCGAGGAAGAGATTGCTACTTTTAGAAAGTGGCAAGATGATGCACAGTTGGCTCAATGCATCATGCTCGCATCCATGAGTAACGAGCTTCAGCGTCAGCATGAAACTATGGATGCTCTCTTACTATATTCCTGCACATCAAGTTGTTGATGGTAAGGAAAGTAGGACTGATAGATATCAGATATCTAAGGAGCTCTTCTGATCTAGAATGGCCAATGGCACTATAGTACAGATAAAAGTCCTTAACAAGTGGGAGATTGAAAGTAGTATGCACTCAAGCCAATCATGTTTGATGATAAAGCATATACTTTGTAAAAATCTTATTCATTTATTAATAAAAAGTATTAAAGACTTTTAATTATCTACATGATGTTGTTTTATAATATGTGATAAACTCATAGTTTTAAGCAATACTTTTAGAATAATGATGATGATCATTCTAATGAGATCTAAATTCTTAGAAAGCTTAAAACTAAAATAGTTCCCAGTTGTTAGATTACTAAATTGGGGATTAGTGAATCCGGATAGATTGGTACATACGTTGCTTGCTTATTGGATGAGGATGATTGATCTCATGATCATTTGTGTGGAGACACTAAAGCAAGTATGTAGGTGCTTATTAGAGAATAAGTTTACTGAACGTGGCTCACTAAGGAATGCCTAATGGAGTTTTACTTGCATGTCAATAGGAATTCCTATAGTGATAGTAATACAAGTAATCTTTGGACTTGAAATCATCATAGTATCTTGTGTATGATGAGTTATACTTTGACTTATTCCTTAAGACCCTTAGGGTATATCAAAGGGTAATGCTTGGGTATAATAAGTTGTACATGGAGATAATGTATGATCAATAAAGAATCTACCACTTCTAGTAAAAGAAGAGAAATGTCCTATGTGATTCGATAAATGACAACCCAGTAGTCCTTGGCCAAGGCAGAATAAAATTAGAAAAGAGTTTCTAATTTGCATTATTTGGAGTTGTGCATTTAAGGATCAAAATACATATAATTAAACAAATAAGACTTGACAGTAATTCCATGTCTTATATTTAATTGAGACATTGTATGGTGGAAGGATTGAATTGTACGGTAATTATTTACTCAAAGGTTCTTTTATGATTAATGTTGAAATCTATATTCTCTGGAAAGTCGTTGATCGCTAAAGAGGCTTATCCCTATTGTAGAATAAATATTATTTATTTAAATAAATTAATAATTTAATTTATTTATTTAAATAAAATTAGAATTGTTCTAATTGATTTATTCACAACCAGTTTAATATGGAGAACCTAAAGGGTCACACCATAAAAGGAAGAATAATTATTTAAGAAGTAAATGGCATAATCGTAATAATAAGTTAAGTATATTTAATTTAATCTATGGTGATAGAATAAATTAAATAGCTTAATATTTATTATTTAATATTTTCGAAATATTAAATATAAATTAATAAGAGTTATTATTATTATTACTATTATTATTATTTAATTACTAAAGGAGTTTGAGAATTAATTAATAAAAGTATTCTCATATATCATAATAAGATTAGGAGGCTAATTAATTAAAAGAATTTAATTAATTAATCCTAATAAGATTGGGAGCATAATTAATTAAAGGAATTTAATTAATTAAAATAAAAACTCAATTCCTTAATTGTTAAGGAGAGTTGCCTACATCTATAAAAAATAAGAGTCTTATTATGGGTGTGAGTGGTTGTTGACTTTTTCGCAACATACGTGATTCCAATTGTTGGAGAGTACGCTCCTTTTCTATGAGAAATAGAAAACTAGGATTTTGCTAAATACCCATCTTCTTGAATCTTTCTTCTTCCTTGGTGGATCACCTCTAGAGGCCAAACACTTGGGTGGCTAACGTTGATCAAAGGAAGGAACCAAATCCGGTGGATTCAAGTTGAACACGAAAAGGATTAGAGGTGAACTTGTACCTGAGGAAGCTCAAATCTTCAAGGGTATTCTTGTTTTTTATCTTTTCGTTTAATTAATAATTGCGCATAAAAGATGATCCGGGTATATGGTTTGTAAAAATTTTTAAAACTCTGATTTTCTACGTTTCCGCTTTTTTTGTGCAATTTGATTGCGTTCATGAATATTATAAACCTAACACTAAATCCATGTTTTGGTTCTAGATCTGGTATTGATAGATACAGGGATGTTGTTGCTTTTGAATTAGATTATTCATAACACTAAATTTGAATGATGTTGTAAGATGAAATTTCAAAGTTTGGAAAAGATGGTCAACATATTGTTTGTGCGAGGTTACAGGTTCAGATTATGATTAATTAGTTGGTTTCTTTTTGTTTGAATTCAATTTAATAATTTATTCTCGTTCCAGTCTATATCGATTTGGGTTGTTTCTTCAAACTTTGATTTCGATTGTTCTGTTAATTCTTTTTTGTTTTGATTTGCTATAGTTTTATGACTACATTTTGGTCCCTTTTTATTTGCCAAAATATGTTTTTATTGCCTTCATGTGATCTAATTAGATAATATGTTGTTTAATTTGTTCTTTTAGTTTGATTTTAATTTTAATTTCTTTCTAATTTTGGTAGTAATTATTTTAAATATTATTCATAATTTGTTTTGAATTTTTTGTAAAACATAATGGCTATTTTAGTAGTAATTTATTTTTAAATATTATAATTATAATTATAATTATAATTATTAGAATAATAATAATAATGATAATAATAATCCCTTCATTTCAAAATATTAGATATTTTTTTATTTTTAAAGTAAACTTAAAATATTTAATTTTTTTTAAAATAACGAATTCATTAATTTTATCTAAAAACATTTATAAAAATTATACATTAATAAACTTTATTATTAATTTATTTAATTAATTTAATTATTTGTTATTTAAAAAAATAGAGAGTCCAAGCTTGAAAATTGAAAAAAAATTAAACTAAAGTTATTTGTTATGTACATTAATTTGATTATATTTTGTTTAACTATTTGTTATAAAATTGACAATTGTTTTATTTTTTAATTGTTGAATATCCACCTAAGTATTTGATTTGGTGCCACATCAATATTCCGTTAACTTTTAACACTTTTAGAAGGAAATTTCAATTTTTGTAGAAAAATTATAGTTCAATGAGTTGACTGTAAAAAATTTCAATTCAATGATGCATTTGTAAACTGAGGTGAGTAGAGTGAGGAAAAGTATATTTAACTCTTTTGTAGGATGAGGCAAAGCACGGACAAGGGAATTTCAGTATCATTAATGGCAGAATCATAAATTGTTGGTCAAGGGTACAGCGCTAGGGCGCTATAATCAATACTAAACCCAGCGCCGCGGCGCTGGGGCACAGAGAGGACTGATCGGGGTGTCAACAAGAGAAGTTGATTGAAAATTGGAGTCTGATGGGGAACAAAGTTATTTAAGGAGAAGAAACGTGTTGCGTAGGGGACATATAGAGAGCTGGAGACTAATTGGAGAAAACAGAGAATCGTGCAACGGGATTGAACTGGAAGATTGAATATTGGAGGACTTATTTTAGAGTTTTCTTCTTCTCTATTTCAGTTTTGCAATTCTATTAAGATGATTTCTATGGGATTTCTAGTTTTAATTTCCAGTATGAACTAACTTTTTCATTAAGGCTACAAATTGAACCTTTTATGTTTATGAATTGATTATTCAGATTAATCCGGTTATTTAAGTCAATTTGAATTGTTTATCATGTTTTGTGTTTATTGATTAATTATTTGGCCAATAATTATTGTGTTACACTAGATGAATTCGGGAGATGAAATCTAGGGTTAGAACTGAATGTGATAAAATGTATGCTTAATTATTTGCATAAGATAAATAATTAGGGTTGTGGATTGAATATGAATATCTCTTTTCACTGTATGTAACAATTGGGAATTGGAATTAAATAAATTTAATTCTATTATTTTGCATAGGGATATTGCAGAATAAATTGAGTTAAATAAATGTTATCTGACCACTTGGAAAAGGGTTTTTAAACAATTAGAATTCATGTTAACAATTCGGGGTGAAGTAATAACTGGAGAAGCAAGATAGTTGATTTGTATTTCATAATTGAGGATATTGTAATCTTAACCTTTTATTATTTGAATCAATTTCTAGAGTAAAGACAGTTTTAATTAGTTAAATTTAGTTTTCTTAACTAGAAAATCACAATTTACGGTTGTTTAAATAAAATTGAATTGATAAAATACTAGTAGTTAGAATTTGTTAATTAAGATTCCTTGTGGGTACGATACTTTACCACTATATTACTTGTTGACTGTGTATGCTTGCACACAATTGTTGATTGTGAAATCAACAAACAAGTTTTTGGCGCCGTTGCCGGGGAATTCTTTGTTAATATTAATTCAATATTAGTTATAATCAATTCAGTCTTAATTTAAACGTTATTTACTTATTTTTATTCTTGTGCTTACAGGATTTATTTGTCAGTGTATGCACACTAGATCAAAGGGTAAAGAGGAACTTTTGCCTTACGCAAACGATATTGAAAGAAAGTTCCGGAAATTACGGTTGACTAGTGAGGTTATACCATTGGAAGAACTTGCAGCAAAAGAAATTCCAGAAGTCATGGGAAGAACAAAAATCACTCAGGGATTATGCTATGCTGACAGTGACGGACATTCAGTCTAGAATTTGGAGGCCGGCAATCAATGCAAACAATTTTGAGATTAAACCGGGAACGATACAGATGTTACAAAATGCAGTTCAGTTTGGGGGTGGTTCGAATGATGATCTGAACGAGCATATCTTAAGTTTCTTGGAAGTATGCGACACCTTTAAATTCAATAATGTTTCAAAAGACGCAATAAGGTTGAGGTTATTTCCGTTCACATTGAGGGAAAAACCCCAAAGTTGGTTACACTCATTGCCGCCAGGTTCAATCACAGCCTGGGATGATTTAGCTCAAAAATTCTTAGCTAAGTTCTTCCCAACAGCAAAGACGGCAAAACCACGGAATGATATTCATACTTTTGCGCAATTCGACTCAAAAACATTATATGAAGCATGGGAAAGGTTTAAGGATTTGTTCTGAAAATGTCCACATCACGGGATTCCAAAGTGGATGCAGGTTGAAATATTTTGTGACGGATTACATGGGTCTACACGAGCTAGTATTGATGCAGCAGCAGGAGGAGCTATCATGGCAAAGAGTTTTGATGAGGCTTATCAATTGTTAGAGACGATGGCCAACAACTATCAGTGGCCAATGACAAGGTCTAATCCCCCGAAAACACCAAAAAAGCTCGAATTAGATGCAATGACAGCTTTGACAGCACAGGTATCAGTGTTAACTATGAAGATTGAATCATGGGGCCCACAATCAGTACCTCAAGTAGCGATGGTTTGTGAGTTGTGTGCTGGAAGTCATTCCCAATCAGTGTTGAATCGGCTTATTCCGTGGGGAGTTATAATAGACCATCACAAACTTATCAAAATCAAAATGTGTATAACCCGGGGTGGAGGAATCATCTGGGGTTTTCATGGAATAATAATCAAGTTCAAGCTCCTAGACCGCAAAATCCACCCGGATTTCAGAATCAGACTCCACAACAGACAGAGGAAAACAAACTTAGAGGAAGCGTTGGCAAAATTTATTGTAGCTACCGACAAGAGGATGAATGAACACGACAAATTGTTAAGTCAGGTAGATATGAATGTAAAAAGTCAAGCAGTCTCGATTAAGAATGTGGAGAATCAGATGGGTCTGATAGCGCGTGCGTTGAACAACCGTCCACAAGGAGCACTACCCAGTGACACCGAGATTAATCCAGGCAGAGATGAATAATGCAAGGCTGTGACTTTACGAAGTGGTAAAGTGCTACAAGAGACAGTTAAGGATAATGACAAAGATTGACAAAGTAATTTTGGAAGGAGAGGAAGTCTCAAAACAGAAAAATGAAAGCTTTATAATGCCCTCCATACCATATCCGCAGAGATTTCAGAAATCAAAACTTGACAAGCAGTTTTCAAGATTCCTGGATATTTTCAAAAAACTGCATATCAACATACCTTTTGCAGAAGCCCTGGAACAGATGCCTAGTTATGCCAAGTTCATGAACGAAGTTTTGTCGAAAAAAAGGAAATTGGGTGAGTTTGAGACAGTGGCGTTAACCGAAGAATGCAGCGCGATTATACAGAATAAATTACCACTAAAGTTGAAAAATCCAGGGAGTTTTACTATTCCATGTGAGATTGGTAACCAATTTTCGAGAAGAGCGTTGTGTGATTTGGGGGCCAGCATAAATTTGATACCGCTATCAGTCTACACTCAGTTCGGACTAAAAGCACCAAAACCAACAAATATCAATTTGCAGTTGGCAGATAGATCAGTTACGTATCCAAGGGGTATTGTGGAAGATGTTTTGGTAAAGGTTGATAAATTTATCTTCCCGACGGATTTTATTATTCTGGATTGGGAAGTAGACAAGGAAATCCCCATCATCCTCGGTCGACCATTCTTAGCAATGGGTAGAACTTTGATAGACGTATAAAAAGGTGAGTTAACAATGCGAGTCGAAGACCAAGAAATAACCTTTAATGTATTCAAATCAATGTGATTCCCAAAAGAAGAGGGTGAATGTCTGAGGATAGATGTAATGGAAGAGATAGTGAATCACAAACTCAGAAGAAGTCATTTTGAGGATCCGTTAGAAGCAGTTTTGGTCGGGATGGACAACTACGATAATGAGGAAGAGATAGGTTATGTCAAATGGTTAGATGCATTATCAGTTTCCAGGAAGTTCCGAAAACCGTTTGTGGGCTCACGCTGTGTTCTTTTTCCGGCAGGTAATCAGGGGTGATCAGGATATGTGGGATGAGAGCTACCTTTGATCCAAATGAGTAGATTAGTTTTGAGAATTATTATTAGACTTGGTGTTCATAATATTTTGTTAATGGATGTTTGGGCCATTTTGGCATTTATTTCTTATTAGTAGAGACTATGTAAATGTGGAGTTACTGCTATTTAAATTGGAGTATGTGACTTTAGGTATTAAATTTTATTGGAGATATTTTGAGGTTTATTAGAGGTTTGTATTCATTATGTATGTGCGTGACATCCCTTTTTCCTTTTGGGAAAGGGGGTGTTACAGAGTTGGTATCAGAGCTTAGGTTATGATCTTGTAGATTGCCTTTTAGGCTTGACCTGTGAGTTATGGGTAGACCACTGGGTAGTTATAAGATTTGTATTACGTTTGATTTTCGTTCTGCACAAATTTGGCCTTGATTATTTTTTTTGATCATTGATATATATGAAACAACCATGGTCAAATTCCGAGTCCGGAACAAATCTTGGGTCAAATCCCAAGTCCGAATCGAATAAAATCCATCAAAATAAGGCCTCAAACTACTGGCCCAATAGTATCTTCTTGGGTCATCTTAGCCCACCACAGGCTCCCAAAAGGTCATGGCTTGAAGGTACTATTGGTAGTTACTTAATTCCTTATATGCAGACAAATTTTCCCCCTATCTTTCGATGTGGGACTGGGGTGTTACAAACTCCCTCACTTAAATTTCTGACGTCCCCGTCAGAATCCGATCACACACACGGCCCAAAGATCTTTGCCTCTCTAGCCATTGTGGGATAATACCGGCTGGCTTCGTGTCCTCACCTCCGGACCTTCATCTCTCCATTGTGGGATAATACCACCATCCTTCGTGTCCCCACCTCCGGCAACCCGGTCGGATGACCCGACCAGAGCTTTCGAGAGTCGGCTCTGATACCATATGAAACAACCCGGGTCAAATTCCGAGTCCGGAACAAATCTTGGGTCAAATCCCAAGTCCGAATCGAATAAAATCCATCAAAATAAGGCCTCAAACTACTGGCCCAATAGTATCTTCTTGGGTCATCTTAGCCCACCACAGGCTCCCAAAAGGTCATGACTTGAAGGTACTATTGGTAGTTACTTAATTCCTTATATGCAGACAAATTTTCCCCATATCTTTCGATGTGGGACTGGGGTGTTACAAACTCCCCCACTTAAATTTCTGACGTCCCCGTCAGAATCCGATCACACACACGGCCCAAAGATCTTTGCCTCTCTAGCCATTGTGGGATAATACCGGCTGGCTTCGTGTCCTCACCTCCGGACCTTCATCTCTCCATTGTGGGATAATACCACCATCCTTCGTATCCCCACCTCCGGCAACCCGGTCGGATGACCCGACCCGAGCTTTCGAGAGTCGGCTCTGATACCATATGAAACAACCCGGGTCAAATTCCGAGTCCGGAACAAATCTTGGGTCAAATCCCAAGTCCGAATCGAATAAAATCCATCAAAATAAGGCCTCAAACTACTGGCCCAATAGTATCTTCTTGGGTTATCTTAGCCCACCACAGGCTCCCAAAAGGTCATGACTTGAAGGTACTATTGGTAGTTACTTAATTCCTTATATGCAGATAAATTTCCCCCCTATCTTTCGATGTGGGACTGGGATGTTACAGTTTGACACTCTTGACCGACCCGAGGGGGAAGAGAAAAAAATTCAAACCATCAATAGAAGAGTCACCAGTGCTAGAGTTAAAACCTCTACCATCTCATTTGAAGTATGCCTATTTGGGAAAGTCTGACACCTTACCAGTTATTGTATAGGCGGATTTGAATGACACTCAAAAAGAAAATTTGTTGAGGGTAATGCGAGAGTATAAAACAGCAATCAGAGGGACTATAGCAGATATTCAGGGAATTAGTCCATCATTTTGTATGCACAAGATTCTACTTGAAGGAGCAAAACCAACCATTGAGCAACAAAGAAGGTTGAATCCCATCATGAAGGATGTGGTTAAGAAAGAGATCATAAAATGGTTGGATGCAGGTATCATTTATCCAATCTCAGACAGTTCTTGGGTAAGTCCTGTACAATGTGTACCAAAAATATGGGGAATGACTGTGGTTAAAAACGAAACTAATGAACTCATCCCCACTAGAACAATTACATGCTAGAGGGTATGCATGGATTACCGCAAACTGAACAAACCCACGCGCAAGGATCACTTTCCCTTGTCATTCATTGATCAAATGTTGGATAGGTTGACGAGTCACCAATTCTATTGTCTATTAGATGGGTATTCCAGTTACAATTAGATTGCCATGCGCCGGAGGATCAAGAAAAAACCACACTCACGTGCCCTTATGGTACTTTTGCATTCCAGCGTATGTCGTTTGGTTTATGTAATGCCCCGACAACTTTTCAACGATGTCTGATGGCCATCTTTTCGGATATGGTAGAACAGAACTTGGAAGTTTTCATGGATGATTTTTCCGTGTTTGGTGATAGTTTTGATTTATGCCTGAAAAATCTGGTTTTATTTTTGAAGCGCTGTGTGGAGACAAATCTAGTTCTCAACTGGGAAAAGTGTCACTTCATTGTGCAAGAAGGATAATTCTAGGGCATAAGGTTTTTGTATCAGGGTTAGAAGTCGATAAAGCAAAAATTGAAATTATTGAGAAGCTACCTCCACCAACTTCTGTGAAGGGAATAAGGAGTTTTTTGGGACATGCGGGTTTTTATCGACGTTTAATTAAAGATTTTTCCAAAATTTCGAAACCCTTATGTTCGTTCCTTGAGAAAGACGTGCCGTTTAAGATGGACCATTTGTTCTTAGAAGCTTTTGAAGTATTAAAAAAGAAATTGGTTACAGCTCCAATCATTGTGGCCCCCTATTGGATTTTACCATTTGAGCTTATGTGCGACGCCAGTGACTACGCGGTTGGAGCAGTATTGGAACAACGACGAGATAAGATCTATCACACTATCTACTACTCCAGCAAGACGTTGACGGATGCTCAGTTGAACTACACTACCACTGAAAAAGAATTACTTGCGGTCGTATTTGCTTTCGACAAATTTAGGACTTATCTAATATGGATCAAGGTAATTGTCTACACTGATCATTCCGCAATAAAGTATTTGATTGAAAAGAAGGATGCTAAGCCAAGGTTGATTCGGTGGGTGCTTTTACTTCAAGAGTTTGATTTGGTGATCCGGGATAGAAAAGGTACCGAAAATCTGGTGGCGAATCATCTTTCTCGGTTGGAAAATTTAGAAATTCAGCAATTCAGCATAAAGATGCAGTCATGATTAATGAGATGTTTCCAAATGAACAACTTCTCCAAGTTACAATGAAAGTGTCGTGGTATGCGGATTATGTGAACTATTTGGTTAGTAATGTGTTCCCTCCAGATTTGAATTCTCAACAACGGAAAAAGTTCATCCACGATGTCCGATAATATTTTTGGCAGAGCCTTTTCTGTTCAAGACTTGTGCGGATCAAATGATTCGACGATGTGTGCCACATGAGGAGATGGATAGCGTACTTAGTCATTGTCACTCATCAGATTACGGAGGCCACTATGCAGGTGATAGGACAACAGCCAAAGTGTTGCAGTCAGGATTTGTTTGGCTTTAAAGACGCATATCTCTACGTGTTGAAGTGTGATCGGTGCCAACGAGTTGGTAATATCTCGAAACGCAATGAAATGCCGCTTAATACAATTCTTGAGGTTGAGTTATTTGATGTGTGGGGAATTGACTTCATGGGACCCTTCCCATCATCCTTTAATAATCAATACATACTGTTGGTTGTAGATTATGTTTCAAAATGGGTTGAAGCCGCTGCATTACCCACTAACAATGCCAAGGTAGTACTACGATTCTTGAAAAAGAATATTTTCACACGATTTGGTACACCGAGAGCGATAATTAGTGATGAGGGAACTCATTTTTGTAACAAGCAATTCACCAAATTGCTCACCAAATATGGGATCCGACACAAGATCGCTACAGCATATCATCCCCAAACCAATGGCCAAGCAGAAGTTTCGAATCAGGAGGTTAAGCGAATCTTGGAGAAAGTTGTAAATCCGTCACGAAAAAATTGGGCAATGCGATTAGACGATGCCTTATGGGCATATCGAACTGCTTACAAGAATCCTATCGAAATGTCACCTTACAGGATGGTTTGTGGAAAAGCGTGTCATCTTCCGGTAGAGTTGGAACATAACGCATACTGGGTCATTCGTAAGCTAAATTTTGACTTACAAGCGTCTGGTGAGAAATGATTACTACAGCTAAATGAGATGGAGGAATTCCGGCACAACGCCTATGAGAATGCCAAATTGTATAAAGAGAAAGTCAAGACATGGCATGATAAGATAATCTTTGATCGGAAGTTCGAACCAAGACAAAAAGTATTGTTATTCAACTCTAGATTGCAGTTATTTCTCGAGAAATTGAAATCCCGCTGGTCTGGCCCTTTTGTGGTTATAACCGTCGCTCCACACGGAGCTGTTGAGGTAGAGGAACCAAATACAAAGCGAACATTCAAGGTAAATGGTCAAAGGCTGAAGCATTGCATCTCACTAATCCGGCGAACAAATGAGCAAAACAGCAAAGTCGGGCTGACGACTATAAACCAAGTGCTATGGGGAGGCAGCCCCAGGGTTTCATTTAGCATTTTAGTTAATTCAATTTAGTAGTGTAATGATTTAGTTCAATTAGAGTAGACTGTTGGATTGTTTTATTGCTAGTACTAATATACGTGCATAATATATCAGGAAGTACAGTTCAGATGGTACCCAGGATCAGGAGTCAGCGCCCCAGCGCTCAATTATGAAGCGAAACCAGCGCCCCGGCGCTGACCAACAATGTTTCCACAAATCTTCAACGCCCTGGCGCTCCAATACAGAAGGGTATCAGCGCCCCGGCGCTAGACAGTAGTGTTTCCACAAATCTTCAGTGCCCCAGCGCTCCAATACAGAGGGGTATCAGCGCCCCGACGCTAGGCAGCAGTGTTTCCACAAATCTCCAGTGCCCCGGGGCTAAGGAATTACCTCAAAGCTGTAGCTCAGCGCCTAGGCGCCCACTCACGTTCAAATCCCAACGCCCCGGCGCTGGGAGGTCAGGTTTAAAAAAAAATAAAATGGTTTTGACGCCCTTTCAGGTACGCAACTCCCCCACTACTCCTCGCCCGTTTCTAACACGATCATAACTTCCCATTCTATTCAACTACACCATTACTATTCATTTTAAATACTAATTGATTGTCTCCTTGGTAACTCATATGGATTAGCAATTCAGATTTCTCCCCTATTGATTTTCTTCTACATCCAAGGTAAATCTTACAATACATCTAAACTTCTGCTACTAATTCTTTCATGCTTGTTAATAACTTGAGGTTTGGTTGTCACGAATATGATCTTTGTGCTTAATGGAGTTGATATGCTAATGGTTTTGAATGATATATAACAAGGTTGTGCCATAAGGGATTTTTAGACTGCCCACCAGGTGTTTGATAAATTGTCTACGAGACTATTAATTGCTAAATATTGTTTTTCTTCGCTTCCATGCTCATGAACATTAACGTACTCACAGAGGCATGCTTAACCATGCATTTAATTTAATATTGTTGTTTCATTAACGCATGTATGTGGGTATAGTATCATCTCATAGGAATGGGAAATAATCTCTATTGCCTCCTCCTTATTTAACTGTCATGTCTGCTTATACTTATTCCATCGTTTAAGTTTGGTGGCATAGTATGATCATTGGGTCTCTTATAATGCCTGTGACAAATTATACTACCCTAGGCTAATAATCGTGTATGATTGCAGTTTATTATAATGGCATAAAAGCGTCAACGAGGAGATGGTTCTGGTTCATCCTCGGCCCCGACGAAATTTGACAACAAGAGATTTGTTAGTGCCGAAGCCCAAGAGCGATACAACTGTATGGCAACACAATCTCTAGTCCCAGAAAGGGGTTTAAGGCCAGACCACACAAAGGAAGGGGAGATCGCAGTTATGATCACTGAGCGGAGCTGGTTCACTTTCACCGAACAACCTGATCCGACGGTCATTGCAGTTGTAAAGGAGTTGTACACCAATGTTTCTGAGCACTTCCACTATGGCGTCTATGTGCGGGGAAAAACGGTAGAAATTGGTGAAAGATGAAATCAATGGTTATTATCAATTGCCTACTGCGGGTCAACGTAATGCGTATGCCAGTTTTGTGAGCCAAGGACCGGATTATGATTTATGAACTAATCATTCGCGAATTATGTCAACCGAGTACAACTTGGACACTGCATGAACGCGAAAGCATGACTTTCCCCCACTCACGCCTTAGTTTATATGGAAAGGCTTGGTATGCCTATATATGTGCCAAATTGATGCCATGCACACATGTCAGTGACGTCACTAAAGAAAGGGCGGTTTTACTATATTCTATAGTTAAAAGGTATGAAGATGGACGTCGGTCTGATAATTCAACAGTAGATCGTGACGGCTGCACGAGGGAGTACCACGAGAGGTTTACCACACCCTTCCCTTATTTGTGCGATGTGTACTAAATTTGGGGTTAAATGGAAGTCGGATGAAATGATTCAACCCTCGATGTCGATGTTAGACCATAAAATGATAAGGAGGTACCGGGTGTGGACAGGTGGTGCAAATCACCCTGCGGATTGGACTTTATAATTACTCAAGCTGAAACACAACAAGCGCTTGCAACAACGGTTTCAGGATCCTCATCGGTTGTCCGTCGTGGTGTAGTTCCCGATGCAGTTCAGCGTGAAATTGATGGTTTGTTCTATAATATTGAATCCCAAAATGTCCGACTCGCTAAACGGCAAGATGTTATATACGGGTTTGTGGTCGACTACTTCACGACTCAGCCAACTATATATGCTCGGCTTCATCCCACGGTCGATCCTAGCCAATTCCCGACTGCTCCTGTTTTGCATGTGTTTCCCCCTTCTGATCAAGAGATGAGTGACGATGAGGAGGTTGCCCTGGATGAATGACCTCGTCAAGGAAGTCTTCTGTTTTAATTGCTATATCCTTCACATGAGGACATTGCTCACATTAAGTTTGGGGGTAGTTTTATTTGCATTTTAGGATTGCATGTTCATAGTAGATTGTTGCATTTAGGTTGTGAATGTGTTAGTACACAGTGTCTGCATTTTCATATCTTGAGTATGGTGAAGCATGAAATCTTTAGATGGCCAATGATAAAATTTGTGAATTAAGTTTTAACTTGAATGAATGGAACAATGAAGGCATAGGGTAACTTAAGGTGCGTTTTGATTTGATTTATTGAATAAACCCTGTTTTGTGCTCAAAGTCAACTTATTAATGAAAACCTGAGTTAATCGAACTGAAAGGATTTTGACTGCGGACGGATATATTTTCCCCTTCAGAATATAGTTACCTTTGTGTTTTGAACCTTTTTAGTCAAAAATAAATAAATAAATAAATTGACTAAGTTATCTTTGTGGTCTCTGTTACTCGAATAAGTAAGCCCTTAGGAGTGTCTCTACACTTGGCGCCCTAAAGCTATCTGGTTTGGGAGTCGTCGGTCGAAAATTCAATTGGATAACTTTGAAAAGCCTAATAAAAATTAACATTGCACTAGTCAAAATAAGTAATATAAATAAATACTTGACTGAGTTTAGTTTTGTGGTCTTTGCTATTCGGGTTATTAGATTGGAAGGGGTATCTTAAAACCTAGTACCTAAAGTCATCTGGTTTGGGAGTTACTAGTCAAAAGCTCGATACGTGGGTAGTATTTATCGCCTAAGAAAATTAAACATTGCACTGGTCGAGTTAAATATATATCTTTATAATAATTGAATAAATGGTTTGATATGCGAAGAGACCAATATTTTGCAGGGGAAGTTTACATGTTAATCTGTCTGTGAGTCTTCTGATCTTCAGGTTTATTTGCAATATGGTACAATTGATATGTTGATATATACACAATGTGGGTTGGAGATAGATCAGAATGATCGTTTCTTGGGTTAACTGAAGTTTGATTTTGAACATTCATTTGGGTTGAATTTAAGGATCTTTGAGGCTAGTTTGATATATTTGTGTCGAATCATGTTTAAGTCGTTCATTAGTAATTGCATGTGTTTTATTAGTTATAGACATTGCTTGGGGACAAGCAATAGTTCAAGTTTGGTGGTATTTGATGAGTGGGTAATATACACATGAATTGGATATTATTGGACTTGAATTATTGCTGTTTTTAAGTCTTTTAGGATAATTTTTATGTGTTTACTTGTTATTTTGCAGGATGAGGCAAAACAGGGACAAGGGAATTTCAGTATCATTAATGGCAAAATCATAAATTGATGGTCAAGGGTACATCGCCGTGGCGCTATAATAATCAATACTAAACCCAGCGCCGCGGTGCTGGGGACAGAGAGGATTGAGCAGGGTGTCAACAAGAGAAGTTGATTGGAAATTGGAGTCTGATGGGGAACAAAGTTATTTAAGGAGAAGAAACGTGTTGCGTAGGGGACATATAGAGAGCTGGAGACTAATTGGAGAAAACAGAGAATCGTGCAACGGGATTGAACTGGAAGATTGAAGATTGGAGGACTTATTTTAGAGTTTTCTTCTTCTTCTCTATTTCAGGATTTTAATTCTATTAAGATGATTTTTATGGGATTTCTAGTTTTAATTTTCAGTATGAACTAACTTTTCATTAAGGCTACAAATTGAACATTTTATATTTATGAATTGATTATTCAGATTAATCCAGTTATTTAAGTCAATTTGAATTGTTTATCATGTTTTGTGTTGTGTTTATTGATTAATTATTAGGCCAATAATTATTGTGTTACACTAGATGAATTCGGGAGATGAAATCAAGGGTTAGAACTGAATGTGATAACATGTATGCTTAATTATTTGCATAAGATAAATAATTAGGGTTGTGGATTGAATAAGAACATCTCTTTTCACTGCATGTAACAATTGGGAATTGGAATTAAATAAATTTAATTCTGTTATTTTGCATAGGGATATCACAGAATAAATTGAGTTAAATAAATGTTATCTGCCCACTTGGAAAAGGGTTTTTTAACAATTAGAATTCCTGTTAACAATTTGGGTGAAGTAATAACCAGAGAAACTGGATAGTTGATTTGTATTTCATAATTGGGGATATTGTAGTCTTAACCTTTAATTATTTGAATCAATTTCTAGAGTAAGACAGTTTTAATTAGTTAAATTTAGTTTTCTTAACTAGAAAATCACAATTTACGGTTGTTTAAATAAAATTGAATTGATAAAATACTAATAGTTGGAATTTGTTAATTAGGATTCCTTGTGGGTACGACACTTTACTTTACCACTTTATTACTTGTTGATTGTGTATGCTTGCACGCAATTGTTGATTGTGAAATCAATTAACATTTGACGAAACCTTTTTAATATATATACAGGCAGATGTATTGTATGTTTCTGCGGGAATAGTGTTATTGTCATTTAAAGCTGGTGCTTCTGCATTGTTCAAAAGTTTAGAACTGAAGTACTATATGAAAGGACCTTAGAACATCTAATTAATATTATTTGATAGAATCTCCTACATTTGGGCGCGGTAAATAATCCTTGTTCAGTATGGATTATAAGATCAGAATGCTTTTGACTTGTCCAGAAGGCAGCACCAAGCATTACCTTCAACCAAAGTATAAGGCCATCCATGATAATAGATTTGCATGCAAACAAGCAGCCAGACAGAACCCATGGTACATAAGATACCATTACATTGACATAAACCATTACTCTTGCTGCACAAAGCTCTTGTGCAGATATGGATATCAGCAATATGACACAGAGAGCATGGCACAAAAAAAGTGGATATAAGCAATCTATAACACGATTTTAGTATCCAACATAATTAGTCATATGTAATCATTACCTGTATAAAGAAAATTGTCGACCTCCTCGTACAATAAAATCCTGAATGTGTTATATAAAGTTAGACATATTTCTAAAAGAAAGTACCATATACACAATAGAAAAAGCAACCAAATAGTGCCAATTATTTAGGCTTCAATCACATAGAATTATAAACCAAACACAGTACGGAAAATATCAATTCCCATAAAAATGCAAAGTAATTTTTAGCAGTGATACTAATAAGTAAAAATTGACGGTGGTTGTGCAATATTACTATTGTTATCATCTTTCAGATGTCAGAAACCAAAATTTTAACGAGAATATTCTACAAATATCACGAGTATAGCATACAAATTTAGGGTATTATAATATTCAACTTCTAGAAGCCTGTTCTTTTAAATACATCTTTTTTTAATTTTGAGAAAAGTTGTGCATCTAAGTATGTACCATAAGTTGAACACCTGCTAATAATCTCACACCAGTTTAACTTTTCATGTACCAGAAGATTTGAGGATTTAATTGTACCTGAGTAAAGATGGCCTTGGCCTTGGACACACGCAAACGTGTTGCAATTTCCTTTGCTGCGAAGCTGTCAGCTATTGAAACAACAACAAATCCAGCAAATATAATGGCCAAGTATATAATGACTGCACTGACAGTCATTGGCATGTCAATTGCTATGGCATCTCCCCTTGCGAATACTGCATCCAGTGCACTCGCTACCAACCTATACAATGGTTGTAATTATGTCAAGAGACACAATTTTGAATTTGAAAATATCTCAAATTGACTTCCAAAAAATCAATTTTGATCCTATATTTTGGAACATAGGAAGTATAATTTAGGAAGACATTAAGATACGGAACACAGGACTATATGGAAAGAACTCTAGGGGAAGCAGAAACAGTTATACCAACATTTTCCATATGTGCTCTAAATTGAGTATTACCACTAGACTAATTAACTACCTTACCTAGATTTCATGCAATTAAATATGAATATTGAAAGGTCATAATCAAAATACAGTTACACAAACTATAGCATACATTACTTGTTCCCGGAGATCTTTTAGTGTCATCTGATTGACATCAGAATCATCACAACCATCATCCCTCCATACAATTGCTAAACTGTCATCATGTTTCTTTGGATAATTGGTTGACAGCAAACAACACTCAGCAATATTTAAAACTGCACCAGGAAGCCATGCTCCACCATGTTTTGACTTGTTGGAGGTATCTAGAATGCATTTTGGTGCTTCACGAAATAATACTGAAATTTCTTTCAGAACTACTGACCAGTATACCTAAAAACATTAATAGAAGATATACAAAGATTAAACTAGAAAAATGGTGTGCCATTATGCTTTGCAGTTACGCTAAAAGCAGACTTGTATGAACTTGCCTCAGGATGTTGAACTGAGAACTTATGAAATAGACTAAAACTCGTTATGGGATTCTTGTATGATGCCCCTAGAAGCTTCGGACCATGATTTTCCATAAGACGTCCTAAATTTGAGTAATTAGACTCATATCTGTCATATAATGAACACTACAATCAATTTGAAGAAAAGACTAGCATTAGAAACTACTTTTCTTAGTTAGCTCGCTAGCAACTGTTAAAATGATTCATGAAGAAGAATGAAAATAAATAAGTAAAAAAATAACCATCAATTTGCCGTCAAATTGTTTGTCAACCACTACACATTATTAATTTTGTGAGATTTAAAAGATGTGATATCATAGCCTTCAATAATTTTTGTGACCTTATTAATGGATACATGATATATCTAAAGAAAAGTAAGCATACCCCTCTCCAGGACTTGCAAATAAACTTTGCTCCACTCACTTCAAAACATTGAGATTGACAAAGATTTGAATCCAATTCTGTATAACTATACAAACTCTACAACCACAGTCAACTAACTTGCATTCTGCCCTGTTTTAAGTTCCACATATCACTACTCAAAGTTCAATTTATTTTAAATTTCCAGCTCTTTTGCAGTCTTAGTCAAGCTCATAAACTTTGTAGAGACTATGACGAAACTTACATCAGATAGTGGAGTTCAAGTAAAATGATGGAAAATGGAAAAACATAAAGAAAAAAGGAACCAAACAACTAGTGTAATGAAGAGTTCAAGTTGCACAAGTTATCAATCTTTTGAGTTAGGAACTTTTGTAAGATAATCCTCTCGGTGGAAGCACAACGACCTGTTAACATTGTTGACCCCATGTGACTTAATATATACTCTCACGGTAACATTGTTGAAAGACAATTTGAGCCATTTTCGAACACAAAACAAAATTAAGATGATTTATTAAAAACTATAAAACAATAAATCTTAAGATGAACAGTATTTTGTAGATAGTTTACAATATTCATCATTGTATTTACTAATATTAAAAGAATTCATATCATTTTTGAGTTTGAAAAAAAAATCAATAATAATCTTATATTTTATTCTAACCAGTTATGCAAGCATGGGCGGAACCAAGGGGGGGGGGGGGCGAGGGGGCATATGACCCCCACCAAAATTCTGCACAGGATATACATTAATACATATATTAATAGTCAATAGCATACATATATTAATAGTCAATATATATATTTATATACATATGCGTGATTTGGGTTTTTTTTATCGATTTGGGTTTTGTAGAGAGAAATTTCAGGATTGCTTGGAGCTTGTTTTGTTTTGGGGAGAGAAAGAAAATGCGTGATTTTCAAATTGAAGCCAAAAATAGGAAGCATTATATAGAGAGTGCTACTTAAGAAATATTGCTACTTAACAGGAATAATAGCAGTCCAAAATTTTCTACATACGCTCCATAAATTAAAAAATAGAATAAATTTTATTTTAAAATGAAATTCAAATGAAAGAACTTAAAACACAATCAAATTTGGGTCGCTACTTGAGATTGAAGAATAATCACAAAAACCAAATTCTTTATTTACCAAATTATTTTTTACAAACATTTTATATTTTTAAACATCGTGAATTTATTTCAGAGACTCCCCTTTGTTGATTTCTTTCTGAATTAATTTTCTTTGTTCTATATAAAAAATTGATATTTTCATATAAAAAATAATATTTCTACATGAATCCCTCTCACGTATTTCTACATGAAATAAAAGAATGTTTCTATATAAATTTTGATATTGATCAAAATTTTGAGACGTTTTCAAACTATGCAGAGTCGCAGGATATAGTTGCCTCTTCTCAGTCGTACAGCCGAAAGAAGCACTCCAAGCGTTAATAAATAATTTTTTTAATTATATATTTTGACCCCCTCTAAAAATGTTCTGGTTTTGCCATTGAATGCAAGTCTTGTTTTGAATGTCAGCTCACTCACTTGCGGGTGTGTGTGTATATATATATACTTCCAAAAGTCATTTTAATCACATATTTTTGAAAGAAACTAATAAATTATTTTCATCTTATATCATGAGTTACTTACATGATGATTATGATATATGAGTTGGAAAAATAACAAAAATACAATGGGCTCAAACATAAATAAAACAAAGCACAAGGATCAATGAATAATAAACTAAGAATAGGAGTAGTAGTAGAAAATGATCAGAAAAATTACAGCGACGGGAACCAGTAGAGAGGAAGGCCATTGACGGACACATCGTAGTTATGGTACACCGCATAGTAGACGAGCTGGTGCACCGCATGTGGGTGCGATGGTTCCAATAACCTCCGAGCCATGAGCTCGCGCCATAGCTCCTTGGGGTCCGAATTAGTAAGACCACCGGTTCGATCAATTGCGTGTTTTAGCTCAAAATATAATCTTTTGGCCTCCAATTCTCCTAATCCAGCTCCCATCAGTTCTTCTACTCCAATTTGGCTTATGCTTTTCCCCATTTCTCCCTCTATTTCTCTATTTCTGTCTAAATGTTTCAATATATATATAGTAGCCGTCTTCACTGCCAAAAAGGTCAGTGGAACATAATTTATTAAAATGATTGGAAAATTTAAAATTAGTTGTATTTTGTTACATAAATATATGTGTGTGCATTCTGTTTCTGATGCATAGGCTTTTATTTTACCTACTCTGCTCACCACTTTTAGCAACGGGATCGAGCGACAGTTTGTTATGTCGCTATAAAACAGATAAACGGACGACCGTTCTATGCGTCGTTAAAAGCTACGACGACGGTTCTCTGATACAACGGACCGAATCACCGTCCAATCCGTCGTTAAAAATAATGAACAAAATCTATCTAATAAAATACAAATGATTTTGAATTTTTCGCTCACTCAATAAATCATCTGGACCGTCCAAAGTTTGGGATAAATCCCACCGTTCATACATCTATCTAATAAAATATATCTATCTATCTAATAATCTAATAATAATTTAATAAAATACAAATGACTTTATGTTTTCCGCTCACTCAATAAATTATTTTAGTCGTTCAAAGTTTGAGATAAATCATATTGTCCATACAGTGCCGGAGGCACGGGACCCGACTAGTATGTTAAATAAAGGAACAAACACTTATCCTCTGCGTATGTATATATGTGTGTGGTGGGATGAGGGTTGTTAGGACATGCGGTGCAAGAGTATCAACCACCTTGTGTATGGGCCGTATGGCAGCTAACTTATTCATTTTACGTAAAAATCCAAAGGGTTACTTAAAATTAAATGTTACTCTAAAGATAAAAAGAAAAGTAATACTTATGTTTCAAAATCCAAATAAATGAGCAAGCTAAAAAACTTTTTTAAACAATAAATATAAAATATAAAAAATGGTATACATGTCCACAAATCTCATGACCAAACTAGATTGAGAGTAAAACTTTAAAAAGAGATAAAGATAAAATAATAATATATAAATTCTTTCTTAATTCTTATATATCTCATATATAAAATTATGATAATGTATATCAAGACTCATAAAATTTATTTATATTTTTTTGGATAATTTTTTTAAAATGTAATTTATTTATTCTCTAATTTTATTTTAATTATAAGTCGCAATATAATAAAATTGAAGGGGTATAATAAAGCAAGAATATATATAAATTCTTTTTTACATCCTCCTATCTACATATATTTATACATGTGAATATTTAACATAGTTTGTAGTCACATATTACTCTCTCACAATTTTACTTGTTATAATTTAAAAACATAATCCTATTAAAAAAATTATTTTTAAAATTTTCATCTTAACTACTATATATTATGATCATGTTTGTTTTAATTAATGTTCTGACTCTTTTTTTTTCTTTTTTAAATAATAAAATAAAGAAAAGAGAGGATGAAAATGAGTGTGGTATTACTTTCAATAACAAATTTAACATTGTTATTTTTTTATTATTATTGAAATAATAAAATAGAGGAGAGAGCGACTAAAAAAATGAGTGTGGTTGTGCTTTGGATGACAAAATTAAGAGTGTTATTTTGATTTTTTTTTCCCCCTATGTATTCACAAGACAAGTATGGTATGCAGGAGAGGAAGGAGCTTTTTTATTTTCATGCCCGCAAATCAAAATCGGTGAATCATCATTCCTCCGAATTTCCTCCGTTTTGTCTGCTGTCATCTTCATAACTTCTACGCCGCCGGGAACCTACGAATCCCAGGTAAAAATCGTTCATCCCTTTCTTTGAATTGGTAGTTAGGTCTTTTAATTTCATGTTTATTGTTTGTATATGATATAATTTGAATGTGATGCCCAAAAACATAATACTTCATTCTGCAAATAAACTATAATCAGTGGCGGAACCATAACATTTTTAGAAGGGTCAAAATATCAGTAAAAAAAATTATTTATTTATTGACGCTTGGAGTGTTTCTTTCAAATTCATTTTGCATAGTATTTCACAACATATTATTTCAACTCTTGTCAATTTTTGAGTTGTGAGTCTAATGACTTTAAATACATATACATATATAATATATATATATATATATATATATATATATATATATTAATTTCCTCCGAACTATGGGACTATTAATTAGGGTAAAATACAAATGTGACCGCTGAACTTTAGGTGTTTTTGGGTTGTATTTAAACTCAAATTTTTGATTTTGTTGTGCCTTGGATTTGATCACACAACCTCCTATTTAAAATGTTAGTCACAAGACCACTCAAGCTACAAAGGCTTATTGTTTAGTTTATCCAACAAATAAGTTATATACTTAATCAATCAATTCCTCCACTAAAAAAAAGGGAGAAAATTGTAATCTTAAGATCAATTAAGTTTATAAAATTAGAAAATAAAATAAAATATTTTATAATAAAATATGCTAAAAAAGTATAAGAAAATTGTGAAACCCCAGATTTTATGAATAAAGAATTAATTTTCTCGAAATAATTTTTTTTATATTATGGTGTGAATTTGAGATAATGTTATAGTTGAGGGTAATATTTATAAATTTTGCAAAGTATGCAAGTTGTCATATTATATTCGATTGGTCGGGAAATATTCGTTTTAAACAGGAAATATTCGTACGACGCCACAATCATTGGTGGACCCCACAACGGAATTATTATCGGATTGAGAAAACGACAAAAATATTTTATTAAAAATAACGGCGGAAATTTTACGGTTGATACTGTTGACCTACTCGGTAGTAAAAGTACAGTAATACGTGTTGTTGCATAGTGGCATACGGTATTAATTATTGATATTTATGTGAGAAGTCACTCAATTTTGTTCAATTATTGTTACAATAGTTATTGCATAGTATCTCACATTATTTGATTCAATTATTGTTGATTTAGAAGTTTTGTTTTATTCGTATTATTAATGTAATAAAATAGAAACATCTTTTTATATAAAACAGAATACTTTATTAAAGTTATTCTATAAATAAAATATATTATATTCTATTATGTATAGTATTTTGCATAGTAAAATCTTTTTATATAAAACAGAATACTTTATTAAAGTTATTCTATAAATAGAATGTATTATATTTTATTATGCATAGTGTTTGCATAGTGTCCGCATAGTATTTGCATAGTAAAATTTTTTTTATATAAATAGAATATATTATATTTTATTTAAAAGATTTTTCTTTAAATATGAACCGTCAAATTAAAGTAAATCAATCTGGACCGTTCATGGATTAGTTACTATGCATTCCATTTTCCTATAAATAGAAGTTCATTCCTTCATTATTTTTTTACGAATTCACTGAAACTCTAGAGAGATAAACTATAGAGAGAAAGAAGAAAAATTTTCTGCTACTTCACTACTCTTATATCAAGTATTATTTTACGGTAAGAGATATTATTCTTTTGTATTCCAGAAGATAACTTCTGTTATTCTATTTCTTTATTGTTCTGTTGGAATAACCTGTATACGCGGGCTATCCTATACTTGGTGACATTCTTCTATTATTTTGTCTTTATTATTCTGTCGGAATATTCTGTCTGTGCTATATGCCGGACCTGGTTCCATTTTTATTATTCCGTCTTTATTATTCTGTCGGAATATCTTGTCTGTGCTATACGCCGAACCTGGTTCCATCATTTATTATTCCGCATTTATTATTCTATTGGAACATCCTGTCGGTGTGAATTTCACCTGACCTGGTTCTGTTATTATTATTCTGTTGAAATAACCGTCTATGCAAAGTACCGCATGTATGGTGATATCTTTTGTTATTCCATTCGGTATTATACTCAGTTGATTAAAATTTTGACTTCTATACTCTATAAAATTAGTAGAATATCTTTGATATTTGCGCTTCATCCAGTATCTTTTCGTGAAAATATTCTTCTGAGCATTCTTGAATTTTACTCTACAAAGCAGTATCATGTTGACAATTTGGACGTTATTGGTTCCTGAACAAATTAATTCTTGAACTTGTTTAATTGAATTCTTATATCATTGTCAGCATCCTCATGTTTATGTTATGTTGAAAGTCATCTGTGGCCTGTAGTGCATAGATGGACTTAGTATGATTATGACCAGTGGTTATTCGGTATAATCATGACCGTAATGTTACAAATGATGTGAAAATTAAAAGTCCTCATTGGCCCGTAGTGCATTGATGGACAGTTTTTGGTATGATTATGACTATGGATTTTCTTCGGCTAAGGGAGCAAAGATGAATTATTTTATGGCATGATCAGGACCGTTGATGAAAACACGATTATATTTGGCCCGTAGTACATGGATAATTCGTGTTCGTGATACTAAAGAATATCATTGGCCTGTAATGCATGGATGATTTAATGATGTGAATTATTTATTGAGTTGAGTCTCAGCGATAAAAGTGATGAAAAATTTTTTAAATCATAAAAGATAGTAGATTTTATTCTCTACTTGACTCTTTTAATGGATTGCTTGTTTCGCTGTAGTTAAACTTGATGTCTATTGTATTTTATCAGTTTAACATTGTTGGAGGCTAATGATAATTTATTCTGCATTATCTTAGTCATAATATTTCTTACTGGATAGTTGAGCTCACCCTTTCTTTCACTGTTCTCTTCAGAAAATGAGAATATATCTGGGACGAGTCGGGGAACGGTGTGATGGTCCAGAGGATAGCATTAGTAGTCCTCACTATTCTGTGAAATAGTGTGATAATAATTATAATGAGGACTCCTTTTGAGTTTGTATAATCTAATATTTGTATTCAAACTCACAGTTTATGTTTTATCGTATTGTACATGACAGTGATATTAGTAAGTTGTATTTGAATTCTGTACCATGTATTTGGCGACCCAAGATGAGTGATGTATACCTAATTTTGGAGGCGTCACAAAAATAATAACATTTAAACAAATTACAAAGTTATAATTAGAAAAACTAATAAAAATTATTTACACAAATTAAAAAAACAAATATGAATATTATTACAAATTAAATAATTACACTTATAAAAACTAATAAGATTATTTAAACAAATTCAAAAAAATATTTAGAAAAACTAATAAAATTATTTAAACAAATTTAAAAAATACACTTAGAAAAACTAATAAAATTATTTAGACAAATTAAAAAATTACACTTAGAAAAACTAATAAAATTATTTAAACAAATTAACAAAAAATCAAAATTTGATAATGTAAATTAATTTTAGTTAATGTTATTTCACAGTAGCCCACTGCGGCAGACCTTCTTACTATGACCGCCGGTGGCCATAATGATCAATTAGCACAGGAGCACTTGGAGATGCTAATCTCTAGTTGTCATCGCCACCTGAGTACTAGTACTAGTGACCAAATTCCAACAACAACAACAATGCCTCCTCCGCCTCATGGTGGCCTGCTTCATCATCATCACTTATTTGGCTCTGATTCCACTACTACAGTACCTAATAATAATCTTACTAGTAGCACTGGAGGTGGGGGTGGATGTTTGGATATAGCTGATCAGAGTGGTGCATGGATTTGGATCACTCTTTTTGTTTGTAAGCTTTTATAATTTGTTTTATAATTTCTGGAAATGTGTGATATTTTGAATATGGGATGTGAGGAACAGGGGCCAATACAGGGGAGGGGATAGGAACAGATGAGAGGAGAGAGCACCGGGTTTTTATATATATTTTTAATTTTATTTTTTCTTTCTTTTTTAATAAAATGATCATTTTTTATTTGATTAAATTAATTTATAAAATTTAAATTTTGTCACAAATTTATATATAATTTTTTTAAAAAAATAATTAATAAAATTAAAATAACATTGACTAAAATTAATTTACATTATCAAATTTTGATTTCCTGTTAATTTGTTTAAATAATTTTATAAGTTTTTCTAAGTGTAATTTTTTAATTTGTCTAAATAATTTTATTAGTTTTTCTAAGTGTATTTTTTTGAATTTGTTTAAATAATCTTATTAGTTTTTATAAGTGTAATTATTTAATTTGTAATAATATTTATATTTGTTTTTTAATTTTTTAATTTGTATAAATAATTTTTATTAGTTTTTCTAATTGTAACTTTGTAATTTGTTTAAATGTTATTATTTTCTTATACTTTTTTTTATCATATTTTATTATAAAATATTTTATTTTATTTTCTAATTTTATAAACTTAATTGATCTTAAGATTAACATTTTGTCCCTTTTTTTTAAGTTGAGGAATTGATTGATTAAGTATATAACTTATTTGTTGGGTAAACTAAACAATAAGCCTTTGTAGCTTGAGTGGTCTTGTGACTAACATTTTAAATAGGAGGTTGTGGGATCAAATCCAAGGAACAACAAAATTTTTGATAAAATTTGAGTTTAAATATCAGTTTTGTGGCTCAATTTGCGTTGACCAAAAGAAAATGGCTCAATATCCAAAAATACTTAAAGTTCAGTGATCACATTTGCATTTCACCTCTATTAATTAGACTTTGAAGTTTTTAGTCAACTGATTAACTACTTTTATGGATAAATTATAAATTATAATATTTTACATTCAAAACCTTATATTGTGGTTCTGCTCATATTCCTTGGAGACAACTGAGAGGAGCCACTCAAAGTAAGAAAATGAATTAAGTTATTCTCATTTACAAAAAATTGATACCAAGGTATGATTAAATCAGTAAGACAAATGAGTGCAATATTAATTAATTAATTATCAAACTTATTTAACATTATTTTATCTTAAAATAATATTGTTAATTCATTATAGGTGGAAGGACATGAAGAAGCAAATGAATTAATACAATCGCATAACAAAGATCAAATTTAACTAACATTAACATACTTCAAATTCTTGGGTTGGGGGGTCATATGACCCCCCTAGTTCCGCCCGTGCCTGTAACTTTTATTCTTCACGTGTTTGGTATTATTATTTTTTTGGTATTAGTTATTGTGTGTGTGTGTATGTATATATATATATATATATATATATACGGAAATCTTCAAGAGCATAATTCTTAAATAGCATAATGTCTTAAATAGCATAATTTTATCAAAACGACGTAGTTTTGTAAGGACGCGGTGGCATTTTTGTAAATACCATGCCACCACGTATTTACAAAAATGCCACCGCGTCCTTACAAAACTACGTCGTTTTGATAAAATTATGCAATTTAAGACATTATGCTATTTAAGAATTATGCTCTTGAAGCTTTCCGTATATATATATATATATATATATATATATATATATATATATATATTTGTATGATTATACTCCATCCGTCCCAAATTAATTGTTTAGTTTTAATTTTTTAAAGTTAAATTGACCATTTTTAAAACTAATCTTTTTACTATTTTTGCTAAAATATAGGTGAAGATATTATAACCAAAAGAAAGTATATACAATTTATTACTAACCCCAATTTTTATAATTTTAGAAATATATTTATATATGCTTAATTATTAATTCTAAAAATAGTCAATTTGACTTAAAAAGGTCAAAACTGATCAATTAATTTAGGACGGAGGGAGTATTACCTTAGATATTGTTTAAGGGTTCATAGTATTTTTAGATGCTAATTTGTTGTTCAGCCAAAAATTTGTTATAATACTCACTCAGTTTAACAAAAAGAGTTAATAATTTTGTTTAATACTCCCTCCGTCCCAAAAATTTTGTTTAGAAAGCATTTAACCCTGATTTTCAGCATGTTGAGTATATTTCTAATCAATTTTCTATTGTGTTCCTTAGGCATGGAGGAGCAGTTTATACTCAGAATTCCACCTTCTGTTGCTGAGAGGATAGACCGCCTTTTAAGTGACAATGCTCCTTCGGAAGAAGACAAGTCCTTGGATTTGTCTTTCTCTGGTGAGTAATGTTTTGTTTATTTTTCTCAAGTTTTCCAAGTAAATATCTAGAAATTTTTGATCTACTTAAAAAAATTGTAGATCTTATTTTTTTCTCATCAAATATGCCATTGATTTGGCGTAGAGGGTTACCCTTTTCTTTATTCTAATAAACTTTTTTTATCAACAAAAAAATATATATAGAGAGGAAAAAAATCTAAACATGTACACCCTCTGTTCACACAAAGAATGTCTTAATATGTGACTGCATGCAAATTAAGGAAGACAATTTTGTTTTACCAATTTTCTATTTTTATTAGAAATGCTATTTCGGCAGCTTCTTTGAACCATGTATAAATACAATAGAGAAATATTTAGGTTATAAATTCTTATCACGGAAGTATCTGAACAAGTTTTGAGTTTGTAGTATTTATTTTCTGTCACTGTTGAGGGCTTTAAAATATGTTATTAATGTAGCAGACAAAGCACTTGAAGATTCAAAGTGAGGAACTTAGCGGGAGGAAAGAACATGAAATGTTGATAACTTTTTTTATTAGTCGAAATGTAGAAAACTTATGGCAAACTGTGCACTAGATTAAAAATGAATAGTTGTGATATATATTGGGATATTTCACTTGAATCCCACATCTGATAAATTCAAGAGTGTAGATGTGTTGATAAGTATGGTGGAATCTAAACCTAATAGGTTAACCTTTTAGATAAGGAGGTGGTCCAACATGCTTATTGGGCTTGATGAATTGATGTGGGATGTATTATGCAATTCCACTACAATATAATACAAATGTCATGAAAGAATTAGGAGAAATTCGATGGCGTTTAGACTATCGTAAACAGAAACAAGGACTGGATGGTAATGGAGGGACATAATCTAACACTGTAGGTGAATAGCTTGAAGGCTAATAGTTTACTGAAGAATTGATAGATCTAGATACTAAAAAGGAGAATGCTCGGATAACTGATGGAAGATTAGGAAGAGAATATTTTTAGGGAGGAAGTGAAATGTAACTTTGAAGAATATAAGAACACTTTGATTTCACTTGATTAAAATGATTCAAGTACAAGCTATATATAGGACTCATACGACATTTCTAGAACCACATTAATATGACCACATTCATGTACATGAATCTAACCATTACATGTTCCAAGATAATTCAAATACATTCATGTACTTAGATATCACAAATTCATGTACTAATATTAATTAAGATGTTTCTTGAATATTCTAGAATATATTTGGTTTAGTTAACAAGGCCTCCCGTAAACCAAATTTATTCTTCACTCCAAGCTTAGCGATTTGCTTCATGAATACTTCTCTAGAAATCGGCTTTGTAAAAATGTCAGCTACCTGTTCCTTAGATTTACAATACTTGATATAAATAATTCCATCATTCACAAGTTCCCTTAAGAAATGATATCGAATGTGAATATGCTTTGTCTTTCCATGAAGAACTGGATTTTTGGTAACTGAAATTGTTGAAGTATTATCACAAAACAAAGTTGGATCACCTTCTTGTTTTTGATTGAGATACTTCAAAATTCCTTCTAACCAAACTAGATGACATCCAGCATGTGCAGCCGCTATATATTCAGCTTCAGTTGTTGAAAGAGCAACAATTGGTTGTTTCTTTGAACTCCAAGAAATAGCTCCGCTTCCTATATTAAAAACATAACCTGAAGTACTTTTGCTATCATCAATGCTACCTCCAAAATCACTGTCTGTGAATCCAGTAAGACTAACTGGAACACCAGCTTCATAAAAAATTCCATAATCAACTGTGCCTTTCCCATATCTCAAAATTCGCTTTGCTGCCTCCCAATGTTCTGAGTGAGGTTTCTCCATGAACCTGCTAATCATACTAACAACAAACATTAAATTTGGTCTTGTGGCAGTTAAATACATCAAATTTCCAACCAAACTCCTGTAAATAGTTGGATCCACAAGCTTTCATTCACCTTTCTTGCTTAACTTGAGCCCAGTAACACATGGAGTTGAAACAGAATTAACATTCTCTATATTAAACTTTTTCAAAATTTCCCTTGCATATCTCCCTTGAGAAATAAAAATTCCCTTACTGGACTGACTAACTTCAATACCCAAAAAATGATGTAACTCTCCCAAATCAGTCTTGTCAAACTCTTGTTTCATTGAAGCTTTGAAATCATTAAGCATCTCCATATCATTTCCAGTAAAAATGAGATCATCAACATAGAGACTTACCACCATAAATCTTCCTTTTGAAGGATCAATTTTGGTGTATAAAGTATGCTCCTGAGGACATTTTTGAAAACCATTCTTCTCAAAGTAAGAATTAATGCGGCTATACCAAGCCCTTGGTGACTGCCTCAAACCATATAAAGCCTTCTTTAACTTGTAAACTTTCTCTTTTTCACCTTTCTTCACGAAACCGGGTGGTTGATCAACATAGATCTCTTCCTCAAGAAACCCATTTAAAAATGCCGATTTGACATCCATTTAAAACAATTTCCAATTGTTTTGAGCAGCAAGTGATATAATTAAACGAACAGTATCAAGTCTTGAAACAGGTGCAAATACCTCATTAAAATCTTCTCCTTCCTTTTGTGCATACCCCTTTGCAACGAGCCTCGCTTTGTACTTATTGACGGAGCCATCTGAATTTAACTTTGTCTTAAAAATCCATTTAACTCCAATGGGTCTTTTGTTTGGTGGTAAACTGACGAGCTCCCATGTGTCATTCCTTTCGATAGCCATAATTTCTTCCTTAATGGATTGTTTCCATTTTTCTTCTTTTGCTGCATCTTCATGGGAGATTGGATCTTCTCCTGCATAGAAAGCAAAGAAAATAGCTCCTTCATCTACTGGCTCCGTAGTATCATAAATCTCCTGCAAAGATCTTGTCTTGATTGCTTTGGGGCTGCTATCAGAAGACGCTCCTGTTGAGGATGATGGAACATCAATTGGGTTCAAGGATGGATTATCTTCACTTAGCATACTGCTACAACCTTCCAAATTCTCCACGAGCAATGGTACCTCATCTGCAGTGTTTATGTCAGCATCATTGAAAAAAGATTTTTCATCAAAGTTTACATCCCTGCTAATGACAATTTTCTTTGTTTTTGGATTATACAGCTTGTAGGCTTTTGACCTTTCACTGTATCCAACAAAAATACATTTTTCTGCCTTGTCATCAAGTTTTGTCCTTATTGCATTTGGTAAATGAGCAAAAGCTACACTTCCAAAAATCTTCAAGTGTTGAACACTTGGTTTTCTCCCATACCAAGCTTCATGAGGAGTACAATGTTTTAAACTTTTTGTTGGTGACCTGTTGATCAAGTAAACCGCACAAGAAACAGCTTCTGCCCAAAATTGGCATGGCAACCTTTTTCTTTTCAGCATGCATCTAACCATATCCATGATTGTACGATTTTTCCTTTCGCAAACACCATTTTGTTGCGGTGTATAGCGAACTGTCAATTCATGCCTTATGCCATTATCTTTACAAAAATGCTGAAAATCATTTAAAAGATACTCTGACCCTCGATCTGTTCTCAAAGTCTTTATGTGATAACCAGAAAATTTTTCAACTTCTGCTTTAAAATTTTTAAAAGCTTGAAAACTTTCTGATTTTTCATGAAGAAAATAAGTCCACACCTTTCTTGTGTAATCATCAATAAAAGAAATGAAGTATTTGTTACCTCCAAAAGATGACACTGTCATAGGTCCACACAGGTCTGAATGAACAAGTTCAAGTGGTTGCCTTGCACCCCAAGTAGATTTTGAGGGGAATGGATTACGGTGCAACTTTCCCAACTGGCATGCTTCACCAGTCTCCTCTGTTTTATTAATCTGAGGTAATTCATTCACCATTCCTTTCACTGCTAACAATTTTAGGCTGTCGAAATTCAAGTGGCCATACCTGTCATGCCACAACTTTGAAACTTCTTCATTAAAACCAGCGAAACAATGAAAATTTTCCACTTGGAGAGGAAGTGGAAATAAATTATTCTCCGCTAAGCTAATCTTTGCCACAACATGATTATTTTTTGACAGAGTACACAGTTTATCATGAAAGAATATGTCAAACCCTTTTCGCAAAAGTTGTCCAGTACTTAGCAAATTACTTTTAATGCCTGGAACAATATAAACATCTGACATTTTTTCAAATTTTCCAGATTTTGTTTTGAAAGTGACTTCTCCAACTCCTTTAATTGTATAGGCTCTACCATCACCAATTTTTATTTGCCCAAAATTTGACTCCACCAGGGTAGAAAATAAATCCTTATTCCCTGTCATATGTTTGCTGGCTCCACTATCCAAATACCAAACATGATTATTATTTTCTTGACAAGCAATTAATAATGACTCTGAACAATCTTTCTCAACTGATTCATTTTCATGCACCAATCTCGATTCTTTTTTGTTAGACGGCGCAAACCAACATTCACTGATTTTATGACCAGGCCTATGACAATGAAAACATTCAATATATCCTTTTCTCCCTCTTTGATTAACAACATGACCTCTTTCTCTTTGAGAATTGTTTGAATACTCAAATGACTCTTCCTTAAAATTATTATTGTAATTACCTTGTGATCTTCTTCCATTGCCACGAAAATTAGAGCCTCTACCTCTGTTTCCTTGGAAGCCACCTCTTCCACGTCCACGACCTCCTCCACGACCGAGACCACGAGGAGCACCTCGGCCTCTCGTAATTTCAGATTAGCTTGATCATTAGAAGGTGGATTTCTTTGATTAACACGAAACTCATGTGCTTTTAAAGAAGCTTGCAAATCTTCCAAAGATAATTTTGACACATCTTTGGACTCTTCGATGGCTACCACGATAAAATCAAACTTTTGTGGTAAGCTTCGAAGAATTTTCTCAACAACGTTTTGATCTTGCAAAACTTCTCCATTAGTTGCCATTTGATTAACAATTGAAGTAACTTTTGAAAAATAATCAGAAATAGTCTCATTTTCTTGCATTTGCAACTTCTCAAATTCTAAACGCAAAGATTGGAGTCGTACCTTTTTTACCTTTTCTTCACCTTTATATATTGATTGCAAAATATCCCAAGCTTCTTTTGAAGTGACTGCCTTCGAAATTCTATCAAAAATTGGTCTTTCAATTGCTTGATAAATTTGGAAGAGCGCCTTGTTATCCTTCTCCCTTTTCTCATTCAAACTATTTTTCTGGGCTTGTGACAAACCCTCTTCATTTTCTGGTTCTTCATAACCATCTTCAACAATACTCAACAACTTGAAGGACTTCAATAATACTTTCATATTATGGCTCCAATAATCAAAGTCTTCTCCGTTGAAGCGAGTAATTAGAGAGACTAAATTGTTTGAATTTGCCATCACCCCGTTGCTTTTAAAAAAAAAATCAAAAAATACCTTGTGTTGGATGAGGCTGATCGGATGCTTATTTGGGATTTGAAAAACTGGCAATACAATTCCTTTATTACCAAATCTTCTGTTACTTTATATTACAGGCTTTGAAATTCTCAAAACACAGGTGAATCATCCGTGAATGACAACAAGCACTTGCATGCGGCGGAAATTACAATAAGCAAACTTGGTGCAGAGGTTATGATGATGGGACCACGTGCTAACCTTACTCTGAATCTGTTCACATCAGATCAAGGCCTAAGCTATTTACTTTTAGCAGGCTGCTTCAGCTACTGACTTTGTTTGTTGTCAAATGAGACTCCGGATGTGCTCCTTTTTTTTTAACTAGCTCTGATGCCACTTGATGGAAGATTAGGAAGAGAATATTTTTAGGGAGGAAGTGAAATGTAACTTTGAAGAATATAATAACACTTTGATTTCACTTGATTAAAATGATTCAAGTACAAGCTATATATAGGACTCATAGGACATTTCTAGAACCACATTAATATGACCACATTCATGTACATGAATCTAACCATTACATGTTCCAAGATAATTCAAATACATTCATGTACTTAGATATCACAAATTCATGTACTAATATTAATTAAGATGTTTCTTGAATATTCTAGAATATATTTGGTTTAGTTAACAATAACTAATATATTATGCCATAGCATTTCTGAAGATCGAGGTTGGTTAAAAAAATAGGTGGAATGTTGATGATTGCACTCTGCATCAAAATGATGTAGAAATGATGAAAAATCATTGACTGATAAGGAAAAAGTGTGTATGTTGTGTGATTTGGAAGAGGATAAGGATTTTTTTTCTGGCTGCTTGTTTTCTGCCTTCTGTGTAGTATGCTTGAGAACTCATAAGTGCTTATGTTTCAGATGATGGGAGGAGCGGCACATTTGTCATAGGCAGTGATCATTTTCCTGCGTCACTCTTGGATCTTCCTTGCATTGTGGAGTCATACAAAACTTATGATGATAGTGTATTGATCAAAACTGCAGACATTGGTCAAGTAGACGCCTTTTTTTCTCTTAAAATTTCTTAGATGGGCATGGGTGAAAGCAAGAATATGAACTCTTTGCAGTTTGACAGATGATTATGGTGAGAGAAGAGGGTGATTCTGCATTTCTGCTCCAGATATGGTGGAGTACCGACATGGCCTCACCCCGCCTATGAGGGATGCTCAAAGGCGAAGATTTCGTAGAGAGCCATACCTAAATGTATGAATCACCACGTGATTTCCCAAACTCCTGTTCTTTGCTGTACTATTTTCCCTTTTCATGCTCGACATTTAGTAGGAAATGTCTGTGCCATCTGACGAGAATTATGAAAAATTTATTAGCCTACAACAGTTCATCATGTGGCACAAGTACAAAACTACTTTTTCTCTAAACCCTTCTTTTCTTTGAACTTCTGGTACTGGTTGTGATTTTTCACACTTTGCAGCCTGAGCTTGTGAGGCGAGTAGAGAAAGATCTGGTGAAAATCATGGCTGGTGGAACTGCTGAAAATGCTGATATCCTTGCTATTAGATTTCATCTACTTAACTTTGTCAAGCAATACACATATTCTTGTAGAGCATGAATAACTGAACTTTTAGATCATATCATTGGTTTGGTTTCTAAATACGAACAGTAAATCAATAATATAGGCAACACATGCATACACCAAAAATTATGCTGTCTTGTTTTGAATTAGAAGATCCTGCGTTATAACTGAGCACTATGTACACATTTTTACGCATGTTACTATTTAAACGCTTTTATATTCCTTTCACAAGTTTGCTGGATTGCCAATGTGAATATATTATTATTTTTTGATAATGTGGAGTATCCGGTCCGCAGTCCGACTAATCTACCCATCCCGGGTCATGCTTTTCATAAAGGCACAAATGCTTCGGAGGCTGGCACAAATGCTGAGGAACCGAAGAGAAGTGATTCCGATGATGAGTCTGGATGATTCAATATAATCTGTTGTATAATATTTGCACATTTAGTGGCAAAATTTGTCCTCAGGTTTCAATTTCTAAATTTCAGGCCATGGAGTTAAATTAATAGTGTTTCTTGTAACAAATTAAATATTACAGTCCGATTATTACACAAGCGAAATTATAGTAGGCCAATATTGTTAGAACTCAGAATCAGAACAAAAATGAAATTGTTATAGCAATTAGCCTCACTTAAAACATCAAGTGTTACAACAATTATAAAAGTGTGGTTAAATATATATTTTTGATTTTTCGATCAAAAATACTCTGTGAAAATTTTGAAATTATTATATTGTCACGTTTTACAAAAAGAGTTCTATTTATTAAAATTTAATAATATATTTTTCTTTCATGTTTATCTCTAAATATAATTAATGACTAATTTATGAATTATGATCTTAGAATTTTAACCTAAACCACCTTTAATTAGTTGGTGATAATTCATACTTTCTTCTTCTGCTTTTCCTCTTTTGCCCTTATAAATTTAATTACATTATTTGTTTTTTCTTTTTATATTAAATTTTTTATTTTTTTTATTTAAATTTTATAAAATTCATATTTTATCTCACATGATTTACACAGGCAGAGCGTGGCTGGGTGTGCCACCGGGTGCTGGTGTTAATAATGCAGATTTAAAATACAATAATAAAGTTTGGAAGTGGGAAGTTTTGTTTGCTGGTTTAATAAAGATGACAGCATGATTTGTCTATAAGTAGGTAATTAGGTATGATATTTGAGTTCTGATTAAATCACATCTTATCTACTAGTAGTAGCTCTTAACCTCAGATTCAATGTACTATTAAAATTTTAAAATATCTATAAATAATTAATAATTGATGCATTGCAGTTGGGATATAGTGCAATATTATAACTTAATTATAATTTCTCAAAGAATCTTATTTGACTTTTTAATTAATAATATACTCCTTCCGTATACATCAATTCATTAAATTTCAAAATTATTACGATTTATAAAAGTTTAGAATGAAATAAATTTTGTGATTAATAGTTTTTGTTATATATTGTACAGTTCACTTCATGCTCAATACAGTGCTGATACACAGGCGGAAAAGTGGTCTCTCCGTTTGCGTGTCAATACTGTATTGATCATAAAGTGAACTTACCATGAAATTATACTACTCCCGTGAAAAAGATTTGACAAATGTTAAAAAGAGTAATTAAAATATATATACATAGTTGACCATTTCTTATCTTGTTATAGAAGTATATAAAAAGCTACAAATTCAATTCTGTCAAAAATGTTGTTGACTATGTTTTTTATGTAACAACTTGGTTGACAAGCTCTCTTATATTATCCTCAGTCGACTCGCTCCAACTTAAAAACTTGGCTGTACAAGTTCGTTGGCCCTTTGCGCGTGTATTTTTGTCGGTGTGTGCGACAGTGCGAGGGAGGGGAGGGGGAGGGGGAGGGGGAGGGGGAGGGACTAGAAAGAGTGGGTTGTGGATTAAAAAGTCAATGTCTTGCTACCCAATCTGTTTGTTCACATCACTCTCTAATATTCTTTATTCTTCAAAGTATGGATATATATATATATATATATATATATATATATATATATATATATATATATATATGGGGAGGAGATCAGATCTTATGTCGCTATTTTTCCGGTCTCTCTTTATGTCTCCCCACTTAAATTTTGATACTTGGAATTTTATTTAATTTTAAAATTAATTGGTGTTAAGTAAGAGACTAAGTGTCAAAATTTAAGTGGGAAGACACAAGGGGACATAAAACATAGAGACATAGGATTTGCTCTCGAGAGAGAGAGAGAGAGGGGGGTACCCATAAAAAATTGATGATTGACTCATCATCAGATTTTACATTTATTAATATAAAATATGACAATTAAATATCATTGTTAAATCGGTTCTATGTTCGGTCCAGTTGATTTAATTTGGTCAAAATTTAGATTGTTGTCAAACCGGCGGTTCAACCGATAAAGTTGACCCGGTGAACCAATTTTTTATACTAAATTTTTTTAATATTAAAATTAACTACTTTTAGTAATATTGTAATTCAACTTTATTATGTTTTAATTTATAAAAATGAGTTTTTTAAATTTTTATTAATTAATAATAATATATATTTATATATATTTAAAACGTGACAGTAAGATCCCAACTTTTATGAATAAAGATGAATTTTTTTTATAAATTTTACAAAGTAAGCAAGTTGTTATAATATTTGATTGGTCGAGGAATATTCGTTTTAACAGGGAATATTCGTACGATGGCACAATCATTGATGGATCTCACAACCTAATTATTGTCGGAATGAGAAAACGACAGAAATATCTTTTTATAAAAATAACGACGAAAATTTTACCGTAGAAAAATATCTTTTTATAAAAATACGTATATACTTTATTTGTTTTCATAAAATGTTAGTCTCTAATGAACAAAAGGAGAAATCTTTTTAAGTTGGCATTATATTATGGAGTTACATAGCTGTGCAGATTTTTAAATGTATACAGTCTACGATTGTAGAGTTAAGCCACTCTATTACTGTAGAGTTAAGCCACTCTGCGATATGAGAATTCACTCTACGTTTTTACGATAGTATAATGACTACTCTAATATCAGCAAGCAAGTAACTACTCTATTATCATAGGGTAATTTAAATATGGGTCTCCATCCACAGCAACCGGTTGTTGGGGAGCAACCCATTTTGGCCAGCCGGTAGAGCTTGTACCGACTTATAAAAAAAAATTATCTAAGGTCGGTACAAGCTCTACCGGTTGGCCAAAATGAATTGCTCTGAAACAACCGGTTGCTATAGATGGAGACCATTTAAATATACGATTGTATACTATGTATATTTAAAACTTATAAAAAAATAAGTTGCCATTATGTTGGGAGACCACTTAACTAGGTCCACAACCGTCCTTGATCCTTATTTATCCCAATGGACGGTGATGGTTATAGTGTTATAGAGAGAGTAGAGTTTTGTGGGCCCTTGTTAAAAGATACCTTTTGTGGGCCTAATATATAATTGTAAATTTGAAATGTTGATTATGGGGTTGGGGTTGGGGTGATAACATAGACACTTAGATCATAGATGGGTAGCAAAGTAAAGGTCAATTTTAGTGGGCCCGATGAGAAACTTATTTGGAATTCCAAATTCTAACTCAAGTCCTAGTGACATTTATTTTTCTTCTTTTTGTGTGGCTACTATGGTGACATATTCAATGACCTAGGTGTTATTTAGGTTCTAATTTGTTATGTTGTAAAAATAAGTGATTTTAGCACACCATAAATAATTACTAGTAATACTTTTTTAAAGAAATATTTTTTTATTTTAAAAAAAGAAATTTTTTTTGGATGACGTCTCTAGTCCCATATTTCAAAAAAGATAACAGCTAGCAGTACGTACATGTATAGGCTTTGAAACAAAGAGTCCGAATCTTAAACTTAACCCTTATCCAACTCACCCGAGTTCACCCCATTTAGCGACGGACACGGCGACCGTTCGGTCATACAATCGTCGTCTATACTTTTAGCAACGGACAACATATAACGTTGCTAAAAATATAGACGACGATTGTATGACCGAATCGTCACCGAATTCGTCGCTAAAAAAGTAGTGAGCTCGGATGAGCAGGATAAAGTGTGAGTTTAAGATCCGGAAAGTTGAAACAAAAGTGCTAAATAATTCAAAAGCTCAACCGCAGACTTTTTACATGAAAAATTACGCTGACCTGCCATTGTCGTTCCGTGCTGTACACTGGTATTTCCACGTGTCAGGTAGGACCCACTTCTCATACATCGTCGGTGCTGTGTGGAATAGGCACTAAGGGGCATAATTAAAATTGTAAATTAATTGAGTCAAAGTGAAATTGTAAATAAGATTTAATCGAAACTCGTTTAGCTATTGAGTAGAACACGATTTCGAATCGAGTCCGAACAGTTTGAACTTTTTAAACGAATATAATTAGAGTATCAATAAAAAATTAAAAGTTGAGGAGGTTTGAAGAATTTATCGAATTTTAAAATTTACTCATATTTAAATCATTTATATTCAGAGTCGAACGAGTATAAATCGAGCTTAAATTGTTTGCTTATTTTACAGTATTAGGTGAGTGGGGACAAGGAATAGGTGTCCTTATTTAATAGGCCCTCGTGCTCTCCAGCTTGAACTTTTTGGCTGTTAGTATGTTCCTACTAGATAGCACATCTAAATTTCACTTCAAATTAATTCTATTGGCCCATCCATTTCATTCACACTGCATCTTCTGCCACACACCCACTCACCCACTCACATACAACAATATTTTCTTAAAGATTTTTTTTTCTAACTTAATTATAAATTCTATAAACTTATTATAAATATTTTCTTAACTTAATTATAAATTTTTTAGTTGTGATTTGTTATATGTCATGAATAATTGAAATAATTTGTAAATAAATGGGATGGAAGTATATATTGTAATACCTACAACATGCATGTGTTGAAGCAACTCAACTCAACTAACAATTGCACAATCTACAAAATAAATAAATTATATAATTCATTAAATGAAAAGGTACGTTCCAAATTAAAGGGCAATCCGAGGATTCAAATGGGTCGGGTTGGTCCAGTTTAGGTATGGGTTAAGTGAAAAAGTGGATACGTACGACCAATTCAAAATAATGAAAAAATAGGAAGGAGTCTTGATTATATATTCAGGATGACAATTTACTCACTAATCTGCAGAGCTACCTAACCCTGGTAAATTTTGTTGATTATTCATCTAGATTTGGGGTGGGTCGATTTCAGGCAGAATTTCTTCTTTATAGGGTTTAAATTATTATTACTCTATAAATAATTTAACAGTGCGGTCATGCTCTCGATCCAATTTTTTTGTGTGAATATTTTTGTATTTTAAAGTCACACACACACACACACACACACACACACACACACACATATATATATATATATATATATATATATATATATATATATATATATACTCCGTTTATTCAACGAATTGGAAGGAGCGAACTAAGAACGAACCGGTTATAGCGACAGTTTTTTTCGTCGCTTATAGCATAGCAAGCCAATTTTTTATGCTATAGCGATAAAAAAAATTGTTACTATAATCGGTTCGCTCCCTCCAGTTCATTAAAAAAGACGGACTATATATATATAGTCCGGATCTTAAGCTCATCCCTTATTCAACTCACCCGAGCTCACCTCCCTTTAGCGACGTACCCGGCGATGGTTCGGTTATACAACCGTCGTCTATACTTTTAGCGACGGACAACATATAACGTCGCTAAAAGTATAGACGACGGTTGTATGACCGAAATCGCTAAAGGGGGTGAACTCGGGTGAGTTGGATACTGGGTGAGCTTAAGATCCGGACCGTATATATATATATATATATATATATATATATATATGAATTATGATGATGATGATTGTGAGATATATAGTACTATAGTTGTGTGATGTCTGGACAGAAGACAACGTTTGTATCACCCATAACAGGCATGCAAACGTGTTTAATTTATATGACGACAACATGCACTTGTAAATAATAAAATTTTTAATTTTGAGATTAATATATATATACACTACTATTTAATATTAAGCATTAATTATTGGGTTATTTAAACTCGTACGGTGCAAAGTACCCATCCTATCTATCTATCTATCTATCTATCTATCTATCTATCTACAAATGTCTCCTTTTTTTATTAGTATTATATTATTATACATGTCAATAATATTATGGAGTGGAAGCCTAGTTGCATGGAGATCTGAAATAAATATGACAGTTGGATTTGACGATTTTTTGTCTGAAAAACTACTACTAAGATTTCTCTGGATTGGATTTTTTTAATAAGTAGTAAGTAACTCTTTTATTGGTAATATAAACAAAATGCAAAAATTCGAAATTGGTGGATGGCTTTTAGGGTTAGGGTTTGACCAAATTAAATGCCATTTTCCCCTTTTTATTTTTGCTAGAATAACAACATAATCTTTGTGGCTTTTGGGAATAAGGCCCTATAATTGGTGACCAGCACTTCATATATAGTTCTCACCTGCATGGCAAATTAAATAAAAGATCATCTTTTTAATTAGGGTTTTAGCTGATTAAATTACTTGTTAAATAAGGAGTATTAGTTGTTAGGGTTAATTTTTATATATATATATATATAGAGAGAGAGAGGTTGTTTCTCCAACGAACTAGTCCGTTAACGGATATATACTATTTTTGATTTTTTGAACTATGACAATGGTATGAACCGTCAGCATAGCATGGACCGACTATATATGGCGACATTATATGAACCATCGCTATAGATCAAAAATTTGTCGTCGTAGCCAGTCGTCAACGGACCAGTACGTTAGAGATCCTATCCGTGTGTGTGTGTATATATATATATATATATATATATATATATATATATATATATAGAGAGAGAGAGAGAGAGAGAGAGAGAGAGAGCTTAATTAGAAAGTAAACATATGAATGATGGGATCCTAAGAATCAACTACCAACTAGTTGTAGGGTTTTAATTGGAGAGGTGCTAATTAATTAATTTAGAAGTGAAATGATGTGGATCCTAGGGAAGAAATTATATTAATTCCTAGCTAATATTCCATCCTATCAAATCACATAATTTGAATTTGGCATCTTAAATAGTATTTTGAGATTAATTAAGATTTGAGAGAATGGGTAATTAATAATGGACGGTTAGCTAGAATGTTAATTCTAAATTATATATGATGCTTAGAAAATAAAGTTTCAAATATTCTATACGCGTCTCTTCTCTATTTGTCCAATTGGGATTAATTGAAGATGAGAATTAATATTAATTTACTCACACAAGTGAGAATAAAATATGTATTGATTTGGACAAATTAATAGTTTTGCATCACTAATCAATGTTTAGTCTCCGACATATATATAGGTACTTTGGCATGATTAATTTAATTTTTAGTCTCTTCTTTTTGCTTTGTAACTGGTTTTGAAGGATGTGTTGTAATTAAGCATTAATTAATATTAGTGTTTTAATATTGATATTTGATTCAAATCCACGTGTTTGACTGTAAATATTGGATACACTTATAAGTAAAAAAAAATTATCAATCAAATTATAACCACACACATTATTTTATATTTACCGTTTATATTATTGACTATCAGCTTTTGTGGCGTAGAGTTTGCTGCGTTTGAATTTTCAAACACATCGCACCAATTTTGATACCTTGCTTTTGAGATTAAAATACTGCGTTTATGAGTTAAATAAGTTGTGTTTAAAATAAAAAAAAAGAGAATATTCCAACAATAAAGGTATGAATTTCAATTCATACTCTATCAATTATTTAAAAAGTAAGCAATTTTTAAGGGTTTGTAAAAGAATATTCACATTTCAAATGTAAATGAAGATTCATAGCCAAAACATGAGGATTTTGGCCAGTCAAACCTAGACTCATTCTAAAACTCTTTGAAAAGGTCAAATGGATATATAGGCTTAACTTGCTTACTAAGACTAAACCTTTATTTTTATTGTGGCTGTTACGTGAGTTAGTCAGATGTAATTAATAACAGTTGGTTTAAAACCACATAATTTTATATAATAAAATAAAATTAATTATAAATTAAATAGAAAATCTGTGACGTCCCAAAATAGGTATACAACATCCATTATGAGTCGTCAAATACAAAGTACAGAAAGCAAACTACAACTTCAATAATACAATTGTCATGCAAAATACGACAACACATACTGTGAGTTTAAATACAAATATTGTCTTCTAGACAATATCCACACTCAAATAAGTCCTCATTACAATTATTCAAACACTATTTTACAGAAATAGTGAGGACTGCTAAATTATCTTTCTAGAACCATCACTCCGTACCCCGACTAGTTCATGCTATGTTCTCACCTCCTGAGAAAAATGGAACAAAAAGGAAAAGGGTGATCTCAACTAGCCCAGTCAAGAATATTATGACTAAGATAATATGTAAGACCCCAAATAATTAAAAAAATGAAATTTATTTTCCTCTATTTATTTAAAGGGTTGATTTGATTAATGTGGTTAGTTATAGGTAAAATCCGTAAATATTTTAAATAAGCAGGTGGTTATAAAATATTTATCGGGGAATATTCGTTTGGTCGTGAAATATTCTTACTGTCGGGGAATATTCGTACGACGGCTCAGCCTTGTGTGGGCCACATAACGGAAAGCGATTGGATGAAGAAAACGACAAATATAAGTTGTTTAAAAATAACGGCGTAGTTGTTACCGTTAACACTGTTGGAATACCCGGTGGTTAAAATACAGTAATACGCGTGGTTGCACAGTAGCACACGGTATTGCACCAATTATTGATGGCACTACTCAATAATAATTACAGTAATTACTGTTCAGTATTTTATTAATTCAATAATTGCTGCGTTGATATTTTATATTATTGTTGTTTCAATAATTGTCATTACACAATATTTTTCATTATCGGAGCAATAATTCATATTATCTGAATAATATTATTAGATAACATTATTGACAATGTCTAGAAAATTCTGTCTAAGGAGAGGTTTGGTCATCTAATTGCGCGCCAGTAAGGAGAGATCCTTATTGAAAAGCCCCCTCTATCCTGAGAACTGTCTGGTTGACAATAATGTGATTCTGTAATATTATTTATGAATAATTAATTATTGATTTATATGATGAGAAAAATATTGATTTTATGAGGATATAGATGGAGAAAATTTTTAATGTGACAATTGTTAAAAATTAATATTTTATCTTTTTCTGATAAAATAATTTATTTAAATATATTATTTTAATAATATATTAACGATGATATTTTTACAATGAATGTGGAATATATGAGTATATGAGGAGGAAGAGTATTTTTGTGGCATTAAATGTTTAACACATATTTTGTGTGTTGGTTGACACAATTATTGACCGAAATTTGATTATAGCCTGTAAAATCGTCCGTTTGTGAATTTCGGTCAATTTTTGTTTAGAATTTGGAAAAACTTCCTTCTGCAAAGTTGTAGAGAATTGAATTTCCTATAAAAACACGCAAGATTCGAATTTTCTGATAAAAGGGCTATTTATTGTGAATTATTGAAGTTCTGGAGTTCCGAAATAATTAATTTTTGAAAGTTTTAATTATTTTTTTAAAGAAAAACGTTTTTTGCAACTAAGATGCCCTCACATGTGATTCAAATGGGCTGAGATCAGTTGTCTAAGGTGGGCTAAGGAATATGTGAAAAATATATTAATATTATATTCAATTTTCTACTTTGGTGTTGTAAGTATTTTCCTATAAATAGGGTGCTTAGGTTAGAATTAAAAATCACACCAGAACTGAAGTTTTCTCTCTAGTTATCTCTCGATATTTTGAGCGCATTCTTGTGAGTATACTTTGAGTGTTGTTATACGGTGCAAGTTCCCTTCAGCCCTGTATCCAGTTTTTCAGTCAGAAGTACCGTCTTTGTGAGGTAAGGGATGTTATTTTTTCTTAATGATGCTATTCTTTCAATATCATTATTCCGAATTATTGATCTGAAGTTTTTATCAAATTTAAAACTTTTGGTGTCGGGGTTATTATTCATGTATACGGTACTATTCACGTATACGACATTATTCACGAATACGGCATTATTCACAGAAAAGTTAAATTTTCATTTTTGTCCAAAATATCTATTATGGATACTCGATTTGATTGTATCCATGTTTTGATCATTCTTGAATTTTACATCACTATGATTATTTTTGAGGTATTTTTGGACATGGATAAAATAAAGTACGAATCTTTAATCCTTAATCCATGTCATTTTGTTTCACTGGATTCGTTATCTTTAAAAATATTTTTCATCATCCTCAGTCCTAAATGATGATATTATTGAATATCTTTGGCCTGTAGTGCAAAGATGAATGATTTCTGATGAATATCTTTGGCCCGTAGTGCAAAGATGAACGTGTGTTTAGATGAACATGACCAACTGATGAATATCTTTGGCCTGTAGTGCAAAGATGAATATTTGATTCTAGATATATATTGATGGATGTTACAAGGATAAAAGATAAACGATGAACTTTTAAATTCATATATAGAAGATAGTAGTTTGCATTCTCTACATAACTCTTCTAATGAATTATTATTTCCGCTGCGAATATTGATTTAAAACTTGTTGTTTATTGTATTCTATTAGATTTTTCCCTGTTGAAGACTAACGATATTTTTTTTGTATATTATCTTAGTCATAATATTCTTTACTGGGCTAGTTGAGCTCACCCTTTTCCTTTTTGTTCCATTTTTCTTCTCAGGAGGCGAGAATGTAGCGAGTACTAGTCGGGGTATGGAATGAAGGTTCTTGAGAGAGTTGTTTAGTAGTCCGCAACTTTTTTGTAAAATAATGTATCAATAAATATGATGAGGATTTATTTGGGTATAGATATTGTCTAGAAGATAATATTTGTATTCAAACTCCCAGTTTTACTGTTGTAATAATAAAGTTGTAGTTGTTTCTGTACCATGTATTGACAACTCAGAATGGGTGATGTATACCTATTTTGGGGGCGTCACAGTTGGTATCAGAGCTTAGAGATATGATCTCTGGCGGAGATCGAGGAATAGAACTAGGAGGGGAGAGACGAGTAAATCATTCGCTAGTGTGTCCTACCTAAGCTTATTTGTTAGTTGGTCAGTATATAGGGATATTATGTGATATATTGATTTCCTTAATTAACCCTTGTTTTATGACAGTATTTGAGAATGTCGACTGAGAATATTAACAGTGGAAATGAGACCGTGGAGACGCCGATACTCACCAACGAGGAGAACGTGCAACAGGCTGACAATGTTCCTCATGTGAACAACACCACTGAGTAGATGATGAACGAGGGGATGTTTAGAAGTTTTTTGCAGTTCATGCAAAATCAGACGAGGGAGACTCGTGTTCAAAATACAGGAGGAAATGATAGTAATTCACGGGTTGTCACAGCCAAGCAGTTCAAAGAGTTGGGACCTCCAGAATTTAAGGGAAAGCCGGATCCGATCATGGCGGAAACATGGGTCAAGCAAATTACCAAGATATTCAATGTCTTGGGATGCACGGAGGAACAGAAGGTTCCATTCGCCACCTTTATGTTCCGTGGCGAGGCAGACTACTGATGGGAGTCTGTGAAACGGACCCAGCCTACCGCACTTAGCATATCTTGGGAAATGTTTCAGAAAATTTTCAACGAAAAATACTTTTCTGAAAGTGTTCGTCATATGAAGGAAGTGAAGTTTATTAGACTGGAGCAGAATAACATGACGGTGTCCCAGTACGAGGCGAAGTTTGCGGAGTTATCCAGGTTTGCACCTCATTTGGTGGAGAATGAGGAACGTATGACGCGGATGTTTCTGAGAGGTTTGAAACCTGGCATACGTCAGTATCTCATTTCTCATAAATTTTCTCTCTATTCAGATGTTGTAAACATGGCTCAATTATTAGAGAGAGATAACGAGTACGGTCAACCGAGGGACCACAACCAGGATCATACCGGAGATAGCAGTCAACAAAACAGCGATAACCAGCGGAGAAAGAAAAAGATGAACAAAAATGGTAACCACTCTGGTGGTAATCACGTCCATGAGAATAGAAGAAGCGAGTCAGGAGGAGATTTTAAAAAGAGGAGATTTAACAAAGACAATATGAAGACGTCAGCGCCAGCAGCAACTGGTTCTAAGGGAGGAGAACGACCACCGGTCGTATGCTATAAATGTGGAAAAGAGGGACATATCAGCCCAAACTGTCCACAACAATTCAAGGTATGCTATAATTGTAGAAAGGAAGTACATATCGCTCGAGATTTTACGGTAGCGAAACCTAGTTCAGCGGGGACGAGGGGGCATTCCAATAAGGATTTCTCCCTATTGGCGCGCAATTAGGTGACCAAACATCTCCTTGACAGAACTTCTAGACATTGTAAATATTGCAATTTATAATATGAATAACTTTGTCGTCTCAAGTATTGATTTAATAAAAACATTTTATGTAGATGATACTGTGACAATAATTGAATCAATAATATGATAGATATGATGCAACAATTACTGTAGCAATAATTGAGTATAACTGAGTGACTTCTTACGTAAGCATCAATAATCAATACCGTGTACTACTATGCAACCACGCGTATTACTGTACTTTTAACACCGGGTGTTTCAACAGAGCCATCTATTTTACCGTTAACTGTTGAAACACCCGGTGTTAAAAGTATAGTAATACGTATCAGCTCTAGGTCCGTAGCTTGAGCAGCTTTAACTTTATCGATTAAAGTCGGTTCTACTCGTATATTCGCCATCATCATGTGGGTCCCTGGAGTCTTTAATTCTACCTCCATCCATTGCAAGTCATACAGAATGGGCCTTTGCATTAACAATATCGCACTCGTACTCGCATATGATCTTCTACTTAATGCGTCAGCTACTACGTTTGCTTTTCCAGGATGATATTGAATAGTGTGATCGTAATCTTTCAATAGTTCAAGCCAACGTAGTTGCCGCATTTTGAGTTCTTTTTGGGTGAAGAAATATTTGAGGCTTTTATGGTCTGTATAAATCTCCACTTTTTCTCCATATAAGTAGCGTCTCCAAATTTTCAACGCGAATACGACTGCTGCCAACTCTAGATCATGAGTAGGATAATTTCTCTCATATTCTTTGAGTTGTCGTGAGGCATAGGCTATGACTTTTCCATGTTGCATGAGAATGCATCCTAACCCTTTGCCTGAAGCATCGCTGTATATAACAAATCCATCCGTACCAGATGGTATTTCCAGAACAGGTGCCGAAATGAGTCTCCTCTTGAGCTCTTGGAAACTCTTCTCGCATTCCTCGTTCACCGACTTTGGTTGCTCCCAACTTTGTACTGCTTCAATCTTCGTCGGGTCAACAGATAATCCATGTTTTGGCACCACATGCCTAAGGAATGTACTTCCTCAAGCCAGAACTCGCATTTCTTCAGCTTGGCATAAAGTTTGTTTTCACGAAGCCTTTCAAGTATCAGCTTCAAATGGTGCTCATGATCTTCATGACTTTTGGAATAAATGAGGATGTCATCAATAAAGACAACAACAAACTGATCCGAATATTCCTTGAATACACGGTTCATCATATCCATGAAATCAGCAGGAGCATTAGTCCATTCAAAAGACATGACTAAGAATTCATAATGCCCGTACCGAGTTCTGAAGGCAGTCTTTGGAATATCTTCAGCTGATGATATCCAGAACGAAGATCGATCTTTGAAAAGAACTGTGCTCCTTGCAACTAGTCGAACAGGTCATCAATGCGAGGTAGCGGATACCTATTCTTGATGGTGACATGGTTTAATTCTCGGTAGTCAATAAAAAGTCGCATACTCCCGTCTTTCTTCTTTACGAATAAAACAGGAGCACCCCGAGGAGATGTACTAGGACGAATGAAACCTATGTCTAATAATTCCTGTAGTTGGACTTTTAACTCTTGAAGTTCAATAGGAGTCATTCGATATGGGGTTTTAGAAATGGGTTTTGTACCCAGCTCAAGGTCAATAAAGAATTCAACATCACGTTCTGGGGGTAGACCAGGAAGTTCTTCAGGAAATACATCAGGAAATTCTCTAACAACAGAAATATTATTCAAATCTGACTTGTCTTTGTTCAAATCCATTACATGAGCTAAGAAAGCTTGACATCCGTTTTTCAATAAACGAATAGCTTTATGGCATGATATGATAGTGACTGATTTTAGTGGTTTAGTTATTTGAATTCGTATGACAAGTTGGTTAGGAATATGAAAACTAACAACCTTAAGAAAACAATCAATTTTGACATGATGAGTGGTTATCCAATCAATTCCTAAAATCACATCAAAAACAAGTATCTTTAAAGATATAAGATCAACAGGTAATGTGATAGTGCCAACTTGGATCATGCAAGATTTATAAACTGTAGATGTAACGAAGGTTTCACCCAAGGGAGTTTCAACAGATAAGTCAAAGTCCAATTTCTCCGGAGTCAAGTTTAAACGTTGAACAAAAGCAGGAGAGATAAAAGAATGGGTAGAATCGGTATCTAGTAAGGTATAAACTTTGCAAGAGTTCAAGATTAGCTTACCCGTAATCACCTCGTTCGGGTTCCTCGCGTTTTGGACAGTCACGACAAACGCTCTTCCTGGAACCGCTGATTTCGACTTATCCGGGATAGCCTTTGGAGTCACCATCCCCGTTGAACTTGGTTTTGCTACAGAACAATCCCGAGCTATGTGGCCTTCCTTTCTATAGTTGTAACATACCTTGGATTGTTGTGGACAGTTTGGGCTGATATGTCCCTCTTTTCCGCATTTGTAACATCTAACTGGCGGTCGTTCTCCTCCCCTAGAATTTGTTGTTGGTGCTGGTATTGCTGTTGATGTCTTCCCGTCATTTTTGAATCTCCTCTTTCTGAAATCTCCATTTGACTCACCTCTCCTATTATCATGGCCACGATGACCACCCGAGTGGTTATCGCCTTTTTTCGTATTTTTCCCTCCTCATTGGTTATCATCGCTCTGATGACTGCTGTCACCGGTATGACCCTGGTTGTGGTCCCTCGATTGAACATACTCACTATCTCGCTCTAATAATTGAGCTCTGTTTACAACATCTGAATATAAAGAAAATTTATGAGATATAAGATATTGCCGAATCTCGGGCTTTAGACCTCTCAGAAACATCTTCGTCATTCGTTCCTCATTTTCGACCAAATGAGGTGCAAACCTGGATAACTCTGCAAACTTCGCCTCGTACTGGGACACCGTCATGTTGTTTTGTTCCAGTCTGATAAAATCCACCTCCTTCATATGACGAATACTTTCAGGAAAGTACTTGTTATTGAATAGTTTTTGAAATATTTCCCAAGACATGCTGAGTGCGGCTGGCTGGGTACGCTTCACAGACTCCCACCAGTAGTCTGCCTCACCGCGGAACATAAAGGTGGCGAATGGAATCTTCTGTTCCTCTGTGCATCTCAAGACATCGAATATCTTGGTAATTTGCATGACCCACGTTTCCGCCATGATCGGATCCGGTTTTCCCTTAAATTCTGGTGGTCCCAACTCTTTGAACTGCTTGGCTATGACAAGCCATGCATTACTAGCATTTCAACCTGTATTCTGTGCACGAGTTCCCCTCGTCTGGTTTTACATAAAATGTAAAAAACTTCTGAACATCCCATCATTCATCATTTGTTTGGTAGTGTTGTTTACAGGAGGATTATTGCCTTCCTGTTGCACGTTCAACAGAATTATTGTCGGATTGAGAAAACGACAAAAATACTTTATAAAAATAATGGTGGAAGTTTTACCGTTAACTGTTGAAACACCCGGTGTTAAAAGTACAGTAATACGCGTGGTTGCATAATAGAACACGATATTGATTATTGATGCTTACGTAAGATGTCACTCAGTTATACTCAATTATTGCTACAGTAATTGCTGCATCATATCTATCATATTATTAATTCAATTATTGTCACAGTATCATCTGCATAAAATGTTTTTATTAAATCAATACTTGAGACGACAAAGTTATTCATATTATAAATTACAATATTTACAATGTCTAGAAGTTCTGTCAAGGAGAGGTTTTGTGACGCCCCCAAAATAGGTCCATTCCATCCAACCCATTTTGAGTCGCCAAATACATGGTACAGAAACAACCACAACTTTTACAACCCATAAACTGTAAGTTTGAATACAAACATTGTCATCTAGACAATATACATACCCAACTATGTCCTCAATACAATTATTGATATATTATTTTACAAAAATGGTGAGGACTACTAAACAACTCTCTCAAGGACCATCAATTCATACCCCGACTCGTACCCGCTATATTCTCGTCTCCTGAGAAGAAAAATGGAACAACAAGGAAAAGGGTGAGCTCAACTAGCTCAGTAAAGAATATTATGACTAAGATAATATACAACAAATTATCGTTAGTCTTCAACAGGGAAAAATCTGATAGAATACAATAGACAACAAGTTTTAAATCAATATTCGCAGCGGAAAATATTAATTCATAGAAGAGTTACGTAGAGGATGAAATCTACTAATGTCTATGAATTTAACAGTCCATCAACAGTATTTTTTAATCCCTGTAACATCAATCAATGCACATCTTGAATCATATATTCATCCTTGCACTACAGGCCAAGGATATTCATCTGTTGGTCATGTTCATCTAAACACCTGTTCATCTTTGCACTACGGGCCAAAGATATTCATCAGAAGTCATTCATCTTTGCACTACAGGCCAAATATATTCAATAATAACCTCCTTTAAGACTGAAGATGATAAAAAAAATTTAAAGAAGCGAATCCAGTGAAACAAAATGACAAGGATTAAGGATTAAGGATTCGTACTTTGTTTTATCCATGTCCAAAAATACCTCAAAAAATAATCATAGTGGTGTAAAATTCAAGAATGATCAAAACATGGATACAATCAAAGCTAGTATCCACAATAGATATTTTGGACGAAAAGAAAAAAAATAATTTTTTCTGTGAATAGCGCCGTATTCGTGAATAGTGCCGTATACGTGAATAGTATCGTATACGTGAATAGTAACTCCGGCACAAAAAGTTCCAAATTTGATAAAAACGTTCACCAATATTTCGGCATAATGATATTGAAGAAAATAATATCATTTAAGAAGAAAATAACATCCCTTACCTCAAAATAACCGTACTTCTGACTGAATTTCGGTATAGTGCTGACAGAAACTCGCACCGTATAGCAACACTCAAAGTATACTCACAAGAATACGCTCGATAATATAGAGAGAGAAAGAGAGAAAACTTTGTTTCTGGTGTGATTTTCAATTCTAACTTTGCCCTCTATTTATAGGAAAATGTTAGAACGCCAAAGGAGACTAAATTAATATAATATTAATATTTACAAAACATTCAAGCCAACCACCAAGGAATCTGATTTTAGCCATCAAACACATGTTAAAGATGCCCACCAACCTTTGAAAAACGTTTTTGTTGAAAATAATAATTAAAACTTCCAAAAATCAATTATTTCGAAACTCTGGAACTTCAATAATTCACAATAAATAGCCCTTTTGTCAGAAAATTCGAATCTCGCGTCTTTTTATTGGAATTTCAATTCTCTACAACTTTGCAGAAGAAAATTTTTCCAAATTCCAAACAGAAATTATCCAAAATCCACAAACGGGCTATTTTACAGTCTATACTAAATTTTCGGTCAAAAATTATGTCCACCGACACACAAAACATGTGTTAAATATTTAATGCCACAAAAATACTCTACCTCCTCATATACTCATATATCCCACATTCATTGTAAAAATATCATCGTTAATATATTATTAAAATAATATATTTAAATGAATTATTTTATCAGAAAAAAATAAAATATTAATTTTCAACAATTGTCACATTAAAACATTTCTCCATCTATATCCACATAAAATAAATATTTTTTTTATCATAATAATCAATAATTAATTATTAAAAATAATATTACAGAATCACAGTACTGACAACCAGGCCGTTCCCAGGATAGAGGGGGCTTTCCAATAAGGATTTCTCCTTACTGGCGCGCAATTAGATGACCAAACCTCTCATTGACAGAACTTTCTAGACATTGCCAATAATGTTATCTGATAATATTATTCAAATAATATGAATTATTGATCTGATAATGAAAAATACTGTGCAATGACAATTATTGAAACAATAATAATATAAATATCAACGCAGTAATTATTGAATCAATAAAGTAATGAACAGTAACTCCTGTAGCAATTATTGAGTAGTGCCTTCTTACGTAAGGATCAATAATTCAAAATACTGTGCAATACCGTGCACTACTGTGCAACAACGCGTATTACTGTATTTTAACCACCGGGTATTCCAACAGTGTAAACGTTAACAACTACACCGTTATTTTTAAACAACTTATATTTGTCGTTTTCTTCCTCTAATCACTTTCCGTTATGGGGCCCACACATGGCTGAGCCGTCGTACGAATATTCCCTGACAGTACGAATATTCCACGACCAAACGAATATTCCCCGACAACAATGAATATTTTATAACCACTTGCTTATTTTGAAATATTTGCGTATTTTGCCCATAACTATCCTCATTAATCAAATCAACCCTTACTATTCAAAATAATAATTAAAGAAAATTAAATTTCATTTATTAATTATTTGGGGTCTTACAACCTCCCCTCCTTATGAAATTTCGTCCTCGAAATTGACATACGTACCTGGTGTTTCGAAAAGGTGAGGATACCTCGCTTTCATTTCCGTTTCCAACTCCCAGGTCATTTCCTCTATAGCATGATTCATCCACAAAACTTTAACTTGTGGTATTACCTTCGTGCGTAGGACATGCTCCTTTCTATCCAAGATCTTTACAGGTACCTCCTCATACGTTAAATCTTCGGCTATCTCATCCGGTTCTAACTCAATGATGTGGTTCGGGTCTTTCACATATTTACGAAGCACAAATATATGAAAAACATTATGAACACGAGACATACTTGGAGGTAACGCGAGTCTATAGGCTACATTACCTACTCGATCAAGAATTTGAAATGGACCAATAAATCGTGGATTAAGCTTTCCTCTCTTCCCGAATCTTGTAACTCCCTTCCTTGGGGCAACACGCAACAATACATGATCCCCAACACTAAATTCTACGTCCTTTCGATGAAGATCCGCATAACTCTTTTGTCGATCTTGTGCCGTTTGTATACGTTGTCGAATCGTTTGGATCTTCTCCGTAGTCATACGTACTAACTCGGGTCCCAACAATGTTGCTTCACCCACCTCGTCCCAATATACTGGAGAGCGACACTTTCGTCCATACAATGCTTCAAATGGGGCCACACCAATGCTTGCCTGGTAACTGTTGTTGTAGGAGAATTTCACCAATGGTAAATATTTATCCCAACTGCCCTTGAAGTCTAGGACACAGAGTCTTAATAAATCTTCAAGAGTTTGAATAGTCCTCTCTGATTGTCCGTCCGTTTGAGGATGGTATGCCGAACTGAATCGTAACTCCGTACCCATAGCTTTTTGCAAGCTAACCCAAAATCTTGAAGTAAATCTTGGGTCACGATCCGAAACTATGGATACTGGCATGCCATGCAATCTTACAATCTCATTTACGTACATTTGAGCAAGACGTTCAAGGGAATAAGTCTCCCGTATCGGCAAGAAATGAGCAGACTTGGTTAATCTATCAACAATAACCCAAATAGCATTGATGCCTTGAGAAACCGTAGGAAGACCCGTGATGAAATCCATAGTAATGTGTTCCCACTTCCATTTCGGAATCTCAAGTGGTTGCAATGGACCCTTTGGCACTTGATGCTCCGCCTTTACACGTTGACAAGTTAAACACGTTGAAATAAACTTTGCAATCTCTCTCTTCATATTGTTCCACCAAAATGTATGTCAAAGATCACGATACATTTTGGTACTTCCAGGATGAATTGCAAACGGTGTATTGTGTGCCTCCATCATGATCTTGTACTTCAAATCAGAATCGTTAGGAACACAAAGTCTGGAGTGGACTCGAAGTATTCCTTCTTCATCAATTCTCGCTTCTGGAATGGTACCTTCTTGTACTTTCGTCTTCATATGCATCAGCTCCGGATCGGTGGCTTGATCAACCTTAACTTTTTCTATTAAAGTTGGCTCTATGCGTATACTTGACATCATTGCACTCATTCCTGCATATGATCTTCTACTCAATGTGTCAGCTACTACGTTCGTTTTTCCAGGATGGTATTGAATAGTGTGGTCGTAATCTTTCAACAACTCGAGCCAACGTCGTTGCCGCATGTTGAGTTCTTTCTGCGTGAAGAAATATTTGAGGCTTTTATGATCTGAATATATCTCCACTTTCTCCCCGTATAGATAGTGCCTCCAGATCTTTAGCGCGAAAACGACTGCTGCCAACTCTAGATCATGAGTAGGATAATTCCTCTCATACTCTTTAAGTTGTCGCGAGGCATAGGCTATGACTTTCCCACGTTGCATGAGAACACATCCTAACCCTTTGCCCGAAGCATCGCTGTAGATAACAAATCCATCCGAACCAGATGGTATTGTTAGAACAAGTGCCGAAATAAGTCTCCTCTTAAGCTCTTGGAAACTCTTCTCGCATTCCTCGCTCCATACAAATTTTGTATCCTTCTGAGTTAGCTGAGTTAATGGAGTAGCAATTCGAGAAAACCCTTCCACGAATCTCCGATAATAACCAGCTAAGCCTAAAAAGCTACGTACTTCAGTGACCGACTTCGGTTGCTCCCAACTTTGTATTGCTTCAATCTTCGTCGGGTCAACAGATACTCCATTTTTTGACACCACGTGCCCAAGGAATGTTACTTCCTCAAGCCAGAACTCGCATTTCTTCAACTTAGCATATAACTTGTTTTCACGAAGCCTTTGGAGTACCAGCTTCAAATGGTGCTCATGATCTTCACGGCTTTTGGAATATATGAGGATGTCATCAATAAAGACAACAACGAATTGATCCAAATAATCCTTGAATACTCGGTTCATCATATCCATGAAAGCAGCAGGAGCATTAGTCAATCCAAAAGACATGACTAAGAATTCATACTGCCCATACCGAGTTCTAAAGGCAGTCTTTGGAATATCCTCAGTTCTAATTTTCAGCTGATGATATCCAGAACGAAGATCGATTTTTGAAAAGAATTGTGCTCCTTGCAACTGGTCAAACAAGTCATCAATACGAGGTAGAGGATACCTATTCTTAATGGTGACATGGTTCAATTCCCGATAGTCAATACAAAGTCGCATACTCCCGTCTTTCTTCTTTACGAATAAAACAGGAGCACCCCAAGGAGATGTACTAGGACGAATGAAACCAATGTCCAATAACTCCTGTAGTTGGACTTTTAACTCTTGAAGTTCAATAGGAGCCATTCGATATGGGGTTTTAGAAATGGGCTTTGTACCAGGTTCAAGATCAATAAAGAATTCAACTTCACGTTCTGGGGGTAGAACAGGAAGTTCTTCAGGAAATACGTCAGGAAAGTCAATAACAACAGGAATATTATTCAATTTTGACGTGTCTTTATTCAAATCCATAACATGGGCTAAGAAAGCTTGACATCCGTTTTTCAATAAACGAATAGCTTTATGATTAGATATGACAGTGATTGATTTTAATGGTTTAGTTGCCTGAATTCGAACAACAGGTTGATTAGGAATATGAAAACTAACAACCTTACGAAAACAATCAATTTTGGCATGATGAGTAGTTAACCAATCAATCCCTAAAATCACATCAAAAGCAAGTATCTTTAAAGAGATAAGGTCAACAGGTAAGGTGATGGTGCCAACTTGAATCAAACAAGATTTATAAACAGTGGATGTGATGAAAGTTTCTCCTAACGGAGTTTCCACAGATAAGTCAAAGTCTAATTTCTCCGGAGTCAAGTTTAAACATTGAGCACAAGCAGGAGAGATAAATGAATGGGTAGCACCGGTATCTAGTAAGGTATAAACTTCGCAAGAATTTATAAATAGCTTACCTGTGATCACCTCGTTTGGGTTCCTCGCATGTTGACCAGTCACAACAAACGCTCTTCCAGGAACCATTGACTTTGGCTTTTCTGGGACAGTCTTTTGAGTCACCGTCCCCGCTGAACTAGGTTTCGCTACCGTACAATCTCAAGCGATATGTCCTTCTTTTCCACAATTATAGCATACCTTGAACTGTTGTGGGCAGTTTGGACTGATATGTCCATCTTTCCCGCACTTATAGTATATAACCGGTGGTCTTTCTCCTCCCTTAGAACCAGTTGCTGCCGGCACTGTCGTCTTCACATGGTCGTTGTTAAATCTCCTCTTTTTAAAATCTCCTCCTGACTCGCTTCTTCTATTTTCATGGCCATGATTACCACCAAAGTGGTTACCATTTTTATCCGTCTTTTTCTTTCTCCACTGGTTATCATTAATTTGTTGGCTGCTATCTCCGGTATGATCCTGATTGTGGTACCTCAGTTGACCGTACTCGTTATCTCGCTCCAACAATTGAGCCCTGTTAACAACATCTGAATAGAGAGAAAATTTATGAGAGATGAGATATTGTCGTATGCCGGGTTTCAAACCTCTCAGAAACATTCGCGTCATACGTTCCTCATTCTCCACCAAATGAGGTGCAAACCTGGATAACTCTGCAAACTTTGCCTCGTACTGAGACACCGTCATGTTATTTTATTTTAATCTGATGAACTCCACTTCCTTCATATGACGAACACTTTTAGGAAAGTATTTGTCATTAAATAGTTTTTGAAACGTCTCCCAAGACATGCTGAGTGCGGCTGGATGGGTACGCTTCACAGACTCCCACCAGTAGTCTGCCTCGCCACGGAACATAAAGGTGGCGAATGGAACCTTCTGTTCCTCCGTGCATCCCAAGACATCGAATATCTTGGTAATTTGCTTGACCCATGTCTCCGCCATGATCGGATCTGGCTTTCCCTTAAATTCTGGTGGTCCCAACTCTTTGAACTGCTTGGCTGTGACAACCCGTGAATTATTATCATTTCCTCCTGTATTTTGAACACGAGTCTCCCTCATCTAATTTTGCATGAACTGCAAAAAGCTTCTAAACATTGCGTCGTTCATCGTCTGATCAGTGGTGTTGTTCACAGGAGGAACATTGCCAGCCTGTTGCACGTTCTCCTCGTTGGTGAGTACAGGCGTCTCCACGGTCTCATTTCCACTGTTAATATTCTCAGTCGACATTCTCAAATACTGTCATAAAACAAGGTTTAATTAAGGAAATCAATATATCACATAATATCCGTATATACTGACCAACTAGCAAATAAGTTTAGGTAAGACACACTAGCGAAGGATTTACTCGTCTCTTCCCTCCTAGTTCTATTCCCCGATCTCCGCCAAAGATCATATCCCTAAGCTCTGATACCAACTGTGACGCCCCCAAAATAGGTCCATTCCATCCAACCCATTTTGAGTCGTCAAATACATGGTACAGAAACAACCACAACTTTTACAACCCATAAACTATGAGTTTGAATACAAACATTGTCATCTAGACAATATACATACCCAACTATGTCCTCAATACAATTATTGATATATTATTTTACAAAAATGGTGAGGACTACTAAACAACTCTCTCAAGGACCATCAATTCATACCCCGACTCGTACCCGCTATATTCTCGTCTCCTGAGAAGAAAAATGGAACAACAAGGAAAAGGGTGAGCTCAACTAGCTCAGTAAAGAATATTATGACTAAGATAATATACAACAAATTATTGTTAGTCTTCAACAGGGAAAAATCTGATAGAATACAATAGACAACAAGTTTTAAATCAATATTCGCAGCGGAAAATATTAATTCATAGAAGAGTTACGTAGAGGATGAAATCTACTAATGTCTATGAATTTCACAGTTCATCAACAGTATTTTTTAATCCCTGTAACATCAATCAATGCACATCTTGAATCATATATTCATCCTTGCACTACAGGCCAAGGATATTCATCTGTTGGTCATGTTCATCTAAACACCTGTTCATCTTTGCACTACGGGCCAAAGATATTCATCAGAAGTCATTCATCTTTGCACTACAGGCCAAAGATATTCAATAATAACCTCCTTTAAGACTGAAGATGATAAAAAAATTTTAAAGAAGCGAATCCAGTGAAACAAAATGACAAGGATTAAGGATTAAGGATTCGTACTTTGTTTTATCCATGTCCAAAAATACCTCAAAAACAATCATAGTGGTGTAAAATTCAAGAATGATCAAAACATGGATATAATCAAAGCTAGTATCCACAATAGATATTTTGGACGAAAAGAAAAAAAATAATTTTTTCTGTGAATAGTGCCGTATTCGTGAATAGTGCCGTATACGTGAATAGTACCGTATACGTGAATAGTAACTCCGGCACAAAAAGTTCCAAATTTGATAAAAACGTTCACCAATATTTCGGTATAATGATATTGAAGAAAATAATATCATTTAAGAAGAAAATAACATCCCTTACCTCAAAATAACCGTACTTCTGACTGAATTTCGATATAGTACTGACAGAAACTCGCACCGTATAGCAACACTCAAAGTATACTCACAAGAATACGCTCGATAATATAGAGAGAGAAAGAGAGAAAACTTTGTTTCTGGTGTGATTTTCAATTCTAACTTAGCCCTCTATTTATAGGAAAATGTTAGAACGCCAAAGGAGACTAAATTAATATAATATTAATATTTACAAAACATTCAAGTCAACCACCAAGGAATCTGATTTTAGCCATCAAACACATGTTAAAGATGCCCACCAACCTTTGAAAAACGTTTTTGTTGAAAATAATAATTAAAACTTCCAAAAATCAATTATTTCGAAACTCCGAAACTTCAATAATTCACAATAAATAGCCCTTTTGTCAGAAAATTCGAATCTCGCGACTTTTTATAGGAATTTCAATTCTCTACAACTTTGCAGAAGAAAATTTTCCAAAATTCCAAACAGAAATTATCCAAAATCCACAAACGGGCGATTTTACAGTCTATACTAAATTTTCGGTCAAAAATTATGTCCACCGACACACAAAACACGTGTTAAACATTTAATGCCACAAAAATACTCTACCTCCTCATATACTCATATATCCCACATTCATTGTAAAAATATCATCGTTAATATATTATTAAAATAATATATTTAAATGAATTATTTTATCAGAAAAAAATAAAATATTAATTTTCAATAATTGTCACATTAAAAAATTTCTCCATCTATATCCACATAAAATAAATATTTTCTTTATCATAATAATCAATAATTAATTATTAAAAATAATATTACAGAATCACAGTACTGACAACCAGGCCGTTCCCAGGATAGAGGGGGCTTTCCAATAAGGATTTTTTCTTATTGGCGCGTAATTAGATGACCAAACCTCTCCTTGACAGAACTTTCTAGACATTGCCAATAATGTTATCTGATAATTTTATTCAAATAATATGAATTATTGATCTGATAATGAAAAATACTGTGCAATGACAATTATTGAAACAATAATAATATAAATATCAACGCAGTAATTATTGAATCAATAAAGTAATGAACAGTAACTCCTGTAGCAATTATTGAGTAGTGCCTTCTTACGTAAGGATCAATAATTCAAAATACTGTGCAATACCGTGTGCTACTGTGCAACAACGCGTATTACTGTATTTTAACCACCGGGTATTCCAACAGTGTAAACGTTAACAACTACGCCGTTATTTTTAAACAACTTATATTTGTCGTTTTCTTCCTCCAATCGCTTTCCGTTATGGGGCCCACACATGGCTGCGCCGTCGTACGAATATTCCCTGACAGTACGAATATTCCACGACCAAAAGAATATTTTCCGACAACAATGAATATTTTATAACCAATTGCTTATTTTAAAATATTTGCGTATTTTGCCCATAACTATCCTCATTAATCAAATCAACCCTTACTATTCAAAATAATAATTAAAGGAAATTAAATTTCATTTATTAATTATTTGGGGTCTTACAGGTTTGGTCACCTAATTGCGTGTCAATAGGGAGAAATCCTTATTGGAAAGCCCCATCTTTCCTGGGAACGACCTGGTTGATAAATATTGTGAGTTATAATATTAATAATGAATTTTATTCGGAGTTGAATTTGGAGACGCGTACGTGATATTTGAGTCTGGAACGATGAAATTAGTAAAAATAGTCTATAAACACAAAATTTTTCGAGATTCACTATTTGGTCAAAAAGTCAACAGTTGACTTTTTCGGGATAAATCAAACTTCGAAATTTCAAAATTTATATTTTTGATAAAAATAGTTTCATTATGTTGGAATTGTTTGTGTTAGTGAAAATCGACATTTATTCTGATGATAATTGATGTCTAGGGGTTATATTGATAAATCGGATAATTTATCGGATAAATGAGCAATTAATTGCTACTAATTCACATGCTTACATAACTATTTGTTCATATATGTGTACTATTGAATCACATTATTTACTATTAGAGGAGTTGGTGCAAGATTGATAATACTTGCATGACTAAATTAAAAATGGAGATACTATACTGTAATTCATATTTTTCACATGATTATACTATTGATTCACATGATTGAACTATTGATTCACATTATTTACTATTAGGGGAGTTGGTGCATGATTGATAATATTTGCAGGACTAAATTAAAAATGAAAGAAAAGTTGGAGGTATTGTACTGTAATTTTCGAGCCCCAAAACGTGCAATTATCGAAACTATATTTTCCTATAAATAGAATCTCATTCTTCCTTCATTTCTCACCAATTCATAAAAGCTTTAGAGTGATTATTATAGAGAGAAATTATAGAGAGAAAGAAGAAGAAAAATCTGCTACTCACTATTCCAGTATCTAGTTTTTCCAAGGTAGGGAGTATTATTTCTTTCTTATCTATGAAGAGAACTTCTGTTATTTCATTCTTTATTATTCTGTTGGAATAACCTGTATACGCGGGCTACCCTATACTTGGTGAAATTTTTCTGTTGTTCCATTCTTTATCATTCTGTTGGAACATCCTGTCTGTGCGTTCTACGCCGGACCTGGTTCCGTCTTTATTATTCTGTTGGAATATCCTGTCTGTGTGTTCTACGCCGGACTTGATTCCGTCTTTATTATTCTGTTGAAATATCCTGTCTGTGCGTTTTATGCCGGACCTGATTTCGTCTTTATTATTCTGTTGAAATATCCCGTCTGTGCGTTTTACGCCGAACCTGATTCCGTTATTTATTATTCTGTTGGAATAACCTGCCTGTGCGGTCTATCGCATGCCTGGTGATTTCTTTTATTATTCCATTCCTTATTATACTCAGTTGGTTAAAGTTTTGACTTCTATACTCCATGAAATTAGTGGAATATACTTGATATTTGTGCTTCATCTAGTATCTTTTAATGGAAATATTCTTCTAAGCATTCTTGAATTTTACTCTACAAAGCAGTATCATGTTGACAATTTGGACGTTATTAGATCCTGGATAAAATAATTCTTGAACTTGTTTTATTGAATTCTTATATCATTGTCATCATCCTCATGTTTTTATTTTGTTGAAAGTCATCTGTGGCCTATAGTACATAGATGGACTTGGTGTGATTATGACCAGGAATTATTAGGTGTAATCTGACCGTAATGTTACAAATGATGTGGTAAAAGTTCTCATTGGCCCGTAATGCAATGATGGACAGTTGTTGGCATGATCATGACCATTATTGAATACACAAATATTCTTGGCCCGTAGTGCATGGATAATTGTGGCCGTGATACTAAAGAATATCCTTGGCCGTAGTGCTGGGGTGATTCGATGATGTGTATTATTTATTAAGCTGAGTCTCATCGATAAAAATGATGAAAAACCTTTTAAATCATAAAAGATAGTAGATTTTATTCTCTACTTGACTCTTTTAATGGATTGATTGTTCCGCAGCAGTTAAACTTGATGGTTGTCATATTGTATCAGTTTAACACTGTTGAAGGCTAACGATAATATATTTTGCATTATCTTAGTCATAATATTTCCTAGTGGACTAGTTGAGCTCACCCTTTTAATTTTATTGTTCTCTTCAGGAAATGAGAATGTAGCAGGGACTAGTCGGGGAACGGAGTGACGGACCAGATGATAGCATTAGTAGTCCTCACTATTCTGTGAAATAGTAAAATAATAATTGTAATAAGAACTCCTTTTGAGTTTGTATAATCTCTAGTATAAAATATTTGTATTCAAACTCACAGTTTATGTTTTGTCGTATTGTACACGACAGTTGTATTATTAAGTTGTATTTGAATTTATATACCATGTAAATGGCGACCCAAGATGGGTGACGTATACCTAATTTTGGGGGTGTCACAGTAAGGATTCGTATAACAGTTTATCCAAGATCAATAATACTCTATAATAACTAATTTTGAAGCAAAATTCAAGAATAAAGATCAAAACATGGATACAATCAAAGATAGTAACCATAATAGACATCTTGTACAAAAAGAAGAAAATTTTATTTTTCGGTGAATAATACTGTATTCGTGAATAGTGTCGTATATGTGAATAATGTCGTATACGTGAATAGTAACCCCGACACAAAAAGTTTTAAATTTGATAAAAATTCATTCCAATATTTTGGTATAATTATATTGAAGAAAATATCATTTTAAGAAGAATATAACACCCCTTACCTCAAAATATCAGTACTTCTGATCAGAATATTGGTATAAGGCTGAAGGAAACTTGCACTGATGAATAGAAACTCATAAAGTATCTAAATACTCACAAAATAAACTCAATAATCTAGAGAGAGGAAGAGAGAAAGCTTATGTTTCTGATATGATTTTCAATTCTAACTTAGCCCTCTATTTATAGGAAAATATTAGCAGACTTGACCTGCAACCTGATGGATTTACCTGCTACTATTCCCACCCACCACATTTGAAATAAAATTCAGCACATTTCTTGATCAACCACAAGTGGGGCCCACTCAATTCTAGAATTTTCCACCAAAATTATTTATAAATCTAATTTCTGAATCAGTCACCTCTTAAAATTCATAACAAATCATACGTTCATTTTTAACGGTTCAAAATTTGTGAACATATACTCAACTTATATATGTATAACATATCCAAAAATTACAACGATCCAACGATCGGATTAAAAATTATAAATCACACAATATATCTCAAAAATACTAATTTAATTTTTAATACCTTCATTCCGACAAATATACTGATAAAACACCTCAACATAAACTCCTTCATTTTTAACCACAATAAATATATCCAATATTTTTATCCACATAAAATAAATATTTCATTATCATATGAATCAATAATTAATTATTCACAAATAATATTACAGAATCACATTTATGACAATCAGGCCGTTCTCAGAAAAGATGGGGCTTTCCAATAAGAATTTCTCCTTATTGGCGCGCAATTAGGTGACTAAACCTCTCCTTGACAGAATTTTCTAGACATTGCCAATAATGCTATCTAATAATATTATTCAAATAATATGAATTATTGATCTGATAATGGAAAATACTATGCAGTGACAATTATTGAAACAACAATAATATAAAATATCAACGCAGCAATTATTGAATCAATAAAATAAAATATTGAACAGTAACTACTGTAACAATTATTGAGTAATGCCTTCTTACGTAAGGATCAATAATTCATCAATACTGTGCATCCACGCGTATTACTGTATTTTAACCACAGAGTATTCTAACAGTGTTAACGGTAACAACTACGCCGTTATTTATAAAAACTCAAACTTGTCGTTTTCTTCATCCGACAGTTATTCTGTTATGAGGCCCACAAATGACTGCGCCGTCGTACGAATATTCCCCGACAACAATGATTATTTTATAACCACTTGCATATTTTGCAAAATTTGCACATTTCACCCATAACCAGATAATTATATCAAATTAATACCTTTTTATTCACAAATATAATTAGAAGAAATTCGATTTTATTTATAATAAGTTGGAGTCTTACAAAATCAGTCAAAATTAAAATTACTATTTGAAAAGGTTTATTTGATATTAATTATGGGTATACATACTATATATATATATATATATATATATATATATATATATAATATTACGAATATTTAAGTCGATTTTTTGATTGTCTGTTATGTAAATAAGTATTATTAATAAATTTTTAAATAAATGTATAATAAGTGAGACTCTTATAATTAAAGGTGTAAACGAATCGAGTTGACCCGAATATTGAGTTGCTCAAATTTGGTTCATAAAATTTATCGAGTACTCTATCCGTCCCAAATTAATTGCCCAGTTTTGATTTTTTTAAGTCAAATTGACTATTTTTAGAATTAATAATTAAGCATATATATAAATATATTTCTAAAATTATAAAAATTAGGATTAGTAATAAATTGTATATACTCTCTTTTGATTATAATCTCTTCACCTGTATTTTAGCAAAAATAGTAAAAAGATTAATTTTAAAAATGGTCAATTTGATTTTAAAAAGTCAAAACTGAGCAATTAATTTGGGACGAAGGGAGTATAAAATAAGGTTTAATTGAAGCTCATTTAGCTAACGAGTCGAGTACGATTCTGAATCGAGCCCGAGCAGTTTGAACTTTTCGAACGAATATAATCCGAGTATCAATAAAAAATTATAATTTGAGGATGCTCGATTAATTTATCAAATTTTAAAATTTACTCATATTTGACTTATTTATATTTCAAGTCGAACTTGAATCAAACTTTTAGTCGAGTGAATACTAATCGAACTCGAACTATTTGCTCATTTTATTGCCTTACTTATAATTCCTACCAATAATCTCATATATTTAATAAATTTTATAACTATAATTCGACGTACATTTATCACAATACATAACAAAACTTTAATGTGATGTAATAGTAATAATGGAAAGCTTGCAAGTTAAGCTACGTTGCCACACCAACTAGATCATATCCTCTCCGTCCTCAAAAGGCTCCGTTCCGTCCTTAAAATGATGAACAAAATATATTTTTTATACATTAAAAAAAGTAAAAGTGAAAAAAAAATTAACAAATATTCCAAATATATCTTATGAAATTACTCCCTCTGTCCCAAATTAACTGCTCAGTTTTGACTTTTTTAAGTCAAATTGACTATTTTTAGAATTAATAATTAAGCATATATAAATATATTTCTAAAATTATAAAAATTAGGATTAGTAATAAATTGTATATACTTTCTTTTGGTTATAATCTCTTCACCTATATTTTAGCAAAAATAGTAAAAAGATTAGTTTTAAAAATGGTCAATTTGACTTTAAAAAGTCAAAACTGAGCAATTAATTTGGGACGGAGGGAGTAATATATAGCAACCTGTTTTACAATAGTACGAAATTAAAATAAAAGTCATATGAAATTCAAAAGGTTACATAAAAAATAATAAAACATTAAATTTTTATGAATAAAAAATTATGATGCAATTATATTGTAAATAAAATAATAATAATATAATTAAATTTATATTTAATTTATGCGATGTGATTGTAATAATTAATAATGAAAAGCTTGAAAGTTAAGCTACGTTACCCGGTTACTTGGGCGCCAGAATTCTATACATCTTGCCTAAGCAATGGCGATAACTCCACCAATAGGTCAGCTCCCATTCCCACTACTATTTGAATTGACTTTTACTAGGATCAAGAGAATTTCCAAGAAAATTTCCTAGGTAATTGGATAAGTTTCTTTTTCTTTTTTGGAGGAAAAATAATTTTAATTAATTGCAATTGAAAATATAAATAAAGCTAATTATTTAAATAAAATTACCCTCTATCAAAGTCCATTTTTTTTTCTTTTGAGAACTTGAATTCTCTCTCTATATATAGAGAGTTAGTTTGGATTATTGCAAATGTGCTTATTAAAGATGGAATGTGGGAAGCGAGATGTTTGTTAATTTTTGTATTATATTTTATTATTTTAATTACATTATAAAAATTCTCCTTCTCTTTCTCAATTAATGGCAGTTTTCTTTTCTCTTTGTTAATTGCCGAGAGTTTTCAGATGAGTAGGAAGGACAATTCAACGTCGATCTCTCTATTATCAACGACCCAATTGAAGGACGATCAATTTTATGTCTGGATGCTCTGATTACATGATGTTGTTAGCAACCCATTTCTAAGGTTTTATTTTTTCTTTTTTTTTGCTCGGGAATTGAAGGGGGGAAAGAGAAGGTAGTGAAGAAGAGGAAAAGGAGGAATTGGTACTAATTTTGTTTTAATATTAAACTTAACCACTTTTAGTAATATTGTAACTCAACTTTATTGTGTTTTAGTTCATAAAAAATGATTTTTTTTAAAATTTTATTAATTACTGATAATATATATTTTTTAAATATTTATAACGTCATCGGTTCAATAACAGTTTAACTATTAATTAAATTTTGATAACTTTTTCAGTTCTGTGAAAATATTGCTTCACTCAAATATTCAAAAAGTTAAAACTAGAACATGTTATAGGAATTTAGCCTTAGAGTAAGTACTTGGGCTTTATCTTCCTATTTTTTGTATAGGGGAGGGTGTATTCCCTGTTTTTGATCCAGAGTATGACCCTCGCTATTGTATATTCTTTCTTTTATTACAGTCCTAAACTTATAAAAAATAAATAAATAAAAATTGGGATAATCATTAATGAGAATTGCTCGGAAAATAAAAAGGGGAATTGGATTTTCCCTTCAAAAAATGAAGGAAAAGTCATTTCCACGTGCTTACTGCTTAGACTCTGTCTCTCTCTCAACCCTGTCTGCTTGCTCTCCTCCTATCCTATATAAACAAACAGGAGGCAGTGGAGGAGAGTACGGCATCATATCTTTTTATGATTTTTTGGAAAATCTCAAGAACAAGAAAAGGAAAAGAAAAGAGAAATTATCTTTCCACCCAAACGGAAAAAAATCCCATCATTCTTCAATTCAAAATTAGCTCACCATTTTAAGGTACAGTCTTTCTTCTTTCCCTCAAATTTGTGAATTTTTTCTTGTTTATGCTTGCTGGTTAATTTCTTGTACATAATGATGGTGGATCCGCATATGTTTTTTTTAACTTTTTATTTTGTTGCAATGCTTCTTTTGGGTTTCTTGAATTTGGCCTTTAAAATCTTTTTTTTGTTATTACTAGCTGCTGCAAATCTTTCCTTATTGCTTAGTGGGTGTTTAGTATTTGATGAAATGGGTAGCCTAGTCAATAGTTATTTGTATTCATTTGTGTTATGTGGTGTGAAAAATATATGCCTTTTGCATTGGTGAAATTCATGTATAACTTGATATTTCTCTAAAGTGCAAGAAAATAAATTTTGGGTTCTTACAAAAGGAAATTATTGATCTTTGGAATTTTTTAAATTGGTTGATTGCAATTTGCAGCTTTTGATTTTCTCTTGGCGTGAGTGATTTTACAGCTCATTCACACTCTTGCTTGTCTTGGATATATTATTTATATATTCAGCAATCAGCACATAAACAAATGTGGGGTGTTTCGTGTTTGTATTATGGTTGATATGAAATGGAAGGGAACCTTCTTCCATAATTGAAGAAAAAGAAATTTTATATGGATGTGTATTTGGTAATGATTTTCTTATATTTTAGCAAAATCACACTAGTTTTTTGGTTTATAGTTCTATCCCCTCTTTAATTGAGTTGTTACCCACACTTGAATCTAAGCTTCTAATAATTTTTAAAATTTACTAGTTCTTTTTAATATATACTTATAGGTAACAATTCTCTTAGCAGGAAATTAGGCCTAATAGGATATTCAAAATCCCTTTTGAGGGCGTATGGGGATACCTTTTTCGTGCCCACTTGCTGCGTATAATGATATAGAAAGCGGCATTGAATCTGTTATTGTAAAATCCATCTGTTTTGGGGATGAGGAAGCAAAGACTCCGGTCCGGTCCATCAGTTTCAAGGACCAAGATTCTGAACCCACTATTATGAAATCAGTGGGTTCTATAAAGATGATGGAAGTATCTGTTAGCTTTAGAAGGGGAGACAATGAAATAATGAACTCTTTTAAAGCTCCCTTGTCCAAAAGGAATTTGGTTATTACGCCGAGTTCTGAAGGCATAGAGATCAAGAATCAATGTTTAAGATCCGATAGCATGATTGAGAAGACTTTAAGGTTGCCCATTTTGGATTCAAGCAACCCCAAACATCAAGCGGCGATAAAGTTGCAAAAAGTGTACAAAAGCTTTCGGACAAGAAGAAAGTTGGCTGATTGTGCAGTTCTCATTGAGCAGAGCTGGTATATTTTTTCTGCTGCTTGAAACTTTTTATCTATTTATCCAGTGATTTCTTGGCATTTTCTGTAGATTTTTATCTCCTTCTAATGCATTTTTTTGATAATGATTTTAGGTGGAAGCTATTAGATTTTGCAGAGCTCAAGCGTAGTTCTATATCCTTCTTTGACGTAGAAAAACACGAGACTGCCATTTCACGTTGGTCAAGAGCAAGAACAAGAGCTGCCAAGGTAAATTCAAACCAATTATTGTTTTTTTTTTCTGATATTCTTTTCTAAGTTTATACAATGAATTGAGAGTTCTGATTTTTTTCCCCTTGATTTTTTTTAGGTTGGTAAAGGCTTATCAAAGAATGGTAAAGCCCGGAAACTTGCTTTACAACATTGGCTTGAGGCAGTAAGTGAATTCATCACTTATAAAGTTAGATTTATTTCTCTGTTTACGCTTAGAAAGTTAGAATTGTCATTAAATGGGAATTCTATTTCTTTTTCATGTGCAACAGATTGATCCACGACATCGTTATGGACACAATCTTCACTTTTACTACGTTAAGTGGCTGCATTCTCAAAGCAACGAACCATTCTTCTACTGGTATTTTTTTTTTTGACAATTTTCAAACAAAGATAAACATTTTTGTGTTAATTTGAACAAACATTCAGATATTTGAAATTCTGTTAAATGATTATTAATCTTATGTACCATTATGCAGGCTGGATATTGGAGAAGGAAAGGAGGTCAATCTTGTTGAAAAATGTTCTCGATCAAAACTTCAACAGCAATGCATAAAGTATCTTGGTCCGGTGCGTCCCTTTTCGTATGGTCTACTATTTTTTTGTTCTATTACATAATTAACAAACTGTTTCTTTAGGGCTTTAGCAAGTTTCTTACCTACTTTCATTTCCCTCGTCACAGATGGAAAGAATGGCATACGAAGTTGTCGTAGAGGATGGGAAGCTATTATGCAAGCAAACTGGGGAGTTTCTTGATACCACTGAAGGAACCAAAGGAGCTAAGTGGATCTTTGTCCTCAGCACATCAAGGACCTTATATGTTGGCAAAAAGAAGAAAGGCACATTTCAGCATTCAAGCTTCCTGGCTGGTGGTGCCACATTGGCAGCCGGGAGAATAGTCGTCGAAAATGGCATCCTAAAGGTATACTTTTTTTTTGTTCCATATCACAATTACTATACAATTTGTATATGGTAATTCAAAGTTGAGTTTGTTAATTAACTTTTGTTTTATTTTTCGATGAACAACAGGCTGTCTGGCCTCACAGTGGCCATTATCGACCAACGCCAGAAAATTTTCAGGATTTCGTTTCGTTCCTCAAGGAGAATGATGTGGATATCACTGATGTTAAGGTAAATTGTGTACAAGAGTCCATACCTATTGCTTTAAGACGTGTCACAAATATATTGTAGTTTGTAAAAGATCGTATGCTTATTATTTTTCACTTTATATGCTCAGATGGATTCGGCGGATGAAGATGAAGAAGAAGAATCCGTTGGCAAAAAGTGCATTAGTCACATGAGAAGCCACTCATCTGATGAAGACATGAATGTAAAGGATCAGTTGGAGACGGAAGAGGTTGATGGCGAAGACTTGACCTTAGAGAAAAGCAATTCAACAGTACAATTAGAACCTTCTCCGGCACTTGAACTTCCTAACCCGAGTCTGTCTAGTAGCTTTTCTCATAAACTACCCAATATTGAAATACCAAAAAAGGATGAGAAACAATTGAGGTCCAATAGTTTCCGAGTGGAATCAGCATTAGACGGCTATGAGAGTGCAGAAGAAGAGAGTATTCTGCAGAGAATTAATTCTCATAAAGGAATGAAGTCATGTCAACTAGGAAAGCAGCTGTCTTGCAAATGGAGTACTGGAGCTGGACCTCGAATCGGTTGTTTGAGGGATTATCCCTCGGGCCTCCAATCTCAGACTTTGGAGCAAGCCAACTTGTCTCCAAGAATTACTCCCTGCCTAAGATCATCAACCAATTCATTTTGGGTATCTACTCCAACCAGTTTTAGTGGAGAAAGTCAAGTGGCCACTTCTCCAACTCCTCTAGAGTTGCATTCAATTGAGAAACCATTATTATGACGGGTAAATTGTTGATCAATTCTTTCTTTTTGGTATAGAAAATTATGAGATAGAGAAATTCATTGACATTAATTCTTCTCTGATAGAAATTTGTTGATTCTTTTTATTTTTACAACCATGTACACGTTTTTTGTTACTTGTTGTATACCCATATGATTTAAAAGAAGAAGGAAATCCATTTTTAGCAGCTGTTTCCCAAGTCTGTATATATATGGAAACATTGGATTGGATTGGATTGGATTGGATTGGATTGGAGGAGGGTATAAAGGAGGGACTCACATATTACTATTTCAAGTTGCTCACAATTCACATTCAACATAAAATTAGTCCACATATATTAATCATTCTTTATTTTCTTAAAGTGATAGATTTTTGTAGAGTTTATGAATTTTAATGATTTTTAAAGACTATGAAATAAGTGACAGGCTTTTTATCAAGATTTTAATAGACTTTTGTATATTTCTAATATATCTTGCAGTTTATATTAATTGTTAAAAAATTAACAAATATCTCATATTTTAGATGAAATGGGTACGATATTAAATAATATTAAAATATTTTGGTCATGTGTCTCTACTTAATTGATTTTAAATAAAAAGCATTGTTGAAGTTGAATTATTAGATTATACCCAGTTTATTACAAGAAAATGTTATATTTTATATTAAAAAGTCATTTTCTACTAACAATAATATAAAATAACAATTTTGATTTTAAAAATTTTCATTGTCGTTTTCCTATTGAGTCATTATTACTAAACTAACAATTTATAATTTTCAACAAATAACAAAATAAAAAATTTATTACTTTTAAAAATAAATATAAAATAAAATACCTTCTTAATAATTACAAATATAATAAATGAGATTTTTTTATGGGAGAGAAGAATTATAAAATGATATTAAAATATTTTTCATATCTATTTATACCATTGATTCTATTTGAAACCTTAACGCTACTCCCTCTTTTTAACCCATCATATTTTTTCTCTCTCCTCGCTTGATGTAATAGCTCTCTTCCGTTTTTTTTGGGGTTTTTATTTTGAGAGAATGAGGTAGAGAGAGAAAGTGAGAAATATATATATTTTGTTTTTCTTTTTTCTTCTTTATTTGATTTTCTCCATCTCTTTCTCATCTGTTCATCTTTTACCTTTCTCGAATATTTGGAAGTTTTTAGAAGTGTCTAGAGATGAAGTCAGACTTTGGATATGGATAGATTTCTTCTTTTAAAGTCGTCAAACTCTAAAAAAATCATGACTTTTTAAATACAAAAATATTTTTATAGACTTCGTAAAAGCCTCAATTCAATACCACCTAACTTTTAAAGATATCACAAAAATTATAATTGAATACTAGTAAACTTTTACAACTCTTTAAATGTATACGTACAACCAAATTTTTAAGAATTTTAAAAATATCTATAAAAGTCTTAATTGAATAAACCCGGTCCATCTCCGATCGGAGTGCTTTAATCGTCTGATGGTATACTTCCTATACTTGTTGAATCTTCCGAGCTGACCGGCATAAGGGTAAAGGCGAAAGCTTTAGCTGAATAATAATGAATTCATTCGACAGATGCTTACAGGACTATCACACCAACTAGCGCTATTACTATCACACCAGTTGCAGTTACTATGACCTTCTTCTCCTAGGGTCTTTCACTGGTCAGGCGAATCAAGGCCTTGGCGAGGCGAAGGGCGAATTCCTTGAATTGCCAGTAACAGCAATCTGAACCCATCCATGGCTGAATGGTTAAAGCACCCAATCATTGACTGGTTCTTGTAGGGTTAAAGGGCCTATCTATTGTATTGGTGGGGTTGGCAAGTGGTCAAATGCGTCTATAGGTATAGGACAACGGTTACGGGGTCAAAGCAACGATACCCTCTATGTCGGGATCTTATAGCCCAAGAAAAGACACCGAATAGCTCGTGGATCAAGTTTGTGATTGGCGTACGGCTGGGTAGCAGGCACATCCAAAGGTGCGTATAAATCAACATTGTAATTTCTTGTAGGTCTGATCTTCCTTCAAATACATGCATGATGTTTTCTAGTAATAGTTAACTTCTTATTAATTTGACAATTTTTCTTGGACCACAATTTGTCTTTCCAAAATTTATTTAGTGGAGTCGATGTGAAATCTATGACATGATCTGTTAGAGAGGTATAGAAGAATTGGTGTGTTAGCTTGATAATATTCAACACAGGAATATACATATTATATATATATATATATAGTAGATTGATTCATAACTAACGTTATCAATTTAAAGTAATTAGCCTTACAATAAATCTGGAGCGTCGTCCATCCGAATATCAGACGATTAATATAGCTCCCGTGACATTTACAAGGAGGATTATTTTGGTCATCTGTCACGTTCGCAATATTAAACTGTGAAATAATGAAAATTAATTAACTGCGGACGGAAGCTACATTAATCGTCTGATATTCGGATCGATGGACGCTCCAGATCTGTTTGTAAGGCTAACCTTAAATTTTTTATGTGAATATCATTCTAAGAAGATTCCACTCATTTGAAAAGAATGTGAATGGAATGAACAAAGAATTTATGCTTTTTGGTTATAATTAAAGATTCATAAACCGACTATGTATAACACTAGCGGTGTTTGAATTATAACACGTCATTAATTAATGAAATACTTATGTTTGGTGTTGGGTCATGATATTTCTCCTATTGGGTCTTATGGATTGGGCTTATTTATTTAGTCAGTCCATTGGGTCTTCACTATTAGGTCTTAAAGTTATTGGGCCTAATCCTTACATTATATCTCCTTAATATTGGACCGGATCAATGGATTGATCCATTAGATCTTTTAATATCAAAGTCTTTGACTTGTAATGATGAAAAAGAAAGGGTGTTGACCAAAAGTCTGCAGATCATTAATGTGGATGGGATTATATCCGGCCGGCGATATGTACAGTGGGAAAAAGGTGACAACCTGCATGCATCCGGCTGAGATCAGGGAGAAGTAGGGGACTGTGTCAGATAAGAGTTGGTGGCACGGTAAACCAGGCAAGAGAGTATAACCTAGTAAGGAAGTCTCCAAGAAAAGGTACACACAACATACAATTTTATCTCTCTAAGAACACTAGACATTTTATCCTCCATTGTTAACCCTTGTAACGGCTTGTACTGACTCTCACGCCTGAGCTATCCCCTGACGGTCGAAGCCGTCAAGCTTTTGGTGTTGACTGTGTTTACTGTGCAGGATCAGGGCGTCTTACGCGATTGGGACATGGCAAAAGATCTTGACGTTAACATTGGCGCTAGAAGGAGGGGTGAGTTCTAGTGTCCTGAGTATTTTTCAATCACACATTGTGGTCGTTCTATGTCAGTGTTCATGGGGAAGAGTAGAACGCCTACACCCGAAGGGCAGCCGGTGGCTATCAGTGAATCAGCACCTCGAGTTTCTGTTAAAGATCATTTGGGACCTGCATTAAGTGTTCATTCCAGCACAGCGTCCAAACGTTGGCGTGGAGATTCTCGTCCAAGGGCTGTGGGCAAAGCTAAGAGAAAGCTAGTCTTCACGGCAGAGAAAGAGTCTGGTTACGGTCGGAAACGAGTAGAAGGCACCTCGCCTAAAGCTCGATACCGAGATGACCAGGACGAAAAGGCCTCCCGGCTGGCTAAGATGGCAGATGAAGCAGATAGGGCCATGGAGGCACTTATGAAGCAACGACATGATATAGCTGAGCAAATGTCCAGGATGGCAGAGTTGAGGGATGAAGAGTCCAGTTATGTTCAGTCCGAAGAGCGTGGGCATCGGAGTGGGAAGGAACCTGCTCATTCAGGACGTGAGTCTCGGGGCCAACGTCGAGAAAGAAGAGGATCAAGAAGTCCTACTCCTCAAAGATCGAAAAGGGAACATCACCCTATCGATTCTAAGGAGCAGGGTCGAAGTGAACGAAGAGGCCGATCCAGGGAACGCACTCTGGAGAATACAAAGAAAGCGCTCATTGTTGCGTATTCTCATCACAGCCACATAACCCAAAGACGAAGCAGATCTAGGGGTCGTACACCAGAAATTCCACCGGGGGCACGTCGCTCTGTGGACCATCATCATCGTAAAAGTCCCTCGAAAATTGAGGGTTCTATGGTAAAAGACTGATCCACTCGAAAAAAGAAAGACTCCCCAGAGAAAGAAGCGTCGTCTCAACCGGAGGGGGTAGATTATTTGGTTAAAGAACTGAAAGAGCTCCGAAAATAGTTAGCTGAGGTTCAACAGGTGAAGGACACTCCGGGAAAGAAGGCGTCCCCATTTTCTTCAGATATTCTTAAAGTGAAGGCAGACACCACCAAGAAATTGCCTCACATGGAGAGTTACGATGGGTCTGGAGACCCTTATAACCATAGCCAGGCATATGACCGGCTGATGGATTATTATGATTTTACCGATACTGCTAAATGTCATACGTTTGTTACAACGTTAAGAAAGGATGCGAGACAGTGGATGGGGACTTTGCTGGCAGATTTAGTATCCTCCTGGTCTGAGCTGTGTGACAAATTCCATGCCCGTTTCGGGAGCAACCGAAGAAGAGGGAAGCCCACAGACTCTTTAGAACAGGTCAGACAATTCACCGACGAGTCATTGGGCCAATACGTGAAGAGATTCAGGGAAGCAGTTGGCCAGGTATCGGACCTCAATGATCTGCAGGCTGTAGGTTTGTTTTAAAATGGGTTGGATCTGGTGAAGTCTGAAAAATTAATGAAGAAGTTGATGATTCACCATCCGAAGAGTTTGGCAGAGGCCTTTGATAAGGCAGAAGGTTATATCGTGGTAGAGGAGGTCATGAATAGCCTTAAACGACCTTCCTCGGATCGAACAAAGGGGGTCGATACTCCCAAAATCGAGGGTAATCAGAAGAATGTGGGGGGGGGGTATAATGATCGGTCGGAGGGCAGCTCGAAGAAGTACAATAACACATGGCAACAAGGAAATAATCGCCCACCTGCTTCTGCCCCGAAGGTGAATAAGGTCTACACCATGCTGAATACAGAAAGGTCAGTAATTTTGGATCAGATCAGGGGCCAGCCGTTCTTCGAAACACCTCGTGATAACTTCAAGCCAGGATAAGGCAATACTCAGAAATATTGTGGTTATCATCAAGCTACAGGTCACGATACGAATGAGTGTTGCAATTTGAAAGATTTTGTGGAGAGGAAGGTTCAAAGTGGTGTGCTGGTCCAATATGTGGTCCGGAGAGACCAGTAGAACGTAGACCGTACCGTTCAGACAGTTCAAACAGCTCCCCCCGTACAACCTCCTCCAAATCAGCCACCAAGGCACATCGTTGATGTAATAATCGGGGGGACAGCAGGGAAGTTGGTAGGAAAGAAGAGAAGGGGATATCTAGATTCAGTCATGTTCGTGGCAAGTGTTCCACCGAAGATCGGCATACCATTTCCAGGAACTGTTATATCCTTTACCGATGCGGATTATCCTTCGGAACACATTGAACCTCATGAAGGAGCACTGGTGATCACTACACAAGTGGGCTCAGCAAATGTGAAGCGTATGATGATAGACAATGGTTCTTCTGTGGATATTGTGTATGCTCATGCCTATCAGAGGATGCATCTTGATGGGCGAAAAATGGAGGTTGGGCAAGATGCTCCCCTATATGGCTTCAGCAACGATTCGGTCAGAGTGGCAGGGACTATTGAGCTACCGGTCATCTTCGGTACTGCTCCACAATAGGTAGAAATAACATGTAAATTTTATGCTGTGCACGTAGATTCTGCCTACAACGCCATACTGGAAAGACCTACCTTGACTGCTCTCCAAGCAGTGACTTTCATCCCTCATTTTAAAATCAAGTTCCCTACGGCACATGGAGTGGGAGAGGTAGCAGGGCATTTGGATCTGGCCCGACGCTGTTATCGGAATGTTGTCATTTCCTCGGGAGTAGGGATCAGCAAGCAGAAGCAAACCATGGCAATTGAAATCGAGCCCTTTACTGAATGCAGTTCAGAGCCATTGGTTATTCCTACAGGGGAGACAGAGGAGATCGAGCTGGTCCTTGGAAAGAAAGACAAGACAATGAAGATTGGTTCAGGTTTGCCGGAACCTTTCCGGACAAATCTTATGGAACTTCTTCGCTGCTATGCAGACATCTTTGCATGGGAGCCACATGACATGCCTGAGATTAGTCGAAAGATTGCCGAGCATCGGCTGGATGTGGATCCGTTAAAGAAGCCAGTTCGGCAGAAAAGGCGGATCTTTGCACCTGAACATCAAAGAATCATTGATGAGAAGATCGCGAAGCTGATAACTGCTGACTTCATCTTCGAGATCGACTATCCAGAGTGGTTGGCAAATGTAGTGCTGGTACAGAAGCAGAATGGGAAATGGAGAATCTGCATTGACTACACAGATCTGAATAAAGCATGCCCAAAGGACTTCTATCCTTTACCCCATATTGACCAACTTATTGATGCGACTTCGAGGTATACACTACTAAGCTTTATGGATGTTTTTTTAGGTTATCATCAAATTTATATGTGCAAGGAGGACATTCCAAAGACAGCATTCATCACACACCGTTCGGTGTACGCCTATAAGAAGATGACCTTCGGCCTGATAAATGCTGGAGCCACCTATCAGAGGATGATGAACTTTGTCTTCCAGAAGCAGTTGGGAAAGAACATGGAGGTATACGTGGATGATATGATCGTGAAGAGCACGATGATTCAGAAGCATTTGGATGATCTGGAGAAATGCTTTTAGACAGTCCGCCATCATAAATTGAGGCTCAATCCCACAAAGTGTACGTTCAGACTTGGTGCAGGGAAGTTCCTGGGTTACCTGGTCAGTCAAAGGGGCGTTGAGGCCAATCCGAAAAAGATCCAGGCCATTCTAGACATGAAGACTCCTCGGTCATTTAAAGACGTTCAACGTCTGATTGGTAGGATTGCAGCTTTGAGGAGATTCATGTCCAAATCCGCAGAGAGATGTTTACCATTCTTCGACACACTAAAGGGACCGAAGAATGCGAAGACATTCCAATGGACTTCGGATTGTGAAGACGCCTTCCAAGACATAAAGATATATCTGTCTTTGGCTCCTTTATTGATGAAATCTACCTCAGCTGAGACTTTGTATTTATATCTGGCAGCTAGTTCATTGGCAGTTGGAGCAGTACTGGTTCGGGAGGTCAGTGGGAAGCAGCATCCAGTTTATTATGTCAGTCACGTCCTAAGAGATGCTGAAACCAGGTATCCAAATATTAAAAAAAAATCTTTGATTTAATAATTGCTAGTCGAAAGCTTCAGTAATATTTTCAAGGTCGACTGCTAGTGGTCTACACGGATCAACCGCTGAAGAAGGTGATGAGCAAACCAGAAGTTTCGAGGAGATTAGCAGCATGGACTATGGAATTATCTCAATTTTTTATTGAATATCATCCCTGAACTGCTATCAAAGGTCAAGCCTTGGCTGATTTCATGGTGGAATGTTCATTCTCCGAAGCAGATGCTGAGCTGCTAGAAGCTGAGACGTCCGATCGAGTGGTTGCAGTTCTTCAGCATGGTCAGAATTCTTGGACGTTGTATACAGATGACTCTTCTACTGCTGATGTCAACGGGGCAAAGATTATTTTGACAAGTCCGAAAGGATTCAAGGTGCAGCAGGCCATCCGATTTGGATTCAGAGCAACGAATAACGAGGCCGAGTGTGAAGCAGTGTTGGCAGGAGTCCGATTGGCAAAAAGTTTAGAAGTACAGAAGCTGATTATCTACAGTGACTCTCAACTGGTCGTCAAGCAATTATCGGGAGAGTATGAAGCTTGTGGAATGAGGATGATCAAGTATCTGGCAGAGTTGAAGGATCGGCTTCAGTATTTCGTTTCTTATGAATTTTAGGGCATAGAACGTAACGACTATTCCATTGCCGATGCGTTGTAAAAATTGGCCACTACGGATGCAGTCGTTTTCAATGGGTCAGTTTATTTCGAGGTTTTGTAGCAGCCAAGTATCCAGCACGAAGCGGTAATGTGTATCGAACGGTCTAACTGTTGGATGACTCCCTATATTGAATATCTGGCAGATGGCGTCCTTCCTTCGGATCAGATGCTGGCAAAGAAGATCAAGTACAAGAGTGCTAACTTCGTTCTCATTGATGGGGATCTTTATCGAAGGGCATTTTCGTCACCATTGTTAAATTATTTGATTCCATCTGAGGCTGAGTATGCTCTTCGGGAGGTTCACGAGGGTATTTGCAGTGATCATATGGCTGCTAAGTCTTTGGCTTATAAAGTACTTCGACAGGGATATTACTGGCCCATGATCTTCAAGGAAGCTACATAGTACGTAAAGAAGTGTAAAAAGTGTCTGTTCAATAGCCCGATCCCTCATCAGCCACCAGAAGAGCTATACTCGATTTTATCTCCTATACCCTTTGCTGTCTAGGGGTAGATATATTGGGTCCGTTGCCGAAAGCTAAAGGATAGGTCAGTTTTGTCATAGTTGCTATCGACTATATGACCAAATGGGTAGAAGTGAAGCCACTTCGGTTGATAACGGAACAAGAGTGTTTGAAATTTATGAAGGAGTCCGTAGTATTTCGTTTTGGAATTCTTAAAGTGGTGATATCGAACAACGGGCGCCAATATATGGGATCAAAATTTGAAGGATTTCTGAAAGAGTTGGGGGTTCAGCATAGGAAGACTTCAGTGGCTAACCCACAGTCAAATGGGCAGGTTGAAGTGACCAATAGAACACTTCTGAACGGGATCAAACGCAGACTGGACGAAGCTAAAGGAAGATGGCCAAAGGAACTACTCAGCGTATTATGGGCTTACCGGACTACACCGAGGACTACAACAGGGGATTCACCTTTTAGATTGGCCTATGGTACTGACGTCTTAGTTCGAGTCGAGATTGGATCCCCAAGTCTTCAGGTTAGTTAGTTCAAAGAGCTTTATAACGAAGAAGGACTGAAGGTCAACTTGGATCTGTTAGAAAAAGTCAGAGAGGTGGCTTTGATCAAGCTGGCAGCATATCAACGGAGAGTAGCCAAACACTACAATAAGGGGGTAAATCTTCGCAGATTTGAAGTGGGGGATTTCGTCCTCAGAGAAGTTGAAGCATCCAAGCCGTAGAACATGGGAAAGATAATGCCAAACTGGGAAGGACCGTATGATGTAATTGAAGCACCGAAACCTGGAAATTATCGGTTAAAGGCATTAGACGGATCCAAGATCAAAAACACTTGGCACGCTGGCAGACTTCGGAAATACTTTCAGTAGAGATCGAGTCAGTTTATCGGAAGTCTGTACATAGTTGTTCATCATCAATAAAGATTCACTTTTTCACAATTGATCTTCATCCTATTTATCCTAAGTTCACAAGGGAGTAAGGAGGACGGGGGGACTCGCTGACCATTCGATGGTAGCCTTCTTGGAAGGTGGTCCTTATGAATTTGTTAGGCCCTTCGGGGTAGGCAAACTTCATCGGAGTAAGGAGAACGGGGTGGACTCGCTGACCATTCGATGGTAGCCTTTTCGGCAAGAGTGTCCTTATGAGTTTGTTCTACCGCGAGTGGTAAACAAATTCCATGGTCCTGTTAATATTTCTTTTACCGCGAGTGGTAAATCAATATGCACCAAAGTAAGGAGGTATGGTCGGACTTGCTGGCCATTCGATGACAGCCTTCTTGTCAGGAGTGTCCTTATGAATTTGTTCTACCGCGAGTGGTGAACAAATTCCATGGCCCTTATAAAATTTTTCTACCCCGAGTGGTAAACAAATGTCCTTATATACTTGTTTTATCCCGAGTGGTAAACGAGATCTTGATGATGCAAGGAGGATCAGCCGAATTCACCTTATACACAACCTACTTCACCCTTTGGAAACGATAAGTATACATTACTTTATTTTGTTCAAGTGTTGAGTTCAGTTCAGCTCATTGGGTTCAATTCATTTCATTTCTCAACTTAACTATTATATGCCTTATCTGATTCACAGTCTAAGTTAAGTTCATTCAAGATCATTAATGCTGAATCATTGACAAGAAACGAAGTAAACAGAAGTCATGGTAAAGAAAATTGAAATTTCATTAACACTTAAACAAGTTCACTTAAATTTCTTTACAAATAAATTTTTTTAACAAGAGACAGAGGTCCTAAAAATTAAAATAAAGCAACGTCAGACTCAGGCTGCACCTTCATCCTCGGAGTCGAGCAAGGCCGGATCCAATTGGGCCGCAACCAGTTTTTCCTTGCCTCGACTTCGACAAAATTCGTATCCACCTGAATACACCCGAAGTATTTCTGCACTTAACTCCTCGAACGCCCGGTATTCAGTCTGAATTTGCTTGCGCAACTCTTCAGTTAAGGGAGGACTTCGTCCCTTCAAAGCTTTCAGTTTGCGACGAAGCTTTCGAAGTTTAAAGGAATGTTTTTCTTTTACTTCGTGAATTTTCACCTGTAGACTGTCGACTTGTACTGACAAGCTATGATTGGCTGCAGCAAGCTCCTCGTTGGTAGTCTTCAAAGCTTCGGTCTCTACGACAAAATTGACATTCATGTTAGCCAATTTCTGTTCACTGGCTTTTGTTGTCCTCAGTTCCTCTCTGACCGAGCTCAGCACATCATAGGTTTCCCTCATATCCTCCTTGGTTTGGGCCAATTCCCTCTGTAGGCCTTCATTGGCATGAAGAATGGTTTCGTGTTCATCTCTCTCCTGAGCCAATAAAGCCTTCAACATGTTGATCTCCCTTCTCATAGTCTCCTCATCAAACTTAGCATTTATGTGTCTGGGACGTAAACGCCCGAAGACTACATTTGCCTGCACATATTCGACAGTATCCAGTCAATTTCAGATACTTAAAACAAGAAAAGAGGTGTTTAACCAAGGAAACTGTCACTTACCTTTGCCAAATAACTCATGCCTTCATCAAGAAAATTCTCGTTCGTATGGCTATCGAATCGGTGATCGTCGGTTTCCTGAACGAAGGCTTCAAAGAGCCGGAAAGGAAAATTTACGTTGAACCGAGGCCACAGGGTTGGTGCTCCAGTAGCCTCATCGTGGAATTTTTGTGATGAAAGCCTCGGGGGGGAAGACATAGGTTGGTCACGAGTAGGAGAAGGATCAGTGTATATATTTTCAAGGGAGGGAGATCGAGCTGGAGTAGGGTCGCAGACAGGTGAAAGTACATGTGTTAGGCTTGGATGGCTGTCAGATGGTTGTTTTCTTTTTCGAGATGGCGCTGCAGCGGGTTCAGGTTGTTCTTCTTCATTGACAGTTCGAGTCTCCACTTGGGCTGTTGGGGGATGAACACTCGAAAAAGGTACTCTAAGCTCCTCGGGGGTCAGAGGAATAATCTTAGTTCTTAACTTCTTCATTCGAAGAAGTTGATTTTGGGCATCTACGGGTAGATCAAACAAACTTCCTCGAGCTTGTGTTGGGTTGACGGTTGGTGGTATAGGATTGACGGTTGTTGGTATTGGGTCGACAGTTGGTTGTATTGGGTCAACAGTTGGTGGTATTGGGTCGACAGTTGGTGGTGTTGGTTCGACAGTTGGTGGTGTTAGTTCGACAGTTGGTGATATTGAGTTGACAGTTGGTTCGGATTCAGAAAGGGCCTCGGAGTCTGATGGTATGGAAATTAGTCGAGGTCTGCGGGTAGCTCTTTTCTTTCGACGAGGCTGGAGGACGTCTTCCGAGAGAATTGGTTCATCATCTACGGGCGCATGGGTTTGAGGTTCAACAGTGTGTGTTTCAGCAGTTGGTGTCTCAGTAGGTGGTTTGAATTTGGAGGAGGCTTCCGGTTGTGAAGGATCAGCATCGACCTCTGCAGATTTTCCGACTACATTATCTTCGGATGGGACTTCCTGTTGTGAGGAGTCGGTGGTGGCTTCTACCGACTTTCTAGTTATAAAATCCTCTACGTCATTCACCTCCGAAGACGACGGTTTAATCAAAGTTATTACAGAAGATTAACAGTTCTACATCAGAATCCATATCACATAAATTTTCAAATATTCATAAAATAAATTCGTACTTACGTTTGTGGTCGTATAACCATGCTTGTTTGGAAAGAAGTCTATAGTTCCACTCCTCCCTCGGGAAATTGTCAAAAAGTTCTATTATCTCGGCCTCACGTTCTTCAGAGATGTCTCCGAAGTCAGTAGAAGTCTTCTCATCCGTGGCCCAGTTTGGTAAAGAGATGATTTCGGGTCCTTTGACGAAAAACCACCTTTCATGCCATCCTCTGTTACTCGAAGGAGTATTTACCAACGAACGTCTCTCAAACTTCTCTCCTGTTTTCGAAGAATGCTTGTTTATGGTCTTAAATCCTTTCTCTCTGGACTGCCCGACCTTGTACACAGTAAAGAAGAAGTCGAGTGTAGGTTCGACACCCAGTTCGTGGCATAAGGCTATGAATGCTAGAATGTGAATATAAGAGTTCGGCATCAATTGGGCGAACCCAACACCCAGAAACCCTAAGAGAGTTACTATGAAAGCATGAAGAGGGAATTGAACCCCTTTCTCCAAGATGGTCATCGTAACAGCCATCCATCCTTCGAGGCGTTGATACATCCGTTCTTCAGACCTGGGAGCTCTCACCAAATGGGTATCCGGAATGTGGCAACGAGTTTGAAGCCTCTTCAAATCAATCTCTGTAACTTTCGAGGGAGTGTTAACATGGAAATACTGTTCCTTACTCCTATAGAATACAGAAGGTTTGGGAGGGGATTTCGTTATCGGTTTCTTCTTAGTAGTTGCAGCGGTCGGATCAGAGCTTGAAGCGTCTTTGTTGGGGTTTGGGCTTGGAGGAACGGCGCTGATCGGTGTCACTAGCAGGGGACGACCTTGCTCAAAATATTGAGAAGCCATTGTTAACGATTTACAGAGAAGAGAAAGAAAGCTCGAGAGGTAAGAAGAAAACTCAAAGGTCCGAAATTCAAATTGGCAGGTAAAACTGTTAAATTTGGTAAAGTTTACCTTTTATACTGACGGTTACATAGTAATCGAGGGCGGCACATTAATTTGACAGTCATGATCACGAATTCGAAAGGGTTGCGTTAGGATTGAGTTCTAAATATTTAGCGGGTTGGGCCCTCCAATTGGGTTTTCGGTTTTTAAATTACCTTATGATTTTCCGTTTGGGCTTTGGTAAGTCTCATCTTGGGCTTATTTCAATCCTATCAAATCTAATAAAGTCATGGACCACTTATAGTTTTCCATTAAATATCCTATTTGATAGAAAACTATGGGGTAATGTTGAGTCATGATATTTCTCCTATTGAGCCTTATGGATTGGGCTTATTTATTTAGTCATTCCATTGGGTCTCCACTATTCACTACAAGAAAATGCTCTAACAGCGACCAAACTTATCAGCGACCGCATTTTATGGTCGCAGATAGGATTTTTAGCGACCAACATTAGCGACCGAACTTGAATGTGGTCGCTAGATTATGTTAGCGACCGATCCCGGTCGCTATTCGGTCGCAGGTTCATTTTTACCTCCAAAAAATTGGCTGGAAATGTTGGCGCGCTACTTGTTTGCGACCACTATATAACAACGACCGCATTCGGTCGCGGATACTTCCACATCATTTAAAATCAGCGACCACATGCGGTCGCTGATAGCGGTCGCGGATGTATTTCAATAAACCAGTATCAGTTCGTCACTCTCGATCCAGAACAGAAGAAAAAAAAGGGAGAAAAGAAGAGGGATAAAAGGGAGTAGGGGGAGAGAGAAGAGGGAGGAAGACTGCCGTCGACGCCTTCACCACTGACATCACCGGCCGACGCCTTCACCACCGCCGGTAACCCAGATCCGCGCGCGATTTTGACGGAAACTTCCACATACCCAGACTATATTTAGCCTGTTTGGTGTTCTGTCATGTACCCCTACTAGGGATGATAATTTCGCCACTCCTCAAGCTGATTCTTAAGTCATTTCAAAGAATGAGAAGAGAATCGAGAATGAAGAATCATCAAATATTATTTATGAAGATGAGGAGGAGATGATATTTATTTTTATTTTTTTTCGTCCCATATTTGCTCCCGAGTAGTTATATATTAATTAAATTAATATTTATAGTAGTATATATTACATAATTAAAATATCTGTCCATGTATGTGTATATATTATTATTATTTGTTTTTTCTTAATCTTATCCAGCACTAAAACATGATTAAATTTTCGGCGATGGTATAAATTTCCTGTGGAGGATTAAAATCCTCACAGCACAGAAATGTAGATGATTATTAAAATTTAATCCCCGAATGAAATGACGCGGGCTTGAAATGGGGTACGATGTGTAATTCCGGTCGCGCCCCATCCCATCCTTAACCTCTACTATATTCTAATGCCTTTGTAGTGGAGACATATCAAAATAACTACCAAATTTATGCAGCTTCTCTTCCTACTTCCTAGAGTACGTAATACTACTAGTGGTATTAGAAAGATTCATGTTTTAATATGAGATTATCTGAAGTTGGACAATTTTTTATTACTGACTAACAGTTGCTGAAATTTGGAAAAATTTTGAATACAACATTACTGCTGAATATATTGTTGCTGAAATTTAGATAAATTGTTGTTGATATTGCTGAAATTGGGACAATTTTTGGGCTTCTTATTGTTGCTACTAATATTGGATTCTCCTAAATTATGCCCTGAAATTGGTCAAGTATGCATGCCCTCGTGCATGTGGATAGTCCATATTATAGGGGAGACTCTGCCGAATTTTTTTCATATATAAGTCAAATGGTTATATAACTTGAACATTAGGGCTTAACCCAAAACCTTGGTTGCAATATATGATCATACTTATACCAATCCAATAATTTGAACATGAGTATGACATAAAACATAACTAGGAATTAATTTTATCCATAATTCAATCAAGAAGAAGGTTCAAGAGATTCTTATACATTCTTGTTGCTCTTATATGCCTACAAATAGTCAAGTATGCATGTCCTCGTGCATGTGGATAGTCCATATTATAAAGGAGACTGTCGAAATTTTTTCATTGGTCGAGTAATTTAGACTTGTCCCAATGCATATGTTGAGCATGCATGATACAATGATTCATATTTTACCCCTAGGAATCTATTGTCTTTAGGTTGTTTTGGTATTTATCCTTATTCAATTCCCGAATAATCATATATGATGCACACTCATGTTATATATGTACATATACATCTATATGTATTTATAAGCATCTATATGTACATATACTCATGTTTTGTATGCTTTGACTGAGGGATCAACGATTCCAGCTAATGTACAAGTCCTAGCTATGGGACCAGACAGGGACCAAGTCACCCGCAATGGTTACAAAATAAATGGTTGTGAATTTCACACTAAGGCATATGGGCGCGGTAAAAGAACAACGAACTCTGGAGTGTGTGTCCAAGGAGATTGTTACAATGAGCTTGGTCGTGCCTTTTATGGGGTGTTGGAGGAAATCGTAGAGTTGTCGTACAAGGGCACGTATGGGGGTTATATTCACTTGTTCAAGTGTCGTTGGTTTGATTCAGAAAAAGGGATACGTGTTGACAGACATGGAATCGCGATATTGACCTCCATAGTTCTGCGTACTCCAACGAACTGTTTGTTTTACCAACTCAAGCAGTACAAGTTTACTATACTCCTAGTCCTGTTAGGAAAAGGGATAGACCACCTACAGATTGGCAAGTTGTAATTCATACTCCCGCGCGTAGTCATGTCCAAGTAATAGACGAGGATTTCTACCAAGAGAAAATGCTTCAGAGACCTCCTATAATAAATATAGAGGACAATAATGATGTAATCCAGTTAGAGGGTGGAGATGAACCTGATGAATTGGATCCCGAGACAGTTATTGTGCCAGATGACAGTGATATTGAGGAAGAGTTATTGACTGACACTGACACAGAATCTGAAGAAGATGGTTATGAATCTCCGATACTTGTACAAAATGATTCTGACTCATCAGACAACAATATTGAGGAAGAGTTATAATTGTACAAAATGTATGTTTATGTTCATGTTCATGTTCATGTTTAGTTCATAATTATGTACCTTTCATTTATGTTCTCTATATAGGAATGTTCTCTATATCCTTAACTATATCATTTGTAGTTGTTGTAGTTAACTATTTTGCAGTCATGTTTATGTATCTTTCACTTATGATAATCGTAGTTAACTATTTCATACAATTAATTGTCATTCATAATTTCATACTAACATCCTAATTTTTTTATTTATAGATGTCTTCTGAACCTGCAGCACGAAAGCGCGGGTTGGGTCGGGGCCCTAATCATGTGCCGAAGGCCCCGGCTAATCCGGATGATCGCATTCTTATACAGATCCGTCCTCCTCCAGAAAGCACGTAAGTTAAACATCGTGTATATATAAGGGTTTAATATTTTCATTGTTATAAATATATTTTAATGTAAATTACTGTATATTCTAGTGATTTTCAAGATAGTAAAATTGTGAAGTGCATTTCACAATTATGCTTACAGAACTGGCCTACGCCAGTGATTACATGGGCGAGCACACCTCTCGCCCATAAGGATGCAGTTTGGACTGAATTTCAGGTATGTTTTTATTAATTATGACAGATTATATTAATATAATATTCAAAGGATAATTTTTAGTAATGTTATTATTGTTGTTTTATTTGCAGAAAAGGTATAGATGGGAGGACGCGCAGGCTTCGGTGATTCAGACATTATTCTGGCAGAAGTGCGCGGTCCGTACCAAGGATAACTTAAATAAAGAACGATAAAAAGTCATTCACAATGCCGAGATCGACCATCCAGGCCAAGGAGAAGATTATATGCACGAGCATAGCCCCTGGTGGTGCACCCAGTCCATATGGGCTGAGATGTGTGCCCAATGGAGAGCTGAGAGCTGGGTGAAAAGACGAAAGACTGCCGTCACCAACAGAGCCTCGGGTGTATCCGAAGGCAAAAAGGCTAAAGGAACATACAAGGGCGACAGTATTTCACAGTTGCAGCATATCACTGCCAGGGTACGTATTTACAAGTTTTAATATGTTTTCAATCATGAATTGTAGAAAATATATCCCATTTTTACTTAGTAATATTGTGTTATTTTTGTATAGGAGTCTCAGTCTCAAGGTCAGCCTATCCATTGGTTGGATGTGTACGTGGCCACCCGTGATGGTCTGCCTGAGGCTATCCAGATAGCGGTAATAAATTTTAACAACTTGATCTTTAATTAATGCTTACAAAATTAATTTATTTTTAACTATTTAATTGTTAACATGATGACATGCAGGACACTTATAAGCGTTTATTGAATGAGCGCTATCCTGAAGGCACTCCACGTCCGTCTATCGATCAAGAGTTGTGGGAGAGGGCATCTGTTGTGAAGAAGAACTACGTTAAAGGTCAAGGACAACGACGACGCCCATCCTTCAGTGGCTCATGCTGCTCTTCTACCCAGTCTACACAGTCATCTAGCCATCCAGCTGTTCATACTCCGGCTGACTGTGTGAGAGCTATATGTCAAGATCGGGATCTTCTGAAGATACTGGGCGGACATCTGGGGGCTCTGAGTGCTGAGGAGTTAGCTGAAGCAGTAGCGGCAACAGCAGCATCACAACACGGGGATGGCGACGAGGTATAAAATCAATTTGTTGTATATTGTCGTAATATACCAATATTAACATAGTTAGTAAATATTTATAACTTGTTTTATTATTTTGTTAATATTACAGGGTGATCAAGGAGGCGGTGATGCTTGATTAGTACCTGCTTTAGATTAGTTTTATAGTTATAATATAAGTTTGTACTTGTTTCATTCTTAGGATGTTTGTATATTGTTACTTAAACAATTTTTAAAATGTTATTATATTTATTCAAAATCATATTGGTTTTGAATGGTTTATATTCTAGTTTAGTGTATGTGTTATATGATGGACGATGGATGTTTATATTGTTATGTATGTTGTTATTGTGTATGTGTGTTGGGATAAAACAGGTACAAAACAGGTACATGTTTTTGGGATTTATGCAAAAACAGCAAGATTCTGTTATTTAATTTTTTAATATCAGCGACCGCATGCGGTCGCTGCTTCCGGTCGCTGACACGTCACGTGAAACACGTCAGCTTTGGCCATGGCCCATGCTGACTCAGCTTAGCGACCGGATTTGCCATTTCGGTCGCTGATATCGGTCGCTAAGTATCGGTCGCTAATAGTGGTCGTTGATTTGCATTTTAGCGACCAGATTTTGTGCGACGCCTTTTAGCGACCGCAGACGGTCGCAGATAGGTATCAGCGACCACAGGCGGTCGCTGATAAGCTTTTTTGTTGTAGTGATTGGGTCTTAAAGTTATTGGGCCTAATCCTTACATTATATCTCCTTAATATTGGACCGGGTTAATGGATTGATCCATTAGATCTTTTAATATCTAAGTCTTTGACTTGTAATGATGAAAAAGAAAGGGTGTTGACCAAAAGTCTGCAGATCATTAATGTGGATGAGATTATATCCGGTCGGCGATATGTACAGTGGGAAAAAGGTGACAACCTGCATGCATCCTGCTGAGATCAGGGAGAAGTAGGGGGCTGTGTCAGATAAGAGTTGGTGGCACGGTAAATCAGGCAAGAGAGTATAACCTAGCAAGGAAGTCTCCAAGAAAAGGTACGCATACACACAACATACAATTTTATCTCTCTAAGAACACTAGACATTTTATCCTCCATTGTTAACCCTTGTAACGGCCTGTACTGACTCTCACGCCTGAGCTATCCCCCGACGGTCGAAGCCGTCAAGCTTTTGGTGTTGACTGTGTTTACTGTGCAGGATCAGGGCGTCTTACGTGATTGGAACGTGGCAAAAGATCTTGGCGTTAACATTTGGCAAAATTATTTTTGTTTAAATGACGTGTCATGATCCTTACACCTTTCCTGTATAATTTAACTCTTTTGGTTACCGGAAAATGATAACGTAAATGATTGTAAAACAGATTCAAAACTATGCCTAAGGTTTGTTTCAGAATCTGTAGAATTAGTTGAGTATAGATTAGGCTTCATTTTGTAATCATATATATTTCCGGGGTAAGTATCAATGAGTTGTTATGAAAGCAAACAAATAAGATCATTTTGTAATCCCCAAGCTCAAGAACTTGCAATCGAAAATAATCTCATGAGTAATGGATAAATATATATTTATTAATTGAATTTAATGAAGACCGAATAGATCATAAAATAACACTGATAAAATGATAATAAAACAGATTTATTAGGAAATTAACATTCTGCTCAGAATAATCGAAACACTGCAATTTTTGACAGATACACTTGTCTGAAGAATATAAACATATGCATGCATGCATGCATGCATGTACTTTCATTTCCATGGCCATAACGTGAAAAAATCGCAGGCACATGCATGCAGCTCAAGATGCTCCAGCCTCCACTACGTACATATATAAATTGAGGTTGTTAAAAGTACGTACAGACATCTGTTGGTCTGGAATGGAATCTAATCTACAATGTCAACAACACTTAATTTGTATGAGTACTACTTGTTGTTAACGTCAAGATCTGTCCGTTCGCCCCCAACCTGCGAGCTAAATCATGTACAGAAAACGGACAAACACACGGATTTGGAACGCTTAGTTTATATGACTAGTTGTAATTATAGTAAGCGCGATCATTTGGATTTGAGACGCATAATTCTGAGACTACTTGTTGGAAGTACATACGAAACAAAACTGTCATGGAGATCTAGAACAGAAGATTGTGTAGAGTACAAAAATATATATATATATATATATATATATAATAAAATACAAATGATTTTGAATTTATCGCTCATCATAATAAATCATCTGAGCCGTCCAAAGTTTGAGATAAATTCTACCGTCCATAGTGCCGGAGGCACGTGACTGTTGCTAGTATATATATAAAATGATCAGTAATGCTACAGACACAAACTATTTTACAAACTGTTGATGTGACATACTCTACCTCAACATATTGATTAACAAATTATTTCAATATAGTTTTTGGCCCGACACAATATGCTGAGGTGGAGTATGCCACATCAACAGTTTTTAAAATATTTGTAGAATAATTTATGTCTCTAGCATTATTCTATAGAATATAATCTACAAGCTGTTCATGCATTGTCAGTTGTGCATATTATCGTATATCTGCAAATGGTTCTTCCCAACAAAAACTGCAGTCTAACACAATGCAATGTTCCTCCCCTGGGGAGATGATATCTGGCCCAAAATGAGATCGTTACATTTTAAAAACGACGGTTGATATTGTCACAGCAAAAATATTACTACGGTATTTTTGTAATTGTTCTAACGAGACAACACTTTTAGTAACAATATTTATTACTCTGACTATATCGAATTTATTATGAATACAATAATAAATATTATGAATTATGTTAAAATATGAAGTAATTATGAGATTTCAAAATATATATATAAGAGCATAATTATACACCTAATATAAAGGAAAATGTTATTATACTTTTGCAATAATGAATGTAAATTTGAAACAAAAGTAAAACCCAATTATTATATTTTATTGAGTCTAATCCAACTTAAATGGTGGGATGAAGTGCACATTTGAAATTTAAAATTAAAGGAGTAGCTAGGTTTAATTAGTCTGTTTTGACAAGTTATGAACTGGATGCATGGTGGAGTAGTGGATAATGTAGTATTCCTTTCTCTCTCTTTTTTTAATTGAGGAGAAAAAATATAATTAATATTTTTTCTTATTAATTAAATTAAGTATAAAATCTCATCTTTTTAAATTTTATTAAACAAATCAAAGACAAAAAAAATTAAAATTTAATATTTAAGAACAACTCATTAATTTTTTTCTTGAAAATTTTAACTAACAGATAATTTTTTTAAAATTTCTTTTTTTTCTAAAACAACAATTAATAAAAAAAAATAAAAGTACTAAGTAAACATGTACAATGATAAGGCCAACTGTATTGGGGCCAAATAAAACATAATTGTTGATTTTAATTCAAGACTGACAAGAAAGTCATTTATTAGGACTTAGGAGTGTTACAAAATTTCATATATAATAATGCAAATATATAGTTTGAGTGATTACTTGATTACTTGTGAGTATGTATTATAATTAATGAATATATACTATTAGGAGTAGTATTTGATTAGTCTTGCTGTGAGAAGCAGCTGGCATTGTTTGATCCATTGTACTTGGAACAATTAAACACCACATTTGTACGGACTTCATTCCAAACTCCACTACAACAAAAAAACCTATCAGCGACCGCCTGTGGTCGTTGATATCTATCTGCGACCGTCTGCGGTCGCTAAAAGGCGTCGCACAAAATCTGGTCGCTAAAATGCACATCAGCGACCACTATTAGCGACCGATTCTTAGCGACCGATATCAGCGACCGAAATGGCAAATCCGGTCGCTAAGCTGAGTCAGCATGGGCCATGGCCAAAGCTGACATGTTTCACGTGACGTGTCAGCGACCGGCATCAACGACCGCATGCGGTCGCTGATATTAAAAAATAAAATAACAAAATCTTACTGTTTTTGCATAAATCCCAAAAACATGTACCTGTTTTGTACCTGTTTTATCCCAACACACATACACAATAACAACATACACAACAATATAAACATCCATCGTCCATCATATAACACATACACTAAACTAGAATATAAACCATTCAAAACCAATATGATTTTGAATAAAAATAATAACATTTTAAAAATTATTTAAGTAACAATATACAAACATCCTAAGAATGAAACAAGTACAAACTTATATTATAACTATAAAACTAATCTAAAGCAGGTACTAATCAAGCATCACCGCCTCCTTGATCACCCTGTAATATTAACAAAATAATAAAACAAGTTATAAATATTTACTAACTATGTTAATATTGGTATATTACGACAATATACAACAAATTGATTTTATACCTCGTCGCCATCCCCGTGTTGTGATGTTGCTGTTGCCGCTACTGCTTCAGCTAACTCCTCAGCACTCAGAGCCCCCAGATGTCCGCCCAGTATCTTCAGAAGATCCCGATCTTGACATATAGCTCTCACACACTCAGCCGGAGTATGAACAGCTGGATGGCTAGATGACTGTGTAGACTGGGTAGAAGAGCAGCATGAGCCACTGAAGGATGGGCGTCGTCGTTGTCCTTGACCTTTAACGTAGTTCTTCTTCACAACAGACACCCTCTCCCACAACTCTTGATCGATAGACGGACGTGGAGTGCCTTCAGGATAGCGCTCATTCAATAAACGCTTATAAGTGTCCTGCATGTCATCATGTTAACAATTAAATAGTTAAAAATAAATTAATTTTGTAAGCATTAATTAAAGATCAAGTTGTTAAAATTTATTACCGCTATCTGGATAGCCTCAGGCAGACCATCACGGGTGGCCACGTACACATCCAGCCAATGGATAGGCTGACCTTGAGACTGAGACTCCTATACAAAAATAACACAATATTACTAAGTAAAAATGGGATATATTTTCTACAATTCATGATTGAAAACATATTAAAACTTGTAAATACGTACCCTGGCAGTGATATGCTGCAACTGTGAAATACTGCCGCCCTTGTATGTTCCTTTAGCCTTTTCGCCTTCGGATACACCCGAGGCTCTGTTGGTGGCGGCAGTCTTTCGTCTTTTCACCCAGCTCTCAGCTCTCCATTGGGTACACATCTCAGCCCATATGGACTGGGTGCACCACCAGGGGCTATGCTCGTGCATATAATCTTCTCCCTGGCCTAGATGGTCGATCTCGGCATTGTGAATGGCTTTTTGTCGTTCTTTATTTAAGTTATCCTTGGTACGGACCGCGCACTTCTGCCAGAATAATGTCTGAATCACCGAAGCCTGCGCGTCCTCCCATCTATACCTTTTCTGCAAATAAAACAACAATAATAACATTACTAAAAATTATCCTTTGAATATTATATTAATATAATCTGTCATAATTAATAAAAACATACCTGAAATCACTGGCGTAGACCAGTTCTGTAAGCATAATTGTGAAATGCACTTCACAATTTTACTATCTTGAAAATCACTACAATATACAGTAATTTACATTAAAATATATTTATAACAATGAAAATATTAAACCCTTATATATACACGATGTTTAACTTACGTGCTTTCTGGAGGAGGACGGATCTGTATAAGAATGCGATCATCCGGATTAGCCGGGGCCTTCGGCACATGATTAGGGCCCCGACCCAACCCGCGCTTTCGTGCTGCAGGTTCAGAAGACATCTATAAATAAAAAAATTAGGATGTTAGTATGAAATTATGAATGACAATTAATTGTATGAAATAGTTAACTACGATTATCATAAGTGAAAGATACATAAACATGACTGCAAAATAGTTAACTACAACAACTACAAATGATATAGTTAAGGATATAGAGAACATTCCTATATAGAGAACATAAATGAAAGGTACATAATTATGAACTAAACATGAACATGAACATGAACATAAACATACATTTTGTACAATTATAACTACACATACATGAACCATTTAAATCGTTGTCTGATGAGTCAGAATCATTTTGTACAAGTATCGGAGATTCATAACCATCTTCTTCAGATTCTGTGTCAGTGTCAGTCAATAACTCTTGCTCAATATCACTGTCATCTGGCACAATAACTGTCTCGGGATCCAATTCATCAGGTTCATCTCCACCCTCTAACTGGATTACATCATTATTGTCCTCTATATTTATTATAGGAGGTCTCTGAAGCATTTCCTCTTGGTAGAAATCCTCGTCTATTACTTGGACATGACTACGCGTGGGAGTATGAATTACAACTTGCCAATCTGTAGGTGGTCTATCCCTTTTCCTAACAGGACTAGGAGTATAGTAAACTTGTACTGCTTGAGTTGGTAAAACAAACAGTTCGTTGGAGTACGCAGACCTATGGAGGTCAATATCGACGATTCCATGTCTGTCAACACGTATCCCTTTTTCTGAATCAAACCAACGGCACTTGAACAAGTGAATATAACCCCCATACGTGCCCTTGTACGACAACTCTACGATTTCCTCCAACACCCCATAAAAGGCACGACCAAGCTCATTGTAACAATCTCCTTGGACACACACTCCAGAGTTCGTTGTTCTTTTACCGCGCCCATATGCTTTTGTGTGAAATTCACAACCATTTATTTTGTAACCATTGCGGGTGACTTGGTCCCTGTCTGGTCCCATAGCTAGGACTTGTACATTAGCTGGAATCGTTGATCCCTCAGTCAAAGCCTACAAAAACTCCATCTTATTAAATGAAGTCATAGTTAACATGGAGTATATTTATATATATATATATATATATATATATATATATATATATATATATATACTACATGCTTAAAAATTGAACTTACTTTGTCCTTTAGCCAAAATGCAAAGTTTTTATCCCGGTTGATTTGAATATCTTTATCAGTTATGCCGGGATGCTTCACTTTTAACTCGTCATCGTACAATCTATACCATGTTATAAACATTAACATATTGGAATAAATTTTCAACTTAAAAGATAAATTATCAAGTTTACATGTGTACCTCACAAATTCGTCAATTTCCTCGCAATTGAGAAGAATGTAAGTATGTGCAGCATGTAATTCTTGCTCAGAGAGGAATATGCGCTTCCCTTTTCCATAAGTGCGGCCCGATAGAACAAATACAGAGAGCCGACCATTTAGTTCAATATTTCCCCCATCATCATGTCTCGATACTCGATTGGCCTTTGTCAAGACTTCGTCCGAAAAATAGTCTGAGACAAACGTAGATATCTCATCGAAACTGTATGCCTCACATATCGACCCCTCAACATAAGCTCTATTCTTCACCTTCCTCTTAAGGTTTCCCATCACCCTCTCGAAAGGGTACATCCATCTATATTGAACTGGACCCCCAACACGAGCTTCATAGGGAAGATGAATTTGCAAATGCTCCATGGAGTCAAAAAATCCAGGTGGGAATATTTTTTCCAGTTTACACGTGATCTCTATGATGTTATTCTCAAGTACAAACATGTCCTTCTCATTCAATGATTTTGAACACAAGTCTTTGAAGAAACGACTAAGATCCGTCAAAGCATCCCATATTGGTTTATCAAGCAGATCCCGAAATGCTATAGGCATGAGTCTCTCCATGAACACATGACAGTCATGACTCTTCATTCCTTGCAATTTCCCACCCGTAACACACCTTGCAATGTTTGACGCATATCCATCTGGTAGTTTCAGAGTCTTAACCCATGTGCACACATCTTCAACTTGCTTTTTGGACAATGTGTACCTTGCATGCGGTTTGACAATCTTACCATTAGGAGATTCATAAAGTTCTAATCTAGGACGCTTACAAATATCTTTCATGTCCAAACGTGCCTTATCGTTATCTTTTGTCTTCCCCGTAACATTCATCACAGTGTTAAACACATTGTCAAACACATTCTCAATATGCATCACATCTAGATTATGACGAATCAAATTTGTAGACCAATATGGCAGTTCCCAAAAGATGCTTCTCCGAACCCAGTTATGAGATTCACCAAACCCATTGATTATGTTTGTGACATCAACCTTACCAAATGGGATAACCGGCAATCTCATCACACGATCTTGCATCTCTGTTCCCGACAATCGCGGTGCAGGCATATCATTATCTACTTTCCCTTTCCTGAAGTGTTCTCTATTTCTTCGAAACGGGTGATCTACGGGTAAGAACCGACGATGACAGTCAAACCAACAAGGCTTTCGACCTTTTGATAGATTAAACGACTTTGTATGCTCCATACAATACGGACAAGCCAACTTCCCGTGTGTACTCCATCCAGCTAACATACCATAAGCTGGGAAGTCACTTATAGTCCACATAACCGCTGCCCTAAGGTTGAAATTTGTTTTCGTTGCAACAAGTCTATAAGAGGTCTCAAGTAAACATCTAAGTTCTTTCCAGGACTCTTAGGACCAGGAACCACGAGTGAAAGAAACAAGTATGGTTGTTTCATACATATCCAAGGAGGCAAGTTGTACGGAGTAACAATCACAGGCCAACATGAGTACGGAACAGCTGAGTGGCCAAACGGATTGAAACCATCGGTGGACAATCCAAGCCTCACATTTCTAGGTTCCAATGCAAATCCAGGATGTGCTAAGTTGAAATCTTTCCAAGCCTTCCCATCTGCGGGATGATTTAGTTCTCCATCTTTAGCTGGAGATTTCGCATGCCAACTCATATGTTCAGCTGTTCTTGAAGACATGTACAATCTTTTTAGTCGATGTGTTATTGGAAAATACCTTAGAATCTTAAACGGTATACTTGATATTTTTGTAGTCACACCCTCTTTATTAGGCCTAAACCGATCATGACTGCAAAACGTGCACCTTGTCAACTGTTCATTTTCCTTATAAAACAACATGCAATCGTTGGGACATGCATCGATCTTTTGGTATCCAAGACCCAACTTCTTCACCATTTTCTTACAAAAGTAATAGTTACCAGGTAATTTCTCACCGTCAGGCAACATACTCTTAATGGCATTCAAGAGCGACTCAAAACACTCATGGCATATGTTGTGATCAGCCTTGATGTTAAGTAATGTCGCCACTGCAGACAATATAGTGTGTTTGGTGCAACCATGCCACAATGGCTCGCTACCCTCGTCTAACAACTTAAAGAAGTCTTTGGCATCAGAATTCATAGGTTGCTCTCTGCCTTGCTCCCAATCAAAATCTGGCCCTGCAATATCATGAACCATTTCATTCATTCGATGAGTACTACTGCCCGAATTGTGTACTTCTGTGATGCCACCATCTCTTCTCTGCCCATATGCCCACCAGCATTCTTCGTAATTTCTCATGAACCCAGAAACAAGTAAATGATAGTTTACCATGTCTCTGTCCATATAATTTACATTCTTACACTTCAAACATGGACATCGTATCTGCGACTTACCATTCATACATTCCGGGTGACTATACGCATACTCCAAAAAACACATAGCAACCAGCTCTAAATTCAGCTGTAACACCTATCTGGGCACTTGACTTTCGTCGTGCCATCCAACTACGGTCTGAATAGAGGTCCACGATTCCACGGTACCTACTACAGACAACATTATAAATGTTAACATATGACTTGAGCATACTTGTAACCATATGAATTGAGCATACTTGTAAGCATGCATATGATTAACATTTAAGCATACTTGTAAGCATATGACTTGAGAGCATACTAGTAACCATATGACTTGATCATACTTGTAATCATATGACTTGAGCATACTTGTAAGCATATGAATGACATTTAAGCATACTTATAAGTATATGACTTGAGAGCATACTTTTGTAGTTTTATTCTTGTATACATAAGTGTTAAATACCCTTATTTTTCTGTTATAGCCAAAATAGTCTCTTTATTGACCAAGTGAATCTAGTTACCTTCTTTGTTGCACTAACAGTTCTCTAGCACTGCTTATTTTGGCTTAGCAGCCCCCTAATAGCTTACCATGTTAACAACCAAGCTTGGCTTGGCCCCGTGAGGCTTGGCTAAGCTTGGTGTGGCCTCTTGTGGCCTCGCGGTGCCAAGCCCAACCCATCAGCTCCAACATCTCCTTAATAGGCTCTAGTGGATCACCAATAGGCTCGGTAATAGTATAAATGTTCGCAACTACCTGACCAATAAAATTTTTTTGCCAGAGTCTCCCTTGTAATATGGACTAGCCACATGCACGACGGCATGTATATAAGATTCAATCAATCAGACTATAACTGGAATAAAAAGATATTCAATCAACCAACAGATGGTCTTCAATATTTACTCTCAAGTCCTATCTGGGTTTTTAGTTTATTTATTTTTTCTGCATGAGTAATGTATGGGTTTTTGCACCATTTTCGATTATCAATGATAATCTTTAGCAACAAATCTATTTTGATATTAAATTGAATTTCTCCTCCAAAATTCAAAATTTATTTCTCTCTTCCTTCTCCTTCCATCTACTTTCTTCCTCTTCAATTCTCTAATACCTTCCCCTTTCTTCTCTAAATTCTTCCTTAACAAAATGACAATTGGTTAGAATCTTTTACGACTTACAAATATATAATTATCAAGATTTAAGTTTAATCAGCTGAGCATCAAACCAGCTATCAGTATTAACATTAGAGAGAGAGAGGGAACTACCAATCATATCAGAGCTTTTACCTACGTAAACATTACAGAGGAACTACAAACCATTGAATTTTTATTGTTGGTTTCAAACGGACAACTAAATGCTATACAAGTGAACATTGAAAACAAGGTTGCAAACTCAATATCTAACTGACAGAAATGCCCTCGTAGCAAACTCAATTCCAAACAGAACAAAAACTTTAAAATGCAGATAGATAAATAAAGGAATTTTCAAGCAACAAATTAAAACATCTCAAACAGTATTATGCACTAACCAACTATAATTTAAATTTAATAAAATTGAATTGGAGGGCATACCTTAATTTAGATGATTCCAAATTAAAGAAGGAAAAGAAAAGGTAGCATTGAAGAAAGAGAAAATTTATAGGCAATATGAACATAAAGTTTCATATATGCAGCATAAATAAATAGTGTACCGACTCATCAGTACAAAGATTTAGGGATTTAGGAATTTAGGGATAATTGAGGGTTACCGGCGTGGTGCAGTGGTGGTGCAGCGATGGAGCAGTGGTGCGGTGGTGCGGTGGTGCGGTGGTGCGGCAGTGGTCGATTCTCTTCCCCCCTACTCCCTCTTCTCACTCGTCTGTGTAACTCCCTCTTTTTTTTTCTTCTGTGATACTGATGTCGCGAGCCTGAAACTGATTTGTTTTATTTGATCAGCGACTGCTTTCTGCGACCGCGTGCGGTCGCAGATATTTAATGATGTGGACATATCAGCGACCGCATGCGGTCACTGATTTTGAGTGGTCGCACAAAACCTTGGCGCCAACATTTCCCTTACTCGATTCAAATGATTAATTACTTCTCTAAAAAAGAAATGGTTTAATTTAGGTTTTAAGTATCCATGACATCATTAAGATGTTATCATTACATATTATCTTTTATATTCTTTTTTAATGTTTAAGACTATATAAATATATATATATATATATATGAAAAAAATCTATGTACACAGCTGTGTATTACACAGTTGACTATAACGACGGTTTTTGGATATAACGACGGTTTCACTCATCGCCTTAGCTATGACGACGGGTCATCTTCATCGCCATAGTCTTACTGTGTAATACACAACTGTGTATATACATATAGTCCTGATGCGCAATTGATTTGGGGGAGAAGAGCTTGAGTGATTTCTGATTCGGGAATTAGAGGAAAAGCCCTTATGCGCGATCAATTTGGGAGGGGAGAGCTTTGATCTATGATTTGGGAGGGGAGAGCTTCGATCTGAGTTTTGGGAGGAGAGTAGAGAGGAGCCGTGTTTTTCTTTTTAAAACAAATGGGCCAAACGACGTCATTTTGATATACTATGTAAAAAAGAGTTTACAAGACTGTGTACAACCATTTTTCCCATATATATATTAGCTGTGTCTCGTGTCTCCGGCACTGTATGGACGGTGGGATTTATCCCAAACTTTGAACGGCCAAAATGATTTATTGAGTAAGTGAAAATTTTAAAATCATTTGTATTTTATTAGATAGATATATTTAAATGACCAACCACGAACTCTATAAAAAAACCTAATATATTGGCCAAGGTCTTAACTAATAAAACAAAAAAAATATTATTTATGTTCCAAAATATATAAAATCACTATCGTCTTTTAAAAGTCAACTTAAGATATTTTAAAATTTAAAAATGAGATTAATTCCTTTAATTTTAGTTAACATAATAATGAATATTGTAAAATATTAAAAAAATATTATTCATGATAAGAGTTATTAACACGATAAATCTCAAATTAACATGATAAACGCACTTTTTAAACTTACCAAGACGAACAAATCCTTGGTTTATTATATGTTTTGAATTTCATTTTGTTAATAAACTCACAAGCCTCAAAATGGAATAGTCCTAACTCCTAAGTGAGTGCTTGGTTCACGGATGGGATGGGATGGGATGGGATGGGAGGGACAATTTAGAGTGGGCTTATTATTGTCTTTTGGCATCAAACCAAAAATCCAAAAAGCCTGCAAATATCTTCATAACTCTATCTCCAATATGGAAAAGTTAGCCCCCACAAACCATATCTTACTTCATCATTTCTGATTTATTACCACTACATTGGATCCTCTCTCTTTTTTAAATTCATAATTATCTATTTTATTGCTTCATAAGTACTTATATCAAACTCATAACATGTACTCACTCAGTAACATAATATATATCTAACGTTTTAAAATTGTGTATAAAAATTAAAAAAATAATTATATAATAATGAAATTAAATATAATATTAATTGTCTATATAATTTTAAAATAATTAAACACAGGTATTTCTTTTGTATTTTTAAAACTCATGAGTCTACATTAGGCTAGGTAGTGTTCTGTTATTTTCAAAACAATTAAACACTTGCTCTGTTCAAAATTGTTTTGGATAATTCATCTTAAAACAAAAAATAAAAAAATAGGCTGCTCTTATATTTTAAAAATAAACAAAAATATTTGGAAAGATACAATTTATTTCTTTTTAAAGGATTCAAGTCAGTGGGACTCAATTAGTCTACATATTCATATAAAATCACTTCTCAACTCTTATCCCTTTGAAGTTTTGAGACTACCAAATTGTTTATGGTCCCAACCCTTCTTTATGCTAACATGGAGTATTATTTATTACTCATTTGACCACAATGGAGAAAGGGACCACATGATAGAATTACTTAGCATGTTAATCTATGCTTAACCCCATAAACCTTATCAAAAGTAGAGCAAAAAATACTCCCACAGAAGCTTAGATACTAAAAACTAAAAAGTTGTTGGTGGAAAATAAGTGTTAGATATGAGTCTTGAATCTCCAAAAAGTATATTGAGTTTGTATTTTTGCTTTTTTTTACAGTCCATTTAACAAAGATTCAAACTTTTCTTTTCCTTTTTTTTTTTTGGGTAACAAGGTTCAAACTTGTGAAAAGGGGCATCCATCCAAATTCGTAAAACACATACTCTTTTTATCCCCACTTTTTCCCTTCGTCGTTACTTTAAACCCACCTCAGAATCTCTTCTATCCTACCCATATGCTTAACTCTGTCACACCACTGATTATTCTTTAACTTGTTTTTTGCTGCTGAAATGTTTGTGTTTATTCAGCTATTCTCAGAGGTACGCATCAAGCATTTTCCAGGTAAGAGCTGTAGAATTCTCTATTTTGGAAGGTCTGTTTCTGTTTTAGCTGCAGTTCTGTTCTTGTGTTTTGGTTCTTGTGTGTTTTGTGATGAATTTTCTATGGTATCAGTTCCTTTGGGATTTGAGGTTTCTGGGTTTGATAGAGTTAATAAATTGGTTTCTGAAAATGGGGTTTTTGCATTGGGGTTTTTGGAGAGAGATAGTGCTGATGCTGATGGGTTTTTTGTGGGTATTAGGTATAACTTAGGAACAAAGACAGCAAATATGCCTGTTTGGACAGTTGGTGGAGGTCTTGGGGTTTCTTTGAACTCCACCTTTAAGCTTACAATGGATGGAAAGCTGATCTTGGTTAATAACCCTAATGGGTTAATAGTTTGGAGTAGTAGCACTTCTAATTTAGGCATCCAAAAAGCTAATCTTTTGAACAATGGTAACTTAGTTCTCATGGATAGTAAAGATAAAGTACTCTGGGAAAGCTTTAATAGCCCAACAAGCACTTTACTTCCTGGTCAATCTCTTCATTTCCCTCAAAATCTTAGAGCCCCTTCAACTAAATCCATTACTAGTTACTATAGTTTTGTAATCAGGGAGTCCGGCGAGCTTGCCCTTATGTGGGAACACAATGTGACTTATTGGAGGAGTCATTTTAGCTCCTCTGCTGTTGTCAAGGAAGCAAGATTTGATGGTGATGGTGGTTTGGGATTGTTTGATTTTACCAACAAGGTTGTTTGGTCTATTTCGAGTAAAGATTTTGGAGACCCTTCTGTCAATTTAAGACATCTAAGGATTGATCAAGATGGAAACTTGAGAATTTATTCATGGGATAGTACGGATCATGATTGGAGAGCAGGATGGCAAGCAGTTGAGAACCAATGTAATGTTTTTGGTTCTTGTGGTTTATACAGTTTATGTGGGTTCAATTCCTCGGGACCTGTTTGTGATTGCCTGTATTCAAATTCTTTAGAATGGGGATCTAGTGCTCCTGCAACCGATTTGGGTAGTTCTGGGTGCAAGAAAATGGTGGACTTGAGTAACTGCAAGATGCATACGAGCATGATACTTATGAAACAAACAGTACTTTACGGTTTATATCCTCCTCATGATGTTGATATGATGTTAGGCCAGGAAGCTTGCAAAGAATATTGCTCTAATGACACCACTTGTATTGCTGTAACTTCGAAGAATGATGGTTCAGGTCTATGCACTGTCAAAAGGACTAGCTTTATTAGCGGGTATAAAACCCCGTCTGTCCCTGCCACTTCGTTCTTGAAGACATGCTTTGTCCCACAGGCAGTTGCAGCTCACGGTGCTAACCATCGTGGAGATCCAGAATCAATTGCTTTGCCATCTGGTCGACTCGGAGCTCAAGGAGGTAGCAGTAAAAAGTTTATAGCAGCTATAGTGCTCATAGTTTTGGTCACACTGTTGTTTATTTCGATAATACAGATGTTTGCATTTTGGTTTATTTATCGGAGAAGGCAAACTAAGGCCGGAACAAGGATTCCTTTTGGGAAGGATGACAAGATGAATCCACATTACAGTGCTCTTAGCAGATTATCTTTTGATGAGATAAAAGAACTGACTTCCAACTTTGCAAGTCAACTTGGTCCTTCAGTATTTAAAGGTGAGCTTCCGAACAAAACACCAGTGATTGCTAAACTGATAAATGATGCGGTTGTATCTGAGAAAGAATTCCGAGTGGCAGTTTCTACCTTGGGAGGGACGCATCACCGTAATCTTGTGCCTCTAAAAGGCTTTTGTTTTGAGACAAAACACAAGGTTATACTTTACGAGTATATCCCAAATGGCTCACTGGACAATTGGTTATTCAACAATGACCAGGACCAAGATAAAGGAAATTGGCAACAAAGGCTTGATATTGCTCTTGGAATTGCACGTGCCATTTCTTATTTACACTTGGAGTGTCAACAATGCATAGTCCATGGAAATATAAAGCTTGAAAATGTCTTGCTTGATGAGAAGTGTGTCCCCAAGGTGACAAATTTTGGACTTCGGAGCTTAATCCTAAAGGAAGCCGCATCTACTTCAGAGTCTTCATCAGAGAGAGATATTTACATGCTTGGCGAAATGTTGCTCCAAATTGTGACGTGCAAGAGGAGTATGCCGGTTGACAATCTGCATCAACTAATAGACCAGTTGAGTAAAGAGCAAACGTTTTACTCAAATGAGGATTTAAGAGGGGTAGAAAGAGTGGTTAGAATAGCCTTGTGGTGTATGCAAAGTCAACCATTTCTGAGACCTTCCATTGGCGAAGTCGTTAAGGTATTAGAAGGTACACTATCTGTAGACAGCCCCCCATTAGCTTTGGTTTCTCGGCATGAGAGCATGGAAGTGGAAGCCGTAGAAGAGATTGAGAGCGAATCATAGAGGTATGCTGAACTTTGACCGAGGCTATGAAAATGTCCTGGAGTTCAACAGTTTTTTTCCAAATTGATCTCCAGAATAGTTTGTATCATTTTGAATGTTAGCACTAGAAGAATTATGTTTATTTTCATCAAGATTCTCATGACTCTACATCATATTTCCATTGGTAGCATTGAAGCTTTTTCATGAGAATTATGGTTGAGTTTACAGCTTACACATTTTAGGATTGGCCATAATTCAGGCTTTTTTTGTGTATTTTCTTCTATGGAAACCTTTTTAAGTGAACAAAATATTCTTAATGTTTTTAACAGCCATGTCTATACTTTTAATATTAAGTGCCTAGTTAAGCTTCTGTATTGGCAAATCATATTGAAATGCCTTCCATTTCAAGAAGGGGAATCCGATAATGCATCAATACAGTTCTTTAGAATCAATTAGGAATAATACAGATAAGGTTGATAAAATAAAAAGGATGGACAAGAATAGAAACATAAAAATAGAGATATCAAAAAGGGATTTTTTTTATATAAAACAAATTATAATGTAATTGAAGAAAAAACAATGAGGATCAAGATGATCTGCAGAAGAAGCAGATGATGATTAATCCTCAAGTAATATAAATACAAGGAAGTACACAGTTTTAATAGATAAATACCATGTCTATACTTATAGTAGATGAATTTTGCAGGTTTTTTTCTGGAAAGTTTGTACACTATTCCTCAATTTAATACCTTAGTTGATGCTAAAATTAATTTCTTATAGTAGCAAGTCTCAATGTCAAGGGAGGTAAGGATTTGGTTGCCTTGTAATGTGCACTTACAAAGAGAGCATGTGCTTTGTACAGAACATTAGTTTCCAGTTACATATAATTATAAGAATCTAGAAATTCTTTTAAATTTTTGTATAAAAAACTGGACAATCATATAATATAGAAAACTCAATATCTGTTCTGTATACACACTCAGTTGCTACTTTGCTTCATTATTGCCGTAGACACCACATTTTGCACTCCCTAAGGTAAGGAGCTCGACATAACAGCTGCTGAATGCTGATTATTCTTTACTGTAAATACATAATCTATAGTCGTTATATTTACACTCCGACTGATAAATCTGGAGGATAAGGAAACTGGGAGTCTCAACGGAAGGCATGGCTGTAATCATGGAAATGGAAATTCTTGTAGATGAAGTGAGACAATAATTTTGAAGCGGCAAAGCATAGTACTGCCGTGACGACCAGAGTATTCCGCATTATGGCAGAAATCATGCCCTGCTTGGTTGCAGCAACAATCCCAATTGAAGCCATGGAGATAATCTGCAGCGCCACCTCGAGTGCATTGAGGCCCTTATATGCAACACTGCAGCTGCGGCTATTCACCACATGGGACCAATACCTGAGACAATATATGAAGAATTTTTTAGAAACTTCAGTTCTACTACTCGACAAAGCTTTTTTGTTGTAATGCTTACAGTTGAATACATGGATCATGTTTCTCGGATGTGGTTTCTGAAGGGTCATGTTTCCTAACCAACTTGTTTGCCTTTTCTTTTCAATATTTGAAGTGAGCCTTTTTATCATTTGGGATATAAAAAGTATGATCCTGAAAACCTTAATAGTTTTTCAGGTTTGAAAGATTGCCAAGTTTGCAGGAAGATGTATTATATAACCATCAGATGTATAGTCAAATGAAATATTTTCTGTCCTTAAGAAGGGTCCATGATGGGAGATAGCTATATGGCAAGAAGGCAGGCTACAGCTCATTGTATAGCCTACTAGCCCACACCATAAGACCAAGAAAGGAATTTATGCATCATCTTTTCGACTTTGCGAAAATTTCAACTTTTTATCAAGTATATCAGAACTAATTGTTACCCTAATGTATAATTGCATAAGAAAGGAAAATAAACACTTAATTTTACAGCAAATGGGGTTAGGATTCTATAATATATGTGATTGAAGATTTCCACTATTTTAATTAAAATTACAATGTTGCAATGACCTTTATCCTCTCTAATATTAGGCTCCCTCCCTCGAGTCATAATAATAAAGTGAGAATTTATTTCACTATCCACAAAATTCTGTAGGTTGATTAGTCTAACACCCAAGTCATTTCCTCAATATCGTGGTTTCTCCACAAAACTTTGACTTGAGGTATAACCTTGGAGCGTAGAATATGTTTCTTCTTATCCAAGATTTGAACATGAACCTCTTCATACGTCAAATCTTCCGCTATTTCATCCGGTTCTAACTCAATAATGTGGTCCGGGTCTTTCACATATTTACGTAACATGAATATGTGAAAAACGTTATGAACACGAGACATACTTGGCGGTAAAGCTAGTCTATAGGCCACAGTTCCTACTCGATCGAGAATTAAAAATGGGCCGATGAATCGAGGATTGAGTTTTCCTCTCTTTCCAAATCTCGTAACTCCTTTCCATGGAGCAACACGCAACAACACATGAACTCCTATATCGAATTCCATGTCCTTTCGATGAAGATCAACATAACTCTTTTGTCGATCTTGTGAGGATTTTATACGTTGTCGGATCGTTTGAATCTTTTCCGTAGTCATACGTACCAACTCCGGTCCCAACAACGTTGCTTCACCCACCTCATCCTAACATACTGGAGAACGACACTTTCTTCCATACAATGCTTCGAATGGAGCCATGCCAATACTTGCTTGATAACTGTTGTTGTAGGAAAACTCCACCAATGGTAAGAACTTGTCCCAACTTCCCTTGAAATCAAGGACACAGAGTCTTAATAGATCTTCAAGAGTTTGAATAGTCCTCTCTGACTGTCCGTCCGTCTGAGGATGATATGCTGAGCTAAATCGTAAGTCTGTGCCCATAGCTTTTTGCAAACTAACCCAAAATCGTGAAGTGAATCTTGGGTCTCGATCAGAAACTATGGATACCGGCATACCATGCAGTCTTACAATCTCGTTTACGTACATACGAGCAAGACGTTCAAGTGTATAAGTTTCTCGTATCGGTAAGAAATGAGCAGACTTGATCAATCTATCAACAATGACCCAAATCGCATCTATGCCTTGAGAAACCTTAGGAAGACCAGTAACGAAATCCATGGTAATGTGATCCCACTTCCATTCTGGAATTTGAAGTGGTTGCAATGGACCTTTTGGTACTTGATGCTCCGCTTTAACTCGTTGACAAGTTAGACACCTTGAGATAAACAACGCTATCTCTCTCTTCATATTGCTCCACCAAAATGTATGACGAATATCATGATACATTTTGGTACTCCCAGGATGGATTGCAAACGGTGTGTTGTGCGCCTCCATCATGATTTTATACTTTAAATCAGGGTCGTTAGGAACACAAAGTCTGGAGTTGACGCGAAGTATTCCTTCTTCATCGATTCTTGCTTCCGGCATAGCACCTTCTTGCATTTTCTTCCTCATACGCATCAGCTCCAGGTCTGTAACTTGAGCAGCTTTAACTTTATTGATTAAAGTTGGTTCTACTCGTATATTCTCCATCATCACATGGGTCCCTGGAGTCTTTAACTCTATCTCAATCCTTTGCAAGTCACGCAAAATGGGCCTTTGCGTTGACAATATCGCACTCGTACTTGCATATGATCTTCTACTCAATGCGTCACCTACCACGTTCGTTTTTCCAGGATGGTATTGGATGGTATGATCATAATCTTTCAACAGTTCAAGCCAACGTCATTGTCGCATGTTGAGTTCCTTTTGAGTAAAGAAATATTTGAGGCTTTTATGATCCGTAAAGATCTCCACCTTCTCCCCATACAAGTAATGCCTCCAAATCTTTAGTGCGAATACAACAGCTGCCAACTCTAGATCATGAATAGGATAATTTCTCTCATATTCTTTGAGTTGTCTTGAGGCATAGGCTATGACTTTTACATGTTGCATGAGAACACATCCCAACTCTTTTCCCGAAGCGTCACTGTAGATAACAAATCCCTCTGAGCCAGATGGTATTGTCAGAACAGGTGCCGAAATGAGTCTCCTCTTGAGTTCTTGAAAACTCTTCTCACATTCTTCGCTCCAACCGAACTTTATATCTTTCCGAGTCAGCTGAGTCAATGGAGTAGCGATTCGAGAAAATCCTTCTATGAATCTCCGATAATAATCAGCTAAACCTAGAAAGCTACGTACTTCGGTCACTGATTTAGGTTGCTCCCAGCTTTGAATTGCTTCAATCTTTGCTGGGTCAATAGATATTCCATGACTTGATACTACGTGCCCAAGGAATGATACTTCCTCAAGCCAGAATTCGTATTTCTTCAACTTGGCATAAAGCTTGTATTCACGAAGCTTTTGGAGTGTCAGCCTCAAGTGTTGCTCATGATCTTCACGGCTTTTGGAATAAATAAGGATGTCATCAATAAAGACGACCACAAAGTGATCCAAATATTCCTTGAATACTTGATTCATCATATCCATGAAGGCAGCAGGAGCATTAGTCAATCTAAAGGACATGACTAGGAATTCATAATGCCCGTACCGAGTTCTGAAAGTCGTCTTTGGAATGTCATCGGTTCTAATCTTCAATTGGTGATATCCGGAACGAAGATCAATCTTTGAAAAGAATTTGTCTCCTTGCAACTGGTCAAACAGGTCATCAATACGTGGCAATGGATACCTATTTTTGATGGTGACATGATTTAACTCCCGATAATCAATACAAAATCGCATACTCCCATCTTTCTTCTTCACGAATAGAACATGAGCACCCCAAGGAGAAATACTAGGACGAATAAAGCCAATGTCTAACAATTCCTGCAGTTAGGTCTTTAACTCCTGAAGTTCATTAGGAGCCATTCGATATGGGGCTTGGAAATGGGTTTTGTACCGGGTTCAAGGTCAATACAAAATTCAATTTCACGCTCAGGGGGTAGGCTAGGAAGTTTTTCGGGGAATACGTCAGGTAATTTATTAACAATAGAAATATTGTTCAAGACTGGCATATTTTTGTTTAAATCTATGACATGAGCTAAGAAAGTTTGACATCCATTTTTCAATAAACGAATAACTTTATGGCTTGAGATGACTGTGATTGATTTTAATGGTTTGGTCGCTTGAATTCGCATAATAGGTTGATTAGGAATATGAAAGCTAACAACCTTACGGAAACAATCAATTTTTGCATGATGAGTAGTTAACCAATCAATCCCTAGAATCACGTCAAATGCAAGTATTTTCAATAAAATAAGATTTACAGGTAATGTGAGGGTACCGATTTGAACCAAACAAGACTTATAAACAGTGGATGTAATGAAGGTTTCTCCCAACGGAGTTTCCACAGATAAGTCAAAGTCTAATTGTTTCGGAGTCAAATTTAATCGATGAGCACAAATAGGAGAAATAAAAGAATGGGTAGAACCGGTATCAAATAAAGTATAGATTTCGTTAGAGTTTATGATAAGCTTACCCGTGATGACCTCATTCGGGTTCCTTGCTGTAAGACCCCAAATTATTAATAATTGAAATTTAATTTCCTCTATTTATCATTTTGAAATAGTAAGGGTTGATTTGATTAATATGGTTAGTTATGGGTAAAATGCGCAAATATTTTAAATAAGCAAGTGGTTATAAAATACCCATTGTTGTCGGAGAATATTCGTTTGGTCGTGGAATATTCTTACTGTCGAGGAATATTCGTATGACGGCACAGCCTTGTGTGGGCCCATAACGGAAAGCGATTGGATGAAGAAAACGACAAGTATAAGTTATTTTTAATCTCCGCCCTTGATTATTACCATGGATGATTATGATACTATTTGTGTGACGCCCCCAAAATTAGGTATACATCATCCATCTTGGGTCGTCAGATACATGGTACAAAATTCAAATACAACTTACTAATACAACTGTCGTGTACAATACGACAAAACATAACTATGAGTTTGAATACAATTATTGTCTACTAGAGATTATACAAACTCAAAAGGAGTCCTCATTACAATTATTAACACACTATTTCACGGAATAGTGAGGACTACTAATGCTATCATCTGGACCGTCACTCCGTTCCCCGACTAGTCCCTGCTATGTTCTTATTTCCTGAAGAGAACAGTGAAAGAAAGGGTGAGCTCAACTAGCCCAGTAAGAAATATTATGACTAAGATAATGCAGAATAAATTATCGTTAGCCTTCAACAGTGTTAAACTGATAAAATATAACAACATCAAGTTTAACTGCAGCGGAACAATCAATCCATTAAAAGAGTCAAGTAGAGAATAAAATCTATTATCTTTTATGATTTAAAAGGTTTTTCATGACTTTTATCGCTGGGACTCAGATTAATAAATAATCCACATCATCGAATCACCCCAGCACTACGGCCAAGGATATTCTTTAATATCACGACCACAAATTATCCATGCACTACAGCCAAGGACATTCGTGTATTCATTAATGGTCATGATCATGTCAACAACTATCCATCAATGCACTACGGGCCAATGATAACTTTTACCACATCATTTGTAATATTACGGTCATGATTACACCGAATAATCCATGGTCATAATCATACCAAGTCCATCTATGCACTACAAGCCACAGATGACTTTCAACATAATATAAACATGAGGATGATGACAATGATATAAGAATTCAATAAAACAAGTTCAAGAATTAATTTATCCAGGAACTAATAATGTCCAAATTGTCAACATGATACTGCTTTGTAGAGTAAAATTCAAGAATGATCAGAAGAATATTTTCATGAAAAGATACTGGATGAAGCGCAAATATCAAGGATATTCTACTAATTTCATGGAGTATTGAAGTCAAAACTTTAACCAACTGAGTATAATAAAGAATGGAATAACAAAAGAAATCACCATGCATGCGGTACTTCGCATAGACAGGTTATTCCAACAGAATAATAATAACTAAATCAGGTCAGGCAAAATTTGCACCGACAGGATGTTCCAACAGAATAATAAAGACGGGACCGGGTCCGGTGTAAAACACACAGACATGATGTTCCAACAGAATAATAATAAAGACGAAACCAGGTCTGGTGTAAAACACACAGACAGGATGTTCTAACAGAATAATAATAAAGACGGAACCAGGCCCGGTGTAAAACACACAGACAGGATGTTTCAACAGAATAATAGAAGAATGTCACCAAGTATAGGGTAAACCGCGTATACAGGTTATTTCAACAGAATAATAAGCAATGAAATAACAACAGTTCTCTTCATGAATAAGAAAGAATAACACCCCTTACATTAGTAGATTGAATACTGCAGTAGTGTAGTAACAGAATACTCCTCTTCTTTCTCTCTTATTCTCTCTATACTTTCTCTCTCTATAGCTTGAATGAATTCGTGAAAAATAATGAAGCACTAGGCCTATATTTATAGAAGATTTCTAGCTTAGCACTTGAAATGTCAAAATACAAGTGGCTTGACGACTGATGATGTGAAAAGAAAAGTAGTTTGACGCCTGTAATGTGAAACGACAATTAGTTCGACGCCTGTAAATGAAACGGCAAGTGGTTTGACGTGTGGTAAAGGTAATTACTATTGATGAAGGTAATTACTATTGACGAAGGTAATTACTATTGACGAACGTAATTACTATTGACGAAGGTAATTACTATTGACGAAGAGACTCTTAGATGATGACATATGGCCCCCCCCCCATAAAATAACTAAACTTACCACAAACGTCTCATAATAGACTCTTTATATACATCAAGGATTGAATAAATATTACCACAAATCATTTTATTTTTAATCAACACATTTAATCTTTCAACAATTATTAATCATTTATAACTTGTCGTCTCAATTATTGATTTAATAATATAACATATTATACAGATGATATTGTGACAATAATTGAATCAATAATATAAGAGATATGATGCAGCAATTACTGTAGCAATAATTGAGTATAGCTGAGTGACTTCTCACGTAAGCATCAATAATCAATACTGTGTGCTACTATGCAACCACGCGTATTACTGTACTTTTACTACCGGGTAGTTCAACAGTTTTAACGGTAACACCTCCGCCGTTATTTTCATAAAGTATTTTTGTCGTTTTCTAAATCCGACAATAATTCCGTTGTGGGGTCCACCAATGATTATGTCGTCGTACGAATATTTTCTGACAAGAAGAATATTTTCCGACCAAACGAATATTTTATAACAACTTGCTTACTTTGCAAAATTTATAAATATTACCTACAACTATAACATTATATCAAATTTACTCCATAATATTCAAAAATAATATTTATAGAAAATTCATCTTTATTTATAAAAGTTGGGGTCTTACAACTTGCCTATTTTTTATCCATAACAAATACTTGCTATGAATCATTTCCCATATATATATATACTAGTTGGGTCCCGTGCCTCCGGCACTGTATGGACAATATGATTTATCTCAAACTTTGAACGACTAAAATAATTTATTGAGTGAGCGGGAAATTTAAAGTCATTTGTATTTTATTAAATTATTATTAGATTATTAGATAGATAGATGTATTTTATTAGATAGATGTATGAACGGTGGGATTTATCCCAAACTTTGGACGGCCCAGATGATTTATTAAGTGAGCGGGAAATTCAAAATCATTTTGTATTTTATTATATATATATATATATACCATATTAGTAAGCAAAAACACATATTTATGGTAATTTAATTTCTCATATTAATTGAAGAGATGGTGTATTTGCTATATTTTTAATTGGTATTTATTTATTTAGCTTTTGCAAGAAGTTGTGAAGTAGAGTAATTAATTGTTGATGAGTAAATTAGATAAAATTGAATTGAATTTTATAATATGTTTGATTACAAGGACTAAAGGAATTTTTTTATGGTATTGCATTGCATTGCTTACAGGCTACTCATAGGCGAAAAATTAAATGTCAAGCGGCTTGCTTAGGATCTAATTGAAGGTGGAAAAAAGGCTCATGTTTTGTTGAATAATAATCAGTAACAATTTTTCTTTATTTCAAAAAATTAAAACTTATATGAATCCATAAAAGAGCATACAACAGTTGGATTCACCCACTGAATACTACATCTTTTTGCAGCAACCAACATAACATTCTCTTAAATAAATAATCTTACGTGAAAATATAAATAAATATTACAATGCTTGAAAACAATTTCCTTGTTTTTATTTTTCCTAAATTATTTTATATTTTATACGTTCATTCAACCTTAATATAAAGAATTATGTAAAAAAATCACCAAAATGTAAATATAAAATTTAAGAATCAAAATTCGAGCAGTTGGCGATACAAATGAGACCCCGGTACGAGACCTAGACTCGGACATTTTGAGTTCGAATACCACCAACTCCAATTTGTCAAGCCAATAAAATGATCATGGGGCCACGGGGACGAGGGGTGAAAAGTCTGATCCGGGGTGAGGAGATGGACTGCGGACTGCATACTCATTGAAATGGAACGGTTACTATAGCGAGCGATTTTCTAATGATTTTTTAGTCATCATATTTACACACCGATTGAAAATTCTGGAGGACAAGGAAACAGGGAGCCTCAACGGAAGGCATGGTTATAATCATGGAAATGGAAATTCTTGTAGATGAAGTGAGACAATAATTTTGATGTGGCAAAGCATAGTACTGCCATGGCAACCAGAGTATTCCTCAATATCGCCGAGATCATGCCCTCCTTTGTTGCAGCAACAATCCCAACTGTAGCAATGGAGATAATCTGCAGCGCCACCTCGAGTGCATTGAGGCCTTTATATGCAGCACTGCAGCTGCGGCAATTCACTACATGGGACCAATACCTGACACACAATATACCAAGAAATTTTCAGAAACACTTCATGAAACAACCCGGGTCAAATCCCGAGTCCGGAACAAATCTCAGGTCAAATCTCAAGTCCGAATCGAATCAAATCCATTCAAATAAACCTTAAACCACTTACCAAATAGTATCTTCTTGAGTCATCTTAGCCCACCAAAGGCTCACCCAAAAGGTCATGACTTGAAGGTACTATTGGTAGTAACTTATTTCCTTATATAGTTATATGCAGACAAATTTTTCTCCTATCTTTCGATGTGGAACTGGGTGTTACGCTAACCAACTTCATTGCCTTTTCTTTTCAGTATTTGAAGAGAGCATTTATAATAAACAATGAAAAAGAAAGAGCATTATCAATTGGGATCTGAAAATTAAGATTATGACAACCTTAATAAGTTTTATAAGATTTGAAAGATCATAATGCTTGTAGGAAGAAAATGCATACATAACCATCAGATGTCTTGCTCAAATGAAATATCTTTTGTCCTTTATATAGGTCCAGAATAGGAGAGGAGTATATGGCAAGAAGGCAGGCTACATCCCATTGTGTAGCCTACAAGAGCACACGGCACAACATAAGACCAGGAAAGGAGTTTATACGTTATGTTTTCGACTTTGTGAAAATTTCAAATTGTCATGAAGTATATCAGAACTATTCGTTAACCTCTCAATAAATACAGAAAAAATGGAAATAAACACTTAATTTTACAACAAATGGGGTTAGGAATTCTAACATGTGATTGAAGGATTCATCTCATTTCTTATAGCTCGGTAAAAAAGTAAAGCCTTAGGATCAGTAATAGTAACTTCAGATTTCTACTATTATAATTAAAATTATAATGTTGCGACGCCCTTTATCCTCTCCCAATATTTTGGCTCATTCCCTTGAGCCAAAAATAATAAATCATTATAATAAAGTGAGAAATTATTTCACTATCCACAAAATTTTGTAGGTTGATTAAAACCAAAAATATGCAGGAAACTTACCTGTCCAGCAGCTGTTCTTTTGGAGGGGTGGGCGGAAGGGCTCCACTGAACTTTGTTCCCCAATCAAATTGACCTCCTGAATACTTGTTTAACCACCTTCTGAATGCCACCACATGAGCATCTGATTTTGTTGGCACAAAAACAGCTTTCTGCCAGTTGGAAGGGCCGACATCCATAATCTTACGTTCCTATATGGAAAACACAAGAGTCGGGAAATAAAAACTTAGACAAGGCTCCAACAGATTTATTGAAACATAACAGAATATGGATGCTTTTTATGGCTGTGTAGTTAGTCAGGAAGTAAACAGACAAAACTGCAACTATGTTTCACTTCTTGTTGGAGAAAACTGTGGTGAAACACTTCAGTCTTCTCCTATGATGGATGGATGAGAGACTAATGACAATAAAGAAATAAAGGGATGCACTTTAAGGAGTTAAAGGTGGCACAAATAAGGAAAAGATGATGGGTGTTACGCGGCGAGTTTAGTCCAAAAGATTAAGCTATTATAGTATGTTCCAAGGATGATGCATAAGATTACACCTTCCCTTATGTGTGTAACCCACTTTGGTATCTGAAAAGACTGGTAGCAACTAAACAGTGAGTTTTCTTTTTGGCAGGGGGTTGAAAAAAAAAAGAGCTAAAAGAAAGGAACAAATATGAGTTGGAGAATTCTACCTGAAGTATCGCACAATCCAAGGTCCAATGCCAGATTAAGGAACAGCTTCTCCCCGAGATTAAATTATTTGAGAATCGACCAAACAACTTACGTAAAGATTTTTATAAAGGAAAATATTATATCCAAATTACATGAACCAACCACTCATGTGAATTCAGTGATGCAAAAGAGTTGTTTTTATTTGCTGGCATTCGATGCTGAAGTATTAGATTGTTAAGAATTTAGTAGCCTGGAAGTACAAGAAGGCAGGGGCTTCCTGAGAGTGGATTGGCTCAAATTAAACGAGCCAAAAGTACAAGAAAGGCATAGAAAGCAAAGATATGTTAACAACAAATCACAAATCACAATAATAATGTAATAAAGGAAATAACTGAAAAGAATGCAGAATAGCAACCAAAAAAAAAATCAGATATAGCTGATCTAAAGCTGTTAGATGTAAACCTTCCTTTACTACGGTTGTGCTGAGGATTGTAGCCTATACACCTCATGTGTTCTAATCATCTAGGTGGCCAGTCTTCCCTGATAACCAATTTGTCAGTTTGGTTATTCTAATTATATTAGTCACTCCACAAAAAGTATCAAAGGAAAATAAGCAACATAACATAAATACAACAAGCTACCTAACAGGAAATTGTCTCTTGAGTCTTCAAAGTGACAGAAGTTACCTCCATGTGAAGAAGATATAAGTCTGAATCGAGGATCAAGTTTTGACCCACATGAAACATCCATCGTGGAACGACTTTATCAATCCAAACTCCAAAGTTTCTTGGGAAGGACCATATAATTCTGCTTTTACCCGGACTAACTGGAACACACAAAAAAATTAACAGGACCCTTTTTTGTGGCGCCTGTGATGATAGCTCCTGTACCAACCAAAGTATGTACAAATCGAAGTGCAAATATCAAAGGATCAGAATAACAGTAAATTAACTGACATTAGTCAAATTAATGTACCATGACAAATACCTCTGTGGTTCCAGCTGCTGATGCAGATCCTTTACCTTGTTTCCCCTTGACAGTAGCATAACCATGAAACACACAAGGAGCAATAAAATTGAAGTCTATGGTCTCCTGCTTTGCAGTAAAACCATTTCTGTCTAGTTTCTTTATACTTATTTCAATAGGTCTGCCCCCTTCTCTATCAACCTTCTCAGTGAGGAAAACATATTGTTAGTTAGGTAAACCTATTATAAATTAAGAGAAAATGGAATGCAAGAACAAATAATAATGGTGTTATTGAAGTTCTTATCTGTTTTTCCCAGTTTGACGTCCCATTATACCGTAATGTGCATATGGAACATGAGCAGGGTCCATAAGATTTTCAATCAGAACCTCGTACCTGAAAAAATCACTTCATCTTACCTAGAAGAACCCATAGTATTTTGATCACAAAATTACACAAAGTAAATGTACATATATCTTTGTAATTACCAATTGATTCAGAAAATTTGGGTTGAGGACAAAGAAAGACAGTGTGCCACAATGATCCAGTCAACATATTCTTTCTTTGTCCTCTTCATCCTACTTTGATGTTGGACAAGTCACTCCCTTGTGAGTTGCAACACCAAAGGTCATGTAGCAAATGGAGGCGCCACTACTGCTTTCTACGACTAACTTCTACTGTGAATAATGGACTATTAAATAGAAATTGAAATTGCCTATGATATAGGATGACTATTTTGAAAATGGATTCCTATAAGTGTCTTCTTAACAAGAAGGTTGATATAGTCCTTGAACTTGTTTGTGAAGAATTTGATTTGAAGAGTAAATCCTCAAAAAATTGAATACATGACGTCTCATTTTTTATTTTATTTTCTGATAACATGATTATGATGTAGTATAAGAGCATTTGCGCTATTAGGATAATGAATCATTCTGGAGGGCCTTCACCAGTTACAAAGATTCCTTTTTTTTCATCCTTAGAGTGAGTATCTGACAGTAAAATTATTTAATTCTGTGTTTTTCATAGACATTTGGAGGTGGTTTATGGAAATGATGTTGAATTGGTTTCCTGTCTAGATTACCGTTCCTCTATCAGTTCAGTTTATGATTGTCCACAACACCTACAAGGTTTTCCCCTCTGAAGTGGAACTTCTAAAATATTTCCACTTGGAAACAGTGTCAACGAAGTTTGGCAAAAAAAAAATTATACATAAACACACTAAAATAATAGGTAAGAATTATCGTTGCATACCCATATTGTATATCTCTGTTTCCCATTAACCTAGCATATGATGGGTCATCCAGTTCTGGAATGTACGGAGGCTTTTTCTTCAGAAGGATATCCACATATTTAGGATCAGTGTTTGGCCAAAACCAAACAATGTCATTCTGCACAGTACTTGGATAAACAGCTACACATGCTTTCTTGGATGTGTTTATCTACATAATTAGTTGGAGTGGTCGATTCAAATCCCACATATAAATTGGTCTAATATGCTACAAGCACCGGCAATAAGAAGAAATAAATATGTAAAATGATTATTGAACCTCAATGATATTATTTTTAACTATTGGAGTACAAAAACTGGCGGAAAAATATAAAATTGATCAACATCTTCTTTAGAATTCTTTTGCATAGATAAAATAAACATAAGAACATCTTACTTGGATCAAAATACTAAAAAAAACATGCTTCACTCCTCATTTGATGAAGGAAATTGCTGAACTTCAATTATACATAACTTTTTACTTTCTACGCAAAATGAAGAAACCTGCAAAACTAATTCACATCTTTTCTGTTTTTCTTTTGCATAGTTCGCATAAACATATGAACAGCATACAGTGACTTGGATCATAAGATTCAAAACATGCTGCACTCCTAATTCCCGTATGCTAAATTACCAATCTAGAAAGTAACTTCGTTAACAATCAATAATTCCACGCGTAAAGTTACAGCTAAATCATGCTTTACGTCATCCTCTAGAAAGCCTATCCAAATGGTTAGTTCACAACACAGTCTGCCTTTAAATTCTTATATGATAGTCATCCTCAAGAGCAAGAATGTAAAGTGATCTAGGATAATTTTTGAAAATCTAAACTGCCTACAGAAAGGAATTCTCTGGCAGACTCAATAGGAAGGCTTACTCAAGTAATTTCTGAGATTGGCTTGCAAATTTTCATGTATTTTAATCTTCAAAGTGACCACCTTGACTCGCATTATACTTTAATCCTATACATAAGCGAGCTTTTAAAAAATGCAATGGCAGCATAAGTCTGTTCATACCTGGCAGGAAGATAATAGGTGCACAAACTCTGTTAAGACCAACATCATACCAAGTCCTATGCAGGGGTAGAGTCAAAAGTCGACTAAGTCGAGTAAAATAGGAGATTTCGTCGTGTAAACTTCAAACAGGCATAACTTACTAACATTTTATCCAATGAGAGTTACAGGGCCCATAAGATATTAAATCTATAGAGCTCTTGAGATCTTAAATTTGATATATTTTGGGCCCCGTAACTCTTCTTAAATCAAAACTTACGGCCGTTTGAAGTATACCCAATGAAAAATCCTATTTTGGCTTGACTTATGACTCTGCCCCTGCATCAAAGTAAAGAGCTACGTATTCTTACGACACCCTCTAATAATGCAGTCTCCTTCCCTATTCTGACTATTTAATTTATTTTGGAGCCTTTACCCCTTTGTTGTACCCCAAGAAACATTATGCTAATAATTTGAGTTTTATGTATCAGAGAAATAACATGGAAAAGATAAGACATGCTATATTATATAAAGACTTTAGCGAAAACCCCAGGTAGAGTTGAATCACACCAATCATAAGGGACAGATTTTTAATGTTGTCCATGAGAATTAATATAATTCATTCAATAGCAATTCTAATAAACTTGAAAAAAATAAAAACTTATTTCTATTTAACCTTAATCTAATGAAATTAACACTACAATTATAGTAATATGCAACAAGTTGATCTAGCTATATAAATAACAAAATGGGAGTATATATTTATGTCATTTCAGAGTTAATACTGGAGGACCGTCTCGGGGTGCTTGAGGAATGAATTTGCAGTCACCAGCACCACCAAAACACCAACCATGGTACACACACTGCAATCTCCCCCACTGATCAATCCTTCCTTCAGAAAGTGGAGCCAATCTATGAGGGCAAGCATCATCAAACACCTTCCATGCATTCTCATTTCTGTCCCACCACACCACTATATCAAGACCCAATACCTTCTTCCCATGTGGGGCACTCTTATCGAGGTCACAAACCGGTATGATCGGATACCATTGAGAAAACCAGTCAAATTTCTCATCTTGGTTTTGAATTTCCAGTTCTTGCTCAGGTGGGTCTGTCAATTCAGTTGAAACAGCTCGAGAAACGGCTGTATGAAGCTTGAATTTAGGTGTGTTGGTATGAAATGGTGAGAAATATGAATTGGGTCGTTGAGTTAATGGGAGACTGAAAAGGGGTCCCTGTTCAATTTGGGTTCTGGGCAGTGTTTTTGAAGGTATGGTAAGGTGAAACGAAGAAAGGGAGAGAGCTCTTAGAGCTTCCATGGCTGCCTCTTTTCCCTTTGTGCTATTGTTTAAACTTTAAACTCATTAAACTTTACAATAGTTCAAATTCCAACAATGGGAGTAAGTTCGGATATGGAGTTGAAGAGATGAGATGAAGTGAGCCCTGAGAGCTTGTGGCTACAAATCAACCAACCATGCAGTCTTGTAGCATTAGCAACGACTAAAGTTATCGAATTATCAAACCTTACTTAAATTTTTTAACCGAATTATTTCGGTTATTTGATTTTTTTTTAATCTTGATTATATCCGATTTTTTGTTCAGTATTCGGTTTCGGGTTCGACAATAAAAATCAAGCTATTCGGATACCCGAATAACCGAATTTATTGATTAAAAATAATTATTTTATATTTATATGTATTCTATTCACCACCAAAGTCTTCCTACATAATAATTCTCTTCCTTGGAAATAGGAATAGCAGACGCCAGACTGCACTAACCCTTTTCAATTTTCATTTTCCAAATTCTCATCTCACTCCTAGTCTCCTGCCTCTCTCAAGTCTCGTCCCAAATCCCAAATTTCCGGCCTTCGCCTCTCACTTCTCACTTTCTCAGCCTATCCGCTCTCATCCCAAAGGTATTGAAGGAGAACATTCAAGGTATCACCAGACACCAATCGCCATCGAAAATTTGGGGAGGGTTTAGATTTGGTTACGACGGCAAGAATCAAGATGGTGTGGCCGTGTGGGTACGAAGCTGGAGCTTGGAGGTGTGATTGTATTCCTACATCTTGATTATATTCATACATGTTTCTAATTTTCGGTCATCATTTGTGCCTAGAAGCAATTGCTCTTTCTTTGTTAAAGTTTTGGTGTAGAAATATCCTTCTGTATCTAATTAATTGTTTGTATCCCAACCCAGAATTGGTTATTACCCGAAATACCGAATTTACAATTCGGTAATTCGGTTATTACCAAAATTCGATTATTAGTTCGGATATTGAAAATATGAATATTTCGGTATTCGGTTATAACCGAATAGCCTATTTGGTTCGGTTATAACCGAATGATCAGTCCTAGCAACGACAAACAAAAAATTATTAATTATTTCTAAGAAAAAAATTTCCTAATTTTTTAAAAAGAAATTCGGGTACAACACCTACGAGCTTCTTTGATAGCAATGTATAAACATTTGTTGTGCGACTTTAGATAAATTAAAGTACCAAAGAATAATGAATTCTTTTTTAGGGAGAAGGTATTTGTTAACGTCAAGATCTTTCCTCACGTCCCAATCACCAAGACTTGTCCCATATCCTGCACAGTTCAACAAGTCAACACCAAAAGCTTGACGGCTTGACCGTCGGGGGATAGCTCTGGCGTGAGAGTCAGTATCGGCGATCACAAGGTTAACAATGGAGGAAAATAATGTCTAGTGCTTGAGAGAGAATAATGGTTTGGTTAAGTGATTTGTAGTTCTTTTTCTTACCTTTCCCTTGTATGATCATTGCCCCATGTGCACTCTAAAACTAGTTTACCGTGCCACCCACTATCCCTGACACAGCCCTCTCCCATGTCCGGTGATTCACCTACTACTCCATCACCTTTGACCACCGCCGGCTATTACAGTCACATTCTCATTAATGTCATGCAGACGGTGGCAGAGATAACAGTCAACTGTTATCTTTTGTCATGATTAACGGTCAAATATAGGATAAGAGACAATTTGCATAATGGACCGATCCAATGACTAAGCCCAATACTAAAGATGACCCATCTGACCGGATCCAACCGAAATGACCCAATAGAATAATCAAATAACTCGGCCCAATCTATTCGGTCCAAAAGGTAAAATATATCGGTCAAAGGGAGGAGCCCATTCGGCCTGGCCCAATACGAAAAGTATTATGGCCTAACAATATTTTTTTTCGGGTCCTTTACATAAGTATACAACAAATAGAAAGTAATTACAAGAAAAGTACATCAACTAAATAATTATAAAAAGAGTGTAATTAGGACCCATATTACAAAAAATAGTACAATTCACATTAATAAAGAAATCTAAAATCAAGGACAACTAACTGCCATAATTACTAATTCAAATTCAAATATTTGGATCTAACAACAAAAACAAATTCAAATTCAAAAAGTATTTAATTAACTGTCTACTATATTCAAAATGACATAAGAAAAGACAGAGATCCAATGCTCAAATCCTTCATCCAATAACCGCCAACATATAACCAAAACAAAATTGGGAATAAAAGGAACATAAGAAAATTTATAAAAACGCTTCTTACAAGCTTTTATCCCTTATGAACATTGCATATAATACTGTGAGTGCGCGTTATTCAAGACGTAGCAGCATGATACAACCAGAACACAGGATCCCTCACCCGTTCAGTGTGCAAAATACACGACTTCAGCACCCATTTGGACGAGAAATTACGATGATTGAGATAATTATGCTCTCTCGGAACTTAGTTATCAAAATATAAGAAATTCTTGACATTTTGTGCGACGGAAAATATCTCCTGAATGTACTGTGTTAGTCCCTAGTAGGCACAAGTTATCTAGAAGGGGGGGTTGAATAGATATTTAAAAATCTTTTCGTTTTAACTTGTTCTTAGATAATTATTAAAACTTTGCGGAATTAATGTTTGTTTTAATCTTCTTTACCAAGCAATTGAGTTATGAGCGAGTAAGGCAGTTATAGCAGTTATAGCAGTTATAGCATGAATGTAAATGACACAGTTGTTTTTAAGTGGTTCGGAGCACTCAAAGCTCCTAGTCCACTCTTCTACTCAACGAGTATGATATCCACTAAGGATGTCTTATTCAATCTTCTGAATCACACAGATTCCTTCTAGACCAGCAGTCTAGGAACTTTTCTAGTTCACTTTTGAACTCTTCAAGTCCAGCAGACTTGGCTTTCTTACAGTTCACTACGAACTCTTCAAGTCCAGCAGACTTGGTATACTTCATTAGTTGATTGATGATTGTTGTTGTGCGTTCTGAAGGTTGCTACTCAGTTTGCTGTGTAAGCTCTGGTTCGTAATAGCTGAGTAGCTGAGCAAGCTTTGTAATATCTCAGATCGTAGAGTTGAGCCTTAAAGAGTTCTTCACGTTGAATGTTTATACTTGCCTCTTTTTTCTTTCATCTGTCTGATCTGTATATATGTGATGTTGAAAACTATCCGTTGGATCCATCCATTGTGGCATTAAATGCATCTGAATTTTCTGTACTGTGATGGAGACATTTCTGCACATCTTCTGAATTCTGCATTCTGGACCACTGACACTGCAGGCTGCTTTTTCACCTACCACCTGAAAAGGTGTTTTGTCCCTTTCATTCATAGTACTATCCTTAGCTTCTTCAATACGCTTCTTTGTTGCATACTAAGGATATTTCATTTATTCTGGGACTGATGGGCACTGCAGCATCTAGGATCCATTCCTCGTATTGTTGAATTAACAACTCATGAGGCTTTAACGTTTTCTAACATGACAGATGTTGCTCTACGTTTTGGATTGTTGTACTTTACGATTCAGATCGTGTTGTTGACTCTACGATCCCGAGAGCACACTACGATCTTTACTTGCTCGTGTTGTTGACTCTACGATCCCGAGAGCACACTACGATCGCTGACTCTACACACTACGATCGTAGAGTTAGCTTGGTGAACGTTGAGTCCACTCTACGATCGCTGACTTGTAAACTTAATGTTCCTTTCAGTATACTACGATCGGAGAGTTAGCTTGGTGAACGTTGAGTCCACTCTACGATCGCTGACTTGTAAACTTAATGTTCCTTTCAGTATACTACGATCGGAGAGTTAGCTTGGTGAACGTTGAGTCCACTCTGCGATCGCTGACTTGAGCTTGTTGTCTTCATTTGATCTTGTCCGACTACGATCTCTGTATTTGTTCAGTGGACTCTACGATCGCAGAGTGTGGTCTACGATCCTTGTCTTTGACTTTGGCATCGCTAGACTCTACGACTCTGAGCGTACAGTGCATTTCATACTTAGCTTCGGCAGATTGTCGTTCGGCTTATAGGCAATCTGTCTCTACGATTCAGAACATGACTTCCTCAGTACACTACGATCCCGAGGAGGCTCTTCTCGACACACTACGATCCTTCTTCGTTTCCCCTGGAAGTCTACGAACTCTGAGATCTCACTATCTTGCATACTCCTATTCTGCCTCGATACCTCCCGAGTTGACTCGGACTCTCCTGGAAGACTACGACTTCTGGTGCAGTGCTCGACGATCAGACAAGCCTATCTATTACATCATAAGATCAACCTAACAGTTTTGATCTTTCTATCTATACATTCTAGAACAGAATGATACACGTTGAAAGCTTAGATCAGCCTAACAATCTTGATCTTTCCATCACTAAGTCCTTGTACATAAATTTAATTAAGGACCTTACAATAATCACAAGCATATTAAAACATCAAATCATGCTATGCATACTCCCAACAATCTCCCCCTATTTGATGTTGACATAACTAAGGAGATTTGTTGTTATGATTATTGATTATATGCAGTGCAGAAAAATAAACATGACTTAGTATTTCAGTGAGCAGCTGAAATTTCTAGAGAATAAGCATGAATTTATTGATGTATGAAGATAGATGTTACATTTGAAATAGATACATCAATAAGAAGTGAAATTTAACTTATCTCTATTTTCTTGGCTTCTTGCTCCTTGGAGGATTTGCCTTTTCTTCTGCTCTCCTTTTTCTGCTGGCTTCATCTCTCTTAGCCAAATCTTCGAGCTCACTGGGACTTAATCTTGGATTGTGGTCGTGCCTGTTCATAAATGTCGGATCTCCAATTGGCATTCTTAGGCCTATTGCGGTTACTCCTTGTGAGCTAGAAGCTGGCCCTTGACTTCTTAAAGGTTGAGCCACTAAGACTTCCTGCTGATCTGATCGTTGAGTCTGCTGAGAGATATGCCTTGCAGGCGGATTCCTTGTTGTTTGGTCTGCACGATCTCCTTCCCGATCTCCCTTGCCTCTTTTCCCCCCCTTTATGTCAGCATCAAGAGTTCGAATGTCATCTGACAGACGAGTAACTCCTTGGACAAGTTCGTTTAGCTGACTTTTGGTCTGAGCAATGTCTTCTCTATTTTCTGCAATGAGAACTTCATACCTTGCTTCTCTTTGTTGAAGGATGGATAGAATGTTGTCTGTTTGTTGGCCGCTGCTGACATAGAATTGTTGAAACTCTTTGACAACAGTCTGAAGATTTTGAATGCTCTGCAACATCTGTTTGTTCTGAGATTCTTGATTTTGCTGTAAGATTAAGACATCATCCCTATGTCTTTTGGCTGCATGGAAGTGAATGTCATCCTTGTCCTTTATGCTTTGAAGTATTTCTCTGATGATCTCTTTTAGTGTTTTGGACAATTCAGAGCTCAGAGATTGTGGAAGGGTGTTTGCAGCATTGATCATGGATGTCAGTCTCAGCTGAATCAGTTCAGAGTGATCGTCAAGACTCTCTTCTAGTTCCTTGATCACTTTCTTAGACATAGTTGATAGATCGGCCTTGGTAGACAATTCTGAGAGAATCTCATCCATCTGGGGAAATCTTGAGGAAGAGGGTGGTGCATTGTTGAATTGTTCTTTTAGGGAGCAGAGAGCAAGTTCAAGATTAAAGCATTCGTTTCTGGACGAGGAAGGGATGTCTGATGGAGGGGCTTGAGTTTGGATGGATGGGATAGGTGACTCTACGATTCCGATATTTGATTCTTCTAGAGGACTATAGCCTGGAATCATAGAGCAGGGGATTTGTTGGAGCTGAGCAAAGTTGGCTTCTTCTGGTTCTTCAGTTACAGAATTTTGGGATTCTGTAACTGGAAACTGATTTATTGGGTTGAGAACCACTTTCAGCCATTTAGGAAATTCATAGAAATAACTAAATGAAGATGATGGCTGATGATTAACTCTAAAGCTTGTAGGGATAGTCAATACCTCAGATTTGGCATTTGATGAGGAATGGTTTGTAATCAACTTTTTAGCAAAGATGACTTCCCTTGGAAATCCATGAGCCAGAACTGTGATTGCTGGATATTCCTTGAAGCTCCAGAACATGTGGTCCCATGATTTCATAATCTGAGCTTGATGGTATGCCATCATGGGTAGGTAAGAAAATATTTGGTTGTACAGATAGCTTATGTATCCATCTTTACCTACACCAGTTATTTCAAGCTCATCATCATCATCCTCTTTTTCTTCTTTGTTGTCTTCTGAAGAATCTATTATCTCAATGACCTTTGGCATTGGTTCATCTTTATCTTGAGCAAGGACTTCTTCTTTAGTCATTAGGATATTGTGAGGCTCCCCCTCAATATGATCATCTTCTTTTAGAAACTCCCCCTCAGCTGGAACTTCTTCTTGAGCAGTAGGCTTCTCCCCCTCAGCTGGTGCATTCTTCTCTTCGGTTGCTTGGGGAAGTTCTACTTTTACAGCCATGCTCTTGGCTTCCTTCTTCAGAACTTTTTCATTTTCAAGAATATACTTCTTGACCAGCTTTCTCTTTGCTTTGCTGGTTTTTTCTTTGGTTGTTTTGCCATATTGACCGGCCACTGTTCTTGAAGCAGCTTCCTCCATTTCTGCCACACTTGGCCTGGTTTCAGAGAACAGCAGAGTCTCTACGATTGAAGACACTGTTGGTCTTTTGGACTTATGACCAGCCTTATTCTTCTTTAAGAGTTGTGAAATGGTGGCTTGATCCTCTTCAGCCTCTTCTTGCTGTTGTATGTTCCTCAGCCTCCTTAGAGTCTCTATGTCAGAGGACTCTACATGCATGTTAGTTGCAGATCCTTGAGGCTCTTCGACTTGTGTTCCCCTCAGCTTTCTCTTGCTCTTGCTTTTCCTGACAAGAGCAGAGGGTTCTCCCTTATCTGCTTCTTCTTCTTCTTCAGCTTTATTGAAAATAGTCATTCCTGCTTCCCCTTGTTCCCCAGTTCTCCCACTGGACTCTGTCATCATTCTTGTATACTCAGCAGGGTTTCTTTCCCAATTTTTAAACAACTGCTGTGTCATTCTTCGGTTTGGGTTGATGGCTTTTCCTTCATCATCCCCAATTTTATCACCCACAACAGATTGCAGAATGATGCTAATAAATCTCCCATACAGCATCTTCTGAGTACTTTTTGATTTCTTCGAGCCTACAATCCACTTGCCGATCCACTCAAGTAGTATGGCTCCATAATTTAGTTGAATTCCAAGAGTTATGGCAGTCATGAGTTTAAGTTAAACTTCATTAACAGAGTCATGACCTGAACTCTTACAGCAGATACACTTCCCAACAATATCAGCTAGAAATTCATGCCTTTGAGGGAATTCCTTCTTTTTATAACCTTTTACAGAGGAGTTCTTTTTGTGATGCATTCTCTTCAATCCCTCTTCAAATCTTATGCTGTCGAGAAGTGAGTGCCCTGTATCCTTGAAACCTAGGGCCAGATTGAAGTTTTCTTCCCTTAGCGTCATTTCAACTCCTCTTACTCGTGTAGTGATGGTGTTGAGTTCGTACACTCCATTCTTGTAGAACTCCTTCACTAACTTGGGATAGATGAGGGTGTCGGTACTCAGCGCCTCTTCGAGACCTGCCTTCTTTAGTAGTGCTAAGGTCTTGTGAAACTTTGGTGGAGCATCCTTGAACTCATCGAAACAGAGTCTGTAGCCTGAGATTACATTTGAAACAGCCATGATTCTGTGGTTGAGAAGTGGAATACGATTGAGCTTTCTCTTGAGTTAGGGTTTTGCTTTGAGAGGGAGAGAGAGATAATCTTTTGAACTTTAGATTTCAAAAATACGGTTCCAATTTGTACTTGTAGCTTCCCTCTCTCTTTTTGACTTAGTGGGACAGGTGTCGCCTTTTGCTTAGCTCTACGTTTTTGATTTGCTTGAATGTACTGATTTGCCCTTTGAGTCTTCAGTGCTGAGATGTCCTTAGAATGACTACGATCGTAGAGGTAGTCTTCTGGTCGTTGAGTCTGTCTACCATTCGTCAAGTCTATCCTTTCAACTCTACGGTCTTGATCATGTCTATGATATTGAGTTTAGCCTTTGTACCTGTTATGGTTAGCACAGTCTAGAGCATATATTTCATGGTTGAAAATTAAGCATGCCTAGTTCACTTAATAACTTATTGAATCTGGATTCATCTAGTGGTTTAGTAAAAACATCTGCAAGTTGATTTTCAGTAGGGATATATTGTAGTGATATAGTTCCATTTTGCATATGATCCCTAATGAAGTGATACCTTATTTCAATATGCTTGGTCCTAGAATGCATAACAGGATTATGAGTTATTGCTATGGCACTTGTGTTATCACAGTGTATGGGTATTGATTTGAAATCAAACCCATAGTCAGCTAGCTGGTTTCTCATCCATAGAATTTGAGCACAGCAGCTGCCAGCAATAATATATTCAGCTTCTGCAGTCGAAGTGGACACTGAGTTTTGCTTTTTGCTGAACCAGGACACAAGCCTATTTCCTAGCAATTGACAGGTGCCACTGGTACTCTTTCTATCTATTTTACATCCTGCAAAATCAGCATCTGTGTATCCTGTTAGTTCAAATGAGGATTCCTTGGGATACCAAAGCCCCAAGTAAGGTGTGCCTTTGAGATACCTGAAGATCCTTTTTACAGCAGATAAATGAGACTCTTTAGGGTTAGCCTGAAATCTAGTACATATGCATGTTGCGAACATTATGTCTGGTCTACTAGCAGTTAGGTATAAAAGAGAACCTATCATACTTCTGTATTGAGTTATATCAATACCTTTACCATTCTCATCTTTGTCAAGCTTAGTTGCAGGAGCAATTGGTGTTTTCATGGGAGAAGCTGATTCCATGTCATACTTCTTTAACAAGTCTTTGATGTATTTGGCTTAATTTATGAATATTCCTTCATCAGTTTGCTTCACTTGTAGTCCAAGGAAGAAATTCAGCTCACCCATCATGCTCATTTCAAACTTGCTCTGCATTAGCTTAGAGAATCTCTTGCATAATTTTTCGTCAGTAGAACCAAAAATGATATCATCAACATATATTTGAACTAGTAAGACTTTGTCTTTGTGCTTTCTAAGGAATAATGTGGTATCTACCCTGCCTCTAGTGAACCCATTTTCTATTAAGAAGTTAGTTAGTGTTTCATACCATGCTCTAGGTGCTTGTTTAAGACCATATAAGGCTTTATCTAATCTATAGACATAATTGGAAAGAGATGGATTGATAAAACCTGGAGGTTGTTCGACATAGACTTCTTCTTGAAGCTCTCCGTTTAGAAATGCACTCTTGACATCCATCTGAAAGACTTTGAACTTCATGTGGGCAGCAAAGGCAAGAAAGATTCTGATGGCTTCTAGTCTGGCAACGGGTGCAAAAGTCTCATCATAGTCGATACCTTCTTCTTGAGAATAGCCCTTTGCCACTAATCTTGCCTTGTTCCTGGTAATGACCCCATCTTCATCCATTTTGTTTCTGAAGACCCACTTAGTTCCTATCACTGGATGATCATTTGGTCTTGGCACCAATCTCCACACTTTGCTTCGTTCAAATTGGTTGAGTTCTTCTTGCATAGCTTCTATCCAACTGGAGTCTTCCATTGCATCCTCTATTTTCTTTGGCTCAATTTGTGACAGGAAGCTTAGATAGAAACATTCATTCTGAGTAGCAGATCTTGTTTTGATTCTAGCATTCGGATCTCCAATGATTAGATCCTGAGTGTGATCTCTTGCCCATCTGCTGCCAGTTGGAATATCTGTCCTGATGCCTTCATGTCTTAAGTCTTCAAGGTCTATTTCTTCTTCTTGAAGTGGAGGTTCATTATCTTGGATGGTCCTCTCTACGATTGCATTATCATGCTCTACGATTTCTCTGTCTGGTACTACACTCGTAGTGTTGACCTCGACGACTTCAGTCGTAGTGTTCGCATCATTGGTCGTAGTGTCTTGAGGTACTGCTTTGTCTAAGTCAGTTTCATCAAAAATGACGTGTATTGAGACTTCGACATTCAGCGTCTTTTTGTTGAACACTCTGTATGCCTTGCTGTCCGTGGCATACCCGAGGAAGATTCCTTCATCTGATTTTGGTTGAAATTTTGTCAGGTATTGTTTTCCATTGTTGAGAATATAGCATGCACATCCAAAGACATGAAAGTAGCTGACACTTGGCTTTCTTCCTTTCCATAGTTCGTAGGGTGTCTTCTTGATCGTAGAGTGAATTAGTGATATGTTCTGAGTGTAGCATGTAGTGTTGAATGCTTCTGCCCAAAAGTATTCAGGCAGACGGGCTGCTGCTAGTAAAGTTCTCCCAGCCTCTATCAGGGTTCTGTTCTTTCTTTCAGCGACTCCATTTTGTTGAGGAGTTCGTGGAGCTGAGAAGTTATGATTGCTGCCATTGTCTGTGCAGAACTGATCCAATTCTGAGAAATCGAATTCTCTGCCATGATCACTTCTTATAGCCTTGATTTTCTCTCCCTTCTCGTTCATCACCATTCTGAACATCTTGATTAATTCGGAGCTTGTCTCATCCTTTGAAGTTAGGAAGAATACCCATGTGAATCGAGTGTAGTCGTCAACTATGACTAGAGAGTATCTTTTTCCTCCGAGACTGGTTGTTGGGATTGGCCCAAAGAGATCCATATGAAGCAACTACAGGGGCTTGTCAATAGAGTTATCAGTCTTGCTTTTGAATGAGCTTCTGGTTTGTTTTACAAACTGACAGGCATTACATGGCCTTTCCTTTACAAAGTTGAACTTAGGAAGGCCAGCCACGAGATCTTTTGATGCCAGTTTGGACATGTTTTTAAAGTTGAGATGGGATAATCTTCGATGCCATAGCCAACTCATCTCTTCAGAAGCTTTAGCTAGAAAACATATTATCTCGTCTGAGCTTAGTTGTCCAAGATTTACTGTGTAGACATTTTCTTCTCTTGTTCCGGTTAGCTTTACTGCAGATATCTTCAAATCTCTGACTTGACATTGATTATTGATGAATGTTACTTGATGTCCCTTGTCGCAGAGTTGACAAATGCTTAGAAGGTTGTGCTGCAGACCTTCCACATAGGCCACTTTACTGAATGATATCACACCATTTCCGGCTGAGCCATAGCCTCTTGTCTTGCCAGTACCATTATCTCCAAAGATGACTGAGGGACCCTCCTTTTCTACATAGTTGGATAGTCGAGCTTTGTTTCCTATCATATACCTCGAGCAACCACTGTCCAGATACCATGTTGAGGACGTGGAGCTCTTTTCCTGTCAAAACATTTGAACCTTCATTTTGGTACCCATATTTGCATGGGTGCTTCTTTGTTAGTGTCTTTGGGGACCCAAATTTGTCTAATCTTGGGTCTCACATGCATGGAATTATAATAACATTTTGTGGCCCTATGACCATATTTATTTCATATGAAGCATCTATTATAATGCATGCCTGTGTGTGTGTGGTGATTCATCTTCCACTTGGACTTGTATGGTTCCTTAGTTAACCTTCTGTTAAACTGACTCTCTTTCTTCCACGTGTCCTTAGGTTTCATAAATAGTGATGAGTGTGCCTTACCTCTACTGTACCTTCCCAGTTGATTCGTAGAGTTGATTTTGTTTGACTCTACGATTCTTCGAGGTTGGTAAGTAGAGGTTGGGTTACTCTTTTCCTTGATGAAACCCAGACCAGCGTGAGATCCTTTACTTCTCTGAGTATAACTAGAGACAGTGGAACAAGGTTGAACTCGTTCTTCCAACTGTTAGGATTTCACACAAGCAATGCCTCTACCAAAACTTGAGACATTACTGGTGCTAGTTTCCATTATCTTTTCCATACTTAGCTCTGAGATGGATTCCCCAAAGCCTAAGCCCGTTCTGTCGAATGCATTTTTTTGACTAGAGAGCAGGCAATCCATGGAAGATGTGGATCTGTTCCATGCAGAGATAGTCTTCTCTAGATCCTCAATTTTAGAGGTTAGCATAAACTCTCTTTGAGCATGATGTGTGTTTGTCTGTTTCAAAGTTTCATTCTCAACTTCAAGCTTGGAGAGAAGATTAGTACTTAGAAGGGTTGTTTCAAGCTCTTCTTGAACTTTCTTCTTCTCCTCTTGAAGAAGAGAATGATCTTTAGACAAGACTCTGAACCACTTCATGTATTGATGTAGATCAGTGGTTATGCAATGTAAAACAGTTCTTAAGTCACTTATATCTACATCAGGAGAATTAAAATCAAATACCTCATCGATACTTACATCATGTATGTTTAGGCTTTGTTTGTCCTTTGCATGTTTGGCCATTAAGCACAGATTGGCCATATGTGGTTCTTCCTCATCTCCGGAGTCTGCATTTGAGTCGTTATCTGAATCACTCCACGATCCTCCGGCAACCAGGCCTTTGTCTCTTTTCTGAGGCCTCTTGGTTCCTTTGTATTCTTTCTTTGCCTTGGATTTCTTCTGTAGCTCTTCTTTGATAGGCTTGTTGCAGTTGGCAATGAAATGACCAGGTTTCTTGCAGTTGTAGCATAAATCATTTATTTGTTTCTGGCTGACGTAGTTGCTGACTTTCTTTGGCTTGCCGATTCTGCCTTGTCGCATGAACCTTCTTAGTCTCTTTACCAGCATAGCAAAGTCATCATCATCGTCTTCATCATCATCATAGTCAGTCTCAGTGATGACTTTTGATGCACCTTCATTTGCCTTGAGAGCAACACCCTTATCTTTTCTTCTTCCTTCTGAAAGGGTTTCAGCACGTTGGGTTAGCTCCAGCTCGTATGTCAGGAGATTTCCATACAGTTGTTAAACTGTCATCTCATTAAGATTCTTTGACTTTCTTATTGCAGTGGTCTTTGCATCCCACTTGCTCGGTAGAGCTCTCATGAACTTTATGGTCAGATCTTTGTTAGGATAGATCTTTCCATATGCTCGTAGAGAGTTGAGTAGAATGTTGAATCTTTCATAAGTGGCAGTTACATTTTCGCCTTGCACATGAGCAAACATTTCGTACTGCTGTGTTAGAAGAGACTGTTTGTTCTCTCTAACTTCTTCAGTTCCTTCGTGCATAATCAGCAGTGCTTCCCAAACCTCCTTAGCTGTTTTGCTGTTTACAACATTTTCAAACAGATCGTCCTCTAAGGATTGGAACAGAATGTTCTTCGCCTTTTTGTCAAGTTGGACAACTCTCTTCTCTGTGTCTGTCCATTCTTCTTTTACTTTTATTTGTACTCTGTTTGAATCGTCAATGGTTGGTGCAAGCTTTGTTGGTATATAGGGTCCATTAAGAACAGTTTCAAATAGATCTTCATCTATTGAGTCCATGTAAGCTTGCATCCTGACTTTCCAGTTCGCAAATTTATCCTTGTTGCACATTGGTGGCTTGCTGCCTCCCCCGGTCCTGGATTCGCTTGGTACGAGTGTCATTGGATCTACTAAAGCGTGTAAGCTGTAAAATAGAACCTGCTCTGATACCAATTGTTAGTCCCTAGTAGGCACAAGTTATCTAGAAGGGGGGGTTGAATAGATATTTGAAAATCTTTTCGTTTTAACTTGTTCTTAGATAATTATTAAAACTTTGCGGAAATAATGTTTGTTTTAATCTTCTTTACCAAGCAATGGAGTTATGAGCGAGTAAGGCAGTTATAGCAGATATAGCAGTTATAGCATGAATGTAAACGACACAGTTGTTTTTAAGTGGTTCGGAGCACTCAAAGCTCCTAGTCCACTCTTCTACTCAACGAGTAGGATATCCACTAAGGATGTCTTATACAATCTTCTGAATCACACAGATTCCTTCTAGACCAGCAGTCTAGGAACTTTTCTAGTTCACTTTTGAACTCTTCAAGTCCAGCAGACTTGGCTTTCTTACAGTTCACTACGAACTCTTCAAGTCCAGCAGACTTGGTATACTTCTTCAGTTGATTGATGATTGTTGTTGTGCGTTCTGAAGGTTGCTACTCAGTTTGCTGTGTAAGCTCTGGTTCGTAATAGCTGAGTAGCTGAGCAAGCTTTGTAATATCTCAGATCGTAGAGTTGAGCCTTAGAGAGTTCTTCACGTTGAATGTTTATACTTGCCTCTTTTTTCTTTCATCTGTCTGATCTGTATATATGTGATGTTGAAAACTATCCGTTGGATCCATCCGTTGTGGCATTAAATGCATCTGAATTTTCTGTACTGTGATGGAGACATTTCTGCACATCTTCTGAATTCTGCATTCTGGACCACTGACACTGCAGGCTGCTTTTTCACCTACCACCTGAAAAGGTGTTTTGTCCCTTTCATTCATAGTACTATCCTTAGTTTCTTCAATACGCTTCTTTGTTGCATACTAAGGATATTTCATTTATTCTGGGACTGATGGGCACTGCAGCATCTAGGATCCATTCCTCGTATTGTTGAATTAACAACTCATGAGGCATTAACGTTTTCTAACATGACAGATGTTGCTCTACGTTTTGGATTGTTGTACTTTACGATTCAGATCGTGTTGTTGACTCTACGATCCCGAGAGCACACTACGATCTTTACTTGCTCGTGTTGTTGACTCTACGATCCCGAGAGCACACTACGATCGCTGACTCTGCACACTACGATCGTAGAGTTAGCTTGGTGAACGTTGAGTCCACTCTACGATCGCTGACTTGTAAACTTAATGTTCCTTTCAGTATAATACGATCGGAGAGTTAGCTTGGTGAACGTTGAGTCCACTCTACGATCGCTGACTTGTAAACTTAATGTTCCTTTCAGTATACTACGATCGGAGAGTTAGCTTGGTGAACGTTGAGTCCACTCTGCGATTGCTGACTTGAGCTTGTTGTCTTCATCTGATCTTGTCCGACTACGATCTCTGCATTTGTTCAGTGGACTCTACGATCGCAGAGTGTGGTCTACGATCCTTGTCTTTGACTTTGGCATCGCTAGACTCTACGACTCTGAACGTACAGTGCATTTCATACTTAGCTTCGGCAGATTGTCGTTCGGCTTATAGGCAGATTGTCTCTACGATTCAGAACATGACTTCCTCAGTACACTACGATCCCGAGGAGGCTCTTCTCGACACACTACGATCCTTCTTCGTTTCCCCTGGAAGTCTACGAACTCTGAGATCTCACTATCTTGTATACTCCTATTCTGCCTCGATAGCTCCCGAGTTGACTCGGACTCTCCTGGAAGACTACGACTTCTGGTGCAGTGCTCAACGATCAGACAAGCCTATCTATTACATCATAAGATCAACCTAACAGTTTTGATCTTCTATCTATACATTCTAGAACAAAATGATACACGTTGAAAGCTTAGATCAGCCTAACAATCTTGATATTTCCATCACTAAGTCCTTGTACATAAATTCGATTAAGGACCTTACAATAATCACAAGCATATTAAAACATCAAATCATGCTATGCATTCTCCCAACATACTGAACTCTATATACAAATATTTTGAAGAAATCTTCTTAAATTCTCTCTCTAATAGTCTCTATTGCTATCATTGCATAGATATTAATTTTACATCATATTCCTCCTCTCCATCGCCGGTGAGACCCAATTTCAGGTCCAAAAGAAAATAAGAACACTGCATAGAAAAGATAAAGATGAGAGACTGTTGTGTAATGTAATGTTGATAACCAAACTTTCTTAAAAAGGTAACCAAACTTTTATACCAAGGTAACTAAATATTTATATCAAGGTAACCAATCTACTTACCTTGGTCTGAAAATTTGGCAACCAACTACATGAAGGTTTGGCTACCAACTGTATCTCATTCAAAATAAATTGGTAACTTAATAAAACTGAAATGGTTACCTAGGTATGAAGGTTTGGATACCCACTGCATGAAAGTTTGGCTACCAACTGCATCACGTTCAAAATAAATTGGTAACCTAATAATAGTGAATTGGTTACCTTGATATGAATGTTTGGCTACCAACTGCACTATGAAAAAATTGCAGGTGTAAATGCCATGCTTATCAATTGCTAAAAAAAATACCCATAAACTTCAATCTACCATAAAAAGGAAAAACATGGAAGATGTTATTTTGCATTAGATGGTTTCATAGGAGATGGTGGAGAAATTATGAAGAATCATTAGGAACCAATCGTGATTGTTCCCCCTTTAATAATGCCATGTATTTGATAAAAATGAAAAGAAGACCAAAATCATCTCTCCTTATCTTTTCCCCTTCCGATCACACTCTCCAATGTCCCCCCTCCATCTGACATTTTAATCTTCTCCGAATGGATCCGAATCCTCCCACCTTCGCACCGAACTATCCAAACTCTCACTGTACATACATCGAAACCACCCTCTTCCGCCATGGTTTTCGGTGACAAAGAACTGCTATGGAGAATACTCAGTGGGGAGGCCTTTGTTTGTAAGAAAGCTTTGACGGTGTCCATGACCTTAACATAACTGCACTAGTGTTGTAGAGTTTGAATGTTTCAGTCTTTGAATTAAAGAAACAAAAACAAGAGGAGAGAGAAAGTAATTCAATACTAATCCCCTAAAATAAGGAATTCTAATTGCATACTAATTCCCTAAATTAAGGAATCCTAATTGCACTAATATTATAAATAAATATGGAAAATGTATTACTTTTATAAATATTTTATGAGTACATTATTGTTGTAATTATTTTAAAAATGTAATAGAATATGTAATTGATCCTAAAAAATAATTAACTAAAGAAAAAAAAGGATCAATTACATATTCTATTACATTTTTTTTCTTTACATATTCTGTTACATATTTATAATTTCCTAAAAATAATTAACTAAAGAAAAAAAGGATCAATTACATTTTTTAAAATAATTACAACAATAATGTACTCATAAAATATTTATAAAAGTAATACATTTTCCATATTTATTTACAATATTAATGCAATTAGGATTCCTTAATTTAGGGAATTAGTATGCAATTAGGATTCTTTATTTTAGAGGATTAGTATTGAATTACTTTCTTTCTCCTTTTGTTTTTGTTTCTTTAATTCAAAGACTGAAACATTCAAACTCTACAACACTAGTGCAGTTATGTTAAGGCCATGGACACCGTCAAAGCTTTCTTACAAACAAAGGCCTCCCCACTGAGTATTCTCCATAGCAGTTCTTTGTCACCGAAAACCATGGCGGAAGAAGGTGGTTTCGATGTATGTACAGTGAGAGTTTGGATAGTTCGGTGCGAAGGTGGGAGGATTCGGATCCATTCGGAGAAGATTAAAATGTCAGATGGAGGGGGGACATTGGAGAGTGTGATCGGAAGGGGAGAAGATGAGGAGAGATGATTTTGGTCTTATTTTCATTTTTATCAAATACAGGGCATTATTAAAGGGGGAACAATCACGATTGGTTCCTAATGATTCTTCATAATTTATCCACCATCTCCTATGAACCCATCTAATGCAAAATAGCATCTTCCATGTTTTTCCTTTTTATGGTAGATTGAAGTTTATGAGTATTTTTTTTAGCAATTGATAAGCATGGCATTTACACCTGCAATTTTTTCATAGTGCAGTTGGTAGCCAAACATTCATATCAAGGTAACCAATTCACTATTATTAGGTTACCAATTTATTTTGAACGTGATGCAGTTGGTAGCCAAACTTTCATGCAGTGGGTATCCAAACCTTCATACCTAGGTAACCATTTCAGTTTTATTAAGTTACCAATTTATTTTGAATGAGATGCAGTTGGTAGCCAAACCTTCATGTAGTTGGTTGCCAAATTTTCAGACCAAAGTAAGTAGATTGGTTACCTTGATATAAATATTTAGTTACCTTGATATAAAAATTTGGTTACCTTTTTTAGAAAGTTTGGTTATCAACATTACATTACACTAAAGAGATTAATGTTTTCTAACAATGTTTTAATAAGACAGTCAATTTATGTATGGAAAATTCTAGGGGGACATTGTTTGGCGACCGGTCCAACTTTTTTTTTTTTTTTTAATATCTCTCAAATAATTTATAAGATTTATTAGAACTGAAATTTTTACAAAATAAAGTGTTTTGGATGTCATTTGGATACATGTAAAAAATATGTTTGTACAGTCTGTACAGATATATTTTTTACATGTATCCAAATGACATCTAAAATACTTTATTCTATAAAAATTCCAGTTCCAATAAATCTTATAAATTATTTGAGAGATATTAAAAAAAAAAAAAAAAAACTGGGACCGGTAGCCAAAACCCGGTCAACGTAGAAGAGCTCTTTATGTATATGAAGCAATTTGTTTACTCCACCAAAGAGACAGTCTGGTCGCGTCCCGAGCTTATCTTGAATTCTCGAATCTCTCTCTTCATGTATATCTAGATTAAGAAATCTCGTGATCAGATTGCCTACTACTCATAATCATGGAAGATCTCGGAGCTTCACCTTCGTCTTGTTTTCACCTTCCGTTACCTTCAAAATTACTTCCGAAAACCCAAATTGAGCAGAAACCCTTTTTAATCTTCCATCAACTCAACGACCCAATTCACACCTCTAATCATTTCCCAGCAACAAAGCAAAATTCAAGCTTTATTTAACTATTTCGTCAACTGAATTTACAGACCCACCTGAGGAAGAACTAGAAATCAAAAACCAAGATGAGAATTTTACTGGTTTGCTCAATGGTATCCGATCACGCGGGTTTGTGACCTCGATAAGAGGGCCCCACATGGGAAGAAGGTTTTGGGTCTTGATATAGTAGTGTGGTGGGACAGGAATGAGAATGCATGGAAGGTGTTTGATGATGCTTGCCCTCATAGATTGGCTCCACTTTCTGAAGGAAGAATTGATCAGTGGCGGAGATTGCAGTGTGTACCATGGTTGATGTTTTGGTGGTTCTGGTGACTGTAAATTCATTCCTCAAGCACCCCGAGACGGTCCTCCGGTAATAACTCTGAAATGACAAACATGTATATTTCCATTCTGATCACTAGCCAGATGAACTTGATGGAAAATAGTATTGTTAATTTCATTATTGTGAGGTTTCTGCTATAAAAATTTGTTATCAAAGTTGTTAGATTTGCAATGCAATTAATTATGCTATAACATAAATGAACAGTGTCAAAATTCCGCTAGCACCCTGACATGGTTCTCTGGTTGTAACATCCCTGTCCTCTCAATTACGATTTATTTAGACCTGTTGGATTTGAATACAATCTTGGATTTTGAAGTTGATAATTAAACTCAAATTCAGATGTGCCATAATGGTGACGAATTTGTTGTTTACTACCCTAGCTCTAGCTAGTGAGCAATCCAAACAACGTGCATGAAAGAATTTGATTGATATTTAAATAACCGAATATATGAGCATATTTTAAAAAAGTAAGGTATTACTGTAAAAGATGTAGAGTTTGTTTAGTTACTAGTGTTTGGTGCGTTTAGAGAGGTATGGTTTTGTAACACCCCCTTCCGAAATAGAAAGAGGTTACTCACAAAACACAACAAACTACAAAATAAATAGAGAACTTTAATCCAAAAAAAAAAGAATTCCTCCAATAAATTATAAATACCACAAGTTGAACCATAATAACTGTCAAACTGGCTTAAATTACAATCTAAAATAATTATTACAACTCCAAAAAACAAACTAATGTATCACAACCTAAACAAATATATCTAAATCATTTGGATAAAAGAGAGCTCTCGTCACACCTGTCCTTGATCCCCCCTAATTACTTGCCGGAAGAAAAAACACAACATGAGCCAAATGCCCAGTACGGATATAGAATACAAAATAATGAACTGAAATAACTAACTCGATTTAATGAACTGAACTGTAACGAACAAAACGAATACAACGAAATAATAGGCTGAATCAAATGGCTGAGTGTTATTTCATACCGAGCTCAAACAAAACAAAAATATATCTTGTCGCACAAGCAATCAAAATAATGCCACACAGGCATGACATATATCGCCGGATCCAGATGCACGCAAATCGGAAGACGTGTTTGGCACAAACATCACCAATACGCAGAACAGAACAGAACATAACAAAAAACTATGGTCGACCCATACGCCTCCCACAACAAATCACCAAATGACCAACTCCCACCGGAACACAAAACGGAGACGTCGTGGACTGATCACACCGCCACGGAAGGTGTCATGCCTCGGTGCCAAGAGAACATGCATAGAACATGCATGTGGTATCCCACAGGTGGTTATAGTTCAGGTATACCCTACAGTATATTCTAACAAAAATATCATGTCACAACACATGCGACACAATATCAACACAATGGGGTTATAATATGTATATGTTAAATCGAAACAAATCATCAACACAAATCTCCAAAATATATTACATGTACATTTCTACAAATATCAAAATAATTTAAAGACATAATACTCATGAACTAGCATAATAAATTTGGCAATAAATACTCATGAGAGATAATACTAAATCTCGAAACAAATAGCAAACGAACAAAATAAATCAAAAGAGTTTCGCTAAAAGAGTACAAAATCCGTACCTGAATTAAGCAATATAATACCCAAAGTATATTCCAAATATGATTCGTTTAGACTTCCTCCGTTTGAACTAATTAATAAAAAAAAGTTAATTAATTAATTAATTAAAATTTTAATGCAATTATAACCTTACATTTAATTGTCATTAATTTATATAATACTGCTAATCATCACGCTTTTTATATATATTATGGTTACTATTGTGATGCTTTAATTAACTAATTATGTTACCTTATTATTATATTTTTATAATGTTCTACCCATCCAAGTTTAATCTGTTAATTAAATTGTTGGCCAACATGCTAGTACATGACTTTTTCTTTTTATTATTATTACACTTTCAATTCCTGCTCCCACCATTTCCCTGCAGTCTTATCAACCACACACACACACACACACACACATATATATATATATATATTGCCTAAATCACCCTCTGGCCATTAATCATTACCTAACATTCATATACAACTTAATAAATAATATTCGTCTACTGAAACAAAACTTGGTGACTTTTTCGGATCATCCTATGATAATCAGCTATAGATTAAGAAAGAGGAACACACACACACACACACACACACACACATATATATATATGCATATATAACATATTTCAATTAAACGAAAAGACTGCTTCTATGCTTCTACGTGCCCACAGTATAACCTCCTTAGCCGCGGCTGTGTCTCTTTTTCTCAATTCGTATAATGAAAGTAAGATTACGTTTAGTTATTTATTTACTTATTAACAGATTTTATTTATTTTTCCTAGTTATAATCGGATTTAATATTACCCACACATAAATTAAATCTAATTAATTTTAAGGTCTAATTTATCAAATTAATTTATCCACACTTATTAATATTTTTTATCCCACAAATTAAATGACTATTTTAACCCAATTAAAAGACAAAGTCCAAACAATTTTTTTTTTCTTTTAAATATAAAACTAAATTTTAGTTTTTTCCGGGTATTACAGGTTTGGTGCATTTAGAGGTTCAAATGCCGCGTTTGGAATAAGTTGTTAAACGAACATGATTCTCAAGTGTAGTTGGTGCGTTTGGAAGTTCTAAATGCACCAAACATTGATAGACGAACAACCACACGGTGTGTGTATGTGTATATTCTCTCTATTCTAAAATTAGAGATACATTTCTACCTCTAGTTTTAGAGTACAAAGTGACATAAAGTTTCTAACATGCCATCACTTGTATTTTAGGTTGAGAGAGTATTATCATTTCACCACTACTACATTTCTAGTAAATGTTAGAAAGTATTTTCCTTAAATGTTGTGTTTTAAATATGTATCTAATATATATATGTATATATATATATATTGTTAACGATAATATTTCTATGGGTCTGATCTCTAGTAGGTCCAAATGAGGTGAACCTACAAAAGGAAGAAGACCACAAATATCCTTAGCGGCCGAAGCAATCGTGGGATACCTCCGGTGTGAGAGTAAGTGCTGGAATGAGAATGAAGATAATCGGAGAAAGATGTACAAAGGAGGTATTGAGGTTTTAGAGGTAGAATTAGGGAAAATAGAGCTTATCTTACCTTTCAAGGAGGCTTTCTTATTTATAAGTACCTGATCACGTGTTTTGGATTTATCTCTGATAGTGACGTGGAGTCTCCTCATTGGCTTGGGTCGTTGTCTCACGTGTATGGAGGGTACTTGCTTCGGGAAGAGGTAGGTAACTACCTTCTGACAGGTTGATAGTGACGTGAAGCATTCTTTCCATGCTGCTTTTGGGGACCACACTCCTATTATTAAGGGGCTTTGCCTTTATGTTGAAGGGGCTTCGCCTTTGTGCTGAGGGATAGGTAATAAGGGAAGTTGTCGCTTCCGCCGAAGGTATCATGTTGGTCGATGGAATGGGGCGACTCTTATTATCGTTATTGTGGCGAAGACTTTACTTTTATGTTTTGATCGGGTGGACCCGATCCGTTGGTGTGACACCCCCGAAGGTGTCGTCCCGAGTATATCCTAACATTGCCCCCCCACTCCTTTAACATATTTTAATGAGTTGGAGGAGTAGAATTGTGCTAATGGATGCTTTGGTCGCCTGTTGGGGTTTTCGCCTTTTGAAATTTCTGATGTGATAGGGTGTCAGTCATCTTAGTTGTCCCCCATATTGCGTGTGTGGGTCTGATTTTTCACGTACGTGCACTTCCTAGCAGTTTGGACGTAATCGTGACCCTTCGTTGTAGATTGATCTGGATCCTTCAATTGAGAACATACTCTCGCGGTAAGGCATTATTTTTTTTGAAAACCCTCTTTCTTTTGCTTCACATTCCATTTGAAATCTGCAGTTCATATGTGTTCTGGTCTTTTTTAGGCTTCATCTTCCCGTCTTCTTCAAGTTCTTGTTTTTGCTCCAAGTAAGTATTTCTTGTTCTGCCTTTGTTTGATTTCACACTTGATCTTTGCTTGTTTTGATTTTTTTTTTGCGAGTTTCAGGTTTTCTGGTGTGTGTGGTGCTCTAGTTCTTTTAGGTTTGTTGCCTATGAATTGGGGGTTTTCTGGTGGGTATGTCTTCTCGTGACGTAGATCCTTCCTTACCATAAACATTTAACCCTGTTTTTGGAGTTGTTGATCGATTTCACAATCAAAATATACGTGCAAGTATACACGGTTAACAAGTAATAAAGTGAAAGTAAAGTATCGTTCCCACGAGGAATTATTTAATAGAAATCATCAAATACTAGTTCTTAACCAAACTAATTTATTTAAACAACTGAAATTTATGATTTTTAAACTTAAGCAAACTAAATTAACTAATTAAACTGGATTACTGTATAAATGAATTCAAATAAAGATTACTGTATAAATGAATTCAAATAAATAAAGATTAAGACTACAATACCCCCAATTATGAACTATAAACCAATTATCCAATTAACCCAATTATTATGCCACCTAAATTGTTAACAGGAATTCTAGTTGTTAAAAGTCCTTTTCCAAGTGAACAGATAACTTTTATTCAATTCAATTAATCCTGCGATATTCCTATGCAAAATAATTAAACCAAACCTGTTAAATTCCAATTTCAAATTTGTTACATGCAGTGAACATATATTGCTATTTAATTCACTACCCTAATTATTCATCTCGTGCAAATAATTAAGCATACATGTTATCATGCCCAGTTCCAACCCTAGATTTCATCTTCCGAATCCTTCCAGAGTAACACGGTAATTACTGGCCAAATAATTAATCAATAACCACAAGACATAATAAACAATCCACCTTGACATAAATAATTGGAATAAATCAAATAATTAGTTCATAGACATAAAATGTTCAATTTGTAGTCTTAATAAAAGAAATTTAGTTCATTCATTGAATTAAAATCAAGAATCCACAACTGAATAAACATTAAAAGATAAAAGTAAGAAAAGAAAATAGAATCTGTTGTCAGTAGTCTTGAGACTCCTCTTCCACTCCTACTTTGAATCTTCAATGATCCTCAAGTTGCTTCAATCTCCAACAATCCAATATAAACTAGGGTTTATGTTCTAATCTAATTGAGTATTTTATCTAAGTTAATCTATGTAATCCCCCTTTATTTTATACCTTACATCATGTATTTATAGGTTACAAGTCCAATTTTTAGCTTAGGAACAAAACCAATCCAATTTGGAGTCAAAAAAGTGTCAAAATTCGCCCCAAAACGCGTCCAAGCTTGACCAATCCCTTCCCCAGCGCCTCGGCACTGGGCACGACGCTGCAACACTGCATTCTAGCTCCCAGGTGCTGGGCATAGGCCTTGTTTGGGCGCCCCGGCGCTGGCCTCATTTTTTGGAAATTTTCTGCTCCGACGTCCTTTGGGAAAATGGCCATAACTTCTTCGTCCGAACTCCGATATCGATGATTCAAGATGTTCCGGAAATAGGAGACGTAGATCTACAACTTTCATTCTTTGAGTTTTTCGAAATTAGGTCTGGAGCAATGGTGAAATTGGCTTTGAAGTGGATGCTATGTAAATGGCAAGCCGAAAACGCGAATCTAGTCACCCTAAACGTCGATCCAAGTAACTTTTGTCCCAATTCCTACAAAACAACGTAAAACATGCATGAATAGACACAAACACTTAAAAACATCCAAAAGATTAAGCTCAAACGCACTCAATTCATGTGTATAAAACTCACTCATCAGGGTTTCTGATGAATCTTTAGGGGATGTAGAAGAATTTCCTTTGGAAAGGAGATCTCGAGTACGATGCGAGCCTATTTGGTCGGATTCAGGGGATTTCGAGGAGACCTTAGATGAGATCGAACCTGCTGATGTCAGGACTGTAGGTGAAACGGTTCCCCAAAAACCTAGGGAGAAACTGAATCCTGATGTATTTTTTGCCAATACAGCTGATTTCCCTAGGTGTAATTTTCCTTCGTCGCTAACTTATGCTGTTAGCAGTAGGTTTATGTCAGACTATAATTTCCCAGCTAGTTATGAGATTCGGAGCCCAAGGGGAGAGGAGAGAATATATAATCGTCCTGAGGGAGTGTGGATTTTCGTTGTGGGCTTCAGTTCCCCCTGCATCCTTTTTACTTTGAAATCTTAGATGTCTTAGGAATTTCTCTAGGACAGTTGTGTCCCAACACTTTTACCCAAATTTGTGGGTTTTTGGTGATTTGCAATCGTCGCAATAGTGATCCCCGAAGAGATTACTTCTGGCACACGTACAATGTTCTTTGTTCGAAGGAGAAGGGATTTTATACTTTTGGGCTAAAGACAGGAAGGACAAAGTGGATCTCATATAACTCAAATAACAAGGATTAGAGTAAAGAGTGGTTATATGTAGGTGGTCCCGACCTTCATGACTTGCCTCTTTGGGTACCTCTTTGTAATGACTATGCCTTAGAGGTTCCGGATTTCAAAGGGGTGACGTTGGCGATGTTGCCGAAGTTGCAGTGCTGCTGCATATAAAAGCCTCAATGCACTTGAGGTAGCATTGCAGATTATATCCATTGCTTCAGTTGGGATTGTCGCTGTTGCCAAGCAGGGCATGATTTCTGCAAGCGCGAGGACCACTCTGGTTGCCATGGCAGTATTATGTTTTGCCGCGTCAAGATTATTGTCTCACTTCATCTACAAGAATTTCGATTTTCATGATTACAACCATGCCTTTAGTTTAGACTCCGTCTTTCCTTTTCTTCACATATATGTACGCTAGAAAGTATATAAAAAAAATTGAGCGTAGAAGAATTTTTAGAGAAAAAGAGGAAGAATGTATAAAACATTAGAGATAGAAGGTGAATGAATATAGAAATTAAATATCATAAATAATTTATTTAATTGGATCATAATAATGTAAATTTGAAATATGAGTCGACCTATATTTGGGTCATCAGTATATAGTTTTAACCCACACAACCCATATTAAAAATAAATATTGTGGTTTTAGTTCTTAAATGGAACCATAACCAAGTTTTGTAAACCAAAACCAACCCATAACCATATTTTGCCAGGGGACAAAAGTAATGAAGCAAAACAAGGACCGAGGTAGTAGAAAACAATAATGTTGAAGATTCATATTTCCGTTTTATTGCTTTACAATTTTTAGAAAATGTGGAGGTAAAATCTTTCATGCTAAAGGACACCAATGCTTTTAACTCTAGCTGTTTAAAAGTTTAAAATGTTGAAACCACGATAAACCCAGACATACTCAAACAGCAGATGCCACGATATTCATACAACTACACGAGTACTTTACATGCATACTCAAAATAATATTCCATTTTATCTGGTGGAATTTCATTTATAATTATATTCTTGGTCAGTTATGTTGATTTCTTCTTATTATATTTTCCATCTAAATATCGTAAAAGTTTTAAATAAGCAGAACAAAGTTAGAGTCTGTATGTTATAATGGTACAAAGGTCAATAGAAATTATGAAAATAATTGTTTCAGATTTGTTACTTTATTTATTTCCTCGTGATTTGATAAATATCGTAGAACTTCAAACAAATGATTATTTGATATGACAATTTAATTTGAAGGGTTCAAGTCTTCTAAATAAGTTTTGAAATAGTTTTCTTCTTACAAATTAGTAGTAACAAATAATGCATTTAAAATGGTTTATACATTTACTGAGTGCCCTCTCTTCTGTGTCATCTTGATGTCATCTTAAAAATTAGGCACTTTTGCGGCTTTTAAAAGTAGCATATAACAATCCAGATAGTATACTTTTTTTGGGATATAATTTCTTCCAAATAATATTAACTACGTTTTGAGAAGTTAGTTAATCGTTCAGTGAAAGGGTTAAGACTGCAGAGTTATAAGAGGGGCATAATGGTCTATAGAGGATAGGGGTGTAAATGTGTAATTAGGATCGTGGTCATATTGCTGTGTATTGATTTCATGGCTGAGAGCCGTTGGATCAATTCTACGTACGGACAGAAATGAGGGCTGAATCATTTCTGTGGGCATGATCCCATACGATTTCTGCAGAAGATTCCATTTTCTATGGGCATGACCCATGTTAGGGGTGTTACTAGTATAAAGCTACTCGTACAATGGAGAAGGCTGATCCCGACTGTTATTCATTTTGCTGCTTTACTTTATAATTAAGGGTTTTTTCTTCCATTTGTCATTTCCATTTCCAGTAGATAATTGCAGTCTTCTTCTTGTAATTGTTGGAGTAGAGGGATCTTCACCAGTTATCAGTAATATTAAGCCTCTTTTTCTTGTGACATCTGTTTGTGAGTGAAATTTCCAATTCCTTGTGTGGTTTGTTATGTAATTATTTAGCATTTAAGAAAGAAAATATTAAAAGTATATTACTATTTAGATTTCAGTCGACGTGTCTTAAATATATGTGCAGCTACCATTGTTGTGAAACTTAGACACTCAAACAGGGTCGAAGGGCTTCAATATATGTGCACTGGCTATATGCTGTAGAATTCAGTTGAAACTAAAAGAACACTAAAAACTGGGACAGAAGATTACTATTCAGGTGTGTTGACAAAAGGCAACCATTCAAAGGCGTTTCTTGGGGTGAGTTGTTGTATTTGCATTGATTTTGGTGTTAGCAAATGGCTTCTACCAATGGTTTTTTGTATAAATAGGTCAATAGATAATTATTATGTTAACTCTTTCTGATGATGATTGATAAACACTGCACCATGATTATTAGGAGAATAATTCAGCATATTCAAAAGTATTGAGGAAATGTTTGTTTATTTTGTGGTTTGATCTTGGAACAAAACCTTGCGCAGATATGTGGTTTAATCTGTAAACCCAAGTGCTTTCGCTTTAGTTATGCACCTATGGATTTGGGAATTATTCATTGATGTGAATGTCTTCTATGTGGTAATGGTTGGGAAACAGTGATCATATTACTCATTTCTTACCCAGATATGGAGAATATTTGCTACTTAATCCTTCAGTCTGGAAAAATATTACCGTACTTTCTTTTTTTCTAATTTCTATTGGAAATGATACTCTTTTTCGGGGAACATGGAGTGTATATATTTATTTCAGAAGTCTGTTAGCTAGTAACTGCAACTAAGAGTTGAATTCTGCAGTGCGGCATGACAAGGAATTTGTGCTAACTTGTACTATGTATAACTTCTGAATGCTTGAAATATAGATTATGTATTTCTGTTTCAGAAAATTGCTGTGTTCAGGAGCTTCTGAACTTGAGAGATTTGGTTAAAGAGTGATCTATATGGTTAAACTGATTTTTCTGTTTTCATTTTTATTTTTTTGCTACAATATGAAGCAATGCTTTTTGGGGACTTAAAGTTTGCATTTGTTGAGTTCTATATGAAGATATGCCCTCCATCCAATTTAAGAGTTTCTCTAAATTGTATATATTACCTCCATTCCAATTTTGGAGATATATATATATATATATATATATATATATATATATATATATATATAGCACGGATCAGGTTCGGGATCAAAAACGGATCCCAATTTTATTTTTATTTTTTTGCTTTTTTTTAAACAATTAAAAAAATTTAATATTTTATGAAACTGAAATTTTTCATAATACAATGTTTTGGTGGTGATTTGGATACCTATATAAAAAAATGTATGTACATACCTGTTTTGTTATACGTACCCAAATCACACCCAAAACACTGTATTATGGAAAATTTTCAATTCCATAAAATATTAATTATTTTTTTTAGTTGTTTTAAAAAAAGCAAAAAAAATAATAATAAAGGTCCGGACGGGACTAAAATTCGGACGTCCGGACTGGAACCGGACTCTATATATATATTTAGTTCGTTTCAAAATTATAGATACATGTATGTTTTAAAATTATAGAGTGATTGTGATTTTACCAACTTGTCATTATTTTTTTACTATCATTTTCAAAATTAGAGATACATGTATCATTTTCAGTGTAATTTTTAATTGTCTACGAGGGTAGATAGGTAAAAATGTCATTCAACACTAGTTCTTATTGATTCAGTCATAATTTTTTGAATGAGTCGTTCAGATAAATTCAGATGCATTCAGAGTTTAAAAATTATAAAACAAACCGTTTGAATGACTTAATCAATCAAATTCAGGCTTATTCAGATATAAACAAACGGTCCCAAGGTTACCTAAAACTTTGAATCATTTCAGATGCATGCGGTAATGTATAATTTTGTATGATTACTTTAAAAACTTGGAAAAGAAAAGGGGAAAAAAGAAGGAGAAAGGGAAAACAAAATGAAAAGGAGAAATCCAAAAATCATAATTCTAATTATATAAACATATTAAGATACTCCAAAAATCATAATTCTAATTATATAAACATATTAAGATATTAATGTGTATTTTTGGTACAGTTAGACATTATATTTTCAATAATTTCTTTAAAATCATCAATGTTATTCTTTGAAGTTTGAGCTTTATGACAAATTTATATCAATAATAAATATCACCGTATATGAATATGGGATGAAAATAGAGCTGCAAACGATCCGATCCGTTTCGAATTTTGTAGAACTCGAACACAATAAGTCGAACTCAAACATATTTGAGTACCACGATCGAACCAACATACATGTGCGAGTTCTAATAATTAGTTATTCGTGAATAGTTCGCAAACATATTCGAACATTATCATGTTCACGAACATAGTCGAACATCACCATGTTCGCGAACATCAACACTGAAATAAAATTTTGGTCAAATATTATAAATTATCGAGCATCTCACGAGCTATTTGCGAATCACTAAAATCAAACCAAACTGTCGAACCACATGCTTCGTGAACATGTGTGTGAACTCAACTCGACAAAGCAGTCCAATCGAACTAGAACTAAACCGAACATGTTCACAAACGGTTCGGTTTGTTTGCAAACCTAGATAAGAGAGAAGAGCCTTACACTGATTATATCTAAATTTGTGGACAAAATAAACCATTCCCTTGAAGCTTTATGTTTAAGAAAAATCAACCAATAGCTTTTGATTTCCCATGGGAGAAAAGTTGTTTTTCCCCTCTTTGCTGATTTCAAATCATAGTGAAGGTTAAATTTGTGAAAATTACTACAAAGTGGAATCAATTCCATGGTTTGTAGCCCTAGGAATGACATTTAACCTGATTGAGCTTTCTTGAATATATGAACATTCACAAAACCTAGTAAAATTCAATTTTCAATGTCTCACTCTCCCAACAACCTCCCATTCTCACCAAACTGCCTTCATCGACTACTTAGACATAAAAAGAATTTATAATTTTTTGCCGATAATAAATTCTAGTCTTAAAATTTAATATTAAATCTAGCCGCAAAAGTTTTAGGAGTGCACTAAATGGAAGTGGTTAGCATGAAGTTTATTTTTAGGTAAGTTGGTCAATTGACCGATAGAGTACTGACACGCAGACGAGGCTCTGTGTCAGCATTTTACTGGTCAATTGACCAACTTATCAAAAAAATAAACTTCATGCTAACCCGATCCGCACTAAATTCATGTCAAGTCCAATTTATTCTATACTAGCACCCAGTGGCACATGCGTTGGTAAAAATATGAATTACTCTGAATCCCTCTTTTATTTTATAACAATCTCTGAATATACTCTATATATTGTTGAGGAACTTGTTAATGGATTTCAAACATGATAAATTTGTGGAGGTTAAAATTTAATTATCAGCAAACTGGAATATATAAAAAATGTCTTCTATCACACACTATTATTTTCCTTTAACTTAAAGACTAAGATAAATGGAGTTATGGTTATGGAGAGCAAAAAAATAGTAGTAATGCTCATTTTTATAAAATTTTATTTGAATTATTATTGTAATTGTAATAACTGGGGCCCATACAACATGACTGGAATATAGCAATTATACAGCTAGCTGAGTAGCTCCATTTGACAGAAACAAAGCAGTGTGTGAAAATGAAATGAAACCTCATACAAATTCTATTTGAAACACAGAGCATTAACAAATTCTATTTGAGATTTTGATCTCTTCATCTCTCTTTGCTTCTCTTGGATTTAAGTTTCTTCTGTTTCATGTTCTTTAGTTAAAACCTCACCTTTTCCTTTTTCCTGAACTGGGAAATTCAAGATCCAATCTTTCCTCATTAAAAATCCAATCCTAGGATATCGAGCTCAATTTCCCAGATCAGAGTTAATTTAATCCTACCCACAATTTATTATCTACAAGCACCCATTGGCTCACAATTTCAAGGATCGATCTTTTATTACTATAAATTCAATCCCTCAAATTCAAGGATCCATTTCATATCAGAGGCGAGTAAAACCCAACTTTCTGTATTTGCTTTTGAATTTCAATGTTACATCTCTTTATACTCGAACCCCAAATTTGACATCAATCTTTGGTTTAATTTCCCAATTTACACACTGCAATCGTGTTCTTTATGAGCTTAATTTGATTAGGGTTTGTATCAATGAAAGAAGTGAATCCAACAACAGACCCAATTGGGCAAAACCTAATAAAAGGTATAAGCAATGTTTGCTTCTCAGTTTTTGTGTTCTCAGTACTTATAGTTACTGTGATTGCCATCACATATCAACCTCCTGATCCATGGGAGTCTTCCAGAGCCTTAACTAAGGTTTTCACTGAAGTTGAAAATGCCACCTTTCAGACTGATACTTCAGTCCTCAAAACTGGGGAAGACATGCTTGTTAGCCCAGCTGTGTCACCTGTGGGTATGATGGTCCCGCTGACCAATGCAATTATTGAGAAATCTGCTGAGGATATTAGAAATCTGTCCTTGAAATCGGGTTGCGAGGACATGAATGTAGTGAATTGCTCTGACCCTGGTGTTTTGATTGCGATAGAGAAGTTTAACTTGAAGCTGTTTAAGTCCATTGTATTTTTGGAATATCAAGTTCCGGTTGATGGGTCAAAAACTGGTGAATGTGATGTTTCTTGGAGGTTTCGGAACAAGAAAGAGAAGTCCTGGAGGAAGTATAGGGATTTCCGGAGGTTTAGGATTGGATTTGGCGAAAATTGTACTTATAAAGTGGTTGGTGCTAAAGGTTGGCATTCGGGGATAAATGCTCGTAGGCCAAGAAGTAGAGTTAATGCCACTGGAAGAGGTGAAAGAGCTAAGATTACTCCACCATTCCGTGATGATGAGATCAATGATACAGTCCCGCTGTTGGGGTCAGATGCAGCTTTCCGAAAGGGGAGATACTTGTACTATTCGCGTGGAGGAGATTATTGTAAAGAAATGAATCATTATATGTGGAGCTTTTTATGTGCTCTTGGTGAGGCTCAGTATTTGAATAGAACATTTGTGATGGATTTGAGTATGTGTTTGTCTGCGACCCATTCTATGAGTAATAAGGATGAGGAGGGAAAAGATTTTAGGTTCTATTATGATTTTGAGCATTTGAAGGAGGTGGCGTCAATTGCAGATGAGGGAGAGTTTCTTAGAGATTGGAGAAAATGGGATAAGTCCCATAAGAAAAAAATCCCGGCCAGAAAGGTTGCAAGCCATAAAGTCACACCAATGCAACTACGGAACGATAAGAGCACGATTATATGGAGGCAATTTGATGCTCCTGAGCCAGAAAATTATTGGTATAGGGTTTGTGAAGGTCCGTCTGCGAAGTACATTCAGAGGCCATGGCATGCTCTTTGGAAATCCAAGAGACTTATGAATATAGTTTCTGAAATTAGCGGGCAAATGGACTGGGATTTTGATGCAGTCCATGTTGTTCGAGGAGAGAAAGCTCAGAATAAGGAAATGTGGCCGCATCTGGATGCTGATACATCGCCAGATGCCCTTGTTACAAAGTTGCAAGGGATGATTCAACCTTGGAGGAATTTATATATTGCCACCAATGAACCATTCTATAATTACTTTGATAAATTGAGGTCTCATTACAAGGTTCATTTGCTTGAAGATTTCAAGGAATTGTGGGGAAATACAAGTGAATGGTACAACGAAACAAGACTTCTGAATGGTGACCGCCCAGTTGATTTTGATGGTTATATGAGAGTTGAAGTAGACACTGAAGTACTTTACAGGGCAAAGACACGGGTAGAGACATTTTATAACTTGACCAGAGATTGCAAGGATGGAATTAATACATGCTGAACAAGTTGGGTATCTTGATTCGCTGTTGTAAGTCTATTTAGACATCTTTTTTCCCCTTCTACGGTGTCAATTTAATTTCATAATGATAATATTCAGTTCAGTTCAGGCTTGTGGTTGTATTTGGTTGTTCATCTATTGTGTTGATTTGTCATCTGTTGGTCTTGCATTGCCTACATATGTAATCATTGATTCAAATTTCTTATCTGGCCCAATATGGTCTCTTATCTTTGGGTTAGAGTCTCCTGAAAGAGAATGCTACTCTCTTTGCGTCCTATGATATAGTTCTAGATATTGGCATATTGCTACTTTCAAAGCATAAACTGATAATTAAAGGGCAAAGATAATTAATACTTCTCGTTTAAATAAGTTTGTCTTGTGGTATTCGCACTCGTATAGCTTTTTGTCTCATTTACCAAAAGAAGGTAGCTATTGCTTCCAAGCGCTGGTGGATTTTACAGTGCTATTAGGGGCTGTTCCCATGGCAAGCAGGGTTTTATTGGGTTTTCCTTTTTTCTGTTTCCCTTCCCCTGATGGATGTTTTTGGCCATGTGCATATTCAATAAATAATATTCCTCTCTTTCCTTTCCAATACAAATGACAAAGCTGGAACCTCACTCTAATTATCTCTCCGAAACCAAAATCCATCTAGATGCCAATCAAAATGAAATTTAAAAAAAAACACAGTTGTGCGGTCTTTCACATAATATATAGCGGTCTATATTTATATGTATACAGGGGCATGTGTGTATCTTTACACATATATGGGTGTATCGATCCAACAAATTCGTTAAGGTCGATGAATGGATATTGGGCACGGACTAAGAGGGTTTTGAACCAACTATTTCAAACTTATATGTGTGTATATATATACATATATATATTTATGTGTGTGTATAAATATATATAAATTATAATGCGTTGCTGTAATATTGAGACAAAGTCCTGAAAAACTGAGCTCAATGGTACAATTCCTTTCACTTTCTTGTTCGGCTTCGACTTGGTAATAGTATGAATTTACAGTTTTTGGAGGAAATCTTTATTGGGGGTGCTCGATGCTCCTCTCTCTTCAATTACATCTTGTCTGAGCACAAATCTCCCTTTTCTATCTTCTTTATCTGGGAGGTGAGACAGTATTTTTGGATAGCTATTTTTTTTCTGCAGTCCAAAGAATTGTTAAGGCAGAGTAATTTTCTTTTATTCAACTTCTTAATTCAGTATTTATTTCTCTGTTCTTGAATAGGCGTGTTTGGTGTTTTGATTCATCAGTAACTTTTCTTGACAATCTTTTTCCATTTACTGGTTTAACATTCAGTGCATCATTTTCCTCGTCTCTTATGTTTGGAAAGCTAAGGTTCACTAAAAAATTAAGACTTTTCTGTGGTCCTTGACCCTTTGTTCTCAACACTAATGACGTGCATCAAATACTAGGCCTCACAACTCTTTATCCCCGTATGTGTGTTATGTGTATGCAAAATAGTGAGTCTCATTCTCATTTGTTTGTTAACTGTATGATGGCTTCACCATTGTGGTATTGTTTGTTTAACATGTTGGATGAATGTTGGATTTGTCGTTCTTCAGTTGAAGATCTTATACTACGCAGATTCAGTCTGCATCATTCAGGGGTTTAGGCAGTGCAAATGCTAAAGGATTCTTTGAAAATGTATTTTTTGCCAGTATTAGGGCTGTTTGGATTGAATTGAATGCTATGACCTTTGTGGTTGCACAAACGAATACATATTTGCTTTGGGATAGTGTATTGTTGCTTCTTTTTAGGCTCATGTATTAGGAGCGGACGTTGTTTCACTAATTCTTTGATTTTCTTTTGGTTTTCTTTAGCAAGGAATTTTTTCCCTCTAAATCCATTTTAATATCTTCTCTATTCATTAATAAAATCTTCTTTTATCTAAAAAATATGAGCAAGAAAGAGAAAGAGAGGAGACTCATAGATGGTTAGTCTTTAGGTTTGTAAGTTGATGCTGAACATGAGTGATGCTTCTTGTGATGACAGTGGAGGCAGAGAGAAAATAACAATGGTGTTGTAGGGGTGGCGTTTTGGGTTGTGGGTGGACATATATGGAGGTGAAATTTTCTGCTTATTGAAATTCGACTGTGGAGTAATGGATAAATGTAGTGGGTTGGCTGCAAAAATTAGAGAACTTAAAAGCAGTAATAAGGGTATTGACAGGATCTTCTAGTGAGCTAGACTTGGTTTTAGTATCAAGTAACAGAAATTATAAAAGGAGTTGGGGAAGGAAGAATGGGTAGAAAATGAGAAGAAAAATCAGGGAAGATGAATAGAATTCATTTCACTCGAATCGATCCTTATCTGTAATAGTCCTATGATGAAGAGTGTTGTTATATATGACGATAAACTTATGTTGATATTAAACACTGGCGTGGCGTCTTATATATGACGATAAATTTATGTCGATTTTAAACACTGACGTATATGGATATATGGATACATGTTATGTACATTATACCAATTCTATTAAATTCTTTGTTTGATTCTTTTGTCGGTATATCATCTTTTAAATATTTTCTTTAGTACTATAATATCATTAAAGATGAAATTAACATAATGAATTAACCACCACATACCCTTCACTGATATATAAATTGCATGTTTTATAGTATCAGCTATTACAAATAGAACCAGAAAAGAAAACCAACTCCATATATAAGTTAAAATGCAAGCCTTGATTATATGTTTTATTGTTGAGTACTAATAGTATAACCAACTCCAGGTGATTCAGAGATTCTTTTCAATTTGTTCATTCTTATGTACAGAAGATGCAAAAGACAGAATAGGGTCCGACACCAACAAAGGCGAAAGCCAAGACAATATCAGAAAACTCGACCTCAGTACTGCAACCACATGATTAAGTTGATCTTCTCTTCTTGTTTTTGGTTTTGAGTGTTGAATATCTCTTCATAGATGTGAATTAAGGACCAATTTTGGTGTATATCAAGGATCAATGGTATATATACATATATACAAGTGATAGATGGTTGTGGTCATCACTTTAATATTTTAAGGGGAGTTTTGTCACTTCACTAATTTCATTAATGATATTCTGTCATTTTATTATTTTACTAGTCAAAACTATATATATATATATACGGTCCTCTCTCCAACGACTTAAAAAAACGAACGAATTGGCTATAACGATGGTTTTCTGACAGTTCGAACCGTCGCAATAGCTATGTCATCGGTTTTGTATGTTATAGCGATGAAAAAAATCGTTGCTATAGTCGGTTCATTTTTTATTTGCTCCATCTAATTCACTGGAGAAGAGGACCGTGTGTGTGTGTGTGTGTGTGTGTGTGTGTGTGTGTATATATATATATATATATATATATATATATATATATATATACACAATAAGGATCTTAGTCTCACCCCCAAAAGGCTCACTCAAGCTCACCTATAAAAAGTCTATTTTTTTTCTCTCTTAAGACATTACGCGTTATTCAATTTCTTCTCAATTAACCAGAGCTCCTCACGCGAAAGACAACTTCTCCCCTTTCACGATCTCTCTTTCTCTCTCTTCTCTCACGATCTCCTCTCTCACGTTCTCTTTCTCTCTCTTCTCACGATCTTAGGCGCTCACTGGCTTCGTTCGCTCGCTCGCCCCAAATCTCAAATCCCTAATTTTGGCCCCAAAGCCGTCGCGCCCCAAATCAGAAAGCCCCCTCTCAATTTTGTCGCGACAGGTTTGTCTTCTATCTCTCTATCAATTATCGATCCTAACTGTATTACATAGATCGATTTATTCATATTATATTATGTATGTAATACAATTAGGATCGATAATTGATAGAAGACAAACCTGTCGCGACGAAATTGAGAGGGAGCTTTCTGATTTGGGGCGCAACGGCTTTGGGGCCAAAATTAGGGATTTGAGATTTGGGGCGAGCGAGCGAAGCCAGTGAGCGCCTAAGATCGTGAGAAGATAGAGAAAGAGAGAACGTGAGAGAGGAGATCGTGAGAGAAAGAGAGATCGTGAAAGGGGAGAAGCTGTCTTTCGCGTGAGGAGCTCTGGTTATTTGAGAAGAAGTTGAATAACGCGTAATGTCTTAGGAGATAGAAAAAAAATAGACTTTTTATAGGTGAGCCTTTTAGGGGTGAGCCTAAGATCCTTATTGTGTGTGTATATATATATATATATATATATATATATATATATGAGTCCCGATCCTGTCTGGACTACCGGACAGGACTAAAATGCGGACCCCAAATTTATTTATTTTTTTGCTTTTTTTTAATACAACTAAAAAAATATATTTAATATTTTATGGAATTGAAATTTTTTCATAATACAGTGTTTTGGACGTGATTTGGGTACGTATAACAAAACATGTATGTACAGTCTGTGCAGACTGTACCACATTTTTTGGTATAGGTATTCAAATCACCCTCAAAACATTGTATTATGAAAAAAAATTCAGTTCCATAAAATATTAAATATTTTTTTTAGTTGTATTAAAAAAAAGCAAAAAAAAAAATCTGGGATCCGCATTTTAGTCTTGTCCGGGAGTCCGGACAGGATCGGCTGTGATATATATATATATATATACAACTTTTAAAATTACATGGTCTACAATAGTAGAGTGAATTCACTCTACGATCGTAGACCGTCTAACTTTAAAAGTTACACGATTGTACACCTCCATATTCCCCATATATATATATATATATATATATATATATATATATATATATATATATATATATAACAACCTAATCAAGGACTAACTTTGGTATGCATTTGCTATAATAACTTTGATGGAATTGTATTTGTTCTTATTGTACTATTAGTATTTGTCCAATGCATGTGAACAAGAACAGTCCTGGAAATATTTGGGGCAAGTAACTAGATATAAGCATGCAAACCAAAGTAAAATATGGCATCAAACTCAATATCTCAGGCAAAAAAATTATCAGTCTTTGGCAGGACTAAAGTTAAATCCTAACACAAACTGGAAAAAGGATGCGTCTCAAAATCTTATGATTATTATCTACAAACAAAACATGTAAATTCATTGGAACCTTATTTGGCACCACAGCATTAAACAAAAAAAAACATGTAAGCCAAGCCCCTCATGCCTCCATAGTTAAAAAACTACTCATAAGATTTTGGGTGCATGAGGTCTTGGAATTCATTCTTGCCAAATGCAAGAGTGTTAAATTTCAGTCGAATATAGCAAAAAAAAAAACATGTAAAGTCATTGGAACAGTATTCTGCAGTTCTTGCAAGTATATTGTCATTCCTATTCAAAACATATATGTAAATTTCAGGTTCACCATGTTAATAGTCATTTACAAAATCTAAAAAGGAAAGCAATTGCGATCTAGTTGTTGTGCAGGCTCTGCTTGTCATATCGGCATGGTCTGCAACTTTAGGTGTTTGTGCTTCTGCTGCCTATTGAAGCATCTTGCACTCTGTCGAGCCTTTCAACATGAGTTGTTTCAACACACCAACTCCTTGCAATGCAGCATCAATCTTTCAAAAATATTATTTTAAAAGAGAATTGTTAGAAGAATTCAAACTACCTTTTGCTGTTACTACTTACTAGTCCAGAAGAAAAAATCCCTGTCCAGAACTCGAAAGTCATTATACATATGAAAAAACAGCTTGGGAAAATATCAATTAGAATGAAAAAAGTACAGTACTAATTAGATTTATGACATAGTCCTGCTACGTATTGCGATTTTTTTTTTGTAGAATTACAATTGCGGAACTACAATGACTGGATAAGATTATAAGGGTGGCTCAACATATTACACATCTTTTCTTTAAAAGAGTTACCACTAATATTTATCCACGTAACTAGCAACAAAAAAGTCAATACATAAATTCCCAATATAATATCATTTCCCTACGACATATTAGATTCAACATGGATTGTTGCGAAATAGATAGATTACTGCACAATAACAGAATCATGATTCTGAAGCAGGAGTAATCATTCTGGAAGGTAGTTTTCAAGCTATAGTGCATATGGAGTATATTATACCCGACTAAAGAAGTTAAATAAAAGCTTGTGCTATAAATGATTGCTCCTAACTGATAAACCTACCCGTCCTTGAGCTGTGGCATTGAACTTTTGGAACAAGAAAGCTTTGGGATCCATTTGACCAGGAGGACTTCCGACACCTAAAAAACATATTATTGGTCATCATTATGAAACTGGATCCAGCTGCAGAATATATAGGATCTAAAACTGACCAATTCTCAACCGAGCAAACTCTCTGTTCCCGCAAAAATGATAGATCACACTCTTCAGTCTGGTAGATGAATAGAATTAGAGGAAAATGAGTTTAGATGATGCTTAAACTGAATTCTACTTTATCTACAGTCCCCAGATGGATAACAGTTATCTATCAATGGAGTTTCATAAACTACAAATCAGAAAAATCACATGTTGGCATGTGACATGATAAGAAGAATATGTAAACTAATAACAAGTAACCACACAACTTTTGAATTCCCACAACTTGCATGGTTCTCTGATAAATTAACTTTTGCCACTTATTTAGGAAAAGCAATCTATATAAACAAATGTGGTACTTGTCTTCAAGATCAATATCAAGTATTTACATATTAACGAAATAGATGAAGAGATATATCACATAATTCTTATTTTATTGCTACTCTATGCCAACTAATAAACAAAGGTAATGCCATAGGGAGAAACATATAAAGTTCAACACATCTACGGATCTACCAAAGCAACTGAAGATCTGAAGGTTTGACAAACTTTCCCAACGAAGACTTCCTTGCAAAGCTCCAGGAATTCACACTCTTCTTAGTTGCAGACATTTTGCTTTCGTGCACGAAGTGGATACGCCTGCTACTTTTCAATGTGGTGTTTTGAAAATGGAGAAAAATCTATATTGTTCATATAGGGTTTCTGTGTTTGAGTCTACTATATGTTAATGAGGTGTATCCGAGGTCTCTTTTGTAGACCTTTTGGGTGACATACATTCTGTGTATGTCACCCCCTTTTGGGGCCTTTATTAATACATCTTGTTAATTAACAAGAGAAAAAGGAGTTTGTGAAGCCTTAACCTGAACTAGGTTAGGCAATTCTTATATATACCAAGTACAAGAGGTTACAAAAGTTTTAAATAACCTTGAGTATAAAAACAATACATATGTCAGACTAAAGGTGATCGCCTAGTGGTAAAACCTCCCTTTATTGTACAAGGTCATATGTTTGAGCCTATCCCTCAGCAAAGTCAGAATCAACATAGCCGCTACATAGTGAAGGTAAGTTTCCCTTAATTCCCCTCCTGGCTCTTTTCTCAATTCCCCCATAGGCCCCTAGGACTGAAATGTACCCCTAGAATTATTGAATTGTAATAGTACAAGTTTTCAAAATATAAATAAATAAATAAGTCATTTACATTTTCAACAATCAACACCCTCGCTCAAGTTGGAGCATAAATATTTACATGCATAATCAATCCGATTATACCGTCCCCACCAAATGCCTTTGTGAAAATATGTGCTAACTTTTCACCAATTTCAACATACTCAATAACAATGAGTTTTTGTTGAATCTTCTCATAAACAAATTGACAATCCACATCAATATATGAATAGCTGCCTCACTATCACACCAAAAATCCATTGGCAAAGACCTCCCAAAATAAATCTCAGCTAAAAGATAACTTATCCACATGAGCTCACATGTAGCTTGTGCCATATCCTATATTTTGATTCGGAACTTGATTGAGCCACCACATTCTGTTTTTCACTTGGCCAAGATTTCAAATTACCTCCAACAAATACTTGGCAACTTGTTGTAGACTTCCCATCGAAAGGTGATCCATCCCAATCTGCATTAGAGAATCCCTCAATTCTAGTATATCAATGATCTTTATACCATATCCCTCGTCTTGGAGCACCCTTAGAATATCTTAATATACGAACTAGAGCCTCTCAATGAACAGTAGTACGAGAATACATGAATTGACTCACTACATCAACTAGGTTGAGTTACTATCAAATAATTTAACTTTCCAACTAATCTTCTATACCTCAAACACGCTGTTATTATATTCCCAAATTCTAATGTTATTTTTAAATTAGAATACATGGGTGTATCACAAAGTTTAGCCCCTAACATCCCAGTATTCGTGAGTAAATATAAGACATACTTTATCAAAGAAAGAAAGATTCCCTTCTTGAACCGAGCTACTTGTATTCCCAAAAAATACTTCAAAGTATCCAAAACTTGTCTAAATGTAGTCCGAAGAAAGAATTTAAACCACCAGTCCATGACGCATTACTCCCTATAAAAACAATATCATCAGCATAAGCCACCAACAAAACACAACCATTATAGAAGACACAGTGATCACACCCACTTCTCAAGTCCAAACTCCTTAATTGCCTCACTATAGTCCAAACTAATCCCCTGAAGACTGCTTTAACCCATATAACAATGTCTTCAATCTGCATACATTCCCATACTCTTCCGAGCAACAAATCCATATGGTTGGTCCATATAGACCACTTCCTGAAAATCGCCATGAAGAAAGACATTCTTGATATCTAATCACCTGTTTGTTTTATTTGGCATGCCATCACCCACGTAATCCATCTACACAGGTTAAAAGTAAATTTCCATCCCTCATTTAGGTTCTTGTGACGGAAAAAAAAATAGCAAATGCATATTATATTCATACCCATTATGGCTTCCATGACCCTCCTTGTGGTGAAGGCGAAGAACTCCACATGGTAAATCCATGTCATCATGAAACTACAATCACAAAAACTAACGATAAAGAATACAAACTAAATGTAATCAATCAATCAACATTTATAAGAGGGCACATATATTGGCTCTGAAACAGATTATACCACAATCACACGGTTAAGAGGGAGCTTGTAGTAAGCAGCAAGTGGGACACTGTAAATAATGGAAGCAAAATGGAAGTTAGTGTATCACATTACATTCCTATAGGAGTTTCAGTATCATCACCAATTTTTGTTCATATTTCATGCATAACATACAATATACCCACAAGAAAGCCACGGAAGAAGAATGCATGTCCTCTACAACACACATTGTGGAATACAACAGATAGAATGATTGCCAGAAGTAGTAGCGCATTTCTGTAGATTTTAATTTTTCAGGTTTCACCCAATTGCTTTATCGTATCATCTACTGCATTGTTCTAAAAATCTCCACGTAGGATCAATTAATCTCCGCCTAGGTGCTAGGCAGTCCTCTACCGTCTCCTAGCCAGAATCAAATATAAACTCTACTTTGTAACTTGCTCATAAACACGGAGATGTGCTAGCCCACACTTCCTCTCATTCCAACAATTCTTTAAAGCTTCTTGTTTCCTTAACATCAATTATTCTGATTCTACACACAAACTTCGTATTTGCATCAACTTTTTGAGTCCCAAGCTTCTAACTTCTCCTCCAGGAAGGTTCCACCTCCTCTAACTGCACAACATCCTCCTAACTGGAGGGAGTTCCAAAAGAACATCCACCTCATTCACCTCACAGTTCAGAAACATCTCTCAAGTAGAGGCTTTCACAACCAACTCTCATCAACCTCCAACACATAATCCACATTCCACAACCCTAGCCCTTGAATCAATCACAATAGTGAAGAGGTTAAGGAACGCTCACCGGTCATAGTTGGCACACTATCTATCTGACCAAAATCAAATCTTCTCTAACTTCACAATATGTGATTGACAAAAAAAATCGCCCTATCGCAATGGCTTCCAACACCCACTCAAAAGGAAATCCCCCTTCTCTAGGGAACCCCACATTTGCCACCATACCAAAGTAACTTACAACTACCTATCTCCAAAAATTCCATTCCTCCAGCAAAGGCCACCAGATCTACTTCCCATGTAAGCAAGGGCGAACCTAAAAATTTCACATAGTGCGGTCACTAAAGTCTAGCCCAACCTCAAGTCTATCCCAAAGAAACTGTGTTTGGCAATTAAAATAATAACACAAGTGGGTAGAAGAGCATCTATTACTACTCCCTCCATTCGAAAATTGAGATACATTTTGAACCTACCCCAACTCAATCTATCCCAAAGAAATTGTATTTGACAATTAAAAGAATTGCGCAAATGGGTATAAGAGCATCTATTACTACTCCCTCTCGTTCTTATATTTGAGATAGATTTCTAAAACGACGATTTTTAAGATAATTTTTTTTAAAAAAAAACACATCCCTAACATTAACTAGAAATATATACTTGTGACATGATAACACGCTACTTAGAATATAAGAACTGAAATGTTAAGATTCTTTGTCACTTTATAATTAAAAATTAAAAAATACATTTAGTATTAAAAGAAATAAAAATATATATCTATAATCTTAAATCGAAGGGAATATATATCAACCGACATAGCTGCCAATGTTGCAATCTCTTATTTTTTGTTTGATTAAAAAATTGAATAAGAAAATTGTTAAGAAATAGGTGATGCACATAAAAAAAAGAGAAATAGATAGATAAAATGAAAGTGGGAAGTGATAATTGGTCTTGAGTTAGCTCCTACCAAAAAATGCTTTGTTGTGTAGAATAGAGGAGAGAAAGAAAGAAAAATGTGTTAGTGCCACCTTCATTTTATGCGCTTCAATAACATTAGACTAGCAGCAAAAAAAATTAGTGGGGTCACTTGCAGACTACATGTAAGGTCTGAATAAAGAACCCAAATATCGATGACCATAACTTATTTGATCGAACCTAGCCTACAGGAAAAAAGAAATAGCTTAAGAAAAATGATACACAAGTAAGAAGAATTTATAAAGAATCGAGAAGAAATTACGATGCATATGTAAATATATAGGATACAAATGTATATATTTTACTACAACCGACACTCATCAATGTCACAAGTCAAAGTTGAAAATCAATTTTTTTACCATTTACGGATATTGAATTGGTAATAAATGTTATAGCCATTTCTGTGTCCTTGACACTAAAAACCTTTTTTTGGATTCTTTCCCAATTTTCTTCTATTAAAGATTCGTTCGTTTCAGCCAAAAATTGAGACTTCATTTTGTGTTTAAGCTTGAAATACCTTTATATATAAGTGTCCCATCTCTCACTTTCAACTACTCGTGACGTTCTCCAATTTTGATTCCTTATGAGTAAGCTAGATAACATCATGGATCCATGGCCCTCGACTTGAACTCAATTACTTTCGTACAATTTAAATCCTCTGGCGACTGGCAATGTAGCAGCGTCCATTATATTTCCTACTCCTAACAACTTAAATTTATTGAGGTCTATACATAATGGATCCAATGTAAGAGAAGTTTGTTGCATATTACGTGATCAGAATGTCATTTTCAAATTTTCCCTTATAGCACTAGTTAAAAGGCTACACATGTCAAACAGAATTGACAGCTTTGAAGCTTTGAAGGATGGGATGTATGAAGTTGTGTTGTAAGAAAGCGACTATAGAAATCTCAATGAAGGTGGTAATCAACCAAATTAGGCCATCTTAACCATCAATATTGCAGCGTTTTCATCGAGTATTTTTCTATTTTAAATAATTTTTGAACGATAAAGATTTCATCTAATACGTGGGTATGTTAATAAAGGGTATGTTAATAAAGCTACTAACAGGCTAGCCAAAATGGTCATGAGAACTATGTGTTGATCTAAGGAACCACCTTCTGCCTTTCCCCGCTACTAGATACTTTGTTCGAGAATTTAATTGGCCATTATAACTTAATTGATTGAATTATCCAATTAAAAATATTAAATGTTTCATAATCAAATGTTTTCGGATTATTTTGCCGACACTCAATATTGGTGTTCAGTTTAAGCATGTTGATTGCTAATTAACTGCTAATTATTAGGTACGGTAGATACTGTAATGTATTGATAAAATGCTTAGAATAATGTTATCTACCAACAAGTTTGCAATCTTCTCCATATCATTACAAATATGCATAAATTCTCTTATTTAAAAAAACAGTCCATAATACAATCGAAAAGAATGTGTAGAAAAAACAGTAATGAAATTGCAACTTGATGCAAAATATGGTTATGAAAATTGATAGTAAGACTTGATGCAGCTAGTATTGTACTTACAACACATCGAATTTGTTCATAGACATTGGTTGAGAATTTTCAACAAGCATGAAAAGACAAAACTACCCTTCAAATGAAATATATTACCCAAGGCAGATCAATATCTCAATTACAGCTGTATACGAGGTTGGGTTGAATCAGTTGGACAACCCAAAGGTTTAAATCACTCAAAGTTGGATAAGTTCTCATGTTTTCTCGTTGTGGAGACAAAAGTATGGAAAGTTATCACTGAAGAGAAATTATTATGTCCCCCCTATGTTTATATTCTATCATCATTATAGACAATTTTTTCATCAATGCAAAAATTGCACAATTTTCGGTAAGAACCATTTTTGAAGTATTTTATCAACACATTAAATTGTCTACATTGCCAAAAAATCAGCATTTAGAATAAACTAATTAGCAATCAACATGATTAAACATAATTAAAGTGAAAAACAATATTGGATGTTAACAAAACAATCCAAAAATATTTGACCATAAAACTTTAAATATTTTGTTTATTGGATATTCATTTAGCTAATTCATAACGGCCGATTACATCCGCAATCAAAATTTCAGATATTGCCGAAGGAGGTTCCTTGGACCAACGCATAGTTTCTCCTTTATCAATCGCCAATTCGACTAGCTTGTTAGCAGCTCTATTAACATATCCACGTGTTGGGTGAAATCTTACCATTTGAAAATTATCTAAAATTGAAACGCACTCGACGAAAAGATTTCGAATTGATGGTGAAAATGGCTTGATTTGGCCAAGTGTCACCCTCATTGCAATTTCTGATTCTCCTTCTATTTCGAGATAATCGCTTCCTTGCAGCACAGCTTCACACAACCCATATTTCAAAGCTACCAACTCTGTCGCTAGGGCACATGTATAACCTTTAACCGGTGCCGAAATGGCAGACTTGAAAATGGCATTCTCATCACGTAGAACGCAACCCACCCCTCCTATGTCAAACCCATCATATATAGACCCAGCAAAATTTAGTTTCCAATAGTTCTCAAATGGTGGAGTCCATGCAACATAATGGAACATTCCTCCATTCTCAGAAGAGAAAAATTGTACGGCAACAATTGGGTTCAAGTCGAGAGTCATGGGTGCCATGGGTGATAATATCAAACTTACTCACAAGGAAATCAAAATTGAAGATTGTTAATAAATGTGTAATTGGAATTAAGAGAGATGAACACTTATATAGGAAGGCCTGCCATCTTAAATGCACAAAGTGAATTCTCAATTTTTTTTACTGAAATGGGATAATATTTAACGAAACATAATTGGAAAAGAAATCCCAAAAAATAAATTAATGTCAATTAAGACAAATTAACGGTTATAACAATATATATTAAAATTGGTAATAAATGTCATAGTCGTTGCTTTATCCATATTGACATTAAATTTTTTGTATAGATTCTTTACCATTTTTTTCTATTTAAGATGCTAACATATTCCACTCAAAAATTCAAAATTTTAAAATTTCATTGCACATGTTTAAGCTGAAAAACTTCCTATAAAAGGTGTGCATATGTAGGAAACTAATGTTTACTCATATTGTTATTTTTTCTATCCTTGTATTATGCAAAAGCTACCAAACTTCTTTTTACGTTTACATTGCTAAAGGTTCACATGGAATTCCAAACATAATTTTAGGGGAATAAGAATGAGCTGTTTTGACCTATCTTTAAGCAGAATCTAGTTCAAACATAGGATATAATCATTAATGTTTTCCTTTTTCCTTTTATCCTTTTGGGATGTGAAGAATCCACTCAAGTCCTTAAATAAGTGGCCAAGGGGACCATATGGCTTGATTGAAGGAATCAAGGAATTGTGCCGACAAGGCTGACATATAAAAAGGAAAATCCTCTAGAACTATTTTTTATACTTGAACTAAATTACGATAAAAAAGTTAAATCAAATAGCTTGTATCATATTTTCTTACTATTATATGTCCACTTGAAGACATTGAATATAAAGGTACAAAGCAAAACCTTTTGAACATTTTTTAAAATAACAAGAAAATAGAAACATAACTACAAGAATATAGACAAGTATCTAGGATACATTAGGAAATGTTTTACTTAAAGTTTCCCATAAACAGTCATTAAATATATAATTTGAACACTCTAAACTATAGGCTGAATTAGTAGTCATTATTATTTAAGTAATATTTATATCAACAGAATAAAAGAAGTTAAATTAGCCTTGTTATCCAAGCTACCCCTAACCAAGACCTATTAGAGGTATTCCAGAGCTCAATAATGAAACAGGGTAATCAACTAAGACCCAATCTCTAATTAATAATATAAAAGCATAAGTGTACCATTTAAGGGGGAAAAAGAGGAGAACATTGTAGATATCTTTGATATAAGAACAATAGTGATCAATTGTACAGCCTACAGTAGATGACAAAGCATAATCAAACAATCAAGAAATCAACATAATGTAAATCACAATATGAAGAGAATAAAATCTTTCAGAGTATAATTTCAATCCTCTAAAGGAGATAATCTATATTGCTTACAGATTCGCAAATCAAATTCATATAAGTTTGTGGTTTTGCAAGGAAAACAGGAACACCATCCACAAAACCTGAAACAGAATACCAAAAGAAACATGAATTATCGTTTATTAGTTTATATCATGTAAATGACTTGCACATGATGATGCTAGTAAAGACAACCATCCTTTTTATCTAAAAATAAATAAAGGCGACCAACTTCTCCCAAATAAAGCTTTGCAATGAACTGTGTAAATCGGAATTCCTTGTGATTCAGCAAATGCATCAATCATTTTAAACCCTACCTGCTTCCAACCACGCAAATAATGACACTATAAAACAAAAGGCTGGGTTTTGAGATTGAAAATGTATTCAAAAAAAGTATAAATGCGATCATACATTATGTCTGGCTGCTTTGTATTTTTTCCCATGGTTGCCTTAGCCTACAAAGAGCCATGTTTGTGGAGTAGCAGTGCACAAGTGGCGCCTTGAAATTCTACTAAGCATCTCCGATCATCTCGTCATCTCCACAAGATTTACACCCTTGTGTATACATTAGTAAAGTTCGCAATTACCAATTATTTGAAAGAAAAAGTTCTATAGTAATAACGATGTCTTTATTAACTTACTGAAGATGGTGTTAATTGAAAGTTTTACTAATACTCGTAACAAACAACCAGGTAAAATTTGAGAAAACTTCAAAAGGACAAAGTAAATTAGGAAAGATCATAATTGTTAAGGCACACGCTATGGGAAGAGAAACGGAATTTAATGTAAAAGTAGGAAAACAGAGTTTTCTTTTTTTCTTTTTCTTTGTAAATTCTATTGTAGAAGAAACAATTAAAAGAATGAGATACAGAAGGTCTTTCTTTAAAAGCTTTGATGCTACGTTTGGATTGAATGAATGGAATTGGTTAAGGAATGGAATAGAAAAGAGAAGTGTGCAAGGAATAAAATCCACAAATTTGACAAGAATGGGAATGGTTCATTTCATTCTAATAGAACAATCAAACACAATCAATTTTTTTCATTCCATTCCCACCTTCATTCCTATGATCTAAAGGTAGCAAAAGATTTACTCCAAGTGCCTCATCTTACGTTACTATTTAGAGTTATTATGAGTAATAACAAATTTGTAATCCTGGACTGTTGAAATTAACAAATTTGATGCTACTCGTGAGAAACTACCCTGTTGGCCATGAAAGAAGTTACCAGAATCACGAGTTAACGAATTTAATAAAAATTGTATAGTAAAATTCAAGAAAATTTCCCCTCGAGATACTTTTTCTGATACAGGTAAAATCATTACAATCAACTCTGTTATTACCTAAATATTATTGATTTTTTGAAGTCAATTCAATTCAATAAATTTTTTAACTCAAAATTGGCTTAGATTCTTTTCATTTTAGTCAATACAATGATTGTATAGCAAATTAACAGAAAATGTCTAGTTATTGTAAGATTTGTTATTTCATAATATTTAATGAATTATTTCAATTTTGAGTTTGAAAATTCCTAGAATTGACTTTCAAAAGTCCGGAATGATGTTATAAGCGAAGGGAGTAATTTAAGGGCATGTTCGGGAATGACTTATAAATTAAAATATAAGTTGACTTATAAGTTGTTTTAAGTTGTGATTTATAAGTAAAAGCGTTCGGCTGATAATGACTTATAAGTCAGAACTTAAGTTAAAACAAGTTATGAAGGTGTTCGGCTGATAATGACTTATATGTTAAAATAAAATGTAAAGGTTACTAAAAACGACATTACAAAAAGATACATTAATTCAATATCATATCGAATAAGTTTATGATTGGTAAACCTTATTTAAACAACTTATTATTGGTAAACAGCTTATTGGTAAACAGCTTTTATTGGTAAACAACTTATTATTTAAACAGTTTATCGGTAACCAACTTATTATTTAAATAGCTTATTGGTAAACAACTTATTATTTAAACAGCTTATTATTGGTAAACCACCTATTATTGGTAAATAACTTATTATTGGTAAACGACTTATTATTTAAACAGCTTATTAGTAAACAATTAATCATCAACATCTACTGGTGTCTTACTATGCACTAGTGGAGCATTTATCTCTTGCATAAATTACCAATAATCTCTACAATTGCAACTGCCATCCAAGAATTTATGATATCTGTTAGCATCTCTTACTATAATCTCCCTCTTCACTACTTGGCTTACATACTTGAAAACCTCGTGACAATCCCTACAAATTCTCAAATTCTTCACAATTCTCAAAGCCTTTCCCGTTGGTGCTGCCCCACTGATCAGCCCGAATGCCAGTGCCAACTTCTCACTATGATACCAAAGTTCTTCCACCTTCTCACCTTTCTCCGCTTCATTTAATCTCTCATCCCAAACCGGCACATAACCCAATTTCACAATCTCCTCCCTTAACTCCACCAACTTCATGTAAATGTGTTCGGCCCTTTCATGATTCAGATCCCCTGCCAAGAAAACATGAACCTCTCCCTGCAATTCAATCCAACTCTTCCCGCCTTCTTTTGAAACTCGCCTAACTTTCATCAACTTCCTCACTTCCCTTACTTCATCAAACCTTCCTTCATTCGCAAGCACATTCGCTACAATCACATAAGCCGAATCATCGTACGAGTTAAGTTCCAATAAGCGCTTGCTCATTAACAAAGCCATGTCTGCTTCACCATGATAAGCACAAGTTGATAATAATGTCCGCCATACAGCAGCGTCGGGCTCGTAAGGCATTGTCAAAGCAATCCTTTCCGCATCGTCAAGCCGTCCAACTCTACCTAATACACCCACCAAACACGTATAATGCTCAATCCACGGTTCCAATCCATATTCCATTTTCATATTCCTCAGCCACCACTCTGTCTCATTCACCAAACCCGCATTGCAAAATGAAGTCAATATCGCTAAAAAGCTATACTCATCGGGCACAAGTCCTAGAACTTTCATTAACCCGAAAAGCTCCATTGCCAAATCCTTATCTCCCTGTTGTGCATAACCCGACATCATTGCATTCCAACCAATAACACTCAAACTAGGCATTAACTCATCAAAAACCCCGCGAGCCTCGGTTACAACTCCACACTTCCCATACCCATCCACCAAAGCAGTCCCCACAATCACATTACAATCAAACCCAGTAATAACAGAGTGCCCATGAAATATCCTACATTGCTCCAAGGCAGCAACTTCAGCAGCCGCTCGTAGAGCAGCCGACAAGCTATACATGGTAGACCCAAAACCGCGCTTTCTCATGTCGGCAAAGTAATACAACGCATCAACGGGTAGCTTATTTTGTGTGAGCCCAACAATCAACGTTGAATAACAAACTTCATCTCCATAGGGCATGTCTTCAAACACTTGGCGGGCTTCATTGGGGAGCTTAATTTTGGAGTAGAAATTGATAAGGGAGGAGGCTGTAAAGGGATCAGAAGAAAGAGAGAGCTTAAGAGAAAGGGAGTGGAGTTGTAGGCCGAAGGAGAGGGAAGGGAGAGAGGCGCAGGTTTTGAGGAGAACGGCGAAAGTGCGCTGGTTGGGGAGGGTGGGGTGGCGGAGCATGGAAATGAAGTAGTGGAGAGAGAGAGGAGAGTTGGCGCAGGCGGAGATTAAGACGGTCCATGAGACGACGTTTGGGTTGGGGATTTGGCGGAAAAGGCGAAAAGCAAAGGGGAGGAGATTTGATTTGGAGTAGAGGTTGATGAGATTGTTGAAGAACGAGCGGTCTTTGGTGCCTGTTATTATAGCCTGGGCATGTATACTGCGTGGGTCACTTTCGAGTGGTATCATGTTCTTTGTTTTAAACAAGTACCTTCTATACACTCATAATCAACTAACTAAAGTATCTAAAAAACCCCACTTGATTTTAGTCCCTGCCTGATTTTGTACAGAGATTCACATACCCTGCCTTCCACTCTTAGGTATGCAATAAATAAATTCCTGCAAATATATAGAACAATAAATTCAAAATATTAATGGTTTCATATTCCTGGTGTTCAAGTGAAAGGTTAGTGCATGGTTGATGCCATCAAGAATAATGAACGCAAATTAATCTATACATTTACAACATCAGCTATCTGGAGGGATAATGAACAGGAAACATATTAGTATAAATAAGCACACTAACTTAGACACAGCACCAGAAAAAGATGCACTACAATTTAATAGTCTCTAAATGGGATAAAAACATTTGATATGATTAATGGCAACCAAATATCATTACAAATCTTATCTATCGATTAGCGATAATAAATGGAATTTAAAAGTATACAAGGATATGGGATGCTAACAAGTATCAACAACAAAACCAAATAATTTATAGGCAGCCAGGCTACTCCACTAGATGAAAGTATAAGCCTCAAATTATATGCATACTACTTTAAGATCTAATTTCGTACAAAAATAAGCTTAAATTGTTTTAACATTCACTAATTTATACAGTGTGACCATGTAATGGCGACAATTAGAAGGAATCAAAGGAAACAATACTTCCAAAACCTGAGAGAGAGAAATACATAATAGACTAGGAATGTAAAAGTAATTAAATCTCCAGAAAATTACATAGTTGTCACTAGAGATTATGGAATCTCTTTTTCCGCATAACAAAATCGAGTAACTGCATGACTGTCCATATATCAAGTTGCACAAATTGAATTCTATCCTTCTGCTATTGCTTTTATTTTAGATAGCAGTAATAATGATGAGGGAGTTAATGTTATTGATTCACCAGAGGGGGGGAAGGAAAAGGGACACAATCTAGCTTTGAAGACACCAGCCAAAGAAGACCACCCCAAGAAAAAAATGTACAAGGGAATAAATAAAAAGAGAATGTTCTCATAAAATGATTTCTAAAATATATGAGCAATCAACATGATCTATGCTTTTAATATTTCTATTGAGTAAGTTTTGGGATTTATAATACTCTCTCCATTAAACAAAAAGAGTCTCGTTAGGGGTAAACACAAAACATATACATATATATAAGGCATGCTTTATTGAGTATATAGTGTGTATGAGCTATGAATTACAATCCCACACAAAAAAATAACACATAAATGCATATACATACACATATCAATATACATACGGAAGAGGAGAGCAAATGCAAGCGAATTGGGGAATCTTTTTGCCGTAAATCTTACCGAGATGGGAGAATAACCGATCGGAAGGTTGCCTTGAAATGGAGTCGCGAGAGCTCTGCAGGCGAAATTGGAAGATGAATGCCTACCGGAAAGAAGAGGCAGATGATTTTGGGTATATAAACTTCATTTTATAGTGGGAGCAGTAGTGTAAAAATGACACCCGTGAGAATAGGATAGTAAGTAGGGTGTACTTCAAGGGTTGGGGGCGGTCCGGTGCAGTTAACGACCGGTACCGTCCGGTGCAGCCTTTTTCTTTTTCTTTTTTTTTTACCACAATTATAAGAATAATAAATAAAAAATAATAGAACAAGTTTGAACAAAAAATTGTAAAAAAAAGTATATTTTTTGTTCAAACTTGCTCTATTATTTTTTATTTATTATTCTCATAAATGTGGTAAAAAAAGAAGACTGCACCGGACGTACCGGTCATTAACTGCACCGGACGCCCCCCCCCCCCCCCCCCCAATCTGTACTTCAAAGTGTGTTTTTGATATTTTTCATATATGTTTATACTCACCCGAAAAATAAACGGTCAGATTTATCCCAAAATTTTGTGTCAAAATATATCAAAATTATATAAAAAAATAGTTTTCTCCGTCGAAATTTAAAGTGTTCAAATTAAATATTTTAGGAGAAATTTCAAAAGTTTTAAAGACCAATTTGATTAAATTGGCTCTGACATTCAAAATAATAAATGGTGTGTTAGGAGTCAATTGCATGAAATTGAACACTTGAATGACTCAATTGAAATTTTTGTCGCTTACAAGGACAAATTAAAATTGAATGGCAAATTAAAGGGATACTTTTATAATTCGACCAATATTTTATTACTTAAATACCCACTTATGTAAATTTAATTTTATTGAAATAATATATATAGTATATTATTGTATAAATATGGTTTTATTAATGTTTTTCTATTTTCACAAAATGAATTTTATATTACCAAATCTTCTTATAATTTATTAATTAGTAGACTTAGTTACCCAAAAAACCACTGAACTTTTGTTAAGCTATCCAAAAAAACATTCCAATAATTTTTTTAACACTAATATCATTAAACTTTTAAGCAATGATCAAAAATACCCAAAAATTGAGCAAACCTCCAACCACATTTTAACTATAAATGACATGGCATTACATGTGACATTTGATGTATAAAAAAAACCTAATGTGACATCTCATGTGTAAAATATATATTTTCTAAATCATTTCAAAATTTTGAAGTAGCAAAGTGATTCTCTATCTTTTAAACAAATTTTAAATGCATTATACTCTCTTTGTCCCATAATATTTGACGTTTTAGAGTTGCGAGAAGACTTAAGAAAATGATTGTATATAGCATTAAATATAGTATTAATTGTTTATAATATCATTTACTATATATTTATAGCATACTCTCTTTCATCTATAATATTTTTAAATGAGAGATAATTTTGAAAAGATTGTGATTAATTCTCCTAAATTATATAAAATATAAAATAATTTGGATAAAATAAAATCATTTAAAACGCCATATATCATGGGACGAAGTGAGTAGTTGTTAAAAAATGTTCTTCCTTGGGGAGGCCCTTCCCCCATCCGTCTTCTACATATGTCATATTTACTCATCAATGTTTATAAATTTGTACTAGTCATCGGATCAAAAAGTTACCAGTTGGATGGGTCATCGATTCAATTAGTGGTCGAAATGTCATAAATATATAAAAATATATATTATTATTAATTAATCAAATTTTAAAAGATCTTATTTTTTACTAACTAAAATATAATGAACTTGTTTTACAATGGCGCTAAAAGTGATTAATTTTAATATTAAAAATTTGTTGGTACCAAAAAAATAATAAAAAGTAATTAAAAATCATGTCATTGGGTCAATTTAACACGTTTTACCAAAATCGGTTGAATCACTAGTTCAACTCGAGTTTTGATCAAATTAGTTCAACCGGGTCAAATATGACCAGACATAGGATACGTTCTCGGTTCAACCAATAGGACCCGTCGCCAAAGTTATTTTGGGCTACGGCGGCAGGTGAATTATCGTCATAGCCCAAAAAATCAGTCGACAAAGCCTGACTGTGTAATACACAGTCGTGTATATACATATAGCCTAATATGTAAAACCCCAACTTTTTGAATAAAGATGAATTTTCTATAAATATTATTTTTGAATATTATGGAGTGAAATTGATATAATGTTATAGTTGTGTGTAATATTTATAAATTTTGCATAGTATGCAAGTTGTTATATTATATTCAATTAGTCGGGGAATATTCGTTTTAGCAGGGAATATTCGTACAACGGCGCAATCATTGGTGGACCCCACAACAGAATTATTGTCGGATTGAGAAAACGATAAAAATATTTTTATGAAAATAACGGCAGAAGTTTTACCGTTGATACTGTTGAACTACTTGGTAGTAAAAGTACAGTAATACGCGTGGTTGCATAATAGCACACGTTATTGATTATTGATGCTTACGTGAGAAGTCATTCAGTTTTGTTCAATTATTGCTATAGTAATTGTTGCATAGTATCTCACGTTATTTGATTCAATTATTGTCGATATTTATTATATTGTTAAAATCAATAATTGAGACGACAAAATTATTAATATTATTATTTATAATATTAACGATGTCTAGAAGTTATGTCAAGGAGAGGTTTGGTCACCTAACTGCGCGCCAATAGGGAGAAATCCTTATTGGAAAGCCCCCACTTTCTTGGGAACGACCTAGTTGATTAATATTGTGAATTGTAATAAAGATGATAAATGTTGTTAAAATTATTAACGTGATTTTTATGAAGTTTGCTTATTTTATGGATTCCTATTTACCCATTTTTCAAAATAATCGGTAAAAAATTATTTAAAAATGGGACCCACATGTGGGGGACACATGTGCGGCCCATATGTGTTGGAAAAATAATTTTGGAAATGGAAGAGTATACGTATGGAAGTATATGTATGTATTGAGTATATGGTGGGAGAAAGTGATATGTGAAAGTGGTAGGTGTGTAATGTGTTTGTGAGTGGAAAATGGTGGAAAAGTGGTAGTATGATAATGATGTGCAAGAGTGTAGTAAAATTGATTTTTGGGTGGGTGGGTGGGGGATTGATGTTGGTTATGGGGGAGAAAAATTAAGTGGTGTATATATAATATTGATATATATAATTTGAAAACATGTTTTTATATATATGTATTATATTTTAATTTTTGTTGTGATTTTATTGGTTAGTTGATTGACTTTATTGTATTTGGTTGAAGAAATAATTCTGCATAAATAATTCGTTCATAAACAGTACATTTCTATTCTCCTATAAATAGAAGCTCATTCCTTCATTATTTCTTACGAATTCACTGAAACTCTATAGAAAGAAAATTATAGAGAGAAAGAAGAAAAGATTTCTGCTACTTAACTACTCTTATATTCAGTTCTTTTACGGTAAGGGGTGTTATTCTTTCTTATTCATGAAGAGAACTGTTGTTATTCCATTGCTTATTATTCTGTTGGAATAACCTGTATACGCGGTCTACCCTATACTTGGTGACATTCTTCTATTATTCTGTTGGAACATTTTGTCTGTGTGTTTTACACCGGACCTGGTTCCGTCTTTATTATTATTCTGTTAGAACATTCTGTCTGTGTGTTTTACACCGGACTTGGTTTCATCTTTATTATTCTGTTGGAACATCCTGTCGGAGCAAATTTTGCCTGACCTGGTTTCGTTATTATTATTCTGTTGGAATAACCTGTTTATGCGAAGTACCGCATGCATGGTGATTTCTTTTGTTATTCCATTCTTTATTATACTCAGTTGGTTAAAGTTTTGACTTCTATACTCCATGAAATTAGTAGAATATTCTTGATATTTGCACTTCATCCAGTATCTTTTCATGGAAATATTCTTCTGATCATTCTTGAATCTTACTCTACAAAGCAGTATCATGTCGATAATTTGGAAATTATTAGTTCTTGGATAAATTAATTCTTGAACTTGTTTTATTGAATTCTTATATCATTGTCATCATCCTCATATTTATATTTTTTTTTGAAAGTCATCTGTGGCCTGTAGTGCGTAGATGGACTTGGTATGATTATGACCAGGGATTATTCGGTGTAATCATGACCGTAATGTTACTAATGATGTGGTAAAAGTTATCATTGGCCCGTAGTGCATTGATGGACAGTTGTTGGCATGATCATGACCATTAATGAATACACGAATGTCCTTGGCTGTAGTGAATGGATAATTTGTGGTCGTGATATTAAAGAATATCATTGGCCGTAGTGCAGGGGTGATTCGATGATGTAGATTATTTATTAATCTGAGTCCCAGCGATAAAAGTCATGAAAAACCTTTTAAATCATAAAAGATAGTAGATTTTTTTCTCTACTTGACTCTTTTAATGGATTGCTTGTTCCGCTGCAGTTAAACTTGATGTTGTTATATTTTATCAGTTTAACACTATTGAAGGCTAACGATAATTTATTCTGCATTATCTTAGTCATAATATTTCTTACCGGGCTAGTTAAGCTCACCCTTTCTTTCTCTGTTCTCTTCAGAAAATGAGAATATAGCTGGGACGAGTCAGGGAATGGAGTGATAGTCCAGAGGATAGCAGTAGTAGTCCTCACTATTCTGTGAAATAGTGTGATAATAATTGTAATGAGGACTCCTTTTGAGTTTGTATAATCTCTAGTAGACAATATTTGTATTCAAACTCACAGTTTATGTTTTGTCGTATTGTACACGACAGTTGTATTTGAATTCTGTACCATGTATCTGGCGACCCAAGATGGGTGATGTATACCTAATTTTGGGGGCATCACAGTTGGTATCAAAGCTTAGGGATATTGTGACGCCCCCAAAACAGGTATACAACACCCATTCTGAGTCGCCAAATACATGGTACATTAAGTAAACTACAACTTCAATAATATAAATATCGTGTGAAATACGACAATACATACTGTGAGTTTAAATACAAATATTGTCTTCTAGACAATATCCACACGCAAATAAGTCCTCATTACAATTATTCAAACACTATTTTACAGAAATAGTGAGGACTGCTAAAACATCTTCCTAGAAATCTCACTCCATACCCCGACTCGATCCTGCTATGTTCTCACCTCTTGAGAAGAAAAATGGAACAAAAAGGAAAAGGGTGAGCTCAACTAGCCCAGTAAAGAATATTATGACTAAGATAATATACAACAAATTATCGTTAGTCTTCAACAGGGAAAAATCTGATAGAATACAATAGACAACAAATTTTAGATCAACAAATACAGCGGAAACAACAATCCATTAGAAGAGTCACGTAGAGGATGAATTCTACTGTCTTCTAATATTTAAGAGTCCATCATCAATATTTTATCCCTGTAACAACAATCAATATACATCTTTAATCATCTTTGCACTACAGGCCAAAGATATTCATTTATATCACCAGTTGGTCATGTTCATCCCAACACCTGTTCATCTTTGCACTACAGGCCAAAGATATTCATCAATTAATCATTCATCTTTGCACTACAGGCCAAAGATATTCAGTAGTATCATCATTTAGGACTGAGGATGATGAAATATATTTTTTTTAAAAGAAACGAATCCAGTGAAACAAAATAACAAGGATTAAGGATTAAGGATTCGTACTTTAGTTTGTCCAAATTCAAAAATACTCCATAATAAACAATTATGAGCCAAACTTCAAGAATGAAGATCAAAACATGGATACAATCAAAGGTAGTAGCCAAAATAGACGTCTTGGACAAAAAGGAAAATTTTCATTTTTCGGTGAATAGTGCCGTATTCGTGAATAGTGCCGTATACGTGAATAGTGCCGTATACGTTAATAGTAACCCCGACACAACAAGTTCCAAATTTGATAAAAAGTTCAACCAATATTTTGGCATAATGATATTGAAGAAAATAATATCATTTGCGAAAGAAATAACATCCCTTACCTCAAAATAACCGTACTTCTGACTGAATTTCGGTATAGTGCTGACAGAAACTCGCACCGTATAGCAACACTCAAAGTATACTCACAAGAATACGCTCGATAATATAGAGAGAGAAAGAGAGAAAACTTTGTTTCTGGTGTGATTTTCAATTTTAACTTAGCCCTCTATTTATAGGAAAATGCTAGAACGCCAAAGGAGACTAAAATAATAAATTAATATTATTTCTAATAATTCCTACGCATGCCATCATTGTTGACAATTCAAACCAGCCACTTTTGAACCAAAAATCAGCAGCCCTCATGTTAAAATAAAAGTGGGTCCTACCCATAATTTAATAAAAATCATTTTATTTTCCGAAACTTCAATAATTCATAAAAAATAGCTCGTTTATCAGAAAAATTCAAATCTTGCCACTTTTTATAGGAATTTCAATTCTCTACAACTTTGCAGAAGAATTTTTTTCCAAATTCCAAACAAAAATTATCCGAAATCCACAAACGGGCGATTTTACAGTCTATAATCAATTTTCGATCAAGAATTGTGTCCACCGACACACAAAACATGTGTTAAACATTTAATGTCACAAAAATACTCTTCCTCCCCATATACTCATATATCTCACATTCATTGTAAAAATGTCACCGTTAATATATTATTAAAATAATATATTTAAATGAATCATTTTATCAGAAAAATAAAATAAAATATTAATTTTCAACAATTGTCATATTAAAAATTTTGTCCATCTATATCCACATAAAATGAATATTTTCTTTATCATAATAATCAATAATTAATTATTCAAAAATAATATTACAGACTCACAGTACTGACAACCAGGCCGTTCCCAGGAAAGAGGGGGCTTTCCAATAAGGATTTCTCCTTACTGGCGCGCAATTAGGTGACCAAACCTCTCCTTAGACAGAACTTTCTAGACATTGCCAATAATGTTATCTGATAATATTATTCAAATAATATGAATTATTGATCTGATAATGGAAAATACTGTGCAGTGACAATTATTGAAACAATAATAATATAAATATCAACGCAGCAATTATTGAATCAATAAAATAATGAACAATAATTACTGTAACAATTATTGAGTAGTGCCTTCTTACGTACGAATCAATAATTAAACAATACTGTGCAATACCGTGTGCTACTGTGCAACCACGCGTATTACTGTATTTTAACCACCAGGTAACCCAACAGTGTTAACGGTAATAATTTACGCCGTTATTTATAAAACTCAATCTTTGTCGTTTTCTTTCATCCAACCGTTTTTCGTTATGGGGCCCACAATTGACTGCGCCGTCGTACGAATATTCCCGACAAAAAGAATATCCCACGACCAAACGAATATTCCTCGACAACAATGATTATTTTATAACCATTTGTTTATTTTATAAAAATTTCACATTTCACCCATAACCAAAGTATTATATCAAATTAACCCTTATTAATTTAGAATAATGAATAAAGGAAAATTCAATTTTATTTATAATAAGTTGGGGTCTTACAACCTCCCCTCCTTATAAAATTTCGTCCTCGAAATTGACGTACGTACCTGGTGTTTCGAACAGGTGAGGGTACCTCGCTTTCATTTCCGATTCCAACTCCCATGTCATTTCCTCAATTGCATGGTTTCTCCACAAAACCTTAACTTGTGGTATAACCTTCGTGCGTAAAACATGCTCTTTTCTATCCAAAATCTCAACATGTATCTCCTCGTATGTTAAATCTTCAGCTATCTCATCTGGTTCTATCGCAATAAAGTGGTTCGGGTCTTTCACATATTTACGAAGCATAGATACATGAAAAACATTATGAATACGAGACATGCTTGGAGGTAACGCGAGTCTATAAGCTACATTTCCTATTCGGTCAAGAATCTCAAATGGACCAACAAATCTTGGATTGAGCTTTCCTCTCTTTTCAAATCTTGTAACTCCCTTCCATGGAGCAACACGTAACAGTACATGATCCCCAATATTAAATTCCACGTCCTTTCGATGAAGATCAACATAACTCTTTTGTCGATCTTGTGAGGTTTGAATACGTTGTCGAATCATTTGGATCTTTTCTGTAGTCATGCGTACTAATTCTGGTCCCAACAACGTTGCTTCTCCCACCTCGTCCCAGCATACTGAAGATTGACACTTTCTTCCATACAACGCCTCAAATGGAGCCATGCCTATACTTGCTTGATAACTGTTGTTGTAGGAGAATTCCACCAGTGGCAAATACTTATCCCAACTTCCTTTGAAATCTAGGACACAGAGTCTTAATAGATCTTCGAGGGTTTGAATAGTCCTCTCTGATTGTCCGTCCGTTTGAGGATGATATGATAAACTGAATCGTAAGTCCGTGCCCATAGCTTTCTGTAAGCTAACCCAAAATCTTGAAGTGAATCTTGGGTCACGATCCGAAACTATGGATACTGACATGCCATGCAATCTCACAATCTCGTTCACGTACATACGAGCAAGACGTTCAAGGGAATAAGTCTCACGTATTGGCAAGAAATGGGCGGACTTGGTTAATCTATCAACAATAACCCAAATCGCATCTATACCTTGAGAAACCTTGGGAAGACCTGTAACGAAATCCATTGTAATGTGTTCCCACTTCCATTCCGGAATATCAAGTGGTTGCAATGGACCTTTTGGAATTTGATGCTCTGCCTTTACACGTTGACAAGTTAAACACCTCGAGATAAATTCCGCGATCTCTTTCTTCATATTGTTCCACCAAAATGTGTGTCGAATATCATGATTCATTTTGGTACTCCCAGGATGGATTGCAAATGGGGTGTTGTGTGCCTCCATCATGATTCTATGCTTCAAGTCAAAATCGTTCGGAACGCAAAGTCTAGAGTTGACTCGAAGTATTCCTTCTTCATCGATTCTTGCTTCTGGAATAGCACCTTCTTGCACTTTCTTCTTCATTTGTATCAGCCCCAGGTCTGTAGCTTGGGCAGCTTTAACTTTATCAATTAAAGTCGGTTCTACTCGTATATTCGCCATCATCATGTGGGTCCTTGGATTCTTTAATTCTACCTCCATCCTTTGCAAGTCATATAAAATGGGCCTTTGCGTTGACAATATTGCACTCGTACTCGCATATGATCTTCTACTCAATGCGTCAGCTACTACGTTCGCTTTTCCAGGATGATATTGAATAGTGTGATCGTAATCTTTCAACAGCTCAAGCCAACGTCGTTGCCGCATATTGAGTTCTTTTTGGTGAAGAAATATTTGAGGCTTTTATGGTCCGTATAAATCTCCACTTTCTCTCCATACAAGTAGTGTCTCCATATCTTCAACGCGAATACGACTGCTGCCAACTCCAGATCATGAGTAGGATAATTCCTCTCATATTCTTTGAGTTGTCGTGAGGCATAGGCTATGACTTTCCCATGTTGCATGAGAACACATCCTAACCCCTTGCCAGAAGCATCGCTGTAGATAACAAATGTGACAACCCCAAAATAGGTCCATTCCATCCAACCCATTCTGAGTCGCCAAATACATGGTACAGAAAATAACTACAACTTTATTACAACAATTGTCGTGCAAAATACAACACATATACTGTGAGTTTGTATACAAATATATATCAACTGTGACTTATGTCCCAACCGTGGGCAACACCTCATACTGACACCTTACATAAAGGTATAATCGAAAACTGTTTTTGAAATTAGAATCTTTGGGAAGTGCTCAAGGAAACCTTCGTACATGGGAGGCCATGCGTCTAGGTTATTATAGATATCATATGGCCACAGAATTATCCTTGGTTGACCCAATAGACCCCAAAGAAAAACAAGAAGATTACTATCATATTCTTCCCAATGGCAAGTCTTCTCCTGACATATCATTATCTCAACTGTCTCTAATTGAGAGTTATATTCCAAATAGACTCCAAGATCATATAGATAGTGCTGGTAGATATACTCAGCAAGTGGATGAGCACATCCATGTCTTATGATGTCACGAGGTGGTATGTCATTAGACATCTTGTATGACAGTGGCAAAACACCCTTCCAAGTTAAATTCACCTCACCCTCAACATCTATAGACCACCGTTCTATTCCCTTGTTATTCCCCCGCTCGACCCAGCTACACTCGTATTACCTGAAAGGAATTGTGAAGCAAAAGGGTGAGCACAACTAGCTCAGTAAAGAATGTCATAACTAAAGATAATTAAATTATCAATAGCCTTCATCAATAATAAATCAGAGATTTAGAACATATGGTAGATGATAAAAATTTCAACCATAGTTGCAGCGGAACGAGCAATCCATTAGAAGAGTCAAATAAACTATAAAGTTTATTATCTTCTCCTTGTTTAAAGTCCATCAACAATGTTTTATCCCTATAACATCAATCAACAATTCCTGTCCACAATCACATATATAACTCATAATCGTAATTGTTGTTCTAAATTCCTTTTCTCATCCAGGACAAAGATAATTTTTATCACCTGAAACATCAAAGATCATGGTTATACCAAATCACAGTTCATGTTCATAATCATACTAATAAATTCATCTTTGCACTACGGACAAAGATATACATCAATAAGTCATCTTTGCACTACGGCCAAAGATATACATCAATAAGTCATCTTTGCACTACAGGCCAAAGATATTCATATCTCAAAGAAATACATAATCATTTCAGAATTTATATAACCCATAATTATAACCATATATGTTGATCAATTCACCTTTGCACTTAAGCTAAAGATATTCAATTATAAATTCAATGGTCATGATCATACCAGTCACAATTCAACTTTTCACTACTGGCCAAAGAGAACCCTAGTCATGATCATACCAATAATCTACCCATCTTTACACTCCAGTGAAAGAGAATTTCAACATCAGGGTTATAAAAAATGTTATATATGATAATAAAATCAATATAATCAATATATAGCTTTAATCTCCAGAGTAATATTCATAAATCAACTATAATTTGGTTAGAAAAAGAAACCAATTTTGTCATGAATAGTAACTCGTGAATAGTAACTCGTGAAAAAATAGTAACTAGAATATTTTCATGAAAAATAGTAAATCAGTTCCAAAAATATTTCTTTTCTGGGATTTAGTAGAATATAGTCCTATATTGAACATATATTTTTCTCAGAATTTTTAAAAGTCATTTACTATTTTTCACATGACCAAAACCACCGAATATTTAAACATTTATCATAAATTGTACTTTTATCCAAAAATTCCGAAATTCACAGGGTATACTGATATCATATAGATGTACTCCTAATAAAAATTTCATCAATTTTGGAGTTAACCACAAAGAGTTATAAGCAATTACTTTTAAAAATAGTCTTTTCTCATAAAATCCATAACTCTTAATCTATACATCCAACAATCGCCATTTTTGGACACAATCTACAAAACTCATCAAAATATCATTTCAAATTTTTCCAGAATTTTTGAAGGTTCAGAAGAATTTCGAAATAATAACCCTTAAAATCCCTTATTATCCCTTACCTCAAAAGAGCAGTACCTCTGACTGGAATAACGCTGAACGAACTTGCACCGTATAGCAATACTCAAAGTATACTCAAAATACTCACAAGAATACGCTCGATAATATAGAGAGAGAAAACTTCAGTTTCTGGTGTGATTTTCAATTCTAACCTAAGCACCCTATTTATAGGAAATTGCTTAGAACACCAAAGCAGAAAATTTAATTTAATATTATTATTATTATTTCTAAATTTTCCTACGTATACCAACTGAATTCAGCCATCAACCACACATGCAAACCTTCTAGAAAAGTAATAAAAACGTTTTTCTAATTTAAATAATTTTAAACTTTCAAAAATCAATTATTTTGGAGCTTCGGAACTTCAATAATTCATAATAAATAGCCCTTTTATCCAAAAATTCAAATCTCGCGAGTTTTTATAGGAAATTCAATTCTCTACAACTTTGCAGAAGAAAGTTTTTCCAAATTCCAAACAGAAATTGGCCAAAATCCACAAACGAGCGATTTTACAGGCTATAATCAAATTTTCAGTCAAGAAACAAGTCTACCGACACACAAAATCTGTTTTTAATATTCATTGCAACAAAAATACTCTTTTTCCTCATAAACTCATATATCCCACATTCATTATAAAAATATCACCGTTAATATATTATTAAAATAATATATTTAAATGAATTATTTTATCAGAAAAAGATAAAATATTAATTTTCAACAATTGTCACATTTAAAAATTTTCTCCATCTATATCCACATAAAATCAACATTTTTCTCATCATATAAATCAATAATTAATTATTCACAAATAATATTACAGAATCACAGTACTAGCAACCAGGCCGTTCCCAGGAAAGAGGGGGCTTTCCAATAAGAATTTCTTCTTATTGGCGCGCAATTAGGTGACCAAACCTCTCCTTAGACAGAACTTTCTAGACATTGCCAATAATGTTATCTAATAATATTATTCAGATAATATGAATTATTGCTTCGATAATGAAAAAAATACTTTGTAGTGACAATTATTGAAACAACAGTGATATAAAATATCAATGCAGTAATTATTGAACCAATAAAATAAAATACTGAACAGTAATTACTGTAACCATTATTGAGTAATGCCTTCTTACGTAAGAGTCAATAATTGGTGCAATACCGTGTGCTACTGTGCAACAACGCGTATTACTTTACTTTACCCACCGGGTATTCCAACAGTGTTAACAGTAACGACTACGCCGTTATTTATAAAAAACTTTAATTTGTCGTTTTCTTCATCCGACAGTTATTTTGTTACGGGGCCCACAAAAGGCTGCGCCGTCGTACGAATATTCCCCGACAGAAAGAATATTCCACGACCAAACGAATATTCCCCGACAACAATGAGTATTTTATAACCACTTGCTTATTTTGAAAAAAATTCCATATTTCACCCTTAATTTTAACCTTTTATCAATTTAACCCTTTACTGAATTGTAATTATAAGAAAAATTGAATACTTTTATTTCATAAAATTCGGGGTCTTACAATCTCCCCTCCTTATGAAATTTCGTCCCCGAAATTTACGTACCTGGTATTTTGAAAAGTTGAGAATACCTTACTTTCATTTCAGATTCTATCTCCCGAGTCATTATGATTTCTCCATTACTCATCTCCCGTGATAACTTCATTTGCATTCCTCATTTGTTGGGAAGTCATGACAACCGCTATCCCTCGAACTACTCGGCTTTGACTTGTCTGGGGCAGCATTTGGCGTCATCACTATCGTTGGAATATACTTTTCTATAGGGCATATTCCTCCCTCAACTGCCTCTTCGTACTCCTGATTCATGATCTGAATCATCAATCTTCGATCCATATCAAATTCAGGTTGACCGTTCTGTACAGGATAATTCAAAACTCGATGTTGAGTTCTCCCAATTGCTTTCCAAAAAGAGAAATTCATATCATCTATTTTAGCCTTCTTAGATCGGACATCTCTTTCCACAATATCCACGTGTCGTGTGGCTTTTACCCATGCATCACTTATTCTCACTCGTTCAGTTTTTTCTTCTTTCAGCTCAGATTCCATCTTTATCATCTTATACTCTGCCAAAGAATGCTTCTGTTCAAGCATCACATATCGGGTAACACATGCTTGAATTGTTGCATCCTTTTGCTCCACGACTGCCTGCAATTCTTCAGCCTGCTCTTCTAACTCATGAATACGATTTTGCAATTCTACATTTTGATCATAAAATACCTCTAATAAACTCTCCTCAGGTACCTCTTCTTCCACTTCTTCCTCACTCTCAGCTGTTACTTCTGCGACTATCTCGGGTGCAACTATCAATTCTTCACTCACCACATGGATATCTCTAATTCCTTCTTCGTCTGTCATCACATTAGTGATTAGAGGTATCCCAACAGTCTCATTCACTCCATTGTTAGCATTCTCAGCTGCCATTCTCAAATACTGCCATAAAACAAGGGTTAATTAAGCAAATTAACATATCACATAATATCCGTATATTATGACCAACCAATAATTAAGCTTAGGTAGGACATACTAGCGAAGGATTTACTCATCTCTCCCCTCCTAGTTCTATTCCCCGATCTCCGCCAGAGATCATATCCCTAAGCTCTGATACCAACTGTGACAACCCCAAAATAGGTCCATTCCATCCAACCCATTCTGAGTCGCCAAATACATGGTACAGAAAATAACTACAACTTTATTACAACAATTGTCGTGCAAAATACAACAACACATATACTGTGAGTTTGTATACAAATATATATCAACTGTGACTTATGTCCCAACCGTGGGCAACACCTCATACTGACACCTTACATAAAGGTATAATCGAAAACTGTTTTTGAAATTAGAATCTTTGGGAAGTGCTCAAGGAAACCTTCGTACATGGGAGGCCATGCGTCTAGGTTATTATAGATATCATATGGCCACAGAATTATCCTTGGTTGACCCAATAGACCCCAAAGAAAAACAAGAAGATTACTATCATATTCTTCCCAATGGCAAGTCTTCTCCTGACATATCATTATCTCAACTGTCTCTAATTGAGAGTTATATTCCAAATAGACTCCAAGATCATATAGATAGTGCTGGTAGATATACTCAGCAAGTGGATGAGCACATCCATGTCTTATGATGTCACGAGGTGGTATGTCATTAGACATCTTGTATGACAGTGGCAAAACACCCTTCCAAGTTAAATTCACCTCACCCTCAACATCTATAGACCACCGTTCTATTCCCTTGTTATTCCCCCGCTCGACCCAGCTACACTCGTATTACCTGAAAGGAATTGTGAAGCAAAAGGGTGAGCACAACTAGCTCAGTAAAGAATGTCATAACTAAAGATAATTAAATTATCAATAGCCTTCATCAATAATAAATCAGAGATTTAGAACATATGGTAGATGATAAAAATTTCAACCATAGTTGCAGCGGAACGAGCAATCCATTAGAAGAGTCAAATAAACTATAAAGTTTATTATCTTCTCCTTGTTTAAAGTCCATCAACAATGTTTTATCCCTATAACATCAATCAACAATTCCTGTCCACAATCACATATATAACTCATAATCGTAATTGTTGTTCTAAATTCCTTTTCTCATCCAGGACAAAGATAATTTTTATCACCTGAAACATCAAAGATCATGGTTATACCAAATCACAGTTCATGTTCATAATCATACTAATAAATTCATCTTTGCACTACGGACAAAGATATACATCAATAAGTCATCTTTGCACTACGGCCAAAGATATACATCAATAAGTCATCTTTGCACTACAGGCCAAAGATATTCATATCTCAAAGAAATACATAATCATTTCAGAATTTATATAACCCATAATTATAACCATATATGTTGATCAATTCACCTTTGCACTTAAGCTAAAGATATTCAATTATAAATTCAATGGTCATGATCATACCAGTCACAATTCAACTTTTCACTACTGGCCAAAGAGAACCCTAGTCATGATCATACCAATAATCTACCCATCTTTACACTCCAGTGAAAGAGAATTTCAACATCAGGGTTATAAAAAATGTTATATATGATAATAAAATCAATATAATCAATATATAGCTTTAATCTCCAGAGTAATATTCATAAATCAACTATAATTTGGTTAGAAAAAGAAACCAATTTTGTCATGAATAGTAACTCGTGAATAGTAACTCGTGAATAGTAACTCATGAATAGTAACTCGTGAATAGTAACTCATGAATAGTAAACCCGACTCAAAAAGGTAGAAATTCCACAATAAAATCTATACCAATATTTCGGTATAATGATATTGAAAGAATAATATTTATTTAAGCTTATAAACAATTTATTTTAATTGTTTACACTTTACTAAATAATGCATTTAATCATTTTAAAATGCCAAACTCATAATATTTCATCACCAATAACCAAAACCCTCATCAAAAATCTGCATATACCTCATATATGATTCTCAAGCCATAAAATCATATTTTCCAATTTTCTTACTTCACATAACATATTTAATTCATTTACTCATAACTAGAATATTTTCATGAAAAATAGTAAATCAGTTCCAAAAATATTTCTTTTCTGGGATTTAGTAGAATATAGTCCTATATTGAACATATATTTTTCTCAGAATTTTTAAAAGTCATTTACTATTTTTCACATGACCAAAACCACCGAATATTTAAACATTTATCATAAATTGTACTTTTATCCAAAAATTCCGAAATTCACAGGGTATACTGATATCATATAGATGTACTCCTAATAAAAATTTCATCAATTTTGGAGTTAACCACAAAGAGTTATAAGCAATTACTTTTAAAAATAGTCTTTTCTCATAAAATCCATAACTCTTAATCTATACATCCAACAATCGCCATTTTTGGACACAATCTACAAAACTCATCAAAATATCATTTCAAATTTTTCCAGAATTTTTGAAGGTTCAGAAGAATTTCGAAATAATAACCCTTAAAATCCCTTATTATCCCTTACCTCAAAAGAGCAGTACCTCTGACTGGAATAACGCTGAACGAACTTGCACCGTATAGCAATACTCAAAGTATACTCAAAATACTCACAAGAATACGCTCGATAATATAGAGAGAGAAAACTTCAGTTTCTGGTGTGATTTTCAATTCTAACCTAAGCACCCTATTTATAGGAAATTGCTTAGAACACCAAAGCAGAAAATTTAATTTAATATTATTATTATTATTTCTAAATTTTCCTACGTATACCAACTGAATTCAGCCATCAACCACACATGCAAACCTTCTAGAAAAGTAATAAAAACGTTTTTCTAATTTAAATAATTTTAAACTTTCAAAAATCAATTATTTTGGAGCTTCGGAACTTCAATAATTCATAATAAATAGCCCTTTTATCCAAAAATTCAAATCTCGCGAGTTTTTATAGGAAATTCAATTCTCTACAACTTTGCAGAAGAAAGTTTTTCCAAATTCCAAACAGAAATTGGCCAAAATCCACAAACGAGCGATTTTACAGGCTATAATCAAATTTTCAGTCAAGAAACAAGTCTACCGACACACAAAATCTGTTTTTAATATTCATTGCAACAAAAATACTCTTTTTCCTCATAAACTCATATATCCCACATTCATTATAAAAATATCACCGTTAATATATTATTAAAATAATATATTTAAATGAATTATTTTATCAGAAAAAGATAAAATATTAATTTTCAACAATTGTCACATTTAAAAATTTTCTCCATCTATATCCACATAAAATCAACATTTTTCTCATCATATAAATCAATAATTAATTATTCACAAATAATATTACAGAATCACAGTACTAGCAACCAGGCCGTTCCCAGGAAAGAGGGGGCTTTCCAATAAGAATTTCTTCTTATTGGCGCGCAATTAGGTGACCAAACCTCTCCTTAGACAGAACTTTCTAGACATTGCCAATAATGTTATCTAATAATATTATTCAGATAATATGAATTATTGCTTCGATAATGAAAAAAATACTTTGTAGTGACAATTATTGAAACAACAGTGATATAAAATATCAATGCAGTAATTATTGAACCAATAAAATAAAATACTGAACAGTAATTACTGTAACCATTATTGAGTAATGCCTTCTTACGTAAGAGTCAATAATTGGTGCAATACCGTGTGCTACTGTGCAACAACGCGTATTACTTTACTTTACCCACCGGGTATTCCAACAGTGTTAACAGTAACGACTACGCCGTTATTTATAAAAAACTTTAATTTGTCGTTTTCTTCATCCGACAGTTATTTTGTTACGGGGCCCACAAAAGGCTGCGCCGTCGTACGAATATTCCCCGACAGAAAGAATATTCCACGACCAAACGAATATTCCCCGACAACAATGAGTATTTTATAACCACTTGCTTATTTTGAAAAAAATTCCATATTTCACCCTTAATTTTAACCTTTTATCAATTTAACCCTTTACTGAATTGTAATTATAAGAAAAATTGAATACTTTTATTTCATAAAATTCGGGGTCTTACAATCTCCCCTCCTTATGAAATTTCGTCCCCGAAATTTACGTACCTGGTATTTTGAAAAGTTGAGAATACCTTACTTTCATTTCAGATTCTATCTCCCGAGTCATTATGATTTCTCCATTACTCATCTCCCGTGATAACTTCATTTGCATTCCTCATTTGTTGGGAAGTCATGACAACCGCTATCCCTCGAACTACTCGGCTTTGACTTGTCTGGGGCAGCATTTGGCGTCATCACTATCGTTGGAATATACTTTTCTATAGGGCATATTCCTCCCTCAACTGCCTCTTCGTACTCCTGATTCATGATCTGAATCATCAATCTTCGATCCATATCAAATTCAGGTTGACCGTTCTGTACAGGATAATTCAAAACTCGATGTTGAGTTCTCCCAATTGCTTTCCAAAAAGAGAAATTCATATCATCTATTTTAGCCTTCTTAGATCGGACATCTCTTTCCACAATATCCACGTGTCGTGTGGCTTTTACCCATGCATCACTTATTCTCACTCGTTCAGTTTTTTCTTCTTTCAGCTCAGATTCCATCTTTATCATCTTATACTCTGCCAAAGAATGCTTCTGTTCAAGCATCACATATCGGGTAACACATGCTTGAATTGTTGCATCCTTTTGCTCCACGACTGCCTGCAATTCTTCAGCCTGCTCTTCTAACTCATGAATACGATTTTGCAATTCTACATTTTGATCATAAAATACCTCTAATAAACTCTCCTCAGGTACCTCTTCTTCCACTTCTTCCTCACTCTCAGCTGTTACTTCTGCGACTATCTCGGGTGCAACTATCAATTCTTCACTCACCACATGGATATCTCTAATTCCTTCTTCGTCTGTCATCACATTAGTGATTAGAGGTATCCCAACAGTCTCATTCACTCCATTGTTAGCATTCTCAGCTGCCATTCTCAAATACTGCCATAAAACAAGGGTTAATTAAGCAAATTAACATATCACATAATATCCGTATATTATGACCAACCAATAATTAAGCTTAGGTAGGACATACTAGCGAAGGATTTACTCATCTCTCCCCTCCTAGTTCTATTCCCCGATCTCCGCCAGAGATCATATCCCTAAGCTCTGATACCAACTGTGACAACCCCAAAATAGGTCCATTCCATCCAACCCATTCTGAGTCGCCAAATACATGGTACAGAAAATAACTACAACTTTATTACAACAATTGTCGTGCAAAATACAACAACACATATACTGTGAGTTTGTATACAAATATATATCAACTGTGACTTATGTCCCAACCGTGGGCAACACCTCATACTGACACCTTACATAAAGGTATAATCGAAAACTGTTTTTGAAATTAGAATCTTTGGGAAGTGCTCAAGGAAACCTTCGTACATGGGAGGCCATGCGTCTAGGTTATTATAGATATCATATGGCCACAGAATTATCCTTGGTTGACCCAATAGACCCCAAAGAAAAACAAGAAGATTACTATCATATTCTTCCCAATGGCAAGTCTTCTCCTGACATATCATTATCTCAACTGTCTCTAATTGAGAGTTATATTCCAAATAGACTCCAAGATCATATAGATAGTGCTGGTAGATATACTCAGCAAGTGGATGAGCACATCCATGTCTTATGATGTCACGAGGTGGTATGTCATTAGACATCTTGTATGACAGTGGCAAAACACCCTTCCAAGTTAAATTCACCTCACCCTCAACATCTATAGACCACCGTTCTATTCCCTTGTTATTCCCCCGCTCGACCCAGCTACACTCGTATTACCTGAAAGGAATTGTGAAGCAAAAGGGTGAGCACAACTAGCTCAGTAAAGAATGTCATAACTAAAGATAATTAAATTATCAATAGCCTTCATCAATAATAAATCAGAGATTTAGAACATATGGTAGATGATAAAAATTTCAACCATAGTTGCAGCGGAACGAGCAATCCATTAGAAGAGTCAAATAAACTATAAAGTTTATTATCTTCTCCTTGTTTAAAGTCCATCAACAATGTTTTATCCCTATAACATCAATCAACAATTCCTGTCCACAATCACATATATAACTCATAATCGTAATTGTTGTTCTAAATTCCTTTTCTCATCCAGGACAAAGATAATTTTTATCACCTGAAACATCAAAGATCATGGTTATACCAAATCACAGTTCATGTTCATAATCATACTAATAAATTCATCTTTGCACTACGGACAAAGATATACATCAATAAGTCATCTTTGCACTACGGCCAAAGATATACATCAATAAGTCATCTTTGCACTACAGGCCAAAGATATTCATATCTCAAAGAAATACATAATCATTTCAGAATTTATATAACCCATAATTATAACCATATATGTTGATCAATTCACCTTTGCACTTAAGCTAAAGATATTCAATTATAAATTCAATGGTCATGATCATACCAGTCACAATTCAACTTTTCACTACTGGCCAAAGAGAACCCTAGTCATGATCATACCAATAATCTACCCATCTTTACACTCCAGTGAAAGAGAATTTCAACATCAGGGTTATAAAAAATGTTATATATGATAATAAAATCAATATAATCAATATATAGCTTTAATCTCCAGAGTAATATTCATAAATCAACTATAATTTGGTTAGAAAAAGAAACCAATTTTGTCATGAATAGTAACTCGTGAATAGTAACTCGTGAATAGTAACTCATGAATAGTAACTCGTGAATAGTAACTCATGAATAGTAAACCCGACTCAAAAAGGTAGAAATTCCACAATAAAATCTATACCAATATTTCGGTATAATGATATTGAAAGAATAATATTTATTTAAGCTTATAAACAATTTATTTTAATTGTTTACACTTTACTAAATAATGCATTTAATCATTTTAAAATGCCAAACTCATAATATTTCATCACCAATAACCAAAACCCTCATCAAAAATCTGCATATACCTCATATATGATTCTCAAGCCATAAAATCATATTTTCCAATTTTCTTACTTCACATAACATATTTAATTCATTTACTCATAACTAGAATATTTTCATGAAAAATAGTAAATCAGTTCCAAAAATATTTCTTTTCTGGGATTTAGTAGAATATAGTCCTATATTGAACATATATTTTTCTCAGAATTTTTAAAAGTCATTTACTATTTTTCACATGACCAAAACCACCGAATATTTAAACATTTATCATAAATTGTACTTTTATCCAAAAATTCCGAAATTCACAGGGTATACTGATATCATATAGATGTACTCCTAATAAAAATTTCATCAATTTTGGAGTTAACCACAAAGAGTTATAAGCAATTACTTTTAAAAATAGTCTTTTCTCATAAAATCCATAACTCTTAATCTATACATCCAACAATCGCCATTTTTGGACACAATCTACAAAACTCATCAAAATATCATTTCAAATTTTTCCAGAATTTTTGAAGGTTCAGAAGAATTTCGAAATAATAACCCTTAAAATCCCTTATTATCCCTTACCTCAAAAGAGCAGTACCTCTGACTGGAATAACGCTGAACGAACTTGCACCGTATAGCAATACTCAAAGTATACTCAAAATACTCACAAGAATACGCTCGATAATATAGAGAGAGAAAACTTCAGTTTCTGGTGTGATTTTCAATTCTAACCTAAGCACCCTATTTATAGGAAATTGCTTAGAACACCAAAGCAGAAAATTTAATTTAATATTATTATTATTATTTCTAAATTTTCCTACGTATACCAACTGAATTCAGCCATCAACCACACATGCAAACCTTCTAGAAAAGTAATAAAAACGTTTTTCTAATTTAAATAATTTTAAACTTTCAAAAATCAATTATTTTGGAGCTTCGGAACTTCAATAATTCATAATAAATAGCCCTTTTATCCAAAAATTCAAATCTCGCGAGTTTTTATAGGAAATTCAATTCTCTACAACTTTGCAGAAGAAAGTTTTTCCAAATTCCAAACAGAAATTGGCCAAAATCCACAAACGAGCGATTTTACAGGCTATAATCAAATTTTCAGTCAAGAAACAAGTCTACCGACACACAAAATCTGTTTTTAATATTCATTGCAACAAAAATACTCTTTTTCCTCATAAACTCATATATCCCACATTCATTATAAAAATATCACCGTTAATATATTATTAAAATAATATATTTAAATGAATTATTTTATCAGAAAAAGATAAAATATTAATTTTCAACAATTGTCACATTTAAAAATTTTCTCCATCTATATCCACATAAAATCAACATTTTTCTCATCATATAAATCAATAATTAATTATTCACAAATAATATTACAGAATCACAGTACTAGCAACCAGGCCGTTCCCAGGAAAGAGGGGGCTTTCCAATAAGAATTTCTTCTTATTGGCGCGCAATTAGGTGACCAAACCTCTCCTTAGACAGAACTTTCTAGACATTGCCAATAATGTTATCTAATAATATTATTCAGATAATATGAATTATTGCTTCGATAATGAAAAAAATACTTTGTAGTGACAATTATTGAAACAACAGTGATATAAAATATCAATGCAGTAATTATTGAACCAATAAAATAAAATACTGAACAGTAATTACTGTAACCATTATTGAGTAATGCCTTCTTACGTAAGAGTCAATAATTGGTGCAATACCGTGTGCTACTGTGCAACAACGCGTATTACTTTACTTTACCCACCGGGTATTCCAACAGTGTTAACAGTAACGACTACGCCGTTATTTATAAAAAACTTTAATTTGTCGTTTTCTTCATCCGACAGTTATTTTGTTACGGGGCCCACAAAAGGCTGCGCCGTCGTACGAATATTCCCCGACAGAAAGAATATTCCACGACCAAACGAATATTCCCCGACAACAATGAGTATTTTATAACCACTTGCTTATTTTGAAAAAAATTCCATATTTCACCCTTAATTTTAACCTTTTATCAATTTAACCCTTTACTGAATTGTAATTATAAGAAAAATTGAATACTTTTATTTCATAAAATTCGGGGTCTTACAATCTCCCCTCCTTATGAAATTTCGTCCCCGAAATTTACGTACCTGGTATTTTGAAAAGTTGAGAATACCTTACTTTCATTTCAGATTCTATCTCCCGAGTCATTATGATTTCTCCATTACTCATCTCCCGTGATAACTTCATTTGCATTCCTCATTTGTTGGGAAGTCATGACAACCGCTATCCCTCGAACTACTCGGCTTTGACTTGTCTGGGGCAGCATTTGGCGTCATCACTATCGTTGGAATATACTTTTCTATAGGGCATATTCCTCCCTCAACTGCCTCTTCGTACTCCTGATTCATGATCTGAATCATCAATCTTCGATCCATATCAAATTCAGGTTGACCGTTCTGTACAGGATAATTCAAAACTCGATGTTGAGTTCTCCCAATTGCTTTCCAAAAAGAGAAATTCATATCATCTATTTTAGCCTTCTTAGATCGGACATCTCTTTCCACAATATCCACGTGTCGTGTGGCTTTTACCCATGCATCACTTATTCTCACTCGTTCAGTTTTTTCTTCTTTCAGCTCAGATTCCATCTTTATCATCTTATACTCTGCCAAAGAATGCTTCTGTTCAAGCATCACATATCGGGTAACACATGCTTGAATTGTTGCATCCTTTTGCTCCACGACTGCCTGCAATTCTTCAGCCTGCTCTTCTAACTCATGAATACGATTTTGCAATTCTACATTTTGATCATAAAATACCTCTAATAAACTCTCCTCAGGTACCTCTTCTTCCACTTCTTCCTCACTCTCAGCTGTTACTTCTGCGACTATCTCGGGTGCAACTATCAATTCTTCACTCACCACATGGATATCTCTAATTCCTTCTTCGTCTGTCATCACATTAGTGATTAGAGGTATCCCAACAGTCTCATTCACTCCATTGTTAGCATTCTCAGCTGCCATTCTCAAATACTGCCATAAAACAAGGGTTAATTAAGCAAATTAACATATCACATAATATCCGTATATTATGACCAACCAATAATTAAGCTTAGGTAGGACATACTAGCGAAGGATTTACTCATCTCTCCCCTCCTAGTTCTATTCCCCGATCTCCGCCAGAGATCATATCCCTAAGCTCTGATACCAACTGTGACAACCCCAAAATAGGTCCATTCCATCCAACCCATTCTGAGTCGCCAAATACATGGTACAGAAAATAACTACAACTTTATTACAACAATTGTCGTGCAAAATACAACAACACATATACTGTGAGTTTGTATACAAATATATATCAACTGTGACTTATGTCCCAACCGTGGGCAACACCTCATACTGACACCTTACATAAAGGTATAATCGAAAACTGTTTTTGAAATTAGAATCTTTGGGAAGTGCTCAAGGAAACCTTCGTACATGGGAGGCCATGCGTCTAGGTTATTATAGATATCATATGGCCACAGAATTATCCTTGGTTGACCCAATAGACCCCAAAGAAAAACAATTGTTGTATCCAAACAATCCTTGGATACCTATTCTTGATGATGACATGGTTTAATTCTCGCTAATCAATACAAAGTCGCATACTCCCGTCTTTCTTCTTTACGAATAAAACAGGAGCACCCCAAGGAGATGTACTAGGACGAATGAAACAGATGTCTAATAATTCCTGTAGTTGGACTTTTAACTCCTGAAGTTCAATAGGAGCCATTCGATATGGGGTTTTAGAAATGGGTTTTGTATCCGGTTCAAGGTCAATAAAGAATTCAACATCACGTTCTGGGGGTAGACCGGGAAGTTCTTCTGGAAATACATCAGGAAATTCTTTAACAACAGAAATATTATCCAAATTTGACTTGTCTCTGTTCAAATCCATAACATGGGCTAAGAAAGCTTGGCATCCGTTTTTCAATAAACGAGTAGCTTTGTGGCTTGATATGATAGTGACTGATTTTAGTGGTTTAGTTGTTTGAATTTATATGACAGGTTGGTTAGGAATATGAAAACTAACAACCTTACGAAAACAATCAATTTTGGCATGATGAGTGGTTAACCAATCAATTACTAAAATCATATCAAAAGAAAGTATCTTTAAAGAGATAAGATCAACAGGTAATTTGATAGTGCCAACTTGGATCATGCAAGATTTATAAACTGTAGATGTAACGAAGGTTTCAGCCAACGGAGTTTCAACAGATAAATCAAAGTCTAATTTCTCCGGAGTCAAGTTTAAATGTTGAGCACAAGCAGGAGAGATAAAAGAATGGGTAGAACCGGTATCTAATAAGGTATAAACTTCGCAAGAATTCAAGATTAGCTTACCCGTGATCACTTCGTTTGGGTTCCTCACGTTTTGGCCAGTCACGACAAACACTCTTCCAGGAACCGTTGATTTTGACTTATCCGGGACAGCCCTTGGAATCACCACTCCCGCTGAACTTGGTTTCGCTATAGTACAATCTCGAGCGATGTGGCCTTCCTTCCTACAGTTGTAACATACCTTGGATTGTTGTGGACAGTTTGGGCTAATATGTCCCTCCTTCCCGCATTTGTAACATCTAACTGGCGGTCGTTCTCCTCCCCTAAAATTTGTTGTTGGTGTTGGTGCTGCTGCTGATGTCTTCCCGTCGTTGTTGAATCTTCTTTTCTGAAATTTTCACTTGAGTCACATCTTCTATTATCATGGCCACGATTACCACCTGAGTGGTTACCGCCTTTGTCCGTATTCTTCCTTCCTCGCTGGTTATCATCGTTCTGATGACTGCTGTCACTGATATGACCCTGGTTGTGGTCCCTCGATTGAGTATACTCAGTATCTCGCTCTAACAACTGAACCCTGTTTACAACATCTGAATATAAAGAAAATTTATGAAATATAAGGTATTGACGAATCTCGGGTTTTAAACCTCTCAGAAACATCTGCGTCATACGTTCCTCATTCTCCACCAAATGCGGTGCAAACCTGGACAACTCTGAAAACTTTGCCTCGTATTGAGACACCGTCATATTATTCTGTTCAAGTCTAATAAACTCTACCTCCTTCATATGACGAATACTTTCTGGAAAGTACTTGTCATTGAACAGTTTCTGAAATTTTTCCCAAGACATGTTGAGTGCATCTGGCTGAGTACGCTTCACAGATTCCCACCAGTAATCTGCTTCACCACGAAACATAAAGGTAGCGAATGGAACCTTTATGTTTCCCGTAGTGCAAAGATGAACAGGTGTTGAGATGAACATGACCAACTGGTGATATAAATGTATATTGATTGTTTTTACAGGGATAAAATATTGATGATGGACTCTTAAATATTAGAAGACAGTAGAATTCATCCTCTACGTGACTCTTCTAATGGATTGCTGTTTCCGCTGTATTTGTTGATCTAAAATTTGTTGTCTATTGTATTCTATCAGATTTTTCCCTGTTGAAGACTAACGATAATTTGTTGTATATTATCTTAGTCATAATATTCTTTACTGGGCTAGTTGAGCTCACCCTTTTCCTTTTTGTTTCATTTTTTCTTCTCAGGAGGTGAGAACATAGCAGGATCGAGTCAGGGTATGGAGTGAGATTTCTAGGAAGATGTTTTAGCAGTCCTCACTATTTCTGTAAAATAGTGTTTGAATAATTGTAATGAGGACTTATTTGCGTGTGGATATTGTCTAGACGACAATATTTGTATTTAAACTCACAGTATGTATTGTCGTATTTCACACGACATTTATATTATTGAAGTTGTAGTTTACTTTATGTACCATGTATTTGGCGACTCAGAATGGGTGTTGTATACCTGTTTTGGGGGCGTCACATTACAGGTCAAGTCTGCTAATATTTTCCTATAAATAGAGGGCTAAGTTAGAATTGAAAATCACACCAGAAACAAGTTTTTTCTCTTTCTCTCTCTAGATTATTGAGTGTATTTTGTGAGTATTTAGATACTTTGTGAGTTTCTATTCATCAGTGCAAGTTTTCTTCAGCCTTATACCGATATTTCGATCAGAAGTATTGATATTTTGAGGTAAGAGATGTTATTTTCATCATATATGATATTATTTATTTAATACCATTATGCCGAAGTATTGATTTGAGTTTTTATCAAATTTGGAACTTTTTGTGTCGGGGTTACTATTCACGTATACGACACTATTCACGAATACGACACTATTCACCGAAAAATGAAATTTTCTTCTTTTTGTCCAAGATGTCTATTATGGTTACTATCTTTGATTGTATCCATGTTTTGATCTTTATTTTTGAATTCTGCTACAAAATTGGTATTTATAAAGTATTATTGATCTTAGATAAACTGTTATACGAATTCCTACTATTTGTCCTTCCGTTTCACTGGATTCGTTTTATTTAAAATATTTTTCATCATCCTCAGTCCTAAATGATGATATTACTAAATATCTTCGGCCTGTAGTGCAAAGATAAATGATTAACTGATGAATATCTTTGGCCCGTAGTGCAAAGATGAACATGTGTTGAGATGAACATGACTAATTGGTGATACAAATGAATATCTTTGGTCTGTAGTGCAAAGATGAATATTTGATTAAAGATGTATATTGATTGTTGTTACAGGGATAAAATATTGATGATGGACTTTTAAATCTTAGAAGATAATAGAACTCATTCTCTACTTGACTCTTCTAATGGATTGTTGTTTCCGCTGCAGTTGTTGATCTAAAACTTGTTGGCTATTATATTTTATCAAATTTTTTCCTGTTGAAGACTAACGATAATTTGTTGTATATTATCTTAGTCAAAATATTCTTTACTGGGCTAGTTGAGCTCACCTTTTTCCTTTTTGTTCCATTTTTCTTAGGAGGTGAGAACATAGCAGGAACTAATCGGGGTACGGAGTGATGGTTTTATAAAGATGTTTTAGCAGTCCTCACTATTTCTGTAAAATTGTGTTTGAATAATTGTAACGAGGACTTATTTGAGTGTGGATATTGTCTAGAAGATAATATTTGTATTTAAACTCACAATATGTGTTGTCATATTTTGTACGACAATTGTATTATTGAAGTTGTAGTTTGCTTTCTATAACATGTATTTGGCGACTCAAAATGGGTGTTGTATACCTATTTTGGGGGCGTCACAATATCTTTTGTATTCATGAAGAGAACTTCTGTTATTCCATTTCTTTATTATTCTGTTGCAATAACCTGTATACGCGGAATACCCTATACGTGGTGACATTCTTCTATTATTATGTCTTTATTATTCTGTTGGAACATCCTGTCTGTGCTATATGCCGGACCTGGTTCCGTTTTTATTATTTTGTCTTTATTATTCCGTTGGAACATCTTGTATGTGCTTTACGCCGGACCTGGTTTGTCTTTATTATTTCATTCTTTATTATTCTGTTGGAACATCCTGTCGGTATGATTTTCACCTGACCTGGTTCCATTATTATTATTCTGTTGGAACAACCTGCCTATGCGAAGTACCGCATGCATGGTGATTTCTGTTGTTATTCTATTCCTTATTATTCATAGTTGGTTAAAATTTTGACTTCTATTGTGATGCCCCCAAAATTAGGTATACATCACCCATCTTGAGTCGTCAGATACATGGTACAGAATTCAAATACAACTTACTAATACCACTGTCGTGTATAATACGACAAAATACAACTGTGAGTTTGAATACAATAATTGTCTACTAGAGATCATACAAACTCAAAAGGAGTCCTCAATACAATTATTGTCACACTATTTAACAGAATAATGAGGACTACTAATACTATTCTCTGGTCCATCACACCGTTCCCCGACTCGTTCCAGCTATATTCTCATTTCCTGAAGAGAACAGTGAAAGAAAGGGTGAGCTCAACTAGCCCAGTAAGAAATATTATGACTAAGATAATGCAGAATAAATTATCATTAGCCTTCAACAGTGTTAAACTGATAAAATATAATAAACATCAAGTTTAACTGCAGCAGAATCAGCAATCCATTAAAAGAGTCAAGTAGAAAATAAAATCTACTATCTTTTATGATTTAAAAGGTTTTTCATCACTGTTATAGCTGAGACTCAGCTTAATAAATATTCCACATCATCAAATCACCCCTGCACTACGGCCAAGGATATTTTTTAGTATCACGACCACAATTATTCATGCACTACGGCCAAGAATATTTGTGTATTCATTAATGGTCATGATCATGCCAACAACTGTCCATCAATGCACTACGGGCCAATGAGGATTTTTAATTTTTACATCATTTATAATATTACGGTCATGATTACACCGAATAATCCCTGGTCATAATCATACCAAGTCCATCTATGCACTACAGGCCACAGATGACTTTCAACAAAATATAAACATGAGGATGATGACAATGATATAAGAATTCAATAAAACAAGTTTAAGAATTATTTTATCCAGGAATTATTAACGTCCAAATTGTCAACACGATAATGTTTTGTGGTGTAAAATTCAAGAATGCTCAGAAGAATATTTTCATGAAAAGATACTGGATGAAGCGCAAATATCAAGGATATTCCACTAATTTCATGGAGTATAGAAGTCAAAGTTTTATCCAACTGAGTATAATAAAGAATGGAATAACAAAAGAAATCACCATGCATGCGATAGACCGCACAGACAGGTTATTCCAGCAGAATAATAATAACGGAACCAGGTCAGGTGAAATTCACACCGACAGGATGTTCTAACATAATAATAAATAATGGAACCAGGTCCGGCGTAAAACACACAGACAGGATATTCCAACAGAATAATAAAGAATAGAACCAGGTCCGACGTAAAACACACAGACGGGATGTTCCAACAGAATAATAATAAAGACGAAACCAGGTCCGGCGTATAGCACAGACAGGATATTCCGACAGAAATATAAAGACAGAATAGTAAATGGATGTCACCAAGTATAGGGTATTCCGCGTATACAGGTTATTCCAACAGAATAATAATGAATGGAATAACATAAGGATTTCACCAAGTATAGGGTATACCGCGTATACAGGTCATGTATAGGGTATGCCACTTTTACAGGTTATTCCAACAGAATAACAAAGAATGGAATAACATAAGTTCTCTTCAAGAAGAAAGAATAATACCCCTTACCTTATTAGGAGATTGAATACTGCAGTAGTGTAGTAACCGAATACTCTTCTTATTTCTCTCTTACTCTCTCTATACTTTCTCTCTCTATAGCTTGAACGAATTCGTGAAAAATAATGAAGCCCTAGGCCTCTATTTATAGAAGATTTATTACTATTTACGAAAGTATTTACTATTTACGAAGGTAATTACTATTGACGAAGGTAATTACTATTGACGAAGGTAATTACTATTTACGAAGGTAATTACTATTGACGAAGGTAATTACTATTTATGAAAGAGACTCTTAGATGATGACACATGGCCCCCCCATAAATAATTAAACTTATCACAAACGTCTAATAATAGACTCTTTATATACATCAAGGATTGAATAAAAATTACCAGAAATCATTTTATTTTTAATCAACACATATTTAATCTTTCAACAATTATTAATCATTTATAACTTGTCGTCTCAATTATTGTTTAAATAATATAATATATTATACAGATGATACTGTGACAATAATTGAATCAATAATATAAGAGATATGATGCAGTAATTACCGTAGCAATAATTGAGCATAGCTGAGTGACTTCTCAAGTAAGCATCAATAATCAAAACCGTGTGCTACTATGCAGCAACGCGTATTACTGTACTTTTACTACCGAGTAGTTCAACAGTTTTAACGGTAACACTTCCGCCGTTATTTTATAGAAAGATAATTTTGTCGTTTTCTAACTACGACAATACTTTCGTTGTGGGGTCCACCAATGATTGTGCCGTCGTACGAATATTCCCCGACAAAAAAATATTCCCCGACCAAACGAATATTTTATAACAACTTGCGTACTTTGCAAAATTTATAAATATTACCCACAACTATAACATTATATCAAATTTATTCTATAATATTCAAAAATAATAATTATAAAAATTCATCTTTATTTATAAAAACCGGGGTCTTACATCTATACACCATGAAATTAGTGAAATATTCTTGATATTTGCGCTTCATCCAATATTTTTCATGAAAATATTCTTCTTAGAAATCTTGAATTTTACTCTACAAAGCAGTATCATGTTGACAATTTGGACGTTATTAGTTCCTGAATAACTTAATTCTTGAACTTATTTTATTGAATTTTTATATCATTGTCATCATCCTCATGTTTATGTTTTTTGAAAGTCATCTGTGGCTTGTAAAGCATGAATGGACTTGGTATGATTATGACCAGAGATTATTCGGTGTAATCATAACCGTAATGTTACAAATGATATGAAAAAAGTTCTCATTGGCCCGTAGTGCATTGATGGACAGTTTTTGGTAAGATTATGGATATGGATTCTCTTTGGCCGTAGTGCAAAGATGAATTGTTTTATGTCATGATCAGGACCGTTGATGAAAACATGATTATCTTTAGCTGTAGTGCATGGATAATTCGTGGTCGTGATACTAAAGAATATCCTTGGCCTGTAGTGCAGGGATGATTTGATGATATGGATTATTTATTAAGCTGAGTCTCAGCGATAAAAGTCATGAAAAACCTTTAAAATCATAGAAGATAGTAGATTTTATTTTCTACTTGACTCTTCTAATGGATTGCTTGTTCCGCTGCAGTTAAACTTGATGTTTATTATATTGTATCAGTTTAACATTATTGAAGACTAAAGATAATTTATTCTGCATTATCTTGGTCATAATATTTCTTACTGGGCTAGTTGAGCTCACCATTTCTTTCACTGTTCTCTTCAGGAAATGTGAACGTAGCTGGGACTAGTCGAAAAAAAGAGTGATGGTCCTAGATGTTTACATTAGTAGTCCTCACTATTCTGTGAAATAGTGTGATAATAATTATAATGAAGTCTCCTTTTGAGTTTGTATACTCTCTATTAGACAATATTTGTATTCAAACTCACAGTTTATGTTTTGTCGTATTGTACACGACAGTTGTATAAATGAAGTTGTATTTGAATTCTGTACCATGTAAGTAGCGACCCAAGATGGGTGACGTATACCTAATTTTGGGGGCGTTACAGTTGGTATCAAAGCTTAGGGATATGATCCCTGGCTAGGATGTGAGAATAGAACTAGGAGGGGAGAGACAGGGAATTTCTTCGCTAATATGACATACCTAAGTTTATTTGATATTTAATTTGTCTGTCAGAGTATATGGATAATATGTTACATGTCAATTAACCCTTGTTTTGTGGCAGTGTTTGGAAATGGCAGCTGAAAATGTTCATAATGGAGTGAATGTGACCGTTGAGACATCTTTAGTCACTAATCAGGTTAATGCGGTGTCAGACGAAGAACAAATTAGAGATATCTACGTGGTGAATGAAGAATTAATAGTTGCACGCGAGCTAGTTGCAGAGGTAGCAGCTGAGAGTGAGGAAGAAGAGGAAAAAGAGGAAACTGAGGAGAATTGGTTAGAAGAATTTTATGATCAAAATTTAGCATTACAAAATCGTGCTCATGAGTTAGAAGAGCAGGTTGAAGAACGGCAGGCGGTCGTGGAGCAAAGAGATGTAACAATTCAAAATTGTGTTACCCGATGTGCCATGCTTGAACAGAAGCACTCTTTGGCAGAGTATAAGATATTAGAGCTGGAATCTGAGAATGCTATGATCAAAGTTCTGATGAAAGCAGAAACAAATGAACGAAGGAGAATAGATGACGCATGGGTAAAAGTCGCGCGACGTGTAGATATTGTAGAAAAAGACGTCCGATCCAATAAAGCCAAAATAGATGAAATGAATTTTTCTTTTTGGACAACAATTGGGAGAATCCAACATCGAATTCAGAATTACCTTGTGCATAGCGGTCAACCCCAATTCGATATGGTTCGGAGAATACTGATTCAAATCATGGATCAGGAATGGGACGAAGCACTTAAGGGTGGAATGTACCCTATAGCAAAGTCAAATCCAGTAGTTTAAGTTTGAGCGTTTGTCGAGGAACCCGAACGAAGTTATTACGGGTAAGTTAATGATAAACTCTTGCGAAGTTTATACCTTATTAGATACCAATTTTATCCACTCTTTTATTTCACCTAGTTGTGTTCAATGTTTGAGTTTAACTTTGGAGATGTTAGACTTTTATATATCTATTTAAACTCAGTTCAGAGAAACCTTCGTTACCTCCACTATTTATAAATCTTGCTTAAATCAACACTTTCACGTTACGTGTCGATCTTGTCTCTTTGAAAATACTTGCCTTTGTTGCGATTTTAGGAATCGATTGGTTAACTACTCATCATGCTTTTTGTAAGGTTGTTAGCTTTCATACTCCTAACCAACCTGTTATGCGAATTCAAAGTAATCAAACCACTAAAGTCAATCATTGTCATATCAAGCCATAAGTAAAGAGCCCCGGTACTTTCATTGTTGACTTCCTTGAGTGGAATGCACCGAAGCCAGACTTTCTGTAAGCGACGTCGTGAATGACGATGACAAGTTGATAGGTATCAATGTGACGTTGTAATATTTCTATTGTTAATAAATTTCCTGACGTATTCTTGAAGTCTTCTTAGCCTACCCCTGGAGCGTGAAATCGAATTTTGTATTGACCCCAGTACAAAACCCATTTCTAAAACCCTCAAATATTTCTTCAACTAAAACGAAAGTATAACGTGCCAAATACGTTGGCTCGAGCTGTTGAAGATTACGATCGTACCATTCAATACCATCGTGGGAAAGCAAACGTGGTAGCTGATGCGTTGAGTAGAAGATCGTATGTGTTTACGAGTGCGATGTTGTTAACACAAAGGCCCATTTCGTACGACTTACAAATGATGAAGATAGAGTTAAAGACTCTAGGAACCCAAGTGAAGATAACGAATATACGAGTAGAATCGACTTTAATTGATAAAGTTAAAGCCGCTCAAGCTACATACTCAGAGCTGATAAATGTGAAGAAGAAGGTTCAACAGGGCGTTATTCTAGAAGTAAGAATCGACGAAGAGAGAAAATCTTAACCCTCGATTTAATTGGCCCATTTAAAATCCTCGATCGAGTAGGAACTGTGGCCTATAGACTCGTTTTATCGCCAATTATGTCGCGTGTTCGTAACATTTTTCACGTATCGATGTTACGTAATTATGTGGACGACCTGAACCATATTATTAAATTAGAACTAGACAATATAGCAAAAGATTTAACGTATGAGGATATACGTGTTAAAATCTTGGATAAGAAGAATTATATTTAACACTCAAAGGTTATACCTCAAGAGTTAGAATTTGAAATGAAGTCGAGGTATCCTCACCTGTTCAGCATACCAAGATTGTGAATAAAGATTTAATTTCATAAGGAGGGGAGATTGTGAGACCCCAGATTTTATGAATAAAGATTTAATTTTCTCGATTTTTTTTTAATATTATGGTGTGGATTTGAGATTATGTTATAGTTGTGGGTAGTATTTATAAATTTTACAAAGTATGCAAGTTGTCATATTATATTCGATTGGTCGGGGAATATTCTTTTTGTCGGGGAATATTCGTACAACGGCACAATCATTGGTGGACCCCACAACGGAATTATTGTCGGATTGAGAAAACGACAAAAATACTTTATGAAAATAACGGCGGAAGTTTTACCGTTAATTGTTGAAAAGTACAGTAATACGCGTGATTGCATAGTAGCACACGGTATTAATTATTGATGCTTACGTGATAAATCACTCAGTTTTATTGGTATTATTAATGTAATAATACAGAAAATCTTTTTATATAAAACACAATACTTTTATAAAGTTATTCTATAAATAGAATATATTATATTCTATTATGCATAGTGTTTTGTATAGTAAAATCTTTTTTAATAAAACAGAATACTTTTATAAAGTTATCTGTTTTATTAGACAATAATTAGAATATATTATATTTTATTATGCATAGTGTTTGCATAGTATTTGCATAGTAAAATCTTTTGTAAAGTTATTCGTTTTATTAGATTATAAATAGAATATATTATATTTTATTTAAAAGATTTTGCTTTAATTATGGACCGTCAGATTAAAGTAAATCAATTTGGACCGTTCATGGATTAGTTACTATGCATTCCATTTTCCTATAAATAGATGCTCATTCCTTCATTATTTTCTTACGAATTCACTGAACTCTAGAGAGATAAACTATAGAGAGAGACTATAGAGAGATAGAAGAAAAGTATTCTGCTACTTAACTACTTTTATATTCAGTTTCTTTTACGGTAAGGGGTATTATTTCTTTTGTATTCATGAAGAAAACTTCTGTCATTACATTTCTTTATTATTCTGTTGGAATAACCTGTATACGCGGAATACCCTATACGTGGTGACATTCTTCTATTATTCTGTCTTTATTATTCCGTTGGAACATCCTGTCTGTGCTATACGCCGGACCTGGTTTCGTTTTTATTATCCTGTCTTTATTATTCCGTTGAAACATCTTGTCTGTGCTTTACGCCGGACCTGGTTCCGTCTTTATTATTTCATTCTTTATTATTCTGTTGGAACATCCCGTCGGTGTGATTTTCACTTGACTGTTGGAATAACCAGTCTATGCGAAGTACCGCATGCATGGGGATTTCTGTTGTTATTCCATTCCTTATTATTCTCAGTTGGTTAAAATTTTGACTTCTATACTCCATGAAATTAGTGGAATATCCTTGATATTTGCGCTTCATCCAGTATTGCAGGAATTGTTAGACATTGGTTTCATTCATCCTAGTACGTCTCCTTGGGGTGCTCCTGTTCTATTCGTGAAGAAGAAAGATGGGAGTATGCGACTTTGTATTGATTATCGGGAGTTGAATCATGCCACCATCAAAAATAGGTACCCATTGCCACGTATTGATGACCTGTTTGATCAGTTACAAGGAGCACAATTTTTTTCAAAGATCGATCTTCGTTCTGGATATCATTAGCTGAAGGTTAAAACTGAGGATATTCCAAAGACTGCCTTCAAAACTCAGTACGGGCATTATGAATTCTTAGTCATGTCTTTTGGATTAACTAATGCTCCTGCAGCCTTCATGGATATGATGAACCGAGTATTCAAGGAATATTTGGATCACTTTGTGGTCGTCTTTATTGATGACATCCTTATTTATTCCAAAAGTCGTGAAGATCATGAGCAATACTTGAGGCTGAGGAAGTAGCATTCCTTGGGCACGTAGTATCAAGTCATGGAATATCCGTTGACCCGGCAAAGATTGAAGCAATTCAAAGCTGGGAGCAACCCAAATTAGTGACCGAAGTACGTAGCATTCTCGGTTTAGCTGGTTATTATTGGAGATTCGTGGAAGAATTTTCTCGAATCGCTACTCCATTAACTCAGCTGACTCAAAAAGCTACAAAGTTCGGTTGGAGCGAGGAATGTGAGAAGAGTTTTTAAGAACTCAAAAGGAGACTCATTTCAGCACTTGTTCTGACAATACCATCTGGTTCGGAGGGATTTGTCATCTACAGTGATGCTTCGGGCAAAGGGTTAGGATGTGTTCTCATGCAACATGGAAAATTCATAGCCTATGCCTCAAGAAAACTCAAAAAATATGAGAGGAATTATCCTACTCATGATCTAGAGTTGGCAGCTGTTGTCTTCACACTTAAAATTTGGAGGCATTACTTGTATGGAGAGAAAGTGGAGATCTTTACGGATCATAAAAGCCTCAAATATTTCTTCACTCAAAAGGAACTCAACATGCGACAACGAAGTTGGATTGAACTGTTGAAAGATTATGATCATATCATCCAATACCATCCTGGAAAAGCGAACGTGGTAGCTAACGTGTAACACCCCAATCCCACATCGAAAGATAGAGGGAAAATTTGTCTGCATATAAGGAATTAAGTAACTACCAATAGTACCTTCAAGTCATGACCTTTTGGGAGCCTGTGGTGGGCTAGATGACCCAAGAAGATACTATTGGGCCAGTGGTTTGTGGCCTTATTTGGATGGATTTGATTCGATTTGGACTTGGGATTTGACCCAAGATTTATTCCGGATTCGGGATTTGACCCGGGTTGTTTCATAACGCATTAAGTAGAAGATCATATACGGGTACGAGTGCAATATTCACAACACAAAAGCCCATTTTGTGTGACTTGCAAAGGATGGAGATAGATTTAAAGACTCCAGGGACCCATATGATGATGGCGAATATAAGAGTAGAACCGACTTTAATCGATAAAGTTAAAGCTGCTCAAGCTACAGACCTGGAGCTAATGCGTATGAAAAAGAAAATGCAAGAATGTGCTATGCCGGAAGCAAGAATCGATGAGGAAGGAATACTTCGAGTCAACTCCAGACTTTGTGTTCCTAACGACCCTGATTTAAAGTATAAAATCATGATGGAGGCTCACAACACATAGTTTATAATCCATCCTGGGTGTACCAAAATGTATCGTGATCTTCGACATACATTTTGGTGGTGCAATATGAAGAAAGAGATAGCAGAGTTTATCTCAAGGTGTTTAACTTGTCAACGAGTCAAGGCAGAGCATCAAGTACAAAAAGGTCCATTGCAACCACTTAAAATTCCAGAATGGAAGTGGGAGCACATTACCATGGATTTCGTTACCGGTCTTCCCAAAGTTTCTCAAGGCATAGATGCGATTTGGGTCATTGTTGATAGATTGACCAAGTCTGCTCATTTCTTACCGATACGAGAAACTTATACACTTGAACGTCTTGCTCATATGTACATAAACGAGGTTGTAAGATTGCATGGTATGCCAGTACCCATAGTTTCTGATCGAGACCCAAGATTCACTTCAAGATTTTGGGTTAGTTTGCAAAAAGCTATGGGCACGGATTTACGATTTAGCTCGGCATATCATCCTCAGACGGACGGGCAGTCGGAGAGGACAATTCAAAATCTTAAAGATCTATCAAGACTCTGTGTCCTTGACTTCAAGGAAAGTTGGGACACGTTCTTACCATTGGTGGAGTTTTCCTACAACAACAGTTATCAAACAAGTATTGGCATGGCTCCATTCGAGGCGTTGTATGGAAGAAAGTGTCGTTCTCCACTATGCTGGGATGAGGTGGGTGAAACAACATTGTTGGGACCAGAGTTGGTACGTATGACTACGAAAAAGGTTCAAATGATCCGACAACGAATAAAAACCTCACAAGATCGACAAAAGATTTATGTTGATCTTCATCGAAAGGACGTAGAATTCAATATTGGAGATCATGTGTTGTTACGTGTTGCTCCATGGAAAGGAGTTACAAGATTTGGAAAGAGAGGAAAGCTCAATCCTCGATTCATTGGCCCATTTTTAATCCTCGATCGAGTAGGAACTGTGGCCTATAGACTTGCGTTACCGCCAAGTATGTCTCGTGTTCATAAAGAGGAAGATTTAACGTATAAAGAGGTTCCTGTTAAAATCTTGGATAAGAAGGAACATATTCTACGCTCCAAGGTTATTCCGCAAGTCAAAGTTTTGTGGAGAAACCACGATGTTGAGGAAATGACTTGGGAATTAGAATCTGAAATGAAATCAAAGTATCCTCACCTCTTCGATATACCAGGTACACACCCTAATTTCGAGGACGAAATTTCATAAGAAGGGGAGGTTGTAAGACCCCAACTTTTTGAATAAAGATTAAATTTTCTCGAAATATATTTTTGAATATTATGGTGTGGATTTCATATAATGTTATAGTTGTGGGTAATATTTACAAATTTTGTAAAGTACGCAAGTTGTTATATAATATTCGATTGGTCGGGGAATATTCATTTTAACAGAAAATATTCGTACAACGACACAATCATTGGTGGACCCCCACAACGGAATTATTGTCGGATTAAGAAAACGACAAAAATACTTTATGAAAATAACGGTGTAAGTTTTACCGTTAACTGTTGAAACACCAGGTGTTAAAAGTACAGTAATACGTGTGGTTGCATAGTAGTACACGGTATTGATTGTTGATGCTTATGTGAGAAGTCACTCAGTTATACTCAATTATTGCTGGAGTAATTGCTGTATCATATCTATCATATTATGGATTCAATTATGGTCAGTATCGTCTGCATAAAATGTTTTTTTATTAAATCAATACTTGAGATGACAAAGTTATTCATATTATAAACTGCAATATTTACAATGTCTAGAAGTTCTGTCAAGGAGAGGTTTGGTCACCTAATTGCGCGCCAATAGGGAGAAATCCTTATTGGAAAGCCCCCTCTTTCCTGGGAACGACCTGGTTGATAAATATTGTGAGTTATAATATTAATGATGAATGTTGTTCGGAGTTGAATTTGAAGACGTGGACGTGATATTTGAGTTCGGAACGACTAAATTAGTAAAAATAGTCTATAAACACAAAATTTTCTGGGATTCACTATTTGGTCAAAAAGTCAACAGTTGACTTTTTTGGGAAAAGTCAAACTTTGAAATTTGAAAATTTATATTTTTGATAAAAATAGTTTCATTATGTTGGAATTGTTTGTGTTAGTGAAAATCGATATTTATTCCGATGATAATTGATGTCTAGGGGTTATATTGATAAATCAGGTAAATTATCAGATAAATGAGCAATTAATTGCTACTAATTCACATGCTTATATAACTATTTGTTCACATATGTGTACTATTGAATCACATTATTTACTATTAGGAGAGTTGGTGCAAGATTGATAATACTTGCATGACTAAGTTAAAAATTGAGGTATAGATGGAGGTACTATATTGTAATTCGTATTTTTTCACATGATTATACTATTGATTCACATTATTGAACTATTGATTCACATTATTTACTATTAGGAGAGTTGGTGCAAGATTGATAATACTTGCAGGACTAAATTAAAAATGAAAGAAAAATTGGAGGTATTATACTGTAATTTTTGAGCCCCAAAACGTGCAATTATCGAAACTATATTTTTTTATAAATAGAAGCTCATTCTTCCTTCATTTCTCACCAATTCACAAAAGCTTTAGAGCGATTATTATAAAGAGAAATTATAGAGAGAAAGAAGAAGAGAAATCTGCTACTCACTATTCCAGTATCCAGTTTTTCCAAAGAAGGGAGTATTATTTCTTTCTTATATGTGAAGAGAACTTCTGTTATTCTATTCTTATTATTTTGTTGGAATAACCTATATACGCGGGCTACCCTATACTTGGTTAAATTCTTCTGTTGTTCCATTCTTTATCATTCTGTTAGAACATTCTGTCTGTGCGTTCTACGCCGGACCTGGTTCCGTCTTTATTATTCTGTTGGAATATATTGTCTGTGCGTTCTACGCCGGACCTGATTTCTTTTTTATCATTCTGTTAGAACATCCTGTCTGTGCGTTCTACGCCGGACCTGATTCCGTCTTTATTATTCTGTTGGAATATACTGTCTGTGCGTTCTACGCCGGACCTGATTCCGTCTTTATTATTATGTTGGAATATTCTGTCTGTGCATTTTACGCCGGACCTGATTCCGTTATTTATTATTTTGTTGGAATAACCTGCATGTGCGGTCTATTGCATGCTTGGTGATTTCTTTTGTTATTCCATTCCTTATTATACTTAGTTGTTTAAAGTTTTGACTTCTATACTCCATGAAATTAGTGGAGTATCCTTGATATTTGCGCTTCATCCAGTATCTTTTCATACAAATATTCTTCTGAGCATTCTTGAATTTTACTCTACAATGCAGTATCATGTTGACAATTTGGACGTTATTAGTTCCTGGATAAAATAATTCTTGAACTTGTTTTATTGAATTCTTATATCATTGTCATCATCATCATGTTTATATTTTGTTGAAATTCATCTGTGGCCTATAGTGCATAGATGGACTTGGTATGATTATGACTAGGGATTATTCGGTGTAATCATGACCGTAATGTTACAAATGATGTGGAAAAAGTCCTCATTGGCCCGTAGTGCATTGATGGACAGTTGTTGGAATGATCATGACCATTATTAAATACACAAATATTCTTTACTCGTAGTGCATGGATAATTGTGGTCGTGATACTAAAGAATATCCTTGGCCGTAGTGCAGGGGTGATTCGATGATGTGGATTATTTATTAAGCTGAGTTGTAAGACCCCGAAATTTGTGAAATAAAAGTATTCAATTTTTCTTATAATTACTATTCAGTAAATGGTTAAATTGATAAAAGTTAAAGTTAAGGGTGATATATGAATTTTTTTTCAAAATACACAAGTTGATTATAAAATATTCATTGTTGTCGGGTAATATTCGTTTGGTCGTGGAATATTCTTTCTGTCGGGAAATATTCGTACGACGGCGCAGCCATTTGTGGGCCCCATAATAGAATAACTGTTGGATGAAGAAAACGACAAAATTAAGTTTTTATAAATAACGGCATAATCGTTACCGTTAACACTGTTGGAATACCCAGTTGGTAAAATAAAGTAATACGCGTTGTTGCACAGTAGCACACGGTATTACACAGTATTTTTGAATTATTGATTCTTACGTAAGAAGGCACTACTCAATAATTGTTACAGTAATTACTGTTCAATACTTTATTTTATTGATTCAATAATTACTGCGTTGATATTTTATATTATTGTTGTTTCAATAATTATCACTGCACAATATTTCTCATTATTAGATCAATAATTCATATTATTTGAATAATATTATTAGATAGCATTATTGGCAATGTCTAGAAAGTTCTATCAAGGAGAGGTTTGGTCATCTAATTGCGCGCCAGTAAGGAGAAATTCTTATTGGAAAGCCCCCTCTTTCCTGGGAACGGCCTGGTTGTCATAATTGTGATTCTGTAATATTATTTGTGAATAATTAATTATTGATATATATGATAAGGAAATATTTATTTGATGTGGATATAAATGAAGGATTTATTTATGTGGTTATAAATGAAGGAATTAATGTTGAGGTATTTTATCAGTATTTTTGTCGGAATGAAGGTATTAAAAATTAAACCAGTATTTTTGAGATATATTACGTGAGTTATAATTTTTAATCCGATCGTTGAATCGTTGAAATTTTTGGATATGTTATACATATATAAGTTGAGTATATGTCCACAAATTTTGAACCGTTACAAATGAACGTATGATTTGTTATGAATTTTAAGAGGTGAATGGTTCATAAATTGTTAAAATATCCGGATTTAGCATTTTGGTAAAAATTCTAGAATTGAGTGGGCCCCACTTGTGGTTGGTGAAGAAATGTGCTAAATTTTATTTCAAATGTGGTGGGTGGGAATAGTAGCAGGTAAAGCCATCAGGTTGCAGGTCAAGTCTGCTAAAATTTTCTTATAAATAGAGGGCTAAGTTAGAATTGAAAATCACACTAGAAACATAAGCTTTCTCTCTTTCTCTCTCTAGATTATTGAGTGTATTTTGTGAGTATTTAGATACTTGGTGAGTTGATATTCATCAGTGCAAGTTTCCTTCAACGTCATATCTGATATCCAGTCAGAAGTGCTGCTCTTTTGAGGTAAGGGATAGTAAGGGATTTTAAGGGTTATTATGTTTTTCAGTTCGTACTTATTCTAACCTTCAGAAAATTCTGACAAAATTTGAAATGATATGTTGATGAGTTTTATTTATTGTGTCCAAAAATGGTGATTTTTGAATGTATAGATTAAGAGTAATGAATTTTTTGAGAAAATACTATTTTAAAAGTAACCTCTTATAACTCCTTATGGTTAACTCCAAAATTGATAAAATTTTTATTGGGAGTACATCTATATAATATCAGTGTACTCTGTGAATTTCAGAATTTTTGGATAAAAGTACAATTTATGATAAGTGTCTAAATATTCGGTGGTTTTGGCCATATGAAAAATAGTAAATAACTTTTAAAAATTCTAAGAAAAATATATGTTCAATATGGGACTATATTCTGCTAAATCCCAGAAAAGAAATATTTTTGGAACTGATTTGGTATTTTTCATGAAAATGGACTAGTTATGAATAAATGAGTTAAATATGTTATGTGAAGGAAGAAAATTGGAAAATATGATTTTATGGCTTGGGAATCATATATGTGGTATATGCAGATTTTTGATGAGGGTTTTGATTATTGGTGATGAAATCTTATAAGTTTGGCATTTTATGATGATTAAATGCATTATTTAGTAAAGTGTAAACAATTAAAATAAATTGTTTATAAGTTTAAGAAATGTTATTATTTCAATATCATTATACCGAAATATTGGTATGAATTTTATTGTGGAATTTCTACCTTTTTGTGTCAGGGTTACTATTCATGAGTTACTATTCATGAATTACTATTCACGAGTTACTATTCATGAATTACTATTCACGAGTTACTATTCACGAGTTACTATTCACGGGTACTATTCACTACAAAATTGGTTTCTTTTTCTAACTAAATTATAGTTGATTTATGAATATTACTCTGGAGATTAAAACTATATATTGATTATATTGATTTTATTATCATATATAACATTTTTATAACCCTGATGTTGAAATTCTCTTTCACTTGAGTATAAAGATGGGTAGATTATTGGTATGATCATGACTAGGGTTCTCTTTGGCCAGTAGTGAAAAGTTGAATTGTGACTGGTATGATCATGACCATTGAATTTATAATTGAATATCTTTAGCTTAAGGTGCAAAGGTGAATTGATCAACATGGTTATAATTATTGTTTATATAAATTCTGTAATGATATTATATTTCTTTGAGATATTAATATATTTGGCCTATAGTGCAAATATGAACTGTTAAGGAATATCTTTGGCCTGTAGTGCAAAGATGAACTGTTAATGAATATCTTTGGCCCGTAGTGCAAAGATAACCTGTTGTTGAATATCTTTGGCCAGTGGTGCGAAAATGAACTGTGGATGAATATCTTTGGCCGTAGTGCAAAGATGAATTTATTAGTATGATTATGAACATGAACTGTGATTGGGTATAACCATGATCTTTGATGTTTCAGGTAAAGACATGTAATGAAAATTATATTCGTCCTGGGTACGAAGAGGAATTTAGAATTACAATTATGATTATGAGATATTCATATAATTATGGAAAGGAACTGTTGATTGATGTTACAGGGATAAAACATTGTTGGTGGACTTTTAACATGGAGAAGATAATAGACTATATTGTCTATTTGACTCTTCTAATGGATTGCTCGTTCTGCTGCAACTATGGTTGAAATTTTTATCATCTACCATATGTTCTAAATCTCTTATTTGTTATTGATGAAGGCTATTGATAATTTAATTATCTTTAGTTATGATATTCTTTACTGAGCTAGTTGTGCTCACCCTTTTGCTTCACAATTCTTTTCAAGTAATAAAAGTGTAGCTGGGTCGAGCGGGGGTAACAAGGGAATAGAACGGTGGTCTCTAGCTGTGGAGTTCTCCCTTAACAGTATAGACAAGTGTGTTGTATACATCTTTTAGTAGTTATATTTGGCGAATCATATAGGGAGAGGCGAACCCAACGTTAGAAGGGTGTTTTGCCACTATCATACAAGATGTCTAATGACATACAACCTCGTGTTATCATAAGATAGGGTTGTGCTCATCCACTTGCTGAGTATATTTACGAGCACTTCCTATATAATCTTGGTGTTTGTTTGAAGTATAATTCTCAATTTGAGACAGTGGAGATAATGATAAATTAAGAGAAGACTCACCATTGGGAAGAATATGATAGTAATCTTCTCATTTTTCTTTGGGGTCTATTGGGTCAACCAAGGATAATTCTGTGGCTATATGATATCTATCATAACCTAGAAGCATGACCTCCCATGTATGAAAGTTTCCTTGAGCACTTTCTAAAGATTATAGTTTCTAAAACAGTTTTTGACTATACCTTTATGTAGGTATCACTGTGAGGTGCTGTCCACTGATGGGACATTTGTCATATTACGGTTGGGACATGAGTCACAATTGGTATATATTTGTATCATAACTCACAACATTTATATTGTTGTATTTTGCACAATAATTGTTGTAATAAAGTTGTAGTTGTTTTTTGTACCATGTATTTGGCGACTCAGAATGAGTTGGATGGAATGGACCTATTTTGGGGTTGTCATATGAGTCTCAGCGATAAAAGTGATGAAAAACCTTCTAAATCATAAAAGATAGTAGATTTTATTCTCTATTTGACTCTTTTAATAGATTGCTTGTTCCGCTGTAGTTAAACTTGATGGTTATTATATTGTATCAGTTTAACACTGATGAAGGCTAACGATAATATATTCTGCATTATCTTAGTCATAATATTTCCTACTGGGCTAGTTGAGCTCACCCTTTTACTTTTATTGTTTTCTTCAGGAAATGAGAACGTAGCAAGGACTAGTCGGAGAACGGAGTGACGGACTAGATGATAGCATTAGTAGTCCTCACTATTCTGTGAAATAGTGTAATAATAATTGTAATAAGGACTCCTTTTGAGTTTGTATAATCTCTTGTATACAATATTTGTATTCAAACTCACAGTTTATGTTTTGTCGTATTGTACACGACAGTTGTATTATTAAGTTGTATTTGAATTTATGTACCATGTAAGTGGCGACCCAAAATGGGTGATGTATACCTAATTTTGGGGGCGTCACAGTGACCAGGGATTATTCGGTGTAATCATGACCGTAATGTTACAAATGATGTGGTAAAAGTCCTCATTGGCCCGTAGTGCATTGATGGACAGTTGTTGGCATGATCATGACCATTAATGAATACACAAATATTCTTGGCCCGTAGTGCATGAATAATTGTGGTCGTGATACTAAAGAATATCCTTGGCCGTAGTGCAGGGGTGATTCGATGATGTGGAATATTTATTAAGCTGAGTCTCAGCGATAACAGTGATGAAAAACCTTTTAAATCATAAAAGATAGTAGATTTTATTTTCTACTTGACTCTTTTAATGGATTATTTGTTCCGCTACAGTTAAACTTGATGCCTATTATATTTTATCAGTTTAACATTATTGTAGACTAATGATAATTTATTCTGCATTATCTTAGTCATAATATTTCTTACTGGGCTAGTTGAGCTCACCGTTTCTTTCACTGTTCTCTTCAGGAAATGAGAATATAGCTGGGACGAGTCGGGGAACGGAGTGATGGTCCAGAGGATATCATTAGTAGTCCTCACTATTCTGTGATAATAATTGTAATGAGGACTCTTTTTGAGTTTGTATAATATCTAATAGACAATATTTGTATTTAAACTCACAGTTTATATTTTGTCGTATTGTACACGACAGTTGTATTAGTAAGTTGTATTTGAATTCTGTACCATGTATCTGGCGACCCAAGATAGGTGATGTATACCTAATTTTGGGGGCGTCACATAATATATATACGATCCGAATTTTATGCTCACCCCTTATCTAACTCACTTTGCTCACCCCTTTTAGCGACGGACCGGGCGACGATTCAGTCTGTCGCTATATATAGAACCGTCATCTTAGCTTTTAGCGACGGACAACATATAGCGACGGACAACATATAGCGACGGACCTAACATATAGCGATGGATCGAATCGTCGTCCGGTCCGTCGCTAAAGGGGGGTGAGCAATATGAGTTAGGTAAGGGGTGAGCTTAAGATCCGGACCGTATATATATATATATATATATATATATAATGATTCATAACATATATTTGTTACAGATTAAAAATTAGCATACACCATCTTTATCGCTTAATATAAGAATCAATATTGAGATTAAAACTGAAACATTCAAATCCGCTACTAATCGTCGTCCGTTACTAATAATAGCGGACGTGAATTTTTCATTTTTAATATCGACCGTTTGTTCATCTATTGGACATTAATGATGATATTTGTTCTAATATTGACCGATGATTCTTGTATTGGACGATAATGATAGTATTTGTCTATTTTTAATTCATAACAAGTATTTGTTATTGATTATTGTTCATATATATATATATATATATATATATATATATATATATATATATATAAAGGGAATATTAAAGTGCACATCCGTGTAACTTTTAAAGTTACACGATCTACGATCGTAATCACTTCACGATTTATGAATTTACTCTACTATCATAGACTAATTTACGATCGTAGGGTAAATTCACTATACTATCGTGGAGTGACTACTCTGTGACGACTGTGTACCTCAATTTTTACCTATATATAAATAGTATAGAACATAAAAAGGAGCAAAGTACTTTGACACCTAAATCACAGCTAATCTTTCTGATTCAGTTAGCATGGAGTTTATTTTTGAATAAATTGATTATTTGAAACACTCTATTGAATAATTGGCCAACTTACCTAAAAATGAACTTTATGCTAACAACTTCCTAATCTTCCCTTCCCTAGTGTCTGTTGCCCTAATTTGCCCCACGATCACCCTACTTCACCAGCCAAACACGCCCTCAAAATCTCAAAAAAACCACCTCATTCCCTCTTTAACATTAGAGATAGAATAGTGTTGCGAATTTGCTGTGAAACATAATATATATACACACGCATACATATAGAGAGAGAGAGAGAAAGGGAAAACGCCACCCTTATCAACCAAAAGACCCTAATTCGCCGCCGCGATGGATTCTTCTCAGATGCAGCAAGCTCAGCTAGCGGCGATTTTGGGACCTGATCCCGCCCCATTTGAAACCCTAATTTCTCACCTGATGGCCTCATCCAATGAGCAAAGATCGCAAGCCGAAATCATTTTCAATCTCTGCAAGCAAACCGATCCCAACTCGCTCGTTCTCAAACTCGCTCAGCTCCTCCAGTTCTCCCCTCATGTTGAAGCCCGAGCCATGTCCGCAATTCTACTCAGAAAGCAGTTGACTCGTGATGACTCGTACATATGGCCCCGGTTGTCTCCTTCAACTCAGTCATCGCTCAAATCGATCTTCCTTGCTTGCGTTCAACGCGAAGAAGCTAAGACTATAATTAAGAAGCTTTGCGATACTGTTTCGGAGCTCGCCTCCGGGATTTTACCGGACAATGGATGGCCGGAGCTATTGCCTTTTATGTTTCAATGCGTATCGTCCGATTCGCATAAGCTTCAGGAATCTGCATTTTTGATATTTGCCCAATTGTCTCAGTACATAGGTGAAACACTAATTCCCCACATAAAACACCTGCATACTGTGTTTTTACAGTGTTTGACTACTTCGTCGAGCTCGGATGTGAGGATTGCGGCGCTTAGTGCTGTTATTAATTTCATTCAGTGCTTGTCTAGCTCCAGCGACCGTGATCGTTTCCAGGATTTATTGCCTGCGATGATGAGTACTTTGACGGAAGCATTGAATTGTGGGCAGGAGCCAACAGCTCAAGAAGCTTTAGAATTGATGATTGAATTGGCTGGGACAGAACCAAGGTTTTTGAGGAGGCAATTAGTGGAAGTAGTGGGGTCTATGTTGCAAATTGCAGAGGCGGAAACTCTAGAAGAAGGGACAAGACATTTAGCTATTGAGTTTGTAATTACTCTTGCCGAGGCCAGGGAGAGGGCACCTGGAATGATGAGGAAATTGCCCCAGTTTATTAGTAGGTTATTCGCAATTTTGATGAAGATGTTGTTAGATGTTGAAGATGATCCGGCGTGGCATACTGCAGATACTGAGGATGAGGATGCCGGAGCGACTAGTAATTATAGTGTTGGGCAGGAGTGTTTGGATAGGTTGGCCATAGCTTTGGGAGGGAATACTATTGTTCCTGTTGCATCGGAGCAGTTGCCAGCTTATTTGGCTGCCCCTGAATGGCAAAAACATCATGCTGCATTAATTGCACTTGCGCAGATTGCAGAAGGATGCTCGAAGGTAATTCGCTGTTACTTGAGATGCAAACGCTGTTTATTTGTCGATATTATTTACTAGTTTGACTTTACTGGTTGGTGTTTGTGTCTCCACGTGGTTTATGTGTGTTCGAAAGTAACAAAATGTAATCTTTTTAATATATTGTTGCAGGTGATGATAAAAAACTTGGAGCAAGTGGTAACCATGGTATTAAATTCATTTCAAGATCCCCATGCTCGAGTACGATGGGCTGCTATTAATGCGATTGGACAATTATCTACTGATTTGGGACCAGACTTGCAAGTTCAGTACCATCAAAGGGTGCTGCCAGCACTAGCTGCAGCTATGGATGACTTCCCGAATCCGCGTGTACAGGTTAGTAGGGTTGGTCATTAATTCATATGAGCGGTTTTTCAGTTGCTTTTTTGTTTACAAATGAATAATAGTATAACAATTTGCTTACACTGGCCTAATCATTTTTGATATTCTTATACTACTATGATCTATAGTTTTGATAGTTCTTGATACCTATATATAGTAGCTTAATGCTTTTTAAATTGATTGTATTGTGGTTCAGAAAAATCTTGGCATTGATAGCTGCTGTGGTAAATTAAACAAGAAACAAGGTACTATTTGAAAGAAGCTAGTAACGTATTGTATAGGGGCTTAGCTTTGTATAATTTTTGACATATTGTATTCAATTGTTCAGGGTCAGGTGGGGTGGGGAATACTTTTTACATATTTGAGATGCTATCTGCATAAAAAAGTAATCTAACAAGAAGGAAACCCTGGAATTTATAAAACACAACATGGAATGATCCAACAATTCATTTGATAGTGCAAGATTCTGTATGGTACTACTTTGTTACCGAAACATATAGTCTAAACGGGTATGTCCTTTAGTGATCTATTGAACAAGAAACTGTATGATATCCATATTTTCATTGATATTAGTAGCTTGAAAGCACTTTCTGGATAAGGGTTTGATCTACCGAATATGAAAATTTCTATTTTAAACCTTGAAAACTGTTCAAGTTATATGTGTTGTAGGCAATAATCTTATTGCAAGTTGATAGCTCCTGTGGATGAATGGATGGTATGATTGATCAAGAGAATGTTTGTTGAAGGAAATTGTAATATGATATTTGTGAAGCACTACTGTTAGTTGTGATGCATGTTTGAAGGTTTAAAATATTGTGGATAGTATTATGGCCACCAACTACTTTTATCTTACGTTGGAAGAAAATGAGATGCCCTTTGTTTTGTAGTAGTTTTTAGCTAATGAACTTAAAGATGTTATTCTAAGTAAATATCTGAATATTTCAGATCGAGTCAAGTTTGCATAAGGGACATGCAACTATTTGATATTTATCTTCTATTGAACAACTAAGAGGGTTTTGGTGGACTTAAAAAAATAAAATAAAATTCAATCATAGTAGGATTTGATGCCCACAGATGTATATGTGATGTTTCTCACTGCATTGCCAATGTAAGATTTGTCTTGCATAAAAGGTGGCATTTTTTCCAATCTCATTAAGGACTGGTTCATGTTATATTTCTCTTTTGAGGTATGTTAACCTTTTGTCTTCTAGATGGTGATTTCTTATGTTATTATGATTATTTAAACTGTTAAGGAATTTAGAATGCCAAGTGATGATGAAACTCTTGGGTGAGTTACCATTACTGTTAGATGGTGTTGTTGAATTGGGAAGGGGGGAAGAAGGGGGGGGGGTTTCAAAGCTTTTATACGTTTCTCATCGAGTTTAATGGACATTGTTACTAAGTTTTGTGTTGCTGATATTTCTTTTTCCTTTGGTATTTTAGCTGCAGAATCGTAATTCCAGTAAATGTTATCTAGGTAATTTTAAATAGGTAATTCTATTCTGTATCTAGCAGTTCATGGATATAGGGAAGTATAATGTCTTTATGTGATATGTAGTGTATATTTTTGGACCTTTGGTACGGTCATAGTCAAATACTCAAGCTCTTACTCAATCTGGTTTAGATTAACTAGGTTTTCCATTACATATTTATGTAGTGATAGTTTTGCTTTTAGTTGTTTATTTGCTCTTTCCTTGGTCCTTTTGGTTCTCATTGTATCTGCATCCCTTGTCATTATTAGTAGAATTTGTTCAGGTTATGTGTTATAGAATATTTTAGAAGTCGCATCAAACCTTCATGTCATGGTGTACACGCTATCTAATCTATACTTTTACATTTGTTAGAGCAGCTGAGAGTCAGTCCTCTCCATTATTCTTACTAAAACATATATAAACTAATTGTTAATCGTTTTCTCCAGGCTCACGCGGCTTCAGCTGTGCTCAATTTCAGTGAGAACTGTACCCCAGATATATTAACGCCTTACTTGGATGGAATAGTGAGCAAGCTACTTGTGCTTCTACAGGTATAACAGCAGAGGCAATAAGTGCCACAAAAGAAGACATATATAAAGATCTTTTCACATTTATAGACAGTCCATATTGTTTCTTGATATACAATGATGTTTGTTATGCAGAATGGCAAGCAAATGGTGCAAGAAGGGGCCTTGACTGCTTTAGCCTCTGTTGCTGATTCATCTCAGGTGTAATATTATGTCATATAAATTATAATTTGCGAGCAACTTAAAATTTTATGCCTTTGTCGTGGGTATCTTTCTGATGCTTGGTGTGTCAATAGGAGCATTTCCAAAAATATTATGATGCCGTTATGCCCTACTTGAAAGCTATATTGGTGAATGCAAATGACAAATCCAACCGCATGCTTCGCGCCAAAGCCATGGAATGCATTAGTTTGGTAGGAATGGCTGTTGGAAAGGATAAGTTCAGGGATGATGCTAAGCAGGTAATTTGCTATAATATATATATATATATATATATATATTTATATATTCTTGCGGACATACTTTTTAGCTTACAACAATACAAGTGCATGATGCACAATGTGTTGAATTTGGCTAGTTGAATTCCTTGCACATTTTATTCAACCTACTGGGCTTCATGCTTGAATTGGGAGTTTTTTTGGGTCTCTTATTCCTCTTTTTTTCTTCAATTTTTTTTTGGTTTTTGTTCAAAAATAGAAGATATAGCTTGTTAAAGTTTGTGCATGACTTCAAATTCTAAATATGTTTGTCAATTCAAGGTAATGGAAGTGCTTATGTCACTGCAAGGATCTCAAATGGAGACTGATGATCCTACTACAAGCTACATGCTACAAGTATGTGTATACCCTTAATTATAAACAAGAAAAATGCTTATTTATACATTTTATATGTCCCAGCTAATTGAGAAATTACTTCTATTTTTTTCTATAGGCATGGGCAAGACTTTGCAAGTGCTTGGGGCAGGATTTCCTTCCTTATATGAGTGTAGTCATGCCTCCATTGCTTCAGTCTGCTCAACTTAAACCTGATGTGATCATTACATCTGCAGATTCAGATAATGAAATTGATGAATCCGATGATGAAAGGTCTGTCTTCATTCTTGTAATTCAATTTATATAGATTTAGATGTCTAAAGTCAGCAAAAGGATAATATTGCTAAGCATTGGTGGCAAAATATGGTTGCTTTAGTTGGTGGAGTTGGAGCTTTCTTGTACTATAACACGATTTAGATAAGAGACTTTTTGTGTGAATCATCTTTTCCCTTGTTAATAAGCTCAAGGACCATATTATTTGGCCTTGTCCTCATTAATAAGCTCAAGGACCATATTATTAGGCCTTGTTGGCAAAATATGTTGTCTTAGTTGGTGGGTTTAAGTACAGAGTTTCACAGTGTTCTGATAACAGCTTTCACCTTTGAACCAGACACTCTTATAATGAGTGTCTGACAGTTTAAAGTAGCTCTGCAGTTATACTTCAATTTATCTGGGAGTCAGAAATATAATCCTTAGAAAAGTTGCGGGCCATTATAGAAGTTTAATGGTCATAATGCCAATGGTCTGCAAATTGAGGGTGAATTCTGGCTCATTTCTCATATTACTCGTCTTGTGAAAGGAACTTGATAGTTGATTAGAATTCAGTGTGTTCTATTTTAGGTTCTTGTCCTGAATGTAACCTCCATTAGCTACTTTTTTTAGAGATAGAAAAAGAACAACTACAAATTTACAATTTTTGTTTTAAGCTACTTAGTCTGGGTACAAAATCTTGTTTTCACTGTAACTACTAATCTTTTTGTAGTGTCGTCCATTCACAATGTCTTTCACCATCTCATCTTTTTTTACTAAGTCGTCATTAAGTTATCACGACTTGTTTCTCTTGAATGTGGAAGTCTCATTAATGTTTTGATCCTAATTTTCCCCTTTTCTTTATGTGCATATTACTTTCTTTATCTTGTTTCAATCTGTGCCTAGCTTATGTGTTTGTACTGTTGAATAATGTCTTGCATATTAGTAAGGATTGTATGTCTTGTATATTAGTAAGGATTGAATGTTTTGTATATTAGTAAGGATTGTATGTCTTGCAGCATGGAGACCATCACTTTAGGTGATAAAAGAATTGGGATCAAGACTAGCGTCCTAGAGGAGAAAGCTACAGCTTGTAACATGCTATGTTGCTATGCTGATGAGCTGAAGGAGGGTTTCTACCCATGGATTGATCAGGTTGATCTTGAAGTGAATTTATGAATGTGTGCATTTTAGGCTGCTCAATGGAAATGTTTTCATGAATTGCTCTTAATACATGGAACAGGTTGCCCCAACTTTGGTTCCACTTCTTAAATTTTATTTTCATGAAGAAGTCAGGAAAGCAGCTGTTTCAGGTTTGTCCATACTCCATACTGTTTTCTTTCTTCAATCGTGACAAATATTTTTCCAGTCCTGTTGATGATTTTTCTGTATTTCCTGATGTGTAACATATTTTTCTGTTTCTAGCCATGCCGGAGCTGTTGCGTTCTGCCAAATTAGCTGTAGAGAAAGGACTTGCTCAGGGTCGAAATGAGTCTTATATTAAGCAGTTGTCCGACTACATAATACCAGCTCTGGTGGAAGCTTTACATAAGGTATGGCCGTGTGTAGTTACTAAAAGTTTCAGTATGTTCTGATTTCTAAATTTGTGCGAGTATGTTGTGCTCATTATCCAGGTAATGATTTGTATAAATTGCATTGCTTGCAGGAACCTGATACAGAAATCTGTTCAAGTATGTTGGATGCCTTGAATGAATGCGTTCAGGTTAGTTAATTCTTACCATTTCTAAAAAAAAATTCTTCCTTATTACCGAGCATAGAACAGAGCTATTTCTTCTAGATTTCGTCTTTGTTACATTTCTAGCTTTATAGAGTTCTGGGAACAATAAACATTTATGAAACAAATGTTCCATATTTTTAAATTTGTCTACCTGTTTTTTTTTTGTTTTCTTATTTATTTTCTTGGTTGTATGCAAATGACAGAACAATCAAGCACTGTTTGTTAGATAAATCAGGTGTCATAATGATACCAAACATGTTACGTACTTGTACATCTATGGGTTTATTCTCCATTTGCTTGGAGCTGTAGCATGGTGCAGAGGAAATATCCATGCTCTGTTGTAATAGTTTTGTTGTGCTTGTACTTCTGTTTTGGGTGTTACTGCTTTTTTCAATTGCATTTTATTCAAAAGTTCTTTGATCCTTCTGGGCACGCCAATCTGTTGCTACTACGGGGCCTGAAAGGGCTTCTTCAATAGTAACATAATCCGAAGCCAGTACAGTATAGTACCACGACACAAGCTTTAACCACTGAAGTACTTATCTCCTTTTTTTTACAGATCTCTGGACCAATTTTGGATGAAAGTCAGGTGAAAAGCATTGTGGACGAGATAAAACAGGTGATAACAGCCAGTTCTAGTAGGAAAAGAGAACGAACAGAGAGGGCCAAAGCTGAAGACTTTGATGCGGAGGAGGGGGAGTTGCTTAAAGAGGAAAATGAGCAAGAAGAAGAAGTTTTTGACCAAGTTTGTCCCCAATAACCATTTTTGAGTCTCCACCTACAAGCAAAGCATTGTTACTGTTTCAGTATAAAATTTCTTTATTTTTTGCATGGATTATAATATTTTCTTTTTCCCTTGAAAATAATTCCTGGTTTCAGGTCGGTGAAATTTTAGGAACCTTGATCAAAACATTCAAAGCCTCTTTCTTACCTTTCTTTGATGAGCTATCTTCATATCTAATGCCTATGTGGGTAAGTTGTGGCACCGGTTACGATTCTTGTTACTTCCTAGTTTCATTTTTCTTTCAGATTGATTGTTGATTCTTGTGCAAGCAGCTCCTTTTGAAATGTACTTCACGTGCTTACGCTTAATGCAGGGTAAGGACAAAACGGCAGAAGAGAGGAGGATTGCAATTTGCATCTTTGATGATGTTGCAGAACAGTGCCATGAAGCAGCTCTGAAGTATGTATGCTTTATACTCATATTGTTAGTGTCATGGGAATTCATCCTATATAACAACTCACTGTTTACACCAGGTATTATGATACATATCTTCCTTTCCTTTTGGAAGCATGCAATGACGAAAGCCCGGATGTCCGACAGGTTTGCACAATGCCATTTGTTATGCATTTAGTTGCTAAAGTATTTAGATTGCATTGAAACCAAGTCATCTTATTATATTTAGGCAGCCGTATATGGACTTGGTATTTGCGCTGAATATGGTGGTTCTGTTTTTAAACCACTCGTTGGAGGTAATCTACATACCTATATTGTAGTTTTTGATTTATCTGTGAAGTTTATTTAACTTGGTCCTTTATTTTTTACCTTGCTCAGAGGCTTTATCAAGGTTAAATGTTGTTATAAGGCATCCAAATGCGTTGCAATCAGAGAATGTAATGGCATGTGATAATGCTGTTTCTGCTTTGGGGAAAATATGCCAATTTCATCGAGACAGTATTGATTCAGCTCAGGTAGTTTTGCCTTTTCCTTTATTTACAGAAATCTTTTGTATTTTTAAAGTGACACGTTATGGTATTTTAAGTTTGGACGTTAAAGGAGTGTGCTCAATAGGCAAAGTTGTTAATTAAGCTACTTGTATTTAATGATTCGAACAACTATTTGAAGACTAAACATTACCCCCAAATCCAAATCACTGTAAAAATAAATAAAAAAAAATACTTATCCATAGTCAGTTAGAGGTAAAAAACGTGAATCATAATTTTCATTTTTGAAATTGGGAATGTGAATGAAATTAGAATAATATGATTTACTACATAAAAAAAAAAATTCTAGACAAGGCATAATAAGATTCAATGAGTAACATAAGCTTGTAGAGTAGGAAAAACAATGAGCAATGAATCTTATTGTCACTAGATTATGCCATTGCGGTCATTTTTGTCTGATTTTTTAAACAGTTTTTACTGGGAAACTTGTTCAAAAAAATAGTTTTTATTCTTTGATCGATAGGTGATTTTGTTTACTTCTCTTGTATTTTTTATTTGTTCTCTCTGACTTCTTAATACACTGTTCCTTTCCAAGTAAAGCAAATTGTGATGTATACATGATGCATTGTTTTAATTTATTCAAGATGGTATCATTTTCCCATTCATTTTTTGTACTTTCTCGTAAAGAATTTGAAAGAAGCATTTTGAAACATGTCACAAGTATCTACACATCCTTCAATCATTGTAATGCCAATTAAATATAAAGATTAAGGTCTAAAAAGACTGTCTCCCCATTCCCACCCCAAAAAGGGTTTAAATAAAAGGAAGTATGCGAAGATTCTAAAACACCAAATGAATGACACAATCAAACTATCTGTACTTATAATGGGAGAAACTCAAGACATACCAAATGTAATCACAACATTGTGGGTTAAGTTCTTCCCTCCCACTCATTTTTCCCATTTTGTTAAGCTATGAAGCATGTATTTTTCTGGGAAGTTGACATATCCGTATCTGATCTGATACATGTTGGAACTGACACTCCATGGACACCTCTGGATACATATCAGATACTTCAGATTTACTATTTTCAATCTTGTTAATTTCGGATACTATAGGATAATATAGGGATTTTTCCGGATACTGGGGATTTATCTGGATAATGTAGGGATACTTCAGGCAAGGGATACTAGATACTTCCTGATACGTAATACGTTATGCTAGTTATTATTGAACTTAATACTTTGAAGCTAACCACTTCCTTATGGTTATGTAAATATAACTTCTTAAACTTTGAAGTTAACCACTTGTTATGGTTATGTAAATATACCTTACTTATCATATGTGTGTGTGGTGGGGTGTGTGTGTATGAAAATTCCATCTGGATTGCATGGTTAATTTTGATGAGCGTTTGTGAATAACTTACTAGTTTCCTAATATGTATGTTATAATCTCTTAAAAGTTGTATGTTATAATCTTATTTGTTATTTAGACTTATGGTGCAAATGTTCCTTACCATTTTGCTTGATTTTTATCACGTTTTATTGAAAATTAATTTTATTTATATATAATTCAATGTATTCCTCAATGTATCATATCCTTTTTTTGGGAAATATTTTGTGTCCCGTATCGTGTATTGTATCGAATCCATGTCCCGTGTCCATGCTTCCTAGCTGGTAAGCATTCTTTATCGAGTATTCCCTCTATCCAGAATTGTACGTCTCAACTGGGTTTTAGTTTTGCAGTGAAAATATGACCTGAAAAGTAACTCAAAAATATTGTAATTTTGTGGTGTTCAAAATTTGCTCAGAAATAAACAATAATTTTGGGGCAAAATACTATTAATCAATTTGAGAGACGTCATTATCGTTGTCAATGTACATAAAGCTCAATCTCTACATTCTTTGCAACAGCATGTATGCAGTCCAAGTTATCCAAAATATGTTAATACGATGCTGCAGCTCTTTCCAGAGTAACTCCCTTTTTATAGGTTTATTATTTAAGGGAATTAATATTTTCACAAGCAAAAGTGATAGTTCTTCATGGTCTCTCTCACATGTATAGTAAATGGGTCACACACTCATGTGAGAGAGATCTTGTGGAAATACCAATTACCTTGTTTAATTACCTAAACAATAAATGAAGAAAAAGACATCCCTTACAAAAGATCTTTCTTAAATCCTTTTTCTGTTTGATACAAGATAGCAAGTTGCATAAACTCTCTCATGGTTGTCCTTTGTGTTTTTGATGGCATTTCTCACCCAAGTATTCTACTTATGACTTTTTTTAGTGACAGGTCCTTTCAAGTGTGCACTTTTCTTTCATTGTATTAATTGTGCATGCATACAATCCAGAACTTGTTTGTATGATGATATCTTGGTTCTTGGTTTATCACCTAGATATAGCTTTTATGTAAAACCTCAGACCTTGTGGAATTTCTTCAGATTGTGATTGCTGTTTTGTTTGACAGGTTCTTCCTGCCTGGTTAAGCTGCTTGCCTATAAAAGGTGATCTGATTGAGGCCAAAGTTGTCCATGACCAACTTTGTTCAATGGTTGAAAGGTAAAGGGCATTCAGGCCTTCTTCAGCCTGTTCTACTATTTTTCCAATTTCTTGTGCAAGGATACTCCCCTTGAGAGTTAATCAATGTTTCTTACTACAGGTCAGATGCAGAGCTTTTGGGTCCCAACAATCAGTATCTCCCTAAAATAGTTTCAGTATTTGCTGAGGTTAGCATTCTATATTTGAGTTGATTTAGCAACCTAAGATTTTATTTATTTTTGTTTGAAAGAAGTTTTCAGAAATAGAAAAGACGGTACAGAAAGGGAGGACTATCAGGCCTCCAAAGAAATACAAATGTGAAAATGAGGAAAAACTATTATATGTTCATCTACCAATAAAGTTGTTTGTAATGCTTAGTATGTCGTGTGATACTTTTGCCGGTATTATTCATTCTTTCAGTTTATAATTACCATTACCTTTTGCGGTAGGTTCTATGTGCTGGCAAGGATCTTGCAACCGAGCAAACCGCCAGCCGAATGATTAATCTGTTGAGACAGCTTCAACAGACGCTACCACCAGCTACCTTGGCTTCAACATGGTCATCATTGCAGCCCCAGCAGCAGCTTGCATTGCAATCCATCCTCTCATCATAGCGGGTTATAATCTTGATTGAGAAGAGCACAGCTCGCTGTTAATTGGGGAAACTGCTTTGCCCAGTTGGTTTGTGTCAATCATATATTGGTTACCCATTCTTTCCCATAAGGTGTTCCCCACATTCATTTTTGCATGATGTTGTGCCGCAACCTGTTATCGGTTGTTTGGTTGAGTGTGAATGTCATTGCGAGTAAAATGAAAGCCACCCGTTTTTGTAGCATGTGTAAATTTATAAGTGCTGTAGTGCGCTCATGCACCCATAATTAAGGAGGGCCTGTATTTGTCATTGTGAGAGTCTTGTTGGTTCATGCATGAGGCTTGAGGATCGTCTGGCATGCAATTCTTGTTGCAGTTTTGATCATGTCTGTTTCTTTTTCCTTTGTCGAATGTGTACAAGGATCAAATTATAAACTATGATTCTTTTGTTACTCTGCTGCTCTCGGTCATAAATTATATAAATGGATTGCTGGTGTTTCGGTTTAAACGCTTTTGTGCAAGCAATTTGGTTTTACAGCTGTATGTCGGAACTGTTGTCTTTGTGCAATTGTTCCTAGCCAGCGAGTGTTGCTGAAATTAATTAGAAAGTTTAAAAGTCTGTTTGTTGCAACATACGTTTTTGGATGATATGCAACTCCTTATTATTGAAGAGGATCAAACACTACTAAAAATAACATTTAAATACTTGATTGGTTGTCTTATAACTCTGGCTCTGACTTTTTAGGTATGTAATTAATGAACTAATTTCGTATTTTTTCTATCTTAAATCACATTTTCATAGCATAATGTTTGGTGTTTTATGGGATAGAAGATTCCAATGATAGAGCGTGCAGGAAAAGATTCTAGCTAGCCTATTAAAATGATGTTTATTATTATTTAAGTTCTAGTAGTAGTAGTAGTTGAAAAGAGTTTCATTGGATTTCTATTAGTTGTGGCATGCCATGTATCCAAGTGGCATGACCAAAATTTTCAATGTTAAAAATTAAGAGGAGAGGCAGGCCTTCGTGATTGCAACTAATTAGGTTTATGGTTGACCAAGTGTGTGTTTTTGTGTGGGGGAGTAGGTTAGGTTTGGTTGGATCAGACTATGTTTGACTTTGTGGATTATCAAACTCTTGTTTTTGTTTTGTGGGATCATCTTGTTTAGGGTGAAATGGCTTGTATGTCTGTCTAAGGGATCCCATCCCTTCTTTGGTGTCACAATGAGATCAACAGAATATCATTTATTTAATCATATACATGCATAATACAAATATAAAAGATCTTAGATTCAGGCTTACTAATTTTTTTAACTTGTGAATATTGTGTGTGCAGCCAGATCTTACAGTGTAGTTATAATTTTAATGTGATGCGTGATTGAGTCAGTTTCTCATACTAAAAAGAACTTGTTTGTCACATGTAAGATGAGTGGTAGTGTAACTCCCCGGTCATACATCGAAAGATAGGAGAAAAATTTGTCTGTATATAAGAAAATAAGTTACTACCAATAGTACCTTCAAGTCATGACCTTTTGGGTGAGCTTGCGGTGGGCTACGATGACCCAAGAAAATACTATTAGGCCAGTGGTTTAAGGACTTTATTTGGATGGATTTGATTCGATTCGGACTTAGGATTTGACCCAAGATTTGTTTCGAACCCCGGATTTGATCCGGGTTGTTTGGGGTAGCATGCCTTGCAGGAATGCAATGGGCACTACAAACAACCAAAAGTGACTACATACTAGGAACTCAACATTGAAAAATCAGTCAACCATATACAAGGAACAAATTATATCCAACAACCAAACAACAAAGTGGGGACAAGCTAAGCACTATATAAACCCTCCTTATTCTCACCAATAATTTTAATTCCCTACTCTTTTTCATTTCCATCAACAATAACAATTCTCTCCGAACATACATAATGGAACTTGAGTTCCAAACACAACAGAAACAAGTTTCCAAACAGAGGGACAGAAACAGAAGCACCCCCAAAAAATCCAAGTTTGTTGGAGTTAGGCAAAGGCCTTCAGGAAAATGGGTAGCAGAGATCAAAAACACAAGTCAAAAGATCAGAATGTGGCTGGGGACATTCGATACTGCTGAAGAGGCTGCTCGAGCATACGATGAAGCTGCCTGTCTTCTTCGCGGCACCAATACGCGTACCAACTTTGTGGATAATATTCCTCCAAATTCTGCTCTCTCTTTGAAAATCAAGAACTTGCTCAACCAGAAAAAACATGGTGCCACACAAAAAACAGCTGCCCAAAATACTACTGCTATAGCTGGTAGTTATAGTAGTTGTAATATTACTAGCCCAAGTGCTAGTAGCTTGAACCATGATGATATGCAGAGTTTTGATGATGATGATGCATATAAGCCGGATTTGAGCAATTTTAATGGAGGAATTGAAATGGGTAATTTGCAGTTTGATCACTCATCATCATCATCAGAGTTTGATCTTATGAGTACTACTGGTGGATTTGATGGGATTTTTTCAAATCAAGAAAATGGATTTGAGGTGCCAAAAAGCACTGCTACTACTACTACTACTAGTAGTAGTGATAATCAGATAATTCCAGATTATTTTGAAAAGTTGAAGGCGGAAAGGCAGATTTCAGCATCACTATATGGAGTGAATGAGTCTTGGGAGAATGTTGATGATTGTAGTGGTGATGCCTTTTGGGATCTTCCAATGTTGTGCCAAATGTTTTACCTAAGTTGACTATTTGTAGTTGTCATTATTTAGTTAGATTTTTGAGTAGCATTGTCAAAATTAAATGCTTTAAAAAGTAAATAATATTCTTGCTTTAATTTTTAATTTTTTTCTTGGGTACTTTTTATATAATTGTTATCACAAGGTCACAAGGAGGAGAGGAGAGGAGAGGGGGGAACCCATCACATTCATCAATTCATAAACCAAATTGAAAAGAACAACTAAAACTAAAACTAGAGTAATGCTATAAAAACAGGAAATAGAAATTGAGACCTACAGTTGACTACAACTAAAACTAGAGTAATGCTAGTGTATTTTTTTGTGGCAATTCCAAATTAGGGCATTTGTGTTTCACTATTTTTTGACTGCGAAACTTGATCATAATAAATAAATTATATTCGGGTGACCTCAAAAGAAATTGTTATCTTTGTTTAAATATTAAATCCATGATATGTACTTTTTGTAGCACTTGTAAATAGACTCCTTATCATCAATGAGTTAACACATGAAAAGATTTAAAATATACATTAAAACGGTGGAATAAACTAGGGTCAAATGACCCAAAAATGATATTATTATCTTTATAAAAAATTAAACCTTATGACATATACTAATATTTAAGCACTTATCAGAGCATCTCCAATCGCTTTTACAACCACTTTGAGATACCCACATTAGAAAAATTACCAACATCTTCTTCAACTTTGGTCATCAAACCTGCAACCTCATTCTCTCTCTTCAAAACATTTATTTTGTTTTGAGAGAATCAAAATCATATAAAAAAGGCTAAAAACTTTTATTTTGTTTGTTGGGTTTGATGTACAATTCATTAAATTGAAGAAGATGAGGAGACACAAAATATAAAAGTAGCAAATAATACTCTTCAAATTATCACGTAAGTCTACAAACTTTAATTTGAAAATATTTTTACTACTACTTTTAGAAACACTCTCAATAGATTAACTATCAATTGAGCTAACCCCTTAAATCTTAGTCTTATGGTTGAACACTTGAAAATAAAAAAACTTTTTATAATGATGGAACTTGAATAATAAACTAGCTTCAAATGATCTAATGGAAATATTACTCTCTTCATTTCATTTTAATAGTTATTTTAGTTTTATTTTTTTATTGCACAGTATTAAACATTTCTTATCTTTCAAGGACAGTAAAAAATTTAATTACCTAAATTACCCCTATTAACTTTAGATTTTCAAAAAAGTTTACACAATAATAATAGAAGAAAAATACAATAATAAAGGAAAAAGTTGAAAAATCACACTAAAATCAATACTATTAATGAAGACTTTAATACGCGTGATTTTCTCCAAAATCTCTACTAAAATGGAGTGATTTTCTCCAAAAGGTCTATTAAAATACTCTCTCACTCCCTTAATATAAGTTGTTTTAAAAGGAAATATTTTTGTTTCTTAATATATGTCGTTTGAGAATTTTAATTAAACATTAATTACTTAGTTTTTAATATTACCCCAAATATTAAATATAACTTTATCTCACTATTTTTTTGCCCAATAAATATCACCTTTCTTTTCAATATAAGGACAATATATGTAACTGATATTATATTTAATGTTATACAATTATTTGTACAACTCTAAAACGACTTATATTAAGGAACGGTAGTGTAGAATGGAAAAGTATTATGTTCTCCATTTCTATGTGTGTTTTTAATATTTTCACATAAAAATAGTACCCACTATATGTTCATGTAAAAAAAATTCACGAGAAAATATCAAAAATACATATAAAAATATCAGTTGCTTATTACTCCATCCGTCCCAGGATAAAAGTCCTGGTGAACTTTTCACGCATATTAAGAAGAATGAAATGACAAATTATCCATAATAATGTCATTAAATATGGAGAGAATTAGAATAAAAAAAATATGAGATATTTAATATTACGTGTATAATAGAAAAATATATATAAAAGTTTGATTATTAAAAGAAAATATGATTTTTATCATGGGAGGGAGTATATTTGTTGTGTAATAGAGAATCACATATGACTGAGCTACCCCAATAATTAAAACACTTTAAAAAAACAAATATTATTAAAAAAAAAATCACAGAGCAAATATTGACGGCAGTAGTAGTGCCAATCATCAATCGTGGGTTCCACTTTCCTTCCCCTTCCGTTCCCATACAAGAACGAACGTGTCACCTTTCGCTTTTGAGATTCTCAGAGTTATAAAGTAATCCAAAAAAACAAAATCACTGTCAATCATCAACAAAGCTACTCTCCTCTTTCTTTCTCTCTCACGATCCTTTCTTTTTCCTATGGTTGAAGAACTAAATCACTCATTTTTATCCAAATCTAAGTCGGGTAAAGTTCTACAAACTCTGTATAATTTCAACAATCTCTTAAATTTCATGTATCAATATTTTTATTGTATGGACATAGTTAAATAAATATATTCATGTAGTGTAGTTGTTATGTTCTTGGTAAAGATTCAATTTTTATTGCATATTTTATTGGATAATAATTTGGTAATTACATTTTGATGATTAATGGCTAGTGACCCTTTCTTTGTTATAGATATGAAGTCGTAAACCCTAACCCCTTACAAAGTTTGGCTCTTTTTGGTTTTAGTAGTTACTTTCTTGCAAAGGCCAAGGGTCTGTGAGTTTCTTATTTTGTGGGAAACAGTTTATTGAAAGGATGAAAATTCCCCTCAAGGGTTTATATATTGAAGTAAGTTTGTCATGTTGAATCTTGGTGTTAGATTGTTAATTTCAAAAGGAAGAAACTTTGGTTGATTAGAAAAAGTGGGGTCTGGGAACAAATGTAGTGGGGATATTAATATGCTTACCTGGTTTTGTGAGGTGGATCCATTTCTTGTTTCTTGTTCCTTCGATTTATTCTTTTGTACTCCAACTAGTTTGATGTATCTTCAGTTAGCCCTGAGGAAAATTTTTGTTTTTCTACATTTCCATGTTGGAGTTTGTTTGGCCTTTATGGCGCATGTTGAAACATCAGTTTTTCCAGTATGTCCATAGGTAATACAATGAAAGATTAGAGTTTGAGTTTATTATTTGGCATCTAAAGCAATAAATATAGCAAATTCCTTTCATTCTCTGAATTTTTCTTATAATGGCTGTCACCAGAAGGGATTCTCAGCTCCCTAGCGATCAAACCACATTTGGCTATCATGTGTACCATGCTAATGGTACACCTCCATTGCTTCCTCCTTCCTTGTACCTCCATATGTACTTACCAGGTATCTAGGATGTTTTGTCAAAGCATTTTCTACTGGCTATGAGAATGTATTTCAACTTGCGCCAGAGAAACGAATGGATTTCAGTGTCTTGTTATGTCTAGGTTCCGTCTCCATAAAAATTGGTTAATACTAGGTTTGGAGATTTTAAATTGATATGAAAGAAGTGAGAAGAGTTGTACTGTAAAGCTCTTAGAGTTTCTGTTTGTTCACTTATAACTATTGAAAATAGGCTACTGGAAGCATTAAATAATTAGCCTATACCCTAAAACAAAGAAGGAGGAGGCCGCCCTTAAGGAGGGCTGTTACCAGCTGGATTGCTAGGGACATAGCTGGGTTCGTAACTCAGGCTACCATATAGACCATCCACTCAAGTGGTAGTGAGTCTAGTAATAAGTGTCCAAGGCATAAGTCATGGTTTCAATACTCCGCCAAGCTAAAGATCTCCTTGGAGACACCCACACATTGACTAATAGGAATTACCCTGTTCGCTTGATTGGTGAGTACTGAGTGCACCCGGTGGTTTATCCGGTGCACACCCTAAGGATAGTGTTTGTGGGTTCCTCTGTTAACCCAAAAAAAAAGATCATTCACTGGCTGGCCACCTCCCAAGCATGACCCAGCTAGTATCTTGGAACCCTGTCTGGCACTCCGCCCTATTAATACTCTTAACTAGATGGTGAACAACAGTAGCAAAAGAAGTAGGTGTAAAACTTAGGCGTGCAAGAAAGAGATGTATATGTTGGGTGGTTTGAATAACATTGGGGAGCAAAAATTTGAGTGTTAATGGATTTTGGGTTGCTAGACTTGAACATGTTAGATGACTTTTGATAGGATAAGTTTGATCCACGTGCTGTTTGGGTCAATGGATTGAGCATGGTTTGTTTTGGGATCAGGTTATTACACCTAAAGCTTCTAAGTTCTAAAAAGTAAAACCTATATAAATGTGGGTTCCTTCTCTGTTTGATTGTTCCGAAGAAACTCACATCCACTTCCAACTACCACCACCCTCTCGCAAAAAATATCAAGCCCCTTGACATTGCAAGACAGTATTCTAAGCCTTGGTGAAATGTAGATCTACCCCCTTTTGGATTTGAGGACTTTATACTTTCTCTTTCCAGTTTATTTATTTCGTTGGAGGACTTCTTGTCCTCCTAGTAGTCACTCTTCTTCTTTCTAATAATTCTCTTTTCTTTCTAAATATAATGAAAACAGATAAACTTTTGCTTTCCTTCGATAGTTAATGATTCCCTCCCCTCATCAACTCTCCTAGCCTCATAGTTGATGGAGAATTCAAGTGTTTACAGCTTCCTCTTCTTTTTTAAAGATAGCCTTATCATTCAAGCTATGTCCTGCTATTAAAAATTGAAAACCCTCAAATCTTACTGTCTTATCTATTTCCTAGAAACATGATGAACAACATTTCCCTTCATTTATGATCTCAAAAATTTAGCAAAACCTCTACTTCTATTCATCTAAGCCAACATATCTTCACACAACTGTATTCCCCCTCCTCATGTGCAATCACATCTGTAGTATGGTTTCCAAAACTCTTGGAGTGGTTGTGGGTTTTAATATCCGTGAATGGGCACAAAAAAAAATCTCAATTTTTTTTAAATCTCTTGATGTGATTTGGTTGCAATAAATTACCTCAGATGAGCGGACTTTTTCTTTCTCTAGATGCCTACCCTTGGTACTGGGTACCTTGAATAGAAGTCCTATAGGGGTTATAGAATGTCCGAAAGGTGCATTTGTACAAAAGGAAAAGTGAGAAGCCCGATCTAGACATTATACATTTAGAAGGATGTTCAAACGTATTTTTCTATGTAGTACGAATCAAGTTGGTTCCTCCTTGTCTCATTTATTGGAGCTGAAGTTGATGTGTGCTGTCATTTTTAGTATCTCGGAAAAGGGAAAGGAAGTCCTTCCTTTTTACATCCCTTCCGGCACATCGAGCTCATCCTCGTGGAAGGAGTATTTCTTCGAAATGCGGGTCTTGTTAGAGCCTTTCTGTTCAAGGCTCACAAAGAGTGATAAAGAGAGCGGTGACCTCAGTATTTCATGGGTCGCATGCTAAACCTTGTGTAATAATGGTTCAAATATGATTATTTTTGTTTTTCTTCATGTGAAGTTAGTAGTGGAGCATATTTTGGTAATTATGAATACGTTATTTTTTTGCACTTGAAATTTTGTCTTCTGTTTGATTGCCTTTAATATATTGATAATAGCTGACTCTGGAATTTTTTTTGTAATAGCTAACTCAATGAACATTTTCATGATTTATTTTTGCAGGTTATACATTGCTTAACCGGTATTAAGTTAGGAGGAAATCATTAGGATTCCGAACTACAGTAGCTGGCAAAGCGAATTGGGTTATCTTTTGTATCATTTGTTTGATTTGGTACCTTAATGAAATGTCTAGCGAGGAGCCCAGAAAAGTTTCAGGTCAAGATATACAATTGGTATGCTACTGAGTTTAAATTTTGTTTGACTATCATTGTATCAGCCACCTTATAACTATTCTACATAGATCCTCAACACTGGTAAAGGATAGCAAGAATAGCACATATTGAACAACCAATATATAAATATTTAGAAAGCAACTGTGAAAGAAGAAAGGATGTTTAAAAAAACAAATACTGCCCCCCATCAGCCAAATGGTACCAGCATCTTTTCTCATTTTTAAGTTGTAGGGTTCCTTTGTGGTTCTTAACTCCATAAATTTCAGCAGAAAACACTAACCTCTTTTTTTTTGCTAATTTAGACATGAATTGAAACTCACACACCCAACCTTGGCATGCCAAGGCTCGATCCCTCAACCTCATTGTTACCGTGAGTTGAGTAATACCACTCAGGCCAAAGGCCTTCCAACCTCCTTTTACCCAGGCTTCTACGTTTGGTACTAAATTTATTAGAGAATTAATTTACTATATCCACAGAGGATGTAACAAAAATATTAGGATAAATAATGAGTTTTTTTCCTTTGCAAACCAAATCCTAACAAATGTTATTACTAAAATATTTTGATCAATGGATCCTAAGTAGCGCTGTGAACAAGTCAATGCAGAGTAGAGGTATATAATGTTTTGAGACTTCAGCCTTCGCTGAGCTTATTTTAACTATATTGAATTTGTCTTTAGTTTGTGGTGCTTAATTCCTTTCGTTGGGCTAGGGTAGCAATACTTGAGTGGTTCAAGTTAGACTTCGGACCCAAGTCAGGCTATTAAAGTAATGCTCTACATAAACTGAGATTTAGAGAGTTCAGAGGCTTCCGCCGTAGCTTCTCTTGCTTTAACTATATTGAACTTGGCTTGAGAACATTGAGCTCAATTTCTTCTTCCGGGCTATGCTAGCATCAATTTGAGTGGCTCAAGCTAGACTTGGCAGCTCCTCAAGGCCTTCAAACCACTGGAAGTCTGGCAGGACTTTGGAGTACCTGATTAGTTTAATAGCTACATTCCTTTACAAGATTAAGATCCTTGTTAACTTGATTTTGCTCAGTTCATTTCACAAACAAGCCTTGAGATGTAGCTCAAGCTTTTTTCGTGTTACTTATAAAGGAGCTTGAACAAGCTTTTGCGACTAGCAAAGCTAACATGTCCATACAGCACTTGGTTCTTGTGCAGCCTCTTGTACAAGATTAATGTCTGAAATATGAACAATTAGGGGTCAAGAGGCCCCTTGTACAAGATTAATGTCTGTAATTTTTATTTATCAATTCCCTACGAAATTTACTCAAAGATGTTGGATAAAAGCATCTATTACCCCTGACCCACCAAAACCGCGTCCTCCAGCAAGCCCTCAATGCGGCTAATCGTCTAAATTGGGCATGCGATGCACATGACTTATGTAATAATTTTAGGATATCAATACATACAGCCAATTAATGACAATCGTTACTGACTTTTAGAATCTTTATTTATATTCTTTTGCTTCTATGTTTGTTTAAACATGTTCGTTGCGCATGCTAATAACTTTAGAGAAGATCATGAGTTTCTTTGTCAAATTAGAGGATACATAATATAAAAAAACCATCATCATTCTCTTTGAAGATGGTGCTTGATTTCTACATTTGGTGGACTGCAAAACTAGGATGGTGTTTTATCATTTGTCCATGGTGCAAGAGATATTGATAATTTAAAAAAAAAAACAATTCTTAAAACAAAGTTTGGGAATAGAAGAAAGTTATTAGATTTTTGAAATGCCAGTACTGCAAATACAAGTTTCATTTCTTAAAATTACTTCATGGTAGAAAAATGAGATCTCGCATCTCAGAACTAAGACCTGTCATTCAGCCACTATGGGTCCATTTGTATAGCCTGTCACATTGATTATCTCTTTTCTGAATCTTTCTTGTCAAACAGGCAGTTTCAGCAATTTTCTTTTACTCTATTAAACAACAAAAGTTGTAGTAGTAGTAGTACCAAAAATGTCTTCTGTCATGATTAATGATCATTGAGTTCTCTATATTTGATTGCAGGTGCAAAATTTTATTGAACAATGTCTCCGGCTTTACATGAACCAAAAAGAAGTTCTGAATATTCTCTTTGTACAGGAGAAGATAGAGCCTGCTTTTACTGAACTTGGTACTAGCATTTTCTTTTCTTTTCTTTCTTCATCGTTTGATAAATTAACTGCCATCTTTTTCTTTGACCTGTCATACATCCTCAATTCAGATGTAATATGTAAAACTGGCACACATGTGATGAATGACATTGTCAAGTGATTTACTATTTGTTTGTTCTTGGTAGTTGAATAGGGACTTTATTTTCGCTACTCCAGATTTTAACCTTTTTTCATTCATTCAGCCACGATAAATGAAATCTGGTTTTAAAATGTTTTCTTGTTGATTGACTATCTCTTGAATGAATGATAAAGTAATGATGCTCCTTGTATTCTTGTAAAAGAAACTCTTGTTGCATGTGGCAGTCTATAAAAGTTTCAGGTATACATCAATTAGCAACAGTTTACATATCCTATTTGTATATATGTTTAATATATGAATTAAAAATGGGATTTTATTCTTAGCTCTCTTTCTCTTTTTTACACTCACATGTGCGCACGTACGCATCTGTGTGTGTTTGTGTGAGAGAGAGGAAGGAAGAGAGAGAAAACACATTGTTCATAAATGAGTGGCTGAAACGCAGATGTTAGATTATCGAATTGGGCCCATATGGTATCTTAAAGACATCAAGCTCTTTATTCAAAACCAAACATTTAGTCTTCCCCACTTGCCTTTCATTTCGGGTCAAAGTTACCGATTTACCTTCTAGTAGCCACTTATCAATAGGGTCAATAAGTTACCCTTGGTTTACTAGCTTCCTTCTCTGGAGTTGTGTGGGTCTCAGAGTCATAAGGTACACGTCCAACCATAGCCAATTGAATACTTGTCCAACATTGAATACTTTGAGAAAGTTTATCTAGTATATATTAACTAGGGTCAACTCTACCCATAGCCAATTGATTTTGGGTTTGAAAGCTTGATGGCCCATTTTATAGTCTAACGAGAATAAAGAAATTTTGGGAATTTTAGGGAGAGGAAAGCTCTTGTCTGGAAGAGATGATGAGATTAATAGGTTAGAAGATTTGGGTCAAGATTCTGAGGATTTAGCTGCCAAGTGAGCTCAGCTGAAAAGAGAGTTTAAGAAGGTTCATTTGCACAAGTAGTATAGTTGGAGGCAGAAAACTAGGATTAAGAATGAGTATTGTAATTATAAACTTTGTTGTGAGTTGGCCACTTGTGCAAGTTGTCGGAATTTCGTTAAGGAGAATGAACTTGAGTAGTGAGGGCAATTGACATACTTCTCTGATTAGTGATGAGATTACATTTACGACTTTCTGAAGTTGTAGGAGGAAAATGTGGTGTTTTGACCTTGGTTTGAGGACCTTGATTTGTTTCCTACGGCATTTGAGAGGAGAGTTTTGTAGGAGAATTGAATTGAAGAGGAAATCAGGAGATCTGAAGTCTTTAAGACAGACCATATGGATCTCGGTACTGTTGAGTTTTCCTTTTTATCAAGTCTGCATGGGATGTGGTGAAGGATGATCTACTTAAAGTCTGTCAGGAGTTCTTTGCTAATAATGTTGTCAGGAAGAGTATTCATTGTAATTATATATTTTATATTATTATAAATTTAGCAGTTTTATTTAAGAATCCAAGTTTTTGTAACGTCATATGCCCAATCAACACTAGTGTCCTAGCAGTACTTGTTTGCTTGGTTATTCCAGCCTGCGTCATACTTCAGTTGGAGTCTCATTGGACAATCTTGATTTGTTGCAAAAGTTAGTTTGCCGAGATGTCTTGCTATTTCGCACCAATATATACGATGTTTAGTCCTGCTGATCAGATTAGCTAAGGCGGTCTAGGCCTTTAACCATCCTATTGTACATCTAACAGTCGATAGATGCCAGCAGAACTAGTACGAACCTAGACTCGAAACCTTAATAAAAGTGGATTCTTTTTTTCCTCCAGTAAATCTTTCATGCGTCTTTATTATCAATTTGCTATTTGTTCTTATTTAGTAAATGTACAAGACTGAAATATAGTTTACTTGTCTTCCAGTTTGGCAAAAACTTGAACAACAAAATCAGGAATTTTTCAAGGCATATCATCTGAGATTGATGTTGAAAGAGCAAATAATGGAATTCAACAGGTTGCTTGGTAGACAAGTTGCGCTGATGCATCATGTAGAGACAGCTGGAGTTACTTTCCAACCTATTAATGGATCTCATATCCCACTTAGTAAGACAGCTTTCTTTAAACACGTGTCTTGTGGCTAACCTCATCTTTATTTCAATAAGTACGAATTAATTTTATGCTTGTGTACTTTAAAATCTGTGGTTTGGTGTATGCATAATGTAGTATGTATTTATATAAATAGGTGACCGACTTGATAAAAGTTGTTTTATGTATATCCATAGGATTCAGCCCATTGATGGACATTTTATTTACCTAAATAATTAGCTTTTTCTTCAGCAATGCACAATCTCTTTATATAATTTGCTAAATCCAAGCTATGATGTTTCTACATTCTTTAATCTTAATTCTAATTGTCACTGAGCAGGAAATTTGGGAAAAACCCTATTGTACAAAAAATAATTCTGAGGCATAGGTGCCTTGGAGGCAAAGTATAACAAAATATATGGCCACCTGACTAGGCTCATAGGGGAAGTTTTAACAGACAATGGGGATTAGATAGGTTCAACTGAATAACTGGGCAAATTACAGAATTTTCATAACTTTTTTATCTAAAAGAATAATTTGTGTGAAGCTTGGGAAAAAGTTTGAGTATTCATTTTTCATCTGGTGTAATTGTATGGTGTAAGAATAACTATTTTTCATCTGGTGTAAATGTATCCTAACCCCTCCCATACCCTATATCTACGATTCAACTGTTAATGTCACACTTGCTATCAGTAACATTTCATACGTTAAAAGTTCCAGTAGTTTCTTTTGTATTTTATGATGTATCCCATTCAATTCCATTACAAAAATCCAAAATCCACAGTTTATGTTCCATTGCCAAAATATTTAAGTTTTTCATTCTTTGGCAGCACTTCAGAACTTAGCATGTTATGCCCCAGAAAATATGGGACCTGCTTTAAAGACAGAGAACATGCAGCAGCCCCTTACTCCCAACATACCTAATGAATTCACTAACTGTGGTTTGTTAATGCCCTCAAGCATGCAAACAACTGTTGATATGTCTGCTCATTCCAGACAGATTGATATTTTGCCAGACATGTTGTTGGCTCAGAGTTCAAATGTGGGCATGTCACAAGGAGTGAATGGGGGGATGATCAAAACAGAAGCTGGCTATCCTGGCATGTCGCAGTTCATCTATGGTGCTGATGGCAATGTCATAGAAACACATCCTGCATCTATATCGTCTTTCAGTAGTGTAGAGTCGAATTCAAAACCCCTGAATGAAACGATGATAAATGCTGATACTACTTCGTATGGATTATTGGTGCAGATTTCTCCGAACTTTGGTCTATCAGACTTAACACCCGAGTTTTCCCATAATTCTGGTTTGTTCTCTCTCTCTCTCTCTCTATATATATATATAATGTATATATTAGTAATTAGTAATTATATATAATTATGTAGTATGTGTCTGTGTCTGTCTGACTGAGTTTGAAATCAGTCAAACAGACAGACACACAATACACACGCACAACGTAATTATATATAATTACAACTCAATGAACCAACGTTAAAAATTACTGCTTAATAACTTTTTTTCTCTCCGATTTTTTTCAGATATATTGGAGGACTATTCTAGGCCCCCTTTCTTAGGAACAGATTCAGACAACTTCTTTAATTCCCATGGTAGAGGTGAGAACCAAGGTAAGATTTTAGGCTTTTGTAAATTTATCTCAAATTCGAAACACTGTAATTATGATTGGTTCCTGGTCTTTCAGGAGAAAATAGGAGGTTGGACACCATATCAGAGGGCTTGAGTTATGAAGATTTTGGTAGTGATTGACTGGATGATTCCACTGGTACTTATTCTAGTTCATATACTATTTGACCATTAATTATGTCCATTTAACTTCAAAAACTTACACATAAACTAATCCTAATGTTTTTTCCCTTTTCAGTTTTAACATATATATACTCCCTTTGTCCCATTTTGAGTGTCACACTTGCAATACCATTTTAGAAAATAGAGATTAAAGAAATATGTGGACCCAACCCAACGACTAATTTGCTTTACAGATATTTAGGGTTAATTTACTTTCTCCTTTTTCTTGTTCGTAATTTTGGCCCCGGATATGGGAATTGGAAGTAGCGACCTTGAGGCTATTCCTCTGACATTTCTCCCACCCCTTGAGGATTTATTAGCATGTCCATTTCCTAGAAATACTATGTTTAAACTTTTTGAATTACCGTGTTCAGTAACATATAAATGCTGATTTTTTGGTTTTGGTTTTTTTGCAATTCGTACCTGAATAAGAAGCACAAGGTGCAGGCCCAGCTGCACTCTGTTGATGAAAAGACTTGTACATAGCTTCTTAGTAATGAAGAGGATTCCGCATTTGACCTTTTTTAATAGACTGCTGTGTAGAGGTAATGAAGTAGTTATGGTGGATGACAATGGTAGTTAGGTATGTTTCGAGGACAAGGAGGAGAAGAAAAAGAATATTGTTTCTTCGACATAACACTGTTTTATTACACTGATGCTTTTGGTATATGTTCTGGAGTATTTCGGTTGTATTTTATTTTAAACTAGAGGTTGTAATGATAAGATCACTTTCCCATTTCTTTATGAATGAGGAGTTACAATCATACCTGAGGTGTATTTTTTTGAGTTTTCATGGATTGGTACTTGTTTGATCACACATCTCAAAGTCTTTTTCCAAGCAATGTGGTTCTCAAGTTTCAAATAACAAATAGAATAAGAGTTCACTTTTGTTGAAATAATCAAAAATTTCAATTTTTAAAATGACTTATAATCACTTTTTTGTTGAGATAATCATAATTTTCAATTTTTAAAACGGCTTATAATCACTTATTATAAAAATAATCAAAAAACCAAGTTTGGAGCTTCTCATTGTACGTAGAACTTACAAACAAACACGAGTATATTTATGTACGCACTCAAATTATACTCCAAACAGTTCTACAAACAAACACGAGTATATTTATGTACGCACTCAAATTATACTCCAAACAAACACGAGTACTCCAAAACACCCAAGGTAAAATGATAGTAAAATATTCCTCCTCTCTCTCTACAACACTTTGTCGCTCCTCATGAGGTCAAATTTGTGGTCAATCTGATTCAAAATGTGTTCACAAATCCGTTCTTGTCATCAGAATCCATCCTTCAGTAAGGGCAAAAACTCGGCCAGCCAAAGGAGGAGGCAATGCAGACAGAGCATCTTGAATAACCTGACAAAGTATAAGCACACAAATAACTTAATTATATCTGGGGGGCCGGGGAAAGAAACTGTTACTATTTTATTAGGACAGTAAATGTACCGCTCATATTTCTTATGCAAAAAACATGATACAAAAAGGTGGGGTGAAAAAATAAACTATTACTTACATCTAACAGAAAAGTGGATCAGAAGAATTGCTTTGTTCTTAAACCTATTCACTTAGTTGATTATCTGATAGAAGTTCATCAAAACAGCATAAACATGAATAAGAATCCAAGGTTGCAGCATGAAACACAGACAATAAAATGACAAAGATCACCTCAGACAAATGAGTGTGCCCATGATCTCTTGCATTTTCCACTGTTGTTGAACTATCAACGTAGGTGCTCTGCATTTGATACAGAAATCAATAAAAAAAGCTTCAAGAACAAAAAAATATCTTGGGACCAAGGTAACCTTTACAAGTGTTTCCCTTTTCTAGCTATATACTTGGCTGCTAACCTTGAGATATAAGCGAATAGACAATAGTTGATTAGTAGTAGTAACATGCTTCCTTGATTAGTAGTAACATGCATACAAGGGTTGTATGTTTATCCTGTATGAATAGGTCATTAGCTCACTCCCTCTGGCCTCTGTAGCTCTCTTCCCTGAACTTTATGTGCTATGGGCAAGAGGTCCACGAGTGTGTTCCCTCGCACCGGAAAACACAATAGTTGAGTTTCCGCTAGCAGCGTCGCCCCTGATAGTCATTTGTCTAGATGAACGAACTTCTATAGTTATGCTCATACATATATGGTGATTGATTACGCAGAAGTGTCGCAATCAAATTGAATGAAGAAAAACTGTGGGAAAGAGAATAAAACTTGAAAAATGTTGTCCAAATTTTCATGATGACTGAGAGTTTCCTACAGTCTGCTGTGTCAAATACCATCTGACCAGAAGATACAGAGCATCTTTACGAGAATAAGGAGGGACACCTTGTGCCGATTCAAGAGTTTGGCGCTCAATAAGTCAATATTTACTACTTATTTTAACTCTTGTTTATTTATAAATTAGAGATGTATTTTTCTGGATATAAGAATATTTTTTTGACATTGTATAGTATAATAAAATCATTAGTGAAAATCATGTCTGTAGTCTGATGGTGTTATAACTAAATGGTGGCTTGTTCACGATCAAAAGGAACCATCAAGTTTTAATCCAATTTAATACACAATTGAAGCTAGTCTAGTCATGACCATATGCTAACCCGACAAACCAAAAAAAAAAAAAAAAAGGCAGGCAAGAGAATGTACTGCTCCTGATAGAGATGGGCACCTTAAAAATCACTTTTTTAATAGCACAAAAAATATTCCATTCACAACATAGAAGAAGAAACACAACTTTAACAAATTCATACCATAGGTTAGAGAATGGCGTAATACACAAAAAAACAAAGGGTAGAACAGAAAGATAAAGGCCGGTGTACTTCAATAGTCTTCAGGATCTTCTTCATCATCGACACCTTCTGCACCAACTTCCTCGTAATCTTTCTCAAGAGCCGCAAGATCTTCACGGGCTTCAGAGAACTCTCCTTCTTCCATACCTTCGCCCACATACCAGTGCACAAATGCTCTCTTTGAATACATGAGGTCAAATTTGTGGTCAATACGTGAGAACACTTCTGCCACTGCTGTGTTGTTGCTAATCATGCAAACAGCTCGCTGCACCTTGGCAAGATCGCCTCCCGGCACCACTGTTGGAGCTTGATAGTTGATGCCACATTTAAACCCAGTTGGGCACCTGTGAAAACACATAAAGACCAAGTCTTCAGATTGGACATACATACATATAGATAAAATGGACAACTAAAGGGGTTACAAAATCATGATGTAGATACATCTATGCATTTCTAATCCAAGTTGCATTATAAAGAACATTGTTCTAATTATCTGCGGCCAGAACTTAATGGTCTAGAACAGAGTAACCCCATTCCAAACTTCATTGTTTGTTAATCATTTAAATACATTTAAAATTATATGGAAAATTAAATATATTTGCATGAGAAAAAAGAAACATTTAATTACTTGTTATCCTTGAAGACGTAAAGGAACTTATTTTATCCAGTAAAAAGTGTATGCAAATAACAAATATATAACAGTGATGTCCTATGTTAAATACATTTAAAATACTTTTCTTGAGTTTCTTATTAATTTTATTTATAAATTTGAAATTATTTATCGTGATCATGATTTGACAGGTCAAACCATCAGTTGAACCAATGAATCACCCAAGCCGGTACCTTTTCCATGCTAGTGTAGTAAATATGTACACAATCCTTCCTCAATGGGATATCCTCAACTTTCCGCTATATAAAAAAAGATAATCCTTACCAGTCAACAAACTGAACAGTTCGCTTGGTTTTGATAGTGGCAACAGCCGCATTGACGTCCTTGGGGACAACATCTCCACGGTACATCAAGCAGCATGCCATATACTTTCCATGTCTGGGATCACATTTTGCCATCATGCTCGAGGGCTCAAACACTGCATTTGTGATTTCAGGAACTGATAACTGCTCGTGGTATGCTTTCTCAGCTGAGATCACGGGAGCATATGATGAAAGCATGAAATGGATTCGAGGATATGGTACCAGGTTGGTCTGGAACTCTGTAACATCCACATTAATGGCTCCATCAAACCTCAAGGAAGTAGTCAAGGACGATATGACTTGAGATATCAATCGGTTCAAATTAGTGTAAGTGGGCCTCTCAATATCTAGGGATCTCCGACATATATCATAAATGGCTTCGTTATCCAAAAGCACAGCCACATCTGTGTGCTCAAGAAGGGAATGTGTTGAGAGTACACTGTTGTACGGCTCCACAACCGCAGTTGAAACCTGCAATCAACAACAATGTGCCTTCAGCCAAGGCCTAAATATACATATGGAACAATAATCAATCCGTAATACCATTTTTAAACATTTTTTCAGATTCTGGCCAATGAGGCCATTATACGCACACATTTAATATTAACTAGTATCTCTCTAGTTTTATGTTATAAATCTTTCAAGTTACATTGTCATGCATAGACCACTAATCTACAGCTCAACACTGCTAAAATCCAATTAGGAACAAAGGCCATTACTGAAACATGTCTAATGTAAAAAAATGCACATAATTACATAGAAAAAAAGTGCTACTAATAAAGAGATACAGCACTAAGTTGGTAAATATAAGCACCTGAGGAGAAGGATAGATGGTGAACCCAAGCTTAGACTTCTTTCCGTAGTCAACTGACAAGCGTTCCAACAACAAAGACCCCAGACCAGAACCAGTGCCACCCCCAACAGCATTAAAAACCAGAAACCCTTGTAAACCAGTGCAGTTATCGGCCAACTTCCTCACTCGGTCAAGGCATAGGTCAACAATTTCCTTCCCCACTGAGGACATCACCAAATTCAGGTTTGCAAAAAGTGAACAGGCATGTAAAAGAATTGCTCAAGAATGAAAAACAATGTAAATACCTGTATAGTGTCCCCTTGCAAAATTATTTGCAGCATCTTCCTTTCCAGAAATAAGCTGTTCAGGATGAAAAAGCTGGCGGTATGCCCCTGTCCTGACTTCATCAATGACCGTTGGTTCAAGATCAAGAAATATGGCTCTGGGAACATGCTTTCCAGCACCAGTCTCACTAAAGAACGTATTGAAAGCATCATGAGCAACACCCACTGTATTGTCACTGAAAAGACAATAACATATTAGGAACCACTATAATTCTCACTCCAGATAACTGTCCTTGCAAATTTGCGTACAAACACAAAATGGAAAGCATGATATCACAGTTATAGTTGTAGATATAGGACATGATGGGGGGAAACATCTTTCAGAGACCACCATTAATTTAAAACCATACGGTTCAGTTCAGTAGAGCTTTCATTCATTAGGAACAGTTTGATTTTTATCCTGGAAACAAATTGATCAGACTGGAAACATAGGGTTGGAATTAAAAAAGGAGTATTAACAAAACTCTACCAAACTATTTTCTTCAATAAAACATATGTGAAAAATGAGATCAGTGCTAGTAATAATAAATTAAAACAGCAGATGACCAGAAAAACTAGGTCACCAGTATATATACCCATATTAAATCTCATTTCACACCCCAAACATAGAAAATTCAACTTCACTTGCAAGTTGCAACATGAGCGGTGAGATTCAAACACAAAACTTTCATACTCAATACTACACACAAAGACGCACAGAGATTAGATCTCACAAAGAAATTCCAGATCCACCACAAGTATCTCAACCAAATCCCATACGCTTCATTTCAACCAAATGTAAGAAAACACAACCAATATGAAAGAAAAATGGAAACATATATGATTAAAGTACAGATCGAACAGGTCTTTGTAATTATACTCAATTAAATTCATGTACTGTAAGTTAATGCTTTGCATTTAATGAACACACACACAAACAACAAATAAAAATCCAAAAATAAGTAACCTAATAATGAATTCCATATATGTACCTAGGCATAATGCCATCGGGTTGAATTCCATGTTCGAGGCAATAGAGCTCCCAGCATGAATTTCCAACCTGAATTCCAGCTTGACCTATGTGTATGCTTATAATCTCTCTCATTTCTTAGATTCAAAGTTTCCTTCAGACAAACCCTAATTTTCTCTCTATATATATCTCTCTCTGTTTTTCTTTAGATCGGCCAATTTAAGAGTTTTTCTCTCTATGCTATGCGATTATTCTGTCTGTTTTTTGTCTCTAAAATGGAGAGTAGTAATATTGGGTGAATAAAAATGGGAATAGATAAAAGTTTGAAATCCGATAGAGTAATGCCGCCGCTAGCATCAGGCGCCAGGCTTTCGTTAGACCCCACTTTTAATATCATCCGTTGGATGTTTTGGGTCAGTCTTTGGTAAATTACCTTTTTTGCCCTTTGCCATTTGGTGAAATTAGGGGAACCTCAAGAAAAACCTTTACATTAAATGAAAATCTATCTAATGATTTTGAATTTTCCGCTCACTTAATAAATTATCTGGGCCGTCCAAAATTTGGGATAAATCCCACCGTTCATACATCTATCTAATAAAATACATCTATCTATCTAATAATCTAATAATAATTTAATAAAATATAAATGACTTTAAATTTTTCGCTCACTCAATAAATTATTTTGGTCGTTCAAAGTTTGAGATAAATCATATTGTCCATACAGTGCCGGAGGCACGGGACCCAGCAAGTAATTTATATTTTATGACGAATTTAAATTATTCTTGTCAATTAATTTTATAAATAGAATATTTCATCATAATAATAGGAAAAAATTAATTTTGGTCAAATGATTACTATAATGTCGATACGCAGATCGAGTGGTGATCTCTCTGCATGTCAGTATTGTATTGGTTAATTAACCAATTTACTACTCCATCCGTTCATAAAAGATTGTCGTTTTAGAAGAAAAAATTTATTCTAAAATATTTGTCGTTTACAACTTTCGAGGAAAATAAATTATTTAATTTTCTATATTACCCCTACCTTCTCTTATTCTCTCAAGAAATTCTCTTCTTTGTATTAATAGTTTTCAACTTCTCATAAAGGGGTAGTGGATAAAATTTTAAACAAATTTTACTTGATAAATGATACTTTCTTAATCCATGTTCCAAAATCTTAAACGATAATTTTTTTAAGAACGGAGGTATTATGAAGTTAATTTTATGGTAATCGAATCCTAATAATATACTACTATTTATTAATAAACCGTCACATGCCTACGTGGAGGTTTATTAAGTTAAAGCTAATTATTGATTAATAAATTTGATTTATTAGGTTAAAGCTAATGGAATCATTAGGAGGAGAGAGATGGAAATGAGGGGGTAGAATGGGAAGAGGACCCCGGTGTACCATGTGCAATTATTACACAGGGCAAGTGCACTTGCATTGGTTGGTGGTGGCCCTACTGACTGGCTGTTGCCGAATGGATCTCATGTACTGTAACTGCCTCGTTGTCCCTCTAATATTTCAAAATCTATCTAATATCTATCTATCTATCTAATAAAATACAAATGATTTTGAATTTCCCGCTCACTCAATAAATCATCTGGGCCGTCTAAAGTTTGGGATAAATCCCACCGTTCATACATCTATCTAATAAAATACATCTATCTATCTAATAATCTAATAATCTATCTAATCTATCTAATAAAATACAAATGATTTTGAATTTCCCGCTCACTCAATAAATCATCTGGGCCGTCTAAAGTTTGGGATAAATCCCACCGTTCATACATCTATCTAATAAAATACATCTATCTATCTAATAATCTAATAATAATTTAATAAAATGCAAATGACTTTAAATTTCCCGCTCACTCAATAAATTATTTTGGTCGTTCAAAATTTGAGATAAATCATATTGTCTATACAGTGCCGGAGGCACGGGACCCAGCTAGTCTATCTAATAAAATACAAATAATTTTGAATTTCCCGCTCAATCAATAAATCATCTGGGCAGTCCAAAGTTTAGGATAAATCACACCATTCATCTATCTATCTAATAAATCTATCTAATAAAATACAAATAATTTTGAATTTCCCGCTCATTCAATAAATCATCTGGGCCGTCCAAAATTTAGGATAAATCACACCATTCATCTATCTATCTATCTAATAAAATACAAATGCTTTTGAATTTCCCGCTCACTCAATAAATCATCTGGGCCGTCCAAAGTTTAGGATAAATCCTACCGTTCATACATTTATCTAATAAAATACATCTATCTATCTAATAATCTAATAATATCTATCTAATAAAATACAAATAATTTTGAATTTTCCGCTCACTCAATAAATCATCTGGGTCGTCCAAAGTTTAGGATAAATCCCACCCTTCATACATCTATCTAATAAAATACATCTATCTATCTAATAATCTAATAATAATTTAATAAAATACAAATGACTTTAAATTTCTCGCTCACTCAATAAATTATTTTGGTCGTTCAAAATTTGAGATAAATCATATTGTCCATACAGTGCCGGAGGCACGGGACCCAGCTAGTCTATCTAATAAAATACAAATGATTTTGAATTTCCCGCTCATTCAATAAATCATCTTGGCCGTCCAAAGTTTAGGATAAATCACACCATTCATCTATCTAATAAAATACAATCTATCTATCTATCTAATAAAATACAAATGATTTTGAATTTCCCGCTCATTCAATAAATCATCTTGGCCGTCCAAAGTTTAGGATAAATCTATCTAATAAAATACAAATGATTTTGAATTTCCCGCTCATTCAATAAATCATCTTGGCCGTCCAAAATTTAGGATAAATCACACCATTCATCTATCTAATAAAATACAATCTATCTAATTCTATATATATCTTATTCTATATATCTAATCTATCTAATAAAATACAAATAATTTTGAATTTCCCGCTCATTCAATAAATCATCTGGGCCGTCCAAAGTTTAGGATAAATCACACCATTCATCTATCTATCTAATAAATCTATCTAATAAAATACAAATAATTTTGAATTTCCCGCTCATTCAATAAATCATCTGGGCCGTCCAAAATTTAGGATAAATCACACCATTCATCTATCTATCTATCTAATAAAATACAAATGCTTTTGAATTTCCCGCTCACTCAATAAATCATCTGGGCCGTCCAAAGTTTAGGATAAATCCTACCGTTCATACATTTATCTAATAAAATACATCTATCTATCTAATAATCTAATAATATCTATCTAATAAAATACAAATAATTTTGAATTTTCCGCTCACTCAATAAATCATCTGGGTCGTCCAAAGTTTAGGATAAATCCCACCCTTCATACATCTATCTAATAAAATACATCTATCTATCTAATAATCTAATAATAATTTAATAAAATACAAATGACTTTAAATTTCTCGCTCACTCAATAAATTATTTTGGTCGTTCAAAATTTGAGATAAATCATATTGTCCATACAGTGCCGGAGGCACGGGACCCAGCTAGTCTATCTAATAAAATACAAATGATTTTGAATTTCCCGCTCATTCAATAAATCATCTTGGCCGTCCAAAGTTTAGGATAAATCACACCATTCATCTATCTAATAAAATACAATCTATCTATCTATCTAATAAAATACAAATGATTTTGAATTTCCCGCTCATTCAATAAATCATCTTGGCCGTCCAAAGTTTAGGATAAATCTATCTAATAAAATACAAATGATTTTGAATTTCCCGCTCATTCAATAAATCATCTTGGCCGTCCAAAATTTAGGATAAATCACACCATTCATCTATCTAATAAAATACAATCTATCTAATTCTATATATATCTTATTCTATATATCTAATCTATCTAATAAAATACAAATAATTTTGAATTTCCCGCTCATTCAATAAATCATCTGGGCCGTCCAAAGTTTAGGATAAATCACACCATTCATCTATCTATCTAATAAATCTATCTAATAAAATACAAATAATTTTGAATTTCCCGCTCATTCAATAAATCATCTGGGCCGTCCAAAGTTTAGGATAAATCACACCATTCATCTATCTATCTATCTAATAAAATACAAATGCTTTTGAATTTTCCGCTCACTCAATAAATCATCTGGGCCGTCCAAAGTTTAGGATAAATCCTACCGTTCATACATTTATCTAATAAAATACATCTATCTATCTAATAATCTAATAATATCTATCTAATAAAATACAAATAATTTTGAATTTCTCGCTCACTCAATAAATCATCTGGGCCGTCCAAAGTTTAGGATAAATCCCACCGTTCATACATCTATCTAATAAAATACATCTATCTATCTATCTATCTAATAAAATACAAATACTTTTGAATTTCCCGCTCACTCAATAAATCATCTGGACCGTCCAAAGTTTAGGATAAATCCTACCGTTCATACATTTATCTAATAAAATACATCTATCTATCTAATAATCTAATAATATCTATCTAATAAAATACAAATAATTTTGAATTTCCCGCTCACTCAATAAATCATCTGGGCCGTACAAAATTTAGGATAAATTCCACCGTTCATACATCTATCTAATAAAATACATCTATCTATCTAATAATCTAATAATAATTTAATAAAATACAAATGACTTTAAATTTCTCGCTCACTCAATAAATTATTTTGGTCGTTCAAAATTTGATATAAATCATATTGTCCATACAGTGCCGGAGGCACGGGACCCAGCTAGTCTATCTAATAAAATACAAATGATTTTGAATTTCCCGCTCATTCAATAAATCATCTTGGCCGTCCAAAGTTTAGGATAAATCACACCATTCATCTATCTAATAAAATACAATCTATCTATCTATCTAATAAAATACAAATGATTTTGAATTTCCCGCTCATTCAATAAATCATCTTGGCCGTCCAAAGTTTAGGATAAATCTATCTAATAAAATACAAATGATTTTGAATTTCCCGCTCATTCAATAAATCATCTTGGCCGTCCAAAATTTAGGATAAATCACACCATTCATCTATCTAATAAAATACAATCTATCTAATTCTATCTATATCTATATTCTATATATCTAATTATATCTAATAATCTATCTAATAAAATACAAATGATTTTGAATTTTCCGCTCATTCAATAAATCATCTTGGCCGTCCAAAGTTTAGGATAAATCACATCATTCATCTATCTAATAAAATACAATCTATCTAATTCTATCTATATCTATATTCTATATATCTAATTATATCTAATAAAATATAAATAATTTTGAATTTTCCGTTCACTCAATAAATCATCTGGGACGTCCAAAGTTTGGGATAAATGCCACAATCCATCTATCTAATAAAATACAAATGATTTTAAATTTTTCGCTTACTCAATAAATCATCTGGGTCGTCCAATGTTTGGAATAAATCCCAACGTTTATAGTGCCGGAGGCACGAGACTGTTGCTAGTTTTCAAATAAGGATGGAAATGAACCGAGTTAGATTGAATATTGAGTTACTAGCAACAGTCTCGTGCCTCCGGCACTATAAACGTTGGGATTAATATTTTAACGTATATTAATCCCAACGTTTATTTTATCTGTATCAAAATATAATTTTATGAATGTATCAAAATATAATAAATCATCTGGGTCGTCCAAAATTTGGAATAAATCCTAACGTTTATAGTGCCGGAGGCACGAGACTGTTGCTAGTTTTCAAATAAGGATGGAAATGAACCAAGTTAGGTTGAATATTGAGTTACTAGCAACAGTCCCGTGCCTCCGGCACTATAAACGTTGGGATAAAGTTTGTAATAAGTTAGAGGATAGAATGTTAACGTATATTTTATCTGTATCAAAATATAATTTTAAAGCAATAAAGTATTTAAATAGAATTGATATTTTTTACGAGTAAATTTAATAATTTCACAATAACGTAAATAATAAATGAGGTTCATATTCATGTAAGAGAGTATTTTGTAAAATTAATATTTTCACTCGTAAAAATATCAATTCACCGAGTGGAGTTAACCTGGGTGGATTCAATTCACCCCCTTTTAAAAATCCCACTCAAATATAATGTGCTTCAAAAGGGTAAAAAATAAAATTTGTCAGTATTTGCTTTATGCTTCTTTATCTTTTTGTTTTTCTTGCAATATTCAATCTGGAATAAGAGTAAAAGCAAACTCGAAACAAATTAAAATTGATATTTTAAAAGAAAAGAATAGGACACGTATATATGTGTGTGTGTATATATATATATATATATATATATATATATATATATATATATATATATATATATATATATATCTAATAAAATACAAATAATTTTGAATTTCCCGCTCAATCAATAAATCATCTGGGCAGTCCAAAGTTTAGGATAAATCACACCATTCATCTATCTATCTAATAAATCTATCTAATAAAATACAAATAATTTTGAATTTCCCGCTCATTCAATAAATCATCTGGGCCGTCCAAAGTTTAGGATAAATCACACCATTCATCTATCTATCTATCTAATAAAATACAAATGCTTTTGAATTTCCCGCTCACTCAATAAATCATCTGGGCCGTCCAAAGTTTAGGATAAATCCTACCGTTCATACATTTATCTAATAAAATACATCTATCTATCTAATAATCTAATAATATCTATCTAATAAAATACAAATAATTTTGAATTTTCCGCTCACTCAATAAATCATCTGGGCCGTCCAAAGTTTAGGATAAATCCCACCCTTCATACATCTATCTAATAAAATACATCTATCTATCTAATAATCTAATAATAATTTAATAAAATACAAATGACTTTAAATTTCTCGCTCACTCAATAAATTATTTTGGTCGTTCAAAATTTGAGATAAATCATATTGTCCATACAGTGCCGGAGGCACGGGACCCAGCTAGTCTATCTAATAAAATACAAATGATTTTGAATTTCCCGCTCATTCAATAAATCATCTTGGCCGTCCAAAGTTTAGGATAAATCACACCATTCATCTATCTAATAAAATACAATCTATCTATCTATCTAATAAAATACAAATGATTTTGAATTTCCCGCTCATTCAATAAATCATCTTGGCCGTCCAAAGTTTAGGATAAATCTATCTAATAAAATACAAATGATTTTGAATTTCCCGCTCATTCAATAAATCATCTTGGCCGTCCAAAATTTAGGATAAATCACACCATTCATCTATCTAATAAAATACAATCTATCTAATTCTATATATATCTTATTCTATATATCTAATCTATCTAATAAAATACAAATAATTTTGAATTTCCCGCTCATTCAATAAATCATCTGGGCCGTCCAAAGTTTAGGATAAATCACACCATTCATCTATCTATCTAATAAATCTATCTAATAAAATACAAATAATTTTGAATTTCCCGCTCATTCAATAAATCATCTGGGCCGTCCAAAGTTTAGGATAAATCACACCATTCATCTATCTATCTATCTAATAAAATACAAATGCTTTTGAATTTTCCGCTCACTCAATAAATCATCTGGGCCGTCTAAAGTTTAGGATAAATCCTACCGTTCATACATTTATCTAATAAAATACATCTATCTATCTAATAATCTAATAAATCTATCTAATAAAATACAAATAATTTTGAATTTCTCGCTCACTCAATAAATCATCTGGGCCGTCCAAAGTTTAGGATAAATCACACCGTTCATCTATCTATCTAATAAAATACATCTATCTATCTATCTATCTAATAAAATACAAATGCTTTTGAATTTCCCGCTCACTCAATAAATCATCTGGGCCGTCCAAAGTTTAGGATAAATCCTACCGTTCATACATTTATCTAATAAAATACATCTATCTATCTAATAATCTAATAATATCTATCTAATAAAATACAAATAATTTTGAATTTTCCGCTCACTCAATAAATCATCTGGGCCGTCCAAAGTTTAGGATAAATCCCACCCTTCATACATCTATCTAATAAAATACATCTATCTATCTAATAATCTAATAATAATTTAATAAAATACAAATGACTTTAAATTTCTCGCTCACTCAATAAATTATTTTGGTCGTTCAAAATTTGAGATAAATCATATTGTCCATACAGTGCCGGAGGCACGGGACCCAGCTAGTCTATCTAATAAAATACAAATGATTTTGAATTTCCCGCTCATTCAATAAATCATCTTGGCCGTCCAAAGTTTAGGATAAATCACACCATTCATCTATCTAATAAAATACAATCTATCTATCTATCTAATAAAATACAAATGATTTTGAATTTCCCGCTCATTCAATAAATCATCTTGGCCGTCCAAAGTTTAGGATAAATCTATCTAATAAAATACAAATGATTTTGAATTTCCCGCTCATTCAATAAATCATCTTGGCCGTCCAAAATTTAGGATAAATCACACCATTCATCTATCTAATAAAATACAATCTATCTAATTCTATATATCTTATTCTATATCTAATCTATCTAATAAAATACAAATAATTTTGAATTTCCCGCTCATTCAATAAATCATCTGGGCCGTCCAAAGTTTAGGATAAATCACACCATTCATCTATCTATCTAATAAATCTATCTAATAAAATACAAATAATTTTGAATTTCCCGCTCATTCAATAAATCATCTGGGCCGTCCAAAGTTTAGGATAAATCACACCATTCATCTATCTATCTATCTAATAAAATACAAATGCTTTTGAATTTTCCGCTCACTCAATAAATCATCTGGGCCGTCTAAAGTTTAGGATAAATCCTACCGTTCATACATTTATCTAATAAAATACATCTATCTATCTAATAATCTAATAATATCTATCTAATAAAATACAAATAATTTTGAATTTCTCGCTCACTCAATAAATCATCTGGGCCGTCCAAAGTTTAGGATAAATCCCACCGTTCATACATCTATCTAATAAAATACATCTATCTATCTATCTATCTAATAAAATACAAATACTTTTGAATTTCCCGCTCACTCAATAAATCATCTGGACCGTCCAAAGTTTAGGATAAATCCTACCGTTCATACATTTATCTAATAAAATACATCTATCTATCTAATAATCTAATAATATCTATCTAATAAAATACAAATAATTTTGAATTTCCCGCTCACTCAATAAATCATCTGGGCCGTCCAAAATTTAGGATAAATTCCACCGTTCATACATCTATCTAATAAAATACATCTATCTATCTAATAATCTAATAATAATTTAATAAAATACAAATGACTTTAAATTTCTCGCTCACTCAATAAATTATTTTGGTCGTTCAAAATTTGAGATAAATCATATTGTCCATACAGTGCCAGAGGCACGGGACCCAGCTAGTCTATCTAATAAAATACAAATGATTTTGAATTTCCCGCTCATTCAATAAATCATCTTGGCCGTCCAAAGTTTAGGATAAATCACACCATTCATCTATCTAATAAAATACAATCTATCTATCTATCTAATAAAATACAAATGATTTTGAATTTCCCGCTCATTCAATAAATCATCTTGGCCGTCCAAAGTTTAGGATAAATCTATCTAATAAAATACAAATGATTTTGAATTTCCCGCTCATTCAATAAATCATCTTGGCCGTCCAAAATTTAGGATAAATCACACCATTCATCTATCTAATAAAATACAATCTATCTAATTCTATCTATATCTATATTCTATATATCTAATTATATCTAATAATCTATCTAATAAAATACAAATGATTTTGAATTTTCCGCTCATTCAATAAATCATCTTGGCCGTCCAAAGTTTAGGATAAATCACACCATTCATCTATCTATCTAATAAATCTATCTAATAAAATACAAATAATTTTGAATTTCCCGCTCATTCAATAAATCATCTGGGCCGTCCAAAGTTTAGGATAAATCACACCATTCATCTATCTATCTATCTAATAAAATACAAATGCTTTTGAATTTTCCGCTCACTCAATAAATCATCTGGGCCGTCTAAAGTTTAGGATAAATCCTACCGTTCATACATTTATCTAATAAAATACATCTATCTATCTAATAATCTAATAATATCTATCTAATAAAATACAAATAATTTTGAATTTCCCGCTCACTCAATAAATCATCTGGGCCGTCCAAAATTTAGGATAAATTCCACCGTTCATACATCTATCTAATAAAATACATCTATCTATCTAATAATCTAATAATAATTTAATAAAATACAAATGACTTTAAATTTCTCGCTCACTCAATAAATTATTTTGGTCGTTCAAAATTTGAGATAAATCATATTGTCCATACAGTGCCAGAGGCACGGGACCCAGCTAGTCTATCTAATAAAATACAAATGATTTTGAATTTCCCGCTCATTCAATAAATCATCTTGGCCGTCCAAAGTTTAGGATAAATCACACCATTCATCTATCTAATAAAATACAATCTATCTATCTATCTAATAAAATACAAATGATTTTGAATTTCCCGCTCATTCAATAAATCATCTTGGCCGTCCAAAGTTTAGGATAAATCTATCTAATAAAATACAAATGATTTTGAATTTCCCGCTCATTCAATAAATCATCTTGGCCGTCCAAAATTTAGGATAAATCACACCATTCATCTATCTAATAAAATACAATCTATCTAATTCTATCTATATCTATATTCTATATATCTAATTATATCTAATAATCTATCTAATAAAATACAAATGATTTTGAATTTTCCGCTCATTCAATAAATCATCTTGGCCGTCCAAAGTTTAGGATAAATCACATCATTCATCTATCTAATAAAATACAATCTATCTAATTCTATCTATATCTATATTCTATATATCTAATTATATCTAATAAAATATAAATAATTTTGAATTTTCCGTTCACTCAATAAATCATCTGGGACGTCCAAAGTTTGGGATAAATGCCACAATCCATCTATCTAATAAAATACAAATGATTTTAAATTTTTCGCTTACTCAATAAATCATCTGGGTCGTCCAATGTTTGGAATAAATCCCAACGTTTATAGTGCCGGAGGCACGAGACTGTTGCTAGTATATATATATAGCGCGATTCTCTCTTACGAACTGGAGAGAGCGAATTAATAGTGAACCGGTTATAACGACGGTTATTTCTATCGTTATAGCATAAAAATTAATTTTCTATGCTATAACGACGAAAAAAACTGTCGTTATAATCTATTCGTTCTTAGTTCGTTTCTTCTAATTTGCTGAAAAACGGACTATATATATATTTATATATATATATATATATATATATATACTAGCTGGGTCCCGTGCCTCCGGCATTGTATGGACAATATGATTTATCTCAAACTTTGAACGACCAAAATAATTTATTGAGTGAGCGGGAAATTTAAAGTCATTTGTATTTTATTAAATTATTATTAGATTATTAGATAGATAGATGTATTTTATTAGATAGATGTATGAACGGTGAGATTTATCCCAAACTTTGGATGGCCTAGATGATATATTGAGTGAGCGGGAAATTTAAAATCATTTGTATTTTATAAAATAGATTTATTAAATTATTATTAGATTATTAGATAGATAGATGTATTTTATTAGATAGATGTATGAACGGTGAGATTTATCCCAAACTTTGGACGGCCTAGATGATTTATTGAATGAGCGAAAAATTCAAAATAATTTATATTTTATTAGATAGATATGGGGGAGGTATGACAGAGTGTAAGTTACTCATATGGACAAAGATATATATATATATATATTATAATAAAACAAAAGGTAGGTAGGTTAGAACATTTATATGGGGTAAGAGATAGTGCTGCCGGGTGTTGGAGTAACAAGAGCAGTTACAAAACATTTATCATCTAAAAATCACCAAATTAATAATTGGCCTTCACATGTCTATATCATGAATTGATGTATTATGAGATTATATGACCTTGGTAACACATGGAAATACAAGATAAAAAGGTTCCTTATTTGTGTCAACCAGTTGCCATGAATACTATTCTAATAATCATAATTTTTATCCTTGATTAACAAAATAGATAGTATATTAAATGCGATAAATATATGACTATTTATATAAAATTTGTAAAAATTATAGGAGGACCCAGTTATTTCACATATCTTCAAAAAGGTTACCACTAATTTTTATTGACGATCAATAAATCGACATAAACATTTGTATCAATTTTCTATTCTTTTTAGGGTTTTAAGGAAAATGTGAGTCGTACTGTATTTGTAGTAGTTGACCACATTTGTGATCTTATTCTATTTGGACTTTTAAGCCTAGAGTCCAATACTCAACTGCAAACCTACTTGGATAAGTTAGGCCGTCTTTCGGCTGGCCCAATCCATGCACTTATTAACCCTATTTAAAGATGGGTCCTTAACACTAATATACAACAATTAGAAAGTATTTACAAAAATAAAACACACACAACATAATTACAAAAATAAAACAACCCAATATATTATAATTTCTAAAATCATGTATCATTAATTCCCACACGTCAGTTATTTTTCTTTCATATTTGTAACCAACCTCACCTAAATTCAAGCAATTGAGAAAATCAATCAGAGAAGACAAAATCAATCGGAGAAGACAGATCAACGCCAAATCAATCGGAAAAGACAAGATCTTCTGTTGCGACACAACTCTGATATCGAAGAAGACGAAGCCTCCTGTCGCGACTAAACTCGTAATCGAAGAAGACGAAGCCTCCTGTCGCGACGCATCTCTAAGATCGAAAATAGCATACAAAATCAACAACGCCTTCAAGTTCAGTAACCAAATACTGCAGTGATTGTTGAATACAAGATCAACATCATCTTCGATACAAAATACTGATGTATGTGAGTTTAAAATTTATAATCATAATGTTACCTATGGTTACTACGAATTACTATATTGGTTACCTTTCTTAAGTTTTTTGCACTTAAAATGGTCACACAGTAAGAATAATGAATGTTTTGATTGCAAAATGTATTTGAAAAAACTTTGTATATTATGGTTACTAAGTTTATACAAATTGGTTACTGTCTAATGTTGTCTTGGTTACTAACTATTCTGTCTTGGTTACTGTGTAACATTAAATTGTCTATTGTTGTCTTAGTTACTGTCTAATGTTGTCTTGGTTACTGCACAATATTACTAATTAATGTTGAATTGGTTACTGACTAATGCTGACTTGGTTACTATGTAACATTATTTTGGTTACTGACTAATGTTGACTTACTTACTGTATAAAACTATAATGGTTACTGACTAATGCTGACTTGGTTACTGTGTAAAATTATAGTGCTGACTTGGTTACTGTGTAAAATTATAGTGCTGACTTGGTTACTCTGTAAAATTATTTAGTGACTAATGCTGACTTGGTTACTGACTAATTTTGACTTGGTTACTGACTAATGCAAACTTAATTACTGCAAAGATTAATTGGTTACTGTAATATTGGTTGCTGAAGCATATTAATGTACACTTCTATTTATGTTTTTTATATTAATGGTTACTTGTTATCAACATTAGTTACATTCTTACAAAAGCTTGTCTTTAGTTGGTAACAAACAAATTATACTGATTATTTTTTACTATAAAAATGCAATACAAAATGTATTTATCTTGTGGTTACTAAATAAATATGTGTTGGTTACAATCTAATATGGATTTGGTTACTGTATAATGTTGTCATGATTAATGTATAATGTTGAATGTAAAATGCATTTTAAAATATGTTTTATACTCTGGTTACTAAATACATATAAATTGGTTATTGTTTACTATTGATTTGGTTGTTGTATAATGTTTATATGCTTGCTTTATAATTTTAAAGTTTATTCTACTGATATTTTTATATTAATGATTACTTGTTAAATACATTGGTTACCTTCCTGCAATTGTTAGTTATTGTATAATCTAGATTTGGTTAGTATATAATGCTGACCTGGTTACTGTGTAAAATTGCAATGGTAACTGCATATTATTACCCCCAGTTCATGTTCTGGTTACTAACATTATGTAGTTTGGTTACTGTCTGACATTAAGTTTGGTTACCTTCATGGAACTGTTGGTTACTCTATAATGTTGTCTTGTTTACTGAATAACATTATAATGTCTAATGTTATTTTGGTTACTGTCTAATGCTGTCTTGGTTACTGTGTAACAATATATTGGTTACTGATTAATGCTGGTTCGATTACTGTGTAACATTATTATAATGGTTACTGAATATTTGGTTACTGTCTAATGCTATTTTGGTTACTGTATAATATGTATTTAGATACTATAAGGTGTTTATTTGGTTACTCTATAATGTTATTATGTTTTATAATTATTTCTTTTATATTAGTGGTTACTTATTGACTACATTGGTTACCTTCATACAACTGCTAATCTGATTATATATATTGGTTGTTGTATACTATTTAATTGGTTACAGTATAATGTTTATTTGGTTGCAGTGACAATTTGACAATTTCTGTCAAGTTTGGAGTGTCGGATTTTGGCGTTTTTAGATCCTAATTTCATTGGAAACGGGTCAACGATCAAAAGTCACTAGCTTCGCTGGTGAACTGCATGGTTTTTTGGTCGAATTCCATCATTTAGGCCTTCAAAATTGCATGTAAAAATTTGGTTTATTTTCTGGTTACTAAAATTATGTAATTTGGTTACTGTCTAATATTGATTTGGTTACTTTACAATGTTTATTCAGTTGTTAGACAATGGCTATTGACAGTAATCAATACAATAAATTTAATTGTTTACAGGGATATATAATTGTTTACAGCTTGTAACTATTAATGACATGGTTGGTAACATTTTTGATGGTGTACAGTAACCAAAATTGATGTTGATTAATATTTTAATTTTTGATTCCATCATGAGTTATCAATATAAAGTAAACATATACATTGAACAATTTGTAACTGTTCTGAAATATTTTTATATAAATTTGGTTATCCATCTAAAATAAAATGGTTACCTCTATATTTATATTTAGTTACCAACTGGCATAGACCATTTCCAAATAACTTTTATAACTATGTAATTTAAAAGTATCCATCAGCTAGATAAATGGGAACCCTCACATGTACATTAAGCACTTGATAACTGTTCTGATATAAGTTTTTAATTATTTGGTTACTAACAAAAACTAAAATGTTTATCCTTATAATAACTAAAATCCCTCACTGATTGTACAATAATAGTAGTCAAACACAATTAAATAACAGTAAAACAAATATAATAAATAAGTAACCAAATAGTTACATAACAGTAACCATAATATGTTTTAATGGTAACCAAAACATAAAACAACCTGTGTATCCAGCATCCTGTAATGAATGTTGTAAGACCCCGAAAATTTTTAAATAAAAAGGAATTTCCTTTATTTATTATTTTGAAATAGTAAGGGTTGATTTGATTAATGTGGTTAGTTATGGGTAAAATGCGCAAATATTTTAAATAAGCAGGTGGTTATAAAATATTCATTGTTGACGAGGAATATTCGTTTGGTCGTGGAATATTCTTGCTGTCGGGGAATATTCGTACGACGGCGCAGTCTTTTGTGGGTCCCATAACGGAAAGCGATTGGATGAAGAAAACGACAAGTATAAGTTGTTTATAAATAACGGCGTAGTTGTTACCGTTAATACTGTTGGAATACCCTGTGGGTAAAGTAAAATAATACGCGTTGTTGAACAGTAGCACACGGTATTGCACCAATTATTGACTCTTACGTAAGAAGGCACTACTCAATAATGGTTACAGTAATTACTGTTCATTATTTTATTTTATTGATTCAATAATTGCTGCGTTGATATTTTATATTGCTGTTGTTTCAATAATTGTCACTACACAGTATTTTCCATTATCGAAGCAATAATTCATATTATCTGAATAATATTATTTGATAACATTATTGGCAATGTCTAGAAAGTTCTGTCTAAGGAGAGGTTTGGTCACCTAATTGCGCGCCAGTAAGGAGAAATTCTTATTGGAAAGCCCCCTCTTTCCTGGGAACGGCCTGGTTGCTAGTACTGTGATTCTGTAATATTATTTGTGAATAATTAAATTATTGATTTATATGATGAGGAAAATATTGATTTTATGTGGATATAGATGGAGAAAATTTTTAATGTGACAATTGTTAAAAATTAATGTTTTATCTTTTTCTGATAAAATAATTCATTTAAATATATTATTTTAATAATATATTAACGGTGATATTTTTATAATGAATGTGGGATATATGAGTTTATGAGGAGAAAGAGTATTTTTGTTACCAAAAATATTTAAAGCATATTTTGTGTGTTGGTGGACACAATTATTGACTGAAATTTGACTATAGCCTGTAAAATCGTCCGTTTATGGATTTTGGTCAATTTCTGTTTGGAATTTGGAAAAACTTTCTTCTGCAAAGTTGTAGAGAATGGAATTTCCTATCAAAACTCGCGAGATTTGAATTTTCTGATAAAAGGGCTATTTATTATGAATTATTGAAATTCCGAAGCTCCGAAATAATTGATTTTTGGAAGTTTTAATTGTTTTAATTAACAAAAACGTTTTTTGTGTTGGTTAGCCTCATTAAAAACATGTTATGTTGCTGAAATCAGATCTGAAAGAGTGGGCGTAGAATTTTTAAAAAATATATAATATTTTATTAAATTTTCTGCTTTGGTGTTCTAAGCAATTTCCTATAAATAGGTGCTTAGGTTAGAATTGAAAATCACACCAGAAACTGAAGTTTTCTCTCTCTATATTATCGAGCGTATTCTTGTGAGTATTTTGAGTATACTTTGAGTATTGCTATACGGTGCAAGTTCAAGTCATAGCCTATATCCGGTGTTTCAACTAGAAGTACTGTCTTTTGAGGTAAGGGATGTTATTTTCTTTTCAAATGATATTATTTCTTCAATATCATTATGTTGAAATGTTGGTTGGAAATTTTTATCAAATTTGGAACTTTTTCATGTCGGGGTTACTATTCATGAGTTACTATTCACGAGTTACTATTCTTGAGTTACTATTCACGAGTACTATTCACGAAGCGTGGAGATGTTTTTTGTGAAATTTCTATCTTTTGGTGTCGGAGTTATTATTCACGTATACGACACTATTCACGTATACGATACTACTCACGAATACGGCACTATTCACCGAAAAATGAAATTTCTTCTTTTTGTCCAAAATATCTATTCTGGATACTAGCTTTGATTGTATCTATGTTTTGATCATTCTTGAATTTTACTTCAGTATGATTATTTATGAAGTATTTTTGAAATCGGATTGTTTAAAGTACGAATCCTTAATACTTGTTATTTTGTTTCACTGGATTCGTTTTCTTTAAAATATTTTTCATCATCCTCAGTCCTAAATGATGGTGTTACTGAATATCTTTGGCCTGTAGTGCAAAGATGGTTGATTTTATTATGAATATCTTTGGCCCGTAGTGCAAAGATGTACAGGTGTTGAGATGAACATGAACAATTGATGAATATCTTTGGCCCGTAGTGCAAAGATGAACAGGTGTTTAGACGAACATGACCGACTGATGAATATCTTTGGCCTGTAGTGCAAAGATGAATAATTGATTTGATTTGAGATATATATTGATTGATGTTACAGGGATAAAATATTGATGATGGACTTTTAAATTCATAGATGTTAGTAGATTTCATTCTCTACTTAACTCTTCTAATGAATTGTTGTTTCCGCTGCAGTTGTTGATCTAAAACTTGTTGTCTATTGTATTCTATCAGATTTTTCCCTGTTGAAGACTAAGGATAATTTGTTGTACATTATCTTAGTCATAATATTCTTTACTGGGCTAGTTGAGCTCACCCTTTTCCTTGTTGTTCCATTTTTCTTCTCAGGAGGCGAGAATGTAGCGAGTACTAGTCGGGGTATGGAATGAAGGTTCTAGAGAGAGTTGTTTAGTAGTCCTCACCATTTTTTTGTAAAATTATGTATCAATAATTATGATGGGGATTTATTTGCATGTGGATATTGTCTAGATGATAATGTTTGTATTCAAACTCACAGCTTATGGGTTGTAAAAGTTGTAGTTGTTTCTGTACCATGTATTTGACAACTCAGAATGGGTTGGGTGGAATGGACCTATTTTGGGGGTGTCACAAATGTAATATTGTTTGTTTAGGAAACCCAATTATACTATGACATGTACATTTCACAATTGATATATGTCCTGAAACAAGATTGTAACTCTCTGGTTACTATCAAAACAATAGTTGGTTACCTTTATATACATATTTGGTTACCAATTGTACATCTCAAACAATGTATCCAACACAACTTAAAAGATACAATAAATAATAACTAAAATACCTCATTGATTGTACAACAATAGTAGTCAAAAACCATTAAATAACAGTAAAACAAATATAATAAATAAGTAACCAAATAGTTACATAACAGTAACCATAATATGTTTTAATGATAACCAAAACATAAAACAACCTGTGTATCCAACATCCTGTAATGAATGTGATATTGTTTGTTTAGGAAACCTAATTATACTATGACATGTACATTTCACAATTGATATATGTCCTGAAACAAGATTGTAACTCTCTGGTTACTATCAAAACAATAGTTGGTTACATACCTTTATATACATATTTGGTTACCAACTGTACATCTCAAACAATGTATCCAACACAACTTAAAAGATACAATAAATAATAACTAAAATACCTCATTGATTGTACAACAATAGTAGTCAAAAACCATTAAATAACAGTAAAATAAATAAAATAAATAAGTAACCAAATAGTTACATAACAATAACCATAATATGTTTTAATGGTAACCAAAGCATAAAGCAACCTGTTTATCCAGCATCATGTAATGAAGGTGATATTGTTTGTTTAGGCAACCCAATTATACTATGACATGTACACTTCATATTTGATATATGTCCTGAAACAAGCTTGTAACTCTGTGGTTACTATCAAAAATAATAGTTGGTTACCTTTATATACATATTTGGTTACTAAGTGTACATCTCAAATAATGTAACTAGAACAAGTTTTAATGGTAACCAGAACAAGTTTTAATGGTAACCAAAATATAATAAAGAAGTAACCAAATAGTTATATAAAAAGTAACTAGAACATATTTTAATGGTAACCAAAACAGAAACAACCTGTATATCCAACCCAGTTTAGGCAACCCATGTATACTCTCACATATACATTTAACACTTGATATATGTCCTGATACAAGCTTGTAACTACCTGGTTACTTCCAAAAAATAAAATAGTTACCCTTCTATACATGTTTGGTTACCAAACTGCACCTTTAAAATAATGTATCAGACACAACTTAATACGAACCAACAAATAATGTCAAATAATTGATTATATAATCAAATATGTAATTTCATTTACATAAGCTCCAATAAACATTACGTACTCACTAACAATAATAAATGGTTATGGATATCCAACAAAAATCAAAGTACGAAACATAATTCATAATGATAAGATAACGATAACTGAACTAATCAAAATTTGGTACAAATCTTCTTTAAATTTGAGCTTTTTGGTTGCTGCTACTTTCTTCTTCATGGTTGTTCTCATTCTCTAGAAAAGACTTCCGCATTATGAACCTGTGGGGGGAAGAGAAATACCTTGTGATTAATGAATAGAGAGCCCATGTAGGATGTGTTTGTAGAAATAAAAGTAGAAAATAGCATAAACCTTGTAGAATATATTTGAAGGGATTTATAAAAAATATAATACATCAATGTATACTAAACAAATACATGGTAACCAAAAATCATAAGCTAACAGTACCAAAAAATATATTAAAGAAGTAACCAAACAGTTATATGTTAGTAACCAAAATATATTTTAATGGTAACCAAAAATCATAAGCTAACAGTAACAAAAAATATACTAAAGAAGTAACCAAACAATTATATGTTAGTAACCAAAATATATTTTAATGGTAACCAATACATAAACAACATACAGACCAAACACAGTTTAGTCAATCCATGTATACTAACCAAATACATGGTAACCAGAACAACACAAAATAGTACCCAAAATCCCAACTCAAGGGAACAAAAATGGTATCCAAATCATAAACTAACAGTAACAAAAAACTTACTAAAGAAGTAACCGAACATTTATATGATAGTAACCAAAATATGTTTTAATGGTAACCAATACATAAACAACATGTACAACAAAAATCAGTAACCAAAATATAATGCATAAGTAACCAAACAGTTATATGATAGTAACAATAACAAAATCACCCTCTGCTATTCTTTTCCTCTTTCCATCATTCTTCCTTGTATCAATCATTCTATACAAAACATAAAAACAACACAAATTCAAACAATCAATACTTCATTCTGTTAGAAACATAGCGTATATATATGATCATATTGACAATTAATTAGTAGAATGAGAATTAACAGAAATTAGAAACAGCCCTTAGAGACAGAAACCAGAATCCTTTCAGTTAGAGAGAGAAAGTCGCGTATTCGACTGTGTGATTTATTGATTAACAAGTGCAACAAAAGTAAATTAAAAAACAATTAATTTACGCCACCAATTTGTCTAACAAACTGTGATGAAGAAGAAGAAGAGAGAAATACGAGAACAAAAGTTATGGAGAAGGAGAAGGAGAAGAAGAAGAAGATTTTAGAGAGAGAAATATCATGCGTTTGAAATAAAAAACTACCAGATAATGATCCCCTAAATTAAGGAAACTGCCCATTAATATTAATCCCTTAATTTAAGGACCTTTAATTGTATTAAAATTAATAATAAAAATGATAAAATGTTTTACTTTTGTAATTATTTTATGAGTGTATAATTTTTGTAATTACTTTCATAAATGTACTAATATATGTAATTAATCCTTTAAAGAATACAGTTGTAACTTAGACATTAAGGGCCCAACTTTAGCCTATTTAAGGGTTCAATTTTAGCCTATTCTCTGTCCAACTTTAGCCTATTTAGAATTATATAAATAGAGAGTGATTAGTATGAAGTTAATTTTGTTCAATTATCCAATACAGACATAGTTTAATTGTCCAATACACACATACAATGTCAACACGCAGGCTAGGCCGGGAGGTGATCTCTCTGCGTGTTAACAATGTATTGATCAATTGACCAGATCCATATAATTTAAATTAAACAAATGAAAAGTTTAACAATTGTATATTTTTTTAAAAGAAAAATTAAATTAAGAAATTTTCATAAAAAATTGACAGAAAATAGAAAAAAAAGGGTTTAAAGCTAATAATAGAGAGAATTCACTAGTTTCGTTAAAAAGATAGAATGGGCCAAAAAACAGCTCAAGGCTTTATCGGTTACGGGTACTAAAAGTAATTTATATTTTATTTAAAAAAATAAAATAGTTATCCTTGTTCTTTCATGTCCATATAAAAAAGAAGAAGAAGAAGAAAACACAAGACAAAACGAATGAAAAGCATGCATCAAACTATAACGATAAGCCCTTATCACAAAGGCATAAGAATATATGTACCACTAAAAATGGAGTACTTTACAGAAGTCCTAAAATAAATTGAGCAACGAACTAAGAACGAATTGACTATAGCGACGGTTCCGTCGTTATTGTATAGAAAGTCGTTTTTTATGCTATTTATGTTCCGTTTATTTATTATTCTTTCGCACTTCTTCTCTGAACGATCCGAGAAGGAAACGCCGATCTCTAATTTTGTACAACAAGTAATTAAACTAATTAATATATGTGTGTGTACGCGCTCTCTCTCTCTCTCCAAATCGTCATACTATTAATAAATAAGTATTGTAATAAACAGAGCTGGCCCTGGGGCAGGTCTACCAGGGCGACCGCCCAGGGCCCAAAGTTGAGGAGGGCCCAAATTTTAAAAAAAATTATGTATGTGTATAAAAAAATAAAAAAATAATTATAAAATATAATATAAAACAAATCAATAAATTAATATGGAGAATCAAAATAGACTCTTAGCCACACAAAAAAAGAAGAAAAAACCCTTAAACCCTCTCAGTTCATATTTGATTCACGGTTTAACTGTAAAATTTAAAATATTTTGTATTAACTGACGAGAATAAATAGTTGATTCACGGTTTAACTGCAAAATAAGGCATACTTACTTAAAAAGTTGTTTATATTACACATCTCTATATCATAGATGCTAACAACTTAAGAAAACACAAAAGTCTTATTTTGATTTTTGATTATGAGTTTTAATATTATATTTATTATTCCCTCCGTAATATGATAAAAAATTTAGTTGACTTTTTATGTATAATAAAAATAAAAAAATAAAAAAAATTATCCATTTTTAAATTCTCATTTAATTGTATAATTTATTGTACATAATTAATGATATTTAATAAATATGCATTTACAATAAAAATATGACAATTGAACTTAATATGTGGCCAGGGCAGGGGCAAAACTACTCTCAAGATAGTAATTAAACTTTAACAAAAAGATATTAAAGTGAATTTTATATAGTTATATAAACAAACTAGTACTAATATATAGTGAATTTTATATAGTTATATAGTGTAAATTATGTGTCTTGTGTTGAATATACCTTCAAAAAAGTCACAATCCGTACCAAATAGAATTATTTTGTAACAATCCTTGTATCTGTAGATATGTAATAATCCTAGATATTTTTAAAAGTTAAATAAATTATATTAATTTTAAAAAATTAAATTTGATTATATACTTTGAAAATAATTTATAATACTATTAGAATTTTAATTGATTGAGATATGTAGTTAATGTAGGTAATTATAATTATTGTTAATTATAAATTATTTTATTATTTTTAATATTTATTATTATTACTATTTTTGGTGTAGCAAGATTTTGTAAATAAATAAATAAATAAAGGAAGAAGCCCGTGGCTCGGCCCGACCCGGGCCACGGGTCTCACAATTTCAGTCCGTCAAAACCCGGGTCATTTTGGACCCTGCCCGAGCCCGGTCCGCCTGCCCGTTTGCCACCTCTAAAAGGGGCACACTTAAATTTTTTTTACCCTGGGCCTTATAAAACCCAGGACCGGCTCTGGTAATAAAAAATATACATAAACTATTATTAAAAAAATTTTAACATCAATAGAAAATGGTGTTGTTAATTCCGCTCCAATGGGATTTTAAATAAAATTTTACATTGGAAAGTCCGTTGGATTGGATAGGGTGGCCAAGATGAGGTCCTCGATAGGCGAACAATATAAATGCTCATAAATCAATACTATTCCAACAATATCCTCGTCACATATGTCTATTAACCTTTCAACTTTATCTACTCTTTAATGTAGTATAAGTTGTGCATAAATATTAAAAAAATAATTGTATAATATTAAATATTTATATTGTTATTGTATTAAAAAAATATTATTTATTGAGTAAAAAATAGTGAAAAAAATAAAGGTATACTATTTAATATTCGGGGTAATATTGGAAACTAAACAATTAACGTTTACTTGAAATTCTCAAACGATTTATATTAAGGGACAAAAAAACTCATAGATAGATTGAGTTATACTCCTTTAAGGAACGGAGAGAATATTTTACTAGGCGGTAATCTCGACGAATCTGTTAATACTACTACCTCTGTTTCGAGATCATTTTTCAAAGTCAATTTAAGACATTCTTAAACTCAAAATTGACATGAATTTCTTTGATTTTAATCAATGCATTGATTAAAATTTTAAATTATCTAAAAAATACTAGTCATTGTAAGATTTATTATTTTATAATTTTCAAGCTTAATTTTGAGTTTAAAAATGTCTTGAATTGACTTTCAAAAATCAATAATAATAATAATAATAACGACTGGAATGGAGTATTAGTATTATTTAGTATTTTGTTTAAACGCACAACAAAGGTGATTATTTAGTAAATGAAAAGAAATAAATGAAGTGGATGCAATTGTTAGAAATTAGAATCTTGAAGATATATCCAAATAAGGAAAAATAATTAAAACTTAGACTTATAAAAAAGATTGAATCAAAGTTATAAAAGTGAATAAATACTTAGTTGTAATAAATACTAATATTAAGAAGAAAAACCTTTTTCAGGGGTATGAAATGTGAATATGGTTAAAGTAGAGGGATTAAAAAAGAAAAATCGAATCACACATTAAGGGCCTTTTATTTGTATCGCTTTTGCTCCAAATATGCAAACCCTTCTTCTGCTTTTACTTTGAGCTCATTACTCTCCATCTCTCTCCCCTTTTAGTTGATTCCAATTTTTGAAATCCAAAGAAATGGGAGAGGAGAAGCCAAAATCTTTTGGTGTATGGCCCACCGTGAAGCCCTTCGTTAACGGCGGAGCCTCTGGTATGCTCGCTACCTGTGTCATTCAACCCGTCGATATGATCAAGGTAAATGCAAAATCCCTTTATCTATCCATCTAAATATGTTTTTTGAATGTTAACCATGATGGGTTTTGTTAGATCTTAGATTCAGTTTAATGTTATACTAAATATGTGGTAGTTGTGGATTGGTTGATATTTTGAATTTTGGGATCTTAAAATGACATTTTTTTGAAGGGATTTAAATTTTGGGTCAAATGGGTGTTTTGTCAGATCTCGAGCTGTTTTGAACAATTCACTTGTATTTAAACATTTCGGATTGTTTCTACTTGTTGTGGCTGAGCTGAAAGTTGACATTTTTATGTTTTTAGATCTTATGTTGACATTTTTTTATTTTCAGTTTTGAGTCGGAATAAATATTTTTTTAGGAAGATATACTGTGTAGTTCTAAGAATATGAGGTCTATTATAAATTGCAGGTGAGAATTCAGTTGGGTCAGGGATCAGCGGCTCATGTGACTCGGGAAATGCTTAAAAATGAGGGGATTGGTGCCTTTTACAAGGTTTGCTTCATGTATTCGGATTTCAATTTAGATATCTGAACCTTGCCAAGGAATATATATATATATATATATATATATACATATATATAATACATTCATTTTAATTACAACGTTCAAGGTTGTCCATCATCATTGAAATTACAACGTTCAAGGTTGTCCATCATCATTGAAAAGAAGTCAAAATTAACTTGATTACATGTCTGACTATTCGGCAAGAATGTAAGGTTCTAATAGCATTTGAATCATATTATAACAATGCTTACCTATGTGCAAGAGGAAAGGAAGGAATGATTACCACTACAAGGTTGGCCATTGTCTCCAGAGTTTATGGGGCAATAAAACATATTAGTAAATTAAGTTAATCCAATAATCCATAATTGTCTGTGGTAAGATTGTATGCACTTGCAGCAAAGGGCCAGCTGTTGAATTGTTATAAATAATGATTGGGCAGGAATAAAAAAAACAAAAAAAAACAAAAAAGAAGAGAAGACGAGGATTTAATATTAAGAAGGAGATGCCAGCTTGTATATTGACATGGCTCAACAACGTAGAGTTTAAAAGAATTTTTCATGTAAGGTGCCTGTAATAGTTGTGATGAGGCTTTTCCGAGTTTAGTTGATTATTAGAAAATTTTCAACTTGATTGGACACTTGGATTTATAATGAAAATGATCAGCCTCATTTTAGAAGATATTTTTCCTTGACTTGCACCAGAAAGGGTAATGATTCAATGAAGTAATTATACATGGAGTCTGTATGAATTTAGTTGGAGATTTTGGTGATGGCAGAGGTGAAGAGGCATTATCCTTTCGACCATTAACATCCTTGTGATCACTTGTAGATCTGACATGTCATCTGTAGCATTGAACTTATCATATTTGGCGTTATACTTCTCATGTGGATTGCATTGCCTAAATATTATTATCCTGAGCAGGGGTTATCTGCTGGACTGCTTAGACAAGCTACATACACAACTGCCCGGCTTGGATCATTCAGGTAAATGTTCCTAAACTTTGTTGCTTGAACTTATTCATGATGAATGTTCCTTATTTCAGTTAATTTTTTATTGTATTTTGGTTCTTGAGAAGATGGTTATATGTTACTTGATATATGGGATATTATTTTTTAGGGTTAACTGCGTATTTGACCCTGAAGTATGCACCCTTTTGTACTCGGTACCCCTAGGTTCAAAAACTCTCATCCTGCTGGGTACTGTCAAGTTTTACATTTTTTAGTTATCAAACAGTTTTATGTGGGAGCGGGACAAGAACTTTTGAGCCTGGGGTACCAAGTGCAAAAGGGTGCATACTTCGGGGTCAGATATGCAGCTAACCCTATTTTTTAGTTAATACTCCATATTCGGTGGTTCCAATCCCCATATTTGTGGCTAGATGGTAATATCAACAAAAATAATATATAGTTGTTAGTTAATACTCCCTCCATCACAATATGGATCTTTTTCTTAATGATGTTCCAAACCATTGTCATGGTAGTCTAACATATACAAACATTATCATTTTACCTTCGTTTTGTAAAGGTGAAAAGGGCACTTCTTCTTGGAGATAATAAAGGGCAGTTTTAAATTCTGCACAAAAATTTTACTTTAACATCTTCAATTTCTAATGTGTGAATCCCAATGGGGACACCGTAAGGGGACAAAAGGGAGTATTATATATATATATATATATATATAAATATGTGTGTGTGTGTGTGTGTGTGTGTGTGTGTATATATGTGTGTGTGTGTATATATATATATATGAATGTTCAAGAGTGCACTATTTGTTTTTCGTGTCTCGACAAGGGTTTATGTTCTTTAAATGCTATTTGTTGGGCGCATCCTACTAAATTTCAAATTCTTTATATGCACATATAGATGTTTTTGATGCACCTGATACAGTCCGTTGGAAGTATGTGTTTGTGCGAGTCTCCTGAACCAGCTCTAGATTGGACTTATCTGCTTATGTATAGTATCCAACTGTATTGCAAACGTAAACCTTAATCCTTACGTGGTTTGGAAAATAATATTTACTTCTCACGTTCATGGGAACATCTTTTTTATTCAGAATTTTGACCAACAAGGCAATCGAATCCAATGACGGGAAGCCCCTGCCTTTGTATCAGAAAGCTTTGTGTGGACTAACTGCTGGAGCAATTGGAGCTAGTGTTGGTAGTCCAGCAGATCTAGCACTAATCCGTATGCAGGCTGATGCCACCTTACCTGTTGCTCAGCGTCGCAATTACACCAATGCATTCCATGCTCTCTATCGAATTACTGCAGACGAAGGAGTTTTGGCGCTGTGGAAAGGTGCTGGCCCTACTGTAGTGAGAGCAATGGCACTGAACATGGGGATGCTTGCATCTTATGATCAAAGTGTGGAGTTTTTCAAGGATTCTCTTGGTTTTGGTGAGGGTGCTACGATTCTAGGTAAGATACTTTTCAAATTTACCTAATATCTGAAGTTCCTTCAACTTATTTTGTATTAGTTCTGCAGCAAAAATTTCAGTCAACTTTTCTTTTTTTAAACTGCATTTTCACTCTCTCCTGTGCTGGAGTCGGCCTTCAGACTATTAGTTTTAATATCACAATTCTCTAATATTAATGCACGTCGTATTACTTAAATGTGAAACTTGGCATCCCGCCACCACTGAAAGAGGAGTTATTGGTCTGGGGGTTGACATCTTAATTTATGTAGATGTGCCTCTCCAGACCTAGTATTCATCAACGTTAACAGCATGTCTGAATCGCTTAAATTTCAAATTTTGGCTCGATTAGTTTATTGTCTTCTTCTTTCCCCTCCCACAAATTATAAAGAGAATATTGGTCAGAATATTTTATATACTTTTTAGTTATATTGTAACAAACCAAAAAACTCTTGAAGGTCCTGTATTTACTTGTTTTTCTGTGTAGGATTTCTAGGTTGTATAGTCAGTATCCAGGAATTACATTTTTTGGGCGGTACTCGTTTGGTCGAGTGATTCTTCTGTTTAGGGCTTGTGGTACTTCTTAAGCAGGCCCTATGTTTTTTTGGTATATGGGAGTGAACATGGGTGCTGTCCCCGTTTTGACATCAAGTATATTTTTACTCGTCAAAAAAAGAAAAAGAAAAGAAAAGTCGATATCTGGGATCACTTTATTAATTGTTTTTTGGTTGAAATACTGAATCTCCTAATTGTGGATCTAACCTTGTATCATGTGCTCTGTTAAAGTATTTTGCCGTACGGGCACTTTGGTGCATGCTTTTTTTGTGGATAAATGGTGCGTGGTAAACAACTTTCATGATGGTAGTAGCAGAATGTTTAGCAATTAGAATCTTGTTTGAATTCTCTCTCCTATTTACTTATTAAAAACTCTTTATTTTTCTTCAAATTTGTATCCATGCCTGATTTTAATTTAAATTTTTCCCCCTGTTTCTTTCAGGGGCCAGTTCGGTATCTGGATTCTTTGCTGCAGCTTGCAGTTTGCCCTTTGATTATGTCAAAACCCAAATACAGAAGATGCAACCTGATGCTCAGGGGAAATATCCATACACAGGTTCTTTAGATTGTGCAATGAAAACCCTGAAGGCAGGAGGCCCCTTCAAGTTTTATACAGGATTCCCAGTATATTGTGTTAGGATTGCCCCTCATGTCATGGTACTTTCTCTCCCTCCCTGCCGCTCATACTCCTGTGTGCTTAAACACCCCACACGTGTCCAAATTATATGCACTTGACTTAATTTCTGATTGCTAAATGGCATATTTTGCAGATGACATGGATATTCCTTAACCAAATTCAGAAACTGGAGAAATCCGCTGGGTTATAGAATTTTGAGAAAGAGAGATCTGCATTTTGAGTTGAGCTCTATCAGAATAATACTTTGGTTGTGTTGTACTTTTTGGTTTTTAGTAACTTGACAACCTCAAGTCAAAACGGTTGCCTCAGAAGATTTTTTACAGTGACTGATAAAACTATTGTACTGAACTAAATTGGAAATTTTAGGGTAGGACTAAATTCGGAATTTTACATATTTATCACCAAGTGCTTCTGGGAAGGTTAGTAATTTGGAGATTCTGCTGGAGAAATGTGTTTTGAGCAATAATCTATGTACTATGAATCATTACTACTGCCTTGTAAGGGTCTGGTTTTTGCCATCATTTTGGTAATTTTCTTTTACACGTTAATGGGTAAGATTGACCAAGTTTCATCTTGGTTGTTTTCTTTTATTTTTGCACATGGATATTGCAAGGTAAAAAGCTTTGTGAACATGTCATGTGAAAATACCAAAATTCCAATGTGGACTTGATAAAAAGGAACCTTTGATTAGCAGCGTTGGATGGACATTTATACCCTTATTTATATTAAATATATTATTTTCTTTTACCACACAATTAATGAATTGGAGGGTAATTTTGTCTATCTAGCAATGAATTATTTTATCAAGAAAAAGCTACTGATGGGATTATTTTTGTCCCCGTTACGTATAAGTTCAATTTCTCAAGTAATATAACCAGTTTTGCCCCCTCAGATAAATATTCTGGCTCTTGGTGGAATCTCTTTGCTGAAGTTAACTACTTGATAAATAATAACAATAATATTAACCAGGTGGTCAAATTCTACAACCCACAAAAGAATACCACAGCAAAATTCTCATGCAAATCCTTCTATAGTCTTCTTTAGAAACACCATAGGAATTAAGCATTTCAGGCCTACAAAACTGTGCAGGCTCTTGATTGAATCCCACATTTATAGCTAGACTCAATCTTATAATCCTCATCAGATGAAGATTGTGAATCCGAATAAATAAACAATCATTTAATTATATTCTAGTTTCTTGTGTCCATAATCTAGGAAAATCGCATGCTGATGCTCTTGACTTCATCCGGTACAATACTGAGATTTCCTCTTACGCCCTGCAATAAGAAATAAGAATCACAATTACCAACAATTACGGTAATTACTTTTAACCAAAATGAATATGCAAACACGTGTATATATTTTTCCGGAAAGGGCGAGTATATTGTATGTATATGCACACAAACACACACATGGAAGATGATCCATGGAACATTTTTTGACCAACTGATCTGCCGTTAATCTCAAATAGCAACGACTTGGATTAAAGTGAAAGGATTAGTATCCGCAAGAAAAAGTCAGATCACTCATTCTCTCCTAACCCAATTATCTCTCTTTTAACCTCAATTTTGGTCATTTTAATTGGAAAAAATATATCAACGGATCTCGTTTTGAAGATCTTGATGAGAGCTTTCTAGCGATATATAGATTGACAATTTTGGATTTGTAACAAAGAATTATTGAATTTTAAAATTTTTTGCTACAAATCCAAAATTGTCAATCTATATATCGTTAGAAATCTCTCATCAAGATTTTCAAAAGAAGATTCGTTGTTGATATTTTTTTTCCCAGTTACAATGACCAAAATTAAGGTTAAAAGAGAAAAAGTTGGGTTAGGAGAGAGAATAAATGGTTACTTTTAACGTAAAAATTTATTTCTTGTGAAAACTAATTACTCACCGCAAGAAGTTTTTGCGGATAGTAATGTAGTCTTTCTAATCTGATTGCAACAGATGGCGCAAGATGGGTTGGCTGGAATATGATTCATAGCCAGCGGTGGCTATGGATGTCCCTATATATATATACACACACACATGCACACCCAAAAAAAATAGTGTTCAAATATATGGTACTCACTCTATCCTGCATTGAATGTGACAACTAACTGGTGGTTATTCTTACGGGAAAATGACTGTAAAAGCAACTCAAAATGGTGTAAAATATACCCAGTTGTGATGTAAATTGAAGGACGAAGGGAGTTTATCGCTCCCTATCCCTGTCATTTCTATCTCACATTTTACTTTTAGCAGTGTTACAGAACTAGCCAAACAATAGTTTATGTTGTCCAAAACAATGACAAAAGAATGAAGACACATAATTCTGTGTACTCATCCACAAATATGCAGGAGATATACGAACTGTATTACGAGAACAACTACTAAATGGCGAGCTACGTCATTTCTTAATTGATAACAAAATATATATTACTCACCTGCTCATGTAAGAATTATCAGTGGTACTGATAAGTATCTGTTCTCCAGTTAAGAGATAAGCTGGTACCTACAAATGAGTTGGAAATAAGAAAATATGAAGTTAATGCAATTTCAGAGTTAGAGTTATATACAAGTTGATGTGGTCCAAGTAAATCAAATTGGCATGCAGGACTTGCAACAAATAAATGTGAACTACCAGATTTAAAATCTTTTACACAAACTATGCTGCCAAAGAAGTTTAAAAGTGAAAAGATAAATATAGTGATTTGATTTGAGATATCATGGTGTAACATCCTAACAGAGTGAGCTCTGATAGTTGGCTCTCATAACAGAGCTAAATCTTTCAAGTTGTAAAATTATAATAGTCTAGATATAAGTCTCAGTTAGTTTGCTCTACAGTTACTTCATATAAAATTGTTCTAAATACTATTAATGTCACATTAAACATTAGAACAGTGTTGGGACTTGAGAACCCCCGTATCATTGTTCGTTTCATGACATACGGCAAAAATTTCGGATTGGATTTCAAGAAAAATTAACAAGATAGACCCTTAAAACTGAAAAAGAAAAAAAATCTTGGAATGACAGTAACTTTCTTGAGGTAATCAATCAATTTAGAAAGAGTATATAAACTCACCTGAACAGTGAGACCATTGTCCAATAAAGCCTTCTTAGTACTGTAGATATAAAAAAAGAAAAAAGGAGACGAGAATTATCAAGTTCCAATCATTAAGAACAACAAGAATCCAAGGAAGTATGATAGTATGGCCTTCAAGTAACAGATATATTATCCCTCCACAAAAAGAGTTCCATTTGCAAAATTTATAAAATTTAGGGATGCACTTTTATTCCATGTTTATCCCTAAATTTATTGTGCGTTAAGTTAGTAGGTTATGGCATGATAATGAAATGATAAACTTGAGACAGTGTCATTTAATATTATCATCAAAAGAAAATGAAAAGTTTTTTTAGAAACAACAAAACTGGGACTCTTTCTGTGGAACAGAGGGAATACTAATTATATCAACTTTTATTTATATATGATAGTTAAACTTCACTAGATAATGAAATGAAACTTCTGAGATAAGATGCATCGTCTTTACTGAGGAGTGGCTCCAATGTTCTTCACTGGAGCTTGTGTTTCTACAATAGTGCATGTCACCCGTGTAGGAATTGATGCAGACATCGGTTTATCATCATACAGCCCAACAGTGACCGTCATATCATCTATTCACCAAGAAATAATAAAATTAAACATGAAATTTACCAAGAATTAATTAAATTAAGCATGACCCCATAGCATGTAAACAAAAAAATTAGTATTTATTAGCCAAAATCACAATGAGAGTTTCAAATATTTGAAGTGATAACACACAAAAAGCATTTCACATAATAATTCCACATTTAGAAAATGAAATTTAAAAGACACTTCATTAAAATATAAAATACTAGATTTTTGTTACCTTTTAAATACAAAACAGATTCTCCAAACAATGTTTTCGGCACATCCACTTGCACAAATGTCTTGGGGCTGATTACAATTACAAAGGAAAACAATGAATTGCTTCAGTTTGTAACCATGGGGATATGCACATCAAATAGAACATGGGGAGTATACAGAACGGGGGTTTACTCACTCCATTAGCACAACACAGTCAGTTTCTTCATCGGTATAAAGGTACGTGAAAGTCTTTTGTTCAACAAATACTCCTGTGTAACATCACACTTGATATGTTTAGTCTTAGGTTATTAGGTAAAACATTAACCATTAACATTAAGAACCTTGAATATATAGCAAAAATATTTGACCCTGACCCATTAGCTAAACATTCGTGAAAACTGACTTACCAAGATACACACAAAATAGGTTAATTTGGAGTTTACTAATTAATTGTAAGATGAGTATTGTTAGCCAAATTTAAGGTAAAAAGAAGCCGTGAATATGTGATACAAGTTTGTTGCAAAAGGTCATCAGCATCAATAGGTCCTACTTGATGTTTCATCCAATGGAGCCCAGTTCTTTTTTAAGATAAAGAAGAACACATCAGATAACACTAAGAGGAAATTAAGTCCTCCAAGGATACAAGATAAGTGGAAGAAATAAAAAATATAATCCTCAACCCAAGACGGCTATCTACTCTATAAACATCAAAAAATACAAATTCTTGATATTAAAGGAGCCATAGCCTTCCAAATGTAGGATACTAAAGGAAACCATACTATGGGGTCTGAACAGATTAGATACTCAAATAAATAAGAAGTTAGACATAAACAGGTTTCACCGATCACTCAAAAGAAAAAAGATAACTATGTGGCTGCCATTTTGTAGGACAATAGAGAAAAAGATACGAATGGGCACATACTACATACACAGAACAGAAACATCCAGGGAAAAGCTAGTGAGGGCTGCAAAGCTAAAGCAAACCACTAGTATTTGAGCCTATTAAGAAACATAGTTCAACAACAATCTTGATAATGGAGGGAGCCATAGCCTTTCAAATGTAGGATGTTAAAGAAAATCAGATTTTGGAATGTGAACAGATGAGAAACTCAACCAACAATAAGAACCAGAGGAGCCCAGAGTTTGTGATATCTGAAGGAAAACGAAAAAAGAGGAAGAAGCCAAGAAGCCAAGTCCTCAGACTCCCGATTGTTTAAGTTGCATAAAATAGAAATTTCAAGGGGTAGTTAATTTTGTCGAGCAAAAAAACATAAATTAGGACACTGAAGAGACATAAGATAAAATGGACAAAAAGGTACTGTGGTCATACTGAATGCATTACTGTTCAGTTTTTAGAAATTCTGCCTTGAGCTTCTTGTTTTCCTTAAGACCTTTAGGGTTTTGATTAGTCTAGAAACATATATGACGATTTTCTTTCGTTTTCCTTAAGAACATTAGACATCAACATGTAAGACCTTGTAGGCTCTGACCTATGAACTGTGAGAGACTAGAGAGAAGAGATAGAGAATTCAGACGTTAGAGAGGAAGAAGGATAGAATTTAGGTTGACATTAGAGAAGAACTTGAGATTTCAATGGAGAGAGAAGTGAGAGAAAGGGAGAAATTGAGAGCAAATATGCTTCGCAGCTTTTCAATTATCATGCCATGCATAAGAAATGAAATTACAGACTCAAATACTTATTTATAGAAATACTTGCTGTGAAAAAGAAGCTTAAACTACACCCTCATCAAGCACCCTTGTAACTAACTCATACTGACTCACTCACTCATATGCTACTATCTGACTCAGCATATATCAAATAATGATCTCGTCCTCTCGAGCTCCCTGCTGCATCACTTTTGCATGTTAAGTCATTTCAAAAAAAACATTTTGGAAAACACATCCAACTTGAGACCACAACCAATTAGGTTTCCGTGGAGCAAAAGAAATTACCAGAGACAAAAAAATACCGCTGCTATATACACATATTTTCAACTTCCATTATATTTTAAGTCAATAAACATATATTAGCAAATAGACATCACATACTCAATGGCGTGAATAAAACACTTTTAACCAAGTAGCTTCCAAGGTCAGAAAGGTATTTTAACTCATAGCCATCATTCAGCTCAAATATCCAACTCCCAAGTTTTAATGACTAAAAACATTTGAAAATATGGCAACTGTAAAGTAAAATCAAATACCACGAGTGACTTCTGTCTAAAAGGAGAAAATTAGGAGAAAGATCCAAATGAATGTGCTAGCATCTTTAGTTCTTAAATGAAAGAGCCACATGGTTAGCTACCAAATAAAAAGCACTCTGTTTAAAATACTTTAAATTTATGCACCCAGAGATCCAAATAGAGTGTATCTACCTCTTTTCCAAGTTCCATTCAGATTTAGTTAATGTGCATATACGGAAGCGATGAAAGGTGTTTACAAAGTCTATGACACAAAACAAAAGAAACAAATTAAACTAGTTACATTTACAAAAAGATACAAATTTGAGATGCTTACTTTCAATTGCCTCATCTGTTCGTAATCGTTCATTTACTTTGTTTCCACTATCAACATCCCGAAGCTCAACCTGTAGAACCAGGACAAAAGAAGAAAAGGGAGTATTTAAGAAAGGCACAGCCACAGAGATGTCCAGTTAAGAAAATAAATTGAACAAGTTAGTGAACGATAGAAGATGAAAAATGCAGGGTAGTAATAATAATAAATAATTGTTTTTCATTCCACCGCATGTATAGTTCTACTCGGCAAAAACAGTGGTCAGAGATAACAAATGCTCGAGAAATCACCACTACAACAGACATTGAGGGAACCAGACATACTGAACTATGCCTTGACTTTCTAATGGCATATATACTGTGATTAGAAACCAAGAATTGAGAATCAACAGAATTCAACACCAATGACATTGGTAAATAATAAATTCTTATGTCAATAAAGGAGCAGAGTAAGTGAGCTTTGTCAAAAAAATAAATAATAAAAACAAACATTAGCCGTAAAGGGAGTATATAGGAAGAAAAAAAGAATTTACAGTCTGCTAATATTTCATTGCCGTGCCAAAGCAGGCTATGCTTTTAGGTTGATCACATTAATGGTACCAAACTAAGGTATGTATACCACAAAAATATGTCACCTGAGAACCATGTAGCACCAGTTGGCATGCAACTTAACAGGAATGGATTCGTTGGTGTCTTCTTTCAAGAAAAACAGGAATGGATTCGTTGGTGTCTTCTTTAACAATTACCATTGTTGATGTTGAGTTAGTTCCAAATGCCTAGAGTTGTTACACAGTTCAGTACATAAAACAAAACTTTCTCTAATTGCTTTTGTTTCGCTTTTGAAGAAATGGGAGGAAAAGTACTTAAAAAATTGCTACCATAGAGCACAAAATGAATGACTTTGCGTCCAAATGCTTAGCAAGAGTACTATGGTTCAAAATATGTCATTCCACCGCAATAACCTCATGTAAAAGAAAATGCGACTTATTTCATCTTAATTGGCGTAACTTTTTTTTTAAAATAACAATAAATAATACTCCCTCTGTACCACAAAAAGAAGTCATTTTGTAAAATTTACAAACTTTAAAAATATATACTTCGTTCCATGTTTACCCCGATATTTATTGAGTTGAGTGCCTTAGTGGGTGACGGCACGACAATGAAATTGTGATGGTAAACTTGAGGACATTGTCTCATTTTGTACTACCATTCAAAGAAATGGGACTTTATTTTGGAACTAATTTTTTTGGCAAATGGGACTCTTTTTATCGAATAAAAGGGAGTATTTGATTATGTTAAAAGCAAAAACATATAAAACATAAAAGGACTAGAGAGACCTGTATTAAAGCTCCTCCCTTTCCTGGTGTTCTATGTAGTGCCTTCACAACCTAAACCATAAAAACATGCGTAAACAACACAACACCCAAATAATACACAATTACAAACTATAATTCCTAATATTGGAAGGGAAAACAAATAATACCTGGTATATTCTCCCTGAGGTGGGTAAAGTGCCAAAAGATTAGAAATTTCACAGTTAGCAATGGACTCATATATACATAGAGTGCAAGTGTCTATATTTAAAATCAATCAGATTGTGTAAAAAAATAATTAAAAATAAACCTTTTCTTTCAATAACATTTCCTGGCCTCACCTGCACCAACCAAGAACAGCAAAAATTGTAAACAAATTCTTGATGAAATTTAAATTTGTATTTACATAACAGCTTTCATATGCTTTTAAGCATAGCCAAATGTTATAGATATAGATACACAAGTATGCATGTATATTGAAGAAAAAAATGACTTACGTCGGAGCCGCAATATTTGGGGCGGAGCTGGGTGGCGGCCCATGGAGTAGAGAGGAGGCCGAGGTTGGGAGAGTTGAGTGATTGGATTCGGGTTGTGAGTGTTGTTCGTGAGATGAGAATTGGAAAAGGAATAGGAATAAGAGGATTCGAATTGGAAGAAATGGTAGTCCAGTTGAGAGATTTTTGGGAAAATCGATTGGCGAAAACTCGCAATTTGTGTAAGTGGAGGGGATTCATTGAAAATTTCGAGCAGAGAAACACAATACTGAGGGAGGTTTATTCCAGGTTTTAGATGAATACTTTTTTATGTTTTTATACTATTATTAAGTTTTTAAATTTAAATAGTTATATCAATATTTATTAAGATCATTTTTCCCTTTGTTTACATTTATTTACTAGTAATTTTAATTTTATATATTGAGATAACGTTAGACAGGTTTTAAAATTGCCTCAAAATTATATATTTATTTATTAGATATATAAAATATTTAATTTTATAAGTATTATTTAAAAGTCGACATGTTTAGTTTATCTTTTCCTTGGATTATCAATTCTTCTCTTTTGATTATTCGTCTACTCAACCCTCAAAATTAAAGATATTTTCTGAGTTGGTTCTTTGTTTAAGACATGTTTGTAACCAAAGTGGCCACAAGTTTAGTCCAACAATCTCATTCCTTGGCTACAATAATTAATTGGATATCACGTTCAAGGTTCTAATAATAATCGGACACGAATCATTCGTTCAACTGGTGATATTGACCAAGTAACGTTATTAATATATAAAAAATATATATTATTAATAATTTATAATTTTTTTAAAAATCTCATTTTTTATGAACTAAAACATAATAAAGATAAACTACAATATTAATAAGTGGTTAATTTTAATATTAAATTTTTTTGATAAAAATAATTAAAAATCAGATCAACTGATTTAATTAAACGAGTTTACCTGTTGGACCACCGGTTGAACCGGTAATCCACGAGCCAATACGGATATTGATCAAAATCGGATCATTGGTCCAAACTGGATCGAAAGGCGAACTAATTCATGTTTCTACCGGTCGGATCGCCGGCCCGGATTGGATTTAAACACGTTTATACCTAATTTATCATTACTTTTTCACTATCACACCACCACAACCAAATTTCTATCTAATACTAAGACTATATTTAAGAACCTAAAACTATGGTCGTTTCACCCAGGTCGGACCTATTTTTCTTTTCTAGTAAATAAGTAACCAGGTTCGTCCGATCACCCACAAAATAAATAACATCTTATGAAAAGATTAAAAGAAAGCCTTTTTTTTAAAAGAACCCTTCAGTAAGGCGCGCGTCTCATTGAACAGGCTGTGCCATGCCTTTAGACCCAGGCGAAGGCCCAAATCTACGCCTCACTGTGCCTTGAGCACCGGCGGCCGCGCAATGGGTACAACCTGTTCATTTTAACAAGTGGAAAGATACAAACTATATACTATAAAAACCTTGTTTCTCATCATCCTACATGAAAAAAGTTTACAAGCCTGCTGAAGGAGACGATGCTCTTGCCAGTGACGTTTCGCCCAATGAAACCGATGCCAAGGATGAAGCCCAAACCCGTGCTTTCCGAGCCCCGTCGTGGAAATTCCTACTTTTCCACAGCTTCAACTTGTTGTAAATCCTCTTCACGTCAATCACATGGAGGACACGCCCCAAAAGCTGGCTTGACTCTCCAAATACACCCAAACTCAGATGTGGAGCATATGCAACCCATAAAGCTTTTAGACGAGAGACTATTTCTGGGGAGAGATATATGAAGGCCTTCAACAAGAGGAACACTATCGATAGTACTAGATAAGGTTCTTCCGTGAATATCACCTTTAAAGAATTGTGATTCCATGGTTGAAGAATTCTAGGGCCAATTCTTGCAGAAGAGCTGATTTGAACCTTGGTCATGTCAACAACTGGATCAAACCCTACAATAATAGCAACAAGGTGAGATAAAACCAGAATTTGAAGAGTAATATTAAGGAAAAAATAGTTGAATAGAATATAAAGAACAATAATATTATGATTCTATGAACCACCAAGAAGACATTGGAAAAGGAATAATATATATATATATATATATATATATATATATATATATATATATATATATATATATATATATATATATATCACAGCTACTTCTATATTAAAAAGGCTCCCGAGTAAATACAAGCATAAACCTCATCAAGTCGCATTTTCTTGAAGGTGAGTCTCTTTTTATATTGACAAGAGGAACAACAAATGAGATACAATTGACTTTCTACCTATTCTTTTCATGAGAGGATATTACAGATATTTCAAACCTTTTTACGCATACTTTCTAGCAAGTTGAAACTACTGTTCTTAGTAGTGGGGATTCTAAGGCACAGAGTGGAGCCTGTTCTAGAAATAAAACAACAGAGACATTGAAGATCATTATCTAAAGAAAGAGGAAACAGTAATGAAGAGGCACAAGATTGATGAGCATCAGAGCATGCTATCTATTTATCAAACAAAAATGCTATACACGACGATTTTTACTTCCATGCTAGAAAAATCGCATTTACAAGTCTTGAATTACAGACTTCTCAAGTCTCAACTAAGATATCTTGGTTTTTATCTCATGCCATTAGAAAACATATACTCCCTCCATTCCACAAAAAAGAGTCCCATTTACAAAATTTACAAATATTAAGAATTTATTTTTGTTCCATGTTAATCCTAGTGAGAGATAACAGAGATGGAAGGTCATGGGAATTTGGCTGGGGAAGGAGGGGAGAAAGGGAACAGGAAGAAATTTATTAGGGACTTGGTTAATATGTAAAAAGATTAGAACAAGGGTAGAATAGGGGCAAAATAAGTTGGGCCAGGTCAATTATGGATCGGACACTAATAGGACTTGATTAAACTAAAAAAATACAGTAAAAGGACAATCAAACAAATTGAAAATATAGAGATGAACTAAAAAAAGGTAGTCAAGTAGGACAAAAAGATGATTTTGCCCCACTACTATATGTTATCTCACAAGCGTCAGTCTCTCTAATATACTCAATAATACTCCCTTATACCCTCTTCTCTCATCTCTAACCTCCCCCTTCCAGTAAAACATATTGCAGCATAGCAAAACTCTTTTTGTGGAACCCTTTTTTTGTTGCACATGGGAGTCTTTAATGCAGGTAATATATTAAAAGCTTTTCAAGCTCTAAAACTTCTTCTTTTTTACAATTACAATTCAAAAAAAAATATTATTACTAAATTCAAAAGCTTCCCATACAACGCCACTCATTTATAACTAGTAAATCACTTTAGATTAATTATTAGACTAGCAAGACACCACAACATTCACTACTGTACTTAATTAAATCCAGAAGTACGAGTACCTGTAGTCCTCTTATAGAAGTGCACAAGTGAGGATAGATCTTTTGAACCGAGATATTGCACTTTCCCGGTCTGATTCACCATCAAAATCGAGGGCAAGCTATGAATTCCACATCTTGAGAAGACACTGCAAATATGACAAAACGCAGTTCAGTATATTATAAGACAATTGCACATATAAAATTGTGAAGAATATGGAGGAAAGAATGTATCTCTGACTTTTTTCTCTATTCTTTCGTAGATAGGTAATAAATCCACCATGACCTATCAGAAGTTAATTAACTATTCCACCAATAGTAATAGCTGAGTCTAAACCAGAAAAAAGAAAATTTTCAATCCAATATGTAAGAGTCTAGCTCTTCAATCATGCAATCCCACAGAAAAAATTATCACCTCGGCAACTACACCGAGATTGCTTAAGAGGGGACTTAATGTTATTCAACCGCATGGAGAAGGGGGGAGGGGTAAATATAAAAATAAAAACCAACCATAGACTTCAAACCCTTCTCTCCAAAGCAAAAAAAAAAAAGAATAAAAAAAAGCTTTAACTTCTCAGTCTTTCGCAGGATCAGCAGCATTTAAACATTCAATACCACATCCACAAGGACATAGTGAGTTGAACATACACTCTTAACCAACTAAGACTGGAAATAGAGTAAAAAGCACCAACGCACCTAGGCAATGCAGAAGATTCTTCAACCATTACATGCTTGATCTGAGGAAACATGGAACTCAGAGAACCAAATTTGGATTGGACCTCACTTGAAAAAGGACACCAGGAAGCATAAAACAAAACAGCGGTATTTACTTTCATCGGACTGGATCTAAGAGTTCTGTCAAGGGATTCCCCATCCATCTATAAAGATAAAAGAAAATTAAGAAAATATCCAAATTTCTTGTTGCTGTTCTACAATGAAATATATTCATATGAAACTTGCAATTTCGATATGAGAATTTAATACAAACACCAGTATAAACCAACACCACCACGCACATAACCATCACCAATTGTGTGCAACCACTATGATCTTAATTGCTATAAAAAGGCAAATTAAAGAAATCAAATACCAGGCAATGTCATATTGCAAGAATGCAAGACAATAATCTCCAATATTGCCAAGTTGAACAACTGAAAAATTATGCGAGGATAATAATACATTCAAAAGATTATCCAATTGTTACAAAGTGCACATTTTGACAGCCTTGCAAAAAAATCTTGGGGTTGGGGGTTGGGGGTTGGGGGTTTGGGGGGGGGGGGTTAACAATTGAGGGCACATTTTAACAATTTTAGATGAGGATACCAAGACTCGAGTTCACAGTATGAATCAATTTTCAAGGGTTTTACCACTAAAGTACTCAACGCTCCTGTTACCAAGTGAGTGCATATTTATATGATAATAAATTACACAAGGATGAACTGTAAAACTAGAGTTTTACACCATCCAATAGAAACATGCCGTGCAATTAAATTTAAGAAAAAATCAAGAGATTTTAATTGTAATAACATATTATGTATATAATTTATTCTCTATCCACCAAGATGAAAATCAAAAACTAAAACATATACGAAAGCTAAAAGAGCACCTAATTAAATTTAATTTATCTAAATTTGTCCATCACTAACATGTAAAATGCACATTACCATTCACTGGAAATGGTAACCATCCATAAACAATCAATTTCCAACTAATGAAAAATAAAGCATTTAAATTTCTAATCTGTAAACAATGTTTTAAAAAATCACTAGGCAGAGGGAGGGGGCACCTAGTGCCTAGAGTCGCCTAGGCGGTGGCTAGGCGTTTTCCTAGGCGGATTAGATATTTTCTTAGGCGGACTCATTTATTTATTTTTCTATTATACATAATTGTTATACTATACAAGCATATAGTAGATGTAATTTTTTAAAAAAAAGTTTACATGAAAAATTACCAAAAAAACATCTTTTAAGGCTTAAAATATTCATTTCAAGTATTGTAGAGTTTCAAAATAGAGGTATGATTCTGTCTCGGTGGGGACCTAGGTGCCTAGTCAAATCAAGGCGGTAGAGGATTACCTAGCGCTTAGGAGGAGATTAATTGAACCTAGGAGGTGATTTTTAGAACACTATTTGTCAAAAAAAAACATGCACATTTCTGTCATCTTTGTAAGTGAACGTGGATAAAAAGTAAGCAAACAAGAGTCGAACAGTAATATCGTATAATTAGTACATCTATTTTACAAGTTTAAAGGACATGTGAAGACAACCAATGAAGATCAGCTCATAGAAGGAAGGCGGAGGCTAACACGTTAGCTAGAACTCAATTTGAAACATTGTTTTGCTAGAATATATACAACAACAAATATGAAAACGATTGCGCCATTATACAATAGAGTGAGGGAAAGACCTCAATAATTTATTCTGTTCACAAATGCATTCTTGAGACATATCAAAAGAAATCTAAGTAAGTGGTTGAAAAGATTGGGACATTATACAATAGAGTAAAAAGGCAGAAACAAGGGACATCAATTTCAAGATTAGTGAATAATTTTTCATGGAAAATCAAAGCTTTTCAAAGATGACACAGTGTCAATATATAGAGGCAATTCACTTTAAGAAACACGCACAAAGAACATACGAATACTTCAGGTCATAAAGCTTAGTGCCTTAGGAATTAGAACATCTGCTCTTTATCCTACCTCCGTTCCAAAATTGGAGATACATTTTGACTTTTTGAAGTCAATTTGTAAAATCCTAAAATTTAAAATTGGTATGAATCTAAAAGTTTTGAAAACAACAAATATGATAATTAGTAGTATTTTTAGTTAGTGTATAGCAATGATAATTGTCTGTACTAAAATCTAAAACTTTCGTATTGATTTTGAATTTTATGTTTTTGCAAATTGACCAAAAATATGAAATATCAAAATATATCTCTAATTTTGTATTAGAGGGAGTAAGATTTAAGGGTTGATCACCCATCAAGATAAAGATTTAAGGTTCAATTACCAGAAACTTATACGATATAATTTAAAAGAACTACAAGAAAACTGTAGGAATGTACGCAAGAACCTAAGACGCTAACAATCGCACAACAGATTTATAGATTTACAATTTTCTATCACTTCTAACCAAAAACTTGACGGACCAAAAAGAATTCACTCTATTACTCCAACCTAATCAAATCCCCAAATTGTAGAAGAATAAAGAGACAAGATGAAAATATATTCCCAGTCAACAGTAAAAAATGTTATTAAAATCCTTCTAAGTCTGTCTAGGCCCTAGGCGATCATCGACCACCTTGATTTGGTCGGGGCACCTAGGGGCTAGGACCATGCTTAGGCGGAATTAGACCTGTACCCCATCAATTCAATGAAGGCTTTTTGACAATCTACTATACTTGAAAGGTATTGTTGTGCCTTGTGAATTTTTTGTAGCATATTTTAGAACATTGTTTGTAACTAGTTTGGTGAGGGACAACAAATTAGAACTATACAACTTCAAGGAGAGAAAAAAATAATTTGCTAAGTGATAACATGTCTGACATAGTTCATAGAGTGCTAGTGCCTCCAAAGTTAAATTCTTTTTCTACTTGGGGAATATTTGTTTAGAGCTGAATGGTTGAACAACCATTCAGTATGTTTGTTTTGAATAAAAATCGTCTGAATGGTTGAATCAGTCAGATCAATTATCAAAAAACTTTTTTCATTCGGTATTCCGTATTCAGAATTCTGCTTCATTTAGCTCATTCAAATTACTTAAACATTCAGAACTATTTCATTCAGTTTTATCAAACACCCTTTTATTCTAGTATTCTACACACTCAAGATCCACTTCAAAAAGTCCTGAAGAGTCCAAGACAGAAAGAGATACAGTGATACACACAAGTGCACAAGTGACCGACCAAGTTTGTATCATTCAACACAATATACTCAAACGAAGTAATAAGACTCATAACTGAAATTCTGGGCTTTCTTGTGAACAAACAACTGATGCCCCTGATATTCTCCTCTAGGGAGCTCTAATTAGTTTCCTCCTAACATAAAAAGATCACACCTTTAACCATGGAAATGCTGGAACTTCTAAGTTGGAAACTTTATACAGAATAGAAATCAAGAATTCATTAAGCAGCCAAGAAAATCAAAAGTACTCCATTAACAAGTAAACACTCGAATACAACAATTGCATCTGTAATTTCTCCGTTCATGCAGCAAAAACTACAAACTATTACACAGAATTAACAAATACATGTACATATAATGATATAAATCGATTAAACGACGTTATTATGTACAACAGCCAAAGCCCAACAACAATCTCAGAAACCGTATGAAATCAAAACTAGTATAACAAACAAATCAATCCATAATTCATTAATTAACATGACAAATGGGCAAAACACCATAACCAAGCAAATAATTGAGAAAAGGGAAATAAATTCAGTACCCGGATTGGCGGAGAATAGGAGATCGATAAAGGGCATTGAAACTTTAGATCGTGGGTAAAAGAATTAGATTCCGGATGACACAAGGATGATGACGAAGAAACGTAAGATGCTACTGTGAAAATATACATCATCATCATCATCAATTCAATGTATTTCTTCGATGCCGCCATTAAAATTCAATACAAATCCAATTTTCTCTCTCCCCCTTTATGAATATCAACTCTATGAAATTATGCCTCCCAGAATCGATTCGAATTCGATGTTTCTCTCTGCAAATCGCTCTATCTTCTCTCGGCCCCTTTCGTCGATGGACAAATTTGACGTTGATATTTTTTTAATTTTTTAAAATTACGTACATTTCTATGATCAGGGATCCAGTAATTAGTTGATCCGTGCTGGACATATTTGTGTCACGGTGGAATTTGATTGGTTAATATGTTCACGTGTCGTTGGGTTTGATGATGCATTGATATTGTAAAGTGACAGGTTAGTTGACCTGGCTTAATCCTTCCGTGTGGTTCCATTCACCTGGTCCGAGTCCGACTACCAAAACACGGCCACACGCCCACACCCACACGGCCTAAGCTTATTGAATTTACGATTTGAACCTCAGATTTTGGCCAAAAATAAATTTAGTACCTAAATTTTTAAAGGGTTAAATAACCGTGTATATACAAATGCAGTTAAGATAATTACACCTAATTAAAATAAGAATAATGATGTCTAATATAAATATTTTATTAATGAAGTGTCATGAATATAGCAGTGGCTCCAATTTGTCATGTCAATATAATGGTTATGGGACCACGAGGATGCGGGCGCATGCAAGCCCGTATAAAAAGTCTGATTCAAAGTGAGAGATTAGTCGGATTGCGGACCAAATACTCTAAATTATCAACAGCAAAAAAAAGTGTCATGAATCATGATCTTAGCACGGTTTGTATATGTATGAATTTTTAAATATATTTTTCTGCTTCAAATTTTAAGATCATTACCGATTTTAAAAATCAATTTAAAATTTTGTCCTACCCCAAAAAACTTTGACAATAATTCCTCCGGATGGTACTTGTTGGAAGATACTTTGGCATCAAATTGAATGGAATGGTTAAAGCCCCCAAATTCTATTATTTTGGCATCAAATTGAATGGAAGGGTTGAAGCCCCCAAATTCTTTGTATCCAAAACTTTCCCAAGAACAAGTTCTAGATAAGAAATTGCTTTAGAAAATATATTTCAGCAGTATTATAATCCTTGTACTATATTTTCATGGATTATAATTTCAAGAATATTAATCGTATGATTAAATAATTTTAGTTTATTTTTTATGAGATTATTTATGAAATAACTTAAAATAATCTCATATTATGTTTGTTTTTTTCGATTCATATAAAAATATCAGCTCCCATAATTTAATTATTCTACTTCTGGCATCTTTCTTCATTTGAGCACAGCATTTCAAATACCGACTCATTTAAGTCAATTGATGATTTTGAGCAACATTTTTTTTTTGTGATTGCCAACTCTAAAATTTAGATACTTCTCTGTCTCATAATATACGATATTTTAGATAATTTTATTTTTTTAAATTATTTGACGTTTTATATAATTTATAGTAATTAACTATAATTTTTTCAAAATTATTTCTCATTGGAAAATGTATATTGTTAAGCTACATTTATTTATATTTTTGGAAGAAAATGGTGGCCTAAATGCACAACCTACCTTACAATATGGAAAAACTTTGCGATGAATATATGGAATGGAATTCTATTTTATTATAAACGTGTAGAGTCTGTGCATTGTCATCTTTTGGAACTAAAATCCAACATATATAATTCTTTTGTTTTGTATTTATGTTTAACACATACTCTGTTTGTCTGTCACCTTCTTCTATTTACACCGTGCGTCTGCAATTTTTAAAAGTATTCAGTTTACGATCGTAAAGTTAAGTTATCATACGATCGTAAAGTAGTCACTCTACTACCGTAGAAACGCAGCTCTACGATCGTAGAATGACTTAACTCTACTACCGTAGACTGTGTACATTTGGGAGTATGCACAGTTATGCAGCTTTATTAACTATTTGATCGTAGACTCAAGACTGTGTACATTTGAGAATCTGTATAATCATGCAACTCCATTAACCCGTATATAGATTCAAGTGCTCTATCATGATAATGTCCTCCTAGTGATTATTGTCATCCCATATTGAATGACATTGTTATTTCTCTTATTTTCAAACCCAAAAATTCTATTTGGACATAAAAATTGAACATGAGTGTATTAGAATTTTATTTATTTGTATTTTGACCCCAATGGTGATTAAAAATATAAATAAATAAAATTCAAATATACTCATGTCTAATTTTTATGTCCATATAAAAGAATTTTTTCATACCACATACACGTGCTTCACCTTCTCTCTCTCTATTTCCTTTCTTCTTTTATTAAAATTTTGACTATATTAATTATTCACCCTTTAAAATATACCTAAGCATATTAACATGTGATATTTTATTTCGATAATATATATATATATATATATAAACAATATATAGATTAAAATTTTATGATTTGCAACAAAAGAGTTGTCGAGTTTGCAAATTTAAAAATTGGAGCTGGAAAGAGAGAATTTAGAAAGAAGAGTTGATAATATTTATTATGAAATAATGTTTTCGCATATATATTTGATATTTTCGCACGTGTTAGTCGGTGTTACTCTCACGAGAAAGTGAAACTTACTCAATTCTTATGAAAATTAATAAATCATATAAAAATATCAAAATTATAATTAAAAATAATACTCTGATCCCTCGTAGTTATTACGTGTGTATCTTTCTCATCACTTAATTATCACGGAGTCAAGTGTTTTTTTACTAATATAATCACTTTACTTAAGCTTGAAGAACTAGTGTAATACTATGTGAACTCTGGATCCGATTACCATGACTTCATGGTAAGTTGATCATCTCTCAATCTATTTATCGGCACTGTATTAATCAATTAATCAAATTAATTATTTAAAACATGAAATTTAAATCACAAATTCACAACAATACGTTCGAGGATTAATTAAAACCAACCAAACGCACTATCAAGTTGTATCAACAACCTCAAATGCACCGAAACGAACAAACCCTTAAATGCACTGAACTTTACCTTTGAGCAAATTTTCTTGGGAATTGAAAAAACTTTAAATTAATTAGTTTAATTTATATATATATATATAGAGTCCGGATCCGGATCTCGAATTTTGTTAAAATACGGTTTATTATTATTTTTTTATTTTTTGCTTTTTTATTAAAAAACTATAATTTTTTTATATATTTTATGGAACTGAAATTTTTCCATAATACATGTTTTGTTATATGTATCCAAATCACACCCAAAATATTGTATTATGGAAAAATTCCAATTCTATAAAATATTAAAAAAAAATTATAGTTGTTTTAAAAAAAAAAGGATCCGGATTTTAGTAGGTTCCGGGAGTCCGGACCTGATCCTCATTATATATATATATATATATATATATATATATATATATATATATATATATATATATATATATATATAGATAGTTAATAAAGCCGCACAACTGTGTAGACTTCTAAATATACGCAATCTACGATCGTAGAGTTATCTGAGATTTCACTCTACTATCAGTAAGTGACTACTCTACGATCGTAGAATGATTTTACTATAACGATCTTAAACTGTGTAAATTTAGAACTTGTACAACTGTGCACCTCTATTTTTTCCAATATATATACTAACTGGGTCCCGTGCCTCCGGCACTGTATGAACTGTGAGACTTATCTCAAACTTTGAATGGCCCAGATGATTTATTGAGTGAGCGAAAAATTCAAAATAATTTATATTTTATTAGATATATATATATATATATATATATATATATATATATATTCTAAAGAATATCTAAAAGAACTTTAAATTAGTTTAATTGGATTTTTTCTTAATTTTGCATTATATACATAGCAATTCAATTGAAAATGACACAACATCCCTCCCCTTTCCTACTAACAAAATTGAAGCTCGTCCCCGAGTTTACTTCCAAGGTAGGTGGCCAATTTTTAATTTTTTTTTTAAAAAAAAAAACTTTGTTTGGCCCTCGCTGGCACCGTGAATTTATCAACTGCAAGCTTTCTTTTACACGCAGGAATAAAAAAAAAAGAAATTGGTATTTTTACATGTTAAAATGATATTTTTATACTAGTCTTTTCTTAATGAAGGTAGAATCTATTCACTATTCATGTGAGAGGAATAATATGAAAATATTAATTTTTTATATGAAAATATAAAAATGACGAATAATACACTTCACTTCTACCCCAAAAATATTATTGTTTTTTTTATTCTTTAAAATAATTAATTAGCTACCATGATATTACCTACTAATTTACCTATTATTTTGGATTGATGCAAAGTTGTGAATAAAATTCTTGAATACTCCCTCCCCTGTACAGTTAATGAACTTTCTAATGTCCTAAATTGTCTATTTTATTCTAATTAATATTATAATTGTATTTAAAATATATCTAATTTTATAACAGCTAGAATGATGATGCATGCGTATCATCAACATCCTTCACATAAAATGTGAAAAACATCCTTCACACACACAGAGACAGAGAGAGCACTGATCCTGTCCGGGCTCCCGGACATGCTTAAAATGCGGGAATTTTATTTTTAAAACAACTAAAATAAATAAATTATGAAACTTAAATTTTTACATAATATAGTATTTTAGATGTGATTTAGATACATATAACAAAAAATATCTAGATTATGTAACAAAACCTCAACCCCCCACCAAAAAGCGGGCTTTGGGCTTGCATTTTTTCACCCCGCTAAAACCCGGCCCGACCATAGCCCGACCCATTTGCCAAGTCTACTCATTTATATTTCGAGTTAAGTTCATATCGAACTTTTAGTAGAGCGAGTAAGAATTAAGCCGGCTCATTTTACAGCCTTAATTGTGTATATTTTATTTATGCACGGTCATCAAAGATTCAAAATTATAGTTTTGGCAGATTTATTAAAAAAAAAAAAATTCTCTCCTAATTTAGTATATATATGTACGGAGAGGCTCTAAAGCGAACCTTAAAAAGCGAACCAAAGACGAACTGTCGTCTTTGGTGTCTATGGCGACGGTTCGACCCGTTGCCAAAAATTACATGGCTATGGCGACGGATCGAACCGTCGCTATAGACACCAAATACGACGGTTCGTTTTTGGTTCGCTTTTTAAAATTCGCTTTAGAGACGGACCGATATATATGTATATAATATATATATATATATATATATATATATATTGTAAGACCCCAAATAATTAATAAATAAAATTTAATTTCCTTTAATTATTATTTTGAATAGTAAGGGCTGATTTGAATAATGTGGATAGTTATGGGTAAAATACGCAAACATTTCAAAATAAGTAAGTGGTTATAAAATATTCATTGTTGTCGGGGAATATTCGTTTGGTCGTGGAATATTCGTACTGTCGGGGAATATTCGTACGACGGCGCAACTATGTGTGGACCCCATAACAGAAAGCGATTGGAGGAAGAAAACGACAAATATAAGCTGTTTAAAAATAACGGCGTAGTTGTTACCGTTTACACTGTTGGAATACCCGGTGGTTAAAATACAGTAATACGCGTTGTTGCACAGTGGCACACGGTATTGCACAGTATTTTGAATTATTGATCCTTACGTAAGAAGGCACTACTCAATAATTGCTACAGGAGTTACTGTTCATTACTTTATTGATTCAATAATTGCTGCGTTGATATTTATATTTTTATTGTTTCAGTAATTGTCATTGCACAGTATTTTCCATTATCAGATCAATAATTCATATTATTTGAATAATATTATCAGATAACATTATTGGCAATGTCTAGAAAGTTTTGTCAAGGAGAGGTTTGGTCATCTAATTGCGCGCCAGTAAGAAGAAATCCTTATTGGAAAGCCCCCTCTATCCTGGGAACAGCCTGGTTGTCAGTACTGTGATTCTGTAATATTATTTTTAATAATTAATTATTGATTATTATGATAAAGAAAATATTTATTTATGTGGATATAGATGGAGAAATTTTTTTAATGTAACAATTGTTGAAAATTAATATTTTATCTTTTTCTGATAAAATAATTCATTTAAATATATTATTTTAATAATATATTAACGGTGATATTTTTATAATGAATGTGGGATATATGAGTATATGAGGAGGTAGAGTATTTTTGTGGCATTAAATGTTTAACACATGTTTTGTGTGTCGGTGGACAGAATTTTTGACCGAAAATTGAGTATAGACTGTAAAATCGTCCGTTTGTGAATTTCGGTCAATTTCTATTTGGAATTTGGAAAAATTTTCTTCTGCAAAGTTGTAGAGAATGAAATTTCCCATGGAAAGCCGCGAGATTCGAATTTTCTGACAAAGGAGCTATTTATTGTGAATTATTGAAGTTCCGGAGTTCCGAAATAATTGATTTTTGGAAGTTTTAATTATTATTATCAACAAAAACGTTTTTCAAAGGTTGGTGGGCATCTTTAACATGTGTTTGATGGCTAAAATCAGATTCCTTGGTGGTTGGCTTGAATGTTTTGTAAATATTAATATTATATTAATTTAGTCTCCTTTGGCGTTCTAACATTTTCCTATAAATAAAGGGCTAGGTTAGAATTGAAAATCACACCAGAAACAAAGTTTTCTCTCTTTCTCTCTCTATATTATCGAGCGTATTCTTGTGAGTATACTTTGAGTGTTGATATACGGTGCGAGTTTCTGTCAGCACTATACCGAAATTCAGTCAGAAGTACGGCTATTTTGAGGTAAGGGATGTTATTTTCTTCTCAAATGATATTTTTTCTTCAATATCATTATGCCGGAATATTGGTGAACTTTTTTATCAAATTTCTAACTTTTTGTGCCGGAGTTACTATTCACGTATACGGTACTATTCACGTATACGGCACTATTCACGAATACGGCACTATTCACAGAAAAATTATTTTTTTTCTTTTCGTCCAAAATATCTATTGTGGATACTAGCTTTGATTGTATCCATGTTTTGATCATTCTTGAATTTTACACCACTATGATTATTTTTGAGGTATTTTTGGACATGGATAAAACAAAGTACGAATCCTTAATCCTTAATCCTTGTCATTTTGTTTCACTGGATTCGCTTCTTTAAAAATATTTTTTTATCATCTTCAGTCTTAAAGGAGGTTATTATTGAATATCTTTGGCCTGTAGTGCAAAGATGAATGATTTCGGATGAATATCTTTGGCCCGTAGTGCAAAGATGAACAGGTGTTTAGATGAACATGACCAACAGATGAATATCCTTGGCCTGTAGTGCAAGGATGAATATATGATTCAAGATGTGCATTGATTGATGTTACAGGGATAAAAAAATACTGTTGATGGACTGTTAAATTCATAGACATTAGTAGATTTCATCCTCTACGTAACTCTTCTATGAATTAATATTTTCCGCTGCGAATATTGATTTAAAACTTGTTGTCTATTGTATTCTATCAGATTTTTCCCTGTTGAAGACTAACAATAATTTGTTGTATATTATCTTAGTCATAATATTCTTTACTGAGCTAGTTGAGCTCACCCTTTTCCTTTTTGTTCCATTTTTCTTCTCAGGAGACGAGAATATAGCGGGTACGAGTCGGGGTATGAATTGATGGTCCTTGAGAGAGTTGTTTAGTAGTCCTCACCATTTTTATAAAATAATATATCAATAATTGTATTGAGGACATAGTTGGGTATGTATATTGTCTAGATGACAATGTTTGTATTCAAACTCACAGTTTATGGGTTGTAAAAGTTGTGGTTGTTTCTGTACCATGTATTTGGCTACTCAAAATGGGTTGGATGGAATGGACCGATTTTGGGGGCGTCACAGTTGGTATCAGAGCTTAGGGATATGATCTCTGGCGGAGATCGGGAAATAGAACTAGGAGGGGAGAGACGAGTAATTCCTTCGCTAGTGTGTTCTACCTAAGCTTATTTGTTAGTTGGTCAGTATATAGGGATATTATGTGATATGTGATTTGCTTAATTAACCCATATTTTATGGCAGTATTTAAGAATGGCAACCGAGAATGTTAACAGTGGAGTTAATGAGACCGTGGAGATGCCTGTACTTACTAACGAGGAGAACATGCAACAGGCTGGCAATGTTCCTCCTGTGAACAACACCACTGATCAGACGATGAACGACGCAATGTTTAGAAGCTTTTTGCAGTTCATGCAAAATCAGACGAGGGAGACTCGTGTTCAAAATACAGGAGGAAATGATAACAATTCACAGGTTGTCACAGCCAAGCAGTTCAAAGAGTTGGGACCACCAGAATTTAAGGGAAAGCCAGATCCGATCATGGCGGAGACATGGGTCAAGCAAATTACCAAGATATTCGATGTCTTGGGATGTACGGAGGAACAGAAGGTTCCATTCGCCACCTTTATGTTCCGTGGCGAGGCAGACTACTGGTGGGAGTCTGTGAAGCGTATCCATCCAGCCGCACTCAGCATGTCTTGGGAGACGTTTCAGAAACTATTTAATGACAAATACTTTCCTGAAAGTGTTCGTCATATGAAGAAAGTGGAGTTCATCAGATTAGAACAAAATAACATGACGGTGTCTCAGTACGAGGCAAAGTTTGCAGAGTTATCCAGGTTTGCACCTCCTTTTTGTCCGTTTGCAAATTACATTATTGCCCCTAATTAAATTACATGTCTGCCGCTACAGGTTGTAGCGGCAGTGTAAATCCCACTCATATGGCTCATATGCTATGTAAAGATAAGTTTATATTTATGTATACATAATATAAAAATAAAAGATAATGATACATAATATTAAAATAAAAGATAATGATAAGATAAGTCTAAATAAAAGATAAACTTATTTTTATAAATATATAATGTAAAAATAAGATAAGTTTGAATAAAAGATAAATTTATCTTTTATAATAAAATATAAAATTTAAATTTTATAATAAAAACATAAATTTATATTTTATTATAAAAGATAAATTTATTTTATTATAAAAGATAAATTTATTTTATTGTAAAAGATAAATTTATGTTTTTATAATAAAAGATAAATTTATTTTATTATAAAAGATAAATTTATCTTTTATTCAAACTTATCTTATTTTTACATTATATATTTATAAAAATAAGTTTATCTTTTATTCAGACTTATCTTATCATTATCTTTTATTTTTATATTATGTATCATTATCTTTTATTTTTACATTATGTATACATAAATATAAACTTATCTTTACATAGCATATGGGCCATATGGGTGGGATTTACACTGCCGCTACAACCTGTAGCGGCAGACATGTAATTTAATTAGGGGCAGTAATGTAATTTGCAAACGGACAAAAAGAAAAAGTTGCTGCCGCTACAAGCTGTAGCGGCAGGGAGAAAACTTGACCAATCACAGCCTTCCATTGTCCAGATCAACGGTAATCAACTTGTTTGCTGAATAGTGTCCATGGCAAACGTTTGCCATGGATGAATACCCTATATATATATATATATATATAGTGGGGTTCAGAAACGGACTTAAACAACGGACTAACAAACGGACTCAAGAAAAAGAGAAACACGCGGGTCAAAATGACAGATCGGGTCTTAAAAAAAACTCGATTATTCAGTGGGAAGACTTCCTCCTTCTCTCGTACTCTTCCAAAGCTGCAGATCGAAAACCCCTCCTCGCTAATTCAGTGGGAAGACTCCCTCCTTCTCTCTTATTCTTCCAATTCCTACAGTTCGAAAACCCCTCCTTCTCTCTTTCTCTTCCATTCGTGAAGTCGTAAGGTAGATTCAAGAAGTCGCCGGACATAGAACAGAACAAAGCCCCTTTGAAGCTAGGGTTTGCAAATCGTAAGGTCAGTCTCATTATTTTTTTAATTAGAGTTGTTTATTAGATTGTGGCTGATAGCCTTGTATCTGTGTTTTTTTTTGCATTTTGGGTGTCTGCTATGAAGCAAGTTAACTTCTATGAAGCAAGTTAATTTACATATCAATTTTTTTCTAACTTATGTATGTTAGGTGTTTGTAAAAATGTCTCAATAAGGTTATTTTGATTAAAACATGAAAAATTAGGCATTTGAAAATCTGGGTATTGAAAATTAGGCATTTGAAAATCTGGGTTTTTTTTAGACCAAATCATTTATTTTGAAGTATTGTATAATTTTTTTAGGCATTTGAAAATCTGGGTTTGTTCTTTTGCTTTAAATCTGGATGTTCGAATCTCTTTACTTTGATTTTTTTTTCTGTTTTTTTTATAAATATATTAGTTTTAAGATGGGTATTACTAATTGTTTAAGATGGGTATTCACAATTTTATCATATTCTGAAAAGTTAATTACCAAATTTGATCATTATAGGTTTTAATCTCTCATGGATAACCATGTTGTGCAATTTTCTGCAACTTCTTGTTTGCAAGTTAATTTTTTCTTGGAGGATATTTAAACAATCTTAACTGATTAACAGGGGGCCACATAAGAATGCAATTTTCTTTTGTGTGATGCATCTAAGTACATGTTCCAGTTTATCTGTTAAAGTGATGAATTCACTGTTAAATTCGTGTTAAGAATGTGATATGCTATATACTAACCCATAATATTAATTAATAGGCTTTAGGTTATAGGATCTCTTGGCCACAACATATGAAAAAGGACTGCTTCCCTTGGTCAAGATACTTGAAGAATATTGATAGGCAAGCAATCTTCTGCTAGAAAAGTTTTGATACAAGTATTGTATTTTCTACCTTGTTCTCACCTTTTTTAGTTTGTTCATCTTAGTGTAGTTGTTCTCACCTTTTTTAGTTTGCTCAAGTTTGTATGTGGATCTATGATTACTTTCAAGTTTTTGGAATCGAGTAACATTCTTCTTTAGCTCTAGATATTTGTGTGTAATGAAATATGTATGGTGCTTTATTTTCTGTCATTGGCAGGAGATTGATGATATTGACTTACTGTACTAAAAAATATTAAATTTTAATGATCAGGGGTCTATACTATGTGTAGGTGAAGGAACATGGAGGATGGCTTCCTGTGTCAGTGATGAACGCATTTTCAGATGTATTTTTTATGTAACTTTTGGATGTGATTTGGATGTAATTTGATAATTTTGGATATTAGACTGTATTTTGTTACTTTTGTATGACATTGCTTTGCTTGGAATGTACCAATATTTTGCTTTGCTTGGAATGTACCAATATTTTGCTTTGATTGGAAATAATGTTAGACATTTTGCTAGAGAGAATTCTGTTCAATTTGATTAAATCTGTCAATAAAGTTTTTAAGGAAACAAAACGCACAGGGTATTTTTTCTCTGATTTAAATACACAAGATTTTTTTGGTATTTTGCTTTTGATGTTCTACTTGTTCTCTTCTGTTTCACAATTCCTCACAGCCTTCACCAACATACTTCCGGCAACATACCAACATACCAAATCACATCCAACATACTTGTTCTCTTTTGATATGCTATATACATGAACGCAAAGCAGGAAAATTCCGGCAACATACTTCTGCAATACCAACATACTGGCATTATCCAGGATCAAACAACACCAATGCAAACTTTGGTGTTAGTTTGTTGTAACCTTGTCCAAGAAGGAAATGTAATCCTGTTATGCTTTCGTTTTTTTTTTGTGTAAGCGTGTGTATGTAACTTGAGAAATAGGCAACATCAGACTTGGTTTGTCATGAAGTAAATGTGTGAAGGTCCTCCCAGTCATTAAAATTTTCACGTAGAGCATTTCCAGTTTCCTTTTATAAATTTAAAGAGGAGTCCTTCCAGTTTCATTATTATCCTTCTGAGAATAAATTACTCCAGAGAAAAGTTTCTGATGATCGCACGATTGGTTCAATATTGCTCTTAATACAACAAGAAATAAATAACAATTCACTTGCAACAACATTGAGATGTAATATTCAAATCCATAAAATAAATAAAAATTCTAACACATCAGTCTTAACAAAATAAATAACAATTCAACGCCTTATAGGTCTGAACCCAATTGTTCCTTAATCAGTCTTAGTATGACTTAGACCAAGCACGTCAACAAAATAAATAACAATTCTCACACATCAAATTCTAAACCAGTCAATTATACTTGTACAACTCTGGAACATCAAAGTTGCTAAAATTTCCCCATCGCTAAGTGTTAGAATTAGAAGTAGCAGTATCAGTATCAGCACCAGCTTCAAAACCCATACTCCACACCTCCTCTTGTAGTTTGTTAGTCTTTTCAAATCGAGGAGACAAAAATAAATTGTTGTCAAGTTAAACCCATACTCTGCTCTGTACACAATATTGTCAAGTTTTTTAGGACCATTACACGATTACTGCCAATCCAATATGGCCTGAAGCAGTTCTGGATTCTGGAGCAGAGACTAAATTTCGAGGCCATGCTGAAACATAGAAGAGTTGGGGTTTAATAGCAAGATCAATCAACTATCATTTCCTTAAACAGTTGGGGTTTAAATTGAGACTGACTATCAAATATGAAAGCTGATGTACAGACTGGTTTTTTATTCTGCACAGAAAAATTATAAAACTTATGGACAGAATGTAAGAGACTATCCAAAATCATCATAGCACATGTTATAATTGAGACTGACTATCAAATAACACTGCATATTGAGACTGACTATCAAAATATATTCCAATTGAGATTGACTATCAAATAACACTGCATATTGATATAAATTTAATACACTTGTATGATGTTTATAATCCCTCGTATCACTTGATTGTATTCAGGTAACACCCACCCATCATATAGCAAAAACCAAATTTCTCAGACTATTTAAATAAAGAACTTAACATACTATAAAAATATTAAGTTGCAGTTTCACTGAATTTTGTCTCAACATTATTAATAATTGCAACAATGTAGTGCCCCCTGAAATAACCATATTAGACAGCAAAACCCAAACCCCACTTTTGCCCGACTCAGAACATGACCGCATGGTTTTTTACTTTTTACATACTGGTACGAATGACAAACTGGAATCTAGACATGATAATTGATCGACTAATTCTGGAATCAGATTAAGAAATCTATTCCTCACCAAAGCTAATAAGCCATTATTCTTCACCCAATATATGAATGATTATGATTTGTTAAGACATCTATGGGATTCTGCAAGAATGGTCCAATTTTTATGGGTGAAAAGATCAGCCAACAAAACCCAATAAAGTTATGGATTTTTTAAGCAGCCACGACGAGCAACCACAGAAAAAAGAGGGATTTTTAAAGAACAAACCCTAGATTTTCAAATGCCTAAAAAAATCAGTGTTACCTCGTCTGTTTCAGGATCAGAAGGATGATTTGTTGCTTCTATGATGCAAACCCTAGCTTCAAACCAGCAATTGAAAGGGCTTTGAGAGAGAAGCGGAGAAATGAGTTTTCATATGGGGAGAGAGAATCGGAAGATTGGGGATGTGTTTACGAGAATCGGGGATGGGTTTGAGAGAATCGGAAGGAAGGAATTTCATTAGGATGGGTTAGGGAGTGAGCTCTGTGAAGCAACGAATTTCATAAGGAAGGGTTTGAGGTGAGGGAGTCACGTGATTTCTTTTTTAAGACCCGTTCAATTGCTTTTGACCCGCGTGTTCCTTAGTCCGTTTGTTTGTCCGTTTAATTGGTCCGTGGCAGATCCGTGCTGTATATATATATATATATATATATATATATATATATATATAGCCATGTTCAAAATCGTGCCAAAGAAACGGACTAAGCAACGGATTAAATGAAAAAAGAAGAAAAAAGACGCATATATAATAAAATAAAAACAGATAATTTTTACAATGAAAAAATGGAAATCAAAATGATTAAAATCCACCATTACACAATACAATCAAGGAGAAAAAACACATAAATCTACCCATCTTACAAATAAATATATGAATCACACCAAAATAAATCCCTAAATCATTCTCTCCCTCGTCGGGTGGAGTCAAATCAAATCAAAAGAAAAGAGGGACAGAGGAATGAAAGAGGGAAATTAGAAGAGGAGTGAAAATGAAAGGGTAGCAATTAGAGAGGCGATGGCAGTTGGGACGAAGACAGTGGCGTCGGAGGTGGGGCTGGGAGCCGGTTCATCCACGGCGGAGACGCTCTTCACGGCGGAGATCGCCATTATCATCACTGTCAAGGCAACAATAAGCTTCATCTTCATTGCCTCCATTATATATGAATATAATATAGAGAGAGACAGTAATTAAAGTATCTCTGTTATGCAAATTCTTCTTTGATGAAAGGCAGAAATTAAGCAATGGCAGAGTTCTGGTGGGGAGGAAGTGCAAATGCGTGGTGGGGTTTATATAGGAAATTTAGAGAGAAAATAGGGCAGCTGCCCGCCTGAGACACATGTCCGATTAATCACATATAGGAATTAACATGGAAATTATTGGTGTATTATAATTAAGTCCGTAAACAAACCGAATCGATTCGAATATTGAGTTGCTAAAATTTGATTCACAAAATTTATCGAAGATAAAATAAGGTTTGATTGAGGCTTATATAGCTACCAAGTCGAACACGATTCTGAGTCGAGCCCGAGCAGTTTGGACTTTTCCAACGAATATGATCCGAGTATCAATAAAAAATTATAATTTGAGGAGTTTCGAGTAAATTATCGAACTTTAAAATGTGCTCATATTTGACTCATTTATATTTCGAGTCGAGCTCAAATCGAACTTTTAGTCGAGCGAGTACGAATCGAGCCCGAACTGTTTGCTCATTTTACGATCTTAATTATAATGATAAATAATCATTTAAGGACCTAAAATGAACAAATAATTTGGCCTCAATTCGTACTCGTTCAACAAAAAATTCGATTTGAACTCGACTAAAAATATAAATGATTTAAATATGAACAAATTTTAAAGTTCGATAAATTATTCAAACTTTCTCAAATTATAATTTTCTATTGATACGTGAATCATATTCTTTTCAAAAGTTCAAACTGTTCGGACTCGATTCAAAATATTGCTCGACTTGATAGCTAAATGAGTTTCAATCAAATTTAATTTTTTACTCGATAAATTTTGTACACTAAAACTAAAAAATTTATTTAAACTCTTATTAATAAGGGATCCCGGTTATCATGAATTAAACTTTATGATAATTTCACTCTATGCTTAATACAATAGTAACACAGATAAAAAAATAATCTCTCACTTGCATATCTAGTACTAATCATAAAATGAATTTACCATGAAATTTATTTCATAAGATACTTATAAACAAAGGAATGGTAACGGCTACCCGCTGCCCCTAATCTTGACAGACTGTGGAATTTTAGGTATACAGCTGTCCCTTATTTGGGGTCGGTGGTGGGTCACCACATTTCGCTGTCTTCTTAAGTCTTAACCAACCAATACCCACTACAATTTTTATTTAATTTTATTTTTTCTTACTTTTGGACTTTTGGTGCGGGTATTTTGTTTTTCAAGGTTCACACCATTTTCTTGTGAAATAAAAGTATGTTGTATAACTCCACCCCCCACTCACCCCCTCCCCCCTCCCCCCTCCCCCCTCCAAAAAAAAGCATGATTTTTATATTTTAAATTTGAGTTTAAAAGTTTTAGTCGGAACTCAACCTAAGTTTTAACTTAATTGAATACTAAATTTATTCTAATGTTTTTTCCCTTATTTTTTTCCAAGACTAGTTCTTGTTATGAGTTTGAAAAATCAAATTAAAACATAATAATAATTACACTAGGTAGGTAGGTATAAACAAATGTAGTTTAATTATCAAAAGTAAACATCAAGACTCTTCAATATGTATTATAAAATTAACTTATTCATGTAAGTTGGTTAATTGATCAATGCAGTGCTGATACGTATTCATGATAAGTTGGTTAATTGACCAATACAGTGCTGACACGCAGAAAGAAATCACCTCCTGACGACACTAAATATATTGGTCAATTGACCAAAGTTAACTTCGTGTTAACCATTGCAGTAGTAAAATATTTAGCAAAGCCTTGAAATAAAATAATTCATGTAGGTCACCAACTGTCGTACTAGCAATCATATTATTATTATTATTAAATAATGTCTACTTATTAGACTTTTGGGTGTAACAAAATAAATAAAATAATAATAATAATTATTATTATATTTAATTATGGAGCCTATTTATTTTTCCGTCAACACGTAATAGAGTAGAACATTTCACATTCAAAACTTAAAAGTTAATTGAAAAGGCAATCCCATCCCAACGGTCTGTTTTTGAATAATTTTGTCTAGACTTATTGATAGGGGGATGAAGTTGTACCTACTTTGGAACCTCCTTCTACTCTTAAATAGTCTTTTCTTTTTAACCTTATTAATTAGTGTTGGTATCAAAACATAAATTCATCTAATCCACCATAAATTCAAAATAAAACATAACCTTATTATGGCTCGTCTTAATCCACCATAAATTCATCTAAAAATTAAATTAGTTATTGTTATTCTAGACAGTAGAGTTGAAACTTTATATATCGTTCCATGCATCGTATATATTTTGATATAGGACTTAAATATTACTCTCTCTAGCAGTTCTAAAATTAGAAATACATTTTTCTTTTTAATCCGTTATAAAATTAGAAATCATACATTTATATTTTAAAATTATAAAGTGACGTGATGTTCCTAATTTGTCATTATTTTTTTATTATTACTTTCAATATCAAACTACCACAACTAAATTCTTAATTAATACTAAGACTATATATATTTGATGAAAATATAAAATTATGTTTGAAAATTGCCGTTTTACAAATATATATATATATATATATATATATATATATATATATATATATATATATATATATATATATATAAAATTTTTGTGAAGTGAGGGAGTACATGCTTAGTATTACTAGCAAGAAAACATTTGTTAGTTGAGAAATTGTTATATGTAATATATAGTATTATTTAAAATATATATATATGATGAAAACTGTGCAAAAATAGAAACATATATTAATATAAATCCGAGTACGAGTTTGATATTGTCAAAGACCAATTTCGTATAACTTACAAATGATAGAGATAGAGTTAAAGATTCTAGAGACTCACGTGATGATATACGAGTAAAACCGACTTTAATCGATAAAGTTAAAACCGTTCAAGCTACACACCGGAGTTGATGAATATAAAAGAAGTTGTTATTCCAAAAGCGAGAATTGGCGATGTGAGTAAAGCTCAAATGTAAGACCCCAACTTTTATAAATAAAGATGAATTTTCTATAAATATCATTTTTGAATATTATGGAATGAATTTGATATAATGTTATAGTTGTGGGTAATATTTATAAATTTTGCAAAGTACGCAAATTGTTATATAATATTCGATTGGTCGGGGAATATTCGTTTTAACAGGGAATATTCGTACAACGGCACAATCATTGGTGGACCCCACAACAGAATTATTGTCGGATTGAGAAAACGACAAAAATACTTTATGAAAATAACGGCGGAAGTTTTACCGTTAACTGTTGAAACACTCGGTGTTAAAAGTACAGTAATACGCGTAGTTGCACAGTAGAACACGGTATTGATTATTGATTCTTATGTGATAAGTCACTCAGTTTTATTTTATTGGTATTATTAATGTAATAAAATCGAAAAGTTTTTTATATAAAACAGAATACTTTTATAAAGTTATTCGTTTTATTAGACTAATAGTAAAATCTTTTTATATAAAACAGAATACTTTTATAAAGTTATCTATTTTATTAGACAATAATTAGAATATATTATATTTTATTATGCATAGTGTTTGCATAGTGCCTGTATAGTGTTTGAATAGTAAAATCTTTTTATAAAGTTATTCGTTTTATTAGATTATAAATAGAATATATTATATTTTACTTAAAAGAATTTGCTTTAAATATGGACCGTCAGATTAAAGTAAATCAATCTGGACTATTCATGAGTTAGTTACTATGCAATCTATTTTTCTATAAATAGAAACTCATTCATTCATTATTTCTTACGAATTCACTGAAACTCTAGAGAGAGAAATTATAGAGAAGCTATAGAAAAGTATTCTGCTCCTTCCCTACTCTTATATTCAGTTTATTTTACGGTAAGAAATATTATTTCTTTTGTATTCATGAAGATAACTTCTGTTATTTCATTATTTATTATTCTGCTGGAATAACCAGTATACACGGACTATCCTATACTTGGTGACATTCTTCTATTATTCCGTCTTTATTATTATTCTGTTGGAATATCCTATCTGTGCGTTTTACGCCGGACCTGGTTCCGTCTTTATTATTATTCTGTTGGGACATCCTGTCTGTGCGTTTACGCCGGACCTGATTCCATATTTATTATTAGTTTGTTGGAACATTCTGTCGGTGCGAATTTCGCCTGACCTGGTTCCGTTACCTATTATTCTGTTGGAATAATCTGTCTATGCGAAGTACCGCATGCATGGTGATTTCTTTTGTTATTCCATTCGTTATTATACTCAGTTGGTTAAAGTTTTGACTTCTATACTCCATGAAATTAATGGAATATCCTTGATATTTGCGCTTCATCCATTATCTTTTCGTGGAAATATTCTTCTGAGCATTCTTAAATTTCACTCTACAAAGCAGTATCATGTTGACAATTTGGACGTTATTAGTTCCTAGATAAATTAATTCTTGAACTTATTTTATTGAATTCTTATATCATTGTCATCATCCTCATGTTTATATTATATTGAAAGTCATCTGTGGCCTGTAGTGCATAGATGGACTTGGTATGATTATGATCAGGGATTATTCGGTGTAATCATGACCGTAATGTTACAAATGATGTGGAAAAAGTCCTCACTGGCCCGTAGTGCTTTGATGGACAGTTGTTGGCATGATCATGACCATTAATGAATACACAAATATTCTTGACCCGCATAGCATGGATAATTTTGGTCATGATACTAAAGAATATCCTTGCCCGTAGTGCAGGGGTGATTCGATGATGTGGATTATTTATTAAGCCGAGTCTCAGCGATAAAAGTCATGAAAAACCTTTTAAATCATAGAAGATAGTAGATTTTATTCTCTACTTGACTCTTCTAATGGATTGCTTGTTCCGCTGCAGTTAAACTTGATGTTTGTTATATTTTATCAGTTTAACACTGTTGAAGGCTAATAATAATTTATTTTGCATTATCTTAGTCATAATATTTCTTACTGGGCTATTTGAGCTCACCCTTTCTTTCACTGTTCTCTTCAGGAAATGGGAATATAGCTAGGATAAGTCGGAGAACGAAGTGATGGACCGGATGATAGTATTAGTAGTTCTCACTATTCGGTTAAATAGTGTGACAATAAATGTAATGAGGACTTATTCTGAGAGTGGATATTGTCTAGAAGACAGTATTTGTATTAAAACTCTCAGCTTTTGGTGTATATTAAAGATGGTATTTGTATTCTGTACCATGTATTTGTCGACTCATAATAGGTGATGTATACCTATTTTGGGGGAGTCACATCAAACCTTCGATTTATTAGTCCATTTGAAATCCTCGACTGAGTAGGAACTGTGGCCTATAGACTCACTATACTGCCAAGTATATCGCGTGTTCATAATTTTTTTTACGTATCGATGTTACGCAAATATGTGGACGACCCGAACCACATTATTGAGTTAGAATCAGATGAGATAACCAAAGATTTAACGAGGAAGTACCAATCAAGATATAAAGGAGCATGTCCTACGCACAAAGGTTATACCAGAAGTTAAGGTCTTGTGAAGGAACCATGCTATTGAAGAAATGACCTGGGAGTTGGAAATGGAAATGAAAGTGAGGTATCCTCATCTTTTCTAAACATCAGGTACGTACGTCAATTTCGAGGACAAAATTTCATAAGGAGGGGAGGTTGTAAGACCCCAAATTATTAATAAATAAAATTTAATTTCCTCTATTTATCACTTTGAAATATTAAGGGTTGATTTGATTAATGTGGTTAGCTATGGGTAAAATGCGCAAATATTTCAAATAAGCAAGTGGTTATAAAATATTCATTTTTATCGGAGAATATTCGTTTGGTCATGGAATATTCTTACTGTCGGAGCATATTCGTACGACGGCGCTGCCTTGTGTGGGCCCCATAATGAAAAGTGATTGGATGAAGAAAACGACAAGTATAAGTTGTTTATAAATAACGGCGAAGTTGTTACCGTTAACACTGTTGAAATACCCGGTGGTTAAAACACAGTAATACGCGTTGTTACACAGTAGCAAACGGTATTGCACCAATTATTGATTCTTACGTAAGAAGACATTACTCAATAATTATTATAGTAATTACTGTTCAGTATTTTATTTTATTGATTCAATAATTCCTGCGTTGATATTTTATATTATTGTTATTTCAATAATTGTCACTACATAGTATTTTTTATTATCGAAGCAATAATTTATATTATCTGAATAATATTAGTAGAAAATATTATTGGTAATGTCTAGAAAATTCTGTCTAAAGAGAGGTTTGGTCACCTAATTACGAGCCAGTAAGGAGAAATTTTATTGGAAAGCCCCCTCTTTCCAAGGAACTGCCTAGTTGTCAGTATTGTGATTCTGTATTATTATTTGTGAATAATTAATTATTAATTTATATGATGAGGAAAATATTAATTTTATGTGGATATAGATGGGGAAAATTTTAAATGTGACAATTATTGAAAATTGATATTTTATTTTTTCTGATAAAATAATATTTTATTATTATAATGATGATATTTTTACAATAAATATGGGATATATGAGTATATGAGGAGGAAGAGTATTTTTATTCAATAAATGTTTAACACATGTTTGGTGTTACAAAAAATGTTTAACACATGTTTTGTGTGTTGGTGGATACAATTTTTGACTGGAATTTGATTATAGCTTGTAAAATCGCCCGTTTGTGGATATCGATCAATTTCTATTTGGAATTTAGAAAAACTTTCTTCTGTAAAGTTGTAAATAATGAAATTTCCTATGGAAAGAAAATGTGGTTCGAATTTTTCTGACAAAGGGCTATTTATTATGAATTATTGAAGTTCTGAAGTTCTAAAATAATATATTTTTGGAAGTTTTAATTATTTATTTTATGAAAAAAAAATTTTCTTATTTTTTCTAGAAGGTTAGCATGTGTGAATTGCTGAAATTCAGATTCTTGGGTGGTGAGCTTGAATATTTATTAAATAAAATTATTTTAATAAATTTTCTGCTTTGGTGTTCTAAGCAATTTCCTATAAATAGGGTGCTTAGGTTAGAATTGAAAATCACACCAGAAACTGAAATCTTCTCTCTCTTTCTCTCTCGATATATTGAGCGTATTCTTGTGACTATTTTAGTACTTTGAGTATTGCTATTCGATGCAAGTTCTTTCAGCATTATATCCAGTATTTCAGTCAGAAGTACTATCCTTTTGAGTTAAGAGATGTTATTTTCTTCGTAAGTGATATTATTTCTTCAATAGCATTATGCCAAAATATTGGTTGAAACTTTTTATCAAATTTGGAACTTTTTCATGTCGGGGTTATTATTCATGAGTTACTATTTATGAGTTACTATTCACAAGTTAATATTCATAAGTTACTATTCACGAGTACTATTCACTAACCATGATGATTTTTTTGTGAAATTTCTATCTTTTAGTGTCGGAGTTACTATTCACGTATACGACATTATTTGCGTATACGACACTATTCACAGAAAAATTAAATTTTTGTTTTTCGTCTAAAATATCTATTATGGATACTAGCTTTGATTGTATCCATATTTTGATCATTCTTGAATTTTACTCCACTATGATTATTTATGAGGTATTTTTGGACATGAAATAGCTGAAATACGAATCCTTAATATTTATTCTTTTGTTTCACTGGATTCGTTTTCTTTAAAATATTTTTCATCATCCTCCGTCCTAAATGATGATATAATTGAATATCTTTGGCCTGTAGTGCAAAGATTAATGATTTTTGATGAATATCTTTGGTCCGTAGTGCAAAGATGAACATGTGTTTAGATGAACATGACCAACTGTTGAATATATTTGGCCTGTAGTGTGACGCCCCCAAAATAGGTATACATCACCCATCTTGAGTCGCCAGATACATGGTACAGAATTCAAACACAACTTAATAATACAACTGTCGTGTACAATGCGACAAAATATAAGCTGTGAGTTTGAAAACAAATATTATCTACTAGAGATTATACAAACTCAAAAGGAGTCCTCATTACAATTATTATCACACTATTTCACAGAATAGTGAAGACTACTAATGCTATCATCTGGCCCGTCACTATGTTCCCCGACTAGTCCCTGCTACGTTCTCATTTCCTAAAGAGAACAATGAAAGTAAAAAGGTGAGCTCAACTAGCCCAGTAGGAAATATTATGACTAAGATAATACAGAATATATTATCGTTAGCCTTCAACAGTGTTAAACTGATACAATAGAACAACCATCAAGCTTAACTACTGCAGAACAAGCAATCCATTAAAAGAGTCAAGTAGAGAATAAAATCTACTATCTTTTATGATTTAAAAGGTTTTTCATCACTTTTATCGCTGGGACTTAGCTTAATAAATAATCCACATCATCGAATCACCCCTGCACTACGGCCAAGGATATTCTTTAGTATCACGACCACAATTACCCATGCACTACGGGCCAAGAATATTTGTGTATTCAATAATGGTCATGATCATGCCAACAACTGTCCATCAATGCTCTTCGGGCCAATGAGGACTTTTTTCACATCATTTATAACATTACAGTCATGATTACACCGAATAATCCCTGGTCATAATCATACCAAGTCTATCTAGGCACTATAGGCCACAGATGACTTTCAACAAAATATAAACATGAGGATGATGACGAAATCATAATAAATAACGAAATCAGGTCCGACGTAAAATGCACAAACAGGATATTCCAGCAGAATAATAAAGACGGAATCAGGTGTGACAACCCCAAAATAGGTCCATTCCATCCAACCCATTCTGAGTCGCCAAATACATAGTACAGAAAACAACTACAACTTTATTACAACAATTGTCGTGCAAAATACAACAACACATATGCTGTGAGTTTGGATACAAATATATACCAACTGTGACACTCATCCCAACCTTGGATAGCTCGTCACAATGACACCTTACATAAAGGTATAGTCAAAAACTGTTTTAAAAATTAGAATCTTTGGGAAGTGCTCAAGGAAACCTTCGTACATGGGAGGCCATATGTCTAGGTTATGATAGATATCATATGGCTACAGAATTATCCTTGGTTGACCCCAAAGAAAAACGAGAAGATTACTATCATATTTTTCCCAATGGTGAGTCTTCTCTTGACATATCATTATCTCCACTGTCTCTAAATGAGAATTATACTTCAAACAAACACCAAGATTATATAGGTAGTGCTAGTAAATATACTCAGCAAGTGGATGAACACAACCCTGTCTTATGATGACACGAGGTTGTATGTCAATAGACATCTTGTATGATAGTGGCAAAACACCCTTCCAACGTTGGGGTCGCCTCACCCTCAACATCTATAGACCACCGTTCTATTCCCTTATTATCCCCCGCTCGACCCAGCTACACTTTTATTACCTGAAAGGAATTGTGAAGCAAAAGGGTGAGCACAACTAGCTCAGTAAAGAATATCATGACTAAAGATAATTAAATTATCAATAGGCTTCATCAATAATAAATCAGAGATTTAGAACATATGGTAGATGATAAAAAAAAATTCAACCATAGTTGCAGCGGAACGAGCAATCCATTAGAAGAGTCAAATAGACCATAAAATCTATTATCTTCTCCATGTTAAAAGTCAACCAACAATGTTTTATCCCTGTAGCATCAATCAACAATTCCTGTCCACAATCACGTATATAACTCATAATCATAATTGTAGTTCTAAATTCCTTTCCTCATCCAGGACAAAAATAATTTTCATCACCTGAAACCTCAAAGATTATGGTTATACCAAATCACAGTTCATGTTCATAATCATACTAATAAATTCATCTTTGCACTACGGGCCAAAGATATTCATCAATAGTTCATCTTTGCACTACATGCCAAAGATATTCATCAGAAATCATTCATCTTTGCACTACGGGCCAAAGATATTCATCAATAAGTCATATTTGCCAAAGATATTCATATCTCAAAGAAATATATAATCATTTAAGAATTTATATAAACAATAATTATAACCATGTTGATCAATTTACCTTTGCACTTAAGCTAAAGATATTCAATTATAAATTCAATGGTCATGATCATACCAGTCACAATTCAACTTTTCACTACTAGCCAAAGATAACCCTAGTCATGATCATATCAATAATATATCCATCTTTACACTCCAGTAAAAGAGAATTTCTACTTCAGGGTTATAAAAATGTTATATATGATAATAAAATCAATATAATCAATATATAGTTTTAATCTCTAGAGTAATATTCATAAATCAACTATAATTTGGTTAGAAAAATAAACCAATTTTGTAGTGAATAGTACCTATGAATAGTAACTCATGAATAGTAACTCGTGAATAGTAACTCATGAATAATAACTCATGAATAGTAACCCGTCGTGAATAGTAATTCATGAATAGTAACCTCGACATGAAAAAGTTCTACATTTGATAAAAATTTCCAACCAACATTTTGGCATAATGATATTGAAGAAAATATCATTTTAAGAAGAATATAACACCCCTTACTATCCCTTACAATTCCTTACTATCCCTTAACTCAAAAGAGCAGTACTTCTGACTAGAATAACGCTGAACGAACTTGCACCGTATAACAACACTCAAGATATCAAAATACTCACAAGAATACACTTGATAATATAGAGAGATAAATAGAGAGAAAACTTCAGTATCTGGTGTGATTTTCTATTCTAACCTAAGCACCTATTTATAGGAAATTGCTTAGAACACCAAAGCAGAAAATTTAATAAAATATTATTATAATTAAATTCTAATCCTACGCACACCACACCAGACCAAACTCATCAGCCATTCACCCAAAACAATAACAAAAACGTTTTTCATAATTAAAATATTTTAAACTTTCAAAAATCAATTATTTCGGAACTTCAATAATTCATAATAAATAGCACTTTTATCAGAAAATTCAAATCTCGCGTCGTTTTATAGGAAATTCAATTCTCTACAACTTTGCAGAAGAAAGTTTTTTTAAATTCCACACAAAAATTGACCGAAATCCACATAAGGATGATTTTACAGACTATGCTCAAATTTCAGTCAAGAAATGGGTCCACCAACATTTTTAACATGTTTTAAACAACTTTTGCAACAAAAATATTCTTCCTCCTCATATACTCATATATCCCACATTCGTTGTAAAAATATCATCATTATTATATTATAATAATATAATAAAATATTATTTTATCAGAAAAGATAAAATATCAATTTTTAACAATTGTCACTTTAAAAATTTTCTCCATCTATATCCACATAAAATCAATATTTTCCTCATCATATAAATCAATAATTAATTATTCACAAATAACATTACAAAATCACAACACTGACAACCAGGCCGTTCTCAGGAAAGAGGGGCTTTCCAATAAGAATTTCTCCTTACTGGCGCGCAATTAGGTGACCAAACCTCTCCTTGACAGAACTTTCTAGACATTGCCAATAATATTATCTAATAATATTATCCAAATAATATGAATTATTACTTCGATAATGGAAAATACTGTGTAGTGACAATTATTGAAATAACAGTAATATAAATATTAACGCAACAATTATTGAATCAAAAATAAAATATTGAACAGTAATTACTGTAACAATTATTGAGCAGTGCCTTCTTACGTAAGAATCAATAATTGGTGCAATACCGTGTGCTACTATGCAACAACGCATTTTACTGTGTTTTAACAACCGGGTATTCCAACAGTGTTAACGGTAACAATTGCGCCGTTATTTATAAACAACTCAAATTTGTCATTTTCTTCATCAGACAGTTATTCTGTTATGGGGCCGACAAATGGCTGCGCCGTCGTACGAATATTCCCCGACAGAAAGAATATTCCACGACCAAACGAATATTTCCCGACAACAATGAATATTTTATAACCACTTGCATATTTTAAAAAAAATTCATATACCACCCTTAACTTTAACTTTTATCAATTTAACCATTTACTGAATAGTAATTATAAGAAAAATTGAATACTTTTATTTCATAAAATTCGATGTCTTACAGCCAATAATGCTATCTAATAATATTATTCAAATAATATGAATTATTGATCTGATAATGGAGATATTGTGCAGTGACAATTATTGAAACAACAATTATATTAATTATCAACGCAAAAATTATTGAATCAATAAAATAAAATATTGAACAGTAATTACTGTAACAATTATTAGGTAGTGCCTTCTTACGTAAGAATTAATAATTCAAAAATACTGTGCAATACCGTGTGCTACTGTGCAATAATGTGTATTACTGTATTTTAACCACCGGGTATTCTAACAGTGTTAACGGTAACAACTACGCCGTTATTTATAAAAACTCAAATTTTGTCATTTTCTTCATCCGACAGTTATTCGTTATGGGGCCCACAAATGGCTGCGCTGTCGTATGAATATTCTCCGACAGAAAGAATATTCCATGACCAAACTAATATTCCCCGACAATTGAATATTTTATAACTACTTACGTATTTTGAAAAAATTTCATATCTCACCCTTAATTTTAAACTTTTATCAATTTAATCATTTACTGAATTGTGATTATAAGAAAAATTGAATACTTTTATTTCATAAAATTTGAGGTCTTACATCAGGTCCGGCGTAAAACGCACAGACAGGATATTTTAACAGAATAATAAAGACGGAACCAGGTCCGGCGTAGAACGCACAGATATGATGTTCCAACAGAATGATAAAGAATGGAACAACAGAATAATTTCACCAAGTATAGGGTAGCCCGCGTATACAGGTTATTCCAACAGAATAATAAAGAATGGAATAATAGAAGTTCTCTTCATGAATAAGAAAGAAATAATACTCCCTACCTTAGAAAAACTGGATATCGGAATAGTGAGGTAGTAGACTTCTCTTCTTCTTTCTATGATTTCTCTCTATAATAATCGCTCTAAAGCTTTTGTGAATTGGTGAGAAATGAAGGAAGAATGAACTTCTATTTATAGAAAAATATAGTTTCGATAATTGCACGTTTTGGGGCTCAAAAATTTTCAGTACAATACCTCCAACTTTTCCTTTATTTTTAATTTAGTGATTGAAGTTTTATCAAACTTGCACCACCTCCCCTAATAGTAAATAATGCGATTCAATAGTAAATTATGTGAATCTATAGTTCTAGACATGTGAAAATATGAATTACAGTATAGTACCTCTATCTATACCTCCATTTTTAACTTAGTCATGCAAGTATTATCAATCTTGCACCAACTCCCCTAGAATGTGAAATAATAGTATACACATGTGAACAAATAGTTATAATCTTATGAAATAATAGCAATCAATTGCTCATTTATCCGGTTAAATACCCGATCGGTCAATATAACCTCCAGACATTTATTATTATCGAAACAATTGTCGATTTTCACTAACACAAATAATTCTAACACAATGAAACCATTTTTATCAAAAATATAAATTTTAAAATTTTGAAGTTTGACTTTTCCCAAAAAAGTCAACTGTTGACTTTTTGACCGAATAATGAATTCTGGGAAATTTTGTGTTTATAGACTATTTTTACTAATTTCATCGTTTCGGACTCAAATATCACGTCCGCGTCTCCAAATTCAACTCCGAACACAACTTTAATTTTAATAACATTCATCATTAATATTATAACTCACAATATTTATCAATCAGGTCGTTCCCAGGAAAGAGGGGGCTTTCCAATAAGGATTTCTTCCTATTGGCGCGTAATTAGGTGACCAAACCTCTCCTTGATAGAACTTCTAGACATTGTAAATATTACAATTTAATAATATGAATAACTTTGTCGTCTCAATTATTAATTTAATAAAATAACATATTATGCAGATGATATTACGACAATAATCGAATCAATAATATGAGAGATATGATGCAACAATTACTGTTGTAATAATTGAGTATAACTGAGTGACTTCTCACGTAAGTATCAATAATCAATACCGTGTGCTACTATGCAACCACGCTTATTACTGTACTTTTACTACCGGGTAGTTCAACAGTTAACGGTAAAACCTCCGCCGTTATTTTCATAAAGTATTTTTGCCGTTTTCTCAATCCGACAATAATTCCGTTGTGGGGGGGGGGGGGGTCCACCAATGATTGTGCTATTGTACGAATATTCCCTGTTAAAACGAATATTCCCCGACCAATCGAATATTATATAACAACTTGCGTACTTTACAAAATTTATAAATATTACCCACAACTATAACATTATATCAAATCCACACCATAATATTCAAAAATATATTTCGAGAAAATTTAATCTTTATTCAAAAAGTTGGGGTCTTATATGTAGTGCAAAGATGAATATTTGATTTCAGTTATATATTGATTGATGTTATAGGGATAAAAGATAGACAATGAACTTTTAAATTCATATATAGAAGATAGTAGATTTTATTCTCTACTTAACTCTTCTAATGATGATATTACTGAATATCTTTTGCCTGTAGTGCAAAGATGAATGATTTCTGATGAATATCTTTGGCCTGTAGTGCAAAGATGAACATGTGTTTAGATGAACATGACCAACTGATGAATATCTTTGGCCTGTAGTCCAAAAATGAATATTTGATTCCAAATATATATTGATTGATGTTACAGGGATAAAAGATAGATGATGAACTTTTAAATTCATATACAGAAGATAGTAGTTTGCATTCTCTACTTAACACTTCTAATGAATTATTATTTCCGTTACGAATATTGATTTAAAACTTGTTGTCTATTGTATTCTATTAGATTTTTCCCTGTTGAAGATTAAAGATAATTTTTTCTATATTATCTTAGTCATAATGTTCTTTATTGGGCTAGTTGAGCTCACCATTTTCCTTGTTGTTCCATTTTTCTTCTCAGGAAGCGAGAATGTAGCGAGTACTAGTCGGGGTGTGGACTGATGGTTCTAGAAGTGGTTCTAGTAGTCCTCACTATTTTGTAGAAATAGTGTATTAATAATTGTAATGAGGACTTATTTGAGTGTGGATATTCCCTAGATGACAATATTTGTATTTAAACTCACAGTTTTTATGTTGTATTAATATAGTTGTAGTTGTTTCTGTACCATATATTTTGACGACTCAGAATGGGTGTTGTATACTTATTTTGGGGGCGTCACAGTTGGTATCAGAGCTTAAGGATATGATCTCTGGCGGAGATCGGGGAATAGAACTAGGAGGGGAGAGACGAGTAAATCCTTCGCTAGTGTGTCCTACTTAAGCTTATTTGTTGGTTGGTCAGAGTGTAGGGATATTATGTGGTATGTTAATTTGTTAAATTAACCCTTGTTTTATGGCAGTATTTGAGAATGTCGACTGAGAATGTTAACAGTGGAGTAAATGAGACCGTGGAGACGCCTGTACTCACCAACGAGGGGAACGTGCAACAGGCTGACAATGTTCCTCCTGTGAACAACACCACTGAGCAGATGATGAACGATGGGATGTTTAGAAGCTTTTTGCAGTTCATGCAAAATCAGACGAGGGAGACTCGTGTTCAAAATATAGGAGGAAATGATAGCAATTCACGGTTTGTCACAGCCAAGCAGTTCAAAGAGTTGGGACCACCAGAATTTATTGGAAAGTCGGATCCGATCAAGGCAGAGACGTGGGTTAAACAAATTACCAAGATATTCGATGTCTTGGGATGCACGGAGGATTAGAAGGTTCCATTCGCCACCTTTATGTTCCGTAGCGAGGCAGACTTCTGGTGGGAGTCTGTGAAACGTACCCAGCCTGCCGCACTCAGCATGTCTTGGGAAATTTTTTCAGAAACTTTTCAACAAAAAATACTTTCCTGAAAGTATTCGCCATATGAAGGAGGTAGAGTTTATTAGACTAGAACAGAATAACATGACGGTGTCCCAGTATGAGGCGAAGTTCGCGGAGTTATCCAGGTTTGCACCTCATTTGGTAGAGAATGAGGAATGTATGACGCGGATGTTTTTGAGTGGTTTGAAACCCGACATACATTAATATCTCATTTCTCATAAATTTTCTTTATATTCAGATGTTGTGAACAGGGCTCAATTATTAGAGCGAGATAATGAGTCTATTCAACCGGGCGACTTACAACTCGATGGTAATCATATCGGTGGCAACGGCCATCGGGACAATGATAACCATCGTGGAAGAAATTATCGTGCCTGAAATGGTAACCACTTCGGTGGTGATCATGGCCAAGATAATAGAAGAAATAACTCAAGTGGAAAATTCAAGAAGAGAAGATTTAATGATGATGGGAAGACGTCGGCAGCAGCACCAGCAACAAATTCTAGGGGAGGAGAACGACCGCCTGTTAGATGCTACAAATGCAGAGAGGAGGGACATATAAGTCCAAATTGTTCACAGCCTTCCAAGGTATGTTTTAGTTATGGAAAAGACGGTCACATAGCTCGATTTTGTCCTGTAGCGAAATCAAGTCCAGCTGGAACAGTGGCACCAAAGGCGGATATGGAAAAGTCAAAGTCAACTGTTCTTGGAAGAGCATTTTTCGTGACTAGTCAGAATGCGAGGAACCCAAACGAAGTTAGCACGAGTTAGTTAATTATAAATTCTTGCGAATTCTATACCTTATTAGATACCGATTGTACCCATTCTTTTATCTCTCCTGCTTGTGTTCAATGTTTAAACTTGATTCCTGAGAAATTAGACTTTGATTTATCTGTGGAAACTCCGTTAGGAGAAACTTTCGTTACATCCACTGTTTATAAATCTTGTTTGATCCAAGTTTGCACCATCACATTACCTGTTGATCTTATCTCTTTAAAGATACTTACTTTTGATGTGATTTTAGGGATTGATTGGTTAACTACTCATCATGCCAAATTGATTGCTTTTGTAAGGTTGTTAGTTTTCATATTCCTAAGCAACCTGCTATTCGAATTCAAGCAACCAAACCATTGAAGTCAAACTCTTTCATATCAAGCTGTAAAGTCATTCGTTTATTGAAAAATAAATGTCAAGCTTTCTTAGCCATGTTATGGACTTGAACAAAAATACATCAGATTTGAATGATATTTCTGTTGTTACTAAATTTCCAAACGTATTTTCTGAAAAATTTCCTGGCCTACTCCCAGAGCGTGATATTGAATTTTGTATCGACTTTGAACCTGGTACAAAACCCATTTCTAAAATCTCATATCGAATGGCTCCTATTGAACTTCAGGAGTTAAAAACCCAACTATAGAAGTTTATAACCAAGCCTCTATCTGGTGGCTTCTTTTGTGGAATGCACCAAAGCCAGACTCTCCGTAGGGGACGCCATATTTGTACGATCGTAAACTGATAGGTGTCATTGTGACGTGCTATCCAAGGTTGGGATATGATTCACAGTTGAGAGCAACCTAAGTCGATAATCGAAATACATAGCTTTCTAGGCTTAGTTGGTTATTATTGGAGATTCGTTGAATGATATTCTCGAATCGCTACTCGATTAACGCAGCTGACTCGTAGAGATACGAAATTCAAATGGAGCAAGGAATGTGGGAAGAGCTTCGAAGAACTCAAGAGTAGACTCATTTCGGCACATGTTCTGACCATACCATCCTGGAAAAGCGAACGTGATAGCTGACATGTTGAGTAAAAGATCGTTTACGAGTACGAGTTTGATATTGTCAAAGACCCATTTCGTATAACTTACAAATGATAGAGATATAGTTAAAGACTCTAGGGACTCATGCGATGATATACGAGTAGAACCGACTTTAATCGATAAAGTTAAAACTGTTCAAGCTACACACCGGAGCTGATGAATATAAAAGAAGTTGTTATTCCAAAAGCGAGAATTGGCGATGTGAGGAAAGATCAAACCTTCGATTTATTAGTCCATTTTAAATCATCGATCGAGTAGGAACTGTGGCCTATAGACTCGCTATACTGCCAAGTATGTCGCGTGTTCATAACATTTTTCACGTATCGATGTTACGTAAATATGTGGACGACCCGAACCACATTATTGAGTTAGAATCAAATGAGATAACCGAAGATTTAACATACAAGGAAGTACCAGTCAAGATCTAAAGGAGCATGTCCTACGCACAAAGGTTATACCACAAGTTAAGGTCTTTTGAAGGAACCATGCTATTGAAGAAATGACCTGGGAGTTGGAAACGGAAATGAAAGTGAGGTATCCTTATCTTTTTGAAACACCGGGTACGTATGTCAATTTCGAGTACGAAATTTCATAAGGAGGGGAGGTTGTAAGACCCCAAATTATTAATAAATGAAATTTAATTTCCTCTATTTATCATTTTGGAATATTAAGGGTTGATTTGATTAATGTGGTTAGTTATGGGTAAAATGCGTAAATATTTCAAATAAGCAAATGTGGTTATAAAATATTTATTTTTATCGAAGAATATTCGTTTGGTCATGGAATATTCTTGCTGTCGGGGAATATTCGTACGAAGGCGCAGCCTTGTGTGGGCCCCATAACGGAAAGCGATTGGATGGAGAAAACGACAAGTATAAGTTGTTTATAAATAACGACGCAGTTGTTACCGTTAATACTGTTGGAATACCCGGTGGTTAAAACACAGTATTACGCGTTGTTACACAATAGCACACGGTATTGCACCAATTATTGATTCTTACGTAAGAAGACACTACTCAATAATTGTTACAGTATTTACTGTTCAATATTTTATTTTATTGATTCAATAATTGCTGCGTTGATATTTTATATTACTGTTGTTTCAATAATTATCACTACGCAGTATTTTCCTTTATCGAAGCAATAATTCATATTATCTGAATAATATTATTAGAAAATATTATTGGCAATGTCTAGAAAGTTCTGTCTAAGGAGAGGTTTGATCACCTAATTATGCGCCAGTTAGGAGAAATTCTTATTAGAAATCCCCCTCTTTCCTAGGAACTGCCTGGTTGTCAGTATTGTGATTCTGTAATATTATTTGTAAATAATTAATTATTGATTTATATAATAAGAAAAAATTATTTTATGTGAATATAGATGGAGAAAATTTTAAATGTGACAATTGTTGAAAATTGATATTTTATCTTTTCTGATAAAATAATATTTTATTATTATAATGATGATATTTTTACAATGAATGTGGGATATATGAATATATGAGGAAGAAGAGTATTTTTGTTCAATAAATGTTTAACACATGTTTGGTGTTACAAAAAATGTTTAACACATGTTTTGTGTGTTGGTGGACACAATTTTTGACTGAAATTTGATTATAGCCTGTAAAATCGCCCGTTTGTGGATTTCGGTCAATTTCTGTTTGGAATTTGAAAAAATATTCTTCTTCAAAGTTATAAATAATGAAATTTCCTATGGAAAAAACATGTGGTTCAAATTTTTCTGATAAAGGGCTATTTATTATGAATTATTAAAGTTTTGAAGTTCCGAAATAATTGATTTTTGGAAGTTTTAATTATTTATTTTATGAAAAATATTTTTTCTTATTTTTTCTAGAAGGTTAGCATGTGTGAATTGCTGAAATTCAAATTCTTGCATGGTGGGCTTGAATATTTATTAAATAAAATTATTTTAATAAAGTTTCTGCTTTGGTGTTCTAAGCAATTTCCTATAAATAGGGTGCTTAGGTTAGAATTGAAAATCACACCAGAAACTGAAATCTCCTCTCTCTTTCTCTCTCGATATATTGAGCGTATTCTTGTGAGTATTTTTGTACTTTGAGTATTGCTATACGGTGCAAGTTCTTTCAGCATTATATCCAGTATTCTAGTCAGAAGTACTATCCTTTTAATGTGAGTGATGTTATTTTCTTCGTATGTGATATTATTTCTTCAATATCATTATGCCGAAATATTGGTTGGAATTTTTTATCAAATTTGGAACTTTTTCATGTCGGGGTTACTATCCATGAGTTACTATTCACGAGTTACTATTCATGAGTTACTATTCACGAGTGCCCAAGGAATACAATTTCCTCAAGCCAGAATTCGTATTTTTTCAACTTGGCATAAAGCTTGTATTCACGAAGCTTTTGGAGTGTCAGCCTTAAGTGTTGCTCATGATCTTCACGACTTTTGGAATAAATAAGAATGTCATCAATAAAGACGACCAAAAAGTGATCCAAATATTCCTTGAATACTCGGTTCATCATATCCATGAAGGCAGCAGGAGCATTAGTCAATCCAAAGGACATGACTAGGAATTCATAATGCCCGTACCGAGTTCTGAAAGCCTTCTTTGGAATGTCATCAGTTCTAATATTCAATTGGTGATATCCGAAATGAAGATCAATCTTTGAAAAGAATTTGGCTCCTTGCAACTGGTCAAACAGGTCACCGATACGTGGTAATGGATACCTATTTTTGATGGTGATATGATTCAACTCCCGATAATCAATACAAAGTCGCATACTCCCATATTTCTTCGTCACGAATAGAACAGGAGCACCCCAAGGAGAAGTACTAGGACGAATAAAGCCAAAGTCTAACAATTCCTGCGGTTAGGTCTTTAACTCTTGAAGTTCAACAGGAGCCATTCGATATGGTGCTTTAGAAATGGGTTTTGTACCGTGTTCAAGGTCGATACAAAATTCAATTTCACGCTCAGGGGGTAGGCCAGGAAGTTCTTCGGGGAATACGTGAAGAAATTTATTAAAAATAGAAATATCGTTCAAAACTGACGTATTTTTGTTTAAATATGTGACATGAGCTAAGAAAGCTTGACATCCGTTTTTCAATAAAAGAATAGCTTTATGGCTTGAGATGACCGTGATTGATTTTAATGGTTTGGTCACTTGAATTCGCATAATAGGTTGATTAGGAATATGAAAGCTAACAACCTTACGGAAACAATCAATTTTTGCATGATGAGTAGTTAACCAATCAATCCCAAGAATCACGTCAAATGCAAGTATTTTCAATGAAATAAGATCTACAGGTAATGTGAGGGTACCGATTTTAACCAAATAAGACTTATAAACAGTGGATGTAATGAAGGTTTCTACCAACGGAGTTTCCACAGCTAAGTCAAAGTCTAATTTCTCCGGAGTCAAATTTAATCGATGAGCGCAAGTAGGAGAAATAAAAGAATGGGTAGAATCAGTATTAAATAAAGTATAGATTTTGTTAGAGTTTATGATAAGTTTACCCGTGATGACCTCATTCGGGTTCCTTGCTTTCTGGGAGGTCACAACAAATGCTCTCCCTTGCACTACCGGTTTTTACTTTTCAGGGACGACCTTTGGTGCCTCCATTCTAGCTGAATTTATCTTCGGTGAACGACAAAATTGGGTTAAATGACCTTCTCTTTCACAGTTATAACATGCTTTGGATGACATTGCGCAGTTTGGACTGATGTGCCCCTCCCCTCCACATTTGAAACATATGATAGGTGGTCGTTCTCCTTCCTTAACGACATATGCTGGTGCTGACGTCTCTCCATCATTGTTGAATCTCCTCTTCTTGAAATGTTCATTCTTATTGTTTTGGCCCTGATTACCACCGAAGTGGTTACCATTTCTGGACTGTTGATTCCCTTCACGCTTGTTGTCACCGCTTCGATAACTGCTCTCGCTGGTATTATCATTTTGCCGGCTGCTCTCTTTTAGTTGTGTTGACTCGTTATCGCGCTCCACTAACTGAGCCCTATTTACAACATCTGAATATAAACACAGTTTATGAGAAATAAGATGTTGATGTATCTCCGGCTTCAAACCTCTTAAAAACATCCGTGTCATTCTCTCTTCATTATCCACCAAGTGGGACGCAAACCGGGATAACTCCGCAAATTTAGTCTCGTATTGTGACACGGTCATATTGTTTTGTTCTAACTTGATAAACTCCACCTACTTCATGTGACGACTACTTTCAAAAAAGTATTTGTCGTTGAACAACTCTTGGAACTTCTCCCAAGACATCTTCAGTACGACAGGTTAAGTACATTTTATCGATTCCCACCAGTAATCTGCCACTCCGCGAAACATAAAGGCGGCAAAGGGAACCTTTTGCTCCTCGAAGGATCCCAAGACATCAAATATCTTGGTGATCTGCTTTATCCATGCTTCCGCCATAAGTGGTTTTGGCTCTCCTTTAAACTCCGGTGGCCCCAGCTCCTTGAACTGTTTAGCGGTGACCGCCCGAGAGTTTCCAGTGTTTCCACCTGCATTTTGGACAAGAGCCGCTCTCGCCTGCTGTTGCATGAATTGCATAAATCCCCTGAACATTTGATCATTCATCATTTGGTCAGTGTTGTTGTTTGCATGAGGATTGTCGCCTTCCTGATGCACATTATCCTGATTATTGATATGTGGTGAATCAACGGTCGCCTGTGCTCCATTGCTATTCTCAACATTCTCGGATGTCATTTTCAGATACTGCCACAAAACAAAGGTTAATTGACATGTAACATATTATCCCTAAATTCTGACCGACCAATTAAATACCACATAAACTTAGGTAGGTCATACTAGCGAAGAAATTCCCCGTCTCTCCCCTCCTAGTACTATTCTAACATCTTAGCCAGGGATCATATCCCTAAGCTTTGATACCAACTGTGACGCCCCCAAAATTGGGTATACATCACCCATCTTGGGTCGTCAGATACATGGTAAAAAATTCAAATACAACTTACTAATACAACTGTCGTGTACAATACGACAAAACATAACTGTGAGTTTGAATACAATTATTGTCTACTAGAGATTATACAAACTCAAAAAGAGTTCTCATTACAATTATTAACACACTATTTCATATAATAGTGAGGACTACTAATGCTATCCTCTGGACCGTCACTCCGTTCTCCGACTAGTCCCTGATATGTTCTCATTTCATGAAGAGAACAGTGAAAGAAAGGGTGAGCTCAACTAGCCCAGTAAAAAATATTATGACTAAGATAATGCAGAATAAATTATCGTTAGCCTTCAATAGTGTTAAACTGATAAAATATAACAACATCAAGTTTAACTGCAGCGGAATAAGCAATCCATTAAAAGAGTCAAGTAGAGAATAAAATCTACTATCTTTTATGATTTAAATTTTTTTTCATGACTTTTATCGCTGGGACTCATCTTAATAAATAATCCACATCATCGAATCACCCATGCACTACGGTCAAGGATATTCTTTAGTATCACGACCACAAATTATCCATGCACTACAGCCAAGGACATTCGTGTATTCATTAATGGTCATGATCATGCCAACAACTGTCCATCAATGAACTACGGGCCAATGATAATTTTTACCACATCATTTGTAACATTACGGTCATGATTACACCGAATAATCCCTGGTCATAATCATACCAAGTCCATCTATGCACTACAAGCCACAGATGACTTTCAACATAATATAAACATGAGGATGATGACAATGATATAAAAATTCAATAAAACAAATTCAAGAATTAATTTATCCAGGAACTAATAATGTCCAAATTGTCAACATGATACCGTTTTATTGAGTAAAATTCAAGAATGATTAGAAGAATATTTCCATAAAAAGATACTGGATGAAGTGCAAATATCAAGGATATTTTACAAATTTCATGGAGTATAGAAGTCAAAACTTTAACCAACTGAATATAATAAAGAATGGAATAACAAAAAAAATCACCATGCATGCGGTACTTCGTATAGACGGGTTATTCGAACAGAATAATAATAACGGAACCAGGTCAGGCAAAATTTGCACCGACAGGATGTTCCAACAGAATAATAATGACGGAACCAGGTCCGGTGTAAAACACATAGACGGGATGTTCCAACAGAATAATAATAAAGACGGAATCAGGTCCGGTGTAAAACACACAGACAGGATGTTCTAACAGAATAATAATAAAGATGGAACCAGGTTCGGTGTAAAACACACAGACAGGATATTCCAACAGAATAATAGAAGAATGTCACCAAGTATAGGGTAAATCTCGTATACAGGTTATTCCAACATAATAATAAGCAATGGAATAACAACAGTTCTCTTCATGAATAAGAAAGAATAACACCCCTTACATTAGTAGTAGATTGAATACTTCAGTAGTGTAGTAACAGAATACTCTTCTTCTTTCTCTTTTATTCTCTCTATACTTTCTCTCTCTGTAGCTTGAATGAATTCGTGAAAAATAATGAAGCACTGAGCCTCTATTTATAGAAGATTTCTAGCTTAGCACTTGAAATGTAAAAAGGTAAGTGGCTTGACTACTGGTGATGTGAAAAGAAAAGTGGTTTGACGCCTGTAATGTGAAACGACAATTGGTTCAACGCCTGTAATATGAAACAGCAAGTGGTTTGACGTTTGGTAAAGGTAGTTACTATTGACGAAGGTAGTTACTATTAACGAAGGTAATTACTATTGACGAAGGTAATTACTATTGACGAAGAGACTCTTAGATGATGACATATGGGCCCCCCATAAAATAACCACAAACGTCTCATAATAGACTCTTTATATACATCAAGGATTGAATAAATATTACCAAAAATCATTTTATTTTTAATCAACACATATTTAATCTTTCAACAATTATTAATCATTTATAACTTGTCGTCTCAATTATTGATTTAATAATATTACATATTATATAGATGATACTGTGACAATAATTGAATCAATAATATAAGAGATATGATGCAGCAATTACTGTAGCAATAATTGAGTATAGCTGAGTGACTTCTCACGTAAGCATCAATAATCAATACCGTGTGCTACTATGCAACCACGCGTATTACTGTACTTTTACTACTTGGTAGTTCAACAGTTTTAACGGTAACACCTCCGCCGTTATTTTCATAAAGTATTTTTGTCGTTTTCTCAATCCGACAATAATTTCGTTGTAGGGTCCACCAATAATTGTACCGTTGTACGAATATTCTCCGACAAAAAGAATATTCCCCGACCAAACGAATATTTTATAACAACTTGCTTACTTTGCAAAATTTATAAATATTACCCACAACTATAACATTATATCAAATTTACTCCATAATATTCAAAAATAATATTTATAGAAAATTCATCTTTATTTATAAAAGTTGGGGTCTTACACCATGTATCCATATCTACTATGAATACTAGCTTTGATTGTATCCATATTTTGATCATTCTTGAATCTTACTCCACTATGATTATTTATGAGGTATTTTTGGACATGGAATAGCTGAAATACGAATCCTTAATATTTATTCTTTTATTTCATTGGATTCATTTTCTTTAAAATATTTTTCATCATCCTCCATCCTAAATGATGATATAATTGAATATCTTTGGCCTGTAGTGCAAAGATTAATGATTTCTGATGAATATCTTTGGTCCGTAGTGCAAAGATGAACAGATATTTAGATGAACATGACCAACTGATGAATATCTTTGGCCTGTAGTGCAAAGTTGAATATTTGATTTCAGTTATATATTGATTGATGTAACAGGGATAAAAGATAGACAATGAACTTTTAAATTCATATATAGAAGATAGTAGATTTCATTCTCTACTTAACTCTTCTAATGAATTATTATTTTCGCTGCGAATATTGATTTAAAACTTGTTGTCTATTGTATTCTATTAGATTTTTCCCTGTTGAAGATTAAAGATAATTTGTTCTATATTATCTTGGTCATAATGTTCTTTATTGGGCTAGTTGAGCTCACCATTTTCCTTGTTGTTACATTTTTCTTCTCAGGAGGCGAGAATGTAGCGAATACTAGTCGGGGTGTGGACTGATGGTTCTAGAAGTGGTTCTAGTGGTCCTCACTATTTTGTAGAAATAGTGTATTAATAATTGTAATGAGGACTTATTTGAGTGTGGATATTGTCTATATGACAATATTTGTATTTTAACTCACAGTTTTTATGTTGTATTAATAAAGTTGTAGTTGTTTATGTACCATGTATTTTGATGACTCAGAATGGGTGTTGTATACCTATTTTGGGGGCGTCACAATTACAGTTGGTTTGTCAAAATAACGTAGTATTGTGATCAATATTGTTAAACAAAATTTGCCTAAAAAATATATATTTCAACCCTGAACCGGCCGGACGGAGGCGCGCGTGTGGGTTTCAACCATGCCTTGGCTAGGTCCTCTCCCTTCCACGAAACTGGGGTGCCCCTTGGGGCCCTTCCCATTAAGCAAACAGCCCATATATAAATTCTTCACATTTCCTTCATGCATCCTATGTGGGAATATTCACTTTACAATATATCAAGTAGGCGACTTTGGAGTCAATTTTCTCATTCAATTCTTAATGGATTTGAACAAATAAGTATACCACGTTATACTCCTCACGGAGGAGAACGTGTAAGTGCATAGACCCGACATTTTTGGAGTGTCGGTCCCACATTAAATTGAGCCTCAAAATGTTCTTGTTGGTCAAGGTCCTCAGTCCTCACTCCATTAATGCCCGCCCATTGAAATTCGCCTAGGCATTTCCTTGATTCCCTCGGTTTGTGGCTATAAAAGGGGCAGCAAATGGAAGAAGAATACACACCAGCAGCAATTCATACTCTCATCCGAGAGTTTAAGGAGAGAAGGAGAGAAATAGAAGCTTTTATGAAGCTTTAGAAAAATAGGGAGAGAAAGATAGTTCAAATAAAAGGGTATTTTATTTGGGTTCCATCACATAGTTATTGTGGTGAAGTAATTTGAGTTTGTACACAAATTAAGATATCTTTGTATTCTCTCATATTATTCTAGTGAATTATTCGGAGTTTGTCCCGTGGTTTTTACCTCTTAGTTTTAGAGGGTTTTCCACAAAAAATCTTGGTGTCTCGTGGTTGGATATTTTTACTCATTATTTCCTGCAGTGGTTATTATTTTGGTGGAACTGCAAATTTAATCTGTTTGGCATATGCTGATATTTTATTCGTCTAATTTATAAAAGACAACAGTATTTGGGAGGTGATTTTTTCCCAACAACTGGTATCAGAGCTAAGTTTATTTTGCTCGGTTGTTTTTGATAAATTTTATGGAGGAATCAGTTGGAGCCATGATTAAATTGACCTCTTCAAATTTTTCGATCTGGAAGCCCAGAATGGAGGATACCCTTTATTGCAAGGATTTGTTTAATTCGTTGGAGCTCAAGGGAAAGAAGCCCGCGGATAAGTCTGAGGCTGATTGGAATAAAATGAATAGGAAGACTATTGGTCACATCCGGCAGTGGATTGATCAAAGTGTGTTCCACCATGTTTCGCAGGAGACGAATGCTCACACTCTATGGACAACACTAGAGTCTATGTACGAGAAGAAGAATGCACAAAATAAAACTTTTGTCATTCAAAAAATTGTGAATCTAAAGTACAAGGACGGGAGCAGTGTGTCGGAACATATGAGTGAGTTCCAAGGTTTGGTGAACCAGTTGTCCACCATGAATTTGAATCTTGATGATGAGATTCAGGCTCTTTTGCTTCTCAGTTCGTTGCCAAACAGCTGGGAGACTTTGGTGGTGTCTCTAAGCAATTCAGCTTCAGAAGGAAAAATGACTATGCAGATGGTCAAAGACAGTCTTTATAATGAGGAGACAAGGCGAAAGGACCAAGGAGTAAATTTTGAGACGCATGCTCTTGTCACAGAGAACAGGGGTAGAAACAATTTTAGGGAATCTCATAAAGGAGATACAAGTCGCAGCAAAAGCAAAAATCACAGGAGCAAGTCAAAGACCAGACAAGGTGAAACGTATCGTTGCTTCCATTGTAATAAGGAAAGTCATTACAAGAGAAATTGCAGAATCTAGTTAGACAAGCAGAAAAATGGTGAGCAGGGAAGGGTTGAGGAGAAGAACACTGCAGCCACAGTTATTGAAGATGTTGTGATTCTTTCATTTGGGGAAGAAGAATGCTTGCATGTTGATGATCAGAAAGTTGATTGGGTGGTTGATACTGGTGCTTCGTATCATGCTACACCTAAGAGAGAATTTTTCACAACTTACAAAGCTGGAGACTTTGGTTACGTGAGAATGGAAAATACTGGTCAGTCCAAGATTATTGGAATTGGTGATGTTTGCATTCAGATAGGTGTTGGTTGCACTGTTACCTTGAGGGACGTTAGACACGTTCCAGATTTGTGTCTCAACTTGATTTCTGGCATGCCTTGGATAGAGAAGGCTATGAGAATCACTTTGGCAGTGGAAAGTGGAAGCTTACCAAGGGCTCTATGGTGATTCTAAGAGGTGTTGCTTGCTGTTCGTTGTACAAGTCTCATGTGAAGGTATGTTCTAGTGAGTTGAATGCAGTTGAGGATGACTCTTCACCAAACTTATGGCATAAGAGGCTTGGCCACATGAGTGAGAAAGGATTGCAGTTATTAGCAAAAAGGTCACTCATTCCTTTTGTTAAAGGTACTGTTTTAAACCCTTGTGATTATTGTTTGTTTGGAAAACAACATAGAGTTTCTTTTAGTAGTCCAGCTAAAAGAAAAATAGAGCTACTAGAGAGAGTATATTCTGATGTATGTGGACCCATTGAGGTTGAGTCTTTGGGTGGAAATAGGTACTTTGTTACCTTTATTGATGATGCTTCGCGGAAGGTGTGGGTATTTTTATTGAGAATAAAAGACCAGGTATTCCAGCATTTTCAAAGTTTTCATGCTATGGTTGAAAGGGAGACTGGAAAATCATTGAAGTGTCTTCGTAGCGACAACGGAGGGGAATACACTTCAAAGGAGTTTGTTGAATACTACAGTAAGCAAGGCATTCGGCATGAGCAGACTGTTCCTGGTACCCCACAGCATAATGGTGTGGCAGAGAGAATGAACCACACTATTATTGAGAGAGTGCGATGCATGTTGAGAATAGCTAAAGTGCCTAAATTAATCTGGGGTGAAGCTGTTCGTACTGTTTGTTACTTGATTAAAAAATCTCCATCAGCACCTTTGGATTTTCAGATTCCAGAAAAGATTTGGAGTGGTAAGGATTTGTCTTATTCTTACTTGAGGGTATTTGGGTGCAAGGCTTTTGTACTTATCCCCAAGGAACAAAGATCAAAACTTGATGACAAGTCTACTCCATGTGTGTTTGTTGGTTATGGAGATGCAGAGTTTGGATACCGGTTATGGGATCCAGTGCAGAGAAAATTATTCAGGAGCAGAGATGTGGTGTTTCATGAGCACCAGAATTACGAACATTTTGATAATGCTATACAGCCCAGAGATAATAGAGTTCCAGATCTCAGCGGAGTTCCTTCTCCAGTACAGAATGCCACAGTTGGAGAAGGAGGTCAGAATGAAGATTTGCACGATGGTGATGGGTTAGATGCAGAGAGTGTTGATCAGGGGGAGCAACCTGATATTGAAGAACCTCAGCTAAGAAGATCCACTAGAGAACATGTGCCATCAGTCAAATATCCTTCATCTGAATATCTTTTAGTTGCAGATGAGAGGGAGCCAGAGGATTTTCAGGAAGTCAAGACTCATAAGGAGAAAAATAATTGGCTGAGAGCTATGCAAGATGAGATGGATTCTTTGCACAAGAATCACACCTATGAGTTTACTACACTTCCGAAGGGCAGGAAAACATTGAAGAACAAATGGGTGTTTAAGCTTAAGAAGGATGGTGAAAAACTAGTGAAGTATAAGGCTCGATTAGTCGTCAAGGATTTTGCTCAAAAGCAAGGTATTGACTTCGATGAGATTTTTTCTCCAGTTGTGAAGATGAATTCTATTCGAGTAGTGCTGGGATTAGTAGCTAGTATGAATCTTGAGCTTGAGCAGTTAGATGTGAAGACTGCTTTTCTTCATGGTGATTTGAAGGAAGAAATATACATTGAACAGCCAGAGGGATTTGAAGTTAAAGGGAAAGAACACTTGGTTTACAAGTTAAAGAAAAGTTTGTACGACCTGAAACAAGCTCCAAGGCAGTGGTACATGAAATTTGATTCATTTATGGTGGATCAAGGTTATAGTAGAACAGTTGCAGATCACTGTGTGTATGTCAAGAGGTTCCCGGATGGTAACTTCGTTATTCTGTTGCTATATGTAGATGATATGTTGATAGTTGGGCAAGATGCTGATATGATTTGCAGGCTCAAGGGTGAGTTGTTCAAGTCCTTTGATATGAAGGACTTAGGTCCAGCTAAACAGATTTTGGGTATAAAGATTGTTCGTGACAGGAAAGCCAAGAAGTTGTGGTTGTCATGAGAGAAGTATATTGAGCGGGTGCTTGGAAGGTTCAACATGAGTGATGCTAAACCAGTTAGTACACCAATGGCTAGTCATATTAAGTTGACAAAGTGCATGTGTCCTTCTACCAAGGAAGGGAGAGATGATATGGCTGCAGTTCCCTACTCCTCTGCTGTAGGGAGTCTTACGTATGTAATGGTTTGTACGCGGCCATATTTGCTCATGCAGTTGGCGTTGTGAGCAGGTATTTATCAAATCCTGGCAGAGAACATTGGGAAGCAGTTAAGTGGATTCTCAGATACTTGAAAGCTACTTCTAGTTTGTGTTTGGTTTTTGGTAGTACGAGTCCAGTCTTGGAGGGTTTTACAGATGCAGACATGGCAGGTTCTGAAGAGAAGAAGTCTACTTCAGTGTATTTGTTTACTTTTGCAGGGGGAGCAGTATCATGGCAGTCCAATTTGCAAAATTGTGTTGCTTTGTCTACAACTGAGTCAGAATACATCGCCGCTACTGAAGCAGGCAAGGAGATGTTGTGGTTAAAACGGTTTCTCCAAGAGTTAGGTTTGAAACAAGATGAGTACGTGGTTTATTGTGATAGTCAGAGTGCAATTAACTTGACCATGAATGCTACGTATCATAATCGGACCAAACATATTGATGTTCGTTATCACTAGCTTCGAGAAGTGATGGAAAAGGAATTGATGAAAGTGAAGAAAGTTCATATCGACGAGAATCCCTCAGACATGTTAACAAAAGTTGTCACTCGCGACAAGCAGGAATTTTGCAAGGAATTGGCCGGGATGGACTCCAAGTGACGGGATTACAGAGATTACCTCCTTTAATGGGTTCGAAGGGGGAGATTGTTGGTCAAGGTCCTCAGTCCTCACTCCATTAATGCCCGCCCATTGAAATTCGCTTAGGCATTTCCTTGACTCCCTCGGTTTGTGGCTATAAAAGGGGGCAGCAAATGGAAGAAGAATACACACCAGTAGCAATTCATACTCTCATCCGAGAGTTTAAGGAGAGAATGAGAGAAATAGAAGCTTTTATGAAGCTTTAGAAAAATAGGGAGAGAAAGATAGTTCAAATAAAAGAGTGTTTTATTTGAGTTCCATCACATAGTTATTGTGGTGAAGTAATTTGAGTTTGTACTCAAATTAAGATATCTTTGTATTCTCTCATATTATTCTAGTGAATTATTCGGAGTTTGTCCCGTGATTTTTACCTCTTAATTTTAGAGGGTTTTCCACGTAAAATCTTGGTGTCTCGTGGTTTGATATTTTTACTCATTATTTCCTGCAGTGGTTATTATTTTGGTGGAACTGCAAATTTAATCTGTTTGACATATGCTGATATTTTATCCGTCTAATTTATAAAAGACAACAGTATTTGAGAAGTGATTTTTTCCCAATAGTTCTAATATTTAATGTTTCAAATACCATCATTCGTGCACTTAACTAATCATATAGTGTATATGCATGCTTTGGGAATAAGTCATCTGATCTGTCAATCTCTGTTTATCGGTCAATGGTTAGGCCACCCGATTTATTGAACATTTTTAGCTAACTTAATTACAAAGAAAAGTATTCCTAGGAGCATGCATGTTTATATAGATAGATACGGACATGCACTCCCAATGGCCAATAGCCAAATGATGGCTGCAACCTTGTGTGATTGGTCTATGATCTATTTCTTTCATGGCTGTGGTTTTGGAGTGTTGAAAAGATGGCTAGTCATGAGCTATCTCACTGGCCAATTATATATACATATACATATATATGGAAAATCTCTCCGGGGACTGATTTGTTAACTATGATAATGGATCAGACCGTCGTCATAGAACAAAAAATCGTTGCCGTATGTTATGACGATAATTTTCTGTTTTATACCGACGGTCCGAACTGTCGTCGTAGTTAATTCGTTAACGACTCGATATACATATATATAAAAATAACGAGTTGTGAGTTATAATCTATAAAAATTTCATGGTCAATGTGAAATATTTATCCAAATAACAATGCGGGAGAAATAAAAAAGATGCAATCTTTTGTCTTCTTGGTTAGTCAAGCATGGGCTAATTCATATATTTTCTAGTTTGATTACTAAGATATAGAAACTTTACCGATAAAATTCGAGAATTGATATTTTATATATTGTTGTTGTTTTATATATTTTTGAATTTTTCTCTCACTTAATAAATTATCTGGATCGTTCTAAATTTGAGATAAATCTCAGTGCTCATACAGTGCCGGAGACACGGAACCCAGCTAGTATATATATATATGATTACAATTATCAACGCTCCTAATGCGCTGTGAAAAAACATCAGGTGGACTGTGTATCACCTCACGAGAATACGATATGATGTGGATCAACCAGGAGAGGATTGCCCAGGGATGGGATGCACTTCTATTATAATTCATCTTTTTGAGGCGTAAATGTATAATTAAATACAAATTAATAAATAATAATCTATTGGATTGGAAATTATAATGGTAAATTGGGTTTTAATAGTGATATTGATTATTGAGGGTACCTAAAGTACCGAATACTATGAGATGACTACTTGCTTAGTTTTAAAAAAAAATAAAATAGCGAACATGACGTGAATGCCCCCGACCATCTGGGATGGTGAGTGTCACGTGCTGACCAGAGTCCCAAGAGCCTTCGTCAACAAGGTCAGTTTGGGAGGGAAGTCCATCGGACCATCCATTTTATATCCAACGGTCTAGATTAATCCCAATTATTCTACTCAAATAAATACAGTAAGAACAAATGGAACCAAAGAATAGGGTGAAAAGAAACAGAGGAAACAAGTAAACAACTCCTCCCTCCTCTTCTTCACAGAGAGAGAGAAATTGAGAAGAAGAAGATAAACACAGAGAAAGAAAATCAGATTTTTGATTTTTAGGCTGGAGGGGAAAATTTGCTAACAAATCCAGAAAGCGGAGATTTTTTTTTCTGGGGAAAATCCCACCATTTTTGGTTACATTCTGAAGCATACTTGCGTCCTTGTAATTTCTATTTCTCTTTCTCTATCTCTATTTCTATATTATCAATGAATTTGTGTTTGCAGTCTATATAGAGTTGTTGGTTTAATGGGTTGCTGTTTCTTTGCTGAAATGCAGGGTGAATTTGGAGAACTTTTTGGTTATTAATATCCAATTTCCATAGATCTTGAGGTGGGTATAATTTATGTTAAATCTCTAATTTTGTTGTACTTTCTGGGAAAATCTCAGATGGGTTTCTCAGTTTATGCTTTACCTTTTGATCCACAGAGAGAAAAGAGGGGGATGGATAAGTTGCAGTGGGGAAGCAGAAAGAGGCTAAGATGTGTGAAGGTGAAAGAGTCAGCATCTTCATCATCTGCAATGAACGGAAAATCAGAAGGGGGCGGTGGTCTTATTGTGAAGAAGAAAATCACATCTCGTGTGGATAGACGCGTTGTTGCTGCGCCGCCTACTGATGAAGATAACAGGTTTAATAATAATAATCAAGATGCCCAAGCTCCATGTTCTCGTATTCAATCTCCTAATCGGTTTAATAGGCAAGCATTACTGAAAATCTGAAACCCATTTCATTGAATTAGATGTTTAAGTTTCATTTAGTACAGCTATTTCATTTCTGTGTTTGGTTTGTCCAGAAAATTTTTGGTGATTAACATCATATTGGGAATGAAGTTTCCATCTTTATTATAAGATTATAGGATTTTTAGTTTTTTTTTCGTATTGGAACATGAGTTTCGATCTGAGAAGCAGAGTTGAGGGAGTATTAGTTGATCCGGTTGTGTTTGATTGTAAAGAAAACTTGTGGAAAATACAAATATTGGTTGGTTTTTAGATAGAGATCCAAGTATATAGGTTCGAAAAATACCAATTTGGTTGGTTTTGATAGGAATCCCAAGTTATCTAACTGCTTTTCTTTTTTATTAGCAAAATTAGTCCTGAAGAATTTATAGAACTGATTATGTTTCGATGTGCATGTGTTTATGCTCCCTCCATCATTGCTGACATTTGGGATTCAAATATGAGAGTTTTGACTGTTACTTTTTAAAGAAACAAGTTATTTTTGGAAATTGTGATGTCAACTGTTGTGGGTTCTGTTTGATTGCAGAGATTTGGGGATGAATAGATCGAGTGCTACTGAGATTCGGAAGATGTCAACTTCCTCCTCTCCGGAGAAGGAAGATCGGTATTACACCACAAGGGGATTGACAATGGGAATATTGGACGACAATAGCAAGATGTTTATGGAGGCACCTAAAGATAAAAGAGTTGTTGTTTGGCCTAAATTGTTTGTAGCATTGTCAAGTAAAGAAAAAGAGGAAGATTTTATGGCTATGAAAGGGTGTAAGCTACCCCAAAGACCTAAAAAGAGGGCAAAACTGATTCAGAAAACCCTACTTGTAAGTCTCTCGTCTCTTTTTTTTCCTTTTTTTAAAAATTAAAAACAAAAATGATATCCGACTTCCTTAGATGATATATTTTTAGCTTTTTTTTTTGTCTTTGTGTGTGTTTCGTTTGGGTGAATTGCTGATCGGTATTATATTTTTAACTTTTTTTGTTTGTGTGTGTGTGTGTCTGTGTTTCGTTCTGATTTGGATAATTTTGGATTTCTCAGTTTGTTAGTCCAGGGCAATGGTTATCAGACTTGTGTCAAGAGAGGTATGAAGTAAGGGAAAAGAAGACTTCTAAGAAGGTACCAAATCCTAAACCTTTCTACTGATGGATTTGGATTTTTATCAAGCATTTCAAGGACTCTCTTAGCACAATAAATAAATAAACCCATACTCTCCTTTTAATTTCCATAGAAATGCTACACACTTTATTCTTCTGTTTTTTTTCCGGGATAAGAAGTATAGTAGTAGACATGTTAAAGGGTGTGTAAATGTTGTGTTGTGATGCAGAGACCTAGAGGATTGAAGGCCATGGGCAACATAGAAACTGATTCTGAATGAAACTTCTTGGTAGCAGGAGAGGATATGGGAGGAGAGTTTATCCAAGAAAACGATGCCACAGAGGCAAGGAAGGCTACTGCTAGTGATTTTCTGTTTAGTTGATTAATTAGAATCAGCTCAGCTGCAGATAGAGGTAGAAAAAAAAAGATGGATTAGAGGCTTAATGGGGGAGGGATTTGTTGTTTTGATTTGTAGATGATTGGATTGGTCTTTTCCCAATTAAATTTAATGGACCAACATTCTGGAAAGGAAAGAAAGATATGCTTCCTTTATTTATTTATTATTTATTTTCAAATGTGCGTTGGATGATGGTTCCATTTAAATTTATCTAACAAAATACAAATAATTTTGAATTTTTCGTTCACTTAATAAATTATTTGACTAGTATACTAGTAATTGACCGTGCACGTAGCGTTTCGACAATTTCACTTTCATTCTCTCTCTCCTTCCTCTCCCATCACCTTTTTCATCTGAATTGTCTTTGTATTTTTTCGTTTAAATTAATTAGAATGAATCTGAACCGTACGTTCAAATTCAAAATGAATTTTATCTTATTACTAAAAAGAAAAGAGATGCCTAGGCGAAAAAATAAAATTGACTACCTAGTTGATGAAATAACTTTTTCAGATTTTTTTATGTATAAATTCAACCATACGGATGAAAAGATTCAAAAAATAGGAAGATCTATAAATTTTAATTAATCACATCATTTTTTTTTAAATTTTAAAAAATGTTTTAAAGTCAAAGTTGCTGAATGGTACTTGATATTAATAATTATTATCATAATGAGTACACAATTCAATATTGACACAACCCGAATTGTAAAATTACAAGATTCTGTTGTTTATTACTCCCTCCGTCTTATAATTATAGGTTGATTTTTTTTGGCACATAGTTTAGGAAAATTTGTTTAAATGACAATTTTTAACATAATTTTCCACATATACCCCTTAATATAAAATTAATGAATAAGTTAATTATTTCTTACTTATCATATTGGAACTGTCGACTTCATTGATTGATGTGTACTGACCATTAAAGTCCATAACCATAGAACTTAAACCAAAGAGAATACAACATTAAATATAGTGACAAAAATAATGACATTGAATGTTGTTTCTTCAAAAAAAAGAGTAATGGTTGAATATTTATTATAAGGGCATAAAAGTAAAACAATGAACCAACTAAATTTTATAAATAATAAATAGCCTATATATCGGGACATCTCAAAATAAAAAATCAGCCCATAAGACGGAGGGAGTATTATTATCTGAAAAGTTGTGAGATAAACTTGCCATATTTGGTAATAATTTTGGATAGCAAAAAGCAACTTAAATATACCAGAAAGAGATTTCAAAATGCAAAAGAAAAATGAGAGGGATCATATTGCAAAAAGAAACACTTCTACAAGTAATGTTATTGATCAAATCACTTCAAAACTGAGGCTGAAACTTTAAAGCCTATACCTACCAGCTACAATGCTTCTCTATGATCCCCTTCCTTGAACAAGGTATACCTAAAACTATTTTCCTCTTATCTTTTACCCCTTTTCCTTTTCATCCCATTTACATGATTACATCCTATATTCTTACAACATCTACTCATGTACAGATTACCTCCGAAAGCCTCTTTGATGCTGTGCAGAAGCAAAATACCAGAGAAATTATGCCAACAAGATCTCTGGAGTTCTTTTCTCAACAATCTCTACAACTATTCCCACGTGTAGAGAAAAACAAACACTGCAGTAGGAATTGTTTCTGGCATGCTCTAAGCTCGTAGCAGAATTTAATGACAGCGCATATGAGTCCATTGGTAATCAACCTGGAAGGTATCCTTCCAGCTAAGATCTGAATCACATCTTACCCTATCAAATATAGATAGATAGAATTATCACAAAAACTAAAAAACTGGGGGTTGGCACAAAATTCAGTCCACCTCAGAAGAAATGAACTTATCTATGTTTCGTTTCCATGTAAATGTCTTAATATACATTCTACATCCCAAAATTTCATATTGACGAAAACAATGCGGAGTATGAAAAAAATAGTGAACCTAGTAGGAAAAATATCACAACGTCAAGATGTAACAATTTGATGCAAGAAATATCAATATAATCAGTTTGTTTCTATTGGGGTATATACATGCATATGGCATCTGCAGTTTGAATTGAAGTTACTTCTAAGTAAGATCTAAAGAGACTAGAAAGTTTCAGGTATTTAATTTAACAAATGTGTTCCATTTTCCAAGGATGGGAGGAACTCATCAGTATAGAGAGAGAGAGTGAGAGACTTAATAGGAGATAACAAGGACGATACAATTTTAGCTCAAATATAATAGCTGGAATTTTCCGAAACTCCACCTTTTTATAATCTAATGATGGTAGGAAACTTTCTTTTAACAAGTAGAAATAGTAAGAGCCTCTTTCTTGGAACTATCATCTAATTTAGATTTCTACAACTTCAACAGTAGGACAAGGAACGGTCAGGAATAAAAGAACGTGACTGTAGAAGAATGATATTATATGCATTTCAATTAATATGGCACTGCAAAACCATTTATCACCATTCTGCTAAACAAACTGAAGTATTCACTAACGACTGAAAAAGCAAGTATGAGAATATATAGATAGCCGACTAATTGATGTGCAGATGTAGTGGAGACTTACCATCTTCTCGATTGACCATTTTGGGATTCATATAACCTGCTGGCAGAGGCTTCCATCACCTGTATAAAAGCCAAGCAGTCCAAAAAAAATTGCAGATTGTGCTCCGACTCATATGGACAAAGAAACTGACAGAAGGGCCATGATTGCATTCTATAAAGCCTCAAGGCAAATAGATGCTTTGGTGAAAACAGAAAGAACAAAAGGAGCTTCTTCTCCCGGATGGATAGTTGTAGGTACTATTGTATAACCCCTTGGATCAGGCTCCAGAACCATTTCACATGATATTTCTCGAGAATTGACATAATCTGTCCCACCTACTGATTCATGCAAATAAATGTTGTAATTGGCACGACGGCCACGGGTCTTGAGAATTCTCATACCGATGTAAAACATCAGTGAATCATGACTGGACTGATAATTCCTGAAACCAGCTGTTGTTCTTGAGAAGCTAACACCCTAGAAATATCAACTCCAGGTAAGTCCAATCATTTAGTAAACAAAAAGTAGCTTTTTCAAATACTGATCTGCTTATAGAAAAGTAAAGAATTATACCTGTGTCAAGGTGATGAACACGTGAATTGGAAGTGATGCATCTGGCCCAGTAGCCCTCATTCGGAACTGAGGGTTTTGATGCCATGTGTCATAATCTTGACAGCCACCAGCACTGTATCCACGCCACTGGCCATGAACAGAATACCGCATCTCGGGAGGGTAGACACGGCAAACATATATTGACCGGAAATGGATCTGGAAATCTTGCCAAGACATCCAGAATATACCATCTCTTGACTGTTCAAAAGGTATTTGCAATAAGATTATACTAATAGGAACTAAAATAGATGCATCTAATCATTTACTGCACATCACCAAAACAATATAATCCATCAACTCCTATGTGGAAATAATTACTTGCACGTGACAAAATTTAACAATAATAAAAAGTTGTACGTTACCTGGGGAACATGCTTGAGCTTATGCTTCATTCTATCAGACCATTCAGGTGATGAATCAGACCAAGGGCCATTCCACTCAACCTCATTTGCCCATGGATTGCGAATCTGAACAAGTTTGTGGCCATCTACTTCTCTGACCTATGAAAAATTAAATAGAAGAGTGATCACTTATCTCAAAATTGATGATGCTATCTTGTCATAAAAATAATTAGATAAGGATCTCAAATGAACATACCTGCAACAATGAATAAGCATGACCTTGCACAATTCCACTGGAGGAGATATGCACATCAGAACCTGATGGACTTCCAGCACCTAGTAGAAATCCTTCTTGTTTGAAGCGTAACAATTGCGACCACAGTCGTCCACTCGCAAGATCAATCTGGGCCTGGGCACTTCTCATGTCAATCTCCTCACCAGCACCTCCGGTGAGGTCCACAAGAGCATCTTGGACAAGCCCACCTTCCAATGCCTCGTAAGATCCATGAAGCTTAGCATATGCCTTCTCCAATAAAGATACCCATAGTTCATTCCCCTTTCTACTGGTAGCAAATGCAGGTTTACCAGGTGATTCACACGGAATCCAGTCGTCAACAACTACAGGAACCCATTCTCCCTAAAACCAGAAACACGACTCATCATTTTAATATCATGCAGTAGACCAACTAATAATAATTAATGATATAATATCTGATTAACAAGAACAGTAACCATCGACAGTTTTATACCGCAACTAATTTGATTACAGAAAATGGGTGAGGCCGAGAAACTGTAACCATGTAAAAGGGCTGATAGTAATCAAATAAAAGTCGATGAATAGAACTCAGGCATGAAGAAGCATCACATATGGCTCAAACTTGGGCATTCGACTATGCTACAGTAATGTACTCCGGTAATGGAGGAATCACAGCAGCAGCGATTTCCAATAATCCAGTTGAAAACTGATATCATTTTATAATTTTAAGGTACAACCATCAATGGATGGATCTCATTCAAAATTCGATCTGATTGGTTGAATATGGCAAGGGGTCCCATTTAAAAAAAAATATACCCCTGTAATTTCATGTCTTGTAAGTTTAACCAGAAAACATCCCAAATGTTCATTAGTTTCTGCGCTAGATGTGAGAAGTAGGTACATCATCATCCTATCAGCATTAATTTTATGTTGTGTTAGAACCAAGAATTTTTGTTTTCAATTTTCATATTTCATATAGTTTATCTGAAATTATTCTTTAGCGCCGCAAGTGTAATTTTGAAAAAAATAAAACAATGCAATTATGAAATCATTTTATGTCCTCATCACGCTTTAAGATCAATCACACATACATTATCTTCAATGATGGCATTCAATATAGGACATAGGACTGTGTGAGCCATAAACTCGCATTAATAAAGTTTTAGCAGTTGACCAAAAAACATAATTAAGCTTTCATGGATAAAAAGTGTGATGGGGAAGGGGGTGTTGGGCAAAGGGTTAATATCACACAAATAATTCTCACTCAAAACTCAATCAATTAATCATTCAATGTCTCCAAATAATGAACTACATCTGTTTATAATACTCCTAAATAACTTTTTTTCATCTAAATTGAACTCTAATACGATAAATACAAATTAAAGAAACTAATTAAAATACAACTTCTAATTCATATAGGCTTCCAAAGCCTTTTATAATGTTTTAACCAACTTTCACGGACTCGTCCTACATCATTTCTCTTCCGCTGAAAAAAACTCGACCCCGTCGAGTTATCAACACAAGAACAATCACGTCGAATCACCAAGGAAGTCTTTGCAAGCTTCAAATTTGGCATGTCGAGAGCGCAAGTAAGAGTGAATTTGGTATTGCCTTTGATAATCGAATATATTAGCATGAGCATCATGTTGCGCGTGACGATCCCATAGCTATTTATGCCCTAAGATAATATGACAAACTTTAAGGGGTAGAACATCACACATAACGGTATCCTTAAGCTTACAAACAAAAAATGTAACCATACACCTTTGGGTAACCCACAACTTAGTATTGGTAATCCATGCAACATTATACGGCTTCGGGTGAGACTTAACTTTTAACCCAAATTTCTTCACTGTTTCCTCAGAAATAACATCCGTACAACTCCTGGTATTAATCACAAAAGAGCACACCTGTCCTGCACATTTGACTTGTCTGAAAAATTCGCTCACGATGGATTTTAGGATCATCCTTATGTTTCTGGGCAACAAGTAAAGGTCTAAGAACCTAAACATCCTTCCAAATGAGTATCAACTTCTAAATCTTGCTCATCGGGCTCATATTCGTCGTCTATCGGCTTGCAAACCTCTTCGTTTAAGTCAATTTTTACGCACGCTTTGTCAACAATAGTAAGTTGCCTAGAGGCAACAAGTAAAGGTCTAAGAACACCTAAACATCCTTCCAAATGAGCGTCAGCTTCTAAATGTCAGTTTTTCCGCACGCTTTGTCAACAATAGCAAGTTGCCTAGAGGGAGAAGAGGAATCATTGAAGGATACTCAAAAGACATGTGACCAAAACCACGACAATTATAGCACTGACGAAGTGTTGTTGCTAGCACTAGAAGAACCCGGGGTACGATTAGGCCTACTAGTAACTAAAGGGCTTGTTGGCGATCTTTCCATTGGCCTATTTAAAACAGGCTTCACAAAAGTACGCTCCCTCCGAGTTTGGACTTGTATTGGAGGCCTAACAGAATTCCTTTTCAAATTATCCTCTATTTGGGTGGCAACTTGAACAACATCATCCAAAAGCAAAAGTTTACCTGTAGCTACACCACCTACAATCTCTAGATTCAATCCTCGACGGTACATGGAGATTAAAACTTCTTCAACCTAAGAAAATTCAAACTGTGTAACCAAACTTAAGAACATTGAAGTATACTCGGCTACATATTTACTTCCTTTTACCAATTCAGTTAACTGCAAATATACTCGCGGCTTGTAATCCGAAGGTACAAAACATCGTGTCATTGCATCTTTCATATCCTCTCATCTTCTCGCAACTGTATATCAATTTCGTTGATGTCGATCTCACCAAATCCGAGCTGTTCCTTTCAACTTCGCTTCAGCAAAAAAGAGTTTCCTTTTATCGGATAATTTATACCAACGAAAGAAGTTCTCCAAACTATGAATTCGAATCCAATCGAAGAATGTTTCGGGACCATTATCGCCATTGAAATCTCCAACATCTAATTTTGTTCCTCTTTCCACTGCATTAACTCGTGGATTAGGGTCATGTTGTTGTAGTCTCAGATGTTTAAGATCGGGGATGGGGTCTTCAAAATTCGTAGGAGCATCTTCTTGTCCCTTGTCTACGCGTTCCATGAGTACATCAACTTTTACTGTAAGAACTGTAATACAGGCCTGAACATTTGCATTAGGTGTTTTCATTGAGTCTTCAATCCTCTTGAGAGGCTCATATTGTTGTAACATATAATCATCAAGCTTGAAGTTGATTTCACTAGCATTTACCATGTTTCCTGCAAATAAAAATACTTTTTTTTGCTCTAGGGACTTCAGTACAAAAAATATAAAGAAACAGGGGCTGAATTGAAACTGTTGAAACTTCAGGGCTAAAACGAAAGAAAATAAAACTACAGGGATTGATATGTAAAATTTCAGGGACTATTTTGAAATTTAAAAAAATGCGAGGGACTAACCTAAAAAACTAAAAAACTATGGGGTACCTAACTATAATTTGTCATGAGATAATAGAGGAGGCCAAGGATTAAGACAAAACTGAAGATGGTGGCGACGTGGCGGCTATTTTATACTTCTCTCTCTACTTTTTTTTCATCTGTGATGTCTGCGATTTGGGGCTGCTACTTGGGTTGTGTTTGGTTAGATTTTTGGTTGAAATTTAGGTTTAGAAATGGTTTAGTGTTTGGATGTGATGGTTGCGATTTGGGGCTGCTACTTGGGTTGTGTTTGGCTAGATTTTTGACTGAAATTTGGGTTTGGAAAATGGTTTAGGGTTTGAATAAGGCTTTGTTTGGCTGGTTTTTTTTGTGTGATGATGATGGGACAATTATTTTGGGACAGAGGGGCGGAAGAAGGTTAAGGTGTTTGTGGTTGGGCTTTGATACCAAAATGATGGGGAAGGGGGTTTTGGGCAAAGGGTTAATATCACACAAATAATTCTCACTCAAAACTCAATCAATTAATCATTCAATGTCTCCAAATAATAAAGTACATCACTATTTATAATACTCCTAAACAACTTTCCTAATGTAAATTGGACTCTAATACGAACAAATTAAAAAAACTAATTAAAGTACAACTTCTAATTCATATAGGCTTCCAAAGCCTTTTATATCATTCTAACCAATTTTCACGGACTCGTCCGACATCAAAGTGGGCTCCATCAAACATTGAAGTGCTAAACTGAAATTGAGGTTCCTTGTCAATGCATGTTACCCAAAAATATTTGGTTATCATAGTGCCAATGATATTCCTTTATGCCAATTCAACTATTTGTGAGTTTTAAGTGATTTTCCATTCCAGTAAAATTAACAATAATAATACAAGTCTTAAACTTTTTCTCCAGTAAATTAATTTGTTGGAGGGTTGGGGCAGGAAATTTTGCACTAGAAAGACCAAGCCTAATTGTAGGGTTTTAATACACATGCTATTTATATACCTCTTGAAGCGTAAAATACCTTTAATGCGGAAAACTTCGTCGTTCCTCTTCAACCCAACAGCTTCTCCGAACTATGATCGAGAACGGAACACTAAACTCACGGTACATAACAATTAGGGTATGGTCTGTAATTTGGGAGCGCTCTGTATATGGCCAAACTGAATGAATTGTGTGTTCTTTGATCGACCGAGGGGATATGGGTATTTAATACGGAAGTGGTTGAACCACTTCCCAACTATCTCTCCACGTTCAGTTAAGGCATGTTCAAAATCATGAACGGCTTTATTGACCTTGTCAATTGGCAAGTCAGTTAAAACAACTGGGTCGAACCCTCCATGGATGACCCATTTGGATACCCAAGATCCAACACTAATACTTTATAGGATAATTAGCCAGATCATATACTTTTTCACACCAGAAATTAGATATATATCATTCTAGTCAGACAAACTAAAACAGGTGCAGATCAAGCAGCCATTACCTGAATGCAAAAGCGAACGGTGTAGATTCCTTCCTCGTTATATTCTGGTGTAATTATAACTTCTGATATTCGTGAAACCTCTGTTAGAACAGCTACAGCACTCAAAAACCAACAATCACCCAATCGGCCCTGTTTAAAACCAGAGATGAGCCACTCAAAGCCGAAACTAATTGATTATATACTTCTCTATGATGAAAAATCAAACAAAAAAGAAGCATGATTATCACCCACCTACAACCACCAAAAGAAGTGAAGCTTAGGACAACGAAAACATATGCATGCCATATTTCAAAAGAAGACAAACCTGACAAACATCTGAAGGATTTGCGGACCCAGAAAATAAGCAGGGATGAGAATCCCTATGGTTCTTGTTCACTATTTCAGTTGGTCTCATCCACTCGGAAACAACCTAGGACAGAAAGACGGAGATAAGCTTAAGGGAGTTCAAATAATTAAAACTGTAACAAAGCAATAATAACAAAATTAAAATTATTTTTTGAAAAAATAATAAATAAATAATGATGAAAATAGCAGAGGGAAGATACCTGCAATTTTGAAGGGGGGTTATCAGGATCTACAAACAATGACTGATCACTCGGAGGAAACTCTTGATCGGTAAAATGCGGTTCTCCTCTGGCACAGAGAGCTTCTTTGACAGCCAGTTCAACTGAAAGCATCCGTTGATTGATTTCTTCTCGTGTTTCCATCCTTGGTTTCCTTAATCTTCTGGTGAAAGAATCCACATCAACCATCACACTTTCACGTTCTGACCTTCGTTTCCTACCACTTGAATATTGGCCATCCCAATCTACATCATCCCTGTCATAAAGATCTACATCTGCAGGATCACTGTCCCATTCATCACCCTAAGTGAAGCACACGAATTAACAATCAGGAAACAGGTCAATGCAAAACATCACACCTTGAGGTACAAGGAATATATTATCGACTCTAAAGCCAGCAACTACAGTTTCTGTTTATTGGCAGCAGATAAACTTATGTAAAACTATTAAGACACTTTAAGTAAACATAGATTCAGACCCTTGAAGGAGAATCAGCCCATTGCCAATTATCTTGAGGGAGATCAATCATATTGTAATCAGCAGAACCTATGGCAGCAGGAAGAGCAGCAATCTCATCTTCGGTCAAGCACCTTCCCCAGAGGAAAAGATCCATAACGTGCATCTTGGATTCTGCTCCTTCACTGTCTGATCTCCCAAATGCATCCATATCAATAGGTGGTCTAACACCAACCCAAACTTCTGTTCCTTGCTCCCAAATGCCATTGCCATTTCGCAATGGTAGACCAGTCTGGTAGCCATCAAAACCACCATCTAAATAGCAAGTTGCCTCACCTAAATCAGCGTCTATGGTCATTGTCACCATATGCCACCTAGGAAATAAAATAATTTCTTGGTAAGATAAGGAAGGCAGGGGAAGCGGCACAAACAATAGAGACATGTACAAAAAGACAATGAGATCTCTGAATCCTATACTACTGAAACAGAAAAGAATATTATTAAAAGGAAGAAAACCAAGAAGCAAAAAGACTTTGAAGTTTGAAGAAAATAAGGATGTAAAAGTACAAGCTCTAAGAAGATCAGGAAGAGTCACTGACACAACATAATCAAGTAATGAAAAGTGCACACCTTCCATCTGCAATACTTGCTGCACTAATACTCCACTCCTTTGCGACAGTAGTTTGTCTGTCACCTTTGGTTATTAACCTAAGCCCAACTTGTCCAGCCTCAATCCCTTGTTCAGAACCAGCCACAACAATTTCCCAGCACACTTTCTTCTGAAATTCAGTACCTAAGAGATAAACTGGCCCAGACTCAGGTTGGATCATCACCGCTATAGAGAAGCTAACCTTCTGACTTTGACATATGCTAGGATCAATCTGACCACAGTGTCTACCACTTGTTGTTGGTTCATCATCAAGAACACATACAGCACCAGTAATTCCCGTCTGTACAAAAGGTTGACAACAATGTCTCAAATAAATTGTAACCAACACTTTGAGATCTGAACTGCTCTTTATAACTAACGTAACTGTTTAGCGACAACAATACTTTGTTAAAAAGAATTTGAATGTAAAGAATTATTAAAGAGAATTATACTCAACCAGAGGAATTTCCCTTCGGCTTTCTAAGGTCTAGTCATGCAATACAATGACAGTAAAGATGGAAGAACAAGTATTTAGTGCCAGCACAAGGCCATATCTTAAGTTAACTCAATCTAACAACGCTAATATTGACACGTCATCTCTGTGTGGCAAGAAATATGGACCCATTACAAAATTAATGTGTAAAGCTCATTCAAAAAATACTTAGGATCTGAAAGTGCAATACATCTTAAATGAAGTAACCATGTAGCAATGGATGCCTGGACACTAACAAATTTCTAGATTCTAATTTCCAGAATTTTCATTTCCATGTTGCCTACGCAGATTATGGGTATGAATTGTGTGTTAATAGTACAAACAAAGAGAGCAAAACATACATTGTAGGTCCCTTCTCCACATGGGGCATAGGATCCCCAAAGAGATTCCCCTAGAAACTTACAATATGATGTAGATGATTTCCAAAGTTGAAAAATAAACATCACCTGCAGTGCCCGACGTGATAACTGTGCTGCGCGTATGCGACGTGCAATGCTTGAAACTCTCTCACGTGCAAAAGAATCATCAAGAACAGAATCACCTCCTACTGCACGCACTGCAGCCGCCATGGCCGCTGCCTCCCGACTACCAGCATTTGGTATAGATGATATAAGTGAAGCCTCTATCTCCTTCCATTTGCGTTCTTCTTTCTCCAAAAGGGCCTTCCTCCTTTCTTTTCCCCGCCCTTCCTCTTCACGTCTCTGCATTAAAATTTCCTCTTCCATCTCCTTCTCTCTTATATAACTACAAAACAAAACATGGTCGTTTGATAAACACAGAGAAGGTTACTGGACAAAGTAAAAAACATTCTGTTTCAAAGAAAGTCTTTACCTCTCCTGTATGATTTCAAACTGTCTACGATCTTCTGGCATCCACTTTTTAATCTTCTTCGCACTTAAATCTGAGAAACCTATGCTGTCAAGAAAGAGTCTCAAGCGAACCTCATCCTGGTACATCAGGTAGACAGAGAACATTATTCACGACAGTAACATAATTGTCTCCAACACACATGATAGAATTCTAGTTCACCTGGACACGCTCTGCCTTCGCAGTCAAACCCAGCAACAGAAGTAAATAACCACCAAATTTATCCCACATGTAAACCCATTCAGTGTCGATGGCCTCTTCTAAGGCCAATATCCGTGCATGTGCACACATTTCTCTTCTGTAACCTACATCATTGGTTGATTCATGCCGCAAGATCCTTCCATTTCTAATTTTAAGGAAGATTGATCCCGCAGCTAGCTCTTCATTTCTCAACCGATCTCTTAATTTCATGACATCTGCTCTAGGGAGCACAAAATTTCCTGCCCTATCACGCGCAACAGTAGGGTCTCCAACCAAAAGAGCAGCTGAACTGGCAGACCTCTGGGGAGCGGAATAAGTTCCAGATATTGCATTTCTAGTCTGCATTGCAAATGAAGGGAAGTCAATTTAAATACAAACACAAAAGTTAACCAAGAGAGGACACTCTTCCTTGAAGTCTGAAATGGTTTAGCACAAAAAGGGGAAAAAACAAAAAACAAATAGAAAATAAAGCAGCCTGCAGACATGTATTAGTTTAAAAATCCATATACTCGCATCTAAATCAAAGGTAAGACCTATAAATGTGTGTATTTTGATAAATAAATGAGATTAACAACGCATAAAAAAGGGGATGCTGCCAAAGTACATTTAAAGTATAAAATATGCATGGACAACAGCCCTACAAAACAGGGCCCAAATCTCGGATGTCAAAAATACTATCCGAACCTACCAGGCTAAATTCCGACAGAAAATCAACAAAAGACTCCACTGGGCCAAGAATCATGTTACCAAATGTATAGGATGCTTAAAGATAGAACAATGGAGCACTTCTTCTATTCAAAATATCTACAATACATGTATGTAACTATGTTAACTAATATGAACAATGGAGCACTTCTCTTCAAAATATCTACAATATATGTATGTAACTATGTATTATGGGTGTGTGTGCGCGCGCGCATGTTGGATGTATAAGAAGTTGAAAAGTTATGCTTAAGAATAAATTAATTCCACCATCCGCATAATCATGACATGGTAACAAGCAACAAATGACTTGAACCTAATTTCTTCCCATGGACCAGAACCAGTCATTCGTAATTCATAAATCTTAGAACTAAATAGAAATAAAAAGGACAATATTTAATCCTGAACTTCAATTAAAAATACTCCTTTTGAATCTTCAAGTTCATAAACCAATTGAAAATTGACATGAGGTCCTCCCAGATTGAATTCCAAAGCTGTTGGAGGAAATTCAAGTCATAAAACCCAGTAAATTCTCTATCAACTCCCCCCATTCAGGTAAGGCTTTAAGCCTCCAAATTCTACTTGCATAGAAAGTTCTTAGCATATAGCTGTTCAGACTTGCACCATGTTTGAAACTAAAGATAACCTTTTAGCTCGTGATACCACTACTTCAAATATAATGTCTAAGATCCATTTGCACCCTAAGGCTTTTCAATATACTTTTTACTCAAAGATGCAAGGGAACAAAGAGAAGATACTTTTTAGACCACCTCCCAGTCCTCCCTTTTTCTTGAGAAGCTAAGCATTTGGAGGTGCATCTAAATTAATGCTTTAATAGCATACTTTTTCATAGACCATGCTTCTTCTTATAGCTTCGCTTCAAAGGCATACCTTAAGGTACTATTCTACAACACCATTTAAGAAACTGATCAAAACTTCTGGGATATATAGGTATGATGTTTTAGGAACAAATACATATATGAGAATATATAGTTGAAAAGTGATTAGAAGTTCAACAAGGAAGTAAAGATAATGTCAGTGCAATGAAGAAGAAACAGATTGCTGTTGGTTCCAAAAAGAAATTGTACCTTAGTGGCAGATCGAGCGATTGCCTGGACAATAGTTTCCTTACTTAGAAAGTGAACCGCATCTTCCATCATCTGGTTATTGACATATATATTGTTAGGAAAAAGAAAAGTATTACAAATCCCAAAAAAGGTTCTAATTAATGTAATATTTTAAAGGTATCAACATCAACAGAAAAAATTTCAATTATGCAAGAAAAATTTCCACTTTTTTACAAGTAAAAGAAGAAAAGTTCTCTTATTGTGCTGGATAGATCATTCAATAAGTGGACAAACCTTAAGGGTCAAACACGGCCGAGAGACAGCAAAACCAAATGCAACAACAAGTGTTATTGCTGATACAGCAGCACCAGCGAATGGTGGATAAATCTTCAAACTTGCAACAACACCCCAGCCCTCAGTTGCCAGTGCAATCCCATAAAGCATAAGGAATGCAGCACTGTTGACAATAAAAATGTTTCTTTAAGTATATATCAATCTGATTGTTGAAGGAAATGCAGAATGCAATATTAAGTTGAGCCAAATAACTGATATCAAACATTAAAGTTAGAAGAAATGTGAGTAAGAAACTAATGCTAAACAAACCTGACATTTTCCCCACAATCTGCATGGGCATCATAAACATATACAGGCAGTACTCGAGGAGAATAAACAACAATAGGAGGTGATAATAGCACCTGCAGAAGAAAAGAGAATTCCAAAAATATATGACACAGAATAATACATCTGAAGACAAAGTAACTTCAAATTAGTAAATACAAGTTAAAAAACATATGAATAAAATTATCACTATAGATTCATGATCGTCACTTATAACTCACCGTCAATGCTCTTCCAGCTAGGAGAAACAAAAAAGAAAAGTAACCAACAGATGCTCCCAGGAAAGGTTTATCTGAAACACAGTAAAAGTCATTTGCAACGCACAAACAGAGAGAGAGAGAATGGGGTCAAAAGGTGATGTATATCTTTTTGGAAATTTATCAACATTTAAAGAAAGTTCAGTCCTTTCGCCTATCTTGAATATGGATCAAGCTCCGAGTAAGAACAGAAGAGAGACTCTTCTCACCTTGAAACCATCCAACAAGAAATGCTGCCAAAGCCAAAAGAAAAGCAAGAAAACAAACAAAGAACATCTGTGTCCGGGTCAAGTAAAAATTGTTTGAAGCCCAGTAGTGAATAACACCAATAGCCAGAACAATGAGAAGAAGAACTAAAAGGAATGCTGCCCCAATCTGTTGCAATAGCAAGCAGAAGCAAATTAGGAAAGTGTTCTACACCTGAAAAGCTGACATAACACAAGTTATAGCAAGTCCACTCACTGTCCACGGTATAATTATTACTGTAACAGCTGATATTGAACCAAGCAGAAGAAGAAGACCAATGATGACAAAAACAAAAACCCCTCGAGAAAGTTTCCAATCGTCATCTTTCCTGAAAATGAATGTTGATGGAATATTTAATTTACAAAAACCTTGAACAACAAAAGAATGCCATTTTCTGAATAAAAGTTAAACCAGTAAATCCCAAGTTTAGGTAGTGAGGGATGTTGCTGGGATCATGTTTAATTAAGATCACTTACCACTTAACCAAACCAGAACAAAGTGATAGCAATGCAGGAATGCACATTAAAGGAAGTAATGCAGCTAGGAAATCTGCCTTCCTTGGAACCTGGTCATCCCTAAAATTCACAACCTCCAAATAGGATGCACCACAAAATGCAACTAGAACAACTGCAAAAAGCAGAACAGAAAAGAAGATGGTTAATAACAACAATTCTACAAGGATAACAATGCATAGTTTTCGGAGGGGATATGGGATGACTCCATGGTGAGGAATTCTTGTAGGAGAGTGAAGAGTCAAAGACCAGAGCAGATTCAGAGTAACTACCTGCAAATATTCCAACACATATAGCAGAAGAGATGGAGAAACGGTATGTAGCAAACCAGGATACAATTGGCAGCACCCCAGTAACTATTAGAGCAACCACGCAGGCCATTGCCCAACCAAGGTAGACAGATGATGCATAAGGAGATGTGACACTGTTCTGGTCACCATTCCATCCTTTGTAGCCTAATTCATCTAAAGGCTTTGCAGAAACTATTGCACCAAGAGCTAATACAGATCCAGTAAATATTGATATGCAGATGAAAAGTACAACACCCTGAAAGTAAATTATGGAAAGTAATCAGTAACAAACTAAGCACATAGACAAGAAAGGAAAAACAGTATGCTGCAAAAAAATTAATCTGCTATATGGTTAAGAGATTAATGTAGTTAATAATATAGCACAACAGCATAAAACGAGTGACAACAAAAGCATCTTGAAGTGGGGGAAAACACCATCACGGGGAAAGGGAGAATGGGGTTAATGTAGCTCTGAACTCTATTAAAAGAAGTACACAATTAAACACATTCTCTTCATTTTTATTTCATTAGTTTTTCTTATAAATTGTCCCCTTGCCAAGCCTCATTGATTAAGGATGTGACGTAATCGTAAATATCAATGTATAACCTGTAGCCTTAGGACAAAAAGCATAAAGACAAGGAGCATAAACTGTGGCCCAAGAGTACAAACTAATTACAGATCTTAAGGACTTGTGAGTACTACAAACTATTGATTAGCAATACAATGACAGAGAACAAACAGGAAAAGAAGAAACCTCTTTAAGCCACAAAGTTCGATGAGTTCCTGCATGATCCGCACAATCAACTCTTGATACCCAAAACTGGTAGCCGTTACGAATCCATATAGGAATGGCAATAGACAAGCATGCAACTATGAGAGGCACAGTCAAAGACACTCCCAGAAGAACTGATGACTTGCTGCAGAGAAAATACATATAAATTTACTAATATGATAAATACCCCACACCACTGCTCTATCAAAGAATATGTGGGAAAATGAACTACACAAAATAGGAAAGAAACCAAATGGCCCAAATTACAGCTTCATGGTGTTCATTAGACATATATCAAAAATACATCCATGAACTTTTCCAGAAAATATAAGGTCAAATTAAAGTTTTAGACTTTCTCAAAAACAATTATGGTTTAAAACAGATTTAAAGATATATATTAGAATGACCAAGTTTCTAAAAAAATTGAAACAAATACAGATATTTAACATGCATTAGACCCTCTTCAACCCCAATCGCTTATCACTAGGGAATACTTGGAACACACCATAACGACATATCCAGCATAAGAGTGACCGAGGAGATGCTAACAGATCAGCACATGGATAAAAGATATATTCACCTACCCTAGAGAAAAATATAGATATAGATACATATGTACATAAAATAAATAATATATATAGGGGATGTTGTGGTTGCTACAGCTAGTTGGCTGTGGCAAGACATACTTCTGCTGATGGAAAAATTTATTATTAAAAGGAGGAGATAAGCGTCAGGCATTACGACATGATTGTAAGAAAATTGCTAAATCTCACCAAAAGAAAGCTAAATAGATAAAATGCATTTATCAAAGTAGAAAACTCTTAAGAAATAACGTGATTGAGATCAATTAGAGAACATAGATAGCAATGTGTACGGCATGTTGACAAAAGAATGGGCTTCCTTCAATCAAATTGCTTAAGAACTATACATGAGATATGGCAATTTTCCGTGCCTCAATGTCAAAAACAACTTCAAAATCAAACATATAAAAGATTACCACGAAATTCTAAACATACTGAACATTTCACATATGAATTTTAATGAATCCTTTCTTATTATATCATATCAAAAAATTTCTTACAATACACTCTAACGTGCTCCAAAAGCAGCGGGAGTATGGATGAGAAAATGCAGAAGGAAAGAAATAAGTTGTTCGAACATAATAACAGTCATACCTCAAGAAAGAAAGCAGCAGACCAACAGAAGTGCTCAGCAGCCAAGCAATAAAACCATACTGAAAGAATACCAAAAGTTTGAATAAAAAAATCAACACAATTAGATATCTTTCAGATGTACAATGAACAAAAATGTGTATGATTATACACATAAAAACAGTATAGTAACCCCACATGCTGCAAGCAAATACACGACTTTCGCAGTGCACAAAGGAAGTGTCACAATACTAAGTAACAGTAATAGTCAAAAGAACTAGTAGAAAATGACATGAAGGAAAAACTGTTCTTTTAACTATTTTATTTTTACCGAATTTGTTGAACGTCATAAAAAGTAAATAATTCTTAGGAATAATACTCCGTAATCATTCAGACAGAACCTTACAACGATTATACTTATAACAATCAAATGCAAAAGTGATTAAGCTATAAAGCATTATTATTTTATTGTTGTAATTTTCAAGTATGGGTATTTAAGCCATTAATTCTAGAAACTCATTATTTGCAAGAAAATATTTAACTGCATATTATATGTTATTATTAAGGGTACTGAATCATTTTTACCTTCCGCGGTTTCGAAGTCATGGCCATTTCTTCAGCTTGGAGAGATCGTAGGAAAGCCATGATAGAACAGACAACGGGAGATAAAAGCAATACTGCAAAGCCAAATTCAAACTGCAAAGATATTTTTTTGACAATTTCATATATCAGTTTTGAGGGTAAGTTTACTTGTCCATCTACATAAAGAATAATAAGCTGAGTAAAAGAAACCCCTACAAACCTGCTGGTGAGTAGCATTTATAACTTTAATTGTCTTTGGCCTAAAAATGGCCACGATGACGGTTTCTATGATGAAGATAAAACTGAAGAGAACCCATGCTCTTTCAGGGGTACCAACTATGTGGCGCAAAACCAATCTGCAAAACTGAAGCCACTTTTCTAGTCCTTGGAGCCTTAGTTCCTCTGACAGGGAAATTTGATTGGGCAAAGTATTGTCAATGCTGTTTGAGTCAACAATGGTTATATTAGTATTATCACAATGATCTCTATCGGCATCCAAACTACTTCTCTGCAGTAACGCAAGAATCCTTGGATCCAAACCGTTCTCCTTCAACATCATAGCAAAATTAGGATCTAATCCTTTATCTTGCAATAAAGTAGTCAAATCATTGTCTCCTTGTCTTGCTCTCTTTTTCAACATAGATGTAATCCTTGGGTCATTCAACTTTTCCTGGAACATCAGCGCTAAATTTAAGTCTAATGCTTGTTGATTAGCCGAAGTTGATTCGTTAGACTCACAGCCTTGGCTTTCAAGACCACTACTAGAACAGACTACCAAAGAGCAGTTGGGATCAAAATTTCTATCAGCATATGACGTTCCTACTTCTGGCTCCTGAACAACTGAACGGCAGGAATTGCTTCTTATTGCTAAACTTGGCCTTCCACTATCTACACTCTTCTCACTATTAATTCCCTCAACTATATTCCAGCTTGAAGCATCACCTGTGACATGTGCAGCATTACCAAGCTGACCAGCCTCTGCACTACTACTGCGCTTCACACTTGACCCACAAGCTTCAGAAGAGCTAGATGAACTGTTTTGTTCTTTCCTATGGAATCCCTCCCTCAGGCGAATCACTGTACTCTGTAATGCATCTCTCCTTGCAGTAATTGGATTTGTAACTGACAAATGACGAGAAACAGCAGCACCTAATAGCACCGATGCTACAACAGCATAACTAACACAATGTCCCAAATACCTGTTATAGAAAGAAAGTAAAAGGAATGTGAAAGGCAATCTACAATATAACAACTTGATATAATGAAAATCAAGTATCTTAAATCTCAAACTAACCAGTAATGAACACCAAAGCAAATCAAAAAGACCCGAGATGCACCGGCAACAAAAAGGGCAGTAACACGACTTTGAAGAAGCTGAAATCCATATAAGCATGCCCCCATGTTCCAATCTGAAGGTAAAATGATAGATAAATAAATAAAGAAAAAGAAATAATAATTATAATTAATAAATAAGTTACACAAGTTAGAAACAAAAGAATATACAGAAATACCAGTGCAAGCAAAGAAAAACAGAGCAATATGAAGAAGTTAATACCAAGAATAATAACCGCTGCCGATGTAATAGCCCCAAGCCAATGAGAACTTTTTGCTGTCAATCCATACAAAATGGAATAGACAAGAAGGACCAAAAGTGAGCCAAAATAGAGAAGTCCCAGATGTGAAGCCCTGCAAACAGAAACTAAGAATCTAAGGAAGCAGAAAATCGAAACAGAATCAAAAAGAAAAATGATTCCTCAAACAGTCATAAAGGCATCCAATCACCAGCAGTCTTTGCCGCACTGTATATGTACATACTTGTGTTTATGTACATATACATGTGTAGACACATAAAAGCATAAATGTGTATGTTGAGACAAATAACAAGAGAAACTGGACTTGGGACAGAGGAAAAACATTAGAAGTAAGAGCATTAAAAACTAATATATTGATATTTAACTTCTTCACACATATAGTATAACCCAGTAAGCAAGAAAAGTAAGTGCTTGCCTTCTAGATTGTCGAGGATATAACTCATTAGGATCTGGTGGTTCGGGTAAGCTAGCCAAAGGACCCACTTCAATACAATCAGAATAAGCAAATTTATATGCCCTTCGAACATATTCATCCACATCTAAGCCATTGCCTATTGGAATTTATAAATCAAATAAGTACAAAAAAAAATTAAAGAATAATAACATAACACAAAACCATTTAAATGAATAATTGGAATAGCAAACTTGTGATCAACATGAATACCTGGTGAATAATAAATAACTTTAATAACAAAAGCAGAAAGACACCAGGAGAGCCCACACACACACAGAGACAGACACACACACACACACACAGTACACATCTCACAAAATAAGTTGCAAATTTACCATTAAAGACCATTCTGCAGATAAAGAGCATGTTGATTGCTAGCGCAATTGCTGACACGCCAAAGAAGAAGCCTGAAGCTGAATATCGTTCTGATGCACTTCTGCCTGCTGTCACATATACAGCACAAATCTCGTACGCACAAAGCAAGGCAACGGCCAGAAGAAGAAGAACAGCTACAGCCCCTGTTTAGGAACAGATGTGGTAACTACATACTCAGAGTATAGGGAAAATAATATAACTGGAAAGCAGGGAAATTTAAATATAAAAAAATGTCCACGTTAATACGTAATTTATTTTTTAGATAAACGAATAAATTTTATTAGAAACAGGAAGAGTTCCGAGGTAGCATTCGAATTAAGTAATTAACCCTAACTTCACCCTCACATTCGCAGTAAAAATACCATGACATTCCTCCATCACTGTGCTAGAATGTATTTGGAAAGAACCAATACGAGACTTCTGCTTAATCAAGGTTACAAGAACAAACATCTTGGATGCACAAACATGCTCAGTTTGTTTTCAATTTCATTTAATTCCAGGACCCAGGTCCTACTTCTAAATATCTGATTTTCATAATTTCATCTGGAAAAAGCCTTGATTATGCATATTCAGCATGATTTCATTTAAATAAAAAAACAAAAACAAAACAAAACATTTCCTTAATTAGCATACAATATCTTTTTTTGCTAAATAATTAGCATCCAATATCTATTACCTCCTCCCATTGATTTAACAATTATATTGGCTTTTTTCTTTCCCATGTCCTCCATTTCTATTAATTCAATCATTTCTTTCCATCCATGCTACTTTCAAGTTATGTCTAGTATTTATTCTTCTTTTACCCCCATCTCTGCAAACTTCAACCACCTTTCCTTAGCCTATAAAATCAATATTCCAAGTCATTCGTAATGCAATCCTTATTCTCTACTACTTGTGATCAAAGATTAAGCTTTGCATATGTTGTCAGTTCACATGCAAAGCCTCATGCCTCATTGAGGCTCAACTACCAATGTTTTTTTTGTCAAGTTGAAAGCTTTATTCACAAATTAAGAAACTTTCCACACAAGTTCTTAAATGTGGTACCATTGTATTCAGGGGGGGTATTAAATGATGGCAATGTTAGGGGTCTTAAATGGGTCTCAAATGATGTGGTATTGAACACGTTAATGATACTTTGTGGTATTTATATCAATCACAATAGATATACCTAACCAATGTAGATTACACATCATTTCAGACCAAAAATTCGAGACCCTAGTTACCCTAAATTATAAATAATCTTATGAACTGACAACTGCAAATATGTAATTGTGGACTACAATTTTTTAATTGCTTTTTCTTGGGATTAATGAAAGTACCAAAACGGTTGGACTGCATCTTAAACATTGAGCCTACGCTTTTCAATTTTCATTTGTATATTACACATTTTATCAAGTGATGCTACTATTGAGATTAACCTTGTGCATCATATTATCTTCAATGGAACATGAGGACTTTCGGACTGTAACATCAGGTAGGACGGCTTTAAAAGTTACTAAGGGAGGGCAGGACTGATTATATAATAAATAGTTCCAGTCATCGCGAAAACATGTTGTTCTGTTCACGTCTCGAACATGCTCAGAATTGCAGTTAAGGATGCAAGTAGGGGTGTAAATGAACCGAGTAAAGCGAGTATTGAGTTGCTCGGATTTGGTTCACAAAATTTATCGAATATGAAATAAGGTTTGATTGAAGTCAAGTACGATCTCAAATAGAGCCCGAGCACTTTGAACTTTTCGAGCAAATATGATCCGAGTATCAATAGAAAATTGCAATTTGAAGAGGTTCGAATAATTTATCTAACTTTAAAATTTGCTCATATTTGAATCAATCATATTTCGAGTAAAGCTCGAATCGAACTTTTAGTCAAGCGAATACGAATTGAACCCGAACTTTTAATTCATTTTACAGCCTTGGATGCAAGATGAACTTGACTACATGTACAAAATAAAAGGTTTAAGTAAGAGAATGAAATTCGTAAAAGGAATACCCAAACTGAAAAAAATACTGCCGCAAAAATTACACCATAAATATCCAAAATAATTAAATAAAACTTACTAGACTGAATAAAAATTTTAAAATAAAATGATCGAGACAGTGCATACTTGAGCTTTGCCACTGTGTTCTCCACCATAGCATGATTGAATAGAATGCCAAAAGAAGAGCAGTCCCAGCCATGATTACTGCCAAACCAATAATGTCTCGACCCAGAATTAGAATCAACCAGCATCCCCATATGATGAGCACTAGAACTGGAGAAATGACGACAATCCATGCCAACAGAGACAGTAAACCACATAATATTCCCAATTGAGGTCCTTGTAAGAAATTAGGCCATTTTCTAGCAAAGATCCAACTGAAATGAAACAAAGAACATGCACTATAGTGTTAGACCAATGCTGAATAAGCTACAAACTGCAGAAGCTAGTGGCGACCACATATCAAACTAGTTAAAGACGCAATAAAAAGATCTATTGCATTACCATGACCATGACCAAAGATGTAGTTAAGGCAATATCGAATCAACTAGGAAAAGGAAAACAAACAACAGATCCTAAAACAAGTTTACAACTAGTCAAACACTACAGTAAAAGGGCAAATCAGATGCAGTAGAAATAACCTGGATATTGCAACTCTGCCATTGAAAGATACTAAATCACCTTCTTAAACTTGAATATGATACAAATAAAAGAAAATAAACAACTCAAATTACCAAGCAACCACAGGCAAAGATTTAGACACCAGCTGAAAAAAATAAAAATAGAAAAACTGAAAGAAAACGCATTATATAGAGAATAGTTATTCATAAATATGATAAACAAAAAGCATAAGAGAAACAGCTAAACAGCCGTTTCACAACCAGGAAATGTTAACGAAAGTTGTCGAACTAAAACATGATATTACAAAAATAATTCATGTACCCTTTTGAAAGGAATTTAGAGAGTGACATATGCTCAAAACCTTTTCTTATAAAAAAGGAAAGTATATCCTGAGATTACATGGATTCCTCCAAAGAGAACAAGATTAATAAAAAATAATATGTCTGGGAGGTTATGGGAGGTTAAAGGAAGGGCTTGAGAGGTATATACTTGTATTAAAAGAACCTGTTTGAAGAGGTTGAGCCCATGTACAAAGAACCAGCAAAAAAACATCTATATTCTTATGACTATACCCGACAATGTTCTAAAAGGCGGGAGACAGGAGGCGGGCGGCAGGGGGGCCTAGCGCCTGGGGGGCCTAGGCGGGATTTTTTTATTTTAAGACAATTTTAATATTTTATCTTACATTATTCTAACAAAACAATAATATAAAGCAAAATAATCTATAATAAAGATAATAATTAAATTATAGAATTAGTAGTAATTGCACTTAAGTAGTAAGATATATATCCATTGCTTGAAATAATTAAATTATAGAATTAGTGTTACTAGTAAGTAGTAAGTAGTATCTTGATATCTTCATATATATAATTATATACGTACTTATTCTCTCTCAAAAATTTAAATAAATGTTATTTTTAAAAATTAGTGTGAAGTTTATTGAATGAGACATTGATATTATTAATTATGAAATTATTTTAATTTGTGTAATTTTCAAAATTGAGGACTTAAAGAAAATGTCAAATACCATATACTAAGTATGACTAACATATCTTTGACGTATTAGTTTCATTCATAAACAAAATTGGTATTAAATAATAAAATTTAAAATTTTAAGAATTCAATTCAATATTAAAACTTAAGAAACTAAACATAAATTTAAGAATTATATTGAATTAAACTAAATATTACAAATATATCATCATCTATATAATTTCAAGTTGGTACAAGTTAAAAAAATGACAACTATAATAAAATTATCCATTTTGACTTGATCTTGTTCACTTCTTATTGTGATTTGATATGCTACAACTTGCATTAAAAATATGATAAATCATTAGAAAAATAAATATATCAAGATCTGGTTTTAGTAGTAATTTAATATATATATATATATATTCGCCTAGGCCCGCCTTTCTCGCCTAGGCCCGCCTTTCCCGCCTAGGCGCCACCTAATTGGCTGGAGCGCTTTTTCACCGATTTGGCTTTAGGCACGGCGCCAGGCTCCCGCCTAGGCCGATTTTTAGAACACTAATACCAGGCCCCAAAAAAGAAATAAAAACGTCCTGCCAATCATCATTATATTAGAAACAACGAACCCTTTAAATGTTTCCATAGGAAAGACCTAAAGTAAATGAAGGAAAGTCACTCTATGACTCTAAGTTTATCCCGCATAAGGTAAAGGGAAAGATAGAGATTGCTAAATATGATAACAATTGTCTCCATTTAACTTCCCAAAGAATTGAAAACTCCTAGGCCTACAAATGATCTACAATCCCTACTGCCCTAAATTTCAAAGTTGAAAGGGCAATCAGAACTTCACCAAGTGACCCAAACATCATTACTAATAACCAATGATAAAATACTTTTTGAGTAGTTCAAAATTATAACAATTCAGAAGTCCTCAGCCGGAACACTTGAAGTAGGAGAGCAAAATTGTAGAAATTTATTGTTAAGGACGAAAATATTATACTGCAGTTATTCTCATTTTGGGAAAACCATGGAAAACAATAAGTTATTAAAATATTTTCATATGGAGTGTGAACTATAATCTAACGCCGACTAGACAGTTTGCACCCCAAAGTTGTAGCATTGTTGAGGTTTGCACCCTAATATTTAAAACATATCTAAGTGTACCCTAAACTTTTTTTTTCTAAACAAAATGCACCCTCCGTACAATTAACAGGTCAAAAATAACCGGTTATGCCTGTAATCCAAATTTTGAAGGGGTAATTTCGATAAAAACATGTTTAAGAAATAAAAATAATAATAAAATATATCCTAACCTGCAAGTCACTCCATCTTCTCCATCAATAACCCCAACCCTAAACCCAAACCCCGGCCACCACCTTCGACCTGGTCGTCGTCGGCGGCGGCGGCACCGGCCTCCCTGAATCCGTCATCGCCGCAGCGGTCTCCACCGCCAGGAAGACCGTCCTACCCCACGACCCAAACCCCTTCTACGGCGGCCAATTCTCCTCTCTCCCCCTCCACGACCTACTCTCTTTCCTCAAATCCAACTCCCAAAATTAAAGACAGAGCAGATAAACAAAATTAAAGTCAATAAGTAAAAACAAAGATATTAATTGCTGAAACAGCTCATATGCAGCACCAGTATTCCCATCCTTGAGCTTCTCCATGGCTAAATCGAGATTAGCCATTCTTTTCCTAAACAAAATCAATAATTTCTTTTTCAAAAAAACTAATGAAAATAGTCATGGTCTTAATCATCAGAAGGTGATATACCAGAAATTACAATGTGATGCTAACTAAATCAAAAGTAACATGCCTGTGGCGATCTTTCTCTGTGGTGTATACAGTACTTTAAGTACTGCAATTTCTTATCACCATCCATATTGAGACAAAGCTCCATACTACATGAATAAGCTAATAATTTCCCCAACAATTAATCAATTACAATACCAAACAATAAAAATTTGTAAATCACTGGCACACCAAATCAGCTATACATACTACAAATCAAAAAAGTAACCCCCCGCCCCCTAACCTGGCCAAAAAAATGCCTCCCTTATGAAGCCATGAATAACATCAATTCCCACCTTCACCCAGATTAAAAAAAATCAAATTTAAAAACAAATGAACTATCAGTGGTTTGCATACTTTCATTATTAAACAACTGCCACTCCTTCCTTCCTCAGTGGTGTACTGAGCCCAGATCTCAAATGGGATAACAAACCCTGAACATACAATCCAGAGTAATGGCGGCGATAACCCATCAACCATAATGTCAAACAGGTTGCGGTAACGGACTCCAATGACGGAATCATCTCGGAAATTATACGAATGGTCCTGAAAAAGGGGGAACCCAGTTGGGATTTGAGGATTTACTCTGTAGACCTCAAAAGGGTGGAGATTAATGAAGAAAGAGGAGTTGTTTTCGGCCAAGAATCGGAGCAACGGTCTAATTATTAGATTGTTGATGGGTTCTTAAAACTCGGCAGAGGAAGGAGGAAAGGGGTTGTCGATGATGGAAGAAAGGGGTTGTCGATGATGTCGATGGAATAGAAGATATGGAAAAGACTTAAACACCCCCTCCATAAATGGAAAAGACTTAAACACCCCTCTAGATCCACATGTGTGCCTTAGTCGGTCACTTTTGACCGGTTAAGTAAAGAAAGTGTGTTTTTTGTTATGTATAACTGAAGCTTGGGATATACTTGGACACTTTTTTCAGTTTAGGTGCAAACGTCAACATGTGTAAAGTTTGGGGTGCAAAATGTCTTTTAGTCTCTAACGCCTAAAGAGAAAAACTATTGGATTATTGAAAACAATAAGTTATTAAAATATTTCAATCATACCCAAAGAGAAAAACTTGTGGATTATTGAAAAGAAAACGATACTGAGCAACCTATTTTGTATATAGCCCCACCAATTCAATGTGGTACAAAAATAGCCAACCTAGTTTTTATCCTTTGGTAAGAAAAGGCATTAACTTACTAGAGACAAGACTAAAATTGACTTGTTTAAGCTCTCAATATTTAACAACATAAAGAAGTATTGAACTAATCATTGAAGGGCTTCACACTGAAAAAGTAACAAAAGATTGTAAATAAGCTATACACCACTAGTTCCACAAAATCTCATAATGGATAAAATTATCTTCCCTAGGTATCATGGACATCGTCATCATGGGACATGTCATTTTTCCTTCCCTATGAATAAATATTGATTTAATGGCCATGGTCAAGGTACACGAAATTTACTTCAAGTCAACTAAACAAAAAAATAATTACACTAGCCATGCAACAGCAATTAACTAGTACCCAGATGCACCCAACAACATTTCTCATGCATTTACTATTCATGCCAAATATGTGCTTGTAACTTTTATATTTTCTATAAACTCTGTGGCAAAGTATTAATCTTCCTCTAAATTGCTAGTATTTTGTATGATATACCTTTGATGGCCTAATATATGTTTCTCCTTTATTTGATATATAGGATTAGCCTCATAATTAAGTATTTAACTGAAATCCATTTCACACATTTCCCACAATATATTCTACTTAGACTCCCTTATTCACACTCACTTCACCAATTCCTTATCCTGTTTTGGTAACTACTTTAGTACTATAAGTGAATGAAAAGAAAGTAGAGGTCTTCAGCGCGTGAAACGAAAGTAGAGATCTTCAAATCAACAGAATGCTAGTAGAACTACAATAAAAAAAATTCTACACCAGTAGCACGATCATGCACATTAATAGGAAGCTCAAAAGCATAAATGCGCATTGTCCGTCAAAATAGAACAAGTGCTAAAACATAATTAAATACAAGTGGCAACAGTCATGAAATGTATGATCACCTATAAATCCGCCATGGCCGCCAATTTACCGCCCAAAGTATAGCAAAAGAACCTGAACCCAAAACAGAGAAAAGGGTCCCCGAAATGATGCATGCCAACATAGTATCCCGCTCAGCCCCTTCCATGGCTTATTTCCTCCCCTTTTCCCTCTCAGCTACACCTAGCAAATCAAATTTAAAAGCACAATTTCACACCAAATCAAAATTGAAACTTTATTTACAAATCCCTAACCAATAAGAAGAACAAAAAGTAACCCAATTCAATTCACGCATCCATCTTTCACCCTAAAGACAAATTAAGCAATTTGATATGTTTATGCCCAAACAGAAAAAAAAAGGAGGGGGGAAGTGTAAGAGCATGGCATTTTAATAGCTTTACCTACTTCACTGAACTGATACCCACTGCCAAGACCATGCCGATGACTTCCGGTGTCGAAATTGGGTCATTCGGCGATTGACTTAGCTCTACAAATTAGGGTTTTCCAGCTGATGATTCGCAGCACAATTGGGTGAAAAAAACTAGGGTTTTTTTCTGAGCTTTTGGGAAATGTAGATAGAGGAATAGAGAGATAGTAGTAGCTCTATCTTCCTTGCTGTTTCTTTCCGATACCTTGAGGTCTAGATGGAGAAAAAGAATGAAATAAGATTAAAAAACCCTACTCAGATTCTCACTGTTAAGAGTAAAAAAAAATTGGACTTTTCAGCAATGAGAGAGAAAGATGGGGGTTGTGGAAGATAAATATTAAGTCTACTATCATATAAAATCATCTCTAACATATACTATGTGATTGTAGACTTATTTATATATAAATGTGTGAAATATTAATAAAATAACAGCTGTAGACATGTCTGATATGTTTTTGTGCACGCGCTGACAGCATGTGCTTGAATAAAGGGACCAATCAAGAGTATTGAGGGGTTTAACTATTGGTGCGTGGTTGTCATATTGCATGTTGGCGCGTTCGAGTGCGAAACGTTGGTAGATTTGTTTGATAATTCTTTTACTTTGAAAAACAGAAAGGATTAACAGATTTATATGATTGGTGTTTAATAGTAGTAATGTTTAGTAAGAGACTAGTATTTTGGAAAAAATAAAAATAAAAGAGTAACTTAATTGTGTCCAAAATGGTGCTACTACTACTACTGTAATGTTGATATAGTCATCAAGGTGGTTTCATGGCACTGAATTCCTAAGCATTTTACATCAAATTAAAACTCATGTAATTACTACAAAATGTGAAAATGTACTAAAACAATATCAAACGTAGGTATCCGCAAAGTGGCAAGATCATGTATTGGGTTTGGGTTTGGGTTTGGGTTTGGGTTTGGGTTTGGGTGGGGCCGTGGGGGTGGGGCCGTGGGGGTGAGGGGCTGACGCCTCTTCAGAATCGAAAGGTCAAAGAAATTGATGTCCTAATGTCAGGAGAGTCAGCAACCGAAGTTCCGTTAAACGGCGTCATCACTAATCTAGTAATTCGCCCATTTTCGAAAAAATAAAAATAAAAAAGGAAGTTCATGTTGAGTTCTTTTTTGCTTTCATGGATACAACATGTTTTTACAGGTAAAATATAGGAGAGGGACATGAAATTACATTAAGTGAAATTGAAATGTGTATAACTTAAATTTTTACAAGTATGATCATAATTGTTTGTTTGTTTTTTTGAAAGTCCCACTTTTTAAAGAATATAACATAATTTCATAATCAAGTAAATTAAGAACCAATCAAATTTTACTAAATGATGAATAAGAAATAAAATCGTAAACGTGTCATAAAGAGCAAACAAGTTTCTCAACGAATTTATAAAACTATTACTACATTATGTGAAATAACAATTTCTATATGCATATCTATATTATGGGAAAAATGTATATACACAACTGTGTATTACACAGTAGGCTATGGCGACGGTTTTTTGGGCTATAACGACGGTTTCACCCATCGTCATAACTATTCTGGGCTATGGCGACAGTTTACCGTCGCTATAGCCCAAAAAATCTGTCGTCAAAGCCTTACTGTGTAATACACAGCTGTGTATATACATATATCCCTATATTATATAACTTCTACGAGGTTTCTCAAGGAAATTTGGTGTAATTGGGTCACATTTTTTTTTCTTTTTGCTCTTTTACCCCTACAACTTTAGATATATTACTTTTCTGTCTATTTTAATTTTAATCTCTTCTAAATTTTATAAAATTTATAGTATAGCTGACATAATTTACGCATACAATGTGATTGTGTGTGCCACATCGACTCGTATAAATAAAGAATACATGAAAGGAAACGGGGGAAATTCGACCAACTTGGGGTAAATGTTAGTGAATTCAAAGTGTTCTTTCCTTTATTTATTTATAAATAAGAATTGGGAAGAAAAATTATTATTTCTCCACTAAAGTCAGAAATATAAGAGATGAAGAAAATCAACAAGATAATGGACGGAGAGAGTGACAATGGCGTGAAAACACAGGAATATTTATTTGATGCTTGTGGAGGGATTTGTTTGGTGATTCTATTGATGACTTCAACAACTTAATGATGACAATATAGGCTGTGGACTAAAGAAGAAATCAAAATATGGAATAATTAGCAATGTCCAAACATGTCATTAGCATTTGGGCTTAAAATTAAGGACTAGTTGTGGGCTTAAACTTCAATCTTAACAAGCATCAAGAAACAAACATGTGAATCCCGGCCCAAACATTTTTTTTATGGGAGTGTGTAAGAGAAGATCAAAGATATATCCTACATACGGGTGTAAGTCGAGACGAGTAGTTTCGTACTCGACTTGAGATCGGCATGAAAATATAATTCAAAACTCGAATTCGAAGTTGATTTGAGTCATATTCGATCCCTACTCATTTTTTGTTTTATGATACACGAGTCGAATTTGAGCATACTAGTGTTCGCTCATATTAGGGTTCGAGTATTTTATTATTTGGTGAATCATATTCGATACCTGCTCGATGAATCATATTCGAGTATTAGTCTGATCCATATCGATAAGCTAAATATGTGATATTTGTATCAATCTTTATAATTTATATGTGTACTCCGTAATTGTGTAAGCTTGTACTTGAATAAATCAATGAATTGGTTGTTAATTTGTATTAAATTATTTGTAATTTCTTTACATAAATAAAAATGAAAAAGTTATATATATATATATGGGGAGCGATCCATAGCATCTATATGCTATGGGATAAAAAGTGGCATATAGGCCCTAATCCGTCCATTTTATTGATGAAAGGAAGTCCAACTACCCATCCGCTAGTATTACTAGCAGATGTAATTAGTAAAAATTCCGGACCCTTGTGCCCCTCGTGAGTGAAATTTTCCAGCCAAAAGAACATGGTCCGCTAGCGGATAGAAATTAGTAGGTCATATAGTCCGCTAGTAATACTAGCGGATAGAAGACAGTGATCAGATCCTACAAACTTGCCAAAACATTCTACAAAGTTATCCACCTGAAAACAGCCACAAAATCCCTCTCAAACAATGGATTTTGCTTGCTCATTCCGCAAGAAAAACTCAAAAATGGTGACCCAAAAAATGGATTTTGCAAAGAAGATAAAGATAAGGCCAAATCCAGAAACAGAGCATCCATGGAAGCCTTCATAGCCAAGCTTTTTGCTACCATTTCTACAATTAAAGTTTCTTATGCTGAATTACAAATGGCCCAATTTCCTAGTTATAATAGTAAGGCCATACAATCTGCAGACCAGGCTGTTGTAGATGAGTTAAGAGCACTTTCTGAGCTAAAACAGAGCTTCATGAAAAAACAAATTGATTCTTCACCTGCCCATGTGACTATTTTGCTCACTGAAATTCAAGAGCAACAGAGTCTGCTGAGCCTGTGGCTTCAGTATGGACAAGGCTGCATGAATCGTTTGAAGTACTCAGCCCATCCATGAACTTGTTTGTTTTTTTCACTTCTAATTCGCCATCAAGAAATCTATAAGTTATTTAAATTGTCAGTACTTTGTCCAACTTCATCTTAGAAATAGCTGATAAACATATGCAGGAAAAAGAAGAGAAGATAAGATTGATGTCAAAAATGTAAACTGTTTGCTTTTTGCCTTATATTATATACATATGACCTCTACCATTTTATCCATCCGCTAGTATTCTAGCGAACCATGTTGTTTCTTCGCAGTGGCTAATTTCACTCACGAGGGTCTTAATTATCCGGAATTTTTACTAATTATGTCCGCTAGTATTACTAGCAGACGGGGAGTTCCACCTTCCAAATCGAAGCCTTTCATCAATACGGACGGATTAGAGCCTATATGTCACTTTTTATCTCACAGCATATAGATACTATAGATCGCTCCCCTATATATATATATATATATATAAACATTAGTTCAGTAATAAGTTAAATATATGTTGGTTCAATTTCAAGTGAGACAATTCATATTCGAAACTCGTTTTGAATGCTCACGGATAACTCTCTTTGTAAACGAATCGAGTATGTTCGAGTAATGTTTCGAGTCGAATCTAGCGTAAAATTAGAAATTCCTTATCGAATCCGAGCCCACTTTTTTCGATTCGAATCAAATCTAAGCAGAAGAGTGTTCGCTCAAATTTAACTCGTTTACACCCCTAATCCTAGAAAATTTATGAGTCCTACTTGCAATAAATTTACACTAAATTATAATTTTAAAGCTTATCAATACATGAGATTGATAAGAATCATAATAGGATCTCAATTATCACATATCTATCTCAAAAAATTACCACTAATATTTATTTAGGTAACAGATAATCAAATAGTAAAAGTAAACCTTACAATATATATCATTTTCCAAAATTTATTCAATGATAAATAAGCATTTGGTAGAGTGCTTCAAAAATTAAAAGTTTCTTTTAAAATAAAATAATGGAGTTGGTATCAAAAACTTTATAATAATGGTTTGATTGGTGAGCCCTTTATAAAAGATGATTAACATAAAGATATGGAACGGATGTTTTTATATGTATTTTTGATATTTTTTACATAATTATCTCTCACATGAGTATATAGTGGGTCACAAAAATAAAGTGGGTCACATATATATATTTACATTTCAAAGCCCTGTCTAGATTCCAAATTCGTGGGATTGTCTGTATATATATATATATACCTATATATATATTTCCTGTTTTTATATATATCTGCTTTAACTGCTTTAGCAATATAGATATTTAGTCTTACAGTCTGTGAATTAGATTTGTCTAAATATAGCTATATCTAACTTTAACCGGTTCAAAAATGACTAAATTGGAACCGTTAAAGCTAGAATGACTTAGATTTATTTAAATCTAGTTTTCTTTCTAGCTTTTGTACATATTAATCTATCATGTGAGCCTAGGAGCCATGGGATCAAAGATTCAGCATGTGAATCTAGATTCGGTTCCCACGATGGATATTTCTCAGATGCAGTCAGTTTGTAAATTATCTACGGTGTCTGGATATCCTTGGATGACTATCATGCCCATAAGAAGTTCGACACTGCTACGTATCTTATTTTTTCGAAGATGTTTCACATCTCGAAAAAAAATCAATCAAGCCGAATATAAAATAAAACGGAAGTATCAAAGGCCTCAATTACTATTGAGCATAAGGGGTTGAAAACCTGTTTTCCAAAACTTCACTGCTATATCTTGCCTAAAACTGAACTTTTATATACAAGTCAAACCCTTTGTATATAGGTGCAAACGAGGCATAACACTACTTCTAGATAATTGCACATAGGGCCAATAAACACACACACATGTAGATAGTTATGGTAATTGAAAAGTTGCGGTAACCGTATTTTCACGGAAGTCGGGGGGTGTCTAACACCTCCCCCCGCTTAATCAAGCCCCCAAACTCAATGAATCTCGGTTTCTAAGGCCAGTTAAACAGTGTCCAACTATTGAACCTTTGTGTAAACCTTTTGAAAATTGGTTGAGTTGGTACAACCATTCCAAATATACCAATTGGCGATTCTAAATGTCAAATCGTCGACATTCACATGTCGGACCTTTTCAAACTCGTATTTTCAGACAAAACTCAACCAAATGAAAACACAAAAGGGCAAGCACAGAAAGGGACACAATTTTTTCGACGTCGACACCCCTGAAAGTAAATGATCTTTATTTATGCATTTAAAAGGATTAAAGAATTGAGTGTTTATTTATGCAGTTATAGATAACATCCTTAAAGGAAGCACTGGATGATTCACTAGTTGATGTTGCTGTTGATGGTGTACTGTTAAAGGAACCACTGTTGATGATTCATTGGTTGATGTTGATGTTGTGTTGCTTGTACAAAGGAAGCACTGGATTAATTTTGCAGTTGCAGTTGATGTTCATAATGGTTGTTGTTGTTGCTGTTGCACTGCTAGTGCTGGCTGCTAGCTACTGTAATGTTGCTGACTTGCTGCATGTTGCTAGATTATAATTAGACTTTGTTAAGTCATAAATTGGATTATGTATTCTTAATTTTAAACCATTAAACTTTGTTAAGGACAATTAAGGACTTGAGGTTATGACTTTGGCCCGGTCGATACCAATTTTAAATGGTTCTTTTTTGATCGATAAATGATAACATGGAATCACAGGTTTGATTATTAACCGAATTACCGAATTTACAATTCGGTAATTCGGTTAGTTGTTCGGATATTGAAATTATAATTATTTCGGTATTCGGTTATAACCGAATGATCAGTCATGGTCTTTTAGCCACAGATAATATAGAATAGGAAGTGAATAATGCTATCTCAGTTTCGAATTATAAAACCGTTTTGGAACAGAGGATATGCCATTACCATTAAAATAATATAGGACACCACAATCACAATGGCAGAATTGTTCAAATAAACATAATTGCCCCTAATTTTTTACCAATATTAATAACAGTTAGGTCGGGTAATGAAACGGGAATGGTTCGAGATACCCTTCCCCAAACCCTCTCCGTTAATATGTAGTTATCCCTTAAACTTGACCTGACCCGAAAAACAATACCGCATACTCGCCTAGGCCCGTTTACTCCATTTTTTGTCCAAATTAAATTTCGATAAGTTCTTTTATATTACTTTCTACAATTATTTCTAATTGAAAATTAAACAACCTATAATATTTCTATTACTAGTAACATATTATATTACAAATATTATGAATTTATAATGAAATAACATATATAATTATATACAGTCCAGATCTTAAACTCATCCCTATGTTCATCTCCCTTTAGCGACGGACCGGGAGACGATTCGATCCGTCGCTATATATAGAATCGTCGTCTTAGCTTTTAGCGACGGACAACATATAACGACGGACAGAATCGTCGCCCGGTCCGTCGCTAAAAGAGAGTGAGCAAGGTATGTTAGATAAGGGCGAGCTTAAGAACCGAAACGTAATTATATATATACAAAATGCTAATTTAAAAAAATAGTTAGGAAGATATGTCTCATTAAGATCGAGATCAAGTGGGTAGTTCAAGTGGGTAGTTCGGGTGAAATTATCAAGCCTTATATGGGAAAACTAGATACAACATAGAACATTGAGAGTAGCTCCATAACAAAGATTTAGAAACTCATTCATTCATCCATTTGAGTAGCAAACTACTCCCAAGAGAGGATTAAATAAACAGATAAAATACAAGGAAAAGACAGGCCCTGTTTCTTTTATGGCCAATTCCCCAAAACACTTGCATGGAGAATAACTTTTCAAGGATAAAAAAAATAAAAACATAAAAACAAAAACAAAAGGGTCTAAAAGTTACCACTACAGAAAACTCACATTTACCAACTCAAACCTAGAAAAAAGAGCAAAAAAATAAAAAGAAAAGAGAGAAGTATTATACTATGTTGAATAATACAAGATGAGATTTTTACCCCCAACCCTACTATTTTGTTCTCTCAAGGGCAATTTTGGTTTTTACCAGGGCCTCCATAGTAAAAGTAGTGACCCCAATCCTCATTACTTCCAGTTTGGACATCATAGCAGTTGGACTGCTCAGTGAAAGTGCCAATATTTTTAGGAGATTTGAGATTGTTAGATCCATCAACAACTTGAATATTCCTGAAATAGCTAGCCTTTCCAAACCCTTCTTCAGGGAATCTACCACTACCCATTTGAGTGGAGGTGTGGCGACCATCAGGCTCTGAGTTCACTATCTCACCACCCCACTCTATCATGGAGGCACTGTCTGCCAAGTATGAGAATAGGAAAGAAGGCCAATACCCTAACACATACCCATTACCAAATTGCATCCACCAATTTCCTTCTTTTGGATCCTACAAATCAATGCACAAAATATCATCAAACATCTAACCAAACATATAGTAAAATACTAAGATAGATACACACGAAAGAAAAATAAAATAAATAAATTGTCGTCACTATTTTATATTTTCCATTTTTGTGCTGAATCGAGACAAGATAAGAAAATAAATAAGAAACTATATATTGGTCTCTAGATATGAATATACTAAGAAATACTATTCATTTGGAACCTGAAAAGGTTTGATAGACGGTTTACCCTAGCATATCAAATTTTACAAGGAAATAGCAAAGTATTTAAGCAAGGCAGTAAAAATGAGAAGTCACTAATTACAGAGTGTTACACATGCTCTACTGTGTACAATGAAAAATAGTTGCAACCCTTAAATTACTGTTCATGGGCAAAGAGTACCCTTTATAAAATACGGTGAATGTGCCCATGTCAGTGACCTCGGGAAAATGCCAATTGCCAAAGATTTTCAGAATCTGAACAAAAATGACAAAATGTTTATTATCCCCTTGGCAATGCTAAAATTATTGAAGTACAACCTCATCAGTTTAGAGTTACAAGTGCATCTCATGACATGGTAATGGTTTCAATACTCTACCAAGGCAATGATTTTCTTTTGTGGCTGCCACTGAAACATAGTATGCTTTGCACCCTAAGAGTTGTTGTTTTGGTTCCTCCACTATCAAATAAATAAAACAAAATAAATTATTGCATTACTATTTTTATATATGAATACTGCCACCGACGCATTCACACACATGAACTGATTTCTGATTCTCAAGTTCTACCCTTACAATAGCTTCTTCTTTCTTTATTTACAAGGTCTAGGTATATAGAAATTAAAGTTAGTGCCCATTGTTCTACATAAAGACAGAGTGATTGGGAATTAGATTTTACCTTCCAAACAAGAATACTGATATCATACTGGGAATTTCGAACGGCAGAAACTGGAGAGATGCTTGCTCCCATTGCTATACCACTATTTATTTGTATGAAGCCTGAGCAAAGTAGATTGTAGCAACCTGTTGCCTGATATGCATCACTCTGCAATTTTGTAGAGGAGAAAAGACTTGGTAATTTTTGAAAAGCTAATTTTAAGGTAGTTAAAATATTGAGATTGCAGAGAAAATTATGAAGCTTACAGTCCAATAAGTGAACAGTCTTGTATTGTTATCTCCATAAAGATCTGGGCTAACCTGGAAATCAAGTACATCCCACAATCAGACTCAATAGTGGAGCGAAATATATACAATTGTAATGAGATGCCAGTTGTCAATCAGTTTCACCATTTTTTTTTATTTTGCCTTTAGTTAAATCAAGAACTGAAGTAAAAAATCACCTGCCAACCAGCTTCAATGCTGTTAAGATCTTCACCAAAAGAACCACCCAATACCCAAATTTGGGACAAACTAAACTCATTAGGCTGCTGAATTTTTGGTTCCCAAACATTTATGGTTGCCCTTGCTCCATAATACTTGTCTCCTTCAACATAAGCTATTGAATGCTGGTTTACCCCCAAAATTGCACAAGGTTAGAGAAACTATATTTTGCTCTAAAGAATAGTACCCAATTCATTACCAACAACAAAAATAGTATGATAAGTTCACTAATAATGAAGATAATTTTTTACTTTTGTTGTTCGAAAATTACCTGATGACCACTCTCATTGACGAGGTCAGGATCTGCAGACCTGGGCTTGGGGATGGTTCTATGCTTCTTCTTTCCAAATCTTTTAACTGAGCTTGCTCTCAAAATGTCATCTTTCTTGGTTCTCCTTACAGGAATAGTATCTTCAGGGCATCTACCATTCATTTGCCACAACTGAGTCATTGGTTTTGTTTTTTCACCAGAATCTGTTGTGGACATCTTGTTCTCATCAAAGATCCCTTCTGGGTGATAGCTAGGTCTCATCTAAAGAAAAAACAAACAAATAAAACATCAAAGTTAATATAACTATCAAAAACATGCTCATAAACACAGAAACATCAAAAAGAAATACGAGTGGTGGTACCTGAATTTTGTGGTCTTTAAGGAATGGATGATCAAAAGCTGGCTGATGAGAGATGTGTATACAGTCAATGATATCCCCATCTGGACTCTGTTCCATCATTAAAAATATTAGATCCTAGACAAACAAATTGTGGTACTATTACTAGTTTCATACATTCAGAGCCTCTGAAATGGAGAAAACTATTTTAAGAAAATACAAATGTAAGAAATTATAAAGGAAAATTATTACAGATAAAGATAGAGGGAGAAAAAAAAGCCCAGGCCCCGGCAGAAAAAGAATCATAAAGTCATTGTTGCTTTATAGTAGCCAAAAAACAGAAATTTAATATTAATCATTTACGTTTTGGAAATATAGACGAACATAAAAGAGACAAATCTTTAATGAAAACACATCACAGCAAAACCTGAGACTCTCATATAATTTTTCTACATTTTCACAGAAACCAGACAAATATCAGTTCATACCCAGAACATAACTTGGCAAGAACAAAAAGTAAAAAGGGTAGAGTGTAACTAATTTTCAGGGTTCATTTGTGTATGCATGTGTGTGTATATATATACACACACAAACAGAGAGAGAATGATTTGAAAGGAGCTCACCTGAATGGTTTTAACAGGGGGTTTATTGAGTCGATTCAAGTGCTTCTGGACCTCAAGTTTCTGCCTGGAAGCCGCAGGTAACCGACCTGCGCAAGATAGCGAGATAAGACCCAAGAAGAAGAAGAAGAAGAAGAAGAAGAAGAAATACACTGTCATTGCTCTTCTCCTCTCTCTGCTACACTGCGCAGCTGCCATTGTTAACCTTAACCACCCAAAGAAAGAAAATCCAATAAACTAAATCCCAAGTTCAAATTAATAAAGCTTAAACCCACTGTGTATTTTAGAGCTGGGCATAGATTCAAGCTCGCAGACTAAACCATCATGGCCAACGGCCAAAATGCACCAATTAAAGCGAAAACTCTTTCTCTCTGCTCACACTCTCTCTCTCTCTGCTTTCTGATTTTATCTTGCGCACCTTTCACCTCAAAACAGTAGTGAGAGAATGGTGGGTTTAACTTGTTCACCTTTCTCTCTCCTCTGTTTGGTGTTTTTGGAACGAAATAGGGAAAATTATAGGGGTAAAAAGGATAATGGGGAAAGGAAATGGACCATATGGAAAAGTGGAGAAATTGGCTTTCTTTTGTAGCCTTTTGAGCTTTCCCAAGCTCCATTTTTTTATCCCCATTTTGCCCCTATTGTTTCAAAAACTTTAATTTTCGATCTCTATTTGCTACAATGACCCTTCAAATCCTCTTAATTTTCTTTCCAATGGATTCCAATTAGGGGGTGAATGAATCGACTCAAGCAATATTAAGTTTTTTATATTTGGTTTATAAAACTTATGAGTAGAAAATAAAATTTAATTGAGATTTATTTAATTATCGAGTCGAACACGATTTTGAATAGAAAATTATAATTTGGAGAGGTTTGAATAATTTATCGAATTTTAAAATTTGTTCATATTAAAATCGTTTATATTTTGAGTCGAGCTTGAATCGAATTTTTAGTCGAACGAATACGAATCAAAGCCAAACTGTTTGATTTATTTTACGGCCTTAAACGGAGTAATACAACAAAATTTTCATTGATCAATAATCATAATTTGCCAAATGGACTTTCTTTTGTAATTTTGCTTATTTTAAATTTTCAGATTATTATGCGAGTGTTTTAATTACAAATTATTTAAAATTTGTATTTATACTTAATGAAAAAAGACAAATAAGCATAAAATTTGTTTTATTGGAATACTTTTGTCTCAGAAAACATACTCAAATAACATGAATTTAAAGTATTTTGCAAAACATTCTTTTTATTACTTATTGAATTATGATTATCTAGATCAAATAAGATAATAGAATTACAACATTTCTTTACATATTTTTGTCCAAACTCAATGGACTGGCATACAATATTTAAAACACAATTTATTTTTTATTCTATAAAAATAAGTCATTTTATTTCTACCTCAATTTCCGCAATCCAAACAACATTATAACATGTAACACAATCTTTGTCACTTTTTTTGTGAAGTGAGACTTCTACCCACTCTCACTAGTGAAATGAGTTAGTTACTTAAATTATCAAGTGGTAAGTGAGAAAGAAAGGGAGGAGACATATGACACAAATATATTATGTAAGATCCCAACTTATTATAAATAAAATTTAATTTCTTTTATTTATTATTTTAAAATAATAAGGGTTGAATTGATTAATGTGGTTAGTTATGGGTAAAATGGGCGAATATTTTAAAAATAAGCAGGTGGTTATAAAATATTTATTGTTGTCGAAAAATATTCGTTTGGTCATGAAATATTCTTGCTGTCGGGGAATATTCATACGACGGCGCAGTCTTTTGTGGGCCCATAACGGAAAGCGATTGGATGAAAAAAACGACAAGTATAAGTTGTTTATAAATAACGGCGCAGTTGTTACCGTTAATACTGTTGGAATACCCGGTGGTTAAAACACAGTAATACGCGTTATTGCACAGTAGCACACGGTATTGCACCAATTATTGATTCTTACGTAAGAAGACACTACTCAATAATTGTTACAGTAATTATTGTTCAGTATTTTATTTTATTGATTCAATAATTGTTGCGTTGATATTTTATATTACTGTTGTTTCAATAATTGTCACTACACAATATTTTCCATTATCGAAGCAATAATTCATATTATCTGAATAATATTATTAGAAAGTATTATTGGCAATGTATAAAAAGTTCTATCTAAGGAGAGGTTTGGTCACCTAATTGTGCGCCAGTAAGAAGAAATTTTTATTGGAAAGCCCCTTTTTTCCTGGGAACGGCATGGTTGCCAGTACTGTGATTCTATAATATTATTTGTGAATAATTAATTATTAATTTATACGATGAGAAAAATATTAATTTTATGTGGATATAGATGGAGAAAATTTTTAAAGTGACAATTGTTAAAAAAATCGATATTTTATCTTTTCTGATAAAATAATATTTTATTATATTATTATAATATAATAATGATGATATTTTTTACAATGAATGTGGGATATATGAGTAAATGAGGAGGAAGAGTATTTTTGTTGCAATAAATACTAAAAATATGTTAAACATGTTGGTGGACCCATTTCTCGGCTGAAATTTGATTATAGCCTATAAAATAGTCCGTTTATGGATTTCGGTCAATTTCTGTTTGGATTTGAAAAAACTTTCTTCTGCAAAGTTGTAGAGAATTGAATTTCCTATAAAAAGTCGCGAGATTCGAATTTTCTGATAAAAGGACTATTTATTATGAATTATTAAAGTTCCGAAATAATTAATTTTTGGAAGTTTTAATTATTTTTATTAAGAAAAACGTTTTTATTGTTTTGGTTGGCCCCCCATGTATTGTAAACATGCTGATTTCAGGAGTCTTAGTGGGCGTAGAAAATTTTTTATAATATGTGATGCCCCCAAAATTAGGTATACATCACCCATCTTGAGTCGCCAGATACATGGTACAGAATTCAAATACAGCTTACTAATACAACTGTCGTGTACAATACGACAAAACATAACTGTGAGTTTGAATACAATTATTGTCTACTAGAGATCATACAAACTCAAAAGGTGTCCTCAATACAATTATTGTCACACTATTTAACAGAATAGTGAGGACTACTAATACTATTCTCTGGTCCATCACTCCGTTCCCCGACTTGTCCCAGCTATATTCTCATTTCCTGAAGAGAACAGTGAAAGAAAGGGTGAGCTCAATTAGCCCAGTAAGAAATATTATGACTAAGATAATGCAGAATAAATTTATCATTAGCCTTCAACAGTGTTAAACTGATAAAATACAATAAACATCAAGTTTAACTACAGCGGAACCAACAATCCATTAAAAGAGTCAAGTAGAAAATAAAATCTACTATCTTTTATGATTTAAAAGGTTTTTCATCATCGTTATAGCTGAGACTCAGCTTAATAAATATTTCACATCATCGAATCACCCCCGCACTACGGCCAAGGATATTCTTTAGTATCACGACCATAATTATTCATGCACTACGGCCAAGAATATTTGTGTATTCATTAATGGTCATGATCATGCCAACAACTGTCCATCAATGCACTACGGGCCAATGAGGATTTTTAATTTTTACATCATTTGTAATATTACGGTCATGATTACACCGAATAATCCCTGGTCATAATCATACCAAGTCCATTTATGCACTACAGGCCACAGATGACTTTCAACAAAATATAAACATGAGGATGATGACTATGATATAAAAATTCAATAAAACAAGTTCAAGAATTATTTTATACAGGAATTATTAACGTCCAAATTTGTCAACACGATACTGTTTTGTGGTGTGAAATTCAAGAATGATCAAAAGACGATTTCCATGAAAGGATACTAGATGAAGCGCAAATATCAAGGATATTCCACTAATTTCATGGAGTATAGAAGTCAAAGTTTTAACCAACTGAGTATAATAAAGAATGAGATAACAAAAGAAATCACCATGCATGCGATAGACCGCACAAGCAGGTTATTCCAACAGAATAATAAATAACGGAACCAGGTCCGGCGTAAAACGCACAGACAGGATATTCTAACAGAATAATAAAGAATGGAACCAGGTCCGGTGTAAAACACACAGACAGGATATTCCAACAGAATAATAAAGAATGGAACCAGGTCCGGTGTAAAACACACAGACAAGATATTCCAACAGAATAATAAAGAATGGAACCAGGTCCGGTGTAAAACACACAGACAGGATATTCCAACAGAAATATTAAGACAGAATAGTAAATGGATGTCACCAAGTATAGGGTATTCCGCGTATACCGGTTATTCCAACAGAATAATAATGAATGGAATAACATAAGGATTTCACCAAGTATAGGGTATACCGCGTATACAGGTCATGTATAGGGTATGCCACTTTTACAGGTTATTCCAACAGAATAACAAAGAATGGAATAATATAAGTTCTTTTCAAGAAGAAAGAATAACACCTCTTACTTTATTTAGGAGATTGAATACTGCAGCAGTGTAATAACTGAATACTCTTATTCTTTCTCTCTTATTCTCTTTATACTTTCTCTCTCTATAGCTTGAGTGAATTCGTGAAAAATAATGAAGCCCTAGACCTCTATTTATAGAAGATTTATTACTATTTACGAAAGTATTTACTATTTACGAAGGTAATTACTATTGACGAAGGTAATTACTATTTACGAAGGTAATTACTATTTACAAAGGTAATTACTATTTACGAAAAAGACTCTTAGATGATGACATATGGCCCCCCATAAATAATTAAACTTACCACAAACGTCTAATAATAGACTCTTTATATACATCAAGGATTGAATAAAAATTACCAAAAATCATTTTATTTTTAATCAACATATATTTAATCTTTCAACAATTATTAATCATTTATAACTTGTCGTCTCAATTATTGTTTAAATAATATAACATATTATACAGATGATACTGTGACAATAATTGAATCAATAATATAAGAGATATGATGCAGCAATTACTGTAGCAATAATTGAGTATAGCTGAGTGACTTCTCACGTAAGCATCAATAATCAATACTGTGTGCTACTATGCAACAACGCGTATTACTGTACTTTTACTACCGAGTAGTTCAACAGTTTTAACGGTAACACCTCCGCCGTTTATTTTATAGAAAGCTAATTTTGTCGTTTTCTAACTACGACAATACTTCCGTTGTGGGGTCCACCAATGATTGTGCCGTCGTACGAATATTCCCCGACAAAAAGAATATTCCCCGACCAAATGAATATTTTATAACAACTTGCGTACTTTGCAAAATTTATAAATATTACCCACAACTATAACATTATATCAAATTTATTCCATAATATTCAAAAATAATAATTATGAAAATTCATCTTTATTTATAAAAACTGGGGTCTTACAACCTCCCCTTCTTATGAAATTTCGCCCTCGAAATTAGGTTACGTACCTGGTATGTCAAAGAGGTAAGGATACCTTGATTTCATTTCAGATTCTAACTCCCAAGTCATTTCCTCAACATCGTGGTTTCTCCACAAAACTTTGACTTGAGGTATAACCTTGGAGCGTAGAATATGTTCCTTCTTATCCAAGATTTGAACAGGAATCTCTTCATACGTCAAATCTTCCGCTATTTCGTCCGGTTCTAACTCAATAATGTGGTTCGGGTCTTTCACATATTTTCGTAACATGGATATGTGAAAAACGTTATGAACACGAGACATACTTGGCGGTAAAGCGAGTCTATAGGCCACAGTTCCTATTCGATCGAGGATTAAAAATGGACCGATGAATCTAGGATTGAGTTTTCCTCTCTTTCCAAATCTTGTAACTCCTTTCCATGGAGTAACACGTAACAACACATGATCTCCTATATTGAATTCCACGTCCTTTCGATGAAGATCAACATAACTCTTTTGTCGACTTTGTGAGGTTTTTATACGTTATCGGATCGTTTGAATCTTTTCCGTAGTCATACGTACCAACTCCGGTCCCAACAACGTTGCTTCACCCACCTCATCCCAGCATACTGGAGAACGACACTTTCTTCCATACAACGCTTCGAATGGAGCCATGCCAATACTTGCTTGATAACTGTTGTTATAGGAAAACTCCACCAATGGTAAGAACTTGTCCCAACTTCCCTTGAAATCAAGGACACAGAGTCTTAATAGATCTTCAAGAGTTTGAATAGTCCTCTCCGACTGTCCGTCCGTCTGAGGATGATATGCCGAGCTAAAACGTAAGTCTGTGCCCATAGCTTTTTGCAAACTAACCCAAAATCGTGAAGTAAATCTTGGGTCTCGATCAGAAACTATGGATACCGGCATACCATGCAGTCTTACAATCTCGTTTATGTACATACGAGCAAGACGTTCAAGTGTATAAGTTTCTCGTATCGGTAAGAAATGAGCAGACTTGGTCAATCTATCAACAATAACCCAAATCACATCTATGCCTTGAGAAACCTTAGGAAGACCGGTAACGAAATCTATGGTAATGTGTTCCCACTTCCATTCTGGAATTTCAAGTGGTTGCAATGGACCTTTTGGTACTTGATGCTCCGCTTTAACTCGTTGACATGTTAGACACCTTGAGATAAACAACGCTATCTCTCTCTTCATATTGCTCCACCAAAATGTATGACGAATATCATGATACATTTTGGTACTCCCAAGATGGATTGCAAACGGTGTATTATGCGCCTCCATCATGATTTTATACTTTAAATCAGGGTCGTTAGGAACACAAAGTCTGGAGTTGACTCGAAGTATTCCCTCTTCATCGATTCTTGCTTCCGGCATAGCACCTTCTTGCACTTTCTTCCTCATACTCATCAGCTCCAGGTCTGTAGCTTGAGCAACTTTAACTTTATCGATTAAAGTTGGTTCTACTCGTATATTCGCCATCGTCACATGCATCCCTGGAGTCTTTAACTCTATCCCCATCCTTTGCAAGTCACATAAAATGGGCCCTTGCGTTGACAATATCGCACTCGTACTTGCATGTGATCTTCTACTCAATGCGTCAGCTACCACGTTTGCTTTTCCAGGATGGTATTGGATGGTATGATCATAATCTTTCAACAGTTCAAGCCAACGTCGTTGTCGCATGTTGAGTTCCTTTTGAGTGAAGTAATATTTGAGGCTTTTATGATCCGTAAAGATCTCCACTTTCTCCCCATACAAGTAATGCCTCCAAATTTTAAGTGCAAAGACAACAGCTGCCAACTCTAGATCATGAGTAGGATAATTCTTCTCATATTCTTTGAGTTGTCGCGAGGCATAGGCTATGACTTTTCCATGTTGCATGAGAACATATCCCAGCCCTTTGCCCGAAGCATCACTGTAGATGACAAATCCCTCCGAGCCAGATGGTATTGTCAAAACAGGTGCTGAAATGAGTCTCCTCTTGAGTTCTTGAAAACTCTTCTCACATTCTTCGCTCCAACCGAACTTTGTATCTTTCTGAGTCAGCTGAGTCAATGGAGTAGCGATTCGAGAAAATCCTTCCACGAATCTCCGATAATAACCAGCTAAACCGAGAAAGCTACGTACTTCGGTCACAGATTTAGGTTGCTCCCAGCTTTGAATAGCTTCAATCTTTGCTGGGTCAACAGATATTCCCTGACTTGATACCACGTGCCCAAGGAATGCTACTTCCTCAAGCCAGAACTCGCATTTCTTCAACTTGGCATAAAGCTTATATTCACGAAGCTTTTGGAATGTCAGCCTCAAGTGTTGCTCATGATCTTCACGGCTTTTGGAATAAATAAGGATGTCATCAATAAAGACGACCACAAAGTGATCCAAATATTCCTTGAATACTCGGTTCATCATATCCATGAAGGCAGCAGGAACATTAGTCGATCCAAAGGATATGACTAGGAATTTATAATGCCCGTACCGAGTTCTGAAAGCCGTCTTTGGAATGTCATCGGTTCTAATCTTCAATTGGTGATACCCGGAACGAAGATCGATCTTTGAAAAGAATTTGGCTCCTTGCAACTGGTCAAATAGATCATCAATTCGGGGCAATGGATACCTATTTTTGATGGTGACATGATTCAACTCCCGATAATCAATACAAAGTCGCATACTCCCATCTTTCTTATTCACGAATAGAACAGGAACACCCCAAGGAGAAGTACTAGGACGAATAAAGCCAATGTCTAACAATTCCTGCAGTTGGGTTTTTAACTCCTGAAGTTCAATAGGAGCCATTCGATATGGGGCTTTAGAAATGGGTTTTTTACCGGGTTCAAGGTCGATACAAAATTCAATCTCACGCCCTGGGGGTAAACCAGGAAGTTCTTCGGGGAATACGTCAGAAAATTCATTAACAATAGAAATATAGTTCAAAACTGACGTTTTTTTGTTTAAATCTGTGACATGAGCTAAGAAAGCTTGACATCCGTTTTTCAATAAACGAATAGCTTTATGGCTTGAGATGACCGTGATTGATTTTAATGGTTTGGTCGCTTGAATTCGCATAATAGGTTGATTAGGAATATGAAAGCTAACAACCTTATGGAAACAATCAATTTTTGCATGATGAGTAGTTAACCAATCAATCCCTAGAATCACGTCAAATGCAAGTATTTTCAATGAAATAAGATCTACAGGTAATGTGAGGGTACCGATTTGAACCAAACAAGACTTATAAACAGTGGATGTAATGAAGGTTTCTCCCAACGGAGTTTCCACAGATAAGTCAAAGTCCAATTTCTCCGGAGTCAAATTTAATCGATGAGCGCAAGTAGGAGAAATAAAAGAATGGGTAGAACCGGTATCAAATAAAGTATAGACTTCGTTAGAGTTTATGATAAGCTTACCCGTGATAACCTCATTCGGGTTCCTTGCTTTCTGGGAGGTCACAACAAACGCTCTCCCTTGCACTACCGGCTTTGACCTTTCTGGGACGGCCTTTGGTGCCTCCACCCTAGCTGAATTTGTCTTTGGTAAACGACAAAATCGGGCCAAGTGACCTTCTCTACCACAATTATAACATGCTTTGGACGGCATCCCGCAATTTGGACTGATGTGTCCCTCCCCTCCACATTTGAAGCATATGATAGGTAGTCTTTCTCCTTCCTTAACAACGGGTGCTGGTGCTGACGTCTTTCCATCATTGTTGAATCTCCTCTTTTTGAAATGTCCATTCTTATTGTTTTGGCCCTGATTACCACCGAAGTGGTAACCACTTCTGGCCTGCTGATTCCCTCCACGCTTGTTGTCACCGCTTCGATGACCACTCTCGCTGGTATTATAATTTTGCTGGCTGCTCTCTTTTAGTTGAGTTGACTCGTTATCGCGCTCCACTAACTGAGCCCTATTTACAACATCTGAATATAAACACAATTTATGAGAAATAAGATGTTGACGTATCTTCGGCTTCAAACCTCTTAAAAACATTCGTGCCATTCTCTCTTCATTATCCACCAAGTGGGACGCAAACCGTGATAACTCTGCAAATTTTGCCTCGTATTGCGACACGATCATATTATTTTGTTCCAACTTAATAAACTCCACCTCCTTCATGTGGCGAATACTTTCGGGAAAGTATTTGTCATTGAACAGCTCCTGGAACTTCTCCCAAGATATCTTCAGTACAGCAGGTTGAGTACGTTTTACTGATTCCCACCAGTAATCTGCCTCTCCGCGCAACATAAAGGCGGCAAAGGGAACCTTTTGCTTCTCGGAGCATCCCAATACATCAAATATCTTGGTCATCTGCTTTATCCATGTTTTCGCCATAAGTGGTTTTGGCTCTCCCTTAAACTCCGGTGGTCCCAGCTCCTTGAACTGTTTAGCGGTCACCGCCCGAGAGTTTCCCATGTTTCCATCTACGTTTTGGACAGGAGTTGCTCTCACCTGCTGTTGCATGAATTGCATAAAACCTCTGAACATTTGATCATTCGTCATTTGGTCAGTGTTGTTGTTTGCATGAGGATTTTCATCTTCCTGATGCACATTATCCTGATTATTGATATGTGGTGAATCAACGATCGCTTGTGCTCCATTGCCATTCTCAACATTATCAGATGTCATTTTCATATACTGCCACAAAACAAAAGGTTAATTGACATGTAACATATTATCCCTATATTCTGACCGACCAATAAAATAGCACATAAACTTAGGTAGGTCATACTAGCGAAGGAATTCCCCGTCTCTCCCCTCCTAGTACTATTCTCACATCTTAGCCAGGGATCATATCCCTAAGCACTGATACCAACTGTGACGCCCCCAAAATTAGGTATACATCATCCATCTTGAGTCGCCAGATACATGGTACAGAATTCAAATACAGCTTACTAATACAACTGTCGTGTACAATACGACAAAACATAACTGTGAGTTTGAATACAATTATTGTCTACTAGAGATCATACAAACTCAAAAGGTGTCCTCAATACAATTATTGTCACACTATTTAACAGAATAGTGAGGACTACTAATACTATTCTATGGTCCATCACTCCGTTCCCCGACTCGTCCCAGCTATATTCTCATTTCCTGAAGAGAACAGTGAAAGAAAGGATGAGCTCAACTAGCCCAGTAAGAAATATTATGACTAAGATAATGCAGAATAAATTAATCATTAGCCTTCAACAGTGTTAAACTGATAAAATACAATAAACATCAAGTTTAACTACAACGGAACCAACAATCCATTAAAAGAGTCAAGTAGAAAACAAAATCTACTATCTTTTATGATTTAAAAGGTTTTTCATCATCGTTATAGCTGAGACTCAGCTTAATAAATATTTCACATCATCGAATCACCCCCGCACTACGGCCAAGGATATTCTTTAGTATCACGACCACAATTATTCATGCACTACGGCCAAGAATATTTGTGTATTCATTAATGGTCATGATCATGCCAACAACTGTCCATCAATGCACTACGGGCCAATGAGGATTTTTAATTTTTACATCATTTATAATATTACGGTCATGATTACACCGAATAATCCCTGGTCATAATCATACCAAGTCCATTTATGCACTACAGGCCACAGATGACTTTCAACAAAATATAAACATGAGGATGATGACTATGATATAAAAATTCAATAAAACAAGTTCAAGAATTATTTTATCCAGGAATTATTAACGTCCAAATTTGTCAACACGATACTGTTTTGTGGTGTAAAATTCAAGAATGATCAGAAGAAGATTTCCATGAAAGGATACTGGATAAAGCGCAAATATCAAGGATATTCCACTAATTTCATGGAGTATAGAAGTCAAAGTTTTAACCAATTGAGTATAATAAAGAATGAGATAACAAAAGAAATCACCATGCATGCGATAGACCGCACAAACAGGTTATTCCAACAGAATAATAAATAACGGAACCAGGTCCGGCGTAAAACGCACAGACAGGATATTCCAACAGAATAATAAAGAATGGAACCAGGTCCGGTGTAAAACACACAGACAGGATATTTCAACAGAATAATAAAGAATGAAACCAGGTCCGGTGTAAAACACACAAACAGGATATTCCAACAGAATAATATAGAATGGACCAGGTCCGGTGTAAAACACACAGACAGGATATTCCAACAGAAATATAAAGACAGAATAGTAAATGGATGTCACCAAGTATAGGGTATTCCGCGTATACCGGTTATTCCAACAGAATAATAATGAATGGAATAACATAAGGATTTCACCAAGTATAGGGTATACCGCGTATACAGGTCATGTATAGGGTATGCCACTTTTACAGGTTATTCCAACAGAATAACAAAGAATGGAATAACATAAGTTCTCTTCAAGAAGAAAGAATAACACCCCTTACTTTATTTAGGAGATTGAATACTGCAGCAGTGTAATAACCGAATACTCTTCTTCTTTCTCTCTTATTCTCTCTATACTTTCTCTCTCTATAGCTTGAGTGAATTCGTGAAAAATAATGAAGCCCTAGGCCTCTATTTATAGAAGATTTATTACTATTTACGAAAGTATTTACTATTTACGAAGGTAATTACTATTTACGAAGATAATTACTATTGACGAAGGTAATTACTATTTACGAAGGTAATTACTATTTACGAAGGTAATTACTATTTACAAAGGTAATTACTATTTACGAAGGTAATTACTATTTACGAAAAAGACTCTTAGATGATGACATATGGCCCCCCATAAATAATTAAACTTACCACAAATGTCTAATAATAGACTCTTTATATACATCAAGGATTGAATAAAAATTACCAAAAATCATTTTATTTTTAATCAACACATATTTAATCTTTCAACAATTATTAATCATTTATAACTTGTCGTCTCAATTATTGTTTAAATAATATAACATATTATACAGATGATACTGTGACAATAATTGAATCAATAATATAAGAGATATGATGCAGCAATTACTGTAGCAATAATTGAGTATATCTGAGTGACTTCTCACGTAAGCATCAATAATCAATACCGTGTGCTACTATGCAACAACGCGTATTACTGTACTTTTACTACCGAGTAGTTCAACAGTTTTAACGGTAACACCTCCGCCGTTTATTTTATAGAAAGCTAATTTTGTCGTTTTCTAACTACGACAATACTTCCGTTGTGGGGTCCACCAATGATTGTGCCGTCGTACGAATATTCCCCGACAAAAAGAATATTCCCCGACCAAACGAATATTTTTAACAACTTGCGTACTTTGCAAAATTTATAAATATTACCCACAACTATAACATTATATCAAATTTATTCCATAATATTCAAAAATAATAATTATGAAAATTCATCTTTATTTATAAAAACTGGGGTCTTACATAATATATTATTATTATATTCAATTTTCTGCTTTGGTGTTCTAAGCAATTTTTTATAAATAAGGTGCTTATGTTAGAATTAAAAATCACACCAGAAACTAAAGATTTCTCTCTTTTTCTCTCTTTATATTATCGAGCGTATTCTTGTGAGTATTTTAGTACTTTGAGTATTGCTATACGATGCAAGTTCTTTCAACACTATATCCAGTATTCCAGTCAGAAGTACCATTCTTTCTGAGGTAATGATGCTATTTTATTCGAAAATGATATTATTTCTTCAATATCATTATGTCGAAATATTGGTTGGAAATTTTTATCAAATTTGGAATTTTTCATGTCGGGGTTACTATTCATGAGTTACTATTTACGAGAACTATTCACGAAGCATGATGATGTTTTTTTTGTGAAATTTCTATCTTTTGGTGTCGGAATTACTATTCACGAATACGACACTATTTACAGAAAAATTAAATTTTCTTTTATGTGTCCAAGATTGTCTGTTATGATTCTTATCTTTGATTGGATCTATGTTTTGGTCTTTATTTTTGAATTTTACTCCACTCTGGTTATTTATGAAGTATTTTCGAACTTGGGTTATTTAAAGTATGAATCCTTAATCCTTTATTGGGCTAGTTGAGCTCACCCTTTTCCTTGTTGTTTCATTTTTCTTCTCATGAAGCGAGAATGTAGCGAGTATTAGTCGAGGTGTGGAATGAAGGTTCTATAAGTTGTTCTAGTAGTCATCACTATTCTATAAAATAGTGTATTAATAATTGTAATGAGGACTTATTTGAGTGTGTATATTGTCTAGATGACAATATTTGTATTTAAACTCACAGTTTTTATATTGTATTAATAAAGTTGTAGTTATTTCTGTACCATGTATTTTGACGACTCAAAATAGGTGTTGTATATCTATTTTGGGGCGTCACATATTAAGCATTAATTATGATAATTATATGGTAGGTTAGGTTACCATGCAATTAGTTAGACCATAAGTGATACTCTAGTAGAAGGTCTATCTATTTTTTTTGTGAGAGGTTATAATTTTGAGCTTACCCTCAGTAAAATAATAAATAAATAAGAATTTAAATTAATTATAGGAATCCAAAGGGATTTTTAATTTATTTATTTTTTGTTGTAAGTATGCTAAATTGACAGTAGTCAGAGAATCAGTACTAATTTTTTTGTTTGTTATATTCTTGACAAAGATTATCTGCTGTTGTTCTACTTAATTCCAATCCTAATTATTATTTACATAAATTAAATTAATGAAATTTATTATTAGCTTCTACTACTAATTTAATGAAATTTACTGCTGGGTTTTAAGTTAAATTATTGTTAAGTTCTTTTGTTTGGGCTGCCAATAATTGATATTGTTGCCTTTGCAGGCCTTTAAACTTACGGTGTGTAACACTTCGAGCTTATATCGATTTCGGGGTGTTATAACAGACTAATCTAAAAGATTATAATTAAAGATAATATTATTAGTAACTTAATTTTTTATATATACATTTTTTTATATCTTTTAACGTGAGATGGATATGTTATAGTAACCGTGACCGCTAGAGCATCTTCAGCAGCTAGACTATCCGATAGACTATATTTGATCCATATGATTTCAGCAAATGTCTTTTAGTCTTTCATCTTTTCAGCAGATGGACTATCCCGTGGACTATAATATAAAAAAATTAAAATAATCTATGAATTTAAAAAAGCTTCAATCTCATTCTACTCTCCCATTTAAATATAATTAAAATTATAGTTCATAAACTATATTTAGTTTATTTGTTAAAATTAAAAAATAAATCTTAGACTAAATATGGTCTAGTACCGGAATTGCTCTTACCGCGAGGGAGCAGTAGTAGAACACCTAAGTTGAATTATACGAATCACGAGGGGAAATAATAAGACTGTAAAAACAAAACAGCACTAGAGAAAAGAATCCGATGATGGTAATGACTAATGATGTGTTTTTGGGATAGTGGGGTAAAAAACAAAAAGTACACCATTGGATTTCTCAATTTACTCACTTCCTCTTTCTCTCTCTCTCTAACTGAAAATATATATATAACCCTGCTTTATTTACCGAATTAAAGGAAAAGAATTAAGAGTTAATTGACTATAACGACGGTTTTTTCCGTTGCTATAGCATAAAAAATTAATTTTTTATACTATAGTAACGAAAAAAATCGCCGCTATACCCGGTTCGTCGCTCCTTTCAGTTTGCTAGAGAAGCAAACTGAGTATATATATGTATAATATAGCAATATATATATATATATAGGGAGAGAGAGGGGATCACCTTTGTCATTTTACTTCACCGCACGAGGGGATGGGAGTGTGAGTGATGCGAGGGGATTGAAGGATAATTTGTCCATAACTTCAAAATGGACATTTTTGTCTACCAAGTTTCTCGAGTTCTTATTTGGTGTTTAATTGAATAGTGTGAGACTAGTAGTAGTAGATACATATGATGCAAACAAATGTTTGGTTACTTAAGTTTTAATGTGATTTTAATGCGTTTCAAGAGTGTGCAAGTGTTTATATATATATATATATATATATTTAAGAATTTTATTTATTTAAAAATAATTTACTTTAAGCATAATTTATATAACTCACAAATGTTACGCTTAAAATTCAAATATAAAATAATTATACATTTGAAATTCTGAATATATTATATATTTAAAAAATATTGTTCTAATTATTAATTAGAATAATATTTTTTGACGGTCAAGACAATCACTTTAAAGATATCGTTTATGACGACTGAATTTTATTTGTAATCATAGAAAAAGATGGTTCGTGATGGATTTTTCAAGCCATCATAAGATAGTGATATATTTGAAAGTGGTTAGCATGAAATTTATTTTTGGGTAAGTTGGTCAATTGGTCAATAATATGCTGACACGCAGGCGAGATTTTATGTGTGTCATTATTCTATTGATCAATTGACCAACTTACCAAAAATTAAATTTCATGCTAATCGGATCCGATACGATGATTTATTTTACCATTATTGTATAGTTGTTGACAGCCATTACAATCACCGAATCTTATGTGAAAAATATTTTGTTTAGTAAGCTAACTTCATTGTTTAAAATTATAGTCATTATCAGAAATTTGGTGGTGTAGTGTTAAACCTTGTTAGATTACTATGAATTCTACGAGTATTATTTTCTCTTAATTACTAATTAAGTAGGAATTTACTGGTATCTTTTATTTTTTTATTTCTTCTGTCGGCAAAGGCGAGTTAATATTTGTTATCCTAGAAATTTAATTGAATTTTCATGCCAAAAATGGAAAAGGTAGAATGATATTTAGGGGGTGTTTGATAAAAACTGAATAATTCTGAATGAGCTGAATCTGAATCTGAATCTGAATCTGAATTAAAAAAGTTGTTTGATAATTGACATGTTTAAAAATATCTGAATAACATATTTATATTATTTTCCTCCTCTAAAAAATTCAAAAAATTATTGTAAATTTATTTAATATTACTTAATATAATAGTTACTATTGTAAAAAAAATAAAAATAAAAAGTTCATTCAGTCGCTCATTCAAACATTTAGCCAAAAAATTTGGATTAAACCATTCAGCTCAAAATCGTGTGAATCGCTGACCGATTTAGTCATTAAGACTATTTTTTTTCAAAACAAACGCTCTGCAATCAAACAGCCACCTATGGCTATAGGATGGTAGTAAAACTAATTTGTTAATAACAAAGAAATAATTGAAGAGAGATGTAGGTATTGCCATAAGATTGTCGCTACAATCATGGATGGATTGAGAAAGATGATGCAACCATGCCATTTGAAAATGTAGGCAGGCAGGCAGGCAGGCATTTATATATTTTGGGAGTTTATGTATGTAGGGATGTGGATATAAACTTTTAGTGGCATCACCGTCTGACTAATGGCTTAGCTTGAGTCCAGCGTGAATGTATGTGTTCCTATATCAATCAAGATTCACATGCAACTTATAAGTCATAAATAAATAAATGGGAATTGAATTCTTCTTCTTTCTTTTTTTCTTCCACATTTGAAATGATTGAACTTGTATATATGATTCTCGGATCCGGTTAACATCAAATTTATTTTTTGGAAAATTTGTCAATTGGCCAATAAAATACTGACACACATAAAGCTTCGTCCGTATGTCTGTACTCTATTGGTCAATTAACCAACTTACTCAAAAATAAACTTCATGATAACCACTTCCATGATTCTCCTTCCATCAATTACTAATGGTGAATTATATATATGGTAAAAATGGAGGTACACAGCCGTGTAACTTTTAAAGTTACACGGTCTACGATCGTAGAGTGATTTCACTCTACGATCGTAGAGTAGCCCCCAGATAGTAGAGTGAATTCACTCTACGATCGTAGAGTTGTTCATGATCGTAGAGTGAATTCACAAATCGTAGAGCGACTACTCTACGATCGTAGAGTTAACTCACTCTACGATAGTAGACCGTGTAACTTTAAAAGTTACACGGCTGTGTACCTCCATATTCCCTATATATATATATATATATATATATATATATCAAAATACAATTCATTTTGAATTTTTCGTTCACCCTAATAATTTATACATAGTTTTTTGCGTATAAAAGTAAATAAATAAATTAGTTATATTAAAATAAACTCACATTTAAGTGACTCAATGCTCGAACTAGACAAAACTGTTTAAATACTACTTCCATTCCATAATACTCCATGAATTAAACTGTTTAAATGTGAGTTATTTAATACTATCATTGAGTATTGAGTCACATTTAGACAGTTTAAACAGTTTAATACTAGCATTGAGCATTGAGTCACATTTAGTTTCATGCACATGAATTAAAAAATCATTTAATACTATCATTTAGGAATTAAAATTTGTATGAAGTTCCATCATTATTCCTTTATGGGAAGTTGAAAACTATTAATACAAGGTAAAAAAAATTCTCGGGATAATGAGAGAAATTAGGAGTAATTTAAGAAAATAAATAATTTATTCTCTTAAAAAGTTATAAACGACAAATAAAATAAAACAAATTAATTAATAAAAAAAATCAACTGGAGCTCAAGCTTGGTTAAAGCTTATTAATAAAGTCTTGTCCCATAGAAAGAAAGAAAGAAAAAAGGACACAAAATTTTATTAAAAAAAACTAACGACAAGCATACATGGAGGGTTTCTCAAAAGTGAAGTACAGCATTTATAAATAAATAAATAAAGAAAAAAGAAAAGAAAAAATCAATAACAAATTAATAGGTAGAGAGAGACCAGAAGATAAATTAATTAAAGAGGGCTGTCTGAACCGTAGAAATTGGGGGCACATACAATAGTGGTTTGTACACTGGTTAGTGCACACTAAATTAATTGGCCATGTGTGGTTCTAGCCAGCCTCACCAAAAATTAGTTGTTGGCTCATAGAGAATATTGTATTATGTTTGGATTAGAGTAATGAAAGTGTGAATTGAATGACTCATTTGTATATAATAATAAAAAAAATTGTGTTCGGTTCTTTGGAGAAAGGAGAACATATATAATAACTTATTCCAACTAAAATAGAATGAATCATTCTACTCTTCATTTCATTCCTTCAATCCAGACGTAGCATTAGATTGCGATTAACGTGAGTCTATACGATAAAATAAAATAATTTAGACCGAGACAATTTTTAATTTTTACCCATCACATGTATACTGAAAATTTTTGCAAGACTCAAAATATATATATATACAAACAAACAAGGTACTTTTAATTTATTGAGTAGGGTTGATCCAAATGGGATCCGGTTAGTATGAAGTTATTTTTTTGGTAAGTTGGTCAATTGACCAATAGAATACTGACGCACATAAAACCTCGTCTACGTGTCAGTATTCTATTGGTTGATTGATCAAATTACCCAAAAATAAATTTCATACTAACTCCTTCGATCCAAAATACAACTTATGCGTGTTGTTCGTCAACACATGAAATGCAGTTAAGAAAATGAGCTTATTAATAAGTAGGTCTTTGATTTGTTGGACAAAGTAAGAGTCAGAATAGTTGGTGATGAAAGAGGAGACATGTTAGTAAAATTAAATGATGATTTGTAAATTAAGGTAAGTTATATTCAAAAGTCTCCATACCATATTGTTTTGAGGCTTGACTTTATATTGCAACACATTGAACAAGTCAGTGGAACTTTGGCACCTCATATATAAATCCTATGCCCCCCAAAATACCAATTGAAGAAAAGGTGGTGGAAAGTTGGGATGTAAAGCTACCACTTAATGTCTACTTTACATTATATATATATATATATATATATATATATTAGCAACAGTCTTGTGCCTCCGATACTATGGACGGTGAGATTTATTTCAAATTTTGGACGGCTCAGATGATTTATTTTGATGAGCGGAAAATTCAAAATTATTTGTATTTTGTTAGATATATATATATATATATATACACAGCTGTGCAGACTCTCAAATGTACAAAATTTACGATTGTAGAGTTAAGTTACTCTACATTTCTACAGTATTAGAGTAAGTGATTACTCTACGATCATAGAATAACTTAACTCTATGATCGTAGATGGTGTATATTTATACAGCTGCGTAACTCCATTTTTTCCTATATGGCTAGGGAAAAACTTTTCTTCCCTTTTTCTCCATGATTATGGTATTTAACTCCATATTTATATAGCTAGCCATGATTCATTTGCACCAACTTGTGTTTTGATTTGCCCACTAATTTATGGATCAGGGCCCCGCCCTATTTGATCAAAAGTTCCGCAATTTGCGTGTAAAGATTTATTCCTCTAATGTTGATTGCATACTCAGTTGTATTAATAATAATTAATTAGTCTTATTTTAACTTTTGGCTCTTTTTCTTTAATTTTCTAAACATATTTAATTTTGTCAAACATATATTTAAACATGGTGGGATAATCATAAAGCTCCGTCCATTATTGTTAAATATATTCTACATATTTATTATTAGATTTGATAATTTTTCTATTAATTAATTATGTATTATTCACTAACTAAATTGTGTAGTGCCCAAGTAAAGTTTCGCCCATATATATAGAAATTATTATGGCTTGTAATCAGCTCGTAGTATCATTTACTTTATTTTTCTCTTCATCTTCTACAAATTACAATGAATTATATAGTATTAAAGTCTACTGATACTGATACGTTTGGATTAAAGTAATGAAGGTGAGAATGAAATGACTCATTCTTAGGAAATAAAAAAATTATGTTTAATTTACAAATTTATTTTGGGAGTGTATTCAATCACACAAGACGATAACGTTTTTATAAGATAAGATAGTTCACATCCGTTTTTGCCTATAAAATGAATAAAGAAATAAAAAGAAGAACACATTATTTTTCCATGCAATATTATTGCTTTAAGATTGGTGAGAGAAGCTTATCCATAGAACATGATTGGTGGAATTATTTCAAAGATTAGGGTTTCACAAAGTGTCTTTTTGAATTTATCATATTGGTCTACAGAAAGCATGTGATTCTCTAATGTTTTATTGGTGCCTATTATTATGGGAATTAATATTTTTATATAAAAAATTAATATTTTTATATAATCTTCTTCCTATGAATTGTGAATCGGTCTTACTTTCATATAAATGAGACTCGTATAAAAATATTATTTTAATATATAAAATATCAGTTTTCATTATTATTAGTCACAGGGAAATAATTGACTACACATGTTGCACATCAATTTTTCACTTTTTTGACTTATATCATATCATTTGGATACTTTACTTCTAGTAAATAAATCATAAATAAATAAAAATGGGTCAATGAATGTGAGCAAATTAAGAAGTTTATATTTATAATTTTGTTTTTAATCTTCCCCAGATTTTAGGAGTTTAAGTTCCATCAAAGAAAAAAGTGAAATCTTATATATATAATTTTTTTAATTTTTAATTTTTAAATTTTAAATGCATCTGAATGTGTCTGAACGATTTATTCAGAAAATTGTGGCTAAATCAATAATAAGTAGTGCTGAATAATATTTTTATAGACAATTATAAATTACATTTAATACCCATCTTTTTTTTTAATATTGTAATCAAATTTTGTTATGTACAAATTATTTTTTAATTTTTTCTTCAACAAATTGGCCAATAACCAATTTAATTAATGTTGTTGTAGTCTTTTATTTTAGTTTTATGGACCGATAGAATATTATTAAAAAAAATATTGTGTTTATTCCTAAAATTATATAACTAATAGTATATACCCTATCAAATAATTGTTCACAAGTTTATATTTAATTTTTCTTAGATAACATTGTTTATTTATAATTACATAATAAATTTGTTCAATAGTCCAAAAAGTTAAAATAAGGAAATGCATGTATTAAGATATTTTAGACAGATAATTATCAAATACGTCATTTCATTCTATATTCAGAACTTCTACTTCATTCAGCCGATTCAGATATTTAGAAATCTTCTTCATGATTCTATTTATACTTTTTCAAGTAGTATATATATAAATTGATATTTTTACGTGAAAAGTATCGCTATCTCTATAGGATCTATAACGACAATTTTTCTGAGAAACTATCGAAAAGTCATGTGAAAATATCAATTTTATATATTTATTGATTTTTTTTATTAGTTTCGAACTAGGGCAATAATTTAGCTAATCCTTAATATCAAAGTAATATTAAAAATGCTGACATGACATTAAAAATAAATAATAATGAGATGGATTAACTCAGGAAACTAACTGATATCACATGCATGTTATATTTTTACACTAGTCTCTTTCACATGAAGAGGTAAAATCCATTCACAATTCATGTATAAAAATATCAAATTTTTATGTGTGAAATATCAAGGGCATACTGGTCTTTTCATCTTCTCCCAACGGCTATATCGAAAGATTAGAATGTAAACACACATATTAAAAAAAATTTAACACTAAGAATATTGTCTATTAAACAATTTCTTCCATTGAATCACACTAAGAAAACAAGACTAGTGTAGTTAAAAAGCACTTAACAATGATAATGCCTTTTTTATCCGAATAATAAGAGGGGTGTTATTCAAGAATATGATTCTGTTGGCACTTCCACCAAGTATTAGTTCATAAAATGCATTTCAAGAATATGATTCTATTGGCACTTGCAACAAATATCAGCATATATTATGTTCCTACTTATCTCAACCAGACATGAAGCCTTATACTAACAACTAATGTGTAAAAAAGCCAGAAGTTACATTCTCAAGTGGCTATGTGCATGTTTCATTACACATCACTTTTAGTGCATTTTAGAGCATTTGTAAGTTCAAACGTACTTAAAAATCTTATTCATCTCTAGAAGCAACTTATTTCTAACGCTGCTTACTTAACTCCCAAACGAATCATTTGAAGCTCAAACGCACACACCGAAAATAGTGCAGTGCATTTGGAGGTCCAACCAAACACGACCGCCGCAAACGCTCTAAATGATATGCAACTAAACAAACCCTTTATATAGGACTAATAATATACAGATACATATGTGCATGTACAAATGCATAAATGTTGAATCTCTCATCCTTTAGTATGAAGTTTATTTTGAGGTAAGTTGGTCAATTGACCAATAGAATACTGACATGCAGACGAGGTTGTATGTGTGTCAGGATTCTATTGGTCAATTGACCAACTTACCAAAAAAATAACTTCATGCTAACCGGATCCTTCTTCAAGGTAGAAAATTAGCTTTGCCTGTAACTGGCATCTGCATTTCCTGAATGTGTTTCTCTTGTGCCATATAATTTAACAACACAATCCCTAGAATATGTGTGAATCTCTAAAACTAGAATTATCAATATCATGAGGTCCGAGGAAGTATTTGATAACTTCTAAAAATCCTTATTAGTTATTCTCATATAGAAGATTTTGAAAGAATAGAAATAATAGAAGCCAAGGGACCATTCTTAATCATACATGGGTAAGGTACTTCTAATACTAGAAATTATGCGCCATATAAATATTAATAACCAACTCGGTTCTTGAAAAATATAAGGATAAACTGGTGGATCATGTGAGAAACCTTAATCAGGCTCAACTCAATCCTTGAGCATGCTGACAACTGACCAGCACTCCTACTAAACTTATGCAAGTATAATTCTTATTATGAAAAATTATAGCAAATATGTAAGGAGAAGGACAGATCTTAAAGACTCGTAGACAAATTTTATCATGTTCAATAAGCTAGAAGAATATTACTAAAGTAACTAAAGCCTATTTTCATAGTAAACAAGAACGTAGTGCAAGAACTGGGATTGGTGTATCAGAAGCATAGCACAAAAAGTTATGAAATGAACGATACAACAGAACATCTGCTCCATCAAAGAAAGAGCTTGAATAAGTTGAGTAGATGCAAACAAAAGGCTTGAACAATGGTGAAGAGTTCACATCAGATCCTAATGGAGTCAAGGAGGAAAATATCAAAGAAATAAATAATTTGACAATATTCATGAACATGATTTAGCTTTTAGCATTTCAATGACCTGCCTTTCTGTTTGCCAGAATTTTGACTACCTTCCTTAAAGCAGATGAATTTCAAGAAAAACTCTTATAGTTTCCCAGAATAGTAGTAGTAAGCATCCATCTCCTTGCTTTACCTTTCCTAATGAATCTTAATATCTCTTGTAAAATGACTAGTATCTAAGGATTTTTTCAGCTTCCCTCCAATTTCCTTGAGAAGCTACAAACCTCACCTAGTGACTAAAGGAGTTAAATGAACATTCAAAATTGCAAACATATTGACAATCTATAGGAAAAGTGAAGATGATGACGTATCCCCACACCAGAAAGAGTTAACGTCCATAAGATTCAGTATAGACACTCTATTAGAGCTTATTATCATGTGAGCCTGAAAGCATACTATCTCATCTGACAAGTAAAGCAAAATCTGCAAAAACTTGGATTTTCTGAATAAGGTCAAACACAGGGTACTTTCCTCCATGGACTATATATCTCATACAGCATCATGTAACCATACTTCAGATCCATGTGATGAGCCTTTTCACTACATTACATTGTACTAGTTGAGATTAGATCAATTAGACCTGTATTAAACCAATGGAAGTAGAATCCATAGATTTTTTACCAGGAGTTTATATATGTTAATGGCCATAATGGAATCCATTGATTCATGAGTGCAGCAATCTTGAACCTTGCATAATAGGCCTCTCTCTCTCTAACTTGATCTGTCCTCCAACATAACATCAATTTCATCAATCAAAACTAAATTGGACAAGTGGCTAGGATTCCTAAACAAAAAATTATGGCAATCAGTTTGGAAGCATAAGGAGTAAAGTGCCCGACCCAAAATATTCAAGTTAGATGCTCCTCCCGCCTCTAGGTTTCTAGCAGAATATTGTAAGAACTCCAAAATGTGAAAGGCTTGAACCATTTGGTGCTTTATATATGCATGCCGAAACAGGGATTGTTTAGAAGGCAACCTAAAGGGGTAAAAATATTCCATAAGGAATAGGAACATCTATAATCAACTAGAAAACTCTTTTGGAATCTTTCAAAAAGAAAAAATTGCAGACACATACAACAAGTGTAGCATAATTGAGAACTTGCTCAGTCTGCAGCATCATGCCATCATATATCAAAAATCATCAAGGAACCCAATACCGAAACAGATACAATAAAACCGAAATTCATATGTACATTAAATCAACCATCTTTTGCAGTAAATGAAACCTAAATTACATTAGTAAAACCAAAAAAAAACTAAATTCAGCAAACATCAGAAAAGTTTAAACAAAAAAAAATAGAGTCGAGTATCAACTACCAACCCACATTCATCATCTCTACAATCAAACCCATAATTCAAACATATCTTCTACATGATCACACAAAATTTAACGGCCTATACAACTATAAAGAAAAAAGTAGTAAACTCCTCAACCTCAAGCCCATATCATAAATTTTAAAAATTGACCAAAAAGGGACGAAAAACAGAAATATAACAAGATAAAACAAGAGTGTGAAAGTGAAGAAAAAACCATTACTATCTGTACACGATGACAGAAGAATCCTCCATCCAGTGATGTATAAAAAAATTATCAATCGGAATGGGAATCATGGTAATAGTACCGGTCCTGGTAATCAAAGTCGGAATCGGAATCGGAATCGGAATTCGAATCAGAAGATTGGGAATGATTGTAAGAGTAATATAAGTAGTAAGAATCTGGAGGTGGAGGGACACAAAGGAAAGTCCAGATACAGAGAGCCAAACGCCCCAATTGCTGAAGAGGGAAACAGAGAACCAGATCTAGTAATTGGTCGCTGCTAATTATTTCGGGTAAGCAGGCCATGTGTTGCCATACATCTGCTGATGCTTTCGCCATTGATACCACTAACATACTGTTGAATACCATATCTCCTTTTCTGGGTTTTTTTCTCTCTCTCACTCTCTACATATATAATCTGGCTGGGTTTTGTTTGATTGATGAGGTTTCTGTTTTGCTTTCTTTTTTACTCCATAATCAAGCAAACAGTATTTTATACTACTTCTTTTTGTGTGCTTGAAACCGTTGGCCCATGGATTGGGTTGCCCGGCCAGTTCACTTATCGAGAAAATGTGTAAGAATTTTGCACGTAGATTAAGAAAATGTCGTCTATCTTGTTTGCAATAATAGTATAAAATAATACAACTGTCATCGTAATTTTATTATTATATCATACTAGGAAGTTAGTAGTATATCATAAGTTGGGTCCCCGTTCCCTATTTATTTGTCTTAATATTTCAAAGGTTGGTTCAAAACCCGACGTATGAACTCTACTCGACAACTGACGTAAATTGACAAAATATGTCTTAATATTTTTTGGTAAATGGAAGGAGAATAATTTATGAGTGACACTTCACATTCTTGCTTTTTTGCCTAATTTGTTATTCTTTCTATATATATAAAGTGAGTGGAATTGGATTACCACCTTATTTTTCTCTCCACCTCTCTCAAATGAAAGGTTTTGGATTCTCAACGCATAAACATCACTTAATTCCCTCCCTATATATATATATATATATATACTTCCCACCGGGAATTACTAAAATTTACAGGCAGGCAGGCCGGCCGGCCCTAAAGAAGAAGTTGGGTTAATTTCGCAAATTAATTAATATTACGTACGTATAATGCATGCATGCATGCATGCATGTAATAATTAAATTAACAGATTCATTTTTCAGTTCAATCATGGCTTATAATTTTTACAATACTTATTATTCTAAAAAATTACTATTAGTTTGGAGGTTGAGGGTTAGGTTGATGATGACGATGATGATGTGTGTAACGGTGTTAATAACGGGTTCTGACTGGTACGTGTTATGCATGCAAAGTTGTCTCTCTATTTGTCTCGGAATAGACGGTGCTACCAACAATGCTTGCGATAACGGATGTGCTCTTGGATGCCATCAAATTCAAGGTAGAGGAAACTTTTCAAAACGTAAGCAAACTGGTTAATTCATTAACTTTTTATGTAAAAATTAATATCAGTTCCCTTTTTAAATTAGTGATATTTTTTTTAATGTATTATTAAATAGAAATATAGTCATGTATAACTCTCTGTCCGTTTAAAATATATGTAATGGAATGGAATGGATGTTAGGGTATTATTTCATTTTGTATAGTATCAAATTAATTTCAAATGTATCTTTAATTTTTGAACCAACCAAAAAAATATATTTGAAATTTTAGAAAAGGAAAAATGTATATACTACTATGTAGTACACAGTTGCCTATGACGACGGTTTTCTTGAGCTATGGCGACGATTCAACTGTCGCCACAGATATTCTGGTCTATGACGACAGTTGAACCGTCACTATAGCCCAAAAAACTGTAGTCATAACACGACTGTGTACTGCACAGTTGTGTATATACATATAACTATTTTAGAAAATATGGAATAGTTAGTTAATTAATGTCATCTTTGTTTGCAAAAAAAGTATACTTGAGATTTGATTATTTGTTTTAATTTAACACTACTTTAAACAATTTAATTCTATTTAATATGAAAGTATTAGTCTCATTAAGTCATTTTATAGCTTAAAATAAATTTAAAATAATATTAAATTAAAACAAATAATTCAATTCAAAATATACGTTTTTACAAAGAAACATGCCAAGCTAGGCTAGCTGCATATGAGAGCAGATCTTATGTTCCCATTTTTTATGTCCGCTTGTGTCCTCCTACTCAAATTTTGACATCTGGTCTCTTATTTAATTTTAGAGTTAATTGGTGTTAAATAAGAGATTATGTGTTAAAATTTAAGTGGGAGGACACAAGGAAGATAGAAAAAATTGGGACAGAGGATCTGCTATCGCCGCGTATAACTTTGTATTAGAACAATGATTGATTAATAATGATTTGTTTAAATTTATGCCAATTTCAGTTAAATTCTACGAGTAAAGACAAATAATCATACATTTCAAAAATCATAGAATTATTTTTAAAATGAAGGATTTTAACTTTTTTTAATAAATATATCCCTAGTACTTTTATAATTAATACATTAGTGATGCATTATAATATTCAATATACATAAAATTAATTTAATTAACGGCATGCTATGAATTTCATGTCAGTTTATAACTCAAAATTAGAAATGTATTTTTAACTTTGTAACAAAATAAAAAAAAATAGATATTTACTTTGAAAAAAAAGAGAGTAATAAGTGGCCACTCATGAATAATTTTTTTTTATTATTATTATGCCCACACATCTTTGAATTATTATTTTTTTTTTATAAAAAAAAACTTTGACTTGGTCTAAATTACCAATTAGCAACAATCGTTTAACATTCATTTCACCTGACAACTACATGAGATTTCATAATGTACTAATAAGATCGTTTAACATTCTAAATTACCAATTAGCAACAATCGTTTAACATTCTAAATTACCAATTAGCAACAATCGTTTAAATTACTAATAAGATTTCATAATGTAATCGCGTCATCGCATGGGAGATTTTTTTTATATATAATCTGTCTAATCAACTGAAATATATTGAAACTATAAACTGTTATAATCAATAAAAAAAATTACAATACAAAAAATTAAAATAGTATTCATTTCAATCATAATACAATAAAACATCTATTTAGGAATAGACTTGGGACCAAACTATTTGTATTCTAATTGAGAGGTTATTACTAAAAAGAGGTATTGGTACAAAATATTTTTCGAACATCCAAAAATATTTAATTTAACAAAAATATCAATAATAACTCCCTAATGTAGTCTCTTATAGGAAAATGTGATCTTTTATTGAAAATGTAGTCTTTTATAGGAAAATATAGTTCTTTATAGGAAATATAGTCTTTCATAGGAAAATGTAGTTCTTTATAAGAAATGTAGTTTTTTATAGAAAATGTAGTCTTTTAAAATTAATATTGTCTGTCAGGATCAAGAGCATTCTCCTTAAATAACATTCTGCCTTAAATAGCATTTTTTTATTAAAACTACGTCGTTTTGGAGGGACGCGGTGGTATTTTTGTAAATATGCGGTGGCATTGTATTTACAAAAATGTCACCGCGTCCTTCCAAAACGACGTAGTTTTAATAAAAGAATGTTATTTAAGGCGAAATACTATTTAAGAAGAATGCTCTTGATCCTTACCGTGTGTATATATATATATATATATATATATATATATATATATATATATATGAAATTATTACTATATAGATGTATAATTTCTTAATACGGGACTTAAAAATATATAATATATTACAATTTAGAAGTTATTCCTATTTATAAATGGCCCAAATTGGGACCAAATTTTTTTATAATATTGTAGAGGTTATTCTTATATAGAGTATTACTAAATAGAGGTTTTGTGACGCCCCCAAAATTACGTATACATCACCCATCTTGAGTCACCAGATACATGGTACAGAATTCAAATACAACTTATTAATATAACTGTCGTGTACAATACGACAAAATATAAACTGTGAGTTTGAATATAAATATTGTCTACTGGAGATTATACAAACTTAAAAGGAGTCTTCATTACAATTATTACCACACTATTTTACAGAATATTGAGGACTACTAATGCACCATCTAAGACCATCACTCCGTTCTCCGACTCGTTCAAGCTATATTCTCATTTCCTGAAGAGAACAGTGAAAGAAATGGTGAACTCAACTAGCCCAGTAAGAAATATTATGACTAAGATAATGCAGAATAAATTATCATTAGCCTTAAACAGTGTTAAACTGATACAATATAACAAACATTAAGTTTAACTGCAGCGGAACAAGCAATCCATTAAAAGAGTCAAGTAGAGAATAAAATCTACTATCTTTTATGATTTAAAAGATTTTTCATCACTTTTATCGCTGGGACTCAGCTTAATAAATAATCCACATCATCGAATCACTCCTGCACTACGACCAAGGATATTCTTTAGTATCACAACCACAATTATCCATGCACTACGGACCAATAATATTTGTGTATTTATTAATGGTCATGATCATGCCAACAACTGTCCATCAATGCATTACGGGCCAATGATGACTTTTACCACATCATTTGTAACATTACAGTCATGATTACACCGAATAATTCTTGATCGTAATCATACCAAGTCCATCTATGAACTACAGGCCACATATGACTTTCAACAAAATATAAACATGAGGATGATGACAATGATATAAGAATTCAATAAAACAAGTTCAAGAATTAATTTATCCAAGAACTAATAATGTCCAAATTATCAACATGATACTGCTTTGTAGAGTAAAATTCAAGAATGCTCAGAAGAATATTTTCATGAAAAGATACTGGATGAAGCGCAAATATCAAGGATATTCCACAAATTTCATGGAGTATAGAAGTCAAAACTTTAACCAACTGAGTATAATAAATAATAGAATAACAAAAGATGTGACACCCCCAAAACAGGTATACAACACCCATTCTGAGTCGTCAAATACATGGTACAGAAACAACTACAACTTTATTAATACAACATAAAAATTGTGAGTTTAAATACAAATATTGTCATCTAGACAATATCCACACTCAAATAAGTCCTCATTTCAATTATTGATACATTATTTTACAAAAATAGAAAAATTATCGTTAATTTTCAACAGGAAAAAATCTAATAGAATACAATAGACAACAAGTTTTAAATTAATATTCGCAACGGAAATAATAATTCATTAGAAGAGTTAAGTAGAGAATGCAAACTACTATCTTCTATATATGAATTTAAAAGTTTATCATCTATCTTTTATCCCTGTAACATCAATCAATATATATCTGGAATCAAATATTCATCTTTGCACTACAGGCCAAAGATATTCATCAGTTGATCATGTTCATCTAAACTTTAAATTTTTCGATTAAAGTCAGTTCTATGCTTATATTTGACATCATCGCACTCGTTCCTGCATATGATCTTTTACTCAACGCGTCAGCTACCACGTTTGCTTTTCCAAGATGGTATTGAATAGTGTGGTCGTAATCCTTCAACAGCTCGAGCCAACGTCGTTGCCGCATGTTGAGTTCTTTTTGAGTGAAGAAATATATGAGGCTTTTATGGTCTGAATATATCTCCACTTTCTCCCCATATAGATAGTGCCTCCAGATCTTTAGCGCGAAAACGACTGCTGCCAACTCTAGATCATGAGTAGGATAATTCCTCTTATATTCTTTAAGTTGTCGCGAGGCATAGGCTATGACTTTTCCACGTTGCATGAGAACACATCCTAACCCTTTGCCTGAAGCATCACTGTAGATAACAAATCCATCCGAACCAGATGGTATTGTCAAAACAGGTGCCGAAATGAGTCTCCTCTTGAGATTTTGAAAACTCTTCTCTCATTCCTCGCTCCATACGAATTTTGTATCTTTACGAGTTAGCTGAGTTAACGGAGTAGCGATTCTAGAAAATCCTTCCACAAATCTCCGATAATAACCAGTTAAGCCCAAAAAGCTACGTACTTCGGTCACCGTCTTTGGTTGCTCCCAACTTTGTATTGCTTCAATCTTCGCCGGGTCAACAAACACTACATGTTTTGACACCATGTGCCCAAAGAATGCTACTTCCTCAAGCCAGAACTCGCATTTCTTCAGCTAGGCATATAGCTTGTTATCACGAAGCCTTTGCTGTACCAGCTTCAAATGGCGCTCATGATCTTCATGGCTTTTGGAATATATGAGGATGTCATCAATAAAGAATCTTCACCGCATGCATGGTGATTTCTTTTGTAAGACCCCAAATTATTAATAAATGAAATTTAATTTCTTTTATTTATCATTTTGAAATAGTAAGTATTGATTTGAATAATGTGGCTAGTTATGGGTAAAATGCGCAAATATTTTAAATAAGCAGGTGGTTATAAAATATTCATTGTTGTCGAGGAATATTCGTTTGATCGTGGAATATTTTTGTTGTCGGGGAATATTCGTACGACGGCGCAGCCTTTTGTGGGTCCCATAACGAAAAGTTGTTGGATGAAAAAAACGACAAGTATAAGTTGTTTATAAATAACGGCGTAGTTGTTACCGTTAACACTGTTGGAATACTCGGTGGTTAAAACACAGTAATACGCGTTGTTGAACAGTAGCACAAGATATTGCACCAATTATTGATTCTTACATAAGAAGGCAATACGCGTTGTTGAACAGTAGCACACGATATTGCACCAATTATTGATTCTTACATAAGAAGGCACTACTCAGTAATTGTTACAGTAGTTACTGTTCAGTATTTTATTTTATTGATTCAATAATTGTTGCGTTGATATTTTATATTACCGTTATTTTAATAATTGTCACAACACAGTATTTTCCATTATCGAAGCAATAATTCATATTATCTGAATAATATTATTAAAAAATATTATTGGCAATGTCTAGAAAATTCTGTTTAAGAAGAGGTTTGTTCACCTAATTGCGCGTCAGTAAGGAAAAATTCTTATTGGAAAGCCCCCTCTTTCCTGGGAACGGCCTGGTTGCGAGTACTGTGATTCTGTAATATTATTTGTGAATAATTAATTATTAATTTATATGATGAGGAAAATATTGATTTTATGTGGTTATAGATGGAGAAAATTTTTAAAGTGACAATTGTTAAAAATTGATATTTTATCTTTTCTGATAAAATAATATTTTATTATATTATTATAATATAATAATGATGATATTTTTACAATGAATGTGTGATATATGAGTATATGAGGAGGAAGAGTATTTTTATTGCAAAAGTTGTTTAAAACATGTTAAACATGTTGGTGGACCAATTTCTTGACTGAAATTTGATTATAGTCTGTAAAATCGCTCGTTTATGAATTTCGGTCAATTTCTGTTTGAAATTTGGAAAAACTTTCTTCTGCAAAGTTGTAGAGAATTGAATTTCCTATAAACATTCTCGAGATTCGAATTTTCTGATAAAAGGCTATTTATTATGAATTATTGAAGTTCCAAAATAATTGATTTTTGAAAGTTTTAATTACTTTTAATAACAAAAATGTTTTTTTTTTGTTTTTGTCATTAGTGGTGGCTGATTTCAGATGGTCAAGAGGTGCGTAGGAAATTTTGATATATATATTAATATTATATTAAATTTTTCTGCTTTGGTGTTCTATGCATTTTCCTATAAATAGGGTACTTAGGTTAGAATTGAAAAATCACACCAGAAACTACAGATTTCTCTATCTTTCTCTCTCGATATATTGAGCGTATTCTTGTGAGTATTTTAATACTTTGAGTGTTACAATACGGTGTAAGCTAAAGTCATAGCTTATATCCGGTGTTTCAACTAGAAGTATTGTCTTTACGAGGTAATAGGTGTTATTTTATTCAAAAATGATATTATTTCTTCAATATCATTATGCTGAAATATTGATTGGAATTTTTATCAAATTTGGAACTTTTTATGTCGAAGTTACTATTTATGAGTTACTATTCACGAGTACTATTCACGAAACATGATGATGTTTTTTATGAATTTTCTATCTTTTAGTGTCAGAGTTACTATTCACGTATACGGCACTTTTCACGTATACGACACTATTCACGAATACGACACTATTCACAGAATAATTAAATTTTTTATTTTTCGTCCAAAATATCTATTATGGATACTAGCTTTGATTGTATCCATGTTTTGATTTTTCTAAAATTTTACTCCACTATGATTATTTATGAGGTATTTTTGGACATGAAATAGCTGAAATACGAATCCTTAATATTTTTTCTTTAATTTCACTGGATTCGTTTCATTTAAAATATTTTTCATCATCCTCCGTCCTAAATGATGATATAATTGAATATCTTTGGCCTGTAGTACAAAGATTAATGATTTCTGATGAATATCTTTGGCCTGTAGTGCAAAGATGAATATTTGATTCCAGATATATATTGATTGACGTTACAGGGATAAAAGATAGACGATTAACTTTTAAATTCATATATAGAATATAGTAGTTTGCATTTTCTACTTAACTCTTCTAATGAATTATTATTTCCGCTGCGAATATTGATTTAAAACTTGTTGTGTGACGCCCCCAAAATAGGTATACAACACCCATTATGAGTTACCAAATACATAGTACAGAAAGCAAACTACAACTTCAATAATACCATTGTCGTGAAAAATACGACAACACATACCGTGAGTTTAAATACAAATATTGTCTTCTAGACAATATCCACACTCAAATAAGTCCTCGTTACAATTATTCAAATATTATTTTACAGAAATAGTGAGGAGTGCTAAAACATCTTTCTAGAACCATCACTCCGTACCCCGACTAGTTCATGCTATGTTCTCACCTCCTGTAAAAATGGAATAAAAAGAAAAATAGTGAGCTCAACTAGCCCAGTAAAGAATATTATGACTAAGATAATATACAACAAATTATAGTTTGTCTTCAACAGGGAAAATCTGATAAAATATAATAGCCAACAAGTTTTAGATCAACAACTGCAGCGGAAACAACAATCCATTAGAAAAGTCAAGTAGAGAATGAGTTCTACGATCTTCTAAGATTTAAAAGTCCATCATCAATATTTTATCCCTGTAATAACAATCAATATACATCTTAAATCAAATATTCATCTTTGCACTACAGGCCAAAGATATTCATTTGTATCACCAGTTGGTCATGTCATCTCTGAAAGTAGTATGCACACAAGCCAATCATGTTTGATGATAAAGCATATACTTTGTAACAATCTTATTCATTTATTAATAAAATATATTAATTTATTAAAGGCTTTTAATTATCTATATGATGTTGTTTTATAATATGTGATAAACTCATAGTTTTAAGCAATGCTTTTAGAATAATGATGATGATCATTCTAATGAGATCTAAATTCTTTGAAAGCTTAAAACTAAAATAGTTCCCAATCGTTGGATTACTAAATTGGGGATTAGTGAATCCGGATAGATTGGTACATACGTTGCTTGCTCATTGGATGAGGATGATTGATCTCATGATCATTTGTATGGAGACACTAAAGCAAGTATGTAGGTGCTTATTAGAGAATAAGTTCACTGAACGTGGCTCGTTAAGGAATACCTAATGGAGTTTTACTTGCATGTCAATAGGAATTCCTGTAGTGATAGTAGTACAAGTGATCCTTGGACTTGAGATCATCATAGTATCTTGTGTATGATGAGTTATACTTTGACTTATTCCTTAAGACCCTTAGGGTATATCAAAGGGTATGCTTAGGTATAATAAGTTGTACATGGAGATAATGTATGATCAATAAAGAATCTACCACTTCTAGTAAAAGAAGAGAAATGTCCTATGTGATTCGATAAATGACAACTCAGTAGTCCTTGGCCAAGGCAGAATGAAATTAGCAAGGAGTTTCTAATTTGCATTATTTGGAGTTGTGCATTTAAGAGTCGAAATACATACAATTAAATAAAATAAGACTTGACAGTAATTCCATGTCTTATATTTAATTGGGACATTGTATGGTGGAAGGATTGAATTGTACGGTAACTATTTACTCAAAGGTTCTTTTATGATTAATGTTGAAATCTATATTATCTGGAAAGTCGTTGATCGCTAGGGAGTCTTATCCCTATTGTAGAATAAATATTATTTATTTAAATAAATTATTAGTTTAATTTATTTATTTAAATAAGATTAGAATTGTTCTAATTGATTTATTCACAACCGGTTTAATATGGAGAACCTAAAGGGTCACACCATAAAAGGAAGAATAATTATTTAAGAAGTTAATGGCATAATCGTAATAATAAGTTAAGTATATTTAATTTAATCTATGGTGATAGAATAAATTAAATAGCTTAATATTTATTATTTAATATTTTGGAAATATTAAATATAAATTAATAAGAGGAGTCTTATTATTATTATTACTATTATTATTATTTAATTCCTAAAGGAGTTTGGGAATTAATTAATAAAAGTACTCTCAAACATCCTAATAGGATTAGGAGGCAAATTAATTAAAAGAGTTTAATTAATTATCCCTAATAAGATTAGAGAGCTTAGTTAATTAAAAGGTTAATTAACTAAGCTCTCTAATTAACTAAGCTCTCTAATTAGTTCCTTGGTGGATCACCTCTAGAGGCCAAACACATGGGTGGGTAACGTTGATCAAAGGAAGGAACCAAACCCGGTGGATTCAAGTTGAACGCGAAAAGGATTGGAGGTGAACTTGTACCTGAGGAAGCTCGGATCTTCAAGGGTATAGTTCTTATTCTTTCTTTTTTCGTTTAATTAATAATTGCGCATAAAGGGTGATCCGGGTTTATGGTTTGTAAAATTTTAAAACTCTGATTTTCCACGCTTCCGTATATTTTTGCAATTTGATTGTGTTCATGAATATTACAAACCTAACAGTGGCATCAGAGCCAAACCTTTATACGAATTATTAATTGTTTTGATTTGATATATATATTGATATATGTTTAGAACAATTTAATTGGGCATAATTTTGTTGTATAAAATTTAAAAAAAAACCGAAAATCATATTCACGAAAATATGATTTCGCTGAAATTTTTTTTTCTTCTGTTAGTGGTCCGTGATTCACCTAATAGTCCTGTTATCATGTATATACGTGTTATAAATAGTTATAATATGGATGTCCATTCATTTTCTATAACCTACATAACCTACATGAGCTATTCATTCCCTAATTAAGTTTATATTTATTTCATCTTCTTGGTTCATGTATTTGTGTAGCCTATAAATAGAGGCTCACTATCCATGTATTGTGTACTTGAAGAATAATAGAAAAACTCCCTTCTTATATAATCTTCTTATGCTCTCTCTAAATTTATAATACGTTATCAGCACGAATTGCTCCTTATTTTTAAGATAATCATATTTTGTTTGTAGCAGAAGAAGGTATAACTTTGTCCCTTTTAGCATGCTTAGAATCCATTTTGTTCTTACCGGTCCAATTTTTCTGTTCAATTTACCTATCCGTGTATAATCTTTATGGAGTCTAAGCAAAAGACTAGTTTTCCTTTCAATTAACTTCTTTTTGGAACCAAATAGCATAAAGCTACTTTCTAGAAACTAATTGACACTATAACCAACATTATTTACTGTTATATCCCTACCTATGTTATACTGGGCTTGCCATATACTAAAAAATATTTACCTCGTATGGAGAAGCTTCTTGTCATTGATATAGTAAGATAGTTCTGGATCCATATTTTTGAAATTTGGGAACAGGTTGTTTAAGAAACGATAGGGTTGATGGTATGTTGCTACTGCTAGGACACTGTCTGCTTATGGTATGGTAGTAACTCTTCATGTTTTGCCTCACATATGATACGTTGAACTGTTATGCTTTCAAAATTTGTTTCTTGGTACTCATACAGATTACTTACAAGATGTTTTGCGTTTGTGTTTACATCATGAGGACATACAATAGTTAATGATGAAAATAGTGTGTTTTACTTATTAATTACAGTTTGAAATTTTAATCATTAAACAGTGTTTATAACATGGATGATTTCTATGTTTTTTTTTTCTGGGGAGAGATAGTATATAGTAGAACCGGAGTTATACTTTTAGTAGCCGGACCGACAATTTTAGTAGTGTCTGCCGGTTTGAACACCTGCCTTGACTCTAAAGTTTAATTTGATACTTACAAGAGTCCTTTATATTTTGATAAATTTATGTCAAATTATTATTTTTATCACAATCAGAAAATAGAAAGTATTATGTTAATTATGTTGTGTATTTAATTTATTTTTAGAATATTTTCTTCTAACTTGTTAATCATATTTGTGATAGTTGATAATGTCAAACATTGCTAAACTCGAATTTGTGGCTCTTGACATTACTGGAAAGAATTATTTATCATGGGTGTTAGATGCTGAAATTCATCTAGATGCAAAAGGTCTTGGTGATACTATCAAAGAAGGAAATAAAACATCTAGTCAAGATAAGGCCAGAGCGATGATATTTCTTCGTCATCACCTCCATGAGGGACTTAAAATTGAATATTTGACTGTTAAAGATCCACTTATCCTTTGGAATAATCTAAAGGAAAGATACGATCACCAGAAAACTGTGATACTTCCTAAAGCTCGTTATGATTGGATGCATCTAAGATTACAAGATTTTAAATCTGTAAGTGATTATAACTCAGCTATGTTTAGAATCAGTTCTAAATTACAATTATGTGGAGAAAAGATCACTGATGCAGATATGTTAGAAAAAACATTCTCCACCTTTCACGCATCTAATATGCTCCTGCAGCAGCAATATCGTGAAAAGGGTTTTAAGAAATACTCTGAACTGATTTCATGCCTCTTTGTGGCTGAGCAAAACAATGAACTATTGATGAAAAATCATGAGGCCCGTCCAACTGGATCTGCTCCATTCCCTGCAGTGAATGTCGTAACATATAATGGAAAAAACAGAGGTCACGCCAGTAGTCGTGGACGTGGTTATGGACGTGGACGTGGACGTGGTCGTGGACGTGGTCGAAATAATCATCGTGGTGGTCATTTCTCAAACACATATACCCACCAGAAGTGGGAATATAAGGATGGAAAATGCGAAAAAGGTGATAAAGATAAAAAAACCACGGAGAATTTGTGTTATCGTTGTGGAGGTAAAGGCCATTGGTCTCGTACCTGTCGTACACCAAAACATCTTGTTGAGCTCTATCAACAATCATTAAAAGATAAAGGAAAGAAGATAGAGACAAATTTTGCTAGTGAGGATGGAAAAGATGAAACAAATCTTGATTCTGGAAATGATGATTTTAATTATGGTTATGTGGATACCACTCATCTAGATGTTAATGATTTTTTCTCAAATCCTGAAGAAAAAATTGACTTCTTATTTGGTGATGAGAGTGTCCAAATATAAAATTTTTAAAAAATGCTTTGATGTTATTAGACTTTATTTTAAGCATTAATAAAATTCTAATTATTATGTTTTTATCATGTTTACTTGTTTTCTTATGATTCGATATATATGGGATATTTTATTAATCTGATTATATATTTCTTATTTTCTTTGAATAACATAGATACTCTCTTGATTCGATTTGCAATGAATGGTGGAGATATATGTCTCGCAGACAGCGCCACTACGCACACTATATTACAGAATAAGAAATATTTTTCTTCTTTCATAATGCAAAAGGCAAATGTCAGTACGATATCGGGTAGTGCAAAATTAATAGAAGGCTCCGAAAGAGCTAACATTTTCTTGCCTGGAGGAACAAAATTTGAAATTGATGAAGCATTATACTTTCCCAGGTCTCAAAGAAATTTATTGAGTTTTAAGGATATCCGCCGAAATGGGTATCATATTGAGACAACATGTGAAGGAAAGATTGAGTATCTTCACATTACGAGTATAATCTCGGGTAATAAAAGTGTATTAGAAAAATTACCAGCTTTTTCCTCTGGTTTGTACTACACGAGAATTAGAACAATTGAAACAAATATGGTTGTTAATAAAAAGCTAACGAATCACAATAACTTTGTTGTTTGGCATGAACGGTTAGGCCATCCTGGATCGATAATGATGCGAAGAATAATTGAGAATTCATGTGGACATCCATTGGAGAACCAGCAGATTCTTCAATCGAATGATTTCCCATGTGCTGCTTGTTTTCAAGGCAAGTTAATTGTTCGGCCATCACCGGCTAAGATAGAGACTGAATCCCTTACATTTCTGGAACGAATACAAGGTGATATATGTGGACCAATTCATCCACCATGTGGACCTTTTAGATATTTTATAGTTTTAATTGATGCATCAACAAGGTGGTCACATGTATCTCTATTATCAACTCGCAACCTGGCGTTTGCGAGGTTACTTGCTCAATTAATTAGATTACGAGCACATTTTCCAGATTATCCCATCAAGAAAATTCGTATTGACAATGCTGGTGAATTTACTTCCCAAACTTTCAATGATTATTGTATGTCTATTGGGATAAGTGTTGAACATCCTGTAGCACATGTTCACACACAAAATGGCCTTGCAGAATCATTGATTAAGCGTCTTCAATTGATTGCAAGACCATTACTGATGAGATCAAAACTTCCAATTTCTGCTTGGGTTCATGCTATTTTACATGCGGCAACACTAATTCGCATCAGACCAACAAGTTATCATAAGTACTCCCCTTTACAATTGGTTTTTGGCCAGGAACCAAATATTTCTCATCTAAGAATTTTTGGTTGTGCTGTATATGTTCCAATTCCTCCACCACAACGTACTAAGATGGGACCTCAAAGGAGGTTAGGAATATATGTTGGATATGAATCCCCATCTATAATTAAATATTTAGAACCATCAACAGGGGATTTATTTACAGCTAGATTCGCTGATTGTCATTTTGATGAATCAGTCTTCCCAACATTAGGGGGAGAAAATAGGCAGCTGGAAAAAGAGATAAGCTGGAATGAATTATCATTGTCTCATTTTGATCCTCGTACAAAACATTGTGAACTAGAAGTTCAGAAGATAATTCATTTACAAAGTTTAGCAAATCAATTGCCAGATGCATTTTCTGACCCAAAGAGTGTAACAAAGTCACATATACCAGCTGTTAATGCTCCAATTAAAATTGATGTCCCAGCAGGACAACCTCTTGTTGCAAATGAATCTAAAACACGCTTGAAGCGTGGTAGACCAGTCGGTTCCAAAGATAAGAATCCTCGTATGAGAAAAGGAACAAAGATTCAAGATGGTCATAACGAGGAAATGGGAACTCCAGAAGAGTCTACAGAAAAACCTCTAGACATGACTAATATTACAGTTCCAAAAGACAATTAGGTACCTGAAATCATTGAAAATGAAGAGATCTCGATAAATTATATCATGTCTAGAAAAATATGGAACCGAAATGAAATTGACGTCGATAATGTTTTTTCATACAATATAGCGCTAAATGTTATAAAAGATGACGAGGATCTTGAACCAAGGTCTATTGAGGAATGCATGCATAGAATTGATTGGCCAAAATGGAAAGACGCAATTGAGGCAGAATTGAAATCTCTTGAAAAGAGAAATGTTTTTGGACCAGTAGTCCGTACACCTTATGGTGTAAAACCAGTGGGGTACAAATGGGTTTTTGTTCGAAAACGAAATGAAAAGGGTGAAATTGTGCGACATAAAGCACGACTAGTTGCGCAAGGATTTTCACAAAGACCCGGTATTGATTATGAAGAGACATACTCTCCTGTGATGGATGTGACTACTTTTCGATTCCTAATCAGTCTGGCAATAAAAGAAGGACTTCATTTGCGTCTAATGGATGTCGTTACAGCATACTTATATGGCCCACTTGATAATGAAATTTATATGAAACTCCCAGAAGGATTTAAATTTCCAGAAGCATGTAAATTCAGTTCTCGAGAACAGTACTCGATCAAATTAAATAGATCTCTATATGGATTAAAACAATCCGGTCGCTTGTGGTATAACCGTCTTAGTGAATATTTGTTAAATGAGGGATATAAGAATGATCCTGTTAGTCCATGCATTTTTATAAAGAGATCTAGATTTGAGTTTGTTATTATTGCAGTATATGTTGATGATCTAAATATCATTGGAACTCTTGAAGAGATTTCAAAGGTAGTAGAGTACTTGAAAAGAGAATTTGAAATGAAAGATCTTGGAAAAACAAAATTTTGTCTTGGGTTACATATAGAGCATTTAAAGGACGGTATTCTTGTGCATCAAACATCTTATATATAGAAGGTGCTAAAACGATTTTATATGGACAAAGCACATCCGTTGAGCACCCCAATGGTTGTGAGGTCACTTGATGTAAATAAAGACCCTTTCCGACCTCGAGAAAATGATGAGGAGATTCTTGGTCCTGAAGTACCATACTTGAGTGCAATTGGAGCACTAATGTATCTTGCTAGTCATACACGACCTGATATATCATTCTCTGTCAACTTATTAGCAAGATATAGCTCTTGTCCAACCCGAAGGCATTGGAATGGAATTAAACATATACTTCGTTACCTACAAGATACAAAGGATATGGGTTTGTATTTTCCTAACCAACCCAAAACAGATTTGATTGGTTTTGCAGATGCAGGGTACCTATCCGATCCTCATAATGCTCGATCGCAAACTGGATATGTATTCACTTGTAGTGGAACCGCCATTTCTTGGCGTTCGATGAAGCAACTATAGTAGCTACATCTTCTAACCATGCTGAAATTTTGGCAATACATGAGGCTAGTCGTGAATGTGTATGGTTAAGGTCTGTTATTCAACACATACGAGGAGCTTGCGGTTTATCTTCAGGAGAAGAATCACCGACGGTCTTATATGAGGATAATACAACATGCATTGTTCAACTCAAGGAAGGATATATCAAAGGTGATAGAACAAAACATATTTCACCAAAGTTCTTTTTCACTCATGACCTTCAGAAGAATGGTGATATAAATGTTCAGCAAATCCGTTCAAGTGAAAATTTGGCAGATTTATTAACAAAGGCGCTTCCTACTTCTACATTTGAGAAGCTAGTCCACAACGTTGGATTACGTCGACTCAGAGATCTCAAATGATATAATCATGAGGGGGAGTAATTAAATTTTTTTCATAAAACAATATCTCATAAGTTTTTGAAGAATTATGTACTCTTTTTCCTTCACTAGGTTTTTTTTTCCCACAGGGTTTTTCCTAGTAAGGTTTTAACGAGGCATATTCTTCAGTAATGGACATCCAAGGGGGAGTGTTATAAATAGTTATAATATGGATGTCCATTCATTTTCTATAACCTACATAACCTACATGAGTTATTCATTCCCTAATTAAGTTTATATTTATTTCATCTTCTTGGTTCATGTATTTGTGTAGCCTATAAATAGAGGCTCACTATCCATGTATTGTGTACTTGAAGAATAATAGAAAAACTCCCTTCTTATATAATCTTCTTATGCTCTCTCTAAATTTATAATAATACGGTTATTATGTAATTATGAATCCCAAAGGTTATATAAGTTTCCTGCAAAGCTCCTTATAATTTATATTTGATATAAACATTAATGATTACAATAATCATTAGCTTGTAATGATTAAAGTAATCATTAGCATGTAATGATTAAAGTAATCATTAGCATGTTATAAAAAAAAGGTTACTAACGATTTCAAGGGAGAAAGCAGGCGACTATATATATAATATATATTAACGTAATATATATTTATATATATATATAATAATAATTTTATAATTAAAATAAAATATTTATTTTAATTTTAAAATTAGAATTTCATGCTAACTAATTAGAGTTGGAATTGGATTCCATGATAACTAATTGGAGTTGAAATTGGATTTCATGTTTCCTTAAATAAAGGAGTTTATTTAAATATGAAATAAGATTTCATATTATTCAAAATAAAAGAGTTTATTTGTGAATAGGAAAGTGAATCCATCTTTCCTTAAATAAAGGAGTTTATTTAAATATGAAATAAGATTTCATATTATTCAAAATAAAGGAGTTTATTTGTGAATAGGAAAGAGAATCCGTATTTTCTTAAATAAAGGAGTTTATTTAAATATGAAATAAGATTTCATATTATTCAAAATAAAGGAGTTTATTTATGAATAGAAAAGAAAATCCGTGTTTTCCTAAATAAAAGAGTTTATTTAAGATATGAAATAAGATTTCATATTGCCCAAAATAAAGGAGTTTATTTTGACTTGGAATTGGATTCCATAATTAATTAAAATAAAGGAGTTTATTTTGATTAATGATTTTGATTAAAAATAAAATAGTTTATTTTATTCAAAATTGGATAAATTAAAATAAAATAGTTTTATTTTAATTTAAATTTGGATTAAAATAAAGGAGTTTATTTTGATTCAAAATTAGATTTTATACTAACTAAATTTTGCCCATTAAATGATATCAATATATATATTAAATGTTTATTATTCATGAGATGAATGTTATTTATTGATATATATGGTGATGTGTATGATAATAAATGAGATTGATTATGGACTATTGACCAATGCGATTGAATTTTATTTTAATTGGATGCATGAATGTATGAGTTTTATTAAAATGGGGTCTGCGTAACTCGTTTTCTCTAAATTTTTCTTAATGTAAATTCTATCTCCCTCCTATGTATTTCCCCTTGACTGCTGATCAAGGTTTCTATTTATTTTTAAATAGTTTTGTGATAGGAATAGTTAGAATTAATTTTGAAGAATTGGAGATCAAGTAGCAAGGAGCGCTTGAAGACCCGTTTGTAATGGAGCCCGGGTTTAAATGTAATAGTTATATTTAAATATTAATTCTTGCACCCCTAGGGTTTGACCTTTTGGTTCACTTGGTGGCTCTAGTGAACCAAACTAGAATAAAAGTCCATAATCAATCCGGGTAGAATATAGTATTCTATATGTGCATGCTTATACTATATATATATTATATATTATGCAAACATGCTTCGCATGTTTATTAATATGACGCGTATTTTATATATATATGTGCATGCGCGCTAAACAAGATGAGACAAATTAATAACAAATCCCTCAAATATTTTATATTAAGTTGTAACGTTCAAAGATATTTGGAATATCGAACGTCGCCTTCTAGCATGATAGAAACAATAGAGTATTGAATATTTAATATGAGTTTAAGATGTTGTTTTTATTACATATGATGTTTATAAGGAATTGAACATTACTGCTTTGTTGTGCACACACAAGGGCTGTAGTTTTCTCTTCACTTATATGCAAATGTTGGGTCTGACTTTACTTAAATCATTTTAGTTCGGATGTGCACACACTTGACCATTACGATTTAAGAGGCAAAATACAAGGAGTTACATAGTTGATGTAATTGACAAGAGTTGTCTACCTATTTATTTATATATACTTTGTTGCACCAGTACAAAGTACCTAACAGACAACACTTAATAGACAACGTTTTTTATAAAAACGTTGTGGTTTTTTTTTTTACAACGTTTTTTTTAAAAAACGTTGTAGATATATATGCAAAAACGTTATCTATTTAAAAAGACATTTTTTTTGTTTTAATTAGATAACGTTTTTTTTTAAAAACGTTATCTATGAAGAAAAACACGGAGCTGAAAAAAAAAACACGGAACAAAAAACAACAAAACACGGAGAGCATACTTAAGTCTTTCTCTTGCTGTCTTTCGCTGATCAGATTGCTCAAAACCCTAGTTTCTCTCTCTGCGCATTGACGAAAATGGTGGTGCAATCGTTTCGGTTCATTCTCCGTCTCCTTCGTCTCACTACATCCTCTTCTCCGGCTATTCCATCATCTATTTTCTGAGTTCTTGCCACCTCTGCAAGAAGAAACTTCATGGCCTGGACATTTTCAAGCGCAAAGGGCCAACGACCACTTCTTCTCTAGTATCTCCTTCACATCTTCATATTCATCTTCAAAGGCTCAAAAAATCTCGAAAAGAATTTCAGGTATTTTTTTGTAAATTTGTATCCAGAGAATACTCCAATCCAATTAATTTTAGCTCATCATTCAACCCTAACTAAAGACGGAGAATATAAGTAGCAAAGATGAGCGTAATCGACATTCTGACTAGAGTGGACGCGATCTGCAAGAAATACGACAAATATGACATAGATAAGCAGAAGGATCTCAATGTCTCCGGCGACGATGCCTTTGCTCGTTTCTACGCCGATGTCGAATCCGACATTGAGGCCGCTCTTCAGGTATGTCTAATCCTTGATCTCAATTTTTAAAGTCCTAGGGTTTCGGTTTTGCCGTTTTAATTGAAGTTTGTGAAAACTGGTTCCACAGAAAGCCGAGACAGCTTCGAATGGAAAAAATATAGCTTCTGTAGTTGCAATTAACGCCGAGATTCGTCGCACCAAGGCTCGGTTGCTTGACGAAGTCCCTAAATTGCAGAGACTGGCATTAAAGAAGGTTTAATTGCACCCAATTTCTGTTTATTTTGATTAGGTTGTGCGTGTGTAATAGTTATTGGGGTAATGTGTTTTGAATTGCTTTAACTGGATGGAAATTTGAAATTTCTGATCTATGGTGCGTTTACTGCATTTTATGGTGATATGTGAGATTGTAACTATTATTATTTTAATTATTTCCACCTGTATTAGCTATCTGATATTTATATTTCTTATTAGGAAGTATAAATATGGGATCCTGAGAATAGGGTGTCAATAGTTTTGAGGGGTCAAAAAGGGTAAAGTATTGAAGATTCAATAGTTAAGGATTCAGGAGAATTAGCTCTGATTGACACTTATGCTATCTAATATATCCCTATCAGCCAATCGTATACCTTATACCTTCTTCTGTTTGAATTGGACACGTCCATCCTGTTTCTTTATCATTGTTTCCAACTATTGCGTTTTGTTCTTGGTCATGCAATTTTCTCACTTCTGTTTCTGCTGTTTCTTACTGTAATTGTTGCCCTAGCTTGATAAACAGTTAACCATGTCTGGCTGCCTTCTGCATTTACAATTTATTCTACAAACAGGTTAAAGGGCTAAGTGCGGTGCAGAGTCAGGTATGTATATGATCCAATAACCTTTCTAGAAAGCCCTTCTGCTGCTGCTTTACTTTTTGAAAAATCAGAAGCACCTCCTGAAACAACTTTAGATTACGAAGTGACATGAAATCCCAACATGCTATTATTTACATTTTAGGTAGATTGAGTACCTATTACATATGTTGCAAATGTTAAAACAAAGTGGATGACCCTTGTTTACCTTTGTTGGTTAATATTTATTGTGGGAAAAAAAAGGAGTTGTGAATTGTATGAACCTCTTCTGAGATAGTTGTTACTATAATTGACAGATTTTTGTTTACTTGTCTCTTGATTTCAGGGTCCAGTTATGTTTGATCAAGAAATTCAGAAGCTTGTGGCAATGGGTTTTTAAAGGGTAAACACTTTATTTCTCTAGGTTCATCTTTTTTGGCACATTTGGAGCAGTTAGTTTGAGACTATTATTAAGATTCTGGCTTTGTATGGGTATGGATTGTTTCAGACACAGGTAGAAGTTGCATTGGTTGCTGCCGATGGGGATCTTATAGTATACTGCTAGTTTGTTTGCCTATGCCTTCTCATGTATATAGTATACTGCTAGTTTGTTTGTTGTTTTAATGTTGTGAGATGTGCTCTAGAAAAATAGTTTTTGTTTGAGAGTTGTTGCCATATGCAGAACTAATGCTTGAACATAGTTGTTCTGTTCATTAGTGAACTTGTATAATTCATGTTCTTTATGGCTCAAAACTCGTTCACAGAAAGATGTATTCAGACACATGACTATAAATATAGTACTCTCCAGTTCCAGTTGTATACATTTTTCAATCATTAGCGCTTATATATCAAGTAGTTCTAGGTTTTTAGTGGACATATTTGACGGAATGTCTACTTCACCATTCCAGGACATGCATGCTTCCTGCTTGAAAAAGTTGTAACACCTGCAATTCTTGAACTATCACTTTCCAAGGCCCTGTTAGTTGATGTTGTTGGGACTCTTTTTATTCCTTCTCAGCCCATGGCCCAGGTTTGTTCTTTAGTTCTTCTTTTCTCTCTACAATTCTTGTGGCTGCGAATTTGTGGATTTTTTCCCCTGATTTGTGTCTAGTAATGGGTTTTTGGGTGCAATCTTGAAGAACCCATTTCATTTTTCTACCTACAATCCGTTAAGGTTTTTTTTTCTCTGTGTTCGGATTCCCAGTACTTTGAAGAGCTGTACAACTATTATACCACTGAAAAGGTTGGTTTAGTTTGAGCATCACGAGTTAACAGTTTAAGAAGTTTTATTGCTATATAAAAACACAAAAAATTGTTTTTATTTATTGGTATGAATGACAAAGATTTTTTTTCCCTTGAAATCTCTAACTTGTTTGGTTTGAGCATCACCTGCTTGAAATGAGTGACCAGTTCACTTGTGATCCAGAGGCTGGAGGTTGTGGAAAGTTTCACTATAAACATCACATTCTCTCGACTCCACCTCATGTTTTGACGACAGGTGACTTCTTAGAAGGCTTAATAATTAGTTAGCTGCTTTGTGAATTTTATGTTACATCCATTGTAATACTACCTTTTATTTTGCAGTACTGGGTTGGCAGAATACATGTTAGTGTTGACGACATAAGGGCTACGTTGGTGGCATTTTGCAGTACTATGTTTCTGCTTTATTGGTTAGGTGTGGCTATATTCTCCATGTATTTACTTGTTTTTCTGTGTATATAGGATTTCTAGGTTGTATAGTCAGTACTCATTTGGTTGAGTGATTATATGGATATTTTTGTATATATTTTGTGGATGTAGTAATTTAAAACTGTAAAAGAATAGTATTATTGGGATGTATTTTGAATGGTTGATACATTTTGGTTATATATCATGGCATTAACATATTGCAGGTGCATTGGTAATATAGGTGAACCACATCTTTTTTTTTCTTTTTACATTTTTATCTACAACATTTAAAAAACGTTGTCTGATATACTAAATAACAACATTTTTTTTTATTCTGCAACATTTAAAAAACGTTGTCTTATATACTAAACAACAACATTTTAAACCAAAAAACGTTGTGGAATCACACTTTCTACAACGTTTTTAAGCATCTGCTAATTTTTTGAAAACAAATCTACAACGTTTTTTCCTAAAAAACGTTGTGTATTGTGCTTAACTACAACGTTTTAAAAACGTTGTGTAAGGGTGTCAAATAGACAACACCCTTAACCACTACGTTTTTCTAACAGAAACCACAACGTTTTTTTCGCGTTGTATATTTACTGTTTTGTAGTAGTGTTGTGTACACACAAGGCTATATACATTTGAAATGGGATCCTTATTCTCACTAGCAAAACTTTAATTAGATTTTGCCGAACTATATAAGTGAGGGTAATATAGTTTGAAAAAAATAGTGGGAGATACCTGCTACTATTCCCACCCACCACATTTGAAATAAATTCAGTACATTTTCTCACCAACCATAAGTGGGGCCCACTCAATTCTAGAATTTTCCACCAAAATTATTTATAAACCTAATTTCTGAATCAGTCACCTCTGAAAATTTATAACAAATCATACGTTCATTTTTAACGGTTCAAAATTTGTGGACATATACTCAACTTATATATGTATAACATATCCAAAAATAAATATTTCCTTATCATATGAATCAATAATTAATTATTCACAAATAATATTACAGAATCACATTTATGACAACCAGGCCGTTCCCAGGAAAGAGGGGGCTTTCCAATAAGAAATTCTCCTTATTGGCGCGCAATTAGGTGACCAAACCTCTCCTTGACAGAACTTTCTAGACATTGCCAATAATGCTATCTAATAATATTATTCAAATAGTATGAATTAGTGATCTGATAATGGGAAATACTGTACAGTGACAATTATTGAAACAACAATAATATAAAATATCAACGCATCAATTATTAAATAAATAAAATAAAATATTGAACAGTAACTACCGTAACAATTATTGAGTAGTGCCTTCTTACGTAAGGATCAATAATTCATCAATACTGTGCATCCACGCGTATTACTGTATTTTAACCACCGGGTATTCCAACAGTGTTAACGGTAACAACTACGCCGTTATTTATAAAAACTCAAACTTGTCATTTCCTTCATCCGATAGTTATTCTGTTATGGGGCCCACAAATGACTGCGCCGTCGTACGAATATTCCCCGACAATAAGAATATTCCACGACCAAACGAATATTCCCCGACACAATGATTATTTTATTTCCACTTGCATATTTTGCAAAATTTACACATTTCACCCATAACCAGAGAATTATATCAAATTAATACCTTACTATTCACAAATATAATTAGAGAAAATTCGATTTTATTTATAATAAGATGGGGTCTTACATGTTGTCTATTGTATTCTATTAGATTTTTCCCTGTTGAAGACTAACGATAATTTGTTCTGTATTATCTTAGTCACAATGTTCTTTACTGGGCTAGTTGAGCTCACCCTTTTTCCTTGTTGTTTCATTTTCTTCCTAGGAGGCTAGAATGTAGCGAGTACAAGTCGGGGTGTGGAATGATGGTTCTAGAAGTCGTTTTAGTAGTTCTCACCATTTTTGTAAAATAATGTATCAATAATTGAAATGAGGACTTATTTGAGTGTGGATATTGTCTAGATGACAATATTTATATTTAAACTCACAGTTTTTATGTTGTATTAATAACGTTGTAGTTGTTTCTGTACCATGTATTTGACGACTCAGAATGGGTGTTGTATACCTATTTTGGAAGTGTCACAGTTGGTATCAGAGCTTAGGGATATGGTCTCTGGCAGAAATCGGGGAATATTACTAGGAGGGGAGAGACGAGTAATCCTTCGCTAGTGTGTCATACCTAAGCTTATTTGTTGGTCAGTCGAAGTATATGGTTAATATGTGATATGTTAATTTGTTTAATTAACCCTTTTTTATGACAATATTTAAGAATGGCAGCTGAGAATATTAACGGTGGAGTTAATGAGACCGTAGAAATACCTTTAATCACCACCCAGGGGAACGTGCAACAGGAAGACAATATTCCTCCTGTACACAACACCACTTAGCAGATGATGAACAACGTGATGTTTAGGAGCTTTTTGCAGTTCATGCAAAATCAAACGAGGGAGACTCGTGTACAGAATACGGGTGGAAATGATAGCAACGCGCGGCTTGTCACGGCCAAGCAGTTCAAAGAGTTGGGACCACCAGAATTTAAGGGAAAGCCGGATCCGATCATGGTGAAAACACGGGTCAAGCAAATTACCAAGATATTCGATGTCTTGGGATGCACGGAGGAACCGAAGGTTCCATTCGCCACCTTTATATTCCGTGGCGAGGCAGATTACTGGTGGGAGTCTATGAAATGTACCCAGCCTGTCGCACTCCGCATGTATTGGGAAACTTTTCAACGAAAAATACTTTCCTGAAAGTATTCGCCATATGAAGGAGATAGAGTTTATTAAACTAGAACAAAACAACATGACGGTGTCCCAATATGAGGCGAAGTTCGCAGAGTTATCTAGGTTTGCACCTCATTTGGTAGAGAATGAGGAACGAATGACGATGATGTTTCTGAGAGGTTTAAAACCCGATATTCGGCAATATCTTATCTTTCATAAATTTGCATTATATTCAGATGTTGTCAACAGGGCTCAATTATTAGAGCGAGATAGCGAGTACGTTCAACCAAGGGACCGCAACCAGGGTCATACCGGTGGCAGCAGTCATCGGAACAATGAAAACTAGCGGGGAGAAAAACATTCAGACAAAAGCGGTAACCACCCTAGTGGTAATCGTGGCCATGAAAATAGAAGAAGCGAGTCGGCGGGAGATTTTAAAAAGAGGAGATTCAACAATTACACTGTGAAGACGTCAGCACCAGCAGTAACTGGTTTTAAGGGAGGAGAACAACCACTGGTCGTATGCTATAAATGTGGAAAAGAGGGACATATCAGCCCAAATTGTCCACAACAGTTTAATGTATGTTATAACTGTGGAAAGGAAGGACATATCGCTCGAGATTTCACTGTAGCGAAACCAAGTCCAGCTGGGATGGTGACTCAAAAGGTTGTCCGAAAAAAGTCAAAGTCAACGGTTCTTGGAAAAGCGTTTGTCGTGACTGGTCCATATGCGAGGAACCCAAACGAGGTGATCACGGGTAAGCTAATCATAAATTCATACAAAGTTTATACATTACTTTATACCGGTGCTACCCATTCATTTATCTCTCCTACTTGTGCTCAACGTTTAAACTTGACTCCGGAGAAATTAGACTTTGACCTATCTGTGGAAACTCCGTTAGGAGAAACTTTCATCACATCCACTGTTTATAAATCTTATTTGATCCAAGTTGGCACCATCACATTACCTGTTGACCTTATCTCTTTAAAGATACTTGCTTTTGATGTGATTTTAGGGATTGATTGGTTAACTACTCATCAAGCCAAAAATGATTGTTTTTGTAAGGTTATTAGTTTTCATATTCCTAATCAACCTGTTGTGCGAATTCAAGCATTAAACCATTAAAATCAATCACTGTCATATCAAGTCATAAAGCTATTCGTTTATTGAAAAACGGATGTCAAGCTTTCTTAGCCCATGTTACGGATTTGAATAAAGACACGTCAGATTTGAATAATATTCTTGTTGTTATTAACTTTCCTGGCATATTTCCTGAAGAACTTCCCGGTCTACTCCAGAATGTGAAGTTGAATTCTTTATTGACCTTGAACTTGGTACAAAGCCCATTTCTAAAATCCCATATCGAATGGCTCCTATTGAACTTCAGGAGTTAAAGGTCCAACTACAAGAGTTGTTGGACATCGATTTCATTCGTCCTAGTACATCTCCTTGGGGTGCTCCTATTTTATTTGTAAAGAAGAAAGACGGGAGTATACGACTTTGTATCGATTATCGAGAATTAAACCATGTCACTATCAAGAATAGGTATCCGCTACCTCATATTGATGATCTGTTTGACCATTTGCAAGGAGCACAATTCTTTTTAAAGATCAATCTTCGTTTTGGATATCACCAGTTGAAGGTTAGAACTGAGGATATTCCAAAGACTGCTCATTTCTTGCCGATACGAGAGACTTATTCCCTTGAACGTCTTACTCGTATATACGTAGATGAGATTGTGAGATTTCATGGCATGCTAGTATCCATAGTTTCGGATCGTGACCCAAGATTCACTTCAAGATTTTGGGTTAGCTTGCAAAAATCTATGGGCACGGATTTACGATTTAGTTCGGCATACCATCCTCAAACGGACGGACAATCAGAGATGACTATTCAAACTCTTGAAGATCTATTAAGACTTTGTGTCCTAGATTTCAAAGGAAGTTGGGGTAAGTACCTATCATTGGTGGAATTCTCCTACAACAACAGTTATCAGGCAAGTATAGGCGTGGGTCCATTTGAAGCATTATATGGATGAAAGTGTCGCTCTCCAGTATGTTGGGATGAGATAGGAGATGCAACGTTGTTGGGACCAGAGTTGGTACGAATGACTACAGAGAAGTTCCAAACGATTCGACAATGTATACAAACGGCACAGGATCGACAAAAGAGTTATGCGGATCTTCATCGAAAAGACGTGGAATTTAGTATTGGGGATCATGTATTGTTGCGTGTGGCTCCATGGAAGGGAGTTACAAGATTTGGAAAGAGAGAAAAGCTCAATCCACAATTTATTGGTCCATTTCAGATTCTTGAACGAGTAGGAAATGTGGCCTATAGACTCGCGTTACCTCCAAGTATGTCTCGTGTTCATAATGTTTTTCATATATCTGTGCTACGTAAAAATGTGAAAGACCCAAACCACGTTATTAAGTTAGAACCAGACGAGATAGTCGAAGACTTAACATACGAAGAGGTACCTGTCAAGATCTTGGATAGGAAAGAGCATGTCCTATGCACGAAGGTCATACCACAAGTTAAAGTTTTGTGGAGAAACCATGCTATTGAGGAAATGACCTGGGAGTTGAAAACGAAAATGAAAGCGAGGTATCCTTATCTTTTCGAAACACCAGGTACGTACGTCAATTTTGAGGACGAAATTTCATAAGGAGGGGAGGTTGTAAGACCCCAAATTATTAATAAATGAAATTTAATTTCCTCTATTTATCATTTTGAAATAGTAAGAGTTGATTTGATTAATGTGGTTAGTTATGGGTAAAATGCGCAAATATTTTAAATAAGCAGGTGGTTATAAAATATTCATTGTTGTCGGGGAATATTCGTTTGGTCGTGGAATATTCTTACTGTCGGGGAATATTCGTACGACGGCGCAGTCTTTTGTGGGCCCCATAACAAAAAGTGCTTAGATGAAGAAAACGACAAGTATACGTTATTTATAAATAACGGCGTAGTTGTTACCGTTAACAGTGTTAGAATACCCGGTGGTTAAAACACAGTAATACGCTTTGTTGCACATCAGCACACGGTATTGTACCAATTATTGATTTTTACGTAAGAAGGCACTACTCAATAATTGTTACAGTAGTTACTGTTCAGTATTTTATTTTATTGATTCAATAATTGCTGCGTTGATATTTTATATTACTGTTGTTTCAATAATTGTCACTACACAGTATTTTCCATTATCGAAGTAATAATTCATATTATCTGAATAATATTATTAAAAAATATTATTGGCAATGTATAGAAATTTCTGTCTAAGGAGAGGTTTGGTCACCTAATTGCGCGCCAGTAAGGAGAAATTCTTATTGAAAATCCCCCTCTTTCCTGGAAACGACCTGGTTGCCAGTACTGTGATTCTATAATATTATTTATGAATAATTAATTATTGATTTATATAATGAGAAAAATATTGATTTTATGTGATTATAGATGGAGATAATTTTTAAAGTGACAATTGTTAAAAATTGATATTTTATCTTTTCTGATAAAATAATATTTTATTATATTATTATAATATAAAAATAAAGATATTTTTACAATGAATGTGGGATATATGAGTATATGTGGAGGAAGAGTATTCTTATTGCAAAAGTTGTTTAAAACATGTTAAACATGTCTGTGGGCCCATTTCTTGACTGAAATTTGATTATAGCTTGTAAAATCGTCCGTTTATGGATTTCGGTCAATTTCTATTTGGAATTTGGAAAAAATTTCTTCTGCAAAGTTGTAGAGAATTGGATTTTCTATAAAAACATCGCGTGATTTGAATTTTCTGATAAAAGGGTTATTTAATTGAAGTTTCGAAGTTCCGAAATAATTGATTTTTGAAAATTTTAATTAATTTTAATAACAAAAACTTTTTTTTTGTTTTTGTCATTAGTGGTGGCTGATTTCAGACGGTGAAGAGGTGCGTAGGAAATTTTGATATATATATATATATATATATTAATATTATATTAAATTTTTTGCTTTAGTGTTCTAAGCATTTTTCTATAAATAGGGTGCTTATGTTAGAATTAAAAAATCACACCAGAAACTACATATTTCTCTCTCTTTCTCTCTCGATATATTGAGCGTATTCTTGTGAGTATTTTAATACTTTGAGTGTTACTATACGGTGTAAGTTCAAGTCATAGCTTATATCCGGTATTTCGACTAGAAATACTGTATTTACGAGGTATTGGGTGTTATTTTCTTCAAAAATGATATTATTTCTTCAATATCATTATGCCGAAATATTGGTTGGAATTTTTATCAAATTTGGAACTTTTCATGTCAGAGTTACTATTCATGAGTTACTATTCACGAGTACTATTCACGAAGCATGATAATATTTTTTGTGAAATTTTTATCTTTTAGTGTCGGAGTTACTATTCACGTATACGGCACTATTCACGTATACGACATTATTCACGAATACGACACTATTCACGGAAAAATTAAAATTTTGTTTTTTATCCAAAATATATCTATTATGGATACTAGCTTTGATTGTATCCATGTTTTGATCATTCTTGAATTTTACTCCTCTATGATTATTTATGAGGTATTTTTGGACATAAAATAGGTGAAATACGAATCCTTAATATTTATTCTTTTGTTTCACTGGATTCGTTTTATTTAAAATATTTTTCATCATCCTCCGTCCTAAATGATGATATAATTGAATATTTTTAGCTTGTAGTGCAAAGATTAATGATTTCTGATGAATATCTTTGGCCCGTAGTGTGAAGATGAACAAGTATTTAGATGAACATGACCAACTGATGAATATCTTTGGCCTGTAGTGTAAAGATAAATATTTAATTCCAAATATATATTGATTGATGTTATAGGGATAAAAAATAGACGATGAACTTTTAAATTCATATATAGAAGATAGTAGTTTGCATTCTCTACTTAACTCTTCTAATGAATTATTATTTCCGTTGCGAATATTGATTTAAAAATTGCTGTCTATTGTATTCTATTAGATTTTCTCCTGTTGAATACTAACGATAATTTGTTCTGTATTATGTTAGTCATAATGTTCTTTACTGTGCTAGTGTCGCTCACCCTTTTCCTTGTTGTTCCATTTTCTTCTCAGGAGGCGAGAATATAGCGAGTACTAGTCGGGGTGTTGAATGATGGTTCTAGAAGTCGTTTTAGTAGTCCTCACTATTTTTGTAAAATAATGTATCAATAATTAAAATGAAGACTTATTTGAGTGTGGATATTGTTTAGATGATAATATTTGTATTTAAACTCACAGTTTTTATGTTGTATTAATAAAGTTGTAGTTGTTTCTGTACCATGTATTTGACGACTCAGAATGGGTGTTGTATACCTATTTTAGGGGTGTCACAAAAATACTATGCAAAATTATTCATAATATAATATAATATATTCTATTTATAAAATAACTTTATAAAAGTATTCTGTTTTATATAAAAAGATTTTCTGTATTATTACATTAATAATACCAACAAAACTGAGTGACTTATCACGTAAGCATCAATAATTAATACTGTGTGCTACTATGCAACCACGCGTATTACTGTACTTTTAACACCGGGTGTTTCAACAGTTAACGGTAAAACTTCCGCCGTTATTTTCATAAAGTATTTTTGTCGTTTTCTCAATCCGAAAATAATTCCGTTGTGGGGTACACTAATGATTGTGCCGTTGTACGAATATTCCATGTTAAAACGAATATTTTCCGACCAATCGAATATTATATAACAACTTGCGTACTTTGTAAAATTTATAAATATTACCCACAACTATAACATTATATCAATTTCATTCCATAATATTTAAAAATAATATTTATATAAAATTAATCTTTATTCAAAAAAATGGGATTTTACAGGTTTTACTGTAGCAGATAACCAGGAAATAACCAATTATAGCAATATATAATGAACAAAAAAAATATTTTTGAAAAACCGTCATAATTCTAAAGTAATAACAAAATGTGCAGAACCGACCGACATAATAATATCACTGTGACGCCCCCAAAATAGGTCCATTCCATCCAACCCATTATGAGTCGTCAATTACATGGTACAGAAATAACTACAACTTTATTATTGTCTTACAACATACAAACTGTGAGTTTAAATACAGATATTGCCATCTAGACAATATCCACATACAAATAAATCCCCATCATAATTATTGATACATTATTTTACAAAAATGGTGAGGACTACTAAACAACTCTCTCTAGAACGATCATTACATCCCCCGACTCGTACTCGCTACATTCTCGTCTCCTGAGAAGAAAAATAGAACAACAATAAAAAGGGTGAGCTTAACTAGCCCAGTAAAAAATATTATGACTAAGATAATATACAACAAATTATCGTTAGTCTTCAACAGGGAAAAATCTAATAGAATACAATAGACAACCAGTTTTAAATCAACAACTGCAGCGGAAACAATAATTCATTAGAAGAGTTAAGTAGAGAATGCAAACTACTATATTCTATATATGAATTTCAAAGTTCATCGTCGATATTTTATCCCTGTAACATCAATCAATATATATCTGGAATCAAATATTCATCTTTGCACTACAGGCCAAAGATATTCATCAGTCGGTCATGTTCATCTAAACACCTGTTCATCTTTGCACTACAGGACAAAGATATTCATCAGTCGGTCATGTTCATCTCAACACCTGTTAATCTTTGCACTACGAGCCAAAGATATTCATTAAGTATTCATTCATCTTTGCACTACAGGCCAAAGATATTCAGTTATATCATCATTTAGGACTGAAGATGATGAAAAATATTTTAAAGGAAACGAATCCAGTGAAACAAAAGAACAAATATTAAGAATTCGTATTTTAAACAATCCAAGTTCAAAAATACTTCATAAGTAATCAGAGTGGAGTAAAATTCAAGAAAGATCAAAACATGGATACAATCAAAGCTAGTGTCTAGAATAGGTATTTTGGACGAAAAGAAAAATTTTCATTTTTCGATAAATAGTGCCGTATTCGTGAATAGTGTCATATACGTGAATAGTGCCGTATACGTGAATAGTAACTCCGACACCAAAAGATAGAAATTTCATAAAAAACATCATCATGCTTCATGAATAGTACTCGTGAATAGTAACTCGTGAATAGTAACTCGTGAATAGTAACTCATGAATAGTAACTCCGACATGAAAAAGTTCCAAATTTGATAAAAAGTTCCAACCAATATTTCAGCATAATGATATTGAATAAATAATATAATTTGAGAAGAAAATAACATCCCTTACCTCGAAAGACAGTACTTCTAGTTGAAACACCGGATATAGGCTATTATTTGAACTTGCACCGTATAGTAATACTCAAAGTATACTCAAAATACTCACAAGGATACGCTCGATAATATAGAGAGAGAAAACTTCAGTTTCTGGTGTGATTTTCAATTTTAACCTAAACACCTATTTATAGAAAAATGCTTAGAACACCAAAACATAAAATTTAATATATATATATATATATATATATATATATATATAATATTCTATGTACTCTTTCTAGATTTCAATTCCTAGCATTTCCCACATGCTCCCTTCTAGAAAAAATAAAAAAAACGTTTTTCTTTTATAAAATAATTTAAACTTCCAAAAATCAATTATTTCGGAACTCCGGAACTTCAATAATTCATAATAAATAGTCCTTTTGCCAGAAAATTCGAATCTCGCGAATTTTTATAGGAAATTCCATTATCTACAACTTTACAGAAGGAAGTTTTTCTAAATTCCAAACAGAAATTGACCGAAATTCACAAACGGACGATTTTACAAGCTATAATCAAATTTTCAGTCAATAAATAGGTCTACCGACACATAAAATCTATTTTTAATATTTATTGCAATAAAAATACTCTTTCTCCTCATAAACTCATATATCCCACATTCATTGTAAAAATATCACCATTATTATATTATTAAAAATATAATAATATATTTAAATGAATTATTTTATCAGAAAAAGATAAAATATTAATTTTCAACAATTGTCACATTAAAAATTTTCTCCATCTAAATCCACATAAAATTAATATTTTCCTCATTATATGAATTAATAATTAATTATTCACAAATAATATTACAGAATCACAATATTGACAACCCAGCAGTTCCTAGGAAAGAGGGGGCTTTCCAATAAAGATTTCTCCTTACTGACGCACAATTAGGTGACCAAACCTCTCCTTAGACAGAACTTTCTAGACATTACCAATAATGTTATCTAATAATATTATTCAGATAATATGAATTATTGCTTCGATAATGAAAAATACTGTGTATTGACAATTATTGTAACAACAGTAATATAAAATATCAATGCAGCAATTATTGAATCAATAAAATACTGAACAGTAATTACTGTAACAATTATTGAGTAGTGTCTTCTTACGTAAGAATCAATAATTGGTGCAATATCGTGTGCTATTGTGCAACAACGCGTATTACTGTGTTTTAACCACCGGGTATTCCAACAGTATTAACAGTAACAACTACGCCGTTTTTTATAAACAACTTATACTTGTCGTTTTCTTCATCCAATCGCTTTCCGTTATGGGGACCACAAAAGACTGCGCCGTCGTACGAATATTCTCCGACATCAAGAATATTCCACGACCAAACGAATATTCCCCGACAACAATAAATATTTTATAACCACCTACTTATTTAAAATATTTGCGCATTTTACCCATAACTAACCACATTAATCAAATTCACCCTTACTATTTCAAAAAAATAAATAAATGAAACTCCTTTTTATTTAAAAATTTTCGGGGTCTTACAATCACACCCAAATCTGAACAATCTATCTTCAAATCTAGTACTCAATTGTTGGACAGTTCTACTATCGGTGGTTACGGATGGAATACTGGACATCTACTTTTCAGAATAAGATAGTCTTCAACTCTCACAAGAATTAAGCATTTCAATGGAAGAGTTCTACGAATCAATAAAAATTTGAATACTCTCTATAACTTTTATTGAATGAAGAATGAGTTTAATTTTAAGAACTTGAGAATGATTGAAGTTGAAGTAATTGTTTTGGGTAGGTTTATAACCTATTTATAGGTTTTCAAACACCCCTTTCAAATATACATCACTTTGAAATGTCTAAACATCTGAATGACAAAATTTTATTATTTTATCCCTCTGAAAAAATTCAAAATTATTGTAAATTTATTTAATATTACTTAATATAATAGTTAATATATTTTTTTAATTTTTTACTTTTTTTTTACTTCATTCAGATGCTCATTCAGCTAAAAAAATCTGACTTAACCATTCAGCTTGTCCATATTACCAATTCAGTCATTCAAACCAAAATAAATACATTGTCCCATTTAGCCATTAAATTATTTAACCATTCAGTTCTAAACAAACACCCATAGTAACAAATAACTTATAAATTGGTCTTCCAAACACCCATCGAGTGAATTATAAATTTAACCCGCTATATAAAATCAAATAATTTGCAATAAAAAATTGAACATATCATTATTAGGGATTTGCGTGCAAGCTACAGTAAACTTTAGGGGATAAAATCATAAATAATCTTTTGATTTTTGGGATAAATAACGTTTTGGTCATTGTACTGGGGTCCGATTTCATTCTGATTACCGAATTTTTTTTGTTACAATTAAATAACTGTACTCTCATATATTACAAAATAGTCATTATTTTCAATTTTCGTCCGAAAAAATGGACGAAAAAGCTGACTAGGCATAAATGAGTTAATTTTGCTGATGTGGCAGCTTTCTTTGACCTTTGACCCATATCTATCATTCTTTCCATTTTCAGTTTTCACATGCAATAATAATAATTGAATACGAAAAATAAATACTTTATAACTTTATTTATTTATAATAATACTTTATTATTTATAATTATTCATATAAAAATATTTTTTTAATTTATATAATTTTTTAAAAAAATTTAAATTTTAAAATTGTTATTATTAGTAATATTTTATTTATTATTATTAAATAACGTTTAGTTAACGTTTTTTAAAAAATTAGTTCAGTTTAAAAAAAATATTAGTTCAGTTTAAAAAAAATTAACGTTTTTAAAAAAATTAAAAAATTCTGTTTTTATAAAAAAGTAGTGTTTTTTTAAAAAATTAACATTTTTTAAAATTAAAAAATTATTGTTATTATATTTTTGTTATTTTAAATTATTATTACAAAATAATAATAATAATTTCACAATAAAACTGACTTTTTTTAAAAAATAGAATTTTAAAATACATAAAATTTTTAACATAATTTCTTTTAAAAAACTTAGTTCAGTTAAAAAAAAATTAGTTAACGTTTTTTAAAAAATTAGTTCAGTTTAAAAAAAAATTCTTAAACTAATTAGTTCAGTTTAGGAAATATTTAATTAATTTCTTTAATAATTTCTTAAAAAACGTTAACTAATTCTTAAAAAATTAGTTAACATTAATTAACGTTTTTTTATTAAAAACTAATTAAATAAAATACTAATATTTTTTAGACTGAACTATAATTTTCTTAAAGTGAACTAATATTTTTTTTTAAACTGAACTAATTTTTTAAAAACGTTAACTAAACGTTATTTAATAAAAATAAATAAAATACTACTACTAATAATAATAAAATACTACTAATAATAATTTTAAAATTTAATTTTTTTTAAAAAATTATATAAATTATAAAAATATTTTTATATGAATAATTATAAATAATAAAGTATTATTATAAATAAATAAAATTATAAATTATTTATTTTTCGTATTCAATTATTATTATTGTATGTGAAAACTGAAAATAGAAAGAATGATAGATATGGGTCAAAGGTCAAAGAAAGCTGTCACATCAGTAAAACTAACCCATTTATGCCTAGTCAGCTTTTTCGTCCGTTTTTTTGGACGAAAATTAAAAATAATGACCATTTTATAATATATAATAGTATAATTATTTAATTATAATAAAAAAATTTCGTTAACTAGAATAAAAACCGAACACCATACCAATGAACAAAACGTTATTTATCGCTTTGATTTTTTGTTGAGACTTGAGAGAGATAAATGGTGATTTGGCGTAATCTTATGAAATCAAATTGGAGCAGCTGAGACGAGAGAAGAATGGAGGCGCTGAAGGTGTGGAGTAGTACTATTTCCTCGCAACCTTTCAAGCACCTCTTCCGCTTTCATTTTACTTCTTCTTCTTCAAAATCAAGGTCTCCACGTTTTCTACTCTTTCGATGCTGCTCTTCTTCTCCTCCGTCTACCACCACTGCAGCCGCCGCTGCTCCCAAACCATCCGGCAGGAACAGGAGGTCCGCCGCTTCAGCAGCACCGTCTTCCACTTCTGACAGAGACGCCATTCGCTCCATTCGGCTCAAAAAGGTCGGACCTAATTTCTTAATTTAGTTTGAACTCAACTGTTTTATCAATGCATGAAATCAATCATTGAATGTTGATTACTCCTTCCGTTCCACAAAAAAGTCTCATTTGTAGAGTTTAAGGATATACTTTATACTTTCATTTCATGTTTATATATATAATGTATCTTTAGTTTAGTAGTGGTGGCATGGTAGCTAAATTGTGAGATAAAAAAGAGACTCTTTTTGTGGAACAAATTTTTTTTTTTGGCAAATGGGTCTCGTTTTATGGGATGGAGGTATTAAAACTTTAGGCGTAGTCTAACGAACATTCTTTTCTTTTTCACATTGACAAATTTTACTAAAATGACACAGTAATACTCTAAGTAGAGCATAAAGTTTGAATATTTTGAAATAGTTTGTGGATATACATATCATAAGTGTTCATTAAAGAAAAAATGAAATCTAATTCATGCTTTTACAGAGTCTATTTAGCATCAGTTCATCAACCAGCTACTTGTATCCACTTTTGCAAAGTTGGTCTGCTAACATCACTCTTGGTTCCTCTTTAAGTCCAATTAGCTTGAGCATCAATATTTCTGCTGGTGTACTTAACCACTGACTGATCTGCAATTTTATTTGTTTGTTGAGCTGCTGTTTAACACAGTAACCTGCATTACTGGCTTTTCCATTTACAGCATTCTTGATTGCCTTTGAACTTGCTGTGCTACCTTCAATAATTTCCAGTTCTGTCACTCACCTCCTGAGATAAGATAAATGTCATATATTTGTTCATGGCACACTTTCATTTTGTACTTCCAACAAAGCCAGACTTACTGAATTCATTCTGATCTTATATAGACCTTGTACTTGTCAATTTTTAAAAAAATTAAGGCATTCAATTTAATGTTCATTATGTAGGCGCATACTTGAATATTATTGTAATTATTTTCCGACAAACATTTGCTATTTTTATCTTTTGCAAGATAGTAATGTGTTTGTTAACAGGTTGAAGAGTTGAGGGGCAAGGGGTTTGAGCCCTATGCATATAAGTGGGATAGGACTCATTCAGCTAATCAGTTGCAAGAGATATACAAGCATCTAGCAAATGGTGAAGAGTCAAATGAAGAGAGGGATTATGTATCCATTGCGGGAAGAATCGTTGCGCGTAGAGCTTTTGGAAAGCTTGCTTTTTTGACTTTAAGGGATGATTCAGGGACAATCCAGGTTTGCTCAACACCCAAATTTTGAAAAATACTGCATATAATTCTTTTGGTCAGTATCCATAATCCAGTTCTGCTTCTTTAGAGGTTTATAGGCCTTATGCTTCTTATTGCCGCATTATCAATCTCAATGAATGAATTACGTGGGGCATTCTTATTATGAGATTTTACGAGGTCAGTGTGGCTGTTATCCTTGAGCGGGTTCTGTGGAAGGTGACCTCTTTCTCTTTAACCTAATGGGGGAGTAGAAAACATTTGGTAAACCGGTTTGATAAGTGCAAGGAGTGGGACTCAGTGTATCATCTGCATGTACATTGCAAGTTCGTTAGTGTCTTGTTCAGCTATTGACTTTATCCTTTATCCTGATTTTCATGCCTTGGGTGATTTCGGGATCAATCTGAGCCTTGTTAGAGGTGTGAAGGGGATTATGAGTTTCAAAGAGCAATAAAAGGTGTTGGGAGATAGTGCCGCATTGTTTGTGTTGGGTGATGTAAAGGGAGAGGAACTGTAGATATTTTGAGGGGAAGTAATGTTTAGTTCTGCATATTAGATCTTATTCCTGATCCTCAAACACTTTTTGTCTATATGAATCCTGATTGAGTTTTTTGTTGATCTTGTAAAAAAGTGTAGCCTTGTAGATTGAGATGGTCTTTTGATGCCTGGGTTGTGAACGTTACCAGTATGGGTCAGTGGGCTGTTATCCATGCTTTTTGTATACTGGGATGTAAGAACTTTTGAATGGAAATGGAAAAGAGACGGAATCCAGTTTCTTTGGAAATGTTAACATCTTTGGTGCAACTGTGCAAGAAGAAGGGGTTGGGGCATCCCTTTTAATGCCTTTCTTACATGATTCTCAACTCAACAATGCCTTTAATGATTACATGATTACTTATCCCGAAAAAAGATGAAAAAGTAAAAAAAAAAGTGGGGGCATATATGGTGATATTCAGACTTTAACTAATAATTCAAAGTTATTGAATGATCAAGATGTCGGATTGGGGCATACTTCATCGCGCAGATAGAAAAAAGTTCAGGTCCTTTGATACAGAGAAATGTTTTTATTTAATTGGATTGTAAATAATATTTGGATCCCGAGTAACTTAGCCATGATGTTTCTGTTTCTGTTTATAGCTGATTTCTACTGTATGATGCCTTTAAAACAATATGATAAACTGATTGGACACTAGTGCATAACACTTGTGGAAGTTTTCATATTTTCAACTATCATGCAAATATCTGATTTTTGATGTTGAGATTGTTCCCTATGAATTTCCAAGGCTGATTGGGTCGAGCCTGAATCATATTGGAATCAAGATTACTTTTTTATATTGCTATTAATCTGGAAATTTTTCATGAGCATCATTCAATCCTGGTTTTCTTTTAACTTTGGTTTCTTTCTGGTCTCTTTATGTGTGCATTGACTTAGAGTGTCCTCCAATATCAATATCTTTAAACTGAAATTATTGCTTTGTTTTAGCTTTATTGTGAGAAGGAAAAACTTGCAGACAATCAATTTGACCAGTTGAAGACACTTGTTGATATAGGTGATATACTGGGTGCAAATGGCTCAATTAAGCGGACAGAGAAAGGTGACTTTCTCAATCCACTTTTGATTCATTATGTTTCCTTCAACTTTTATATTTTTGCGTCTGCATAGTTGGTTAGCTAGGAAAGAAGGGTTTCTCTTGGTGTATAATTTGCTGAAAGTTAAACCCCTGTTTAATAGGGTATATCCTTCTTTCTTCTCTTTTGCTTTCTCTTCGTTTTCTCTTTTCGTAATTTTATTCCTTTCGGTTTTGAGGTAGGTTTTCTAGCATGAGCACAACCATCTATTAAGACCATACTTTCCCTCATTTGCTTGCAGGGGAGCTTTCTGTTTGTGTAAATTCGTTTTCTATTCTTACTAAATCATTACTTCCACTGCCGGACAAATATCATGGTCTAACAGATGTTGATAAGCGCTATCGTCAACGGTGAGTTTACGACCCACTTTTTTTTTCTCCGAGATATACATGTCTAGTCTAAATCATAGTTGTTATGGCGCCAAGGCGGGATGCGACGGTATTTGACCGCCAGGACGCTTAGGCGATAAGGCGCTACCATGGTGTCCGTATGGCGACAAGTCGTAAACAATGTGCACTTTATACATTATTTATTTTACTTCAAAAGTATATTGCACAATAAAATTTTATATACACTAAAACCCAAAACATAATAACTAACACTATGAAAAAGTGTCCACTCTCCACTGTTTCTAGTCATAGCTCAAGCAAAGTCATTAACTATGAAGTCATTTCCGTCTCCCTCACGAGCATCACTCTCATTCACAGGAGTAGAGTCATGGATTAGGTTAGGGTCATGTGTTGAGTTTCTTGGGTAATTGGAAAAGTCTACGGGTTATGATAAGTCATGGTAAAAAATGACTTGATCACTTAATTTGGGTCCGCTACCAATGCGTGAGCTTTGGCGGCTCGATGTCCAAGGTGTTGTCTTGCCCTTCTCCAACGCTAGGACGCCTAGGCAATGCCATGACAACTGTGGTCTAAATTATGAGATGTTAGATCATTAGTGTTTCACTATAGCATTTATTTGAGTAGGCATTCACAGACAAGGTATCCAAATCTTGTGCAGATCTCATACTAGTCCAACAAAAGATATCTTTTAATTTTAATTATTATATAATGCTTTGCAGTATAAGTTTGTTCATATCTTGTTGGATTATTGTTGATACTAATCTTACATGCTATTTTCTGTATATAGCTATGTAGATATGATTGCAAATCCTGAAGTAGCAGACACATTTCGCAAAAGAGCAAAGGTGACTCTTCCTTATTATTGTTAGCATTTTGTAATTATTATTGTTAATAATCACTGTTAAGTTACCAATTACTTTAAAAGTTTAAGGTGTTAGAAAATGCGCCTAACAATGTATATCATGCTTTAACACTTCATCTCACATGCAACCTCTACTTACTCATGGAAAGACAGATTAAGGTATATTACAATGCACAAACCAAACAAAGTGCAAACAACACTTGCAAACATGGGCAGGGCATGCTTTCAAAGTTCGCTCTTCCTACAATCTGATATTATATATTGGATTTGTGATGGCTTTAATCATTTCACCTACTCATTTATGAAGTGAGAAATGTGAAAATGATGGCATCTGTTTCTCAACATTTGCTCATTCAAAACATTAAAGTTGTAGTAATTTTAGAGGAAGAAGTAACAAATCTGTCTCATTTGTTTATTTATTGTCCAATAATTTGGTGGTGGTGTTGTTTTATGTTTGGTGTATTGGGTGAATGTAGATTCTAGAGTTTGTCTAGCAAATGCGGAGGACCATCTTCTTTGCAGTTTTAGGGGTTTTCGGAGGAGGGAAGGATATGAGGATTTTGTGGAGGTTTTTTAGTCTATGGAGAGAGAGGTATGCCATAGTCTTTTGTGGGCGGTCAATGAATGTTGGCTTACTTTGGGCTAGACCACTAGAGTATTCTTCTATGCATATTGGGGTTTTTTCATGGGAGTTTTTTGATTAAGTTCTTTATCAGATTTACACGGACTGACGAGCTGTGTTCCATGACGCTGAGATGGGTTTATATTTTGTTTTTTTGTTTGCTATTGTATTTCCTTTTGGGAGGACTTCTTATCCTCTTTCTACATTGTATATTTTACTTTCTATTCTCTGACAAAATTTTCTTTTATAAAATAAAACAATACCGTTGCCTCATCATGGATGCACTCTTTTTAAGTGATAAATGGAACTAGGGCCAACTCCTCTTCCCTTCTATGTACTGAAAATAAACCTTTAGTAGTCAAATGCTCTAAAATTTGAAGGATGAATTAAGTTTACAAAATTTGATTTTCTGAACTTTTTGTAACCTCTGAGCTTTGACCTTGACTTGTAGTGCTCAACACTAATGCTTACTTGTGTATGGAATATGTTACCTTTCTTGTGTATATAAATTTGTTATTTTCTTATGCTAATGTTATAGTTTCTTTTCTTACGGGTTTTGAAATTTCAGCCCAAGTTGCTTAAAATATAGTTTATGCTTGCATTTGGTAGGTTGTATCAGAAGTACGCAAGACAGTTGAATCTTTAGGCTTTGTTGAAGTTGAAACACCAGTTCTACAGGTTTGCAGATTCTTTTAGTTGTCCTGGGCCATGTCCTTTTCAATTTGTATATTTGATTTTGTTAACATTGCAGTTATTTTTCATCCTTTGGGAGGAGGTGAGGAATTAGAAAACATGTAATGGTTTAAGTGAGATTAATTTTTGCTATGCGCAAAGAGATTTAAGCGTGGGAGGAGGTGATAATTCAGAAAAACTGAAATAGGTTGTTTTTTTCTATGGTCAACGGGATTCAAGCATAACGGTTATGTGAAGTGTGCTCGAGTAGACTTGTTACTTTGAACTCATGAAAAGCCTTAGCTAGCTAGTTAATTAACATCATTCCTGGTGCAGTGCATCTAAGTGAATGAAATTTGCAGAAGTTGATTATAACTAAGATGCTCATTGACGCATTTGAGATCATCTACAATGTACCTTATATTCTACTTCATTTTACAATTCTTAGTATTTAATGCATATAATATATGCTTTCCGGTCATTGACATTATTAGGTACTACAAAGGGTTACAACTGATGTTCTCTTGCCCTAAAAAAGTTGTGGACTTTTGAGTTCTATAGATATAATGTGATCCCTACAATGTTCCTTTAGTGGTGCATTCGTTGACATACTTTTTCTCTTTTCTATTTTCCATTAATTGAGTTAAACTCTTGATATTTGAATGGCAGAATTGCCTTTTCATTTTTTTGCATTTTAATTGGTTTGATCTACTAGGGAGCAGCTGGTGGAGCAGAAGCTAGGCCATTTATTACACATCATAACTCTCTTGGGAGGGATCTTTATTTGAGAATTGCAACAGAGCTGCATTTAAAGAGAATGCTGGTGAGGTTTTGTATATTTCATCTATTTTATATTGGTTTTATATGATAAATCTATAATATATATAGCTCTGTAAAATTTCTCAAAGCTATATTTTGAATTGTGGCTATGTTGTCTAATAAAAAGAAGAAGAATGAGTCATTGCTATCTTGAAATGCATGTTGTATTTTTTCTGGTTTAAGGGGTGATTCATTCCCTCTCTTTTGCTTTCTTTTCATTAGCCATCAGCATGTCGGCGAATTTAGTTGTGTAAGTTTGTAACTTGTGGCATAGTGTTTCATGAATGTTTGAGTTTCTCCAGTGCATTGGTTTTTTTTTTTGACAATTTTTTTTACTATCTTTTACACTTCGTAAAGGGACTGAGTCTGTCTACTAACGTTAGTAACTTTTTATATTTAAAATGTAAACAGATACCCATTTATAGGCAAAATATATGAGTTTGTTAGAGTATGTAACTTGTCCCACATCAAATACCTTGAGAAAGTTTGTCCAGTATATAATGACTAGACCCAACTCTTCTCATTGCCCAGTTGGCTTTGGTTAGAGAGCTTGCTGTCAAAATATGCAAGATTTGGGTCCATTTTATAAGTAACATTGTATCAAAGCTAGTCTATCCTTGGGCTAACTCTTGACCTTCATTCTTACCCACTTGCAATTGATTCTAAGGATCAAAGTTTACCCATTTTTGAACTAGTAGCCGCTTTTCATTCTAATAGTTGCATGTGGTTTACTAGCTTTCTTCCATGCTTGTCTTGTTAATTGCTTTACTCAAATATAAGGGATCAAGGAAAAGAAGAATGGAGAGAAAATCAATATAGTTTACTATCTGATGTATATTTACACAGAGATAATAGGACCATTATATAGGTCAACTACTCAGTGTGAACAGAGTTACATATTACATCAATATAGCAGAGCTATGGAGATAGCTTGGGCTACTTCCTATGAGGGTAGCTTGGGCTACTAACAAAAGCTACGGAAGACTTTAACACTCCCCCTCAAGTTGAATTATAAATATTCCTCCTGCCTAACTTGTAAGTAATAGGGTGAAAAATATTACTACTAAAACCCTTAGTCAAAACGTCAACAAGTTGATTGCCCGACTTTAAATGAGACCATTACTTAGTTTCTCTTTTATAAAGTGTCGATCAATCTCAACATTGGATCAAGCAACCACCGCTTGTTTCTTTACCTCCAATGAAAGCACAATAGCCAAATGTAGAACGCCTATCTTCCATATAGCCAACCCAATTTGCATCAGTGTAACCTTCAATTTGAAGGTGACCATGTCTTCCGAACAAGAGACCCCTTCTAGGTGTCGACTTTATGTATCTCAAAATACGATAAAGTGCCTCCATATGTACGTGACATGGATCATGTGTATACTGACTCACGACCCTCACTGTATAAGCAAGTTCCGGTCTAGTGTGTGACAAGTAAATAAGTCTTGCCACGAGTCTATGGTAGCTATCCTTTTTTATTGGATTACCAACACCACTAGAGTCTGATTAGCCTCAATAGGGGAGTTTGCTGGCTTACAGCCTAATATGTCAGTTTCAGCTAGCAAATCAAGGGCATATTTTCGTTGAGACAGAAAAATACCACTACTTGATCTAGCAACCTCAATTCCGAGAAAGTATCTTAAGTTGCCCAAGTCTTTGACTTCAAATTCAGTAGATAGTCGAGATTTGAGAGCATTTATCTCAGTCTCATCATTACCTGTCACAACAATGTCATCTACATAAATAATCAAAGCGGTTCTGCCACTAAATCGCTTTATGAAAAGCAATGTTCTAAAAGGCGCTAGGCGGGAGGCGGGCGGCCGGGGGCCTAGGCGGAAATTTTTATTTTAAGCTAATTTTAATATTTTATCTTACATTTATCCAAACAAAACAATAATATAAAGCAAAAAAATCTATAATAAAGATAATAAAAGCCTTTAAAGTTTAAACACATATCCTTATTGCTAATGTCAAAGTTCAAACACATATATGCAATTGTTCAAAGTTCAAACATATTTTAACGTATTAGTTTTATTCATAAACAAGATTGCTATTAAATAATAAAATTTAAAATTTCAAGAATTTAATTTAATATTAAAACTTAAGAAATTAAACATCAATTTAAGAATTATATTGAATTAAACTAAATATTACAAATCTATCATCATTTATATAATTTGAAGTTGGAACAAGTTCAAAAAATTACAACTATTATAAAATTATCCATTTTGACTTGATATTGTTCACTTCTTGTTGTGATTTGATATACTACAATCTGAATTATGAATATGGTAAATTATTAGAAAAAAAAATATCAAGATCTGGTTTAGATAGTTATTAAAATAAATAAAAAATCTCTCTGCCTAGGCCGTCTGGGCCCCGCCTATTTTTTGGAGGGATTTTTTTGTCGTCTTAGGCCTAGGCAAGGCGCCTAGGAAGCCTAGCACTTAGGCAAGGCACCAAGGGGGGCCTAGCGCCTAAGCGAGGCCTAAGCGGGAATTTTTAAAATACCGATGAAAAGAGTATGATGAGTGTTACTTTGTTTGTAACTAAATTTCAGCATATCACTATGAAATCTCCTAAATTAAGCTCTAGGAGATTTTTTAGACCATACAATGCCTTTTTTAGCTTACACACCTTCCCTTCAGTTACATCAGATGAGAATCCTGGAGGAATATCCATGTATACCTCTTCTTCTAGGTCTCCATGCAAGACGGCATTTTTCACATCTAATTGTTGTAGTCTTGTAGATCCAAGCCAAAGTTAGGTGCACATGATAGAAGGATCCTAACAGAGTTCATTTTTGCAACTGGAGCAAATGTCTCCTAATAATCTATGTCATGCCTGAGTATATCCTTTCGCAACCAATCTTGCTTTTAATCTCTCCACTGACCCATCTGGCTTTTGTTTCCATATGCATCCTATTGTTTTTTTACCTTTTGGAAGAGTAACAAGCTCCTAAGTATCATTTTTCTTTGGAGCATTCATTTCTTTTATCATGACCCCTTCCAGTTACAATCATGTATAGCTTCTTGCCACTTTTTAGGAATGGAAATAGAAGACAAGGAAGAGACAAAGGAATAATATGTAGGAGATAACAAATCATGAGACAAAGTTAGAAATAGGATGTTAAGTACATTCCTTTAACTCCTTTCTTAACTGCAATAGGAAGATGAAGGTCAAAAACAATACCATTCACTGGATTAGCCGATGGATCTAGATCATTATCATATGATTGACATGGTAATGGAAGGATGCCTTTTTGTTTTTTGAGAGTAAATTTGTAGGTCTGATTTGTCTAGACGTCTTGATGGCTCCCCCTCAATCTGAGTATGCCCCTCATCTTGTTTACTAGCAATGTTAGGAATGGAAAGAGTAGACTTCCCTTGAACGGGAGCTGAGGAGGCCCTTGAAAAACTAGGTGTTACAAATTTTGAATTCATTGACGAATCCCCCACGTGAAGAAATGAGGAGGAATTTAAAAGATAATATGAAATTGTTTCCTAGAAAGTAACATCATGGCTAATAAAGACACGTCTTGATGGAGGATGATTATATTTATAGCCTTTTTGTGTAGCTGAGTACCCAATAAAGACGCATTTAATGGCGCGAGGATCAAGTTTGTCACGTGCGGGGCAATGTTCAAAATAGTGCTCGAGGCGTGCGCCTCGAGGCGCGCCTCGTAGCGAGGCGGACAAAGTCTGGTGCGAGGCGTGAGCTTTTCATGGAATTGGTGAGACTTACACCTTTTTCGGCTGAGGCTTAAGCCTCGTCGCGTTGCGCCTCAAGGCGTCGCTAGGCGTGCGCCTCATTTTGGCTTTAAAAAAACCCTAATATCAGATTTGGCTTAATGTTTAGATTTGGCTTACCGATTTGTTTTGATTGACTTCGCTGCTCTCCTTCGCGACTTCGTTGCAGGTATGTTCCTTCTCCTCTTTCTTCTTCCTTCTGTTTTCTTTTTTTCCTTCGCCTATTTTTTCTTCGTCGCCGCGTCGCGTCTGCTGCTCCTCTTCTTCGTCGCGTCTGCTGCTCTCCTTCTACTCCTTCTACTCTTTCTTCTTCTTCTCCTTCTGCTCTTTCTTCTCCTTCTCCTTCTCCTTCTTTTCCTGATTACCGTATCTGTTTTCTTTTTCTTTATATTGTAATATTAAGAATACAATTGCGAGTTAATACTAAATGAATGAAAATTTACTTGCAATTGTGGAGTCTTTATGTCAATTTACTGTATTTTATATGAAAGTTAAAGCTACAGAGCCAATTTTCAGCTGGGAGTTGCAATGTTGATATCGTATGCAAGCTCCTGTATGATAAACTGCTAAGTGAAAGTCTATTTAGCATTATTTTGTTACTATCATTACTAATAACACTGCTATTACGAAATTACTCGCTCCGTCCCAAATTAATTACTCAATTTTGACTTTTAAAGTCAAAATGACCATTTTTAAAACTAATTTTTTTACTATTTTTTCTAAAATATAGGTGAAGAAATTATAACCAAAAGAAAGTATATACAATTTATTACTAGCCTCAATTTTTATAATTTTATAAATATATTTATATATGCTTAATTATTAATTCTAAAAATAGTCAATTTGACTTAAAAATGTCAAAACTGAGCAATTAATTTGGGATGGAGGGAATATTAGCTAATATTTCTGAGTTTTGACTTCTGAATGCCAACTGCTAAGTGACTCTGTTATTTGGTTAAGTCTTCTGTTTTTGTCTTTTTCCAACAATGTAGTCTCTGTTTATTTCCATTCATTTGGTTAAGGGGTTTTTTTTCGTTGCTGTAAGTGATCAAATGTAACAAAATAGTTTTGAACAAACAGATCACTGTTATAAACTTGTCAAACAGTTTTTGTTTTGTACTTGAGAGAATCTTGATGTATTGTTCTGTTTGTGTTTTTATTAATTTCTTTTTGAACAAAGATAACAAAGAATCTTGATGTATTGGTTATTTATGTCCTCTATGACCTTAATTGTAATGATGAATTATTTTATGGTTTTATTAGTATTTTTTCATAATTTTTTGAGGACTTTTAGGTCTTTAAATCAAGGCTTCCGCCTTGCTCCGCCTCGAGGCTTACGCCTTGCATAGCCCAGAGAAAAACGCCTCGCACCGATTTTAGCTTTTTCGAACATTGGTGCGGGGTTAGTGTCATGGACAAAACATACAGAAAAAGGTGCAGTGAGGTAAAAAAATTGAGGATGAAGAGGGAATGAGATACTGAAACTGGAAATTAAGAATACTAGAAGGGAGACGGTTAATTAGGTACGCAACAATTAAGATAACATTTGTCCAAAAATATTTTGGAATACGTATAGTCAACATAATGGAGCGAGCAACCTGAAGAAGACTATTTTTCCTTTCTAAAACCCCATTTTGCTCAGGTGTCTTAACACATGTAGTTTAATGGATACCACGAGTAGAAAGGTATGTCTGAAATGGACCGTCAGGATATTCTTTACCATTGTCACTATGTTCTTTGCATTAAATTGGGATTAAATTGGGTTTGAATCATTGGTGAAACGATTTGAAGCATTCAAATACTTCATTTTTGTGACGGAGTAAATAAACCCAAGTAACACGAGAAGAATAATAATGAAGGTGACAAACCAACTATAGCTTGAACGAGAACTAACACGGGAGGGTCCCAAACATCAGAATGGATGAGAGAAAAAAGAACATCGTTGCGATTATTATTACTAGCAAGATAGGTTGATTGTTTGTGTTTGACCAATTCACACGGTTCACAAAAGAACTTGTCCCTACTACATTTCTTTTTTTCTTTGCTAGACTAGGAAACAAGTGTTCTAAAACTCCAAAAGAGAGATGACCTAAATGTTTGTGGCATTGATGTAATGTTTCAAGAGGAGAAATAACAGAAATATGAAGAGCCTGACTAAGCGAGGCAAATTCATTCTCCAAAACATAGATGCCATCTCGAGCCTTACCACTGCCAATCATCTGTTCGGTAGCCAGGTTTTGGCAATGAGAAGGAAAAAATATTTTTGAACAGGAGAGACTCGGCAAATTAGCAGTAAAAGAGCGTACATGGACATATGAGAGAGATAGAGTTGGATAGGGGCAAGAGAGCCGTCAATGACTCGAACAGTGACCTTGCTTGAACAATGCCGATAAGTGTGAAACAAATCATACGAACCAGTCATGTGTTCAGATGTTCTGGAGTCAATGATCCAAGAACAAGATGTAACCATAGTTATCAAGGCGCCAAATCGAGGCAAGGTAACAACCGGGAGCTTAAACGTTTAGTCGACAAGGCGCCTTACTAAGCGTCCACAAGTCGTTAACAATGTAAATTTTATACATATAAAATTATATATATTTAACATTTATATGAATATTTATATATATATATATATATATATATATTTCTAATGATTTATCATATTCAAAATGCAGGTTATAGAATATCAAATCACAAAAAGCGGATTCAAATTATATAAATGGTGATGCATCACATATCATATATAAAAAAATTGAGCAGCAACACTAACAGAATATAAAAAATTACCATGTCATATTAAAAAAGCATACCAATTACCATATCAATTAGCAACATATTATATCATATTCATTATTCAGCAACAAAGTCACGAGTCAACAAAGAGTCGTGAGTTAACAAAGCATAACAATATCATTTATATTATATATCATATATATATAAAAAATTAGCACATGACGACTGACTAAGTAGAATAGACAGGCAATAAAAATAAAATAAAAATTGGGCAACATGTCAACAAAGCCGGAAATAAAGATAGAAAAAAAAATTGGGCAGCATGTGAACAAACTCAACACAGCAGAATATATACCCAAAAAGAAGAATAAAAGAAAGAAAAAAAAAGGACGGAGCATAACTCAGAAGAGAGAAAAAGAAGAACAGTAGAAGAAGAAGAGTAGAATAGTAAAAGAAGCATACCTTGAGAAGTGTGTAGATCGCGATTCGCGAGCTGCCGGAGTACGAGAGTAGTCGATGTCGATAAGTGCTTTCTCCCTCTCTATTGCAGATTTGTAATCCCTTTCTCCCTCTCTGTTGCTCCCTTTCTCCCTCTCTGTAGTCTATGCTTGCTGGCTTGTTGTGAATAGCGAGCGATCGAACGGTCCATTAGGTTTTAGCTGCTATTTTTTTTACCCAGTTAACTTCGGGTTGAATCAAATCCGCAATAACCAAGTCGAACGTTTTGCTCGTCAGTCGTCCAAGTTGCTACGTAGTCGTCCAAGGCATCGCCTTTAGTGGCTGAGCACTCACCTTTCTAACCTCCAACCAAGTCGTCCAAGCACCTTCAAAAATTCCACCGCCTGGACGACTAAGCGTCGCCTAGGCGACAACTTGATAACCCTGAATGTAACAATGGAAGTTGATATACTTGAATATGCAAAATGGGGGGAGTTAGAGGAGGCTGAACTGGAATCTATCAGTCGAAGGCTAGCCATTTTTTGGAGAGAAAGTGGGCTTGCTGTTGGGTCTGTGCTAGAAGGAGTAGTAGAGATATATGGCACTTCAGATGGTGCAGACTCGGCCATATAAACACTAGAACCACGACCACCTCCATGACTTCGAGGAGGATTACCACGACCTTGCCTTGGCTTTGCATGAAGTTTGAAACAAGTCTCCTTGGTGTGCCCGGGTGTTTCACAATACTCGCACAAAAGACTATCCTTCCAGTCCTTAGAGACAGAATTGGAAGTTTTAACCACAACTAAGGCGGAGTGATCGGTTGAAGTTTGAACCATAGCATATTGACGACTTTCCTCACGCTGAACACGGGCATGAGCATCCTGAAGTGAAGGGAAAGGATCTTGTTCTATTAGCTGTGCCCGAATTTGATCACAATCCATAGTGAAGTCAGAAAGAAAATCAATAATTCGATCCTCTTCCACGAGCTTTTGATAAGCCTCTACATCTTTGGTACACTGAGCAGGGTAAATTGTATAATGATCTAACTCTTGCCATAATGGTGTAATCTCAGAGTAATACTGAGCCACTGTTTTCTCTTTTTGTAATGTCTCCCGCACATTTTTGTGAAGTTCAATTTTTTTTGACACATTACCGGATTGAGCAACTGTGGTCTAAATCTGAAAAGCTGTTGGCAAGAACAAATAACTCTTACGGATATGAGGTTCCATAGAGTTATATAACCAAGTCTTAACCATGGAGTTATCGGAATCCCAGTCCATCATATGTCGGATCCGTTTCAGCAGGGTTTGTAGACTTGCCATTAATAAAATTCTGCATTTTGTTAGCTTTAATTGATAATAAAGATGCTTCAGACCAAGTCAAATAATTTGTACCATCCAATTTAATGGGACTAAGTTGTAAGGAAGAATTAAGCCCATTTTGGCTTGACTGGCTTCCTCTAACATTACTACTAATTATTATAGTATAATGAGAGTCACTAGCTTCAGTCATTATACCACTAAGAGATTAGTCAACAACTGGATGCCCCACTACAATTAAATTGTAACCAGACTTCAAATAATAAGCTATGAGGGTAAAAAAAATTAATATTGTAAAGTTGGGTCCAGAGGTATGAACCAGATGTGGGCTTGTTTAGTAAATCAAGATGACTCACTTGTATACAACTATTGGATTACAGGTGGGTTGCTTAGCAAAGAAGTATGTTGCTCATAATATACCAGGAGACATGTGGGCTGGGTAATAAATGAACATGACTCAAATTTGAAATTGTCAACTGAAGCAAGTGGTACTAGTAAATAGGAGACTGTACTTGGCAGGACCAGAAGATATGCTATATGTTTGTCTTATGGGCAGAATACATTAACCCTGTAAATATCACATACACGGAATTAAAATGCGTATGTCCAGAATAGGAATTATAACATAAGCTCATCTTACAGCAGGATATCACAGCCATGCAAATCACACCGGAAAGATCCTCATGATAGTTTGCAGAAGCACAAGAAAACCTACATGCTTACATCTTCATTTTAATGCTTGATTTCTTAGTCAATTCATGACTTAAGCACTTTGGTTTCGGCTAACATCGGTATTGCAGCATTCCGACGTTAGCCCATGATATATTTGGGACTGATGGTTATAGGTTTGATCTAAATGGATCAAGCTCTGTTACCAACTCAAATATAATGGAGCAAGGAAAAGAAGAATGGAGAGAAAATCGATATAGTTTACTATCTGTTGTATATTTACACAGAGATAGTAAGACCATTATATAGGCCAACTACTCTGTGAACAGAGCTACATAATATAGTAGAGTTATGGAGATAGCTTGGGCTACTTCCTTTGAGGGTAGCTCGGGCTACTAACAACAGCTACTGAAGACTAACAGCTTTTTTCTTGGCTTGTCTTGTGTGGGGCTTCTATTCATTAGGTACACGTGCAACCTTCATCGGGTTACATGTGAGGGGGAGTGTCAAGGTATCCCACCTCAAATACCTTGAAAAAGTTTGTCTAGTATATAATGACTAGGGCCAACTCTTCTTATTGCCAATTGCCAATTGCCAATTGGCTGGTAGCTTGATGTTTTAGTATAGTAGATTTGGGCCATTTCATAAATCTAAAACCGAGTATGAGGTTCTTAATTTTGTCCGGCATCACATCTTTTTCAACCACTGCTATCTCAAAGTTAACTTAATTCTGTCTTTGATATCAATGTCTATTCATGCTTTGGCAAATACATCACTAGTTCATCAATTTATCCGCGCCAACAAATCTTGATAGTAGAAACATTATTTTTTCCTACTAACTTCCAAATATCACGAGTTTAGGTTTGTTCATCCACACAATATATTTAAGCAAAAGCTTGTTTTTGCTCTGTTGTGTTTGTTGTCTTCTTTTATATCTTCCTTGGTATTCCATGTCTTAAATGAGACTTCAAACTACAAATGACAGGTCGGTGGATTCGAAAAGGTATATGAAATAGGCCGAATTTTCAGAAATGAAGGCATTTCAACTCGTCATAATCCTGAATTTACTACCATAGAGGTAATATTTCAATTATTTTTGTGTCGGTTAGATCTAGTTCATTAGTTAAGTGTATTTGGAACATGTGATTTATGCTATTGACTAATTATCAGAATTAACAACTTCCTGTTTTCATCATACAACCATTGATCAGTTCAAGTTTTAGCTTGTTTATAGATGTATGAAGCATACTCTGACTATGAAAGCATGATGAACATGGCTGAAGAAATTGTAACTCGATGTGCTCTTGCAGTTCAGGGAAAGCTTATTATTGATTATCAGGTAAGACTCTTTTTTGTTTATGTGTTTTGTGGTGGGTGGGGAATAAGTGACAAGGCGTTGATCCATCAAGGCCTCTTTACAACTAAACATGTTATGTGGATTTTTTTTAAAGATTGTATAGATATACTTAATGCTTTAATGTATGTATCCAAAGTGGATTTGTTGCCTCATGATTCACCTGAATTGAGTTTAAAAGTTTGACTTGTTATAACTCTTTTTAATTACATATCTTCAGAATATACCTTAATTCTATATATGAATATATCCTCCCCTCTTATAAATTACTGTAAACATATAAGCAGTTGTGGCATGTATGTCAGTTTTGTTACTCTTGTAATGTGTTGAAACTGCATTGCTTTCATTCAGGGTGTAGAGATATGTTTGGAAAGACCTTGGAGGAGGGAAACTATGCACAATCTTGTGAAAGAAGCCACTGGAATTGATTTCACCGAGTTGGGCAGCGATCTTAAAGTGGCTAAAGAAGTTACTCTTAGGGCACTCAATATGGGTCCTGATAATCAAGAAACATATTCAATTGAAGCATGCCAATCTGTTGGTCATGTGCTGAATGAGGTTAAGCTACAATTCTTTGTTCAAAATTGAATATTCATTATATGGATCTGCATATTTTATATAATGTTTCTTGTCGCCTATTTTAGGCACTGGGTGTATAATTCTAATTCTAAAACGAGGAGTCCCTCTAATTGTGCTTTTGTTCTACTCATATCCCTTTTAGGCTTGCCATACATCTATATTTTATGTGGTCATATATATTTACTTTTTTCATCATCTGTGCAGGTTTTTGAGATAGTGGTAGAACCAAAGCTTATACAGCCAACTTTTGTTTTGGACTATCCCATTGAGATATCACCTCTAGCTAAGCCACACCGAAGGTACTGAAGCTTGTTTAAATAATTGGTTTGGTGCTGCAACGCCACATACTGAATGTGTTTCACCTCGATGCATCCATATATTGAAGAATTTCTTATACTTTCTCCTGGACTTTTACGGTAGAATTAGACCAAGGCTTGAACCGAGTTTATTTATAGCTTAAGATATGCCTTTTCCAGTATGGTTAGAGATGCTAGGTTCACCAGAACTAGTATCTTACGAACTGAAAATACATCTTAGTTGGTAGGTTTTTATAAAATTTGGTATGTCTGTGTCTAGTGGTTCTCTTATGTTCAAAGCTCAGAACAAACTTTGTCATTTCTATAAATGATCAGAGAATGTTATTAACTGTAATCGTGAAAGTTCAAATTGTTAACTCAGGATCATTGTAGTTAGTTAAGCTTGCACTGCTAATATTTAGAATAATTTTGTAGGCAAATGGTTATGATAATACACCCTTGTTTCTAAGTTAGTTGTCACCAAATTATATGTTAAAATGCTTGCATGAGGTTGTTAAATTATGATTGAGATCTTACTCAGGTACATTTTGTAACTAGAATCTTTCCCACTTTCTCCCTTTGCTTCTTCCTTTTCTCTTTTGGAGGGTGGAGAGAGGGGGTTGAGTAGCTGGGAGCTGATTTTAAGTACATTGCCAGATGCTGCATTGTCATTCTAATTGAGTGGTGGTGCCAGGTCCATTTTGCTAATCCATATGCTATAAGTTTACTTCCTCTTCTTGAGTCTATTGGGCCATGCAAGGGTTTATGATTTTTATGGAAAGTGCTGGTGACACAGTCAGACTTAAAGAGATGTGGAAGGACGTTGAGACGTTTGTTCATCCAAATAACCTAAATGCCACACATCCAATATAATGAGGACATGCACAATGTTGGTACTGGGTACCAATCAATATGTCATAAAGATCATTGACCTACTAAAGTCACTAGACACCGTTTTATTTATTAATTAAGCTACACAACTTTGTTCTTGAATTCTGACAATGGGATTTGAACATTTTTTGGATTCCCTTTAGTTTCCTTTTTGTGGTGGCATTGGCTAAAGATAATTGCTTTTCCCTTTTATTTTAACGAAGATCAAACATGAAAAACTAAACCTGTTTGAACACTTTATTTGAAAAGGATTAATACAGGCCAGGGAATGTTAGAAGCTTAAAGTAACTAGAAGTGTTGATAAATGTCTATGGACACCAAGTCAAAACTTTTTCAGGGGGAGAGGATTTGATTAGGTGGAACCTTCGTGTAATAGTGGAAGATTTACTGTCAGATCTTATACTGAGGCCTCAGAGGTACAGAGGTTGGGGTCTTTCACTTTGAGGAAAATTTGGGAGGTTCGGTTCCGAATAGTGTGTTTTTTCTTCATGGACAACAGCCTTGGGAGGGATTCTGACACAAGATTCATTATGAGAAGGGGCGATTTTTGGTTAATCAGTGCTACATGTGTCAGAAGGATTGAGAGTAGGCCGATTACTTGCTGTTGCATTGTGAGTTTGTGAGTAGTTTATGGGCTATAGTGTTTTCTCTATTGGGGATGACGTGGGTGATACCAGTGTAAGTGGTGGATTTTGGGATGCTTGGAGGTGTTCTCGAGGCCTGAAGAATATGAGAGTTATATGGGATATAATTCCGCATTGCCTTTGTTAGGTGCTTTGGAGAGAACAAAATTGTAGATACTTAGAAAACAAAAGAGCAAACCATTGTGCTTATAAAGTTGTCTTTGAACCTCCTTTGCTTTTGGCAGAAAGAGATGTATCCGAACGAGGTTGTTCTTTTATTGATTTTGGTCGTAGTTTAACATTGGAAAATGATGTAATTGTCGTGTGTCTTGGTGTCGGGATTAGTTCCTGCTTTTTGTTTACTTCGATTGTGCATGGGTGGCACCCCCTTGGTGCCTCTTTGGATACATTTCCTTTTACTTGTTAAAAAAATAAAAAAATAAAACAAGCATTGCTATGTTCTTTTCCTGTCTATTGTTGGAAATAAAAAAGGAAGTTGCTTATTTTGTGCATAGCCTGAAAACAGCTTACTCTGAAATACCTAAATAGAAGGTAAAATACCAGCTACTTAAGTGTCTTCCACTTTAAAAAAGAAATAGGTGTTCCTGCTCTGAGTTAAGTTGTTTCTTTTGACAATTAGTGATGCTTTACGGCTAGCACAAGTCAGCATTATTTCCTTATGCACTAGTTAGTCCTTTTCATATTTACTCGCATTTTAATCTTTCCATCTCTTATTGAGTTTCTCTTCACCGTTGGGTGATCTGTTTTCTGAATTTTAATTGACACCCTCTCCCTTCAACTTGCTTATGTCCACATCATTTCTCGATTTTGGGTACAACTGCACTCTAATTATCTTGGAAGTTAGGGCCCCTTGTTCATCTGTTCAGTCTATAGAGAGGCCGTCTTTTATTCATTTATTAATATCCCTTAAACATCCATTTTCCTTTTGTATTGTTTTGAAGCTCCTCTTTACTCCTTTTGAGTTTTTTTTATTAATTTAATGAATAAATACATGGGTGTAAGAACTGTGTACTTGAAATTAATTATGTGAAGTTCATTCCTGCAGTATGCATGCTTGAAATATTTTTCAGTAGCTTACTCTTTCTACTTCCAATCAGGCATGCAGGCTTGACTGAAAGATTTGAACTATTCATTTGTGGTCGTGAACTTGGAAATGCCTTCTCTGAATTGACTGATCCATTAGATCAGGTATGCATTGAACTTTTTACTATCTCCGTGTGGTACTCAATGATAACCAAAACAACTAAAGAGTTTCTGCTACAGAAGATTAAGGTTTTGTGTCTGCTGAAATGTTAAATTATATAGTGTTTATATCCATCTATAGTACTAACTCCTGAAAATCTATCCAAGACAACTTGATCTTTTCCCTTGCTTGAGCATGGGATTCTGTTTAAATAAAATTATATTCTTGTTATTGGATGTTCTGCACCTTGCACAACATTAGCCCAATCAGAGGTTCTTATCTCTTGACATTATTATTTCCAACCTTTCTGCTTAGCATGAAAACTGGTAGAGGAATCGGACTGAAAGGCTTTAGCTGTTATAGCTATGTTGTTATGCAACCATGGTCAAGGAAAGAAAAACTCGTTCATTATAACAAAAGGCAATTTGGAAACATACATGGTTTGCTACCTACGAAAGTATGTATGTCACAAGACATGAGATCATTCTTTACACTAGGGACTTGTTCATTGAAGTAATCAGACCGACATAAGTTCAGTTGAATTACTAAAAATACCCGTGAGCTAAATTGTGACAATAAGACTAATCCTTTTATTTTTTTTCCTAGTTAAATGTGTTGTATCCCGAAAAGACAGATTAGCTCCTTCGCGAATTCTTACCTAGGATCATGCAAATTAGCTATTATAAGCTCACCTCCGACAGTAGAATTTTGTGAACTTTTTCTTTATATATCGTATAATATCTTTTGCTTTCCCATTCTTCTGCTATGCATACTTGAACTCAAGTGGGGAGAGTGGAGTTTACTGAGTACTAAGTTTTCAGTGCACGAATGCTTTATGTTTATAGTGCTGTTTCTGCATAGTTTATCCATACACGGGCTATGCTCCTTTGGTGTATCCTAGTGTACTTAAAATTTATTTATAAAAGAAAATGTAAAATGGTGGCAGAGAGGACGCTTGGAAGAACAAGTGAGACATCACAACAAAAAGAGAGCGACAACAGTTTCAGAAGTGGCATCTGCAGAAGAGGAAGCAAAGAAAAGTAATGATGACTCATATGAAGTGACTCTTGATGAAGACTTTCTGACAGCTCTTGAATATGGGATGCCTCCAGCTTCAGGAATGGTACGTGTCTATAATATCTTTATTAATGTTATATTGGGGATGTCCTTGGCAAAAATAAAGGCTATCTAGTTACATCTAGTGTGTCACTCTAGAGAAGTTATCTAGAGGACCATGTAAAATGACTTGGTTTAAATTAGTGAGTGGCACCTTTGGAAATATGTGCATTTGATTTTATTTGTTGAATATTACCATTTTAAAAAAGATGACCCTCCTAATTTAACTACGTTGTTTTGTATGATCATCTAGATAACTTTCTAGAGTGACCCACAAGATGCATTTACATACCTCCCTTTTGCATTTGCTGAACATACACAAAATTATAGGAATACAATTATATATGATTCCAAGATTTATTTGTAACTTTGTATGACTCAGATTTTATAGTATAGGAATACATGCTCATTAAATACACTATAGTCTCGCTCAAAACAGTTTATCATATTGCTGGTGTTTTGGAAGGAGCAAAACACTTGTGCTCTTGTTCTTCTTACATCTGTCCAAATAATTCCACCATGAATAGTTTTTCAGTGACAATCTCCTTGTACTTAAAAAACGAAGTACAGTTGTATTGCACTTTTTACTTCTACTTGCTCTCATTTGGAGACCACGATACTGTTTGTTAAGATTTCGGTCTCTAGTTAACTAACCATGATGACTAGTTAAAATGTTATTACTGTCATAAAAAGGTATTAATACGCGCTAAAACTGCATTTTCCAATACATATTCTTCCACGGACTTGCATTGTGTTCTAGTAAAATTGCAATCCAACAGGTCAAGTGTTCAAAACAGCTGGTGATATTATATATCCTCTTCCTAATCAGTACCTAATGATAAAACTTCATTTCCAGGGACTTGGAATTGACAGGCTAGTAATGCTTCTCACAGACTCTGCTAGTATTCGTGATGTTATTGCTTTCCCAGTTCTCAAGATTCAGCCGTAGTGGTACATAAAGCTGGTGGATCCGGTTTCTACAAGATTAGCTACATGTTTGAAGGTTGATGTGGGGTTTATTTTTGTGGCCTTTCTATTTAACATAACAATGTCACATCATGAAAGTTTTGCCCATATATAGAGATTCTTCTTTAAGAAAAAAAGAATGAGCAAGAAAATAAAATGGAAATGAGTTTCTTTTTGGTGTACATCTATTTCAGACTTGCTCCATTAGTTTCTAATCTATATTTTAACCATAGCAGCTGAGTGAAATTTTGCTTAAACTCTATGGCACGATTTTAGCATTTTGATTTGTAGAAGATACTTCACAGATTTATCTCATTGTTATGAGACATGTTAAAAAAAGAAAAAAAATCTCAATTTTGGTTTATTATTGCATATATTCTCCGGTTGGGTGTTTTGACGAGATTCTGCAAAAGTTGTGTTGAATTACGTTTCCAACATATGTCAATCATGAATTACGATTGTGACATATGTCAATGAGATTGGATTGGATAGCAGATAATTACTACGTGTTTTGACGAGTCTGTAAAAGTTTTGTACTGAATTACAATTGTGACATGTCAATCGATTGAATAGGAGATAATTACCACTAATAATTATTTACGTAGTATTAATACATAAAGTTGCAAGATGTATTATTTTCCTTTTGCTAGTCTTGCAAATTTGAGTAATCAAACCCTCATTGAGCAAGAAAAGTGGGGCGAATGCATGCGGCCTGAAGGTGAAGATCTCGTGAAGGAACTTTGTCAACTTTACTTGAAAATTAGGCTAGTCCGATCCATCTGAACTGCCATTAATGAGATAAGAAAGATAAATACGAGGAGCCTAAATACTCTATGTTCCATCTCTTTTTGACTTTTTATAATCTACTTATATAATTGTAAAGTTCAAACATAAGGTAAACTTATTTATCAAAAATAATAAATTTTATAGTTGATAACTTTTTTGAATGTATACAATGGTGTTTTTAACCAAAATCAAATGTATACAATTTACGAAAGAGAATGTTGTGGAATTATCAAATTATTGTGTGAAAATATTATTTAATTTTTATTTTGTATATTTATTTATTAAGTGAATTGACAAATCAAGTAAAAAGTTGATACGACTGGTGTTGGGGATCTCATTCTTTACCTTATTCTTTCATGGCACAAGAATGCTATTTGCTTATTCCTAAGAAATTATATTTTTATATAAATTTTCTTCACATAGAAGTAGAACCCATCTACTAGCGAGAAGAAACAAGTGAAAATATTAATCTTTTATATAAAAATATCAATTCAATAATAATAATAATAATAATAGAAGAAGAATAAATTGATGATCTCACAACACAAACTTGTCTTTACATTCTTCCACAGGACCACAGGGCCCAGTCTCAACCTTATTCTTGTTTTCTCTCTTATAAACATACAAACAAACAAGTCATCTGCATGCATTGCTCTCTAAATCTTCAAGAAGCCTATTAATTACCCACAATATCTAGCTAAGTATTCTTGCACCTGTCCTGTTATATGTATATATCCATGTCTGTATCTTCATATTTATTGAGTTGGTTTTGTTTTTTTGTCTTTTCTTGAATCTATATAAGCAGCCTTATGTGGAATTTGGTTGAAATTGGGAAGAACTACATAAATTTATATATATAGAGCATTTTTGTGAGTAAACCCAATATAGAAAAAAAAATTGAGGAAGAAAAATGGCACAGAGGAAAAGGATGGAGAATCCTGTTGTTGTAGATGAATCAATTGATGGGGGTGGATTGGAGTCCATTTTCCAAAAAACTGCTGCTGAACTCGCTAGGCTCCACTCCCTATCTCACAACAAGAAGATTGCTTTTGATGCTGGCTTAAAGAATGCTTATGTGAGTACCCATTCCTCCTCAAAATTTCCCCTTTTTGATTCCCTTTTATTTTGGTTCAATTTAATATATTTTTTGGGTGTAGGGTTTGATGTTCACTGAATTTCAGTACCCATTTGGGGTTTAATGTGATTTTTCTTTTTGAAACCTTTAAAGCTTTGTGTGTCTATGTTCATTGTAATTACTTTGTTTATAATGAATTTACAAGTGAGTAAATTCATTATAATGTTAATGAAATTAGCATGCTTATGGACTCTAATTTCAGTTTTGTTGCTCTGATTTTCCTTTTTGGGGATTGTAAGTCTAATTTCATGTCATTTTCCCTTTGTGAACCAACTTCTTGTAGCATCTGAATTGGTTTCCTAATAACTATGTAATGTTCACACAGGAGTACCATATGCAATTAAGAAAGGTCTAGGATACCATTCTTTCGGCTGCCAAATGTGGTGTACAATGTATAACCTTTCATTCCAAATGGGAAGATATAGAGTTCAAGCCCTACCAGTAATCTGTTTGTTGCATATTAATTGTTAGAAAATTAAAACAAAAGAAGAAAAATTTCTTCTTTTAGTATGTTTGCAGTCAGAGCATTATTTGTGATGCTTATATGGTATTGCGGTTAGATAAGATGCAAGTATAAATTTTACGTATGCCTTAATTAAATATTTATCAATACAGCATATATGATTTTGTAAATATATATAATCGTCACCATTTTAACTGGCTTAAAGTTCGCTAATGTATTTCTTTTTTAGGGGTTATGATCTACCAAATAACTACTCGGCCCATGATCCATTAAAGATTGTTCAGATCATATTCTAATGTTTGTTCCTTTTGCAGGAGAGAGCGTACGAGTGGATCCAATTACAGATGCAAGATGGAAAATCCATTACTGCAGCTGACATGTCTGCCTATCTCCAGGTGCTTAAGAAAGTTCATTACCTTCTTTATTATGCGTCTATTCTTCAACAGGATGCTTATGCATATATGCGATTCTCTTAAAATATGATTAATATAAGCCGTGTTAGAATTATTATTACGTGTTTCCATTTGTCCAAGCTAAACGTTTATCAAAGCAATGAAACTTTTTATATGATTATTAAAGCCAAAACTCTATAATTAATAAAGTTTGAAACCAATTGTACTATAAACCATTACATGTAATATGTATAAAAAGATTTCTCAAAGGTCTTGAGGGGCAATGGCCCATCTTAGAATACATGTGGCTCCGCCCTTGGCAGTGTTTGATGTTGCCAATTCCCTTCATTCTGCTTAGGAAAGTTACTCTTATATAATGTCTCCTAACTAGTTTGTTGGGATTATCTTCCTTAGAAACCACCAATCTTGTCAAATAATTTGGATATGTGCAGACTCACTTGAATTGTGTCAGGTCCTTGTTGAAGCCTAACCAGAAAATAAGAGAGAAACAAAGATAGAGATAGAAATAAGAGAGAATCTAGAGAATAAGGGAGGAAGAAGGAGAAGAGTGATTTATCACCGAGTTCGTGAGACTGAGAGAGATAGAGACAGAAAGCTTAACTAAGTTTTTCTAATTTCATTCACAAATTGCATATATATAGCTACTAAAATGCTGAAAAGTGTAAATATTCGTAACTTACACCACTCTCTTATCCTACACACAAGCTAACAATCTCAATGTGCACACATGTGTATACAAAATATATAATTCTAGAATAAACTAACTATTTTAGTTATTCCCAGTTTATCCTCTTTCTTATAATCCTGACATTCCCTTCTCCCCCTTGAGAGATTTCATGTCCTCATGAACGAAGTATTAAGTCTAGATAGTTAAGTTTAAGGAGATCTCCCTTTTTGATCAACCCCCGGTAGCTGGGTGTTGATTTGTGCTGCCTCCAAATGCCTTTTTAGTTGTGAGACATGAAAGGTGGGATGTATCCTTGAAGTGCTTGAAAGCTCCAGTTTGTATGCAACAACCCCATATTTTTCTAGAATTTTAAAAGGCCCATAGAATTTTGGGACTAGTTTCATATTCTTCCTTATTGAAACTGAACTTTGTCCGTAAGGTTGTAGCTTCAGGTATACCCACTCACCAACCTCAAAAATCCTCTCAATTCTTCCCTTATCAGCATGACTCTTGACTCTTTATTGAGCCTTGACTAAGTTTTCCTTAATTTCCACCTGTTGTTGTTTCTCTGCAAGAATGTCCTCAACTGTTGCAATGTTAATACTAAATTTTGAGAGCATGCTCAGGTGTATAGGGTCATGTCCATAGAAAATTTTGTATGGGGTTGTTTGTAGAGAAGTGTGGAAAGTGGTATTAAACCACCATTCTGCCATAGGTAGTCAAGAGCTCCATTGTTTTGGTAAATGACTGCACATACTTCTTAGGTATTCTTCCAAACATTGGTTTATCCTTTCAATGCTCCCATCACTTTGAGGATGATAGGAAGTACTGATGTGAAGCCTTGTTCCTGCAAGTTTAAATAGTGTCTGCCAGAAGTCACTAAAAAATATAGGATCCCTATCACTTACAATGGAGCTGGGAAGGCCATGAAGTTTAAAGAGGTTCTCAAAAAATAATTGGGAAAATGTCTTGGCAGAGATTGGATGACTGAGAGGTAAGAAATGAGAGCTTCTGTTATACCTATTTGTAATAACCCAAATAACTTCATAGCCTTTGGAGTTTGGGAGTCCACTGATAAAAATCCATAGCTATGTCCATCCAAGGTTGATTAGGGATGGGTAATGGTCGGAGCAGCACAGGCTTTCTCACATTTTCATGTTTGGAAAATTGACAAATAGGGCACTCAGCCACCCACTTTGTGATATCATTTTTCATTCCTAACCAATAGAAATATTGCTCTATCCTTTTTAAAGTGGCCCTTACCCCTGAATGACCCCCCTACTCCCTTCTTATGGAGTTCTTCAAATTTTTGTCTTATTAAGTCTCTTTAAAATCCTATTACCCATTCCCTCTGTACTTTAGCATACCATGGACTAGCTCAAACTCATTAGGCTCAACTATAACCTGGGAAATATTATTTTCACCTTCTTAGCTTTCAACAATCTTGGACATCCATGTTGGCTGGGCTATTGTCAAATAGTTAAGGTCTACACTTCTTTGAAAGTTGGTCCATATTCCATTCCTAGTTGTGTAGGTTATTGTAGTTCATATGTATTCCTCCTAACTATTTAAGCCATGTGGTTCCCAAGATAACATGATATGATTGCAACTTAATGATCCACGTGTGCTAAAGCTGTGGGTGTCAAAATTCCATGTAAACTCAAGGTACCATGCTTTACTATAAGGCTCCTCACCATTAGGAAGGTTAATAGTAACTGGGTCAATAGGTTGCATAAGACAGTTTTGTGCCTTGGCAACATCTTCACTTAGAAAATTTAAGGTACTACCACTATCCATTAACATCATCAGTTGTTTCTTTCACTTTTTCCTTTGTGAATCAGGACTTAGCCCCCATTTGCCTCTTCTTAATGTTGTATATTACACAAGGTAACTTTCCCTTTTTAAGTTTATCATTCTCCTTTGTTTGGGTAGGCTCAAGTTCTTCATCAAACTGGGGAGGTCCAGAGTATTCCACAAACTCTTGAGAGTCCTTACAGTTTTAGAAATCCTCACAAGTGATCATGAAATTCTAAGGAGCCTTGCATTGGTGACCCATGGTGTACTTCTCATCACAATAATGACATAGGCCCTAGGCATTTATCTCATCTCTTTGAGTTGTAGTAACAGGTGTAGGCTTGTTTAGGTGAGCACAAGAGTTTTGGTTGTTGGTGGTGCAGGGAGGTCCTTTTTGTAGCTGAGCTTAGTGTTGGTGTGGTTAGGTTGTGGTTTAGGATAGTTGTGGGTGTTGGAAAGTTTAGGAATATGACTCTCATAGAACTTGGCTTGTTTGAAGGCTTGGGATAGAGTTTATGGGTCAAGCAACTTTACCATTTTTTTGGTTTGATCTTTCAATCCACCAACAAAGTTCCCCACAAAGAAGTCCTCAGTCAAGTGAGGCAACTTCTCAAGTAGTCTCCCCTTATGCCTTTCAAACTCATCATAGTATACATTCACAGTTCTTACTTGGTTCAACAACTTGAATTGTTCATATATATTTTCCACACCTGCCTCAATGATCCTCACAGTAAAATCATTTGCAAACTCCCACCAAGTAAGCCCCTCTTCGCCATTTGTACTAATATTTTGGAGAACCATGGAGGTGCATGCCAGCTATGACAATCCTCCTATGAGAATGAATTCCATATATGCCAAAATACTCTTCGCAATCCTGTAACGCTTTTAGCATCATCACCCTCAGGGAACACCAATTTAAGATGTTTAAGTTCTCTCTATCATAATGATTTTGTCCTCCATTGAGCATTATCTTCTAAATGTTTCCTTGCTTTTTATTGCTCAGCATGCCTAAGGATTCTAAAGAAGCCCTTATCTCTCCTTTGCCCCATATAAACATGTCTCTTGTCCCTTTCATTATCCCCAAAAGGATTTTCAAACCTGTCATCATTATGTAGCTCAACAGTTCATTCATACCTTCCATGAAGTGGTTCATTTCCTCATCAATGAGTTGTAATTTCTCATTGGTGTATTCTTTGTAGTTTATGAAATCCTGTTGTAACATTTGTGAAGGACCAACTATATTTATAGAGAGTAGAGAGAAAATGAGTCACATAATAATTGTGATTCCTAGTTTGAAAATGAATTCAAGAAGTAGTAAAACTACTTGAGTAAGAGTAAGTGAGCTGGAGTAGCTATTTATGTGAGAAGTGGACTTCCTTAGTGAAACAAGCTGAGTATCTCAGGCCAAACAAGTTTAAACTCAACTAACTAGAGTTTAGTTGAATTTTAATGAGTTAATGAGCACACAAATGAAGTTATAGCATCAAAGGATCAAAACTAATATTAACACGAGTTAACAGAGTAATAACAAACACTAATATTAGCACATAAGCAGAAACTGTTTAGTTTTTTTTTTTTTGGAATTTTGAAACAATTGAAAGGCTCTACGATCGTAGACTGAAACAACTTGTAAGACTCTACGATTGAAACGACTTGATATGAATCACCTAATACAAACAAAACTAACTCATAGAATATGGAAAAAATTTACCGACAGAGAAGATCAAGCAAATTGTGAATTAAAATATGTGTGGGTGATGTTGTTAATGAGTTTTATGGAATGGGCTATCTATATGTGGCAGGAACGAGTGAGATGGAAGTGTTTAATATTTGAAATAAGTGAATTAACACTTGAATTTGCTGAGTTGCAGGTACGTTGAAAAACACAGTCTTCGAGGCTTGTTTTATGCTGTTATGAGGCATAGATATGCAATTGTTGTCGATGGTTTTGTGCTGGTTCTAAGTAGTATTTGAAGGATGGAAGAAGGTAGAAGAGATAAAATTCAAATATAAGGGTATAGAAGAAGAAATCAGAGGTTGAAGATCGAGAAGAACAAAGGATCTAGAGGAAGAAGATGATGAGTTTGGATAGAACTTGAGCTTTGATACCAATTTGTTAGGAAGCCTAACCAAAAAATAAGAGAGAAACAAAGATAGAGATAGAAATAAGAGAGAATCCAGAGAGAATATGGGAGGAATGAGAAGAACTCAGTGATTTACACTGAGTTCGTAAGACTGTGAGAGATAGAGAGAGAAAGCTTAAATTTCATTCACAAATTACATAATATTCAAAAGCTTGGGGGTTACTCCACCCATTACATGCATATATATATATATATATATATATATATATATATATATATATATATATATATATATATATATATATACGGAAAGCTTTAAGAGCATAATCCTTAAATAGCATAACGCCTTAAATAGCATAATTTTATCAAAACGACGTAGTTTTGATAAGACGCGGTGGCAGTTTTGTAAATACGCGGTGGCATGGTATTTACAAAAATGACACCGCGTCCCTCCAAAACTACGTCGTTTTGATAAAATTATGTTATTTAAGGCATTATGCTATTTAAGGATTATGCTCTTGAAGCTTCCCGTATATATATACACACACACACACACATAACGGATCTAAAACATACATCTTAAATAACACACCTCTTTTAAAAAACATACCTTTATTAAAACTATGTCGTTTTAAAGATTCTTTTAAAAAAACAAAATAATATTAAAAGAGAGTGGTTCCACTTGTTTTCTTTTTATTTACAAAAATGCCACCCGCGACCCCACTTGTTTTTTAAAACAATATTCAAAACGACGTAGTTTTAATAAAGATATGCTATTTAAGAGAGTATGTTATTTAAGAGGTATGCTTTAGATCCGTCCTCTCTCTCTATATATATATAGCTACTAAAATGCTGAAAAATGTAAATACTCCTAACCTACACCACTCTCTTATACTACACACACAAGCTAACAACCTCCATGTGCACACGTGTATACAAAATATCTAATTCTAGAATATACTAACTATTTTAGTTATTCCCAACTACCTTCTTTCTTATAATGCTGACAAATTGTGTTTTCCTTTTTATTTCATTGTATGCTTAAGCTTTCTCTGAATAGCTATGAGGATTTCCATGTAAATTTGCGTTATACTTAACTTCATGAATAAATTGTGCTTTTAAAGGTGGCATTTCTTGGCTGTTCCAAGCTCATGTTTAGATTTTTGTTGCAGAGCAGTTGAATTACATTTGAATGTATTTATTGTTTGCGGTAAAATGCCCTCAAATGTGTTTATGACCAAAAGAATGTTCAGATTAACATATAAACGATATGATGAGTAAGGTGTTACCTCCAAAACTGTTCAAACACATAATAATGTTTACTTTATAATACCCCCACCCCCACACCCCCACAATTTTTTTGTTTTAAATAAAATAAAAAATAAAATTAGTGCTTGTTTTTAGGCCGCATGACTTAGTTTTATTTCAAGAAATTATGGCGCTTAGTGGAGAAAACAAGGAAAGAAAAAAAGACATTCCTTGACATAATTATCTTTCAAAGTTGCACCGATTTATTAGACCTTAAATTTCTATGTAGGAAGAACTTTTAAGTTTCATACAAAGAGTTAAGAATTTATTGTTGTGAAGTAAACGATGGGTTATGGAGCTTACTGTATGTAGAAAATGGGAAACGCTAGTGTATCAAGGTAATATCCACATAGGATATGGTGGATTAGAAGATGGACGAGGTGCTATTGCATCAGGTAGAAAAACTCTACCCCTGAGGTTAATTGCCTCTTGAGAGATTTAAAAACTCTATTCTTGGGGTGAAATGTATCGAGAGAGATAACTTTTAAGTTATGAGGGTTGCCCCGTAGAGCTGTATGGAACTGAGGTTGAATATGATGTTAGCATTGCATTCTTAGTGAATTTGGCATATTGCTTTATGTTAAAATTTGGCAGGATTTTTTTTAATTTTTAATTTCTTTAATATGTGGATTTTAGATTATTGATAGAAAATTTGTGTTTGCTGAGTTCAACATATTTTCATCATGTTTAGTCTCTGTACTCCAGTCTTGAGAGAATTAGAAAACTTGGTGTCAGACTTGAATATCCTAGGCAAACATGGCTTGTAAATAGAAATTCCATTGTGATATAATTTAAGTTGGTTTGTTGCCATCAGACCATTTGTAATTCCAAATTTTGTTTTTGTTTTTGTCTCTTTCCTTTACTCATGGAATAATGGTTTCGGGATATCCTTTCCTTCCAAGTTTTTGAAAGCCAGGGTTCCAGCCAATCTTTTCCCCATGATTTTTCATACATTATATTTTTATCCAACTTGAACTAGGGGCAAGTGAATCTAGATTGGATAAAGTTGAGAAACTCTTAGAGCAAATATTTTTCAAACTTTGTATTATGATTTATTAAGTGTATGTTTGGCTACACAGAGTTTGGAGTTTGTTAGTATAGAAGCAGATTATTTTAAGCACAATTTATTTAACTCATAAACGCAACATTTGAGAAAAAATGGTGCAGTGCGTTTGGAGGTCCAAGCGCTACCACCGGAAACGCTAGACGGAACAAACTCCAAGTCAGTCTAGCCTGGCCTGGTCATCTTCCTTTTTCACTATCCATGTGATCTCAATGGTGACTGACCTGTGCAACTTGTTTTGCAGAACAAGCTGAGTGATAGTATGCTCAATATGCAGCAGCTGCTGGAACAAATGGCTACCGGACCTCAGCAGACTGGAGCTCTGAATGAAATGAATGATAATGCATCTGATTCCCCTTCTCAAGACCAGGAAATCGAAACTATCTCCTAGAATACATTTCATTATATATAGTTGGTTTTGTTTCATCACTTTTACTGCTTAGACCATCTCCTTTTTACAGACTACAGTTTCATACAAACAGAAAAAATTACTGATGGTCTTTTTTGCAGTTTTTTTCTCTTTGTTTAAGATGTTTAGTTTCAATTGAAGAGAAGAAATTTAACAGATCATATATATAGTCTAGAATATCTGACCAAAATACTAGACAAGGGTTGGTTTCATCTGAAGAAAGCTAACAAAGAAGCTTAAGTTGTAGGTTCATAAGCATCTCCCTAGTAGCTTAGATTTCTTCTTTAAAAACCAAGAAACATTTCTAAAACGACGACATTTAAGAATAATTTTATTTTTCCTTAGAATTGTAATTTTATATATATATATATATATATATATATATAGAAAGGATCAGGTGAGGACTCTCGCATTAGTTTTTTTAAACAACTAAAAAAAAGTTTAATATTTTATGGAACTGAATTTTTTTCATAATACAGTGTTTTGGATGTGATTTGGATACATATAACAAAACAGATCTGTACAGTCTGTACTAACCTGTATTGGTATATGTATCCAAATCACACCCAAAACACTGTATTATGAAAAAATTTCAATTCTATAAAATATTAAACTTTTTTTAGTTGTTTTAAAAAAAAGCCAAAAAAAAGTCTGCATTTCAGTAGCGTGAGGGAGTCCTCACCTGATCCGGACCCTATATATATATATATAGAGTCCGGATCAGGGGCTTACCCTGATCCTTACATACTTTGCTTACCTATATAAGTTCTCCCTTATTTTTTTCTCTCTCCTCAATCGACATATCAGGACATAACAGTCGCTTCCTAAAACAATTTCCTCTCCCGTTGTTCTTCTCCTCTCAGAAATTGATTCCGCGTCAATCTCTCTCGCTTCCTAGCTCTCCCGATGCTCTGCTCCTGATCCATCTCAGCACCACCATCACTTTAGCAAACTACAATCAGGTATGAATCTAGGGTTTATATTTGTTCCAATTTTGTGAATCTCTCAAAATATCTGCCAAGGGAGAAAACAAAACAGACCAAACTTTTTTGTTAGAATCAGGTATGAATAAACGGTTATTAGGTGCTCTGCACTTTAATTTAAGTGTTGATTTGGCTTAAATATAACATTAATAAAGAGGAACTAGTGTAATACGGAGGTTTTATATGTATTTATATTGTTTTGCAACATGGTGATTGATGTTTATGTGAAAGGTGGGGTTTTTGTTTATGCTTGTCAAGTGTTTGATGAAATGCCTAACATAGATTTGGTTTTTGCCTCTTGAGTCTTGGTTGGGCAATTTAGCAGCCGCTTCATGCTTCTATCTTCATTTATTCATCTCATCTGTTTCTCCTGTATATCTCTTAGATGTGGCTAAAGCTATTCTCAACTGCATCTTTATACTTAATTTGATTAATGTGTTATCTTCGACATACTCTGAATGAATGAAAATTATCCATAATGACATAATGAAAATTATATATCATATGATTCTCTGCAGTCAGCACATGACACACACTTGTATAAAGTTTTCAGAGACAAGTCGTACACCAGTAACTTTAATATAGGGTGTTTGGTGACTGAAATAGAATAACATGTTTAAGAAATCTTTATGCTTCCCTTTTTGGGAAAAGTTGGTTGTTTCAAAATGTTTAGTTTTGGCTCTTGTGTTGAGAAGAGGATATTATGGTAAGCCCTTTCAAGGTTATGATTTGTCATTTGATAAAAATCTAAACTCAATCTGACTTGAGCTACCTAAGGTTAAATGTACTTTATTGAAGCCTGCTACATTATTTCTATTGAGTGTGGACTTAATCATTCTTTTAAATTTATTCTCAGGGAACTGTTGGACTTGATCATTCTTTTACCTAACACTTGTTCAAACGAGATATTTATCTTCTTTTTTTTCGTCTCTGCATACTCATTTCACATATGTAATTTCATGCAGCCAGCAGATTGGATTCGGTAGCAGCCAACATTAGCAACATAGCAGCAACACTATCAGGCACAAACTGCCAAGACTAACACAGCAACAGCCATTCAATAGCAGCCAGCAGTATTACCACAACAGCAACACATTCAGTAGCAGCCATCAATATCAAGCACAAGTGTCAATTCAGTAGCACCCATGTTATGTTTATGTTGTGAATATATAGATCTGGTTGGAGAACTTTAGATGTTAGCCCATGTTATGTTTCAACTGATGCTTTAGATGTTCAATTCAGTAGCACAAGAGCATTTTTGTGAAGATTAAAGGGGAAGACGGACTGCTTAAGCGGACCAAGCAACGGACTTACTTAAAAAAAAAGAAACGCGGGTCATTGCAAAAAAGGGGAAGAGCCGCGGGTCATTGCAAAAAAGGGGAAGACCCGGGTAAGAACACTCTCTCTCCCCGTTCCCGTCACTCAGAACCTGCCGATTTATCGATTCTCTCCCTAGCAGACGGAAGATCGAACAACAAATCGAGTCTGAAGCAAACCGGAACAGCAAATCTGAAGTAATATCTGGACAGTTAAGTTTGATATTATACAACAAAGCTCACAAAACTCAAAAGATTAGTAACATTGACAATCTGATTGAGCCATTACAGTCTCTTCATAGATAAAGAGAACGTGTCATCTGAGTAAGTTAACAATTTCCTTCTTTCCTTATTATTATTTTTATAAAGAATTCCAAGAATAGAAGACCTGTCTTGCAAGGACCACCCAACTTAATTTAGGAAAATGACAGTTGTGCAAAGTGTTTCCAACAATTGTAATCTTGCTCGGCAGAAGTAGAACAAGGACCATTGTTTAGATATGGTGGAGCTAGGACGACAGAATAGTTTATAAGTAGAAACATATTTGTAAATATAATATTACTTTAAACGGTCCGGACCATTGAGCAAAGTTCAACCTGTTTAAGCCTGACAAAAGAGCAAAGTATTCCACTGATTAATCAGTTAGTAGGAAAATTAAAAAAGGAAAAAGAAAAAAAGGGAAGGGGGAATAGTTTTTGTTTTTAGCTCAGACATAATATTGTGGGAATGAGATCGATGGCAATAAAGTGCTAAGTAGCCCCAATATCTTGGCCTAAACCAAAATTAGTCAATTTCATACATATTTTCAACGACAAAAATAAATCTATCTTATAAAATACAAATGATTTTGAATTTCCCGCTCACTCAATAAATCATCTAAGCCATCCAAAATTTAGGATAAATCCCACCGTCCATACATCTATCTAATAAAATACATCTATCTATCTAATAATCTAATAAAATAAAAATAATTTTAAATTTCTTGCCCACTCAATAAATCATCTGGGCCGTTCAAAATTTGAAATAAATTTTATTGTCCATACAGTGTCGGAGGCACGGGACCCAGTTAGTTTAAAATAAGAGGGTAAGATTTATAATTTAGTCTATCATTCAAGCACGTACCATCAGTAGTTTAGGATATTTCCAAGCAAGAGAGAAAATTAGAAATAGAAAAGAGGACAGACGAAGGGCTGCCGCTCAATTTCGCTGGGGAAAATCATAAGGAAACAAATTTAATGGCGGCGAAAGTAGTGGTAGGATTCGAACCGGTGGTCGGAACATTGACCCCGTCGAAGAAGAGGGAGTACAGAGTAACGAACAGGCTCCAAGAGAGTAAACGCCCTCTCTACGCCGTCGTTTTCAACTTCATCGACTCTCGCTACTTTAATGTCTTCGCCATCGTCGGCGGCAATCAGGTACTCACTAACCCTCTAACTCTTCTTTTACATAGGTGTTCTTATTTGCTTCCCTTTGAATGCCAGACAATTTATTTATTTATTTATTTTTGTCGTTGAAAATACGTATGAAATTGACTAATTTTGGTTTAGGCCAAGATATTGGGGCTACTTAGCACTTCATTGCCATCGATCTCATTCCCACAATATTATGTCTGAGCTAAAAACAAAAACTATTCCCCCCTCCCTTTTTTTCTTTTTCCTTTTTTAATTTTCCTACTAACTGATTAATCAGTGAAATACTTTGCTCTTTTGTCATTGAACTTTGCTCAATGGTCCGGTCCGTTTAAAGTAATATTATATTTACAAATATGTTTCTACTTATAAACTATTCTGTCGTCCTAGCTCCACCATATCTAAACAATGGTCCGACCGACGGGAAGCAAAGGGAAGCAAATAAATAAATAAATTGTCTGGGCATTCAAAGGGAAGCAAATAAGAACACTTATGTAAAAAGAAGAGTTAGAGGGTTAGTGAGTACCCGATTGCCGCCGACGGTGGCGAAGACATTAAAGTAGCTAGAGTCAATGAAGTTGAAAACAACGGCGTAGAGAGGGCGTTTACCCTCTTGGAGCCTGTTCGTTACTCTGTACTCCCTCTTCTTCGACGGGGTTAATGTTCCGACCACCGGTTCGAATCCTACCGCTACTTTCGCCGCCATATGATTTTTCTTAGCCAAATTGAGCGACAGCCCTTCGTGTGTCCTCTTTTCTATTTCTAATTTTCTCTCTTGCTTGGAAATATCCTAAACTTTGCTTGGAAATATCCTAAATTTTCTCTTTGCTTCAGACTCGATCTACTTTTTGCCTGACTATTTGCTTCAGACTCGCTTTGCTTCAGACTCGGTTTGCTTCAGATTTGCTGTTCCGGTTTGCTTCAGACTCGATTTGTTGTTCGATCTTCCGTCTGCTAGGGAGAGAATCGATAAACCGGCAGGTTCTGAGTGACGGGAATGGGGAGAGAGAGTGTTCTTACCCGGGTCTTCCCCTTTTTTGCAATGACCCGCGGGTCTTCCCCTTTTTTGCAATGACCTGCGTTTCTTTTTTTTTAAGTAAGTCCGTTGCTTGGTCCGCTTAAGCAGTCCGTCTTCCCCTTTAATCTTCACAAAAATGCTCTTGTGCTACTGAATTGAACATCTAAAGCATCAGTTGAAACATAACATGGGCTAACATCTAAAGTTCTCCAACCAGATCTATATATTCACAACATAAACATAACATGGGTGCTACTGAATTGACACTTGTGCTTGATATTGCTGGCTGCTACTGAATGTGTTGCTGCTGTGGTAATACTGCTGGCTGCTATTGAATGGCTGTTGCTGTGTTAGTCTTGGCAGTTTGTGCCTGATAGTGTTGCTGCTATGTTGCTAATGTTGGCAGTTTGGTCTGTTTTGTTTTCTCCCTTGGCAGATATTTTGAGAGATTCACAAAATTGGAACAAATATAAACCCTTGATTCATACCTGATTGTAGTTTGCTATAGTGATGGTGGTGCTGAGATGGATCAGGAGCAGAGCATCGGGAGAGCTAGGAAGCGAGAGAGAGATTGACGCGGAATCAATTTCTGAGAGGAGAAGAACAACGGGAGAGGAAATTGTTTTAGGAAGCGACTGTTATGTCCTGATATGTCGATTGAGGAGAGAGAAAAAAATAAGGGAGAACTTATATAGGTAAGCAAAGTATGTAAGGATCAGGGTAAGCCGCTGATCCGGACTCTATATGAGTATATATATATATATATAGGGAACTGATTCGTGGACAACGTTAGCTATTGTCACTATTTCAACTAACGCTCATTCAGCAGTCCAAAATTGGAGTTAGTGGCTGAGATGAGCGCCCAACCGCTAGAGAGAGTAGCGGCCAACAAATTTCTTTTTTGCTGGCCGCTACTCTCTCTAGCGGCCAGTCAAAACGACGTGTTTTGACTGGCCGCTAGAGGGAGTAGCAGCCAACAAAAAACAAATTTGGCTTAATTACTGATTATCCTAATTATTCTCGTAAAATAAAACAAAATAATAAATAATTATAAGGATAATTATAAGGATAATCAGTAATTATCTTTATATTTATACTTATCCTTATACTTATTAACAGAATAAGTATGTATAAGAATAATGAATGATTATTGTTTTATGATTTTTAATTATAAATATAAAATAGTGATTGAGTTTATATATTTGAGTAGGAATATAATATAAATTCAATCACTATTTTCTATTTATAATTAAAAATCATGAGATGATAATCAATAATTATTCTTATACATAGAAAATAAAGATTGAATTATTACTGATTATCATCTTATGATTTTTAATTATAAATAGAAAATAGTGATTGAATTTATATTATATTCCTACTCAAATATATAAACTCAATCACTATTTTCTATTTATAATTAAAAATCATAAAACAATAATCAGTCATTATTCTTATACATACTTATTTTATTAATAAGTATAATGATAAGTATAAAGATAATTACTGATTATCCTTATAATTATCATTATAATTATTTATTATTTTATTTTATTTTACGAGAATAATTAGGATAATCAGTAATTAAGCCAAATTTCTTTTTTGCTGACAGCTACTCCCTCTAGCGGCTGGACGCTCATCTCAGCCACTAATTTCAATTTTGGACGGCTGGATGAGCGTTAGTTGAAATAGGGACAATAACTAACGTTGTCCACGGATCAGTTCCCATATATATATATATATATATATATATATATAGAGAGAGAGAGAGAGAGAGAGAGTCCGGATCCAGTCCGGACTCCCGGATTTTGTTAAAATCCGGATCTTTTTTTTTTTTTTTGCTTTTTTTTTTTGAAACAACTAAAAAAAAAAAATTATGGAATTGGAATTTTTACATTATACAGTGTTTTGGGCGTGATTTGGATGCCTATAACAAAACATGTCTGTACAGTCTGGGCAGACTGTACATACATTGGTTGGTGTAGGTATTAAAAACACACCCAAAACACTGTATTATTGAAAAATTTCAGTTCCATAATTTTTTTTTTTTAGTTCTACAAAAAAAAAAAAAAATCAGGTCCGGATTTTCTCCCGTCCGGGAGGTCCGAACCTGATCCTTATTTTATATATATATATATATATATATATATAAAGAGATCTACAACGGACTGGTCCGTTGACGGACCAACTATAATGACAAGTTTTTTAGCTATGGAGGCAACAATATGAACGGTTGCTATATTCGATTCATGCTATGGTGAATTGTCACCATACTGATCCGTCAACGGACGGGTCAGTTAGTAAAAAAGTAGCCAGGTTAAAAGAAGGGTAGTGATGTTTTAGCATAAAAAGTAAATTTTCAGCATAATACATGCAGTCTGAAATTGGAGTGGATGCTCAAAACTTACATATTTTGAGTTAGAAAATCTATTTTTGCTCTACAAATTCCAATATTCTTAATGATAGTGAGTTTCAAAATTTCTGTAACGTCTACTTTTACCCCCCATTAAAAAAAGGACAATTCCGTAATTAAATGCAAGTACAAATAAAAATTCTACTTGAGCATAATTTGTCTTAAAAACCCGTATCTAATGTCGGGTTTAGAGTACAGCGCCGCTCACAGCTAGCTGATCAGACACAGACAGTGTCTAGAGAGAGAAACACACAGTTCAGTTCATATATATATATATACTAGCTATAACCCGTGCCTGAAGGCACGGTGTAACGAAAAATTAAATTAAAATTTGAAAAATATTACATTATCTAAAGACACATATCACCACAACAATTAATACATACTCAATCATCAATACATATCCAACCACCAAAACATCGAGCTAGTCGGTACTAATTTCAAAAAATTTCGACAAAATTTCTTTTAAAAATAAATATCCAAAAAATTCTAAACATGTTTACAAATCATTTCATACCCAAAATCATCATAACCATGTATAATTAGTTAACTTTACAAAATACGGAACACACAATCATCAACACATATCTAACCACCAAAACATCAAGCTAGTCGCTACTAATTTCAAAAAAATTGACAGAATTTCCTTTAAAAATAGATATCCAGACAAATATAAACATGTCTATAAAACTTACAATCATCCACACATATTCAAACCACCAAAAAAATCATCATTCCATACCCAAAATAATCATAACCATGCATAATTAGTTAAATTTACAAAATACGGAACACAAAAAAATACATATATGAAGAAATTAATACATACTCAATCATCAACACATCCAACCACCAAAATATCAAGCTAGTCGCTACTAATTTCAAAAAAATTCGGCAGAGTTTCCTTTAAAAATAGATATCCAAAAAAATCTAAACATGTTTACAAAACTACAATCATCCATACATATCCAAACCACCATAAAAACCATCATTCCATACCCAAAATCATCATAACCATGTATAATTAGCTAACTTTACAAAAGACGAAACACAATGAATACATACATGCAGAAAATAGAGAAACAACATATTGAGTATAAGACCCTTTATTTTATAGCTTACACCATGTATCCTTCAATATATACCTAAAAATATTTGAAATTTAAAAATTATCGAAATATGTGAGTCAAAATTAAACAATTGTAAATCTGAAACATAATGAGAACACATATTTGTATGTAGGGGGAATGAGAGAGAGAGCACTGTGTGTGTGGTAGAATAGATAGAGGGTTTGAAATTTGAATAAACTGGAATGAGAGAGAGAGCAGCTGGCGTAAACTTGATGTGACATTTGTCTATTTTCTCTCTCCGCTCTGTTTTATATTATAGATTACAAATTACACCTCATTTCTTTTAGAGGGAGAAACAAAAACAAAAAGGCCTCTCACTAGAAGCAAAATTACAAGCCGGGAAAAAAAAAATTCATTTGTTTTCTTCTTTTTGTTCTCACCATTTTTGCTGATACACAGAAGCACTAGCTGTTTTTATCTCCGATCTGACTCACTGAGTCCGGTTGGTTGTATCTCCAACTCTTTCTCTTTGTTTGATGAGTTGAAGAGGAGGAGATCGCTATTTGAGCTCATCAATGGTAAGTCTTAGCAAATGACTCCATTACTTGTCTTGTATGTTTTGCTTGATTTTTTTTTTCCTGGTTATTTTGTTGAAGTCAAATCTGTTCAACAAAGAGTCCATTTCCCTTGGCTGTATTTGTAATTGTGATTTTAATGTTTAATTACATTTCAGTTTTGTTTCTATGCTTTTAATTTTGTTCCGTTTATTAGCATGAAAAAGAACATTCATGAATTCAAGTAATTGGGGGAGCTTCGAAATGTTATGTGGTCGAAATGTTGTTCAATTCGAATTGTTCAAATTGTGGTGCTTCAGTTAATTGCTTGATGTTGTTCCCTACACTAGCATTTGGGGGTTTAAATGGTTATTGCTTTTGTAGCTTATAACTCGCGTTGCACGAGGAATTGTATAAATCTAAACTACAGCAGAAAGCCAATATGAGTCTTTTCTTTAGGGCAGTTTATGAAACACATTGATCATTATCTTCTAGGAAGTATGAGTACCTGTAAGAACGGCAACATATTCATATTGAATACTGATACTATATGGATATTCTAGGATATCTGTCCCAAGTTCCGTACTTTGAATATAAAAGTTAACATTTTTGATACGTATTGATGGTTCTTGAACACTAATATTTGAAGCGTGGCCAACAAACTTTAGATATTAATATATTGGAGTACTTTCTTTTATGCAAATGAAGTATAAAAAGAATTAAAAGAAATAAAATGACTGCTATGTCAAATTAAACAGAAACAGTCTTTATTAAAGGAATACACTTGAGAGGGGTAGAATAGTCTATCATAAATATCATCATAAGTTAATAATATTATTGCCTTTAAAAAACTAAGTCGTATACTGTCCACATCATCCATTTGTTTCCCTGCTGCTGAGGTCTGTTATATTTTTCTTGATTCCAAATGGTTGCACAGATTACATGGTAATGGAATAGAGGGAGTATTTTCCTTCCGTATATAATGCTGCTAAATGTTTGCAGGCAGCACCAGTTAACATTATTGTTGGCTCTCATGTATGGGTTGAAGATCCAAAGTTAGCATGGATAGATGGAGAAGTAATCCGAATTAATGGTCAAGAGGTTCATGTTCATACTACAAATGGGAAAACAGTGAGTACTATGATGCTACTAGCTTATTTCTGTTGTTCAACTTTATAACAGTGTCTCAGAGTAGCGTATAAACCATTATATTTGTTGACATAATGACACCTTGCATATGTATCAAATCTTGTCAATTCTTTCACCCTAAGAAGATTTGTTTATTCAAGCATAATATGGAACAACCTATGTAACTTGTTTACTAAACAGGTTATTTTGGATCATGAAGGGTTGACTTAATCCCATTAACTTAATATGCACGTAAGAAAATTTTATTGACTTGTATTTTTCACTTCCTATGATTTTATTCAGCACCTTATGCTCTTAGTGTTTCTTATACTAATAAATATATCTTTTAATGCAGACTTACAAAAAAGGGCTTTTAATGTACTTCCTTTGTCCCTTAATATAAGTCATTTTAGAGTTGTGCATAAGTATTAAGAAAATGATTGTATAGCATTAGATATAATATCAATTGTTTATATTGCCCTTGTATTGGAAAAAGAGAGTGTTATTTATTGGATAAAAAATAGTGAGAAAAAACCAAAGTTATATTTATTACTTGAGGTAATATTGGAAACTAAGCAATTAATGCTTACTTGAAACTCTCAAACGACTTGTATTAAGGAATAAAAATAATTCTCTAAAACGACTTATATTAAGGAACGGAGGGAGTAGTAGATATATTTGAGATGGTTATTTTGGTTTACTTTAGAAGGAGGAAATTTTTTCCAGTAACTATTTTAAAATATTGTTTTTAAATATTGAACCGAGTACAAAAAATGAAGGAAAATGCTACTATAGAGTAAACCGTCCCCCTCCCCCTCCCCCACCCCCACCAAAAAAAATAGAAAAAAAGGAAAAAAGAAAAAAAAGAGTTTACTGTTGACAATTTAAAACTTGCAATGTATAAAGACAGTGTTGTATCCACACCCTTATATCTATTAATGAAGCTAGAGAGATGTGTTGCAGATCATTGATCAATGCTTTTTGCCAATCCCATTGCATGAGGTGAATCACACAAGGCATTATTGTTTATTTATAGAATCATATTAAGTCCAACTTAAAATTCAGGTTACATGGGATTTCCTTAATTTTCACTTCAAAATAGCATGACAACTAATGGTTACTTTAGCCACCTTTTATATAAGACATTTAGATGGCACTTATTTTGTGCCATTAGGGTGGGTTAATCAGTCAGTCCATAACTTCACGTGTTTATTATACTTGATCCTTTTATGTCTTTATCTGATTAAGGCTAATCCAAATTCCAAAACCTATAACTTCACATTAAATTCATCATATTGGTGTGTTATATAAGAAGTTTCCCACCCCACTTCATTTTGGTTATAATAAAAGAAGAATGAATTATGAATTTCCCAAATGTTAAGGAAATTTACTGGGAGCTGATCCATTTATTAGATCAATAATATCTCCTCTCATGCTGAAGTTAATTCTTTTAATATGTGTTTCTAGAACTTGATGCAACGTCAAAGTTTGAGATTCCTATACGATATAAAAGTAAAACATTCTAAGTAACGTTAGAATCTGATTTTATATAAACTTTTGTCGTGTTGTTAAGTGAAATTAATCTTTTGAGCTTGAGGTATCCTTGAAAGTTAAAAGTATAAAACGTCTTTTAAGTTTTTAAAGCACTTCGATGATCCAGTGTCAAAATTATATATGGAATTCCCCAAATCAACTTATTGGTTACATTACCATTTTCAGAAACAATTCAGAAAATAACAATAATTAATACGGAAGACTATAACTTTATTCTATTTGTCTTTTCAATTTAGAACCATCATTTATTGTTTTAAGTTTAAAACAGATGGAAACACCTCTGCTGTACATTCTCATTGACAGGGATATTTTTAATTCACTTTCTAAAAAGTAAATTAAGAATGGTTGAGAAAGCAAAAGTTGAAGGGGAATATCATGGTTCATAACATCATATTGTGATGATTTGCCTCATTTACAAAATATTTTGAATTGTATATTCCGGGTTTAAAGTGGTTGTGTTAGGAATTTAAGGACTAGAAATTGGTTGCAGGTTGTCACAAACTTCTCTAAAGTCTTTCCAAAGGATACTGAAGCTCCTCCTGGAGGTGTAGATGACATGACAAAGCTTTCATATTTGCATGAACCAGGAGTTCTGCAAAACTTGGCCGCCAGATATGAACTTAATGAAATTTATGTGAGATATTCTTGTTTCTTTTTCCCTAATCTTATGAAGTTGATCTTGATCCAAAAACTCATGAGTTTCCTTTATACTATATTCTTCCAGACATATACTGGAAATATCTTGATCGCAATAAACCCATTTCAAAGGTTGCCTCATCTATACGATACTCACATGATGGAACAATATAAAGGAGCAGCATTTGGAGAGCTTAGTCCACATGTTTTTGCCGTTGCAGATGTTGCATACAGGTAATATAAATCTAGTCTATTAGGTGTTACGGAGTTATTCGAATGACTCTTTCAGTGATATGCTTACTTTTGTCATAGAGCGATGATCAATGAGGGAAAGAGCAACTCGATTTTGGTCAGTGGAGAAAGTGGTGCTGGTAAGACTGAAACAACAAAGATGCTCATGAGATATCTTGCACATCTGGGTGGCCGGTCTGGGGTGGAAGGACGGACTGTTGAACAACAAGTTTTGGAAGTAAGCCTTTACTTTCTTTTTTGTTGTTTACAACTCTAGAATTTTAGATTTGGGAATTGGAATTGTTGTTTCCTCAATAAATCTAAATGGGTGTACCTGGCAGTCTGATTTGGTGCTTTTGATAAAAACTACAGTCCAATCCTGTACTTGAAACATTTGGCAATGCAAAAACTGTCAGGAACAACAACTCAAGGCAAGTAACCTAATGGAAATTTGTTGTTGAAACTGCAATTCATTAATTGCTTTAATTATACTCGCCAGATTATCTTGCAGTTTGTTCAAAATAATGTTAATTGCGTTTACTTATTATCTTTAATCTGACTATTCATTTTTGTCATTTGAATGATGGAACTACAATTAGTCGTTTTGGTAAATTTGTCGAGATACAATTTGACAAGAGTGGGAGGATATCTGGGGCAGCTATACGGACTTACCTGCTTGAGAGGTCACGTGTTTGCCAGATTTCATATCCTGAAAGAAACTATCACTGCTTTTATCATCTTTGTGCGGCCCCACTTGAGATATTATGGTTTCTTTTGTTCAGTTTTGTGCATAAGTGTTGTAAAGCCTTTGCGTCATGCATTTAGTTCCAAATGCTCAAAGATTAGACAACTATGTGATATGTCCCCATTTAATTTTCAGGATAGGGAGAAGTATAAGTTGGAAAACCCTCAGTCATTCCATTACTTAAATCAGTCAAATTGTTATGAGCTTGATGGAGTAAATGATGCTAATGAATATCTTGAAACCAGAAGGGCTATGGATATAGTTGGAATTAGTGAGGACGAGTAGGTTTGCCTTTCACCAAGTGTTCCTATAAATCTTTTGTATTTTCTCATCAGATCTTTAACATCAGCTAGATCTTTTCAGGAGGCAATTTTCAGGGTTGTCGCTGCAATTCTTCATCTTGGTAATGTTGAATTCGCTAAGGGAGAGGAGATCGACTCTTCAGTCCTTAAGGATGAAAAGTCTAGGTCTCATCTTAATGTGACAGCTGAACTACTTATGTAAGGTCCATTTAGGTTCCAATTTTGAGTGCCTTTTATATATCTTGGATCCTGTGGTATGTTGTGTATACTCATATCTGAAAGTTCATGTCATCCAATAGGTGTGATGCCAAGAGCTTGGAAGATGCATTGATCCAGCGTGTAATGGTAACACCTGAGGAAGTTATTACAAGGACTCTTGATCCCGAATCTGCATTGAGTAGCAGGGATGCTTTGGCCAAAACAATATATTCTCTATTGTTCGATTGGTAAGAAATTCAGTACATGTGCAAAAGAACATGTTTATTATTGTTTTTGGTTGTAAATGTTGAAACTCGCTTCGTATTTTGATGTAGAACAACAATATTACCGACTGAATCATTGCATCAATTCAATTGTTTCATCCCGAACCATTGCATCAGTTCAATTGCTTGTTAGCCCGAATCAATACATCCCTTGTTCGAATATATCCCTCTTGTTCAAAGAGTTATAATCTTTCAAACCAAATTAAGTGCACGAACACATTTATTGATTTTAATTGCAACATATATTTATTATATACTTTCCAGATTTGAAAATATCTAACAATCCTCCCCTATTTTCACAATCTTGCAATCTTTTTCCTTTGACCTTCTTCTTTCTCTTATTAGATATAGCATACATAAGTAAGAGGTGTCTTTTGACTTGAACCTTTACATATATCACAAAATATCTGAATTCTTAGTAGCGTTAGATTTGAACTAATAAAGCTTAAAGTGATATATTGCTCAATAGACATACTATATCCTTTATTAGTTTAAGGAAACTCAAAACATTTATGGTCTTGTGCTTACCTCTTGGGTTTTGTTAGTGATTTAGAGACAAGCCTTAGTCTCGCAGAAGCGGCCCCACTTTCCTCACTTACATAGGTGAATTTAATTAGATGCATTTGTATGACCTGCATTCTCCAAACCGGACATAGATTCATTAAAAGTTTACCCTACCCTTTTTGCTCTTCATACAAGCATGCACTAACTTTGATACGGTTTCGAAGAATTTTTACTTCATACTTGTTTAGTGTATAGATGTTACTCTAGTATTTAATTGGGTTCTATTTATATGTTACCTCTCATTCAAAGGCTTTAAACCCATCTCGCTAGAAGCCTTACATATTACTTCCTTGCCTAGGCCTTTTGTAAAAGGATCTGCCAAATTTTCCTTTGACTTGACATAGTTAAAGGTAACAACCCCTTTATTGATTTGTTCCCTTACATAACTATGTATTAAACTTATATGTTTAGACTTCTTGTTATAAATCTTATTATAAGACTGTGATAATGATGCCTCATTATCACAATATATTGAGATAGCTGTCATTGGCTTGGGCCAAAGTGGTATATCAAATATTAAATCCTTAAGCCATTCGACTTCTTTTACAGTAATTCATAATGCAACAAACTCAGATTCCATATTCAAATGTGTTATCAAGGTTTATTTCTTGGAACCCAAGTTGCCCCTCCTCCTAAAGTGATTATCCATCCACTTGTAGACTTTATTTCATCCGAATCCGTTATCTAGTTTGCATCCGTGTACCCTTCTACCACAGCTAGGTATCCTGTATAGAATAATGCATAGTTCGTTGTGCCTTTAAGATATTTAAGTATTCTTGATACTGCATCCCAATGAACTTGACCTAGATTATGAGTAAACCTACTCAATTCTTCAACCGCAAATACTATATTAGGTCTAGTACACTGCATTACATACATTAGACTATCAATTATACTTGCATACTCTAACTGATAAATGCTATTCCCTTTATTTGAAAATAACCTAACAATATTATCATATGGGGTAAAAGCTATCTTACAATTCTCATGATTACACTTCTTTAACGATTTCTCAATATAATGAGACTGAGTTAAAGAAATGGTGTCCTGAGTCTGCACAATTTTAATACCTAAAATTACATTAGTCTCTCCCATATCTCTCATATCAAAGGTAGCAGACACGAATGCTTTAGTTTCTAATACTAAGTTTTCACTAGTACCAAAAATAAGCATATCATCAACATATAAACAAATTATAACACCAAAACCTTTACTAAACTTGGAATAAACACATTTATTCGATTCGTTTATTTTAAATCCATTGGAAACAATCATTTGGTCAATTTTTTTCATGCCACTGCTTAGGTGCTTGTTTTCTAAATCACCATTTAGAAAAACAGTTTTAACATCCATTTGGTGTATAACAAGTTTATGAATTGATGCTAATGCAATTAATAACCTAATGATACTAATTCTTGTTACTGGAGCATATGTATCAAAGTAATCAATTCTTTTCTTTTACTTAAATCCTTTGGCTACTAGTTTAGCTTTATACTTATCTATGGATTGTCCGGTTTTCTTTTCCTTTTAATGATCCATTTACAGCCAATGAGTTTACAATCAGGAGGTAAATCCACTAAGACCTAAGTCTTGTTACCCATGATAGAATCTATTTCATCATTAATGACGTTTTGCCAAAAACCTGAATCTTGAGAGGACATAACTTCTCTAAAAGTCAATGGATCTCAATCACCATAATCATGCTCAGTCACAAAAACACTTGAGGAAACAATATCATCCATGTTTCCTTTTACTAGGTACATGTAGAAATCAGGGCCATATGATTTTTCTATCTTTCCGCTTTTACTTCTTCTTAGTTCTATTTCTTTAGTAGATATAGTAAATTCTTTTTCATCATTTGTTTCATGATGAATTGTTCCTTAATCTTCTTTATCAGTGTCTTCTCTTGACCATTTCCCAAAGGATGAAATCTCAAAGAACTCAACATCTTTAGACTCCAAAATTATATTTTGGCTAACAAAATTTGTGGATTCCATGGTCAAGAATTTATAGGAGGGTTTGCTATTTTGTACATAGCCTATAAAAGCACACTTGATTGCTTTAGCTCTAATCTTAAGCCTTTTAGGATCAGTTAAGCTTAGTAATGCCCTACATCTAGGCATGCACAACAGGCCGGGTCGGGTCTGGCCTGGGCCTGCCAGGCCTTGGGCTTTGACCAGGCCAGGCCGTTGCCTTTTGGCCTCCAGGCCAGGCCATGCTAGGCCTTGGTCGCTGGGTTGTGGCCTGGCTAGGCCTGCAGGCCAGGCCAGGCCATGCCAGACCCAAGGTTAGGCCAGACCTAGGACCAATTCCAGGTTAGACCCAAGGCCTTGGCTGGTCTGGTTCTTTTTTTTTAATGTTACATACTAAATATTAAAAATATAAATAATAAAATATAAATTAATAAATTTTGTAAAAATGATGCAAAATTTTTGAGATTTATTTTATTTTAACATTCTACTACACACCAATATAAGTTGAATGTTTAGAACAAAAATAAATATATTCATCTTAAATTACAAAAAAATGTAATTTAGATGTAACTGGAATATAAAATAAATTGATTTCTTAAATATATGTCTAATTGTCTACTATGAACTTCGTAGAAAATATTATAGATTACTCTAATACTGTAGATTACACTTTTATTTTTTGAATATAAAGTTAGTTTCGATTTTATATTCTTATAGTACGTACTAGGATCGGTTCGACATATATTTTGTAAAGTTTAAACACATATGTTTTCATTTATGATCATTAAACTCTTACATAATTATATCTTTAAGTATTAATTTCAATTAGTTTTCTAATTACTTTATTGAATTTTTATTTAAATTGGTACAACACAATACCTAAAAAATAACCAAAATCATAAATCCTCCCAAGAATTTAGCATATCTAAATTAATGAAGAACTTGAGTATTTACAAGAAACTACCTTATTATTAATATTTAATATTAAAAATTAGTTTATTGATGTAATAATTAATGTTAATATTTAACATTAAAGTAACAAAGAATATTAATAAAATTTTATTGTAAAATATTAGTAATTTAGTATTTGCAATAAATTAACTTATTATTAATATTTAATCAACTAAGTAACTAACTTATTATTAATATTAAATATACTAACTAGTTATATTCATTGAAGATGTATATTAATTAAATGTATCAACAAGAAATCAAGACTGAATAATTATAATTTTAAATTTTATTGATGTATTAATTAAAACTAATGTATTATAATTTATAAATTACAATAATGAATAAGTAAAAATTTATACTTTATTGATGAATAATTATAAATTTAAAGTTCAAAAATTACAAATAATTAGATAAATAATCATGTAAGGTCTTAGGCCAGGCCATGCCTCATGCCATGCCAGACCCCAGGCCTCATTCCAGGGCCAGGTCTTTTTGCAGGCCAGGCCAGGCCAGATTTTGTCTAAAAAAGCGGCCTTTTCAAGCCTTCCAGGCCAGACCTCGACCAGACCGGGCTTTGACCAAGCCGGGCCCAGGCCAGACCAAGGTCAGGCCGCAAGCCTCGGGTCTTTTGTGCATCCCTACCTACATCCCCACACCGTTAAATGCACAAGAGAAGGTTTTCTCTTTTTCGACAAGTTTTCTAATGGGGTATACGATTAAGTATATAACAAACAGTCATTAATGCTTCCCCATAAATTTTAGGTAGAACAGAAGTAATAAGTAATGTATTAATAATTTCTTCAAATGTCCTATTTTTTCGTTCTGCTGTGCCATTTTGTTGAGGACTTATAAGGGGTTGTAGTTTTATGAATTATATCATAATTCTCACAAAATCATTATAAGAGAAGTATTCCTCTCCTCTATCCGATCTAAGAATTTATTTCTTCGATCCAATTGATTTTCAACTTCAGCCTTGTAGATTTTAATTTTTTCTAAAGTCTCATCTTTTGTTCTTAACAAATAAACTTGAGTATATCTAGAGCAATCGTCTATAAATGTTATAAAATATCTTTTATCTCCCCAGTTAATATGCCCTCAAATTTACAAATATCGGAATGAATTAATTCTAATAATTGTGAATTTCTTTCTACTTTTTTAAAAGACTTCTTGGCAATTTTAGACTTAACACAACACAATTTTCTAAATAGGAAAAATTAATCTTAGGAATTAAACTAAGATTACTCATGCTACATATACTTTTATAATTTACATGTCCTAATCTACCATGCCAATCATCAAAAGTAGAAACCATATAAGCAAAAGATGAATTTTCATTAATAACATTTAGTTTGTACTTGCCATCAGATTCATATCCTTTTTCGACATACATGCCACCCTCTTGGACAATATAATACAATTAGTGTCAAACAAGACTTTTTTGTCTTGTTTGTTTAAAAGACTAACAAATACAAGGTTTTTCTTAATTTTTGGAACATGAAGAACATCATTAAGAGAGATCGTCTTCTCGGATGATAACTTGAGAACCACATTGCCTTTTGCAGTTGATGAATTTATTATGAATAGTTCTTGACTATCCTTCATAAGTCCATAGACTTTAAACATTGTTTTATTCTTGACAATATGCTTGGTTGCTCCAGAATCGATCCACCATTCCATGTCATTTCCAACCATGTTAGTTTTCATAATCATAGCAACAATATCTTCATTGCCTACCATATTTGCTTGGTCATTCTTTTGTTGCCTTTGCTTCAAGTACAAAATACATTGTTTCTTGTAGTGTCCTGACTTGCCACACTTCTAACAAGTACCTTTTGGTTTTTTATTTTCGAAAGTGTTATCTTGACCACCACGCTTGCTTTTGTTGTTGGCCTTTGGTTTAGATGCATTTTCTATGACAAGAGTTTTAACACTTTTGTTTTCTATTTCAAAGTTATGAGAATTTTCTTCAACTTGGAGAAATTTAATAAGCTCTTGCATAGTCATTGCATCTTTCTTTTGTTTCAATTCCTTTCAACAATCTTTTCACGAAAATGGTAACTTTGAAATGATTGTCGAAACTTGAAACCCTTCATCAAGGCTATGGCCTTCCGACACAATTTGATTCATAATAATTTGAAGTTCATGTACTTGCAACATAACATATTTATTATCTATCATTTGATAATCAAATAATGAATTTGCTAGATATTTTTTATTTTCGGCGTCCTCGATTTTGTACTTGTTGTCGAGATCCTCCCATATTAATTTCCTTATGGTCTTTTCCATGAACTTGGGTTTATACACGTCGTACATTTAATTGAACATCGCATTTAGAATTGACCCTTTACACATGAAATCATCTTATTCCCATTTTATTCGAGTTTTCATTTTTACCGATGTCCCATTTTCTTTTTCTTCCATTTTCTCTTCATTCAGCACATGAGAGAGTTTTAGTGCGGTTAAGCAAAAATACATTTTGCTCTTCCATCGTCTGTAGAATAATCCATCAAACTTCTCGAGTTTGTTAATTTCATTTAAGTTACTTTTTGTATTTTTGTCCTCCATTGTTAATATAGTGTTAAGATTATTGAAACCCGCTTCGTATTTTGATGTAGAACAACAATATTACCGCCTGAATCAAATGGTTGACCATTCTTTCATAAAGGCTATATTGGCCTCTTACTTTTGCTACATAGGGTTACTGCGAATTAGTCTCTCAAGATAAGACGGGCCCAAATTTTACTCTGTACTAGAATTTGTTGTGTAGAAACAAATCTTGTGCAAAACTATAAATGAGAGAGAAGGAAAAAAAAGTATAGCAAGAAAAAATATTAGAATGATATTTTTTCTAAGAACTTGAGAATAATTTGGAATGATTTTAAGTGCCAAAGTTGGGTGGATTTACAATCTATTTTTAGATTTCCAAGTACCCTTTTGAAGAGATACATCTTTTGAAGAGATGCATATTCTTTTGAAGAGACGCACCACTTTGAAAAGGTATTTTAAAGAGTAGAGATATATTTCTCTGAAAGGATATGTTGAACAGTAATGATTCATCCAATGGTCTTATCAATTTGAACCATTGCATCGATTCAATTGTTTCATTCCGAACCATTGCATTGGTTCAATTGCTTCTTAGCCCGAATCAATACATCCCTTGTTCGAATAGATCCCTCTTGTTCAAAGAGTTATAATCTTCCAAACCAAACCAATTGAACCAACACATCTATTGGTTTTAATTGCAGCATATAATATATTTATTATATAATTTCTGGGTTGAAAATATCTAACAGTAAATACTCCTCTATTGTCCCCAGGATTGTGGAAAAAATAAACAATTCAATTGGGCAAGATCCGAACTCAAAATCACTAATTGGAGTTCTTGATATATATGGCTTTGAAAGTTCTAAGCACAACAGGTAATTCATTATGTGAGAAATTCACTTATAATATACTCTTTAACCTTATTTGCACATGACAATCCTTGTATCAAATAGTTTTGAACAGTTCTGTATCAATTTTACAAATGAAAAGCTGCAACAACATTTCAATCAGGTTAACTTTCAATTGCTTGAGTTCTTTGTCACTGCTTTCAATACATCAGACTTGCCTAATTTTGTTGGATTTTGTTGTTGCAGCATGTGTTTAAGATGGAACAAGAAGAGTACACAAAGGAAGAGATAAACTGGAGCTACATAGAATTTGTTGATAACCAAGACGTGCTAGATCTGATTGAGAAGGTGACTGTTGCATCATGTATTATTGTTGGGTCACTATTTCCATTTATCTTTAGAAATTTTCTTGGGTTATTATTTCGTTGATCTGATGAAGCTTTATAAAAGTTTTTAATATGATCATCAAACCTTTTGTGTAATTGTTTAGTATTATACTTTTGACATGCTCAATTAGTATGCAATGTATTGTGCACATGATTATGTTTACTTGTTTCTATCAGCCTACCTAAAAATTTATTAGTTTGAACTGACAAATTTGAATCTCCTGCAGAAACCTGGAGGAATCATTGCACTTCTAGATGAGGCCTGGTATGAGCCATTAAGTTTTGCTTGATCTGTCATGGCTTCAAAAACATGGTAAATTTCCATATCTAATGTTATGGTGGAGTGCTCTTGTGGATTTTCAGTTTTCTTTATACTTTAATCAGGTTGAATTTATGTTTGTTACTTGATGTAGCATGTTTCCCAAGTCCACTCATGAAACATTTTCTCAAAAGCTCTACCAGACATTCGTTAAAAACAAACGCTTTGTCAAACCGAAGCTTTCTCGAACTAGTTTCACAATTTGTCACTATGCAGGAGAGGTAAACATTCCTGACAGTCTAATCGCGAGTGTTTCTTATCTTGTTTTGCCAGTGGTTTGATCAAATCTCCCTACTATGCAGGTGAATAATCTGGCTGATCTGTTTCTAGAAAAAAATAAAGATTATGTGGTTGCAGAACATCAGGATCTGTTAACGGCATCAAAATGCCCATTCGTTACTGGTTTGTTTCCTCCACTTCCAGTTGAATCGTCAAAGTCATCCAAATTTTCTTCTATTGGGTCACGCTTCAAGGTACTATAGTCTCCTTTCTAAAAACTTCCTTCATGTGGTTGAAATACATATATTACTTTGCTGGAAACTGACTTATTTAAAGTTTAAACTTATTTAACCGAGTATGAAGACACAAGGGGTCATGAAAACTTTTGTTCTGTTCAAATTAGGTTTTTTTCTTCATTTTTTCCTCCTCCCCCCCCCCCACTTTATATTAGTAAAAACATAGCTCATTAGTATAACCTACTCATTGACTCTTAAAAGGATATTCTGGTCAAATTAATTGATTCATTGGCTGGATTAAATTATTTTGACTTTACTCCATTTGTAGTAAACAACCACTGAAATATGTGCTGTCTTTCACTCGTTTGATGCTTAACGATGATGCCTCAAGTTCACAGCACATTAGGAAGGGAGAAAGTTTTAAAATATAGGCCCTATTACATTAGAGTCATGGTTGAGGGTGACTAATAGCTGAGCAGTTCTGCCTTGGATGTTTATGTTATTCAAATACTCTTTCAGAGGTCTGCCCTCACAACTTAGAGATCATAGGATACCTGAGAAACTCTAATAGCGTATCTGGTTCAGTTTCTAAATGATAAATCCACCTAAGATGAAGTTTCTGCCTAAGAAACTATCATTTTCAACTGTGAAGGTGCATAATCTTCAGTTTGCAGTACATAGAGTGTGTTTGATCTGGGACTTTGGAAGGAAGCATGCTGAGGAACTCTGAATAGCCATATAAGTGTAAATTTATTATGAAACACAGAAACAGAAAGCCAAAGAATTCCTCTATAGATGAAGTTAATTATATTATTATAACCTCTTCGAAACTTTTAAGCGAAGGTGGATATTTTTTGTATGTTGAACCTTTCAACGTTCCCCACCCCCCTCTGCCCCCTTTCCCACTCACCGGTACTTATTTACCATTTCTAAGGTATTAAGGAGAGGTTACTTAGCTGATATGGTACTACTGAACTTAAGTTGCACAGTAATGGGGTTTTAAGGTTGAGGTCCTGAATCCTGAAGTTCGAGTCAGCATCTATACTTGAATAATTTGACTCAATGCACCTTGTACCATCTCTAAGGTCGATTTGGAACTGGATGTATGTTAGCGAAGCGCATTATACTGTCCTGTCTTTTCTATTCACAGTATTCTGGCTTTCTGATTTTCTTTTGTATTATATCAATCATAGTTTCTGTATCAAATTAAATTACTAGCGGTTTCTTTGTGAAAGTTATTTTTCTATTATTAATAGTTGATATATAGTAGTGTGTGCATAGTAATTTTGTTAAATAATCAGCATGTGGACATTTAACTCATATTTCTGGATTCTGAGAAAATTATGATGAACAAGATGTATGTTTACCTGAATCAGCTTCAACTGCAGTCATTAATGGAAACTTTGAGCTCAACAGAACCTCGCTACATCAGATGTGTGAAGCCGAACAATGTACTCAAACCTGCTATCTTTGAGAACCTCAACATAATCCAACAATTACGATGTGGTGCAAGTATAATGAGCAAAAACATCACATTTTGATTGTGCTTTGTTTGGTATGTCCTGGAAAACTTAAGGACCTGAAAACAATTGCTCAATCCATCCTCCCAAGAGTGCTTGTCTTGAGCCCATTATATTTAGTCCAAAAATTGGATGTCCGACTTTCACAAGTCAAAGATTTAAAATTTTTGGACCCCACATAAATGTATTTCATCACATGAAACAACTAGGAATAGTTGAAATTTGCTGTTGACTTTTTTCTAGGGTCCACTATTAGAGAAAAAGTATTGTATTTATGTCAGACATATCTTTAATTTACTTCCTTAATTTGTGTAATCAATCCTTTGAGGACGGAGGTAGTATTAAGTAAATGAGTAATTCTATGTGTACAAACTATGCACAAAAATTTGTGCACAAACAATATAAAAATGAGAGAAAATAGGAAGTGGGACCTACCATTTAATTATTTTACACATCTTATTGGAATGCATTACAAGGGTCCTACCATTTGTGCATAATTTTTGTGTATAATTTGTGCACATAGAATTATTCTAAGTAAATTTCATTTTCATCGTTTTCTTTTTGTGGTGTAGGAGTTCTGGAGGCCATCAGGATCAGTTGTGCTGGTTATCCTACTAGACGAACATTTTACGAATTTCTTCTCCGCTTTGGTCTTCTTGCTCCAGAAGTTCTGGAAGGAAAGTAAGTCCTTAATTTCTTTTTTTCACAAAAGATGGATTCTTTCAAAAAGTAGTTGCCAATGCAATATACAGATTTTATGTATGTATAATAGTGCTCTGCTTAAGTTTACTTGTATCTTTTGTCGTGGTTTCATCTTGTATCTATACAACTTTCTTATACTTCAACCAATTATCTACTGAAAATTTTTCGTGTAGCTATGATGACAAGGTTGCATGCCAAATGATTTTGGACAAAAGGGGATTACAAGGTTATCAGGTATGTTTTGACATTTTTCACAATTGATTGTTCTGATCATGCTACTAGCATGGGTGTCTCACATGATGTTTACTAATTGATTCTCATAATTTTTTGGAAATTGCAGCATGATTTTCTTTTAACTGTTTTTTGGACCTTTTCCTTTTGCAAGTGTATTAATAACCTTGTATTCTACCAAATTTCTCTCAAAATACCATTGAGTTTGTATGATGAAATACTGAAAGGAGGTCTGAGAAATTCTTTTATGATACAATTTTCCACGTACTTGGCTTGGCAGATAGGCAAAACAAAGGTTTTCCTTCGAGCTGGTCAGATGGCTGAACTAGATGCAAGGAGAGCAGAGGTTCTTGGTAATGCGGCTAAAATCATCCAAAGGCAAATTCGCACATACATTGCCCACAAGGAGTTCATCTCATTACGCAAAGCTGCTATTCAGTTACAGTCATGTTGGTGAGGTATCATTTATAGTTTTATTCATATCCAATCGCATGTAAATTGTAAAGAATAATATTGAGCACCCAATTATATATCATGGATTATATGGGGTTTACATATGAGGTATGTATATCAGAGATCAAAAGATTTCTCACAGCAATGCCTAATCGGAGTTGCAATCCGTATCCACGTGAGCCTTAAGATTGTGCTTCTTGGTGATTTCCTTAAGTTCCAAACTGCAATCTGATACCATGGTCATAACGAGAAAGAGGAGATAGAGAAACATCTATAACGTTTCAGACTAGTTCGGATGGCACATAGGCAAAAGAAAAATAAAATGGTGTTGCTAGCTTAAGACAATATTAATTCCATATTGATTCTGATAATAGAATCTCTCTCTATCTCTCATCAGGTATATCGGCTTGCAAACTATATGAGCAATTGCGACAAGAAGCATCAGCTCTAAAAATCCAGAAGAATTTTCTATGTTATGTATTCAGGAAATCCTATCTAACAGTACAGTTGTCCGCAATCATATTGCAGACAGGCTTAAGAACAATGAAAGCTCGCAATGAGTTCAGATACAGAAAGCAAACTAAGGCTGCAGTTGTTATCCAGGTCCTAATGCCATCTAGTACCCATGAGCTTCTGCGTTGAATTGGTTTCAAAGAAATAAATCTTAAATATACAACTTTCTTGTGGTATGCAGGCCTTTTTCCGTTATCACAGAGCATACTCTTACTATAAGAGTCTTCAGAAGGCTGCCATTATTGCTCAGTGTGGCTGGAGGCAAAGGGTTGCTAGAAGAGAGCTTCGAGCCCTCAAAATGGTTTTCTCTCATTCCTAATGTGTTTTTTCTTTTTTTCCTTTTTCAAAACGTGTTCATCAAATAATTCTGTCAAGGAATAAATTTCCAGTTAGTAATTCATATATAATTATTCAGGCTGCTAGAGAAACAGGGCACTTAAAGAAGCAAAAGACAAGCTAGAAAAGCGTGTAGAGGAACTTACATGGCGATTACAGTTGGAAAAACGCTTAAGGGTAATTCACACTACAGTCTATGTTTTGTGTATGGTTTGGTGAAGGTATGCTTTACTTGATTTGCACCATATATTAATTGGTGATACAGACTGAGCTGGAAGAGAATAAAGCCCAAGAAATTGCAAAGTTACAGGATGCTTTGCATGCAATGCAAATACAAATGGAAGAAGAAAACTCTGGATTTATTAAAGAGCAAGAGGCAGCACGGAAAGCTATCGAAGAAGCCCCTCCAGTCATTAAGGAGACACCAGTAGTTGTTCAAGACACAGAAAAGATTGAAGCATTAACAGCTGAGGTAGAGAGTTTGAAGGTAGGGACTTCAACTTGGATTATGTAATAGTTACTTATATGTGGTACAGAACATATTCTGCAGACTATAAATTTTACTAAGAGATAGACTCTATAAAGCAGTCTGACTACAAAATTCATTTCATAGATGGGTCATTAGAATTTACTCGGTAAATGTTTTTAGTTTCACCTTTACCTCATGGTACTACTTTGCATTTGGTCACCCATGAGTCTTTTGCCTTGAAGTTGATCCTTATTAATCAACTTGGGATAAACATTCCCCATGCTACTCAGGCTTAGAGCATAAGCTAGTGATGCTTTTGGTTCTGTAAATGAAAATTTCAGGAGCAAGAGTATTAAGATTTTTGGCTACCATGATAGACTTTTAGGTCTTGTTTTTTCTAATCGATTATAATCATGAATTCGTTTGAATACAACTCAGCTAAATTAGCATTTTTACACACTACTAGAGTTTGTTCATATCCTTGCACTTCTAATGTTGCAGTAATTATCGCTTGAGCTTTGTTTGTGCACCTGGCTTCTACTATTAGTTGGCTTAATTTAAGTTATTTAACTTTTGAAAACTTTTCTTTTGTGATCTCTTGCTCTTACCATCTATATGCACATTATAATTTGTTCTGCTTCTCTTTCAGTAGTTTTGGTATATGACTTACCCGCTAAACTGTGATATTTGAAAAGACGAGGATAGACTTGTGGGGTCCATTGGTTAAATTCTCAAATTGTACAGGTTTTGCTACTATCAGAAAAGCAGTTTGCAGAAGAGGTTAGGAAGGCTTGTACAGATGCAGAAACTCGCAATGCAGAGCTAGTTAAGAAACTTGAAGATGCTGGTAAAAAAGTAGAACAGCTTCAAGACTCCGTGCAGAGATTTGTGTGAACAGAACAATACATTATCAAATACTACTACTTTTAGTCATGCAGTACTTATAAGTGACATGGCAGTACCAGGTTATGATTTCGTTACTAGTTTATGGGGGCTAGTCCCACATTGGTTGTATGGACAACTTGGTGTGGGTTGGTATGGTCTTGGGCTCTTCCTCCATAACAGCTAGCTTTGGGAGATGAGCTCTTCTAAGACTACAAGCGGTATCAGAGTGGTGATATCTGTGCCTACCTAGATGCTGAACTAAAATGCTAGTTGATGTATGTCGCTAGAGTGGTGCCATCATGGATGTTGGTATCGAAGCGTTTTTAGTGATAACATTACTAGCTTACGGGGACTAGTACCACTCTAGCATGAAGGAAAATGCTACCTAGAGGCCGGAGTAATGTACTGGTAGGTATTCGGTGGGCTAATGTTTCTAGAGTGGTGCCATAGTGGATGTTGGTATGGAAGCATGGTGGCTTTTAATGATTCCATTATTAGCTTACGGGGACTAGTCCCACATTGGTTGTACGGTCAACTTGGTGTGGGTTGATATGGCTACCTAGAGGCCGGAGTAATGTACTGGTAGGTATCCGGTGGGCTAATGTTTCTAGAGTGGTGCCATCGTGGATGTTGGTATGGAAGCATGGTGGCTTTTAATGATTCCATTATTAGCTTACGGGGACTAGTCCCACATTGGTTGTACGGTCAACTTGGTGTGGGTTGATATGGTCTTGGGCTCTCCCTCCCTAACAACTAGGCTAGTAGCTATAGGCTCTTCTAAGATCGTAACATTCCATTTCCGATCTGGTTATATGGGTGGATAGCAATATGTTAACCTAATATACATACATGTGCTACACCAGCAGCAAGTTATCAATCCTACAACTAAGCAAGCTGTAGTTTCCCCAAAAAATCACAAATCAGTGCTCTTCTCATTTTCATATGGTCAACGCACTTGAATTTTTTTATCCAAGTTTACATGCGTATGCATGAACATCTCTCTCTTCTCCAGATGGTTCACGCTCATATATTTTATATACACGAATCTCCTCTCTCTCTCTCTGTCACTCACTCTCACTCACACCACACTCACACTCACACTCGCACACAAAACACACAGTACCTACCCACCCTTTCTGGGATACTATTTTTCTACAGTTGGAACTTGGTAAAGTTCCTTATTCTGTCTCAGGCTTGAAGAGAAACTTTCAAACTCAGAGTCGGAGAATCAAGTACTTCGTCAGCAAGCACTGACCATGTCACCTACTGGGAAATCTTTATCTGCACGGCCAAGAACAACAATCATTCAGGTACAAAAAAAAACTATATTAAGTTAGCTATCATTATTCTTGCTCCTTGAGATATTTTGTAACTGTTTCTTTATAAAATTACAGAGAACACCACAAAATGGGAATGTTCCAAATGGAGAAACAAAGCTTGCACCGGTAAGAAGTCGTCATTACATTCTCTTTGATAAGAATTAATGCTGTAACATAAAGTTTTTGTCAAAGTTTTAAGAATTTTATTTTCTTATATCTGTTAAAAATGTTACAGGAAATGATTCCCCCTGGATTGGTTTCACGGGAGCCCGAATCCGAGGAGAAACCACAAAAATCTCTCAATGAAAAGCAGCAAGTGAGTGTTCATTATCATTTGGCATGCATGAAGCAAAGTCGTAACCTATTTGTTTACTTACCATAACTTTGATATTTAATTCTCAGTTGAAATTATGAGCTCTGTCTACTATTTTAAACTGTTTTCGGCAATTTTCCTTTCTTGTACAGGAGAACCAGGATCTGCTGATCAAATGTATTTCACAAGATTTAGGATTTTCTGGAGGCAAACCTATTGCTGCTTGTATCATTTACAAATGCCTTCTTCAGTGGAGGTCATTTGAGGTTGAAAGAACTGGTGTATTTGACCGCATCATTTAAACAATAGCTTCGTCCATAGAGGTAAATCTTATATTTCCTCTAATCTGTTTCTTAGTAAAATGCAGTAATATTTATCAACTAGCAACAGTCCCATGCCTCCGGCACTATGAACGGTGGGTTTTATCCCAAACTTTTGGACGGTTCAGATGATTTATTAGGATGAGCGTGAAATTCAAAATCATTTGTATTTTGTTATATAGATTCCATTATCTTGCACTTTCTGAGTACGGTATAAGAAATTTGTGATGTACTGTTTAACTAATGTTTGAATTCATGGTCTACATTTAACCTACTTTAGAACTTCTACATATTGAAGGTTCCAGATAACAACGATGTATTGGCATACTGGTTATGTAATACGTCGACATTGCTGACGCTGCTTCAACACACGCTCAAAGCAAGTGGAGCAGCCAGCTTGACTCCACAACGGCGGAGATCATCTTCAGCTTCTCTTTTTGGAAGAATGTCCCAAGTACGAGGCAATCACATTGTGGATGTTTTCTTTGAACTTAACAGTTTATATTTGTTATTCACCTTTCCGTTTGCATGTAATGAAATTTTTTAATCTAGGGGCTGCGAGCATCGCCTCAGACTTCTGGACTATCATTTCTTAATGGCCGAGTGCTTGGTAGACTGGATGATTTACGTCAAGTGGAAGCTAAATATCCAGCTTTGTTGTTTAAACAACAACTCACTGCCTTCCTTGAGAAGATATATGGAATGATAAGGGACAATCTAAAGAAAGAGATATCTCCATTGCTTGGATTATGTATTCAGGTAAATTGACAATTCTTTATCATACATGTTGAAATAATATGTTGTCAGGGAAAAACATGTAGCAGATGGAGTGTAATTTCTGAACACATCTCCATTTTTTTAAAATTATTTATTATCAAGGTGGGTGAGAGAGACACAGAACCTTGCCTTGATGACCCGACAAGAACTAGACCCTTTACAAAGTTATGAAAGAAGGCCCTAGGGCTTGAACCCTGCACCTCCTTGTCAGGGGATCAGAGGGGTACCACTACTAGAGCTCATTGGTCTAAGAACATCTCCACATTCCACTTGTTTGAGATGATTTAGCAACTAAATTTCTTTGACATTAAAAGTGGGAGACATATTTTTCCATACTCCAATTTTCGATCCTGTTTGATAGAAGCAATGTTGAATTATGTTCATGGAACACCAACATTTGCATAAGATTGAGGACAAGAAAATTTAGCTCAATCTCTACTCATGACCGTCACAGGCCTGAAAATACTTGATCAGGTAGAATTAGACCCTGCCTTCACAACTTTTTCCCGTAGGCCCAATTTTAGTTACTTCCCTTTAATAATCTTTCTTTTTTAAGCCTTTTCTTTTTTTAATGTACAACCTAAACGAGGTTAGGGTAACCTATTCCTATTTAGCTAAAGCATTCACTAGGATATCAGGGAACCATTTCTTTTGATTCTAAAGTAATCTGATCCATTTTTTAACGCAATGCAGGCACCTAGGACATCTCGTGGAAGCTTGGTGAAAGCCCGTTCCACAGCTAATGCGGGTGCTCAACAAGCTCTGATTGCTCATTGGCAGAGCATTGTGAAAAGCCTAAACAATTACTTGAAGACAATGAAAGGAAACTATGTGAGTTCTGAAGCTCATTTAAGAAGGCAGCACTAATTTAATTCTTCTTATTGTCTTTTATTTACTTCATGGGATCAATGTTAATGTTTTGTTATGCCTTGGTGGCTTTACAGGTCCCCCCATTCTTAGTCTGTAAAGTGTTCACTCAGATATTTTCTTTTATCAACGTTCAGCTATTCAACAGGTCTATGCACTGAAATCTTCATATATGTTCCATATATTTCATTCTGCACGCAGTCTTTCTGATTTTGTAACTTATTAATTATTTCACTGTTACTTGTTATAGCTAAAAATTAACTATTTTATAACTTTTATTGGCAGTCTTCTTTTGCGGCGTGAATGTTGCTCGTTCAGTAATGGCGAATATGTTAAATCAGGATTGGCTGAATTAGAACAATGGTGTTGCCATGCAAATGAGGAAGTAAGCACTATCTCAAAGTAATGTATTCTTTGCAGTAACTTGTACATCCTTATCTAATATCTCTTGATGTTCAGTATGCAGGCTCAGCTTGGGATGAATTGAAGCATATTAGGCAAGCAGTTGGTTTCCTGGTAAGATAGATATTCTTGTTGTTACTCTTATTAATCAAATATTTGTATCGATGTCCTTCTCTTATATTCTATATCATGCAGGTCATACATCAAAAGCCAAAGAAGACCTTAAATGAGATAATGAATGAACTTTGTCCCGTGAGTAGCTTTTGCTTTTCAATTGTTTGTTCTCTTTTTATTGTAGCTACCTCTTTTTCTATTTGCTTCGTCTTTACCATGTTTCACTTTTTTGCTTGCTGCTGCTTCAGGTACTTAGCATACAGCAATTATACAGAATCAGCACAATGTACTGGGACGACAAATATGGCACCCGTAGTGTGTCTTCAGACGTAAGTTTTAGTATAGCCGTGACTTGTGCTGATTTATGGGTACATAGAGCTTCCTTTGAAACTGACCAACTTGTTTACCCCTGTTCCCAAATACAGATGTATTCCTTGTCCCAAATTCATTTTGAATTTATTTCTTGATTTATATAGGTTATTTCAAGCATGAGAGTTATGATGACAGAAGACTCGAACAGTTCGGTCAGCAGTTCATTTTTGTTAGACGACGACTCAAGGTATTGTTCTCGGTACTTTTATAAATGTTACTCAACAGTTTGATACTGTCTAGTGTGCCACTTGAAGCTCATCCCAAAGGATATTTATTCTTTAACTTTTCTTTTTTTTCCTTCTACTTTTCGGCGATGTTCAATAATAATGCAGCATCCCTTTCTCTGTGGACGACATTTCCAAGTCGATGCAACAAGTAGATATAGCAGATATAGAACCTCCGCCATTAATCCGTGAAAACTCAGGGTTCGTATTCTGATCGCAATGGTTGATACTTTAAAATCCTTTCCCCAACCCAGATAGCTTGTGCATAAACAGTTTAGTATAGAGTCCATTCATTCATCTATCCATCCATTTGTATTATACATCTTTCTTTTTCCGTAGCAGCGATATGCCTTTTGTTTGATGCTTGGTTGAATTTATTTTTTCCCCCTCGACGTTGATTCAAAACACGAGGGGAGTATTCACTAGAAGGCCATGCCGTGCGGCTATTAGCATTATATTTTACAGGTATAGGAACATGCATTGGTGTTCATGAAGTTCTGTAAACACCTGCATGGGGTTTTTCTTTGTCACAATGTTGGTTGTTGGGCTATGGAGCCTTATAGATGATGGCAGAAGCTTCAACTTTTAGGTGAAAGCCAACAGTATTATGTATTTTTTGGATTCTAGATTGGATTTACTTAGGTCGTGTGTCTGAATACATCTTAATTCACATGCCTCAGCAAATCTTGTTTGATAATTTTTTTTTAACTTCTTAATTTCTCTTAATCGTTAAGACAGAAACTTAAATCTTAACCATTAAGAGTTCTCTTAATAGTTTATTTAAAATTTATGGACAATCAATAAATATTGTACTCTTTCAATTTCAAATTTAAAATCATTCAAATAAATTTTTTAAATAACTCGGAGGTTCAAAATGGTAAAATAGTGTCATTAAGATGTTTTACACTTTTTAATTATCAAACAGTTTTTTAGAGTCAATGTTATTTCATTCAGATGATTTAATTTATTATATCTTAACCAATCTAGACCAATGAGAAATATATTTATTTTATATATAAATTGGAGCAACACTCCTGCAGTAATTAGACCTTGATGTATAAACATGGAGCTCTCACTGGGATTTTGTATTGTTGAAATCCATAAACTTTTTTCTTAGGATCAATTATCAAACATTCAGCATTCACAAGCTTAATACAAATAAATTGTTTAATACGTCTTCGTTTGATCTCAAAAGTTAAATTATATTTCTAATTTTGAAACGAAAAGAGTATCATGTTGGATATTAGTTGACAGACGTTGGATTTTTTAAATATAATTTTTTAATTTCATAGTATTATCTCCGTCCCATAATAAACGTCATAATTTGACTTTTATGGTCAAATTGACTTTTTTTTTTTCAATTAATAAATCTTAAAAAAATATATCAAAATATACACCAAGTGATTATAATAATAGTAAGCTATGGTGAATTTACTACAAGTGTCAAGTTTCGGAATTTGAAAATTCTATATAAATTTTTTTAATTAATAATTTTAAAAATGATTAATTTGATCATGAAAGTTAAATTATGACGTTTATTTTGATTAATTTGACTATAAAAATCAAAATGATACATATTTTATCCATACATTGTTAGGTATAATCACTAAATTTTGTAACGAAATTGTTAGAAAATGCTACACTAGCAATTATATGGTAATTAGTTTTATTAAAGTAATAAAGATATTATGTGTCTATATATTATTAAGGGAGAGCAGACAAAAAATTAACTGCCTTTTGAATTCGTGTCACTTTTTTGAATATACTTCAAAAATTCCTTTTTGAATAGGACAAGAAGAGGGAAACAAAAACAGGGGTCTTTTACCTTTAAAATCTTTTCTATATTTTCTCACCTATATTTCACAATACTTATTTAAATATTTATTTATTTTTTGATTACAAATACATAGTGATATTAATAAACACTCCTTCCGTTCCAAAGTTAGACATACAATTTGAGTTTTGAAATTAAACGATAACATTAAATTTTAAAAATTGGTTTAGAATGAAATAAATTTTGTGATTAATAATATTGTTATATATTATATAATTATAATAATTAAAATTAAATAAATTCACATAAGTTTGAAGTTTAATGTATTGTCGTTTGATTTCAAAAATTAAATTATATATCTAATTTTAAAACGAAGAGAATATAATAGAAGAATGTAAATATCTGTTAGAGCGGTCAAGGCCCAAGGGGCCAAGTCCAACAAGTCCAACCATTGGGTTCGTTAAAAACAGGCTCATATATATATATATATATATATATATATATATATATATATATATATATATATATATATATATATATATATTTCTCATATAGGAAAATGATCCGTGGAAAGCGTTAGTTATTAGCATTGTTTGAACTAACGCTCATCCAGCCGTCCAAAATTAGAGTTAATGGTCCAGATGAGATCCCAGCCGCTAGAGGGAGTAGCGGCCAGCAATAAATTAAAAAATCCTCTTTGCTGGCCGCTAGAGGGAGTAGCGGCCAGTCAAAACGTCGTCATTTTGACTGGCCGCTACTCCCTCTAGCGGCCAGCAGAGAGGATTTTTTAATTTGGCCCATGGCCCAGCCGCTAGAGGGAGTAGCGGCCAACAAAAAAAATTGGCCAATTACTGATTATTCTAATTATTCTCGTACATGCTACTTATTAATTAGTAAAATAAAATAATAAAAAATTATAAATATAATTATAAGGATAATCAATAATTATCTTTATACTTATCCTTATACTTATTAACAGATTATCCTTATACATATTACTTATTAATCAGTAAAATAAAATAATAAAAAATTATAAGAATAATTATATGGATAATCAGTAATTATCTTTATACTTATCCTTATACTTATTAACAAAATAAGTATGTATAAGAATAATTACTGATTATCGTCTTATTGCTGGCCGCTACTTCCTCTAGCGGCTGAGATCTCATCTGGGCCATTAACTCTAATTTTGGACGGCTGGATGAGCGTTAGTTCAAACAGTGCTAATAACTAACGCTTTTCACGGATTATTTCCCATATATATATATATACGAGAAGCTTTAAGAGCATAATTCTTAAATAGCATAATGTCTTAAATAGCATAATTTTATCAAAACGACGTAGTTTTGTAAGAACGCGGTGGCATTTTTGTAAATACGCGGTGGCATGATATTTACAAAAATGCCACCGCGTCCTTACAAAACTACGTCGTTTTGATAAAATTATGCTATTTAAGGCATTATACTATTTAAGAATTATGCTCTTGAAGTTTTCCGTATATATATATATATCCCATATAGGGAGCCCTTCCATAGCAACCGGTTGCTATGAGTACTGTGCAACACCCCCTTTTTGTACCGTTGATAAAGTGAATTGATAGCTGGGATTAGCTTTTGTGTTTGATAAGCCGGCACAGGTTGTTGTGCCTAATTATACACCTGTACCGGCTTCTATTTTAATAAGTGAATATTAACTTGTCAGTATAGTTATAAAAAATGAATATTTACTATTAAAATAATCTGGCCGGTACAGGCTGATACGGCTAGTACATTTTATTTTTTATTTTTTTTTATTTTTTTCGGCCGGTACAGGCTGATACGGCTGGTACATTTATTTTTAATTTTTTTTTTATTTTTTCCGGCCGGTACAGGCTCATACGACTGGTACATTTTATTTTTTATTTTTTTTTTATTTTTTTCGGCCGGTACAGGCTCATACGACTAGTACATTTTTTTTTATTATTATTTTTCTCGGCCGGTACAGGCTCATACGGCTGGTATTAAAAAATTGAAAAAAAAACCGGCCGGTATAGCTTGTCACGGCTTGTATTAAAAAAATAAAAAATTATTTTATTCAAGCAACTCGCTGCTAAACAGACTCGAACTCGCAACCTCAAACTTCAACCGGACGTGTGTTTGGAGTTTGAAGTTGCGAGTTCGAGTCTGTTTAGCAGCGAGTTGCTTGAATAAAATAATTTTTTTTATTTTTTTAATACAAGCCGTGACAAACTATACTGGCCGTTTTTTTTTCAATTTTTTAATACCAGCCGTATGAGCCTGTACCGGCCGGGAAAAATAAAAAAAAATTAAAAAAAATGTACCAGTCGTATGAGCCTGTACCTGCCGAAAAAAATAAAAAAAAATTAAAAATAAAATGTGCTAGCCGTATGAGCCTGTACCGGCCGGAAAAAATAAAAAAAACTAAAAATAAAATGTACCAGCCGTATGAGCCTGTACCGACCGAAAAAAATAAAAAAAAATTAAAAATAAAATGTACCAGTCGTATCAGCCTATACCGGTAGGATTATTTTAATAGTAAATATTCACTTTTTATAACTATACTGACAAGTTAATATTCACTTATTAAAATAGAAGCCGGTACAGGTGTATAATTAGGCACAACAACCTGTGCCGGCTTATCAAACACAAAAGCTAATCCCAGCCATCAATTCACTTTATCAACGGTACAAAAAGGGGGTGTTGTACAGTACTCATAGCAACCGGTTGCTATGGAAGGACTCCCATATATATATATATATATATATATATATATATATATATATATATACACACACATACATATATGAGAGAGAGAGAGAGACAATATTAATTTTAAAAGACTACATTTTCTATAAAAGACTACATTTTCTATAAAGAACTACATTTTTTTTCTATAAAAAAAAACATTTTTCTATAAAATACTATATTTCCTATAAAAGACCACATTTTCCTATAAAAGACCACATTTTTCTATAAAAGACTATATTTCTTATGAAAGACTACATTTCTTATAAAAGACTATATTTTTCTATAAAAGACTACATTTCTTATAAAAGACCATATTTTCCTATAAAAGACTACACTTTCTATGAAAGACTACATTTTCTTAGTTTGAAAATCTAAATAATTTATGTTTTTCTTTAATTTTTATTATAAAATCTATATTTTTTTAAAGTGAATATTTTTAGGTGTTCGAAATATATTTTGTACCAATACCTCTATGTAGTAATAACCTCTCAATTAGAATACAAATAGTTTGGTCCCAAGTCTATTCTTAAATAGAGGTTTTACTGTAATTTGTCTATAATACCATTATTATTATATTTTCATTCTTTATGCATATTTATGGAGCATCACTAGTAATGTGCAGAAAATTATGCAATTAAATGAGAATTTAAATATGGACAATTTTGTTATTTTATCATATTTCTTGATATACGCAAAATATCAACCAAGACTTTTTTTCTTGGACGGAGGGAGTATATAAATTCAATCCAAAGTTTTTTTTTCGAAATTTTAACAAGTCAAAACTAAAGAAAGGCGAAATTTAGGGTGTATTTTGTTTAGTAAAAAATAATTTTGGAGTACGTAGTATGTTTTAAATATTAAAGTGTAAACCTCAACATCTCTGCAAACTTAATTTTTATTTATCAATTAAACACCAAAAATACATCATTTTTCATAAACCCTAAACCTAAAACGTTTACATTTCTTGTAATTCAAATAGAGCCCTAGTCTGTATTTCACATGAACATGAATAACACAATTAATTCACATGCTAATGGATCTCGGGGGATAGAGGCAGTGGCGGAACCAGGCGGGGGCGTGGGGGGCAGCTGCCCTCGGTAGGGTGGTGGCTGGCGGGGAGCAGGCTGGGGCGGGGAGGCAATGGCGGAACTAGGCGGGGGTGGGGGGGGGGGGTCAGCTTCCCCCGATAGGGTGGCGCAGGCCAGGGGCGGGGAGGGCAGCCGCCAGCAGCCGAGCAGACGACAGAGCAGCTGAGCAGAGTACTCTTCTTCAGTTTTGTGATTTTTTTTTAAACTGGCTTGAAACGACGTCGTTTCACTAAAAAAAATTAATTTTTTTTTATTAGGTCTGCCGCTTCTTAAGTTCTTAACCCTTAGTCCCTTACTGCCTTAGCTAGTGCCTTACACGGACGCCTCTCTTCATCTCTTCTTAAGTCTTAACCCTCGCCGGTCGCCTCCACGCTGTGTCGCGCCGTCGCGGTGACGCCTCTTGTCGGCTGCCTGCCTGCCTCCACGTTGTGTCTACTACTGAGCTGATCTGTTTGGACTTTGGTAAGTAAAAGAATAAAATTTGATTTTATGTTAATTTAGGAATACTTTATTTTAATTGATTTTTTGTTAATTTAATTGATTTTATGTTAATTTAGGATTTAGGAATAATTGATTTTAATTGATTTTCTGTTAATTTAATTGATTTTCTGTTAATTTAGGAATAATTGATTTTATTTTTAAATATCTAGATTAGATATAATTTGTTTAATTTATGTTTTCTTAAATAATTGATGAATGATTAAATTATTATGAAATGTTTAAATTAATGAAATTATTGGCTAGCAATTGATATTTTTATTTATACTAGATTATGGATAAATACTTGATTAAGCGACAAAGAACTGTTGATTCTTCTAGTAATCAAATACCAAGTTTCGAAGCAAGTTGTGCTTTTAATAATTCACGTGTGAAGTTCAATCCGATTGATATTGTTAGTGATCCCGGGTTACGTAAATCAATTGAAGACTTTGCTATTGTGATTAGAGATCAAGCTCAAAGAGAGTATTTGACTAGAGGTCCATGTCAACCAATTGCCCATAATTATCCCCAAAAAAACTATTCTAATGTGAAGAGAAGCTTTCGGTCTGCTTGGTTTAAAAATTTTGAATGGTTGGAGTATAGCATTTCCAAGGATGCGGCCTTTTGCTTTTGCTGCTATCTATTTGGCAATTCAAACAAAGTAGATGCTTTTACAAAAAAAGGTTTCAGCAACTGGAAAAAGGCAATTGAAAGATTTCAAGAACATGTGGGTGCTTCGAATAGTGCTCATAATGATGCTAGAATGCAACTTCAAGGTTTTAAAAATCAAAGGCAGAGTGTGTCACATATACTACTAGCACAAGGGCAAGAGATGGAGGTTGCTTATCGCACACGTTTAACGGCGGCTTTGGATGTCACACGCCTTCTTTTGAAGCAAGGTTTGTCTTTTCGTGGACATGATGAGTCATCGGCTTCATCAAATAAGGGAAATTTTCTTGAGTTTTTTGAGTGGTACAGCCTACGAAATGAAGAGGTAGGCAAGGTAGTTAATGAGAATGCTGCTAAAAACAATCAAATGACTTCTCCAAAAATTCAAAAAGAACTAACAAGTGCTTGTGCCGTGGAAACTACACTTGCCATCATCAATGATATTGGGGACAAAATATTTTCTATTATGGTTGATGAATCACGTGATGTTTCAATAAAGGAGAAAATGGGAGTTGTTTTGAGATATGTAAACAACCATGGAGATGCGATTGAAATGTTTCTTGGTGTGGTACATGTGCCTGACACGTCATCTATTTCTTTGAAGAATGCTATTGATGAATTATTTGTAAAGCATAAATTGTCATTATCGAGGTTGAGAGGTCAAGGATATGATGGGGCTTCAAATATGCGAGGCGAGTTTAATGGATTGAAGGCTCTTATTTTAAAAGAAAATCTATATGCAAGGTATGTCCATTGTTTTTCTCACCAACTCCAATTAGTTGTTGTTGCTGTTGCTAAGAGCAGTCGTATTGTGAGTGATTTTTGTCAATATGTTACTATGATTGTGAATGTGGCTGGAGCATCATGTAAAAGAAAAGATAAACTTAGACAGCTTGAACATGGTAAGATCGTGGAGTGTTTGGAGAAGGGAGAGATAGTTAGTGGTAAGGGAAAAAAAATCAAGAAATCAGTTTAAGACGGCCAGGAGATACTCGTTGGGGATCACATTACATAAAAATAATCCGTCTTATGTCTATGTGGACTTCCGTATTACAAGTGCTTGAAAATGTGCATGATGATGGTGCTTCTGATGATAATAGTGGTATAGCCAGTAGTTTGATTGATAAGATGGAGAATTATGAATTTTTATTTGTGATGCATTTGATGAAATATATATTGAGAATCACAAATGATTTGTCACTTGCCTTGCAACAAAAAGATCAAAACATTGTGCATGCTGTGAGATTGATTGGGGTAATGAAAGCTCGACTACAAGATTTTAGGGAGGCGGAATGAAAGAAATTTTTGAAGGAAGTCAATATATTTTGTGAGAAGAACGCGATCCCAATAATTAATATGGAAGAAAACATGAGATCCCGCGGTCGTAGCAGGCGCAATGGATAAATTATTACTAATTTTCATCATTATCGTGTTGAGATTTTTTGTCAGGTATAATATCTATAAATCTTTTTTCATTATTTCTATCTAAAAATGTATCTTTTTTTTTTTAATTTTGCATTATTACAATGTAGGTTGTTGATTCAATTGTTCAAGAGATGAACAATCGTTTTTCAGAAGCAAGCACAGAGTTACTTTAATGCATATCATGCCTTGATCCAAGGGATTCGTTCTCTCAATTTGACAAAAATAAATTACTCCGTCTTGCTGAGCTTTATCCAGAAGACTTCTCATTGACTGTAAACATAAAATTTTCCGATTTTTACTATTTGGTCAAAAAGTTAATAGTTGACTTTTTTGGGAAAAGTCAAACTTCAAAATTTCAAAATTTATATTTTTGATAAAAATAGTTTCATTGTATTGGAATTATTTGTGTTAGTAAAAATCGATATTTATTTCGATAAAAATTGATGTCTGGAGGCTATATTGACCAATCGGGTATTTAACCGGATAAAGGAGCAATTGATTGCTATTAATTCACATGATTATAACTATTTGTTCACATATGTGTACTATTGATTCATAATCTTGTTACTATTAGAGGAGTTGGTGCAAGATTGATAATACTTGCATGACTAAATTAAAAATGGAGGTATAGATAGAGGTACTATACTGTAATTCGTATTTTCACATGTCTAGAACTATTTATTCACATGATTTACTATTAAATCACATGATTTACTATTAGGAGAGTTGGTGCAAGTTTGATAAAACTTGGATGACTGAATTAAAAATGAAAGAAAAGTTAGAGGTATTGTACGGTAATTTTTTGAGCCCCAAAACGTGCAATTATCGAAACTATATTTTTCTATAAATAGAAGCTCATTCTTCCTTCATTTCTCACCAATTCACTAAACCTTTAGAGTCATTATTATAGAGAGAAGCTATAGAGAGAAAATCTATAGAAGAAGAAAAGTATTCTGCTACTTCCCTACTCTTATATCCAGTTTCTTTTACGGTAAGTGATATTATTTGTTGTACCCGTAAGGGGTATTATTTCTTTTGTAATCATGAAGAGAACTTCTGTTAGTCCATTCTTTATTATTCTGTTGGAATAACCTGTATACGCGCTATACCCTATACTTGGTAAAATCCTTTTATATTCTGTCTTTATTATTCTGTCAGAATATCCTGTCTGTGTTATATGCCGGACCTGGTTCCATTATTTATATTATGTCTTTATTATTCTGTCGAAATATCCTGTTTGTGCTATACACCGGACCTGGTTCCATTATTTATATTCCATCTTTATTATTCTGTCGGATTATCCTGTCTGTGCTATACGTCGGACCTGGTTCCATTATTTATTATTCCGTCTTTATTATTCTGTCGAAATATCCTATCGGTATGAATTTCACCTGACCTGGTTCCATTATTTATTATTCCGTCTTTATTATTCTGTCGGAATATCCTGTCGGTGTGAATTTCACCTGACCTGGTTCCATTATTTATTATTCTGTTGGAATAACCTGCCTATGCAAAGTATCGCATGCATGGTGATTTCTTTTGTTATTCCATTCGTTATTATCAGTTGGTTAAGTTTTGACTTCTATACTCCATAAAATTAGTGGAATATTCTTGATATTTGCGCTTCATCCAGTATCTTTTCATGAAAATATTCTTTCGAGCATTCTTGAATTTTATTTTACAAAGAAGTATCATGTTGACAATTTGGACGTTATTAGTTCCTGGATAAAATAATTCTTGAATTTGTTTTATTGAATTATTATATCATTGTCATCATCCTCATGTTTATATTGTGTTGAAAGTCATCTTTGGCTTACGTGCATAGATGGACTTAATATGATTCTGATCAGGGATCATTCGGTGTAATCATGACCTGTAATGTTATAAATAATGTGATAAAAGTCCTCAGTGGCCTGTAATGCATTGATGTATAGTTTTTGGTATGATTATGACCAGGAGTTATTCGGTATAGTCATGATCATTGATGATTTAATGTATATCTTTGACCGTGGTACAGGGATGATCAGATGTTGTGGTTTATTTATTAAGCTGAGTCTCAGCGATAAAAATTGATGAAAATCTTTTAAATCATAAAATATAGTATGCTTTATTCTCTACTTGACTCTTTTAATGGATTGCTTATTCCGCTGCAGTTAAACTTGATGTCTATTATATTTTATCAGTTTAACATTGTTGAAGATTAATGATAATTTTATTCTGCATTATCTTAGTCATAATATTTCTTACTGGGCTAGTTGAGCTCACCCTTTCTTTCACTGTTCTCTTCAGGAAAGGAGAACGTAGCCGGGACTAGTCGGGGAACGGAGTGATGGTCCGAGATAGTGTATTAGTAGTCCTCACTATTCTGTAAAATGGTATGATAATAAATGTAATGAGGACTAAATTGGATGTGGACATTGTTTAGATGGCAATATTTATATTAAAACTCACAACATGTATTTTGTCGTATTTTACACGACTGTTGTATAATTAAGTTGTATTTAAATTTTGTACCATGTATTTAGCGACTCAGAATAGGTGATGTATACCTATTTTGGGGGCGTCACATATATCTTATTTTTACAAAGCTTTTAGAGTATCAGCCTCAACTATTGCTCATGATCTTCACGGCTTTTGGAGTATATGAGAATGTCGTCAATAAAGACAACCACAAAATGATCCAAATATTCCTTGAATACTCGATTCATCATATCAATAAAGGCAGTAGGAGCATTAGTCAATTCAAAAGACATGACTAGGATTTTGTAATGCCCGTACCGAGTTCTAAAAGTAATCTTTGGAATGTCATCAATTTTAATCTTTAACTGATGATATCCGGAACGAAGATCGATCTTTGAAAAGAATTTAAAACCTTACAACTGGTCAAACAGGTCATCAATGCGAGGTAATGGGTACCTATTTTTGATGGTGACATCTTTCAACTCCCGATAATCAATGCAAAGTCGAATTCTCCTATCTTTCTTCTTTACGAATAAAACAGGAGCACCCCAAGGAGACGTACTAGGACAAATAAAACCGATGTCTAACAGTTCTTGTAGTTGAGTTTTTAACTCTTGAAGTTCAATAGGAGTCATTCGATATGTGGTTTTGAAAATGGGTTTTGTACCGGGTTCAAGGTCAATACAAAATTCGATTTTACGCTCTGGGGGTAGGCCAGGAAGTTCTTCAGGGAATACTTCAGAAAATTTATTAACAATAGAAATATCATTCAAATATGATGTATTTTTGTTTAAATACGTGACATGGGCTAAGAAAGTTTGACATACGTTTTTCAATAAACGAATGGCTTTATGGTTTGATATGACAGTGATTAACTTTAAATGTTTGGTTGTTAAAATTCGCATAATAGGTTGGTTATGAATATAAAAGCTAACAACCTTACGAAAATAATCAATTTTAGCATGATGAGTAGTTAACTAATCAATCCCTAAAATCACATCAAATGCAAGAATTTTCAAAAAGATGAGATCAACAGGTAATGTGAAAGTATCGATTTGAATCAAACAAGATTTATAAATAGTGAATGTAATAAAGGTTTCTTCCAACGGAGTCTCAACAGATAAGTAAAAGTCTAATTTCTCTGGAGTAAAATTTAAATGTTGAGCACAAGTAGGTGAAATAAAAGAATGGGTAGAACTGGTATCTAATAAGATATTGAGCACAAGAGTTTATGATTAGTTTACCCGTGATAAATTCATTCGGGTTCCTCTCTTTTTGGGAGGTCACGCCAAAAGCTCTCTCTTGAACTACCGGCTTTGACTTGTCTGGGACAGTCTTTAGTGTCACCATCCCAGCTGGACTTAACTTCACTGTACGAAAAAATTGAGCTAGGTGACCTTCTCTTCTGTAATTAAAACACGCTTTAGGTTGTTGCGTCCAGTTCGGACTGATGTGTCCCTTCTCTCTACATCTGTAGCATACGATCAGTGGTCATTCACCTTCCTTAAAAATGGGTGCTGGTGCTGTTGTCTTTTCATCATTATTAAACATTCTCTTTTTAAAATTTCCATTTGACTCATTTCTTCTATTATCTTGGAAAGGATTACCACCGAAGTGGTTAATTACCATTTTTGGCATGATAATTTCCTCCATGTTTGTTGTCATCGCTTCGATGACTGCTACCACTGGTATGACTATTATCATTTTTTCGGCTGCTATCTTTTGGTTGGGCTGACTCATTATCGTGCTTCAATAAATAAGCCCTATTTACAACATCTGAATATAAACAAAGTTTGTGAGAAATGAATTATTGACAAATTTTGGGCAACAAAATTTGTGCCATGCGTTCCTCATTATCTACCAAATGGGATACAAACCGGAATAACTCCACAAACTTTGCCTCGTATTGCGATACAGTCATATTGTTTTATTCCAACTTAATAAATTTCACCCCCTTCATGCGACGAATACTCTCTAGAAAGTACTTGTCTTTGAATAATTCTTGAAATTTCTCCCAGGACATCTTCAGTGCGGAAAGATGAGTATGTTTTATAGATTTCCAACAGTAATCTTCCTCTCCTTACGACATAAAGGTGTCAAAGGAAACTTTTTGATCCTCGGAGCATTTTAAGATATCAAATATCTTGGTGATCTTCTTAATCGACGTCTCTACCTTAAGTGGCTCTGGCTTTCCCAAAAACTTCTGTGGTCCCAGCTCCTTGAATTGTTTAGCAGTGACCAGCCGAGAGTTGCCATTGATTCCACCTGTATTTTGAATAGAAATCTCTCTTTTTTGGAGTTGCATGAATTATAGAAAGCTCATAAATATCTCATCATTCATCATTTGGTCGGTGTTGTTGTTTACATGAGGATTATTGCATTCCTGATGTATATTATCATAGTTATTGATTGACGGTGTCTCAACGGTCTCAGGTGCTCCATTGTTTATCTCAAAAAATTTAGATGCCATTTTCAAACACTGCCACAAAACAAGGATTAATTGGCATGCCACATATTTTCCCTATATTCCGACCGACCATTTAAATAACAAATAAACTTAGGGAGGACACACTAGCGAAGGATTTACTCATCTCTCTCCTCCTATTTCTAGCATCCGATATCCGTCAGGGATCATATCCCTAAGCTTTGATACCAAATGTGACGCCCCCAAAATAGGTCCATACAACCCATTCTGAGTCGCCAAATATATGATACAGAATTTAAATACAAACTTAATTTACACAGTTATTAATTGTTGTGCAGAATACAACAAAACATAAGCTGAGAGTTTTAACACGAATATTGTCTCATAGACAATATCCAAATTCAAATGGAGTCTTCATTAAAAATATTATCACATTATTTATAGAATAGTGAGGACTACTATAGCCACCATCTTGAACCACCACTCCATTTCCCGACTGGTCCCAACTTTATTCTCATTTCCTGAAGAGAATAATGAAAGAAAAAGATGAACTCAACTAACCCAATAAAGAATATTATGACTAAGATAATGTAGAATAAATTATCTTTAGTCTTCAACAGTATAAAAACTGATAGAATATAATAGACAATAAGTTTAACTGCAGCGGAACAAGCAACCTATTAGAAGAGTCAAGTAGAGTATGATGTCTACTATCTTCTATGATTTAAAAGTTCATCATCAATGTTTTATCTCTATAACACAACTCAATAAATAATTCACATCATCGAATTATCCATGCACTGCGGGCCAACACCAATGGTCATGATCATGCCAAACAACAGTTCATCTATGCATGACGTGCCAAAGAGGGCTTTCACCGCATCATTTATCTGTAACATTACAGGTCATGATTATACAAATACACAATTTCTAGTCATAATCATACCAATCAACAGTTCATCTATGCACTACGGGCCAAAGATGACTTTCACCACAATATAAGCATGAGGATGCTGACAATGATATAAGAAATCAATCATGTGATATCATGGATAAATATTAAAAATTTATAATTCAATTTATCCATAGTTTAAGAATGTTCAAATTGTCAATATGATAATTAATTGTGGAGTAAAATTCAAGAATGATATTCATGTATTAAAAATAATTTGAACAGAAAAGAAACCAATTTTGTCATGAATAGTACCTCAGGTGAATAGTACCCCGTAAATAGTACTCTGGCATAAAAATATTAAAATTCAATAAAAAAGTTCAGAAAAATATTTCAGTGAAACGATACTAGATGAAGCGCAGAATTCAAGGATATTCTACTAATTTCAAGGAGTATAGAAGCAATACTTATCAAAATAAGTGTAGATTTAAGAATATGAAACGAAATAATATTACTTACATACTACAAGGTATGAAAAAAATAGTATTTCTTACGAATATTGAACGAAAATAATATCCCTTACGAATATTGAACGAAAATAATATCCCTTACGAATATTGAACGAAAATAATATTCCTTACGAATATTGAACAAAAATAATATTCTTTACGAATATTGAATGAAAATAATATTCCTTACGAATACGAAATAATATCTCTTACGAATATTAAAAAAATAATACCCCTTACCTTAAAAGGAGAGTAAATCTGATTGGTATGGCAGAGATATTTTTGAAGAAAATTTACAATATTTACTACACTCAGAGTATCTTTATGCTCAAAAGAAATACGCTCACTATTATAGAAGAAGAATTCTTTGATTCTGGTGTAATTTTTATTTCATAAATAAGCATCTTATTTATAGGAGAATGACATGACACTATTTAAGAAAATAATCACGGACTGCACAGGGAAAAAAATTCACAGGCACAGTCAATGAATTCACACAATTTTTTTTTATTTTTACTATTCATCGTTGTGCAATAAAATATTCTAATAAAGTAAAAATTTTATATAAAATATAATATATTCTATTTATAATCTAATAAAATAAAAAAAATTATATATAATATAAAAAATATTCTATTTTATATAAAAAAATCTGTTTTATTACTATTATAATAATAATAAAACAAAAACTGATATAACTTTTTACCGGCGATTTTGAAAAATGAGTAAGTGGAGGTTCATGTAATAAGCTAAACTTACAACAAATAATTCATAAAAACCCCATCTATTTATCACAAATCACTTGTCTTTAATAAATACATTTTTAATTTTTCAACATTTATTCATCATTAATATTATAACTCACAATATTAACAACCAGATCATTCCCAAAAAATAGGGGCTTTTCGATAAGGACTTCTCCTTATTGACGCGCAATTAAATAACCTAACCCCTTTTTCGACAGAACTTTCTAAACATTGTCAATAATGCAAATAATAATATGAATAATTGTGTCATCTCATTTATTGATTTAATAATATAAAACATTATGCATATGATATTGTGACAATAATTGAATCAATAATATGACATACTTTACAACAACTACAGTGGTAATTATTGAATAAAACTGAGTGATTTCTTAAGTAAGCATCAATAATTAAAGATATTATACAACCGGTACCGAACCGGTACCGAACCGGTACCGCCGGTTCGGTAAACCGGTCCAACCGGTACCGGTATCGGTATCTAATTTAGACTGAATTCGGTAACCGGTTCGGTCCGGTTCGGACCGGTTCGGTCCGGTTAATTACCGGTGCCCACCCCTATGTGTTACTGTGCAACCACGCGTATTACTGTATCTTTATCACCGAACAGTTAACGGTAAAAGTTTTTCCGTTATTTTTATAAAAAAGATTATTTATGTCGCTTTCTATATCCGAAAGTAATTCCGTTGTGGGGTCCACCAATGATTGTGTCATCGTACAGATATTCTCTGATAAAACGAATATTTCCCGACCAAATGAATATTTTATGACAACTTGCTTACTTTGTAAAATTTATAAATATTACCCACAACTATAACATTATATCAAATCCATACATTATTATTCAAAATAACGTTTAGAAAAAATTAAATCTTTATTCATAAAAAAGTTGGGGTCTTACAACCTCCCCTTCTTATAAATTTAATCCTCAAAATTGGTGTACGTACCTAGTATGCCGAAAAGGAGAGGAAACCCTTTTTTCATTTCAGATTCTAACTCCCTGGTCATTTTCTCAATATCGTGGTTTCTCCATAAAACTTTGATTTGAGATATAACTTTTGAGCGTAGAATATGTTCCTTCTTATCCAAGATTTTAACAGGTACCTTTTCATACGTTAAATCTTTTGCTATCTCATCTGGTTCTAATTTAATAATGCGGTTTGAATCTTCCACATATTTACGTAACATAGATATATAAAAAACGTTATGAACACGAGACATACTTGGTGGTAAGGCGAGTCTATAGGCAATAGTTCGTACTCGGTCGAGGATTTCAAATGGACTAATGAATCGAGGATTGAGTTTTTCTCTCTTTCTAAATCTCGTAACTCCTTTCCATGAAGCAACAAGTAACAACACATGATCTCCAACATTGAATTCCACATCCCTTCGATAAAGATTAGCATAACTCTTTTGTCGATCTTGTGAGGATTGTATACATTGTCGGATCATTTAAATTTTTTTTCGTAGTCATACGTTTCAATTCTGGTCCCAACAACATTACTTCACCCAACTCGTCCCAGTATATTGGAAAACGACACTTTCGTCCATACAATATCTCTAATGGAGTCATGCCTATACTTCCTTGATAACTGTTGTTGTAGAAAAATTCCACTAATGGCAAGTACTTGTCTCAACTTCCTTTGAATTCAAGGACACAGAGTCTTAATAGATCTTTAATAATTTGAACAGTCCTCTCCGACTGCTCGTCCGTCTGAGGATGATATGTCAAACTGAATCGTAAATTCGTGTCCATAGATTTCTGCAAACTAACCCAAAATCATGAAGTGACTTTTCCTTTTTGGATAAAATCTGAAGAACAGTATTGTAACAACTTTTATGTCAGCTTCATTCGATATTTCTCGCATTGACTTTTCCTCTCATCCACAATAATTTACACACTTGTAAATTAAAACAACTCTTCCACTTCTGCTTCCACTTCCATTTCTATAATTCTATTTTCTACCAATGGTTGTTAAACAAAATAATTAGTAAAATATCTCAAAATATTACTAATTATAATGATAATTTCATTGGTGAAATAGAAATTAGAAAAAAAATCACTTATCTTTGAAAACTATATTATCTTCCATCTCACTAAAATCATGACTCCAACGAATACATAGACCTTAAGATTGTTGTTTAAACGGTAATTTTGTAAAGTCAAAATTAAAAATTAGTCGGAAAATTGACAACTATTATCTACACGCACACACACACAATACTTTTGACCATGGTAGAGATCTCTCCCTTTGTAATGTAACCATACAGGTTTGAGAATGACCAACCAATACTTTTGTTCAAAAATATTGGCTAGGAGTTTTAAAAAGAAAACAAGTCACTAACAGCTAGGGTCAAAATTAATTTAATCTCACCCATAATGGATTTCCAGAAAGAAAATAATTAAACCAACATGCTAAAGCTTTACATGTTAATAAGATTTTGCTTCTAGTTTCACTTTCTTCAAAAATAGAATATATGCCATAATTCAATTGTCCATGATTTTTGTTTTCAGACTTAAGATGTACTCAGTAGAATTAATCCCTCTTTCCTCTTTCTGGCATTATAAAAGCAATTATTATTTGGTTAAAATCTTTTAACCAATAGTAATGATATCCGAGTCGCAAGCAAGTTTTCTTCTATCCATGGTATCTTAACTATCATTATCGGAAAGAAAGAACGAAAGCATTAGTTAGCAAGAAGTAATTGCAAGTCCGACGGTATAAAATGTTGGAATTTTGTTATGTTTTTTGGGTACTATTGAACACTACGCTAAGAGACAGGGTAGGATTTGAACTAGGACTGAGCAAATAACTAAATTGGAACTAAAATCGCATCAAAAACCGCATGAACTGCGCCAATTAAAACCGCACCTTCGGAACACATTTTTCATGTTGCAATGAAATATTCGTAGTATACATTACAGTGAAAAAAGCATGGTGGAGAGAGATAGAGACCAAACTTTGGACCTATATATTACAACTGCAAACATTTGAATCACCTTTCCCTCCCCCCTCAACCAAAACCAAGGAAAAGTAGATAGGACAACGAGGTATTGAACCAAAGCCAGAGTAGGCTAGGTTCAAGTCTCATCATCCCCTCTTCACCTAGAAATGATGTAAGCCATGTTACTATTAGTGTTTAGTAATACCCAAACAAAATGCAAATTAAAACTCATAAAAGATTTAGCCGCCTGCAGTAATCAAATCTTAATGAGCAGAAATATTTTTGGTAGCTTGGATAATTGTCGGATGATATCCAACCTATATAAAGGCCCTATGAAGTTGCAACTGTATCCCAACGCCATATAGTCCCATCTTCACAGCAGCTGAGGATAGTACTGAAACAAACAAGTGAAAAGCATTGGTGAGTAGAGTAGAATACAAAAATATTTAAAAGATTATGCAGGACTTTATCTTTCTGAAGCAAAAGCCTAAATAAAGAGCCATCTGTCAGTTACCTTCCATCAAAGGACATAGCAGTCTGCCTAATCGGAGATTTTGATTGTCCATGAGACAACCTGACAGCAACAAAACAATTGTGTTATCAAACACATTATCTAATTTCAATATGTGATATAAATGTTATCTTATTGCTGTATGTTTGACATAAAGAAACAAGCCAATAAACCTTGCAATGAGAACAGGGGGGCTAGACTGCAATTCCCAAACAAAAATCTTCCCTTCTCTATTGCCTGACAGAAAGTGTACTCCATCAATAATCATGCAAAATCTCAGATGTACCATACATACGATCGAAAACAGCACTTAATTTGCACCTTCTGAAAAATCATGTTAGCGCCAAATGGCTAAAATATTTACTAAAAGCAATCCAATATGTAATATTTCAACATAAGGAATTTAGAAGAAAAAGACTGGGCTAACCAAGTTATATAACTATTACCTATAGCGGCAGCATTGTAATGAAAATCACATGAAAACTTGATAAACCAAATGTCACACTCCGGAACAGGGTATTTTTGGAGGATGTCTACTGAACCCTATAGAGAAAACATGAAAGAATTTTTACAGCAGAGATTGGTTTCTGATAGTACAATTCCGCTAGAATCAAAAGGTAAAAGAAGAATGAAACACAGAGACACATCTGCAGATATTTACATACTGATAACATACAAAGAATAGTGATGACAAAAGTCTACCTCCCCTGGCGACTGATCTTTCATTTTTGGTTCCCATAGCACGATTTCATTGTCAACACTCTGAAATGGGCAGTATAAGAACTGAGATAAGTTTGAAAAAGAATGATTTTCAAGTCAGATGAAAATGATAAATGGCTGGTTTTCAAGGATTAATAACTTCAACCAGACTTCCATATCATTTCATCTTAAAAGGCTGTCTGTCAAAACCACATTCCGCACACTAAATTGGGCCAATCTTACATTGGCCTATCTACAATCTGTAATCGTATTTACTAGTTAAGAGTTGATATCATCAATTCTGAAAGTCCAAAGAGAGGAGAACAGTGACATAGTCCTGACGTTATATTCAACTTCACTTTTGCTCTAAAGACAAGTAGACAAATGAGTGAGTGTGTGTGTGTGCATGAGAGAGTAAGACAAGAGATCTGTGATTCAGGCCATGGTCAACACTCCCCGATGTCAATATTACCACAAATGAAACCCGCTCTCTAGAGGTTGGGTAAAGCAATGACACAGAAAGTCACTTTAACGAGATTGACCAATATTTTTAGCAAATGTTTCTTAATACCCCCAAGGAGTCTCAACTTTCTACAAGGGGCAAAAGTAGATGTATGAAGCAGAACTGCACCTTGGACATGATAAAATCGCCGAGCCACCTATTACAGTCAACATAATTTGTATGTATTGAGGCTATAAACACCTGGAACAATAAAACTTGCCTCAGATTCAATTAAAGCAAATGCACAAACTCATGAGGTTAAAAAATAGAGAACTAAAATAAAAGGTTAGAGCCACTTACAGGAAACTGCACATATTTGGTGGGGAACTTCGATGGAAGATCTGTCCACGTGAAAGATTTTTCCACATATGTCCAGAACTCTGCATGAAGCTCACTCACATGACAAAGGGACAAAAAAACAAGGATTCATGATATTATTGCTTCATGTACTTACAACAGGGTAATGTTATATTGATCAAAATATACATTAACATTCACATCAGATCACATATTGGAGCAAGTGAACTCTCAGATTAGCGTTCTGAACACCAGACTATAAATGGTCGTGTTACCAATACGGTAATGACTTTATATGAAATTTACGTTCTTTGTCCAGAAAAGAGAGTCCTACTTTTTTGTTGCTTTTTTCCCCAAATAATGTATCTAACAGTATAAGACAAAATTCTGATGTTCTATTGATTAGAGTATTAATTTAGTAACTGATTCACTTCTGACATTTCTAGAGCAGCTGAAATTAACGTTCAGAAACACGAGAATATTAAAATGTCGTATTACCCATATGAAAATGACTTTATAGTTTATACTCCCTCTATTTGGAAATGAGAATCCAAATTATTTATTTATCAACTTTTTTCCCCTCCCCAAATAATAAGGTTAGTGTGAGACGCACTTGGGAGTTGGGATTCATTTTCGAATAATGCTAGGGGTCCAAATAAGTTCCCAAATTTAGGTTCTCAAAGTGTCATGATTACATTAGTTATTTAACATCATGTTGAGTCCTATGTATAAATGTATAGCCACTAGTTTCTCCCAGAAAAAAGTAAGAAAATTGCATAAAAGTCAACTTCTGTGGAGTTATGGACTTTTGGAGTGTATCAGCCACAATCTCATCTTATTTTAAGATTGTTTTAGGCTTAATGTAACTGGTGAAACCCATGAAACTCAAAAAAAAAAAAGAAGACAAAAGGAAAGGTTAGTAATCAAATGGTCTACTGTCTAACATAATTGGAAGATATGATAACAGTAAGAACAAAAACAAGATAGCTCACCTTTCATTGACCAGATTTTAACAGTATTATCCATACCACAACTTGCAATGCGATATATGTCCGAAGGGTGGAAGTCCTGAAAATAGTTATCGTACCATTTTAATCTTCATTGCCACAACGAGAAAAAATCAAATTCTTCAGTCAGTTAAACTAAGGGCGAGAAATTGAATTTGAAAAGTATCAGCGCATTTTCACAACTCCCTGCAGTCCACAAATACCACGCTCAAGACTTCATTTCGATGCCCCCCCGCTCCAGCAAATATCAGAATGCATATTCCAGTATGGACATTCCAAAGCCGAACAGATTCATCCTATCCCAAAGTTTAGACATATTATCATTAAGGAGTAGTAAAGAGAAAATGTTAAGGTCTGAGGAGAAATAAACAAGGACAAAACGCATGATGCTCACTTTGCTCGCAGATAACACAAGTGATGGTTTCAGCATCTGGGTCCTGATTTCATTTATTGAGTCACCATGACCGACAAAGGACTGCATGTAGGTGAGAATAGTCAGTAAAAATGACTTCGAATGGAAAACAAGCATGTCAAGCAAAGGTGTAAGCTGGCAGGAAATAGAAACCCTTTCTCTTGTGATTACGTTACATAAACTTCAAATGAACTTGGTGGATGTGACAAAGGGGAAAAGAATGGCATGCAACACAATTTTACCACATATCATTTCACTTAAGTTTCATCTTGGTAACTGATTATGTTAAAGTTTGGGGAAAAAATGATCTGTAAAAGTGGAAACCCAAATTGAGATGGAGGAAGTATATTCAATGTTCTAAAAGGCGCTAGGCGAGAGGCGGGCGGCCGAGGGTCCGCCTAGGCGGAATTTTTATTGTAAGTCAATTTTAATATTTTATCTTACATTTATCCAAAAAAAACAATAATATAAAGCAAAACAATCTATAATAAAGATAATAAAGACATTTGCTTAAAGTTCAAACACATCCATATTGCTAATGTCAAAAGTCAAACACAAACATGCAATTGTTCAAAATTCAAATATATTTTTAATGTTTAGTTTTATTCATAAATAAGATTACTATTAAATAATAAAATTTAAAATTTCAATATTTTAATTCAATATTAAAACTTAAGAAACTAAACATAAATTTAATAATTATATTGAATTAAACTAAATATTACAAATGTATCATCATTTATATAATTTGAAGTTGGTACAAGTTCAAAAAATTACAACTATAATAAAATTATTCATTTTGATTTGATATTGTTCACTTCTTGTTGTGATTTGATATATTACAACCTGTATTATAAATACGGTAAATCATTAGAAAAATAAGTATATCAAGATCTTGTTTGGGTAGTTATTAAAATAAAAAAAACTCTTTGCTTAATCTCCGTCTAATTTTCCAGAGGAATTTTTTTGCTGCCTTGGGCTTAGGCGGGGCGCCAAGGGGGGGCCTAGCGCCTAGGCAGGGCCTAAACGGACCTAGGCGGGGATTTTTAGAACACTGAGTATATTCCATCTCTAAACAAAACAATGGTTAGAAAACGATGCAAAGGTTCCGTATTGGGTAAAAGAGTATTTCTCATCCAGATTGCAACAGGTATAATTATCTTGAATATGAAATTAAATTAGATGAGATAATCTGTAATGAACTGGTTTTAGTATATAAATTAGTGGTTTCCTACCACTAGTATTGACTGAGATCATAAGAGCAGTTATAAAGGTAGCGTACCTTGTGTATCTTCTCATTGCCAACATCAATGACTCGGATTATGCCATTAATCCCTCCAGCTACCAATAACGGTGTCCCATCAACATTGCATGCCCAGGTCACAGTGTAGAAAGACTCATCCTTCTGATAAACAAAGCATGTTGAAATTCCAATGTTCTTTGTGACTACTTGCTCATCAAAAAATAATCCAAATGCACAGGCATAAGACATATATATATATATATGTGTATATATATATATATAAAATATATTAATGATCGATTGAAGTGACTTTTACATACATCATCATCAACATAAGACTGAAGTACAGCAATAACGCCCCCTTCAAGGCATTGGTAAACAGTCACCTGATAAGAAAAGTAATATCTGGACAGTTGAGTTTGATATTATACAACAAAGCTCACAAAACTCAAAAGATTAGTAACATTGACAATCTGATTGAGCCATTACAGTCTCTTCAGAGATAAAGAGAACGTATCATCTGAGTAAGTTAACAATTTCCCTCTTTCCTTATTATTATTTTTATAAAGAATTCCAAGAATAGAAGACCTGTCTTGCAAGGACCACCCAACTTAATTTAGGAAATGACAGTTGTGCAAAGTGTTTCCAACAATTGTAATCTTGCTCGGTAGAAGTAGAACAAGGACCATTGTTTAGATATGGAAGTAGAACAAGGACCATTCGCCACCGTCGGCGGCAATCAGGTACTCACTAACCCTCTAACTCTTCTTTTACATAGGTGTTCTTATTTGCTTCCCTTTGAATGCCAGACAATTTATTTATTTATTTATTTATTTATTTTTGTCGTTGAAAATACGTATGAAATTGACTAATTTTGGTTTAGGCCAAGATATTGGAGCTACTTAGCACTTCATTGCCATCGATCGCATTCCCACAATATTATGTCTGAGCTAAAAACAAAAACTATTCCCTCCTCCCTTTTTTTCTTTTTCCTTTTTTAATTTTCCTACTAACTGATTAATCAGTGAAATACTTTGCTCTTTTGTCATTGAACTTTGCTCAATGGTCCGGTCCGTTTAAAGTAATATTATATTTACAAATATGTTTCTACTTATAAACTATTCTGTCGTCCTAGCTCCACCATATCTAAACAATGGTCCGACCGACGGGAAGCAAAGGGAAACAAATAAATAAATAAATTGCCTGGGCATTCAAAGGGAAGCAAATAAGAACACTTATGTAAAAAGAAGAGTTAGAGGGTTAGTGAGTACCCGATTGCCGCCGACGGTGGCGAAGACATTAAAGTAGCTAGAGTCAATGAAGTTGAAAACAACGGCGTAGAGAGGGCGTTTACCCTCTTGGAGCCTGTTCGTTACTCTGTACTCCCTCTTCTTCGACGGGGTTAATGTTCCGACCACCGGTTCGAATCCTACCGCTACTTTCGCCGCCATTAAATTTGTTTCCTATGATAGTGTTGCTGTGTTAGTCTTGGCAGTTTGTGCCTGATAGTGTTGCTGCTATGTTGCTAATGTTGGCTGCTACCGAATCCAATCTGCTGGCTGCATGAAATTACATATGTGAAATGAGTATGCAGAGACGAAAAAAAAGAAGATAAATATCTCGTTTGAACAAGTGTTAGGTAAAAGAATGATCAAGTCCAACAGTTCCCTGAGAATAAATTTAAAAGAATGATTAAGTCCACACTCAATAGAAATAATGTAGCAGGCTTCAATAAAGTACATTTAACCTTAGGTAGCTCAAGTCAGATTGAGTTTAGATTTTTATCAAATGACAAATCATAACCTTGAAAGGGCTTACCATAATATCCTCTTCTCAACACAAGAGCCAAAACTAAACATTTTGAAACAACCAACTTTTCCCAAAAAGGGAAGCATAAAGATTTCTTAAACATGTTATTCTATTTCAGTCACCAAACACCCTATATTAAAGTTACTGGTGTACGACTTGTCTCTGAAAACTTTATACAAGTGTGTGTCATGTGCTGACTGCAGAGAATCATATGATATATAATTTTCATTATGTCATTATGGATAATTTTCATTCATTCAGAGTATGTCAAAGATAACACATTAATCAAATTAAGTATAAAGATGCAGTTGAGAATAGCTTTAGCCACATCTAAGAGATATACAGGAGAAACAGATGAGATGAATAAATGAAGATAGAAGCATGAAGCGGCTGCTAAATTGCCCAACCAAGACTCAAGAGGCAAAAACCAAATCTATGTTAGGCATTTCATCAAACACTTGACAAGCATAAACAAAAACCCCACCTTTCACATAAACATCAATCACCGTGTTGCAAAACAATATAAATACATATAAAACCTCCGTATTACACTAGTTCCTCTTTATTAATGTTATATTTAAGCCAAATCAACACTTAAATTAAAGTGCAGAGCACCTAATAACCGTTTATTCATACCTGATTCTAACAAAAAAGTTTGGTCTGTTTTGTTTTCTCCCTTGGCAGATATTTTGAGAGATTCACAAAATTGGAACAAATATAAACCCTAGATTCCTAGATTCATACCTGATTGTAGTTTGCTAAAGTGATGGTGGTGCTGAGATGGATCAGGAGCAGAGCATCGGGAGAGCTAGGAAGCGAGAGAGATTGACGCGGAATCAATTTCTGAGAGGAGAAGAACAACGGGAGAGGAAATTGTTTTAGGAAGCGACTGTTATGTCCTGATATGTCGATTGAGGAGAGAGAAAAAAATAAGGGAGAACTTATATAGGTAAGCAAAGTATGTAAGGATCAGGGTAAGCCCCTGATCCGGACTCTATATATATATATGCATATGCTCTCTGTGACCGAGGTACAAGTGGTTGCAAACAAGCTGTCCAAACGGGCCCTAACAAACAGCAGCAGCCTGAGCCTGTTATAATTGATTGGCATATATATACATCCCGTATGCTATTTTATTTATAGAAATATTGGATGTAGGTAGGGTATTATGATGCATGCATGTAGGGCACAGTAGCGAGAGTGAAGGAGCTTTTGCCTCCATAATCAGATACACAAGGGCATGTGCTTGTCCCAACCATGGGGAAAAATAAAGAAAATAAGAAAGGAAGGGTAATTTTGGAATCAGCCCTTTTAAAAATTTACCTTTTACCTGGGCTTTAACATAAATTCGCCACTTTTTTTTTGGTTTCTCTAATCATATGGTTCCAAGTACTTTCTCATAAAGAAATATAGTGGCATGCATTGATCACGAGTTCATGAGCTTTTCATTATGTACAATTAATATATTTTATTTTATTTTTGGACTTGGAGAATAATATAATTATTTGTTTGATAATATCACAAATGCGGAATCAAATAAGTATTGTTTAAGATAATTTACGATCTCGAGTGCGTGTTAATACTATATTGGATATGAAGTGACTTACCATGAAATTCACTTTCATGTTAACCACTCCCATTTAAGATGTTGTTTAGTTTCAATTCAAAGAAATTTTACAAGGATTAAATTGAAACTAAAGTAGGAGTACATGGACTAAATAGGATAGATGTTTTTGCCAAATTAAAACTACATTTAGCCTACGTATCTCACAGTCATATGGGCAAACAATTAAAAAAAATATTGCTTGAAAATATTTAAAATAATTTAATTGAAATACATAATTATTGTTATTTCAAAGCAAACAATAATAGGCCTACATTGTCATTATGATATTCTCTGCCCCCAAAGTGAAAATAAAATAATAGGCCACAAAAGGAGAATTAAGTTTATGTAAAAGCATCCAGATTTGCCTCCCATTGATCAAAAGGCAAGTATACCTAATTAGTTTCCCACTTGAGAAGGAACAAGGATAAAAACAAAACTGGGATTAGCATAAAAGCCAAGAGAAAGGGCAAATTAATCTTCATTTCTTCAAGAAATTTGAATTGTTTGCTTTAGCAACTTCATAACTTTCTTAATGCTAGAATCTAAGGGTAAGCACACATGTATGCCAACTGGGATACCTTGATGGCTAATGATTAAGGTACCTCTTGAACATGCTACATAGAGCATAACATAGTTTGTTTAAAAGAAGAGATATTTGAAAATTAAAATTTTCATTTCCTTTACTTAATTCAGCTGTTCAAATACTCTTATAATAATAATTTTTGACTTTTTGTAGCCAATTTAAGACATTCTTAAATTTAAATTTGATATGAATTTTTTTTAGGCAGTACAGTTCTAAACACCCCAAGGTATCTAAAAAAAAAGTATTATTAACAAGCGAAAGATTTGTAGTTTTGCAGTGTATTTTGTAATGGACCAAAGAAGAGTATTGTTTCTAAGGCACCCTCTACTGAGCTCTCCACCCCTTAGGTTGACCATACCACAAAGATGACTTATAAGTGAAGATGTCATCTTGGCTAATATAATAAAATTGAATAAATTGCAACAAAAGCTTGATATTGAATCTAATCTTCATCATAAAAAGCCAAAAGGCCAAAAAACATAAAATAAAATAAGTTGGCTTTTGGGTTGGCATTGTATAAGAGTAATAGCCACTAATATAAACTAGTCCTTCCACTATCATGTGTACTAATATTTGGCATCTTCATATCTTGGCTTCTTATTATACATTCTTATTGACCCCTAATCTTGTATAATCAGATTCAAGATTTTATAAATACCAAGTGTAAAGAAATTTAAAAAAAGAATCCAGCTGAAAAAAGAAGAAGAAGCAAGATTTAATTAGATGTTGGTTGGTGGAAAAAGCAACTTTAAATTTTAAACGTGATTGCAAAAGAGCAATAAAGTATCAAAGGCAGTTACTATTGAAATACCTTTAGAAGGGCTGCAGTTACCATTATAGAATGTTGGGCAGTTGGGTTGGCTTGTCTTTCAAATTGGTATTCATTCTGCATATATCTTATGTTGCTAAAGCAATCTTCTTTCCAGCTGAGCTAAAAACTTCTTCTTCTTCTTTTTGTTCCTTCCAATCTCAACTTTGATTAGAAAGAATTCTTATTCCTTCCAAATTCCAAATTGGTTTCAGGGTGGAGAAAGATGCTGATCATTGATCAATGTCCTGAATGAGGGTAGAGTGGTCATTTTCTGTCGCAAGAATCCTTTTGTTTTCTTTCTCTCTTTCTTTCTCACAGAAGAAGATTACAAAATGTGTCTTCTCTGATTTCTCTCATAAAATAGACAGAGATTTCTTGATATTTTGAGGTTTATTTTGTTTTGGGAGATACCCATTTGATTTCTCTTAGATTTGGGATTCATCATCACCTCTGACCCCCCAAGAATTGAAGCTATTTCTTGGTTTTCTTTCTTTTTCATTGAAGTAATACCGAAAATCAGTATCCAATACTAGCTTGTTCTTTGATGCAAAAAATTCATTTTTGGTTCTTTTTTTCCAAGATTCCAAAAGTTGGGTCTTCACCCTTTGCTACAAATTCTTCCACTTTTTGGGATTCTATAGTTTCTACTGAGACAATCTTGAACAGTTTTGCTGTTGAACTTCCCATAAAAATAAAATATTGGGTATTGTTTAATTTCTTCCATAGTTGATCTCATGAAGGAATTGAAGTCAAAGTTGAGATTTTTGTTTGTTTCTTGATTGGTGCTAGTTAAGTTGGAAATGAAGTGTTGTTGTTAATGAAGCGCATTTTCATGAGGGTTTTGTTCTGCAAGATCCATTGTCCTTCATTCATTTGCTTCTGCAAACCCTCTGCTGCTGCTCACCTTTACAGTTCTGGACCATTGAAATTGGATAATACCCCACATGTACTTTCTTTAACAGTTGAATCTGTTGTTGCTAATAATACCAGTTCTGATCAGTTATCTGGAGAAACCATTGAGGTGAAAGATGAGAGGTGTTTAGATGAAGGGAAGCTGGAACAAGCTGATAATAATAATGCTCTCAAGAGCTGCATCAGGAACAAGGAGTGTCCTTCCGAATCGTGTGCTCCTAAAGAGGTCGAAAAGAAGAGAGTACAATGGATGGATAACTTAGGAAAAGAACTTGCTGAGATCAAAGAGTTTGAATCCAGGTGGGTTGTCTCACTCTCACTCTTTATTGTTTGATTATTATTGATGAATTTAAGGTTTCTTTTGCAAGATAATAAAATTCTGTGTGCAATTGTAGTTTTGAGATGTGATTTCACTTTTATTGATGAGAGTAAAACTAAGTTCAAGGAAATATATAAGATAAAGATGGAATGAAATGGACATCTGAGGACTGATTTAAAGAAATGAGTAGGAATTGGCACCCACTAGTTAAGGGGGAAGAAAAGGGGAGATGAAGGGAATTGACAATTAAGAAATGAACAATTTTTATAGTAGCCAATACAGTCATGAAGAAAATAAATAATCACCAACGAATACGGGATCAAAATCTACAAACCACTAGGCTGATATGAGTGTATTCTGAGGAGTAATCCCATATATGATATGCTCATTGGACAGAAAAGGGAGGGAAAAATAAAAGCATGAGTCTAAATTCAGGATTATTTTGTTTTGTGGATACGAAGCAGAAAGTTGAATTAGGTTTTAGAGTAGCTTGTTTCAAAAAAGTAGTGAGCTTGCAATGTACTGTTTGATATTTGAAAAGTAGGAGAACTTGCTTCATCAGATGGAGATATTCTTATTAATGGATCTATAGCTAACTTAATGTGAGCTCTGGATCTGGGCACGGTTACTGTAAATTGAACTGAGCAGCTCGACCATTGGATTGGTCTATTTACGCTACATATTCATGTCCACCCTTCAGCCAAACTTGAGTAGTATCTATTATTGATGAAGCCTGATCTGAACTTTAATTCAAAGGTGATTGTAAAGTTACCCAAAAGTTAATTGGGCCAGTTCCTGGAGTGGAGGGCTGGTAGGTCCGGAGCAGAATTAGGGTTTCTTATATTGTATTATATAAGGAGGGGATCCTGCAATTGTAAGATGTACGAATTTTCTAAAAGATAGTTAAATTGATCAGCTACTGATTGTTTTTCTTTCGATTTTTTTCCTATTGTTCGTGCTGCGTTGTTAGTCTCTTATAGCATCTTTGTATTATTCTCGCTAATTTTGGTGTTGGATTGATACTCACACCACTACAATCTTAGGTTGAGATTTTCTTCCTCCAAATGGTTTTTGGAATGGAGGGAGTATTATGGTTTCTTGAGATTTATAAGAAACATCAGAAAGGATATTAGATGTTCTCAAAATTTTGCAAAGGAAATTGAGAATGGCTAAGATTAAGTGTCTGGAGAGAAAACATAAGACTACTACTTGTTGCATTTCCAGAAAATCTATGCCCATTTTCATGCTAAAGCTTCTTTCTTCATATATCTGGGGAAGCATCTTTCAGTTATAATCTAACTCTCCATGACTTTGCCAACAGTGAAACATGGGATAATGACTACGATGAAGACACCAGAGGTTGTGTCTGCATTATTCTTTGATGCTGCTAAATCAGCGTACCCTGCTAATTTCTATTGTGGCTAAAAACTGGCCAGATGTAAAGAAGGATGAGAACGATTCTTCTCAATTACCACTACCTTCCATTACAATTGTATGGGATATTGAAAACAGCTGCATTGGAGCTGAAATCTGTTATTGGATTACATACTCGTTTGCTGCTGCTGACGATGCGCATGACCATGAATCAACAATTTATGTGAGAGTAGAATTTAATTGGCTGATTCTGTTCCTTTGTTAGAATATGAAACTATTGTTTCAATATACTCTTGTGTCTGAATATTCCTCTGATAATTAAATACAGTTAAAATTCTTATTCTTTTTTCCTCCATACAATGCAAGGCCTTCTGTTTCTGCATATTGTTTGTTAAAGCAGGGAAACATTACTGATGAAAATACCTTTATAATTGCCATATATATACAGATTATATAGAGATCATATCATCCTCTTGAACAAAATCCATGAAATTCCACACTAGCTAATGATACATAAGAGGGAATCAACTTAAAAGACTTCATAATTATTAATTAATGAGTTACAGTGAATTTCTTGTACCATGCTACATGGGTTTTTATGCACTTATGTGAATAAGGTCCTTATGATGCTAGTTCATTTTACTTTATGTACTTTTCATATTCACTTCAAATATATGTTTGAAAGTTGAAAATATCATTTTTCATAGGCTGTTTTGCGTGTGATCATGATATTTTTACGTCATGTGTTGCTTTGAACAGTAAGAATGGCAACAAATTTTCATGGGGATATTTGAAGTTCAATTATGGCGACAAATATGCTAAGCATGACAGTGAATCTATGAACAATATTCTGTGTAAAATATACCCATTATTGTGAAGCTATATGCTTTTGCTTTTAGGCATCTAAACTTGAGAATTATAAGGTTTGCCTGTTTTCTGTGTGTGAGTGTGTGTGTGTATACTATATATATATGTACACACACAGATGCATATATGTATATATATATACACTAAAATGTGAGGGTTTGACATGATCATACTAGTATATGTTTCATCGTCTTACTGATGTGTTTCTGCACACGTGTCTGAGAGACTAAGAGTGTATGTAATTCTTATTAAACACTATTGTAGCACTCATTTATTCTTCTATTTAAGCTTATTAAGAAAGATAAAAAAATTGAGGTCTTAAAGACTTACCTCTTACAACTAGTTCCTAGCAGCACTAAGATTTTTAGGGGTCCTAGGAATATGAGAACTTCTAAGACTAACTACTAGATACACTAGTACCGAAATCTCTAACATTTTGGTTTAAACTCTGCCTTATCCGGATGATGTGCCGTCGTTTTGGTGGCCGTGGTGGTGAAGCAAAATGGCCACTGAGAAATATTATCAATATTGATAAAAACAAGCCTAGTGGGAATCCTATCCACACTCCTTCCCACAAGAACCATGGCTCTTTTTCAGCATCATCACTCTCTTCTTGTACCTCTGGTGGTACCTGATCTTCCGGACATATTATCCGAATTTGCATTCCACACAATCCACTGTTATTTGCAAAAAAAATCAGATCATTCATTGTGTCCATTTGTCCACCTTCTGGGATTTTCCCCCTGAGCTTGTTGTTGCTCACATCCAAGATTGAGAGTTCTTTTAGCTTAGCAAGTGATTGTGGAATTGAACCAGAGATGTCGTTGTGTGATAAGTCCAAGGTCTCTAAACTCTCTAGATCCCCAAAACTTTCCGGTATATTCCCAGAGAGTCTGTTGTAGGAGATGTTGAGTAGCTTTAGTCCCTTAAGGTTACCTAATGAAGCTGGAATATAGCCTGAAAGTTGGTTCTTTGACAAGTCCAGCAAAGAGTAGATATCTAGGCTATGACTTGAGAGACCTTGTATAGACTTTTTCCAGTTGACTACCAAGTCATTGAACTCGATCGAGAAAGTGAACACACCAGTGACAGAGGAAAAAGTATCGGGTGTTCTGATCATTCCAGTCAGATTTCCCAACTCTGCAGGGATACTTCCGACAATGCTGTTGCTTGAGAGGTCAAGAATCCGGAGGCTAGTGAGGTTGGAAATTGTGTTGGATGGTATTGTGCCGTGGAGGGAGTTGTTCCGTAGATTCAGAACTTGAAGGGTGGATATTTTTGAGAGAAATTCCGGCAATTCGCCTGTGATGTTGTTGTCATGGAGATCAAGGTGTTCAAGCTGGTTCATATTTGTCAGGTTCTTAGGCAAGTTGCCAGAGAACTTGTTATTCCCCAGTGCAAGAATCTTAGTTTCTCTACAAAATGTCACGGGAATGTCACCCGACAATTCGTTGGAGGAGAAATCAACATATGCAATTAAACCATCAGGATCAAAAACTGGGAATTTGTTGCCATAGAATCTGTTTCCTGACAAGTCTAGTAGTAACAGTCTATAAATATCCGAGATTGATTCTGGAATTGGCCCTGAAAAATCATTTCCAGCCAACATAAGAATCATGATCTCATTAGCATCGCCAATATTATTAGGCAACTCCCCTGAGAAATTGTTCCGTGAAAGGGCCAGCATTGATAAGCTCAGAGATTGAAAAAGGCGAGACGGGATAGAACCAGTAAGCTTGTTATCTGACAAGATTATACTCCCAACTTCCATCTCTGCAAGCCAAAGTGGGAATCTTCCATTGAGTTTGTTATCACTCAAGTCCAGAAAATCGAGATTCTTTTGTGTTGAAATCCATTGTGGAATCTCTCCTGAAATTCTGCAAGATTTGAGAGAGAGTTGAGATAGCATACACTTGGGCACTATCTTCACATTGTTATTCCAAATCATCTTGTTTCTACCAAGAAACAAATTCTTCAGGCTCTTTATATCAAATAACCAGGTTGGGATTTCTCCTGCAAGCATGTTATCTTCAAGCCGAAGTGTTTCTAATTTGCTCAAGTTCTGTATGGATGGTGGGATTACACCAGTGAACTTGTTCTTGCTTAATGCCAAAGTGGAAATGTTGGACAAACGCCCAATCCCACTAGGAATCTCCATTGACAAAAGATTATCCCTCAAGTCTAGTTCTTCCAATTCCTTCAAATCAAGAATCGAATATGGAATCCCACCAGAAAACTTGTTCTGTCGAAGGGAAAACTGCTGCAACTTGGTGAGATTGGCAATCTCTATAGGAATATTTCCACCAAGCATATTGCCATCTAACTTGAATGTCCTCAAGTTTCGAAGATACCCCACTTGGCGACTCAAACCACCCTCTAGTAAATTAGTACTCAAATCGAGATATTGCAGAAACCTCAAGTGAAAAAGCTGCGATGGAATTGAGCCACTAAAGCTATTCATTGTCATGTCAAGATAGAGCAGCTTGGTGAGATTACCAATCTCTATAGGAATATTTCCACCAAGCTTATTCCCATCTATCTTGAATGTCCTCAAGTTTTGAAGATACCCCACTTGGCGACTCAAACCACCCTCCAGTAAATTAGTACTCAAATCGAGATGCTGCAGAAACCTCAAGTGAAAAAGCTGCGATGGAATTGAGCCACTAAAGCTATTCATTGCCATGTCAAGATAGACCAGATTAGTGAGATTAGCCAAGCCTTTACTCGGGATTTCGCCTGTTATGTTATTTGAGGATATATCAAGCAGCATTAAGGATTGAATACGAAAAATGGGGGCCAAGATATTGGAGTTGACCACACTGGGGTGTAGAGTTGGCAAGGGAAGGAGGGAGTCGAGATGAAGAGCTGTTATGTCCCGGGAATTTGACGCCAGAGAGCTGCAAACAACTCTATCCCAAGTGCAGCAATCAGAAGAAGTGGATGAATTCCATGAGTGTAGGCCAAAAAATGAAGTGTCAGATGAGGAGGAGTTAGAGGGGAAGATATTGAGAAAGGAGGATTTGAGTTGGAGAAGGGATTCTTTTTGATCATTTGGGCAACACAAGGAAGGAATTATGAGAATGAATGGCACAAGTGTGATGATGAGGATTACTAGTTTGGCCATTGTTGTGTTGTGTGTGCTTATTTTTGGTGAAGTGGAGTGGGATATAAATAATGGAAAAGCAGAGTTTACACTGACGAGGGGAATCTGAAATTAAGTCAATGGGTAGATAGATAGAACTTGGTAGTTGAATTTTTGCTTGGTGGGCTTGGAAAAAGATGGCTAGGCACATTGGTTTCTCTTTTCCAAAGGTGGAGTTTACTTGAAACATTGACTGATAATTTCATTTTATTTTCTAAAGTCAAAAGTCCAAAAATAAAATTTGATAGGAGGAAGAATGTGGGTGTGGGGGGGGGGGGGGGGGGGGGTCCCAAGCAAATACAAATGGTAAAAATAAGGGGTGATACAATGAGGTTGGATCATTAAAGCTAATTCCCAATATAGAGCCAAAATCCCAAATACACCACCAAACAATTAGTCCATCTACACCAAGTAGAGAAAAATGTTCAACTAGGAAAATTGCATTTATTCATCTTCAATCTAACAATTCCTTTTGACAAAATATATTTCTCATGGCCCATGCATGAGAAGAAGATATGGTTGACTTGATATTGGTTACAAGTATTCAACTCAAACTCTAGAGGGGGGGGGGGGGGGGACCATTGATAATCTCCATCTAGTTAGGGTTCTACATCTTTTTTTTATACTATTTGTGTACAACTTTTTTATGTACACAACACTACTCGAGCATAATTGATACGAAAGTGATTATTTGTCAAACTGGACCAGGATACCCTACTAAATAATGGGCTATATTTTTATTCTCATTTTTAGGTCCAAAAATTAAATTTTCTTTTAGTTTGGTACTTTAATGGACTGGTTGGTCAAACCTGAACCCAAACATATTTCCAGACTGATAATAAATGTTCAAACGGCCTATACAAGGCTTGAGCCTTCCAAATTTAGACCAGGCAAATAAGTGAATTTGGGTAACCATGAACTGGGTCATAACAGATATTAAAATATCTAATGGGTCGATCCACTGAAATGACCCAATCTTAAAGGTTAAAATGAATATAATATGATGATAATATTAAAGGCCCAATAGCTTGATTAAATGAGTAGGCCCAATATTCTTGGCCCAAAGATAGAAAATATCACGACCCAACATTGCCCCCTAGTTTTTTGTTAAATATAATGTTTAATAGAAAACTATGAAAGGCCCAGGATAATTTACTAAAGGTCCATAGTAGGAGATAATTGAAGTATGCCCAGTCACTGTCCACGAAATGAAAGGAGAAGGAAAAGGAGGCCCAAATTAGAAAAGCCCAATCTAATAGATACATGAACCCGGAACCGGACCCTTCCCATTCAAATTTCAAATCATTACTAACATTTAATGAGCCGGCCTTGATCACCGTGTAACCGTCAGTATAAAAGACAACTTTACCAAATTTGACAGTTTTACCTGCCCATTTGAAATTCGAGCGCCTTCTGAACTCTCTGCTATTCTGAACTTTCTCTTCTCTTCTGCAACTCGTCAACAATGGCTTCCCAAGATTCTGAACAAGACTCTCCCATACTAGTAACACCAATCATCGTCATTCCACCAAACTCTGCTACTGCCCGCGAAGGAACTTCGACCTTGAACCCCAAGGGGTCGAAATCTGACAAGAATCCCCCTCCAAGAAATCCCAAATCCTCCTCTGAGTACTACAGGAGCACAGAGCGATTCTCGCATGCCAATACTCCCTCTATTATCACAGAGGATGAACTGTAGAGGATTCGATCTCGATACCATATCCCGGATACCCATACTGTTAGGGTTCCTAGATTCGGTGAAAAAATGTATCAACAGCCAGAGGGTTGGACGGTCGTTCCTGTGACTCTGCTGGAGAAGGGGGTTCGATTCCCTTTGCATATTTTTATAGTAACTTTATTGGGGTTTTTGGGCGTGGGGTTCGCCCAACTGGTACCGAACTCCTACATTCACATCTTAGCTTTCGTGTCCTTCTGTCATGAATTAGGTGTGGAGCCCTCCTTGGACTTCTTCTTTACCATATACAAGATAGTCCAATATAGGGAGAAGGGGTTTAAGGCCATCAGCAAACATTCTCCGAAGTAAGGAGAAAAATTCGAGAGACGCTCGCTAGTGAACACTCCTTCGAGTAACTGGGGGTGGCACGAGAGGTGGTTCTTCGTCAGAGGTCCCGAAATTTCTTCTCTACCTGATTGGGCCACTGATGAAAAGATCTCTGCTGACTTCGGAGACATTTCTGAATAAAGGGAAGTGGAAATGATGGAATTTTTTGATAACTTCCCTAAGGAGGAGTGGAAATATGGACTTCTCTCGAAGCAGTCATGGTTATATGACCATAAATATAAGTATCGGTCTACTTTATATGTATATAAAAATTTTGAAATTTTGAAATTTTGAAATTTTGAAATTTTGAAAATGCTTCTATAATACGGATTTTAACACAGAGTTGTTTAGTTATGCAGTATCTTTGATCAAACTGAGCTCTTTAGAGATAAAAGAGTTCGAAGATTTTTTGTCTGGGAGGTCTTTGGAAGCTGTCGAAACTCTGACAACAGAAGCTGCTCCCGAAGCCGAACCAGTCGCGGAGATACATACAGACGAGTTCAGAACTGACGAACCAGAAGCTGATGAGGTTCCAGTTCCGGAAGAGACCCTCCATCCTCGTCAGAAGAGGAGGGCAATAAGAAAGCCAAGATCAACACCCTTTCCAAACCCTTCTGCACCTACCCCAGAAGTTGAACCATCCATCACATCCATACCTCGAAGAGGAGGCTTATTAGATCGTCCTGATCGAAGAAGCATCCTCCGAACCAAAAAACTGAAAAACAAAATAACACCTCTGACAGCCGAAGAGCTTAGGGTGCCCCAGTCTTCGATCGTTTCTCCCTTCGTACCACCTGTAGAAATATAGATTACCGAAGATGGTGATCAGGATGAAGCCATCCACACTCTGTCGAGGAAGAGGAAACGCACCCCCGACAGCCATCCGAGCTCTGCATCTGCAGCCCCTTTCCAAGAACCCCACCAAAACAAATCTCCATCTCCTGAAACCGTATACGCTGAACCTGAACCTGAACCTTCTCCTGAGCAACCCGTTCCTTCCCCGGAGAGGTCAAGACCCTCGCCTGAACGACCAGGTCCTTCAGGTCAGGGTTATCATGCCGAGGCCATGGGGTCTCCGACTCTATGGCCTAGATTCAATGCCAACTTTCCTTTCGATCTCTTCGGGGCCTTCGTAAGGAATGCTGACGATCATCGGTTCAGTGATCACACGGATGGGAACCTGCTTGACGAATGGATGAGCTATCTGGCTAAGGTAAATAACCATTCCTTTATTTTCTATCTCTGTTCTTGTTTGGATATCTGGGTACTGACTTGAATTCTATTTGAACATATGCAGGCCAATGCTGTCTTCGGACGTTTACGTCCAAGGCACATAAATGGGGAGGCCGAGGAAGATTTCATGCGACAAGAAATCAATATGTTGAGATCAACCTTGGCTCGAGAAAGGGCTGATAAAGAAAACGTCCTTCACACCATCGATGGCCTCCAACGAGATTTAGATCGAGCCAATATGGACCTGAAGACGTCTGATGATGAACTAAGGGCCACAAGAGATGGGTTGGCCGCATCCGAAGCCAGCCAACGAACTCTAACTGATATGAACGTTGGCCTGGTCGAAGAAAACCTGTTACTGAAAGCCAAAAATGAGGAGTTTTCTTCGGCCAACCGAAGCCTGGCTATTCAATTTGGCGAGGCTCAATCGAAGGCCAAGGATGAAGAGCGGAGACATAAGAACAAACGCCATAAACTTCGTCATAAAATAAAGGAGCTTGAGGGAAGGGGTCCTCTTCTAACCGAAGAGTTGAAAAAGCAGATTCAGGCAGAGTATAGGGACTCGGACGAGCTTAACGTAGAGATCATGAAGGTCTATTCGGAAGGCAATGAAGACTGCCAAGAGAGAGGCAAAGAAAAACTGTCTGCTGCTCAACTGGATCCAACTTTGCTCAACTCCGAAGACGAAGGTGGTGCCTAGATGTTCTTCCTGCTTTCATTCTGTCTTATGTAAAAATTTATCTTTTTAAACAGTTTATGTTTTGGGGAATATTTCAAAAATTTTATATGTAGAGATTGTCAATGTTTCTATATTGGTGTATTTAGTTTATGAATGAATAGATCAAATGAATGTTTTAATTTTCCTGATGAATCTGTAATTTCCTTAATTGTTAGTTTCTTGTCAACAATTCAGTATCAGTAAAAATGAACCTAAACCGTGAATCAGTTAAGACATATAATAGTTAATGTATGAGACGAAGTGAATTGAATTTCTCGGACAGAATTTAACTTAACTGAACTAAAAGGACTGAACTCAACACTTAAAAATAAAGTAATACATACTCATCGGTTCCGAAGTGTGAGATCGGTTATTTGTTTACCACTCGGGGTGAAACAATCATATAAGGACCAAGATATAAGGACCAATTGTGACCATTGACTTACCACCCTGGTAAAATCAATATAGGATCCTTTGTCTACCACTCGGGGTAGAACAACAAATGGGCTGCCATCGAATGGCCAGCGAGTCCTACCAAACCTCCTTACACCATAGTGACCATAGGACAAATAGGACTAGGATCAATAGTGACCATTGATTTACCACCCTGGTAAAATCAATATAGGATCCTTTGTCTACCACTCGGGGTAGAACAACAAATGGGCTGCCATGGAATGACCAGCGAGTCCTACCATACCTCCTTACACCATAGTGACCATAGGACAAATAGGACCAGGATCAATAGTGACCATTGATTTACCACCCTGGTAAAATCAATATAGGATCCTTTGTCTACCACTTCGGGGTAGAACAACAAATGGGCTGTCATCGAATGGCCAGCGAGTCCTACCATACCTCCTTACACCATAGTGACCATAAGACAAATAGGACCAGGATCAATAGTGACCATTGATTTACCACCCTGGTAAAATCAATATAGGATCCTTTGTCTACCACTCGGGGTAGAACAACAAATGGGCTGCCATCGAATGGCCAGCGAGTCCTACCATACCTCCTTACACCATAGTGACCATAGGACAAATAGGACCAGGATCAATAATGACCATTGATTTACCACCCTGGTAAAATCAATATAGGATCCTTTGTCTACCACTCGAGGTAGAACAACAAATGGGCTGCCATCGAATAGCCAGCGAGTCCTACCATACCTCCTTACACCATAGTGACCATAGGACAAATAGGACCAGGATCAATAGTGAAAAAGTGACTTTTTATTGATAATGAATAATAATATACAGACTTCCGATGACTTGACTTGATCTCTATTGAAAGTATTTCCGAAGTCTGCCAGCATGCCAAGTATTTTTGATCTCGGAGCCATCTAATGACCTCAACCGATAAGTGCCCGACTTTAACACTTCGATCACCTCATACGGCCCTTCCCAGTTCGGCATTAATTTTCCCGTGTTTTGAGGTGTAGATGTGACAACCCCAAAATAGGTCCATTCCATCCAACCCATTCTGAGTCGCCAAATACATGGTACAGAAAACAACTACAACTTTATTATAACAATTGTTGTGCAAAATACAACAACACATATGCTGTGAGTTTGTATACAAATATATATCAACTGTGACTCATGTCCCAACCGTGGACAACACCTCATACTAACACCTTACATAAAGGTATAGTCGAAAACTGTTTTGAAATTAGAATCTTTGGGAAGTGCTCAAGGAAACCTTCGTACATGAGAGGCCATGCGTCTAGGTTATTATAGATATCATATGGCCACAGAATTATCCTTGGTTGACCCAATAGACCCCAAAGAAAAACAAGAAGATTACTATCATATTCTTCCCAATGGCAAGTCTTCTCCTGACATATCATTATCTCCACTCTCTCTAATTGAGAGTTATATTTCAAATAGACTCCAAGATTATATAAATAGTGCTGGTAGATATACTCAGCAACTGGATGAGCACATCCATGTCTTATGATGACACGAGGTGGTATGTCATTAGACATCTTGTATGACAGTGGCAAAACACCCTTCAAGTGTTGGGTTCGCTTCACCCTAGTTGATTCGCCAAATATAACTACTAAATGATGACCACCGTTCTATTCCCCTGTTATCCCCCGCTCGACCCAGCTACACTCGTATTACCTGAAAGGAATTGTGAAGCAAAAGGGTGAGCACAACTAGCTCAGTAAAGAATGTCATGACTAAAAATAATTAAATTATCAATAGTCTTCAACAGTAATAAATCAGAGATTTAGAACATACGGTATATGATAAAAATTTCAACCATAGTTGCAGCGGAACGAGCAATCTATTAGAAGAGTCAAATAGACTATAAAGTCTATTATCTTCTCCATGTTAAAAGTCCATCAACAATGTTTTATCCCTATAACATCAATCAACAATTCCTGTCCACAATCACATGTATAACTCATAATCGTAATTGTTGTTCTAAATTCCTTTTCTCATTCAGGACGAAGATAATTTTCATCACTTGTCTTTACCTGAAATATCAAAGATCATGGTTATACCAAATCACAGTTCCTGCTCATAATCATACTAATAAATTCATCTTTGCACTATGACCAAAGATATACACCAATAAGTCATCTTTGCACTACAAGCCAAAGATATTCATCAACAAGTCATCTTTGCACTACAGGCCAAAGATATTCATCAACAATTCATCTTTGCACTACAGGCCAAAGATATTCATATCTCAAAGAAATACATAATCATTTCAGAATTTATATAAACCATAATTATAACCATATATGTTGATCAATTCACCTTTGCACTTAAGCTAAAGATATTCAATTATAAATTCAATGGTCATGATCATACCAGTCACAATTCAACTTTTCACTACTGGCCAAAGAGAACCCTAGTCATGATCATACCAAAAATTTACCCATCTTTACACTCCAGTGAAAGAGAATTTCAACATCAGGGTTATAAAAATGTTATATATGATAATAAAATCAATATAATCAATATATAGTTTTAATCTCCAAAGTAATATTCATAAATCAACTATAATTTGGTTAGAAAAAGAAACCAATTTTGTCATGAATAGTAACTCATTAATAGTAACTTCGTGAATAGTAACTCGTGAATAGTAACTCATGAATAGTAACTCGTGAATAGTAACTCATGAATAGTAACTCGTGAATAGTAACTCATGAATAGTAACCCCGACATGAAAAAGTTCCAAATTTGATAAAAATTTCCAACCAACATTTCAGCATAATGATATTGAAGAAATAATATCATTTTTAAAAAAATAATATCCCTTACTATCCCTTACCTCAAAAGACAGTACCTCTGACTGGAATAACACTGAACGAACTTGCACCGTATAGCAATACTCAAAGTATACTCAAAATACTCACAAGAATACGCTCGATAATATAGAGAGAGAAAACTTCAGTTTCTGGTGTGATTTTCAATTATAACCTAAGCACCCTATTTATAGGAAATTGCTTAGAACACCAAAGCAGAAAATTTAATATAATAATAATATATATTTTCCAAAACCTCATACGTACACTTGCCAACTGAATTCAGCTCCAAATCACATGTTAAATGAGTTTCAAAAATGAAAAAAATGTTTTTGTAATTAAAAATATTTTAAACTTCCAAAAATCAATTATTTCGGAACTCCGGAACTTCAATAATTCATAATAAATAGTCCTTTTGCTAGAAAATTCGAATCTCGCGTCTTTTTATAGGAAATTCAATTCTCTACAACTTTGCAGAAGAAAGTTTTTCCAAATTTCAAACAGAAATTGGCCAAAATCCACAAACGGGCGATTTTATAGGCTATAATCAAATTTCAGTCAATAAATGGGGTCCACCAACATGAAAAACATGTTTTAAATATTTTTGGTAACAAAAATACTCCTCCTCCACATATACTCATATATCCCACATTCATCGTAAAAATATCATCATTATTATATTATTAAAATATAATAATATATTTAAATGAATTATTTTATCAGAAAAAGATAAAATATTAATTTTCAACAATTGTCACATTAAAAAATTTCTCCATCTATATCCACATAAAATCAATATTTTCCTCATCATATGAATCAATAATTAATTATTCACAAATAATATTACAGAATCACAATATTGACAACCAGGCAGTTCCCAGGAAAGAGGGGGCTTTCCAATAAGAATTTCTCCTTACTGGCGCGCAATTAGGTGACCAAACCTCTCCTTAGACAGAACTTTCTAGACATTGCCAATAATGTTATCAAATAATATTATTCAGATAATATGAATTATTGTTTCGATAATAAAAAATACTGTGTAATGACAATTATTGAAACAACAACAATATAAAATATCAACACAGTAATTATTAAATCAATAAAATAAAATACTGAACAATAATTATTGTAACCATTATTGAGTAGTGCCTTCTTACGTAAGAATCAATAATTGGTGCAATACCGTGTGCTACTGTGTTTTAACCATCGAGTATTTTAACAGTATTAACGGTAACAACTACGCCGTTATTTTTAAATAACTTATATTTGTCATTTTCTTCATCCAATCGCTTTCCGTTATGGGGTCCACACAAGGCTGCGCCGTCGTACGGATATTCCCGACAAAAAGAATATTCTACGACCAAACGAATATTCCCCGACAACAATGAGTATTTTATAACCACTTGCTTATTTTGAAAAAAAATTCATATATCACCCTTAACTTTAAACTTTTATCAATTTAACCATTTAATGAATAATAATTATAAAAAAATTGAATAATTTTATTTCATAAAATTCGGGGTCTTACAGTAGAAGCTTCGGATTCTCTGAGGACGAAGTCTCCTATTTCGAATCTGCGAAGCTTGACTCCCTTGTTATAATGCTTAGCTACTCTTCGTTGATAAGCAGCTAATTTAAGTTGAGCAACCTCTCCGACTTCTTCCAGCAGATCCAAATTGGCCTTCAGTCCTTCATCATTGTAGATCTCCTTGTATTGACTAACCCGAAGACTTGGAGATCCGATTTCGACAGGGACTAAGGCATCAGTACCATAGGCTAGTCGAAAAGGTGAATCTCCCGTAGTGGTCCTCGGCGTAGTCCGGTAAGCCCATAACACGCTGAGTAGCTCTTCTGGTCATCTTCCTTTAGCTTCATCCAACCTGCGCTTGATCCCATTCAGCAGCGTCCTGTTGGTCACCTCAACTTGCCCATTTGACTGTGGGTGAGCCACCGAAGTCTTCTTATGTTGAATCCCCAAATCTTTTAAAAATGCTTCAAATTTTGATCCCATGAACTGGCGTCCGTTGTCCGATATCAATACTCTGGGAATTCCGAAGCGAAACACTACAGACTCTTTTATGAACTTCAGACATTCTTGCTCCATTATTAACCGAAGTGGCTTCGCTTCTACCCACTTAGTCATGTAGTCAATAGCAACTATGACAAAGCTAACATGACCTTTAGCTTATATCTACCCCCCAGACAGCGAAGGGTATAGGAGATAAAATTGAGTATAGCTCTTCCGGTGGATGATGTGGGATCGGACTGTTGAGCTGGCACTTTTCATATTTCTTGACATACTCTGTAGCTTCCTTGAAAATTGTAGGCCAATAGTATCCTTGCCGAAGTACTTTGTAAGCCAAAGATTTAGCAGCCATATGATCCCCACAAATACCCTCGTGAACTTCCCGAAGAGCATATTCCGCCTCGGATGGAACCAGGCACTTCAGTAATGGTGAGGAAAAGGCCAATCGATACAGATCTCCATCAATAAGAACAAAATTGGCACTCTTATATTTGATCGTTTTTGCTAACATCTGATCTGATGGGAGGACGCCATCTGCCAAATACTCGATGTAGGGGGTCATCCAGCAGTTAGATCGCTCGATACACATCACTGCTTCATGCTGAACACTCGGCTGCTGCAGAACTTCCAAGTAAACTGATCCATTGAAAACATCGACATCCGTAGTGGCCAACTTCGACAGTGCATCGACAATGGAATTGTCATTACGCTCTATGCCTTGAAATTTATACGAAGCGAAATACTGAAGTCGGTCCTTTAATTCTGCCAGATACTGGATCATCCGAGTTCCACGAGCTTCATAATCTCCCGAAAGCTGCTTGACGACCAACTGAGAATCACTGTAAATGATGAGCTTCTGGACTTCTAGACTCTTAGCCAATCGAACACCCGCTAGCACTGCTTCATATTCAGCTTCGTTGTTTGTTACTTTAAATCTGAATCTGATGGCCTGCTAAACTTTGAACCCGTCTGGACTTGTCAATATAATTCCTGCCCCACTAACAGTCATGGTAGATGTGACAACCCCAAAATAGGTCCATTCCATTCAACCCATTCTGAGTCGCCAAATACATGGTACAGAAAACAACTACAACTTAATTACAACAATTGTCGTGCAAAATACAACAACACATATGCTGTGAGTTTGTATACAAATATATAGCAACTGTGACTCATGTCCCAACCGTGGACAGCACCTCATACTGACACCTTACATAAAGGTATAGTCGAAAACTGTTTTAGAAATTAGAATCTTTGGGAAGTGCTCAAGGAAACCTTCGTACATGGGAGGCCATGCATCTAGGTTATTATAGATATCATATGGCCACAGAATTATCCTTGGTTGACCCAATAGACCCCAAAGAAAAACAAGAAGATTACTATCATATTCTTCCCAATGGCAAGTCTTCTCCTGACATATCATTATCTCCACTGTCTCTAATTGAGAGTTATATTTCAAATAGACTCCGAGATCATATAGATAGTGTTGGTAGATATACTCAGCAAGTGGATGAGCACATCCATGTCTTATGATGACACGAGGTGGTATGTCATTAGACATCTTGTATGACAGTGGCAAAACACCCTTCCAGGTTAAATTCACCTCACCCTCAACATCTATAGACCACCGTTCTATTCCCTTGTTATTCCCCCGCTCGACCCAGCTACACTCGTATTACCTGAAAGGAATTGTGAAGCAAAAGGGTGAGGACAACTAGCTCAGTAAAGAATGTCATGACTAAAGATAAATAAATTATCAATAGCCTTCAACAGTAATAAATCAGAGATTTAGAACATATGGTAGATGATAAAAATTTCAACCATAGTTGCAGCGGAACGAGCAATCCATTAGAAGAGTCAAATAGACTATAAAGTCTATTATCTTCTCCATGTTAAAAGTCCATCAACAATGTTATATCCCTGTAACATCAATCAACAATTCCTGTCCACAATCACATATATAACTCATAATCGTAATTGTTGTTCTAAATTCCTTTTCTCATCCAGGACAAAGATAATTTTTATCACTTGTCTTTACCTGAAATATAAAAGATCATGGTTATACCAAATCACAGTTCCTGTTCATAATCATACTAATAAATTCATCTTTGCACTACGGGCCAAAGATATTCATCAACAGTTCATCTTTGCACTACAGGCCAAAGATATTCAACAACAGGTCATCTTTGCACCACGACCCAAAGATATTCATCAACAATTCATCTATGCACTACAGGCCAAAGATATTCCTCAACAGTTCATATTTGCATTACAGGCCAAATATATTAATATCTCAAAGAAATATATAATCATTTCAATAATTATAACCATGTTGATCAATTCACCTTTGCACTTAAGCTAAAGATATTCAATTATAAATTCAATGGTCATGATCATACCAGTCACAATTCAACTTTTCACTACTGGCCAAAGAGAACCCTAGTCATGATCATACCAATAATCTACCCATCTTTACACTCCAGTGAAAGAGAATTTCAACATCAGGGTTATAAAAATGTTATATATGATAATAAAATTAATATAATCAATATATAGTTTTATTCTACAGAGTAATATTCATAAATCAACTATAATTTGGTTAGAAAAAGAAACCAATTTTGTCATGAATAGTAACTCATGAATAGTAACTTCGTGAATAGTAACTCACGAATAGTAACTCGTGAATAATATCTCATTATAGTAAACCCGACTCAAAAAGGTAGAAATTCCACAATAAAATTCATACCAATATTTCGGTATAATGATATTGAAGAAATAATATCATTTTAGAAGAAAATAACATCCCTTACTATCCCTTACAATCCCTTACCTCAAAAGACAGTACCTCTGACTGGAATAACACTGAACGAACTTGCACCGTATAGCAATACTCAAAGTATACTCAAAATACTCACAAGAATACGCTCGATAATATAGAGAGAGAAAACTTCAGTTTCTGGTGTGATTTTCAATTATAACCTAAGCAACCTTATTTATAGGAAATTGCTTAGAACACCAAAGCAGAAAATTTAATATAATAATAATATATATTTTCCAAAACCTCATACGTACACTTGCCAACTGAATTCAGCTCCAAATCACATGTTAAATGAGTTTCAAAAATGAAAAAAACGTTTTTGTAATTAAAAATATTTTAAACTTCCAAAAATCAATTATTTCGGAACTCCGGAACTTCAATAATTCATAATAAATAGTCCTTTTGCTAGAAAATTCGAATCTCGCGAGTTTTTATAGAAAATTCAATTCTCTACAATTTTGCAGAAGAAAGTATTTCCAAATTCCAAACAGAAATTGGCCAAAATCCACAAACGGGCGATTTTATAGGCTATAATCAAATTTCAGTCAATAAATGGGGTCCACCAACATGAAAAACATGTTTTAAATATTTTTGGTAACAAAAATACTCTTCCTCCACATATACTCATATATCCGACATTCATCGTAAAAATATCATCATTATTATATTATTAAAATATAATAATATATTTAAATGAATTATTTTATCAGAAAAAGATAAAATATTAATTTTCAACAATTGTCATATTAAAAAATTTCTCCATCTATATCCACATAAAATCAATATTTTCCTCATCATATAAATCAATAAGTAATTATTCACAAATAATATTACAGAATCACAATATTGACAACCAGGCAGTTCCTAGGAAAGAGGGGGCTTTCCAATAAGAATTTCTCCTTACTGGCGCGCAATTAGGTGACCAAACCTCTCCTTAGACAGAACTTTCTAGACATTGTCAATAATTTTATCTAATAATATTATTCAGATAATATGAATTATTGCTTCGATAATAAAAAAATACTGTGTAATGACAACAACAGCAATATAAAATATCAACGCAGCAATTATTGAATCAATAAAATAAAATACTGAACAGTAATTACTGTAACCATTATTGAGTAGTGCCTTCTTAAATAAGAATCAATAATTGGTGCAATACCGTGTGCTACTGTGTTTTAACCATCGAGTATTTTAACAGTATTAACGGTAACAACTACGCCGTTATTTTTAAAAACTTTAATTTGTCGTTTTCTTCATCCAATCGCTTTCCGTTATTGGGCCCACACAAGGCTGCGCCGTCGTACGGATATTCCCTACAAAAAGAATATTCTCCGACCAAACGAATATTCTCCGACAACAATGAATATTTTATAGCCACTTGCGTATTTTGTAAAATTTGCATAATTCACCTATAACTTTAAACTTTTATCAATTTAACCATTTACTGAATAATAATTATAAGAAAAAATTGAATAATTTTATTTCATAAAATTCGGGGTCTTACAATCTCCCCTCTTTATGAAATTTCGTCCCCGAAATTGACGTACGTACCTGGTATTTCAAAGAGTTGAGAATACCTTGCTTTCATTTCAGATTCCATCTTCCCTGTCATCATAATTTCTCCAATGCTCATCTCCTGTATTTCAGATATCATTCTAGAATACAGCTTCAAAACAAGGGTTAATTGAACAAATTAACATATCACATAATATCCCGATATTATGACTGACCAACAAATAAGCTTAGGTAGGACACACTAGCGAATGATTTACTTATCTCTCCCCTCCTAGTTCTATTCACCGATCTCCGCCAGAGATCATATCCCTAAGCTCTGATACCAACTGTGACAACCCCAAAATAGGTCCATTCCATCCAACCCATTCTGAGTCGCCAAATACATGGTACAGAAAACAACTACAACTTTATTACAACAATTGTCGTGCAAAATACAACAACACATATGCTGTGAGTTTGTATACAAATATATAGCAACTGTGACTCATGTCCCAACCGTGGACAGCACCTCATACTGACACCTTACATAAAGGTATAGTCGAAAACTGTTTTAGAAATTAGAATATTTGGGAAGTGCTCAAGGAAACCTTCGTACATGGGAGGCCATGCGTCTAGGTTATTATAGATATCATATGGCCATAGAATTATCCTTGGTTGACCCAATAGACCCCAAAGAAAAACAAGAAGATTACTATCATATTCTTCCCAATGGCAAGTCTTCTCCTGACATATCATTATCTCCACTGTCTCTAATTGAGAGTTATATTTCAAATAGACTCCGAGATCATATAGATAGTGTTGGTAGATATACTCAGCAAGTGGATGAGCACATCCATGTCTTATGATGACACGAGGTGGTATGTCATTAGACATCTTGTATGACAGTGGCAAAACACCCTTCCAGGTTAAATTCACCTCACCCTCAACATCTATAGACCACCGTTCTATTCCCTTGTTATTCCCCCGCTCGACCCAGCTACACTCGTATTACCTGAAAGGAATTGTGAAGCAAAAGGGTGAGGACAACTAGCTCAGTAAAGAATGTCATGACTAAAGATAAATAAATTATCAATAGCCTTCAACAGTAATAAATCAGAGATTTAGAACATATGGTAGATGATAAAAATTTCAACCATAGTTGCAGCAGAACGAGCAATCCATTAGAAGAGTCAAATAGACTATAAAGTCTATTATCTTCTCCATGTTAAAAGTCCATCAACAATGTTTTATCCCTGTAACATCAATCAATAATTCCTGTCCACAATCACATGTATAACTCATAATCGTAATTGTTGTTCTAAATTCCTTTTCTCATCCAGGACAAAGATAATTTTTATCACTTGTCTTTACCTGAAATATCAAAGATCATGGTTATACCAAATCACAGTTCCTGTTCATAATCATACTAATAAATTCATCTTTGCACTACGGGCCAAAGATATTCATCAACAGTTCATCTTTGCACTACAGGCCAAAGATATTCCTCAACAGTTTATCTTTGCACCACGACCCAAAGATATTCATCAACAATTCATCTATGCACTACAGGCCAAAGATATTCCTCAACAGTTCATATTTGCATTACAGGCCAAATATATTAATATCTCAAAGAAATATATAATCATTTCAATAAATATAACCATGTTGATCAATTCACCTTTGCACTTAAGCTAAAGATATTCAATTATAAATTCAATGGTCATGATCATACCAGTCACAATTCAACTTTTCACTACTGGCCAAAGAGAACCCTAGTCATGATCATACCAATAATCTACCCATCTTTACACTCCAGTGAAAGAGAATTTCAACATCAGGGTTATAAAAATGTTATATATGATAATAAAATTAATATAATCAATATATAGTTTTATTCTACAGAGTAATATTCATAAATCAACTATAATTTGGTTAGAAAAAAAAACCAATTTTGTCATGAATAGTAACTCATGAATAGTAACTTCGTGAATAGTAACTCATGAATAGTATCTCATGAATAGTAAACCCGACTCAAAAAGGTAGAAATTCCACAATAAAATCCATACCAATATTTTGGTATAATGATATTGAAGAAATAATATCATTTTAGAAGAAAATAACATCCCTTACTATCCCTTACAATCCCTTACCTCAAAAGACAGTACCTCTGACTGGAATAACACTGAACGAACTTGCACCGTATAGCAATACTCAAAGTATACTCAAAATACTCACAAGAATACGCTCGATAATATAGAGAGAGAAAACTTCAGTTTCTGGTGTGATTTTCAATTATAACCTAAGCACCCTATTTATAGGAAATTGCTTAGAACACCAAAGCAGAAAATTTAATATAATAATAATATATATTTTCCAAAACCTCATACGTACACTTGCCAACTGAATTCGGCTCCAAATCACATGTTAAATGAGTTTCAAAAATGAAAAAAACGTTTTTGTAATTAAAAATATTTTAAACTTCCAAAAATCAATTATTTCGGAACTCCGGAACTTCAATAATTCATAATAAATAGTCCTTTGCTAGAAAATTCAAATCTTGCGTGTTTTTATAGGAAATTCAATTCTCTACAACTTTGCAGAAGAAAGTTTTTCCAAATTCCAAACAGAAATTGGCCAAAATCAACAAATGGGCGATTTTATAGGCTATAATCAAATTTCAGTCAATAAATGGGGTCCACCAACATGAAAAATATGTTTTAAATATTTTTGGTAACAAAAATATTCCTCCTCCACATATACTCATATATCCCACATTCATCGTAAAAATATCATCATTATTATATTATTAAAATATAATAATATATTTAAATGAATTATTTTATCAGAAAAAGATAAAATATTAATTTTCAACAATTGTCACATTAAAAAATTTCTCCATCTATATCCACATAAAATCAATATTTTCCTCATCATATAAATCAATAAGTAATTATTCACAAATAATATTACCGAATCACAATATTGACAACCAGGCAGTTCCCAAGAAAGAGGGGGCTTTCCAATAAGAATTTCTCCTTACTGGCGCGCAATTAGGTGACCAAACCTCTCCTTAGACAGAACTTTCCAGACATTGTCAATAATGTTATCTAATAATATTATTCAGATAATATGAATTATTGCTTCGATAATAAAAAAATACTGTGTAATGACAACAACAACAATATAAAATATCAACGCAGCAATTATTGAATCAATAAAATAAAATACTGAACAGTAATTACTGTAACCATTATTGAGTAGTGCCTTCTTACATAAGAATCAATAATTGGTGCAATACCGTGTGCTACTGTGTTTTAACCACCGAGTATTTTAACAGTATTAACGGTAACAACTACGCCGTTATTTTTAAAAACTTTAATTTGTCGTTTTCTTCATCCAATCGCTTTCCGTTATGGGGCCCACACAAGACTGCGCCGTCGTACGGATATTCCCGACAAAAAGAATATTCTACGACCAAACAAATATTCTCCGACAACAATGAATATTTTATAGCCACTTGCGTATTTTGTAAAATTTGCATAATTCACCTATAACTTTAAACTTTTATCAATTTAACCATTTACTGAATAATAATTATAAGAAAAAATTGAATAATTTTATTTCATAAAATTCGGGGTCTTACAGTAGAGGAGCCATCTACATATAGAGTCCAAGCATTCTGACCTTGTTGAAGAACTGCCACTGCTCGATCGGACAATTCAGCTTCTGGCAACTCGGCATCTGCTTCGGTGAACGTACATTCAACAATAAAATCTTCCAACGCTTGACCTTTGATAGCCGTTCGGGGATGATACTCGATGAAAAACTGGGACAACTCCATAGTCCACGCTGCTAGTCTCCCGGAAACCTCTGGCTTGCCCATCACCTTCTTCAACGGCTGATCCGTGTAGACGACCAGGAGCCAACCTTGAAAATACTGCCGAAGCTTTCTACTAGCAATTATTAAAGCAAAGGCAAATTTCTCAATATTCGGATACCTGGTTTCAGCATCTCGCAGAACATGACTAACATAATAGACCGGATGCTGCTTTTCACTGATCTCCCGAACTAGTACTGCTCCAACCGCTAACGAACTTGCTGCAAAGTATAGATATAAGGTCTCCGCTGGAACGGGCTTTACTAATAAAGGAGCAGAAGAAAGATACGCCTTTAGGCCTTAGAATGCATCTTCACACTCTGAAGTCCACTAGAATGTCTTCGCATTCTTCGGCCCCTTCAATGTATCAAAGAAAGGAAGGCACCTCTCCGCAGATTTGGCGACGAATCTCCTTAAAGCTGCAATCCTGCCAGTCAGACGTTGAACGTCCTTGAACGACTGAGGAGTCTTCATATCAAGAATGGCCTGGATCTTCTCCGGATTGGCCTCGATGCCCCTCTGACTGACCAGATAACCCAAAAACTTTCCTGCACCGAGGCCAAAAGTGCACTTGGCCGGATTGAGTCTCAGTTGATGATGATGGACAGTTTGAAAGCACTCCTCTAGATCGTCCAAATGTTTATGAACCTGCATGCTCTTCACGATCATGTCATCAACGTAGACCTCCATGTTCCTCCCCAGCTGCCTGTCGAAGATGAAGTTCATCATTCTCTGATAGGTGGCTCCGGCATTTATAAGACCAAAAGTCATCTTCTTGTAGGCATACACCGAACGGTGTGTAATGAATGCTGTCTTTGGGATGTCCTCTTTACGCATGGATATTTGATGATAACCTGAAAAAGCATCCATAAAGCTTAGTAAAGCATACCCCGAAGTGGCATCGATGAGTTGATCGATATGGGGCAGAGGATAAAAGTCCTTCGGACAAGCTCTGTTGAGGTCTGTGTAGTCGATGCAAACCCGCCATTTTCCATTCTGCTTCTGCACCAACACCACATTTGTCATCCATTCGGGATAATCAATCTCATAGATGAAGTCGGCAGCTAACAGTTTTGCGATTTCCTCATCAATGATCTTTTGTCGCTCTGGGGCAAAGATCCGCCTTTTTTGCCGAACTGTCTTCTTTGAGGGGTCTACATTCAAACCGTGCTCAGCTATTTTTCGGCTTACTCCAGGCATGTCCCTTGGTTCCCATGCAAATATATCCGCATAACAGTGCAATAATTCTATAAGGTTCGTCCGAAGAGGCTCTGGTAGACACGAACCAATCTTCACGGTTTTGTCTGACTTTCCAATGATCAACTCGACCTCTTCCGTCCCTCCTGCAGGAATCACCATCGGTTCAGAACTACTTTCAGTGAAGGGCTCAATCTCAATCGCCATAGTCTATTTTTGCTTGCTGACCCCCACTCCAGAGGAAATAACGGCATTTCGGTAACATCGTCGGGCCAGATCCAAGTCCCCAGCCACCTCTTCTACTCCATGCGCCGTGGGGAACTTGATTTTAAAATAAGGGATGGAGGTCACCGCTTGGAGAGCAGTCAAGGTAGGCCTTCCCAGTATAGCATTGTAAGCTGAATCTACGTGCACAACATAGAATTTGCACATTATTTCAACCTGATGCGGTGCTGTGCCGAAGATAACCGGGAGCTCAATAGTGCCTGCAACTTTGACCGGATCGTTACTGAAGCCATACAACAGAGCCTCCTGCCCGACCTCCATTTTTTGCCCATTAAGATGTATCCTCTGATAAGCATGGGCATATAAAATATCTACTGAAGATCCATTATCTATCATCATACGCTTCATGTCCACCGAGCCCACTTGTGCTGTGATCACCAAGGCCCCCTCATGTGGCTCGATGGGCTCCGAAGGGTAATCTACGTCAGTAAATGATATGATGGTTCCTGGAAATGGCCTGTCAATCTTCAGGGGAGCATCTGTCACAGTCATGACCAAATCCAGGTAAGCCCTTCTCTTCTTCCCTATCAACTTCTCTACAGACCCACCGGTTATCACGTCGATGACATGCCTTGGCGGCGGTACTGGAGCCGTTTGAACCGTTTGGACAGTACGATTGACATTCTGCTGATTATTCGCGACCACATACTGTACCAACAAGCCATCTTTAATCTTCCTCTCTACAAAATCCTTCAAATTACAACACTCGTTAGTGTCATGGCCTGCAGCTTGATGATAACCACAATACTTACAAGAGTTACCCTGTCATGTTCGATAGTTATCATGGGGTGGCTCGAAGAAAGGCTGATTTCAGATCTGATCCAGAATTACCGATCTATCAGTGTTCAGCTTGGTATAGATCTTATTCACCTTGGGGGCTGCGACAGGGGGACGACTGCTTCCTTGTCGCCAGGAATTATTATATTTCTTTGAACTGCCCTCCGGCCGATCATTGTACCCCCCCGCTCTCCTCTGATCAACTTCGGCCTTAGGAACTACTGTCTCTTTCAATTGGTCCGAAGGAGGATGCTTCAGGCTGTTCATGGCTTCTTCTACAACAATATAGCCTTTTGCCTTGTCAAAGGCTTCGGCCAAGCTCTTAGGATGGTGGAACATCAACTTTTTTACCAATTTTTCAGATTTTACCAGATCAAGCCCATTCTGGAACAAACCCACAGCCTGGAGATCATTAAGGTCGGACACCTGACCGACTGCTTCTCGGAACCTCTTAACATACTGGCCCAAATATTCACTGGTAAACTGTCGGATCTGTGCCAGAGAACCCGTAGGCTTTCCTCTTCTTCGGTTACTCCCAAAACGGGCATGGAACTTATCACAAAGCTCGATCCAAGAGGATATTGAATCTGACGGTAGAGTTCCCAACCACTGCCTCGCATCTTTCCTCAACGTTGTAATAAAAGTGTGGCACTTGGCAGCATCAATGAAGTCATAATAGTCCATTAGCCGGTTGAACGCCTGGCTATGGTCATAAGGATCCCCGGTCCCATCGTAACTTTCCATGCGAGGCAGTTTTTTAGTGATATCCGCCTTCTCCTTGAGGATATCTGAGGAAAAAGGGGATGCCTTTTTTCCCGGAGCGTCTTTCCCCTGCTGAACTTCAACCAGTTTCTTTTTGAGCTCTTTCAACTCCTTCACCAGAAAATCAACACCTTCGGGTCGTGGGGAGACCTCCTTCTCGTGAACAGTATTCTGTCTTTGAGAGGATCGACCTCCTCCTGTCTATCCTACTGCCCTAGTGGGACTTCTTGATCTACTCCGATGTTCAACTCTGTCCTTATGGTGAGAATGATCCCATTGATAGTCTTTTACTCCAATTTCGGGCATGATCTCCCTCGACCTGCTTCTTCATCTATCATTGTCTCTATGCTGAGAACTAACGACAAGCAGTGCCTTCTTCGAGGCCACAGGCGTCTGGCTCCTCGACCTCTTCCTACTTTGAGAAAGATCCCTAGAAACATGCGCGGAATGTTCTGGCTCCTTACCGTCTCGTCGTGGCACCTCCTTATGCCTACTCCGCCTTTCGGACCGGAGTTGGCTAGATGCTTCGTCCCTTAATTCTGCCACCCAAAACATTTGCTCGGCTATATCTTCTCTTTGCTTCAACAGAACTTCCAAAGCTTTATCTGCTTCGTCTGCCATCTTCGCCAACTTGGCGGCTTTATCCTCCTGACCACTTCTACGATATGTAAGACCCCAAATAATTAATAAATGAAATTTAATTTCCTTTAATTATTATTTTGAATAGTAAGGATTGATTTGATTAATGTGGATAGTTATGGGTAAAATACGCAAATATTTCAAAATAAGCAAGTGGTTATAAAATATTCATTGTTGTCGGAGAATATTCGTTTGGTCGTGGAATATTCGTACTGTCGGGGAATATTCGTACGACGGCGCAGCCATGTGTGGGCCCCATAACGGAAAGTGATTGGAGGAAGAAAACGACAAATATAAGTTGTTTAAAAATAACGGCGTAGTTGTTACCGTTTACACTGTTGGAATACCCGGTGGTTAAAATACAGTAATACGCGTTGTTGCACAGTAGCACACGGTATTGCACAGTATTTTGAATTATTAATCCTTACGTAAGAAGGCACTACTCAATAATTGCTACAGGAGTTATTGTTCATTACTTTATTGATTCAATAATTGCTGCGTTGATATTTATATTATTATTGTTTCAATAATTGTCATTGCACAGTATTTTCCATCATCGGATCAATAATTCATATTATTTGAATAATATTATCAGATAACATTATTGGCAATGTATAGAAAGTTCTGTCAAGGAGAGGTTTGGTCATCTAATTGCGCGCCAGTAAGGAGAAATCCTTATTGGAAAGCCCCCTCTATCCTGGGAACGGCCTGGTTGTCAGTACTGTGATTCTGTAATATTATTTTTAATAATTAATTATTGATTATTATGATAATGAAAATATTTATTTTATGTGGATATAGATGGAGAAAATTTTTAATGTGACAATGGTTGAAAATTAATATTTTATCTTTTTCTGATAAAATAATTCATTATTTTAATAATAAATTAACGATGATATTTTTATAATGAATGTGGGATATATGAGTGTATGAGGAAGTAGAGTATTTTTGTGACATTATAGTGTTTAACACATGTTTTGTGTGTCGGTGGACATAATTTTTGACCGAAAATTGAGTATAGACTGTAAAATTGCCCGTTTGTGGATTTTGGATAATTTCTGTTTGGAATTTGGAAAAATTTTCTTCTGCAAAGTTGTAGAGAATTGAAATTCCTATAAAAAGAAGCGAGATTCGAATTTTCTGACAAAAGGGCTATTTATTGTGAATTATTGAAGTTTCGGAGTTTCGAAATAATTGATTTTTGGAAGTTTTAATTATTATTTTCAACAAAAATGTTTTTCAAAGGTTGGTGGGCATCTTTAACATGTGTTTGATGGCTAAAATCAGATTCCTTGGTGGTTGGCTTGAATGTTTTGTAAATATTAATATTATATTAATTTAGTCTCCTTTGGCGTTCTAACATTTTCCTATAAATAGAGGGCTAAGTTAGAATTGAAAATCACACCAGAAACAAAGTTTTCTCTCTTTCTCTCTCTATATTATCGAGCGTATTCTTGTGAGTATACTTTGAGTGTTGCTATACGGTGCGAGTTTCTGTCAGCACTATACCGAAATTCAGTCAGAAGTACGGTTATTTTGAGGTAATGGATGTTATTTTCTTCTTAAATGATATTATCTTCTTCAATATCATTATGACGGAATATTGGTGAACGTTTTTATCAAATTTGGAACTTTTTGTGCCGGAGTTACTATTCACGTATACGGTACTATTCACGTATACGGCACTATTCACGAATACGACACTATTCATAGAAAAAATTATTTTTTTTCTTTTCGTCCAAAATATCTATTGTGAATACTAGCTTTGATTGTATCCATGTTTTGATCATTCTTGAATTTTACACCACTATGATTATTTTTTGAGGTATTTTTGGACATGGATAAAACAAAGTACGAATCCTTAATCCTTAATCCTTGTCATTTTGTTTCACTGGATTCGCTTCTTTAAAAATATTTTTTTCATCTTCAGTCTTAAAGGAGGTTATTATTGAATATCTTTGGCCTGTAGTGCAAAGATGAATGACTTCTGATGAATATCTTTGGCCCGTAGTGCAAAGATGAACAGGTGTTTAGATGAACATGACCAACAGATGAATATCATTGGCCTGTAGTGCAAGGATGAATATATGATTCAAGATGTGCATTGATTGATGTTACAGGGATAAAAAAATACTGTTGATGGACTGTTAAATTCATAGACATTAGTAGATTTCATCCTCTACGTAACTCTTCTATGAATTAATATTTTCCGCTGCGAATATTGATTTAAAACTTGTTGTCTATTGTATTCTATCAGATTTTTTCCCTGTTGAAGACTAACGATAATTTGTTGTATATTATCTTAGTCATAATATTCTTTACTGAGCTAGTTGAGCTCACCCTTTTCCTTTTTGTTCCATTTTTTATCTCAGGAGACGAGAATATAGCGGGTACGAGTCGGGGTATGAATTGATGGTCCTTGAGAGAGTTGTTTAGTAGTCCTCACCATTTTTGTAAAATAATATATCAATAATTGTATTGTGGACATAGTTGGGTATGCATATTGTCTAGATGACAATGTTTGTATTCAAACTCACAGTTTATGGGTTGTAAAAGTTGTGGTTGTTTCTGTACCATGTATTTGGCGACTCAAAATGGGTTGGATGAAATGGACCTATTTTGGGGGCGTCACAGTTGGTATCAGAGCTTAGGGATATGATCTCTGGCGGAGATCGGGGAATAGAACTAGGAGGGGAGAGACGAGTAAATCCTTCGCTAGTGTGTCCTACCTAAGCTTATTTGTTCGTTGGTCAGTATATAGGGATATTATGTGATATATTGATTTCCTTAATTAAACCTTGTTTTATTACAGTATTTGAGAATGTCGACTGAGAATATTAACAGTGGAAATGAGACCGTGGAGACGCTTGTACTCACCAACGAGCAGAACGTGCAACAGGCTGACAATGTTCCTCCTGTGAACAACACCACTGATCAGACGATGAACGACGCAATGTTTAGAAGCTTTTTGCAGTTCATGCAAAATCAAACGAGGGAGACTCGTGTTCAAAATACAGGAGGAAATGATAACAATTCACGGGTTGTCACAGCCAAGCAGTTCAAAGAGTTGGGACCACCAGAATTTAAGGGAAAGCCAGATCCGATCATGGCGGAGACATGGGTCAAGCAAATTACCAAGATATTCGATGTCTTGGGATGCACGGAGGAACAGAAGGTTCCATTCGCCACCTTTATGTTCCGTGGCGAGGCAGACTACTGGTGGGAGTCTGTGAAGCGTACCCATCCAGCCGCACTCAGCATGTCTTGGGAGACGTTTCAGAAACTATTTAATGACAAATACTTTCCTGAAAGTGTTCGTCATATGAAGGAAGTGGAGTTCATCAGATTAAAACAAAATAACATGACGGTGTCTCAGTACGAGGCAAAGTTTGCAGAGTTATTCAGTTTGCACCTCATTTGGTGGAGAATGAGGAACGTATGACGCGGATGTTTCTGAGAGGTTTGAAACCCGGCATACGACAATATCTCATCTCTCATAAATTTTCTCTCTATTCAGATGTTGTTAACAGGGCTCAATTGTTGGAGCGAGATAACGAGTACGGTCAACCGAGGTACCACAATCAGGATCATACCGGAGATAGCAGTCAATAAAATAACGATAACCAGTGGAGAAAGAAAAAGACGGATAAAAATGGTAACCACTTTGGTGGTAATCATGGCCATGAAAATAGAAGAAGCGAGTCAGGAGGAGATTTTAAAAAGAGGAGATTTAACAACGACCATGTGAAGACGACAGTGCCGGCAGCAACTGGTTCTAAGGGAGGAGAAAGACCATCGGTTATATGCTATAAGTGCGGGAAAGAGGGACATATCAGTCCAAACTGCCCACAACAGTTCAAGGTATGCTATAATTGTGGAAAGGAAGGACATATCGCTCGAGATTAAACGATAGAGAAACCTAGTTCAGCGGGGACGGTGACTCAAAAGGCTGTCCCAGAAAAGCCAAAGTCAATGGTTCCTGGAAGAGCGTTTGTTGTGACTGGTCAACATGCGAGGAACCCAAACGAGGTGATCACGGGTAAGCTATTTATAAATTCTTGCGAAGTTTATACCTTACTAGATACCGGTGCTACCCATTCATTTATCTCTCCTGCTTGTGCTCAACGTTTAAACTTGACTCCGGAGAAATTAGACTTTGACTTATCTGTGGAAACTCCGTTAGGAGAAACTTTCATCACATCCACTGTTTATAAATCTTGTTTGATTCAAGTTGGCACCATCACCTTACCTGTTGACCTTATCTCTTTAAAGATACTTGCTTTTGATGTGATTTTAGGGATTGATTGGTTAACTACTCATCATGCCAAAATTGATTGTTTTCGTAAGGTTGTTAGTTTTCATATTCCTAATCAACCTGTTGTTCGAATTCAGGCAACTAAACCATTAAAATCAATCACTGTCATATCTAATCATAAAGCTATTCGTTTATTGAAAAACGGATGTCAAGCTTTCTTAGCCCGTGTTATGGATTTGAATAAAGACACGTCAAAATTGAATAATATTCCTGTTGTTATTGACTTTCCTGACGTATTTCCTGAAGAACTTCCCGGTCTACCCCCAGAACGTGAAGTTGAATTCTTTATTGATCTTGAACCTGGTACAAAGCCCATTTCTAAAACCCCATATCGAATGGCTCCTATTGAACTTCAGGAGTTAAAAGTCCAACTACAGGAGTTATTGGACATTGGTTTCATTCGTCCTAGTACGTCTCCTTGGGGTGCTCCTGTTTTATTCGTAAAGAAGAATGACGGGAGTATGCGACTTTGTATTGACTATCGGGAATTGAACCATGTCACCATTAAGAATAGGTATCCTCTACCTCGTATTGATGACTTGTTTGACCAGTTGCAAGGAGCACAATTCTTTTCAAAAATCGATCTTCGTTCTGGATATCATCAGCTGAAAATTAGAACTGAGGATATTCCAAAGACTGCCTTCAGAACTCGGTATGGGCATTATGAATTCTTAGTCATGTCTTTTGGATTGACTAATGCTCCTGCTGCTTTCATGGATATGATGAACCGAGTATTCAAGGATTATTTGGATCAATTCGTTGTTGTCTTTATTGATGACATCCTCATATATTCCAAAAGCCGTGAAGATCATGAGCACCATTTGAAGCTGGTACTCCAAAGGCTTCGTGAAAACATGTTATATGCTAAGTTGAAGAAATGCGAGTTCTGGCTTGAGGAAGTAACATTCCTTGGGCACGTGGTGTCAAAAAATGGAGTATCTGTTGACCCGACGAAGATTGAAGCAATACAAAGTTGGGAGCAACCGAAGTCGGTCACTGAAGTACGTAGCTTTTTGGGCTTAGCTGGTTATTATCGGAGATTCGTGGAAGGGTTTTCTCGAATTGCTACTCCATTAACTCAGCTAACTCGGAAGGATACAAAATTTGTATGGAGCGAGGAATGCGAGAAGAGTTTCCAAGAGCTTAAGAGGAGACTTATTTCGGCACCTGTTCTAACAATACCATCTGGTTCGAATGGATTTGTTATCTACAGCGATGCTTCGGGCAAAGGGTTAGGATGTGTTCTCATGCAACGTGGGAAAGTTATAGCCTATGCCTCGCGACAACTTAAAGAGTATGAGAGGAATTATCCTACTCATGATCTAGAGTTGGCAGCAGTCGTTTTCGCGCTAAAGATCTGGAGGCACTATCTATACGGGGAGAAAGTGGAGATATATTCAGATCATAAAAGCCTCAAATATTTCTTCACGTAGAAAGAACTCAACATGCTGCAACGACGTTGGCTCAAGTTGTTGAAAGATTACGACCACACTATTCAATACCATCCTGGAAAAGCGAACGTGGTAGCTGACGCATTGAGTAGAAGATCATATGCAGGAATGAGTGCAATGATGTCAAGTATACGCATAGAGCCAACTTTAATAGAAAAAGTTAAGGTTGCTCAAGCCACCGATCCGGAGCTGATGCATATGAAGACGAAAGTACAAGAAGGTGCCATTCCAGAAGCGAGAATTGATGAAGAAGGAATACTTCGAGTCCACTCCAGACTTTGTGTTCCTAATGATTCTGATTTGAAGTACAAGATCATGATGGAGGCACACAATACACCGTTTGCAATTCATCCTGGAAGTACCAAAATGTATCGTGATCTTCGACATACATTTTGGTGGAACAATATGAAGAGAGAGATTGCAAAGTTTATTTCAACGTGTTTAACTTGTCAACGTGTAAAGGCGGAGCATCAAGTGCCAAAGGGTCCATTGCAACCACTTGAGATTCCGAAATGGAAGCGGGAACACATTACTATGGATTTCGTCACGGGTCTTCCTACGGTTTCTCAAGGCATCAATGCTATTTGGGTTATTGTTGATAGATTAACCAAGTCTGCTCATTTCTTGCCGATACGGGAGACTTATTCCCTTGAACGTCTTGCTCAAATGTACGTAAATGAGATTGTAAGATTGCATGGCATGCCAGTATCCATAGTTTCGGATCGTGACCCAAGATTTACTTCAAGATTTTGGGTTAGCTTGCAAAAAGCTATGGGTACGGAGTTACGATTCAGTTCGGCATACCATCCTCAAACGGACGGACAATCAGAGAGGACTATTCAAACTCTTGAAGATTTATTAAGACTCTGTGTCCTAGACTTCAAGGGCAGTTTGTAAGACCCCGAAAATTTTTTAAATAAAAAGGAATTTCCTTTATTTATTATTTTGAAATAGTAAGGGTTGATTTGATTAATGTGGTTAGTTATGGGTAAAATGCGCAAATATTTTAAATAAGCAGGTGGTTATAAAATATTCATTGTTGACGAGGAATATTCGTTTGGTCGTGGAATATTCTTACTGTCGGGGAATATTCGTACGACGGCGCAGTCTTTTGTGGGCCCCATAACGGAAAGCGATTGGAGGAAGAAAACGACAAAAATAAGTTGTTTATAAAAAATGGTGTAGTTGTTACCGTTAACACTGTTGGAATACCCGGTGGGTAAAGTAAAGTAATACGCGTTGTTGAACAGTAGCACACGGTATTGCACCAATTATTGATTCTTACGTAAGAAGGCACTACTTACAGTAATTACTGTTCATTATTTTATTGATTCAATAATTGCTGCGTTGATATTTTATATTGTTGTTGTTTCAATAATTGTCACTACACAGTATTTTTCATTATCGAAGCAATAATTCATATTATCTGAATAATATTATTAGATAACATTATTGGCAATGTCTAGAAAGTTCTGTCTAAGGAGAGGTTTGGTCACCTAATTGCGCGCCAGTAAGAAGAAATTCTTATTGGAAAGCCCCCTCTTTCCTGGGAACGGCCTGGTTGCTAGTACTGTGATTCTGTAATATTATTTGTGAATAATTAAATTATTGATTTATATGATGAGGAAAATATTGATTTTATGTGGATATAGATGGAGAAAATTTTTAATGTGACAATTGTTGAAAATTAATATTTTATCTTTTTCTGATAAAATAATTCATTTAAATATATTATTTTAATAATATATTAATGGTGATATTTTTATAATGAATGTGGGATATATGAGTATATGAGGAGGAAGAGTATTTTTGTGGCATTAAATGTTTAACACATATTTTGTGTGTTGGTGGACACAATTATTGACTGAAATTTGATTATAGCCTGTAAAATCGCTCGTTTGTGGATTTCGATCAATTTCTGTTTGGAATTTGGAAAAACTTCCTTCTGCAATGTTGTGCAGAATTGAATTTCCTATAAAAACTCGCGAGATTCGAATTTTCTGACAAAAGGGCTATTTATTATGAATTATTGAAGTTCCGAAGCTCCGAAATAATTGATTTTTGGAAGTTTTAATTATTTTTAATAACAAAAACGTTTTTTTTTGTTTTTGTCATTATTGTGGAGCAACAAAGATGGCTGAAATCAGTTCTTAAAAGGATGGCGTAGGAATATTTATATAATATATTATTATTATATTAAATTTTCTGCTTTGGTGTTCTAAGCAATTTTCTATAAATAGGTGCTTAGGTTAGAATTGAAAATCACACCAGAAACTGAAGTTTTCTCTCTCTATATTATCGAGCGTATTCTTGTGAGTATTTTGAGTATACTTTGAGTATTGCTATACGGTGCAAGTTCAAGTCATAGCCTATATCCGGTGTTTCAACTAGAAGTACTGTCTTTCGAGGTAAGGGATGTTATTTTCTTCTCAAATGATATTATTTCTTCAATATCATTATGCTGAAATGTTGGTTGGAACTTTTTATCAAATTTGGAACTTTTTCATGTCGGGGTTACTATTCATGAGTTACTATTCACGAGTTACTATTCACGAGTTACTATTCACGAGTTACTATTCACGAGTACTATTCACGAAGCATGATGATATTTTTTGTGAAATTTCTATCTTTTGGTGTCGGAGTTACTATTCATGTATACGTCACTATTCACGTATACGGCACTATTCACAAATACGGAACTATTCACCGAAAAATGAAATTTCTTCTTTTTGTCTAAAATATCTATTCTGGATACTAGCTTTGATTGGATCTATGTTTTGATCATTCTTGAATTTTACTTCAGTATGATTATTTATGAAGTATTTTTGAACTCGGATTATTTAAAGTACGAATCCTTAATACTTGTTATTTTGTTTCACCGGATTCGTTTTCTTTAAAATATTTTTCATCATCCTCAGTCCTAAATGATGTTGATACTGAATATCTTTGGCCTGTAGTGCAAAGATGGTTGATTTTATTATGAATATCTTTGGCCGTAGTGCAAAGATGTACAGGTGTTGAGATGAACATGAACAATTGATGAATATCTTTGGCCTGTAGTGCAAAGATGAACAGGTGTTTAGATGAACATGACCGACTGATGAATATCTTTGGCCTGTAGTGCAAAGATGAAAATTTGATTTGATTTGAGATATATATTGATTGATGTTACAGGGATAAAATATTGATGATGGACTTTTAAATTCATAGATGTTAGTAGATTTTATTCTCTACTTAACTCTTCTAATGAATTGTTGTTTCCGCTGCAGTTGTTGATCTAAAACTTGCTGTCTATTGTATTCTATCAGATTTTTCCCTGTTGAAGACTAACGATAATTTGTTGTATATTATCTTAGTCATAATATTCTTTACTGGGCTAGTTGAGCTCACCCTTTTCCTTGTTGTTCCATTTTTTTTTCTCAGGAGGCGAGAATATAGCGAGTACTAGTCGGGGTATGGAATGAAGGTTCTAGAAAGAGTTGTTTAGTAGTCCTCACCATTTTTTTTGTAAAATTATGTATCAATAATTATGATGGGGATTTATTTGCATGTGGATATTGTCTAGATGACAATGTTTGTATTCAAACTCACAGCTTATGGGTTGTAAAAGTTGTAGTTGTTTCTGTACCATGTATTTGACAACTCAGAATGGGTTGGGTGGAATGGACCTATTTTGGGGTTGTCACAGTTGGTATCAGAGCTTAGGGATATGATCTCTGGCGGAGATCGGGGAATAGAACTAGGAGGGGAGAGACGAGTAAATCCTTCTCTAGTGTGTCCTACCTAAGCTTATTTGTTGGTCGGTCATAATATAGGGGTATTATGTGATTTGTTAATTTGTTTAATTAACCCTTGTTTTATGACAGTATTTGAGAATGTCGACTGAGAATGTTAACAGTGGAGTAAATGAGACCGTTGAGATGCCTGTACTTACCAACGAGGAGAACATGCAACAGGCTGGCAATGTTCCTCCTGTGAACAACGCCACTGAGCAGACGATAAACGACGGGATGTTTAGGAGCTTTTTGCAGTTCATGCAAAACCAGACGAGGGAGACTCGTGTACAGAATACGGGTGGAAATGATAGCAACGCGCGGCTTGTCACAGCCAAGCAGTTCAAAGAGTTGGGACCACCAGAATTCTGGAGAAAGCCGGATCCGATCATGGCGGAAACGTGGGTCAAGCAAATTACCAAGATATTCGATGTCTTGGGATGCACGGAGGAACAGAAGGTTCCATTCGCCACCTTTATGTTCCGTGGCGAGGCAGACTACTGGTGGGAGTCGGTGAAGCGTACACATCCAGCCGCACTCAGCATGTCATGGGAGACGTTTCAGAAACTTTTCAACGAAAAATACTTTCCTGAAAGTATTCGCCATATGAAGGAAGTGGAGTTTATTAGACTAGAGCAGAATAACATGACGGTGTCCCAGTACGAGGCGAAGTTTGCGGAGTTATCCAGGTTTGCACCTCATTTGGTGGAGAATGAGGAACGTATGACGCGAATGTTTTTGAGAGGTTTGAAACCCGGCATACGTCAGTATCTCATTTCTCATAAATTTTCTGTCTATTCAGATGTTGTCAACAGGGCTCAGTTGTTAGAGCGAGATAACGAGTACGTTCAACCGAGGGACCATAACCAGGATCATACTGGTGACAGCAGTCATCAGAATAACGATAACCAGCGAAGAAAGAAGAATATGGACAAAGGCGGTAACCACTCTGGTGGTAATCGTGGCCATGAAAATAGAAGAAGCGAGTCGGGAGTATATTTTAAAAAGAGGAGATTTAACAACGACCATGTGAAGACGATAGTGCCAGCAGCAACAGGTTCCAAGGGAGGAGAAAGACCACCGGTCGTATGTTACAAATGCGGGAAAGAGGGACATATCAGTCCAAATTGCCCACAACAGTTCAAGGTATACTATAATTGTGGAAAGGAAGGACATATCGCTCGAGAGTGTACGGTAGTGAAACCAATTCCAGCGGGGATGGTGATTCAAAAGGCTGTCCCAGAAAAGTCAAAGTCAACAGTTCCTGGAAGAGCGTTTGTCGTGACAGGTCAAAATGCGAGGAACCCGAACGAAGTTAAAACGGGTTAGTTAATTATAATTTTTGCGAAGTTTATACCTTACTAGGTACCGGTTCTACCCATTCTTTTATCTCTCTTGCTTGCGCTCAACGTTTGAACTTGACTACGGAGAAATTAGACTTTGACCTATTTATGGAAACTCCGTTAGGAGAAACTTTCATTACATCTGTTGTTTAGAAATCTTGCTTGATTCAAGTTGGCACTATCACATTTCCTGTTAACCTTATTTCTATAGAGATATTTGCTTTTGATGTGATTTTAAGGTTAACTACTCATCATGCCAAAATTAATTGCTTTTGTAAGGTTGTTAGTTTTCATATTCCTAAGCAACCTGATATTCGAACTCAAGCAATCAAACCATTGAAGTCAAACATTTTTATATCAAGCCATGAAGTCATTCGTTTATTGAAAAATGGATGTTATGTTTTCTTAGCCAATGTCATGGACTTGAACAAAAGTACATCAGATTTGAATGATATTTCTGTTGTTAGTAAATTTCCTGATGTATTTTCTGAAGAATTTCTTGGCTTACTCCCAGAGCGTGATATTAAATTTTGTATCAACTTTGAATTCGGTACAAAACCCATTTCTAAAATCTCATATCGAATGGCTCCTATTGAACTTCAGGAGTTAAAAATCCAACTGTAGAAGTTGATACCCGAGCCTTTATCTGGTGACTTCCTTTGTGGAATGCACCGAAGCCAGACTCTTCGTAAGGGACACAATATTCGTGCGATAGTAAACTGATAGGTGTCATTGTAACGTGCTATCCAAGGTTGGGATATGAGTCACAGTTGAGAACCACCTAAGTCGATAATTGAAATACGTAGCTTTCTAGGCTTAGTTGATTATTATCGAAGATTCGTTGAAGGATATTCTCGAATCGCTATTCCATTAACGCAGCTGACTCATAGAGATACAAAATTCGAATGGAGCAAGGAATATGGGAAGAGCTTCGAAGAACTCAAGAGGAGACTCATTTCGGCACATGTTCTGACCATACCGTCTTAGAAAAACAAACGTGGTAGCTGACGTGTTGAGTAGAAGATCGTATACAAGTACGAGTACGATATTGTCAAAGACTAATTTCGTATAATTTACACATAATAGAGATGGAGATGAAAACTCTAAGTACGTACGTGATGATATACGAGTATAATCGACTTTAATCGATAAAGTTAAAGTTGTTCAAGCTACACACTGGAGCTGATGAATTTGAAGAAGGAGGTGCAAGAAATTGTTATTTCAAAAGCGAGAATTGGCGATGTGAGCAAAGCTCAAACTTTCGATTTATTAGTCCATTTGAAATTCTCGATCGAATAGGAACTGTGGCCTATAGACTCGTTTTACCGCTAAGTATGACGCGTTTTCATAACGTTTTTTTTACGTATCGATGTTACGTAAATATGTGGACGACCCGAACGACGTCATCGAGTTAGAACCGGACAAAATAGCTGAAGACTTAACGTACGAGGAGGTATCTGTCAAGATGTTGGATGGGAAGGAGCATGTCCTACGCACGAAGGTCATACCACAAGTTAAAGTTTTGTGGAGGAATCATGTTATAGAGGAAATGACCTTGGAGTTGGAAACGGAAATGAAAGCGAGGTATCTTTACCTTTTCGAAACACCAGTTACGTACGTCAATTTCGAGGACGAAATTTCATAAGGAGGGGAGGTTGTAAGACCCCGAAATTTTTTTAAATAAAAAGGAATTTCCTTTATTTATTATTTTGAAATAGTAAGGGTTGATTTGATTAATGTGGTTAGTTATGGGTAAAATGCGCAAATATTTTAAATAAGCAGGTGGTTATAAAATATTCATTGTTGACGAGGAATATTCGTTTGGTCGTGGAATATTCTTACTGTCGGGGAATATTCGTACGACGGCGCAGTCTTTTGTGGGCCCCATAACGGAAAGCGATTGGAGGAAGAAAACGACAAAAATAAGTTGTTTATAAAAAATGGTGTAGTTGTTACCGTTAACACTGTTGGAATACCCGGTGGGTAAAGTAAAGTAATACGCGTTGTTGAACAGTAGCACACGGTATTGCACCAATTATTGATTCTTACGTAAGAAGGCACTACTTACAGTAATTACTGTTCATTATTTTATTGATTCAATAATTGCTGCGTTGATATTTTATATTGTTGTTGTTTCAATAATTGTCACTACACAGTATTTTTCATTATCGAAGCAATAATTCATATTATCTGAATAATATTATTAGATAACATTATTGGCAATGTCTAGAAAGTTCTGTCTAAGGAGAGGTTTGGTCACCTAATTGCGCGCCAGTAAGAAGAAATTCTTATTGGAAAGCCCCCTCTTTCCTGGGAACGGCCTGGTTGCTAGTACTGTGATTCTGTAATATTATTTGTGAATAATTAAATTATTGATTTATATGATGAGGAAAATATTGATTTTATGTGGATATAGATGGAGAAAATTTTTAATGTGACAATTGTTGAAAATTAATATTTTATCTTTTTCTGATAAAATAATTCATTTAAATATATTATTTTAATAATATATTAATGGTGATATTTTTATAATGAATGTGGGATATATGAGTATATGAGGAGGAAGAGTATTTTTGTGGCATTAAATGTTTAACACATATTTTGTGTGTTGGTGGACACAATTATTGACTGAAATTTGATTATAGCCTGTAAAATCGCTCGTTTGTGGATTTCGATCAATTTCTGTTTGGAATTTGGAAAAACTTCCTTCTGCAATGTTGTGCAGAATTGAATTTCCTATAAAAACCCGCGAGATTCGAATTTTCTGACAAAAGGGCTATTTATTATGAATTATTGAAGTTCCGAAGCTCCGAAATAATTGATTTTTGGAAGTTTTAATTATTTTTAATAACAAAAACGTTTTTTTTGTTTTTGTCATTATTGTGGAGCAACAAAGATGGCTGAAATCAGTTCTTAAAAGGATGGCGTAGGAATATTTATATAATATATTATTATTATATTAAATTTTCTGCTTTGGTGTTCTAAGCAATTTCCTATAAATAGGTGCTTAGGTTAGAATTGAAAATCACACCAGAAACTGAAGTTTTCTCTCTCTATATTATCGAGCGTATTCTTGTGAGTATTTTGAGTATACTTTGAGTATTGCTATACGGTGCAAGTTCAAGTCATAGCCTATATCCGGTGTTTCAACTAGAAGTACTGTCTTTCGAGGTAAGGGATGTTATTTTCTTCTCAAATGATATTATTTCTTCAATATCATTATGCTGAAATGTTGGTTGGAACTTTTTATCAAATTTGGAACTTTTTCATGTCGGGGTTACTATTCATGAGTTACTATTCATGAGTTACTATTCACGAGTTACTATTCACGAGTTACTATTCACGAGTACTATTCACGAAGCATGATGATATTTTTTGTGAAATTTCTATCTTTTGGTGTCGGAGTTACTATTCATGTATACGTCACTATTCACGTATACGGCACTATTCACAAATACGGAACTATTCACCGAAAAATGAAATTTCTTCTTTTTGTCTAAAATATCTATTCTGGATACTAGCTTTGATTGGATCTATGTTTTGATCATTCTTGAATTTTACTTCAGTATGATTATTTATGAAGTATTTTTGAACTCGGATTGTTTAAAGTACGAATCCTTAATACTTGTTATTTTGTTTCACCGGATTCGTTTTCTTTAAAATATTTTTCATCATCCTCAGTCCTAAATGATGTTGATACTGAATATCTTTGGCCTGTAGTGCAAAGATGGTTGATTTTATTATGAATATCTTTGGCCGTAGTGCAAAGATGTACAGGTGTTGAGATGAACATGAACAATTGATGAATATCTTTGGCCTGTAGTGCAAAGATGAACAGGTGTTTAGATGAACATGACCGACTGATGAATATCTTTGGCCTGTAGTGCAAAGATGAAAATTTGATTTGATTTGAGATATATATTGATTGATGTTACAGGGATAAAATATTGATGATGGACTTTTAAATTCATAGATGTTAGTAGATTTTATTCTCTACTTAACTCTTCTAATGAATTGTTGTTTCCGCTGCAGTTGTTGATCTAAAACTTGCTGTCTATTGTATTCTATCAGATTTTTCCCTGTTGAAGACTAACGATAATTTGTTGTATATTATCTTAGTCATAATATTCTTTACTGGGCTAGTTGAGCTCACCCTTTTCCTTGTTGTTCCATTTTTTTTTCTCAGGAGGCGAGAATATAGCGAGTACTAGTCGGGGTATGGAATGAAGGTTCTAGAAAGAGTTGTTTAGTAGTCCTCACCATTTTTTTTGTAAAATTATGTATCAATAATTATGATGGGGATTTATTTGCATGTGGATATTGTCTAGATGACAATGTTTGTATTCAAACTCACAGCTTATGGGTTGTAAAAGTTGTAGTTGTTTCTGTACCATGTATTTGACAACTCAGAATGGGTTGGGTGGAATGGACCTATTTTGGGGTTGTCACACTGTTGGGATAAATATTTACCATTGGTGGAATTCTCTTACAACAACAGTTATCAGGCAAGTATTGGTGTGGCCCCATTTGAAGCATTGTATGGACGAAAGTGTCGCTCTCCAGTATGTTGGGACGAGGTGGGTGAAGCAACATTGTTGGAACCCGAGTTAGTACGTATGACTACGGAGAAGATCCAAACGATTCGACAACGTATACAAACGGCACAAGATCGACAAAAGAGTTATGCGGATCTTCACCGAAAGGACGTAGAATTTAGTGTTGGGGATTATGTATTGTTGCGTGTTGCCCCATGGAAGGGAGTTACAAGATTCGGGAAGAGAGGAAAGCTTAATCCACGATTTATTGGTCCATTTCAAATTCTTGATCGAGTAGGTAATGTTGCCTATAGACTCGCGTTACCTCCAAGTATGTCTCGTGTTCATAATGTTTTTCATATATCTATGCTTCGTAAATATGTGAAAGACCCGAACCACGTCATTGAGTTAGAACCGGACGAGATAGCCGAAGATTTAACGTATGAGGAGGTACCTGTCAAGATCTTGGATAGGAAAGAGCATGTCCTACGCACAAAGGTAATACCACAAGTTAAAATTTTGTGGAGGAATCATGCTATAGAGGAAATGACCTGGGAGTTGGAAACGGAAATGAAAGCGAGGTATCCTCACCTTTTCGAAACACCAGGTACGTATGTCAATTTTGAGGACGAAATTTCATAAGGAGGGGAGGTTGTAAGACCCCAAATAATTAATAAATGAAATTTAATTTCCTTTAATTATTATTTTGAATAGTAAGGGTTGATTTGATTAATGTGGATAGTTATGGGTAAAATACGCAAATATTTCAAAATAAGCAAGTGGTTATAAAATATTCATTGTTGTCGGGGAATATTCGTTTGGTCGTGGAATATTCGTACTGTCGGGGAATATTCGTACAACGGCGCAGCCATGTGTGGGCCCCATAACGGAAAGTGATTGGAGGAAGAAAACGACAAATATAAGTTGTTTAAAAATAACGGCGTAGTTGTTACCGTTTACACTGTTGGAATACCCGGTGGTTAAAATACAGTAATACGCGTTGTTGCACAGTAGCACACGGTATTGCACAGTATTTTGAATTATTAATCCTTACGTAAGAAGGCACTACTCAATAATTGCTACAGGAGTTACTGTTCATTACTTTATTGATTCAATAATTGCTGCGTTGATATTTATATTATTATTGTTTCAATAATTGTCATTGCACAGTATTTTCCATTATCGGATCAATAATTCATATTATTTGAATAATATTATCAGATAACATTATTGGCAACGTCTAGAAAGTTCTGTCAAGGAGACGTTTGGTCATCTAATTGCGCGCCAGTAAGTAGAAATCCTTATTGGAAAGCCCCCTCTATCCTGGGAACGGCCTGGTTGTCAGTACTGTGATTCTGTAATATTATTTTTAATAATTAATTATTGATTATTATAATAAAAAAAATATTTATTTTATGTGGATATAGATGGAGAAAATTTTTAATGTGACAATGGTTGAAAATTAATATTTTATCTTTTTCTGATAAAATAATTCATTATTTTAATAATAAATTAACGATGATATTTTTATAATGAATGTGGGATATATGAGTGTATGAGGAAGTAGAGTATTTTTGTGACATTAAATGTTTAACACATGTTTTGTGTGTCGGTGGACATAATTTTTGACCGAAAATTGAGTATAGACTGTAAAATTGCCCGTTTGTGGATTTTGGATAATTTCTGTTTGGAATTTGGAAAAATTTTCTTCTGCAAAGTTGTAGAGAATTGAAATAACTATAAAAAGTCGCGAGATTCAAATTTTCTGACAAAAGAGCTATTTATTGTGAATTATTGAAGTTCCGGAGTTTCGAAATAATTGATTTTTGGAAGTTTTAATTATTATTTTCAACAAAAACGTTTTTCAAAGGTTGGTGGGCATCTTTAACATGTGTTTGATGGCTAAAATCAGATTCCTTGGTGGTTGGCTTGAATGTTTTGTAAATATTAATATTATATTAATTTAGTCTCCTTTGACGTTCTAACATTTTCCTATAAATAGAGGGCTAAGTTAGAATTGAAAATCACACCAGAAACAAAGTTTTCTCTTTTTCTCTCTCTATATTATCGAGCATATTCTTGTGAGTATACTTTGAGTGTTGTTATACGGTGCGAGTTTCTGTCAGCACTATACCGAAATTCAGTCAGAAGTACGGTTATTTTGAGGTAAGGGATGTTATTTTCTTCTTAAATGATATTATCTTCTTCAATATCATTATGCCGAAATATTGGTGAACGTTTTTATCAAATTTGGAACTTTTTGTGCCGGAGTTACTATTCACGTATACGGTACTATTCACGTATACAACACTATTCACGAATACGGCACTATTCACAGAAAAAATTATTTTTTTTCTTTTCGTCCAAAATATCTATTGTGGATACTAGCTTTGATTGTATCCATGTTTTGATCATTCTTGAATTTTACACCACTATGATTATTTTTTGAGGTATTTTTGGACATGGATAAAACAAAGTACGAATCCTTAATCCTTAATCCTTGTCATTTTGTTTCACTGGATTCGCTTCTTTAAAAATATTTTTTTCATCTTCAGTCTTAAAGGAGGTTATTATTGAATATCTTTGGCCTGTAGTGCAAAGATGAATGACTTCTAATGAATATCTTTGGCCCGTAGTGCAAAGATGAACAGGTGTTTAGATGAACATGACCAACAGATGAATATCCTTGGCCTGTAGTGCAAGGATGAATATATGATTCAAGATGTGCATTGATTGATGTTACAGGGATAAAAAAATACTGTTGATGGACTATTAATTCATAGACATTAGTAGATTTCATCCTCTACGTAACTCTTCTATGAATTAATATTTTCCGCTGCGAATATTGATTTAAAACTTGTTGTCTATTGTATTCTATCAGATTTTTTCCCTGTTGAAGACTAACGATAATTTGTTGTATATTATCTTAGTCATAATATTCTTTACTGAGCTAGTTGAGCTCACCCTTTTCCTTTTTGTTCCATTTTTTATCTCAGGTGACGAGAATATAGCGGGTACGAGTCGGGGTATGAATTGATGGTCCTTGAGAGAGTTGTTTAGTAGTCCTCACCATTTTTGTAAAATAATATATCAATAATTGTATTGAGGACATAGTTGGATATGCATATTGTCTAGATGACAATGTTTGTATTCAAACTCACAGTTTATGGGTTGTAAAAGTTGTGGTTGTTTCTGTACCATGTATTTGGCGAATCAAAATGGGTTGGATGGAATGAACCTATTTTGGGGGCGTCACACGATAAGTCCTGGTCGGTGAGCGTTCCGCCTGTCTTTGATCATGATCCCGCTCCTTATCCGCACCGAAAACTAATCTTCGTCTGGCCCCACCATGAATCTTCAGACGAAGATCTCCTGAATTATGTTTAGAGGTCGTGCTCTCATGAGCACTTTTAGAAGGACCCAGACGATCTTTCACTGAAACACGAGGCAGTGATGAGCTAACAGCCATCGCATGCCCTTCTGGCGTACCATCCCTACTCCTCATCATCTTCCGAAGTAGATTAAACAATTGTGATTGAAAATTTCAATGACACTAGAACTCACATCCCTCCTTCTAGCGCCAATGTTAAAGCCAAGATCTTCTGCCACGTCCCAATCACGTAAGACGTCCTGATCTTGCACAATAAACACAATAAACACCTCAAGCTTGACGGCTGTTCCGTCGGGGGATAGCTCAAGCGTGAGAATTAGTATGTGTTCACAAGGTTAACAATGGAGGAATGTAATGTCTAGTGTTTACAGAGATAATAATCCTTGGTCGTGTGTATGTGTGAGAATATGAATATATCAAAGGTATGAGAACGTACCTGTTACTGAAGGCTTCCCTGCTAAGTTATATTATCATCGCTTAGGTTACTGTGCCACCCACTACTACCTGACACTCCCCCTGATCTGATGGGCTCTGCCGACTGCATGTAGTTTATCCATTGCTTTTGGCCACTGTTTCTATCGTCGGCCGGCTATGATCCCATCCACATTAATGCATGGCAGGCATTTTAGTCAATCGTCATGCTTTTTCATCATTGCAAGTCAAAATAACAGATATTAAAATATCTAATGGGTCGATCCACTGAAATGACCCAATCTTAAAGGTTAAAATGGATATAATATGATGATAATATTAAAGGCCCAATAGCTTGATTAAATGAGCAGGCCCAATATTCTCGGCCCAAAGATAGGAAATATCACGACCCAACAAGTAGTATATATATATGTGTGGGGGGGGGGTTCATCCACAGCAACCGGTTGCTGTGAAACAACCCCTTTTTTGGTTTGTGAATTTTCGGCTGGAGCAAAAAAATAAAATAAAAAAAAAATTCATAGGCCAAAAAAGAGTTGTTCCACAACAACCGATTGCTGTGGATGGAACCCCTATATATGTGTGTGTGTGAGAGAGAGAGAGACTAATCCATAGCTAACATTGTAAAATTAATGTTATTCTTACAACATACAGTGAGCGTCTATCCGGTGATCCAACAGTTTAACGACTATATCAATCGTTCGATATTCGGATGAATGTTCAAGATCTGTTATAAGAATACTCTTAATTTAACAACGTTAGTTATGGATTAGTCTTCTGTGTGTGACTTGGGTTGTTTATATGTAATATTTGAAGGGGAAATGATATTTATATATATAATTTTGATATTTTTACGTGCTCCCACATAAAAAGGGGATTCACCTTATTTTTTTTATGATAGAAAATCACGTAAATATATCAAAATTATATGTAAAAATAATGGTCATTATGTTGCGATATTGAATTAATAGTCAAAGATTCTCTATTGTAACTTAATTATAGGAATAACTTAATTATAGGAATTGGTAAATAACTTAATTATAGGAATAACTTGATTGTAGGATGAATAGCTTGATTGTAGGATCTCTATTATCTCTATAAATATGTACATGTAAGGATACATAAACATATGAATGAAAATATTCTTCTCTGATTTTCAAGTTGGTATCAGAGCCACGAAACTCTAAATCATTCTTCTTTGAATCCTTAAACCATGAGCAAGTCAGATTCTAGCCCCGTCATTATTCAACATGAAGGTTCATCATTCAATGCAGGAATTGTATTGAATGAGACCAACTATGATCTGTGGTCTCAAATGTTAGAGATGCAAATTGCTGAGAATGAGAAACTCTCTTTCATTCGTGGCACATCGCCGTCACCTAAGGAGAAAGATGAAGTCTATGAAAATTGGTATTCAGACAATCAGTAGGTCAAAAGATGGTTGTTGATGTCTATGTCCCCGGAGATTATGAAGCGATACATTCGCTTACCTACAGCACAAGATATTTGGAAAGCTCTATCTAAAGCCTTTTATGATGGAGCAGATGAATTACAAGTTTTTACCTTGAACCAGATGGCTTTCTCTGTCAAACAAAATGGCAGACCGCTCTCTATATATTATGGAGAACTGACTGAAATCTTCAGTGAGTTGGATCATCGTGATAAGGTGGTCATGGTGGATGAGACAGATATTGCATCCTATCAGAAATTTCTTTAGCGACAAAGGGTGCATATCTTTCTCGCTGGATTAGAGGGTGATTTCGAGCAAGTGTGCGGCAAAATCTTGAGGAAATATCCTATTCCTGAGTTAGAAGAGTGTTATGCCCTAGTTCGCCGCGAAGATGTTCGACACGGGGTGATGAACGGACAACTAGAAAATTCTGAAGCTTCAGCCATGGTGACTCGGAACCGGTCTAATCAAAACTGGTCTCCTCAACACCAGCAAGACAAAAAGAAGAATATCCATCCTAAGAATGCTAATGGTGGCGACAAATCATCATACAAATGCACCCATTGTGATCAAACGGGTCATACAAAAAGTCGATGCTATGAACTTGTGGGATATCCAAAATGGTGGGATCATAGCCGTGATTCCCAGAAGAAGAATTCCAAGAATACCTCTACTACTGCAATTGTTGAAACAAAAACAAAGGATGATAGCGGTGAAAAGTTCTTCACATTGGCAGCAGCAGCAGGTAATGGTGGTAAGGTTTTAAATATTTCTACACCTGTTTCTAATAGTGCATGGATAATTGATTCCGGTGTTACGGATCATATGCCATTTGATTCTAGACAAGTTTCACCTATTAAACCTTCCTCACAAAGTTCTGTTTCTACTGCTAATGGTACCTCAATTCCGATTATTGGGGAAGGATCTTTGTCCCTCACTAACACCTTAAATTTATATTCTATTTTGGTTGTTCCCTCTTTGAATTATAATCTTTTGTCAGTTTCTCAAATAACCACTGCCTTATTTTGTGTTGTCATTTTTTGGCCTGAATTTTGTGTATTTAAGGACATTCGGACAAGGAAAACGATTGGTTGTGGTGTTAGGCGAGGGAAGCTGTATTACTTAGACATGGTGTCCAAAAGTTCAGATAAGTTGCGTCAAGCTTTAAAGATTGGGGGTTCGAAGGAGGAAAAAAGGAAATCTGATATATGGTTATGACATCGACGTCTGGGGCATGCTTCTTTTGGTTACATAAAGAAATTATTTCCTAGTTTATTTACAAACTTTGATGTTTCTAGTTTCAAATGTGATGTTTGTGAACTTGCAAAAAGCCATCGTGCTTCGTTTCCATTAATTTTGAATAAAAGTCCAGTTCCTTTTATGATTATACATTCTAATGTTTGGGGACCATCTAAATTTGCTACTTTGGATGGATCGCGTTGGTTTGTTACTTTTATTGATGACTGTACCAGGATAACTTGGGTATGTTTGATGAAGTCCAAAAGTGAAGTAAACTTGTTATTCCAAAAATTTCATAAAATGGTTTGTAGTCAGTACAATGCACAGGTTCAGGTTCTTCGCAATGACAATGGAGGTGAATATTTCAGTTTTGAATTGAAGCGGTACTTGGAAGCCCATGGAACCATTCATCAAACTACTTGTTCCGATACACCCCAACAAAATGGGGTGGCGGAGCGAAAAAATCATCACTTGTTGGAGGTTGTCCGTGCTTCATTAATAGAAGCACATATGCCTTTATCCTATTGGGGACACGCACTTACCTCTGCAACATATTTAATCAACCGAGTACCTTCCAGCACTATTAATTTTCGGACACCATCTCAGGCTCTTAGTGAAGCAATTGTGGCTCCAGTCGTTCCAAACTTACCTCCTCATGTTTTTGGTTGTGTAGCATTTGTACATCTTCATCAGTGTCAGCGCGACAAGTTGACACCTCGAGCCTTGCGATGTGTTTTTTTAGGTTATGCTGCTTATCAAAAGGGGTACCGATGCTATCATCCTCCAAGCAAACGAATGTTTGTTACAATGGATGTAGTTTTTCATGAAGACTCGATGTATTTTTCCTCTGAGCCTGAACTTCAAGGGGAGTACCTGGAAGAAGTTCAAGCTCTAGACTATGATTTTCTGATCTCTATAGAAACGAAACGCCCTGAACTTGGTAACAATCTGAATGGGAATGAAATAGAACGCCCTGAACTTGGTAATGAGAATGTTGGTGAATTGGATTTGAGTGATATAAATTTGAACCACAGTGGTGATGAACGTGATGAAGACCCAGAAAATGAAGTTATGGAGCAACCTCCATCTGAATCTCTCGCACCACAGGAAACTGATACACCAAACCAATCGCTTGCTGAGGATGATCCTGTTGTAGTGTCTGAATTACCAAGAAAACAACTACCACCGCGTCAAACCAGAGGTATCCCCACACCCACATATGAACCCGAACTTTCAAGTAAAGTTAAATATCCCATGAGTCATTATGTGTCTAACCATCGCTTGTCTGAATCAAATAAGTCATTTGTAAATCAATTATCTACTGTATCTATTCCCAACAGTGTGCAGGAAGCCTTAGCTGATCCAAGGTGGAAAGCTGCTATGAATGAGGAGATGAAATCCTTGCAGAAGAATGAAACTTAGGAACTTGTTGATCGTCCTTTAGGGAAGAAACCAGTTGGATGTCGGTGGGTTTATACTGTGAAACACAAAACAGATGGTACAATTGAACGTTTTAAAGCAAGACTGGTGGCAAAAGGGTACACCCAAACCTATGGAATTGATTATACAGATACATTTGCACCTGTAGCTAAAATCAACACAGTTCGAGTCTTATTGTCTCTAGCTGCGAACCTGGATTGGCCATTGCAACAATTTGATGTGAAAAACGCCTTTCTGCATGGCGAGTTGTCTGAAGAAGTGTACATGGATTTGCCACCAGGGTGCATGATACCAGAAGTGCATTGTCGAAAGGTGTGCAAATTAAAGAAATCATTGTATGAGCTAAAACAATCTCCAAGAGCATGGTTTGGAAGATTCACGAAGTCGATGAGGTCCTTTGGCTACCATCAGAGTAATTCAGACCACACCTTATTCTTGAAAAGACAGCATAGTAAGATCACTGCCCTTATTGTGTATGTTGATGACATGGTGGTTACAGGAAATGACCCTGATGAAAAGAAGGCTCTACAACGTTACTTGTCAAGCGAATTCAAAATGAAAGACCTCGGTCACTTGAAATATTTTCTTGGGATCGAAGTGTCTCGATCTGATAAAGGGATTTTCTTGTCTCAAAGAAAATATGCTTTAGATTTGTTGCAGGAAACTGATATGTCAGCATGTCAACCCGTTGATACACCAGTAGAAGAATGATTGAAGTTATGTGTTGAGACTAATCAGGTCCCTGTTGATAAAGGGAGATATCAAAGACTAGTTGGAAGATTGATGTACTTAGCCCACACTAGGCCAGATCTTGCCTATGCATTGAGTATTGTTAGCCAGTTTATGCATAATCCTGGAGAACAACATATGAATGCAGTTATGCGCATTTTAAGGTATCTGAAGTCTGCTCCTGGAAAGGGCATTTTGTTCACTAAAAATGTAGATTGTCAAAGTGTGGATGCATATAGTGATGCTGACTGGGCTGGAGCAATAGATGACAGACGATCTACTTCGGGATATTTCACCTTTGTAGGTTGTAATCTTGTTATATAGAGAAGCAAGAAGCAGAATGTTGTTGCACGTTCAAGCGCAGAGGCTGAATTCAGGGGTATGACACTTGGAATATGTGAAGTATTGTGGCTGAGACTTCTCTTGAGGGATTTGGGATATCTGCCTAGGCAACCGATTCAGCTTTATTGTGACAATAAAGCAGCATGTGATATTGCTCATAATCCGGTACAACATGATCGTACAAAACATGTGGAAGTAGACAGATTCTTCATTAAGAAAAAATTGGATGAGAAAATTGTCGAGTTGCCTAAGATTCGATCCGAAGATCAATTGGCTGATATTCTCACCAAAGCTGTTTCAAGTCGAGTATTCTCAAAATTTTTGGGCAAGTTGGGCATGTGTGACATCTATGCACCAACTTGAGGGGGAGTGTTGCGACATTGAATTAATAGTCAAAGATTCTCTATTGTAACTTAATTATAGGAATAACTTAATTATAGGAATTGTTAAATAACTTAATTATAGGAATAGCTTGATTGTAGGATCTCTATTATCTCTATAAATATATACATGTAAGGATACATAAACATATGAATGAAAATATTCTTCTTTGATTTTCAAGTTATTAAACATAACAACTTCATCAATTATGTGAGAATGGGATAGGATAAGATAGGATAGGAGCTTAGGTCACATGATGACTCGCATTCAACCTAGAAGGTAGACCAACTTAAAATTAAGGCAGAGATATTTACGTATATCTAGAAGAGTAGGAGCAAAAACAAATTAAAAAAACAGATTGATATTTTTGAGAATTATATCATGAGAGGAGACACCACCACACCCACTAGAACTAACTAGGCATTGTTAAGTGAGTAAATAAGTCGATTATTAGACAAGGACATGTGCGTGTTGTCCATGAGCATTTATTGGGCGGGAAAGGGGACAAAAGATAGATCACCACCCTTCCCCTATTGATGTAATGTTGATGTATATTTGTATTATTATCAATTTATATTATTTGGGAGTGGTTAACATTAAGCAAATTTATCATGATAAATTTACTTCATGATCAATACAGTATTGATACGCAGACAGAAGACACGCATGCAAAGAGAACACCCTACTGCCTGTTCGTCAACACTGTATTGAACATAAAGTGAACTTACCATAAAGTTCACTTTATACTAACTAGGTCTATCCTGTTTATTTATAGTTTTCAAAGCTCAAAATTAATTTATATTTATTTCAAATTAAAAACATTGAGCAAAGTATTAGAAAGATCAACTATATATATATATATATATAGTTTGTGTTTTCTTAATTCGAGTTCTTATAATTTATGACCATTTCATGTGATATATGCAAAAGGATTATTCTATTTTTATCACTTGCAGTAGTCGCAATCCGTATAAATGTTGATGCTTGGCGGTTGATTCCATTTTTCTTATGTTCCTTAATTTCGGAGGACGGACTCGGATGAATATCCTTATAATTAATTAATACTTGAGATGTTAATTTTCTTTATAAGTTATGTTCTACGTAACTCATTTGCATACGCAATATATATAATAAATGCTTACGCTCCTAGTCCTACATTGAGCATTTAGCACGAAAGCATGTATATTTTCACAATTACTTGTACTATTTTTATACGCAATCCCTTTGAGGTTTGAGCAGCCTCTTCCATTCCTAAACTGTAAACTACACTTGTTGAGAAAGGGAAATTTCAGTAAAATATTTTGTTTTTTTTATTATCTATCTATTTTTAAATAAAAGAATATAATTCTTCTATCCGTTTCAAAATATAAAATAAAATCAAAAGTTATCTAAATCATGAAGTTAGTAAGTTTATTTCATAATCAATACAGTGCTGACACACAGACAAAAGGGTGGGTGATCTCTCCGCGTGCGTGTCAGTACAGTCATAAAATGAACTTACCATCAATTTAACCACTTCCCTAGAGGACCATGAAAAATATCACTAATTGCTGGCTGATGCTGAGATTTAATGTATTTATACTGTTGGAGATTTTTCTTCTCATCCTTAAATAATAATTTGTATTTGTTATGAATTTTATCTTTTGATCATCATATGTTGATGAATTTTTTTACAACATACTCTATCGACTCCATCATCATGTCATTCATATTGCAAGGATCCAACCAAGAAAAAGAAAAAACAGTGGACTTGGATGATTAAGATTGCAAGTTTTCGATTAAAATACTCTCGAGAACTCAACATTTACATCTATTATGTACAACATAATTAGGATACTAAAATTGCAGAGCATATCATCAATAACTAGGAGGAAAAGGGTGGTCATTTCCAGCAAACCTTAAGCAAGAATAAGTGTGGAGCTGATTAGATATACTGACATGCCATATATTTCTTTTAATTTCCAATCATTTCCCACTACAAATGCAGGCTGCAGCATTACCCACATCAACCACCAACTCAACCAGAAGTTAAATTTCTCACCAAAATCAGGAATTATTCCTCCATTCACACGTACACAACTCTGCCATCAGGGTTGAAAGCATGGAACCATGGAAATTCCTTAATACGACCGTTCTGCCCAAAAATAGCCACATTAAAGAACATCTCACTGAGAGCAGTAAACAGAAGGAAATCACCCTCGCGCAGCTTGTGATCTTTGACAAAATTATTCCACCCGCCCTTGATGACTCTGCCATCAACCTCCACGTTCCATTCTCTTTCTCCGTTCCTTAGTCTCATCGAACCACCCTTGATGTTGTCGTACTTGTGCAAATATGTTGCTGGTATGTTCAAGTGGTCATGAAACTCGCCTACCAAGACTTTAAAGAAACTATTGCCCTCCTTGGTATACTGAACTTCTTGTACAACTTCAGTATTAGGCTTTGTTATCAATAATGTCGATAACCAATCCATCATTTCACGCTTTGTATTCCACTTGAGCGCTTGACGAGGAGATAGATGAGGAGCATACTTTCGAGCAAAGGAACCACAAACTTCGTAAGACATATGGCTTACAATGCTTTGTTTTCCTACAACAGCCAAAGCATACTTTCCGGTAGCTTTCTTCTTCAAATAAAAGCCTACCTTTCGCTCACGTTTTTTAGCTGAGATAATTCTCTCCTCCCAAGATGAAAACTGGAATTCCAAGCAATCACTAAACAAAACAAAGCATATTCTTAGAATAATGACAATCAAATTTAGATTAGTCTTATAAACTGCGACATAAAAAACTAAATCTTCTTTTAATAATGTTGGAAGAAAATCACAGAGCAAGTAAATTAGAAGAAATAAATAAAGATTTTTTTTCAACAAAGTGTTAACAATAATTTGGTTTTGGAATGATATATACCACTAGAGCAAACAATCTTTCTAAATTATATTATTCAACTTATTCTGTTAAGTTTGTCAACAGCTGAACAACTATTTTTAATTGGTTGTAACTTTGTAATCTTGTCTTAAATGAACTTCAATTATATTGAGCTCTGGTTACAAATACTAGTCTTATTTTAATCACTCTTGTATATAAAATCATAGAATGACCAAATTATATTGAGCTCTGGTCTGAAGTTAACCCACTTACACAAGTTGCAAAGTCCAATGATGTAACAGGTATATTTACAGAAATAATCACAATCAATAAGGAAATATTCTCACTATTATGCGTTTTAAATACTTCGTCTGTTCTAAATTATAAGATCACTATTGACTTTTGAAAGTTAAAAAAGACAATTCCATACTCAAAATTGATAAGATTTGGTAAAAATTACAACATAATAGATCTTATAATTAGTAGTACTTTACTATACTCGGTTAAAATTAAATGAATCTCTGTAATTTTGAGATTGTAAATATCTCAAACTGACTTCAAAGGGTCGGTCGGTCTTTGGAAAGGAGGTAGTATTTTTTTTCTTCTGTTCTTAAACAGCTTTGTCCAGCTAAATCACTGGTAAAAAAAACAAGTCTTTTCGGGAATTCTAGCAGTCTGATTCAAAGGGATAATACATGGTTAAGAGTGTTGATCTTTCAACTAATTTCAAACATGAAAAAAAAGAATCCATTGATCTACGAATAGGAGAAAACTTCTGATAATCCTTTTTTTTTAAATCATTACTCCAATCACTGAATACTAAATAAATCATTGGTATCCTAGCAATTCCCATAATATTAATCATTGTTTTTCCCAATTCATATCAAAAACACAGGTTAAATGAAATTTGTGGGTACCTGTGATCACCATGGGAGGTGCAGCAGGAAATAGGGTCATCAACATAAGCAATAGCTTTGAGGAAAGAGAAAATGTTCCCAATAAAAGAGGATCCACAGGCCATATCATCTAAAGGAAAAGATGAACAAGACAAGTACTTTTGATTTGCCCTCTTGAAGAATCCATAAATGGCAGCAATTCCACCCATGGTTACTGTAAATACCAACCACCCCAAATCATGGCCTTGGTATTCCATTTTTAACCTAATCTTATCGGAAAACACGAAATGGATAATGGGCACAGAGAAAAAGGAGGAGTGGATTGGATTGATAGATAGATAAGATATACACATATTGTTAGGGGAGGAGTCGTTATATAAACTAATTGGACTTGTACGGACAACGTTAATGTTATGACTCAATTCTGGCTTTTGAGAGACTGACACCTGGCATTTCAACTTGGGGAAGAATAATCCTCTCCTTTGTCTTAAAATTGGTGTCCCAAAATAAGAGTACTATTTCAAACATATATCTATCTAATAAAATACAAATGATTTTGAATTTCTCGCTCACTCAATAAATCATCTGGGCCGTCCAAAGTTTGAGATAAATCTCACCGTCCATACATCTATCTAATAAAATACATCTATCTATTTAATCTATTTAATAATGATTTTGAATTTCCCGCTCACTTAATAAATTATCTGGGCCGTTTTAAATTTGAGATAAATCTCACTGTTCATACAGTGCCGGAGGCACGGGACCCAACTAGTATATATATATATAACCATCTCTAGAAGCTCTTACCCACAAAACCCAAATAAATGCATTTTCTCTATAAGCTAATTTTTAGACTTTTCAACCACACATAATCAATGTTTGATGAGATCTCTTCTCTGACTAAAATTTTTCATGTTTGCCCTATTTATAACGTAATTGATGTTGTCATATATATATATATATAGTTCGCTACTCCAGTGAATTGGAGAGAACGAATTAAGAATAACGACGATTTTTTCCGTCGTTATAGCATAGAAAGTCGGTTTTTTCCGTCGTTATAACATAGAAAATTGATTTTTTAGACAGCTAGCTATATAATACACAGTTGTATATATACATATAGTCATATATGTATATATATTTACTCTCCTCAATATATGGACTCCACCATAATTAATAGACTTGATGAGGACATCAAATAACAACTTGTAATTTCTATTTCTATTACTAAATTTTATTACTTACATTTCATTTTATTGAATTTTCAACTTGCAATTATTACTAAGAAGAAGACACATCATATATATGTGACGATTGATAGATACATCCTCCCGCTTCAAAGAATACAAATTTTAAAAGTGCAATTAAAATATTTTTAATTAACAAAATTCACTTAATTTGAATCAATACAATGAATAATTATAATATTGTTTTTTTGTTTGATAATTTTAATTAACCATATCAATTTTGAATTACAAAAAACAGATAACAGACAGTAAATTATCTTTACCCCCACCAACCAAACCCTTCTCTATAAGTTAAGATAAATTATTGTTAATAGATTAAAAAAATAATTTTATAATTAAGGAGGGGTGGAGTTTAAATGAAGGAAGAGCAAGGCGTACATATTGCTTAGATAGCCTACCATAAACCTACCTGTCCTAAAATCTATATATATGTTATGATTGGTAGGGTTAGGAAAGAGGTGCCTGAAAAAAATCGACCTTTGTTTGGTAAGAATAAGAGATAAAAAGCGTAAGGAAAAGAAAAGAAAACAACTAATGGGAGGATGCATTTTTTTTATTTATTATTATTAAAATTAAAAGAATAGGTTTTCTAATATTAATTTATTTAGTGGTAGAAAGAATGATAATTAATTTTAATCAAAAACAAATTATAATATGGAGTATCGGTGGTGGTGGTGGTGGTGGTGGTGGTGGTGGTGGACTGGTGGTTGTTTTCTACACTTATGTCACGTCGTCGAGGTATGATAAAAAAATAATAAATTTTAATTTAATTTATCGTAATCGATTAGTTAACGTATTGTATTGTTCTGTAGAGTGGTGAAACCAAATCCATATATAACACTTGGATTTTGCTTCCATAATCATAATCTAGGGTGTGGAGTACATAATTATACCATGCTTATCCTTGAAACCAAGAAAATTCCTAGTATGATAATTTTGTGTTACGTATAGAATTGTTCTATTTTTAATTTGAGACATGAATTAAATTCAAGCCGACATGTGTAGTTATTGTTTTCTACGTTCATATCACGTCGAGGTATTGTAGAAGAATTTTTTTTACAAAATCCGATTTTATTTATCGTAACGAATTAGTTAACATATCTTGAAATGCGAATTTTTTTTATTAATTTATAAAATTATATATCTAGTACTGTGAAAACGATTCAACAAAAGTTTAAAATAAGTCGTGCTAGTTTTTTTTGTTGGTATAATCCGATTATTATGTTTTTTTAGCAAGTTAACAACATGAGTTGATATACGAAGGACCCAAAAAGATAATACTATGGATTTTTTCCGAAAAGGGCGGGAATACTAACTACGTCTATTATTAAATTCACCCGACTCGATCAACGCATTGATTGCCAAAGTCACGTAAATCGTCAATCCGATGATTAACGTAGATTTATTACTAAATCCATCCATAAGACTTGAATTTTGCTTCCATAATTCATACCCCCTCAATACCTTTACGATATATCTTGCAAATAAATAGTTGTGGTAACTTTTTTATAAAGAGAGATGTGTCTTTTTACCAATATTAATCTCGTCATATGTAATTCGGTGTAAATTTATTAATAAACTTTAAAAAAATATAAAAAAGGCACGAACAAAAAATAACAATTCTTTTTTTTTTTAAATAAATAAATAAACTAAGAAGCGTGCTTCTTTTTCCTTTGTTTTTAAAAAATAGGCTAGGGTCAGTTGCTCTCCATCAATCACATTTAAGATCGTACGGAAAATGCCAATTTCTTAATTGTGGTGGAGCTGTTAGCTGCTGCCCCTTGTTTCCTTGATCACTCATTTAGACCTCCCTCCAATAATGGAGTTAATCGTACGTTTGTTTGTTTGTGAGTTGAAATAAATAAATAAATAAATTACGTTGGAATTAAATAAATTGTTATTGACGTTTAAATTTAAATTTTACGTTTGGATTGAAGGAATGAAATGAAGAGTGGAATGATTCATTTTATTTCATTTCATTCCATTCTAGTTGGAATGTGTTATTTCATATGTTATCCATTTTCTAATTACAATTAAACATAATTTTTTCATTCTGTATATATATATATAAATGAGTCGTTCTATTCCCAACTTCATTACTCTCGTGCATACATAACATAAAAGTATCAAAACTCACAAACCAAATATTGCACATAATTGAAAATATAGTTTTATAGTTGTGTGTCGACGTGGTGTAATCTGGTTCAATAAATTTGAACTATAGATCCTACTGTTTGGCGTGGAGTGGGGTGGGGGTGCATGATGAGGGGGTGCTATATCCCTTTCGACCATTAAATTAATACATCATGTGCTCATTAGGATGAGTGGTTGAAGGCTTTTTGTTCAATTAGTTTTTTACTGTTCAAGTTAGTGACTAGTATTTTTTTTTAGGGTTAAGTTCACATGACCACCTGGTGTTTGAGCGATTTTCCATTTAACCACATGTAGTCACTAAAGCTACATTTAAACACTCGATCTTTTGAGTTGAAGTGAAAAAGTCATCTTTTCCGTTCAACTTAACTGTGCGTGTATGTCAGACGTCAAAAAACGCGTGAGAAGGAGGTGTAACAGTAAAAAACAACTGTTAAATGTCCAAAATAGCCCTTCTTCTTCCTCTTTGTTTAGCCATGGAAGAAAATGAAGAGGCTTCATCAAAGTTAAACAAATCTCCGGTTTTTGACAAGGCTTCAAATCCACTATTATTCTCGGCGGCGATGTTGACGGAGACGGTGGTGGGATTCGCCGAAAAAGTGTGGGCTTTTAGATTGTGGGGTTTCTCCCTATTCATCTTTCCATTTTCTCAGATCTTGAACTTATTTTAGTTCTCAGATCTTGAACTGATTTCATCTCGGTTTGGAAGAGGATGCGTTCAGATCTGTTGCGTTTTTCGATCTGGATTTATTCGTTATTGCTATATTTATTTGTTCAAATTGGATGTTCAAATTGGGCTTTTAGATCTGGATTTGTTCAAATTGGATGTTACCCATTTCAAAGGGTTTTCTTCTGGGTTATAAGTCCCTTCAAAATCCCACGTAATACCCGTCTGATTTTTACTCCCTATATGGAGTTTGGGATAAGGTATTTTTAGTACAAGAATGAGCGGCGGAGGCATGGCTGAGGTGAAGGATCCCGCTATCAAACTTTTCGGCAAGACGATTCCGTTACCGGAATCTGATTTTTCGACGAATCTCGACCTGAAATCCGATGTGGGTTTTCATATTCTGGAGAAACCCGGTCGTATGGTATACATTTATTTCTATTTTCTTGTTGAATTTCGGTTTTGCCAATTTTTCAAGAACATAACCTCTTAATTTAACCACGAAGCTCAGTTTCAGTGGCACCGGTATCGCAGGAGCTCCGGTTGAGCTGCTCAAACTTGCTCCACTTCCATATAACGGAATCTTATTCCCAGAAATTGATAGAGTCACTGATCTCTGACTTTTTCTTGATTGATAAAACTTCTTAATCTGCAATACCCAATTCTACAAATTAGTTCAAAGAAAAGAAAGAATCAAAATTCAGAATTAATGATCTGATGAACATATTTTGGTGAACTTACAGCTCCGGATTCGATGGTAATTTCAGAGTAAGAGAGATCAAGGGGAGTTGAAGTAACGTGGACTCCAAAAAATGTAGCAGTATTTCGAAAAGTAAGCTTCACTGTGGAATTCATGGTAACCATATATCAGTGGCTACTCCTGTATTGTCTGAACCAGCTTGAATCACAAAAGTCTCGAACTTTATACTCTGCAAATGAAATTCAATACATACCCATTTCACAATTTGCTTCAAATTTTGTAAGATCCACAAAATTTTCACTAAATTGATGTTACAAATGAAATTCAACACATGTTGGGTTTTTCGTCTGATGTGGATTGGGTATTCTTGAAGTTTGTGGGAAAGTTATTACTCTCATTCTTTGTCTTATATTCACAACTTTGTTCTATAAAAAACTTTCCCCATCTCTCTCCAAATTTCCCCTATTCACACTTGCTCTGTTTTTGGACAAGGAATTGAGAGAAAAAAAAATGGAGGATATGGCTTCGTTGCTGTTTTGTTTGGCATTTAAAGACTTGTATGTGGTGTAGATTCAATTGAAAGGATGTCATTGCATTACTACTACATAATTTTTTGGGTTGCTTCTAAATCTGCATTTAGTTGGATTTAGGATCCTTTCTATGAAGTTCATTGAATTTTATTATGTTTTAAGAATAATGCTCCTCCCTCTGTACTGTACTACATTTCTATAATTGATGAAAATTATATATACAATCTTGTGATAATTGATATTGGTGAGTAGAATAAATTAAATATTGATTAATTTCTCTCATTTCTGTACTACATTTCTCTCACTTGCACTCTGTTAAATTCATGAAGGGTAATTAAGTCTTTAGCCAAATCATTTAACGGAGTGAAGACGGAAAATATTTTTTCATTTCAACTCAAAAAGTCGGGTGTTTAAATATAGCTTTACTGACTACATGTAGTTAAGTGGAAAACCGTCCAAATTCCAGGTGGTTATCTGAACTTAACCTTTTTTTTTTATGCTGTTGAAAACGTAAGAATAATAATTATGGCGTTAGAGTAAATATTTAAGAGGCAGAGAGACAATTGACCCCATCGATTTTAATTCCCTAACTTATATGCAAGTTAGCTGCACGTTCTATCAGAACACAAATGACTAATTAATTAAGCATGAAAAATCTCTCTCCCGATCTTTTTTTTTAACTTAATTTTTGTGTGGCAATAATATACACCACGTCGATATGACATCAATGATTATCCTTAATCGATCTCACCCTTCTCTATCTGTCTTATCTACCCTATCACGACTTTAATTAATTTGTGGAACTCTATTTTTTATATGTATTTAAATTAATAATTTAAATTAAAATAAATATTATTAATTTTTTGAGAGTCGAAAAAATAAAAAAGAAGAAAGATGTATTGCCAGACCGGTCGCCCTAGAATTTTTTAAAATTAATTACTTAATCAACCAAGTGGATGTGGTGGTTTATATAGTTTTGGTTTTAATCATAATAATTTAAGTTCTTGTAGTATTTTGTATGTTGTTACATATTTAAAGATTGAGTTGAAGGCAGACAAGTTCTAAAACAGACAATTAAATTATATATACTTATTTAGATTACTTCTGAAACAGAAAAATTTTAAATTTGACAAGTGATTGACATAGACACACTTATTCATTCTCCTTCTAGATGTTCAGATGCATAATTTCATGAAAAAGTTTATGTAATGGTCAAAATGCTATAATTAACTTAGGGGGTGTTGATAAAAATTGAATAAATCTGAATCTGAATCTGAATCTGAATGAGCTGAATCTGAATGATAACTGATATATCTTAAAGATCTGAATGACATATTTTAATATTTTACCCCTCTGAAAAAATTCAAAGTTGTTGTAAATTTATTTAATATTACATAATATAATAGTTAATATTTATTTTTATTATTATTATTATTTTTATTTTTTTTTACTTCATTCAGCCAACCATTCAGCCATTCAGACCAAAAATTCGGACTTAACCATTCAGCCAACGCATTTGACCAATTCAGCCATTCAGACGATTTTTTTATAAAACAAACGCACTTAATGATTCAGCCACTTACCGATTCAACCATTCAGATCTATTAAGTTCTAAACAAACAGCTCCTTACTGGAGAAGCACTTGCACCGAAAATAAGATGCTAATTAATTAATGAAGCATGGCACCTTTCTACGATACATACACGGCCTGTTTAAGCTTATCAACACGTTAAGCTTACACAGATAGTTGAACCAATTAACAAGCGCAACAAGTTAGGCCACACGCCCACACCAAATCATCCATATCAATTAAGTTCCCGAAATTCTGCTGTAACAACTAGTTTGTTTGTTTGTTTGTTTGTTTGTTTGTTTCATTAATTATTGCATGCACAACCGACACAAAAATATACTCATACAATTTCAATTACACAACGCAATGCACCCCACACAAAACTACAATTCTATATATATATATATATATACATACATATTGTTGACAGTAACACACAACAATATGAAGCTCATCCTTTTTCATTAAACAAGAGAGCTGTACATATAGGGTAAGGTAAAACTACTTTACATCTAGATACAAGGAAAATATCCTAATCTTAAGGAAGACTTAACAAATTGCTGAATATAACAAGTGTTTGAATTCAAAATATAAAGGATAATAACTGACTTAATCTATTCTGATAGGCCACGTGTAGAGATGTGAGACCCCAGATTTTTTGAATAAACAGTAAATTTTCTCGAAATATATTTTTTAATATTATGGTGTGGATTTGATATAATGTTATAGCTGTGGATAATATTTACAAATTTTGCAAAGTACGCAAGTTGTTATATAATATTCAATTGGTCGGGGAATATTCATTTTAACAGAAAATATTCGTACAACGACACAATCATTGGTGGACCCCCACAACAGAATTATTGTCGGATTGAGAAAACGACAAAAATACTTTATGAAAATAACGGCGGAAGTTTTACCGTTAACTGTTGAAACACCCGGTGTTAAAAGTACAGTAATATGCGTGGTTGCATAGTAGCACACGGTATTGATTATTGATGCTTACGTGAAAAGTCACTCAGTTATACTCAATTATTGCTACAGTAATTGCTGCATCATATCTATCGTATTATTGATTCAATTATTGTCACAGTATCATCTGCATAAAATGTTTTTTATTAAATCAATACTTGAGACGACAAAGTTATTCATATTATAAATTGTAATATTTACAATGTCTAGAAATTTTGTCAAGGAGAGGTTTGGTCACCTAATTGCGTGCCAATAGGGAGAAATCCTTATTGAAAAGCCCCCTCTTTTCTAGGAACGACTTGGTTGATAAATATTGTGAGATATAATATTAATAATGAATGTTGTTCGGAGTTGAATTTGGAGACGTGGACGTGATATTTGAGTCCGGAATGACGAAATTAGTAAAAATAGTCTATAAACACAAAATTTTCCGGGATTCACTATTTGGTCAAAAAGTCAACAGTTGACTTTTTCGAGAAAAGTCAAACTTTGAAATTTTAAAATTTATATTTTTGATAAAAATAGTTTCATTATGTTGGAATTATTTGTGTTAGTGAAAATCGACATTTATTCCGATGATAATTGATGTCTAGGGGTTATATTGATAAATCGGGTAATTTATCGGATAAATGAGCAATTAATTGCTACTAATTCACACGCTTACATAACTATTTGTTCACATATGTGTACTATTGAATCACATTATTTACTATTAGGAGAGTTGGTGCAAGATTGATAATACTTGCATGACTAAATTAAAAATGGAGGTACTATACTGTAATTCGTATTTTTCACATGATTATACTATTGATTCACATGATTGAACTATTGATTCACATTATTTACTATTAGGGGAGTTGGTGCAAGATTGATAATACTTGCAAGACTAAATTAAAAATGAAAGAAAAGTAGGAGGTATTGTACTGTAATTTTTGAGCCCCAAAACGTGCAATTATCGAAACTGTATTTTTCTATAAATAGAAGCTCATTCTTCCTTCATTTCTCACTAATTCACAAAAGCTTTAGAGCGATTATTATAGAAAGAAATTATAGAGAAAAAGAAAAAGAGAAATTTGCTACTCACTATTCCAGTATCCAGTTTTTTCAAGGTAGGGAGTATTATTTCTTTCTTATCTATGAAGAAAACTTCTGTTATTCCATCCTTTATTATTCTGTTGGAATAACCTGTATACGTGGGCTACCCTATACTTGGTGAAATTCTTCTGTTGTTCCATTCTTTATCATTCTGTTGGAATATCCTGTCTGTGCGTTCTACGCCGGACCTGATTCCGTCTTTATTATTCTATTGGAATATCATGTCTGTGCGTTTTACACCGGACCTGATTCCGTCTTTATTATTCTGTTGGAATATCATGTCTGTGTGTTCTACGTCGGACCTGATTCCGTCTTTATTACTCTGTTAGAATATCCTGTCTGTGCGTTTTACGCCGGACCTGATTCCGTCTTTATTATTCTGTTGAAATATCCTGTCTGTGCGTTCTACGTTGGACCTGATTCCGTTATTTATTATTCTGTTGGAATAACCTGCATGTGCGGTTTATCGCATGCCTGGTGATTTCTTTTGTTATTCCATTCCTTATTATACTCAGTTGGTTAAAGTTTTGACTTTTATACTCCATGAAATTAGTGGAATATCCTTGATATTTGCGCTTCATCCAGTATCTTTTTATGAAAATATTCTTCTGAGCATTCTTGAATTTTACTCTACAAAGCAGTATCATGTTGACAATTTGGACGTTATTAGTTCCTGGATAAATTAATTCTTGAACTTGTTTTATTGAATTCTTATATCATTGTCATCATCCTCATATTTATATTTTGTTGAAAGTCATCTGTGGCCTATAGTGCATAGATGGACTTGGTGTGATTATGACCAGGCCCACCAGGGATTATTCGGTGTAATCACCGTAATATTACAAATGATGTGAAAAAAGTCCTCATTGGCTCGTAGAGCATTGATGGACAGTTGTTGGCATGATCATGACCATTATTGAATACACAAATATTCTTGGCCCGTAGTGCATGGATAATTGTGGTCGTGATACTAAAGAATATCCTTGACCGTAGTGCAGGGGTGATTCGATGATGTGGATTATTTATTAAGCTGAGTCCCAGCGATAAAAGTGATGAAAAACCTTCTAAATCATAAAAGATAGTAGATTTTATTCTCTACTTGACTCTTTTAATGGATTGCTTGTTCCGCTGCAGTTAAACTTGATGGTTGTTATATTGTATCAGTTTAACATTGTTGAAGGCTAACGATAATATATTCTGCATTATCTTAGTCATAATATTTACTACTGGGTTAGTTGAGCTCACCCTTTTACTTTTATTATTCTCTTTAGAAAATGAGAACGTAGCAGGGACTAGTCGGGGAACGGAGTGACGGACCAGATGATAGCATTAGTAGTCCTCACTATTCTGTGAAATAGTGTAATAATAATTGTAATAAGGACTCCTTTTGAGTTTGTATAATCTCTAGTATACAATATTTCTATTCAAACTCACAGTTTATGTTTTGTCGTATTGTACACGACAGTTGTATTATTAAGTTGTATTTGAATTTTGTACCATGTAAGTGGCGACCCAAGATGGGTGACGCATACCTAATTTTGGGGGCGTCATAAGAGAGGCCAATATTGTCTCGTAATTTTTGAAATTGGGAACGAGGCAGAGGTTTGGTGAGAATATCAGCAAGCTGGTCTGTGGAGGAAACATAAGCTACGCGAAGATCACCAGATTGAACTTGATCACGAATAAAGTGATAATCAACTGCCACATGTTTCATTCGAGAATGAAAGACTGGATTTGAACTTAACTGTGTCGCACCTACATTATCACAGTAGACAACTGGTGGGTTCATCATATTGATGCAAAGTTCAGATATCAAGGAGCGAATCCAACATAGTTCAGCTGCAGTAGCAGCAACTGAGCAATATTCAGCCTCAGTAGAAGAACGAGCCACAGTTTTCTGCTTCTTAGAGCTCCAGAAAATGAGATTGCGGCCAAGGTAAATAAGGTAACCACCAAGTTTAAGAGTAGTCATCTTTGTTACCTGTCCAGTCAGCATCGAAAAAAGCATGAAGGGATTCGGAGAAAGCATGAAGAGATAGCGGTGAATTACGGTGAAGAAGAAGACCATCATTTAAGGTACCACTGAGGTAACACAAAATTCTTTTAACAAGAGTCCAATGTTCGTCTGTTGGTTGATGCATAAATTGAGACATCTTGTTAACAGCAAAAGAAATTTCTGGACGAGTGAGAGACAAGTATTGAAGGCTTCCCACGATTGTTCTATATTCAGTGGGATCCGAGAGAGGTGATCCAGATAATAACTTGAGGGAGGACGAGCTGGTTGGTAAAGGAGTAAGTACTGGGTTAGCCTCTTGCATATGTGTACGAGTAAGTAGATCCTGTATATATCTCCGTTGGGAAAGGAGGAAACCATGCTGATGAGGAACAACTTCAACACCAAGGAAATAGGAGAGAGTACCCAAATCCTTGAGTGAAAACCGATGAGCTAAACAAGAAACAAATTGAGATACCAAGTCATTGTTGTTTCCAGTTAGTATAATATCATCAACATAGACCAAGAGGTAGATCAATTTGGTGTTAATATTGAGAACAAACAATGAAGTGTCAGAATGAGAGTTTTTAAATCCGGAATCAACAAGGAATTGAAACAACTCATGATACCACGCTCGAGGAGCTTGTTTGAGGCCGTAAATGGCTTTGTGAAGTTTACATACATGAGTGGGATTATCAGAGTCAATGAAGCTAGGAGGCTGAGCCATATACACAATTTCTGATAAATGACCTTGAAGGAAGGCATTGTTGACATCTAATTGGCAAAGGGACCAACCATTACTGACAGCAAGACTAAGCACCAATCGGACAGTAGTTGGCTTGATTATTGGACTGAATGTTTCAAGATAATCCACACCCGGACGTTGATGAAAGCCTTTGGCCACAAGACGAGCTTTAAACCTATCAATAGAACCATCAGAATTCTTTTTGATACGAAAGATCCCCTTACAACCTACAAGATTAGTGATACTAAAGGGTGAAACAAGTTCCCATGTGCCATTACGAACAAGAGCATCATACTCTTCTGACATTGCTTTTCGCCAATTTGGGTCTTTTAAAGCCTGGGTAATGGATGATGGTTCTGTGCTAGGTGAAGGGGCTAATTGATTGTGAAGGTTTAGTTTTTGAGTTAGTTTGGTGATATGGTTTTTGGATCGGGTAGTCATTGAATGACGAGGGGGTCGTGTAGTGTTGGAGGGTGAGGCAGGGGAGTGATGTGGGGGAGAGTCTACTTGAGAAGATGTGGATGGCGTTATTGTAGAGGGATCTGCAGCAGGAGGTAAGTCAGGAACTTGTACTTCAGAAATGTGAGAAGGCGGTTGTTCTTGAAGAGGTATGGAAACTGTAAGAACCGGTGGAAGCCATGTTGAAGCGATAATGGAGTTTGGACGAGATAGCTGGTTTTTGAGAGTGGTGTAAGGAAAGGCGAATTCTACAAACTGAACATGGTGAGAGACATAGGTTTTAGAAGTTGATGGTTCAAAACAGAGATAGGCACTTTGAGATAATGAGTAACCTAGAAAGACACATGGTTTAGATTTGGGTTCTAGTTTGTGGGATGAATAAGGACGAAGCCATGGATAACATAAGCACCCGAAAATTTTGAGTTTAGAATAATTTGGTGTGATTTTAAAAATTAATTCAAAGGGACTTGCGAGGTTGAGTTTTGGGGTGGGCATTCTATTAATTAAATAAACAGCAGTAGTGAATGCATGAGACCAAAAGGTTAATGGAAGGGAGGCATGAGAGAGTAGGGTGAGTCCAGTTTCGACAATATGACGATGTCTACGTTCAGAGTAGCCATTGTGTTCAGGTGTATGAGGTGGCGTGGTTAGATGATTGATACCAGCTTTAGAAATGAACTCTTTGGGGACCAGATATTCTCCCCCATTGTCTGAGTAGAGAGTGATGATTTTGTGGTGAAAATAATTTTCAACAATGGTTTTATATCTCAGAAATACTTCGTGAACATTTTCGTTGGAGAGGATAAAACCAGATGTATTTGGTAAAGTGATCGACAAAGATGACATAATATTTGAAGCCATTAAAAGACATAATAGGAGAAGTCCATACATCAGAAAAAACAATTTGAAGAGGATGTGTAGACACAAGAGATGAAACAAAAAATGGTAATTTATGACTTTTATTACATAGGCAAGCATTACATGAGAAATCTTTTGTCAAGGATGAAGATGATTCTAAGTGGTATCTAGATAGAACATGCTGTAAAATAGGAGAAGCTAGATTTCCTAAACGATGATGCCAGTTGGTGGATGTTGTTTTCGTGGTAGAGAATGCTAGAATCGGGGAAGGCACATGTGTGGTAACCGGCCATTCATACACTCCATCCTTAGTACTGCCCTGAAATAGAATTGCCCCCGAGCGAAGATCCTTTGCAAAAAATGAAGAGGGTAAGAATTCAACAGATGCATTATTAGTGATGCAAAACTGAAAAATGGAAATCAGATTTTTTTTCATAGATGGTACACAGAGTACATCAGACAATTTAAAAGTTGAGTTGGGAGAAGAAAGATGTGTAGAACCGGTGTGTGTGATGGAGAGACTTGTACCATCTCCAATCATAACATCATCTGATCCAGTGTAAGGCGAATGAAGAGACAGATTGTTTAAATCTGCTGTGACGTGATGAGATGCGCCACTGTCAAGTAACCATGTCGGGTTGGTGGCTGTAGTGTTGGCTGCAAAGTGGACTCTGGGCTGCAAGGGGTTGTGGGATTGTTGGATGATGTAGGCGCAATGGTAGAGGACTGAATTGGTATCACCTGGAAGGAGGGACATCTCTTGGCTGTGTGTCCTTGAACGTCACAGATTTGACAAAAACCTTGATAGGGGCGGGATGGAGGACGGTTGTTGCGATATTGGGAGCGTGTGTCTGAGAGTAGAAGAGGAAGACCAGTTGGGTCAGTTGAAGGCCGCCAATTTGAGTAACCAGCAGGTGAGGAATGGGAGGGACGCCAATTGTTGTTGATTTTAGGTGGACACCATGTGTGATTGGTCATTTGTGTGAGATTGACTGTAATGGGCAAATGTGTTGCTAAACTGTTGGATGCTGGTGTGGAGGCCTCGAAGGAGAGAAGCTTTTCATGGAGGTCATCAAAGGAAATGGATGTGTCACGAGCTTGGACTGCACGGACAAGTTCTTTGTAATCGTCTCCTAGGCCATCCAGTATTTTGTCTGTGAGATCTTCGGGATCGAGTGGGGCACCTAATATGGCAATTTCATCAGCACAGGCTTTCAAAGAGTGTAGGTATTCAGTGATGGTAAGAGTGCCTTTGATTGGGTTTTTGAGTTGGTTTTTGACCTGTTTAATACGGCCACGAGAGGGTTTGGCTTACGTGTTTGCAAGTATGGTCCAGGCTTACTTAGCAGTTTTTGTACGGGCAATAAATGGAATGATGGTAGGGTAGAGAGATCCAATCAAGGCATTGAGTAGTAGCTGATCCTGGCGAATCCAGAATTTATGAGACGGATTGTCTACTGTGATGTTGTTGGCGGTGATGGTGTCTGGAGGACATGGTGTAGATCCATTGATATACCCAATGAGATCATATCCAATGAATAAAGTTTCAAATTGAAGTTTCCAGGAGATGTAGTTTGTGGATGTGAGTTTAAGAGGTGCATGAGCGGAGATATTTATTGTGATGAGGGGAGCTTCAATAGCTGAAGGGTTGGTTTGGGTAGTCATGATGAGGTTGGATGAAAACAGAATAAACAAATGGAGGAGAAAAGAAAATTAATGGAGGAGAGTATTGTACTGCTTTGATACCATGTTGATAGTAACACAAAACATGAAGCTCACCCTTTTTCATTAAACAAGAGAGCTGTACATATAGGGTAAGGTAAAACTACTTTACATCTAGATACAAGGAAAATATCCTAGTCTTAAGGAAGACTTAACAAATTGCTGAATACAAGAAATGTTTGAATTCAAAATATAGAGGATAATAACTGACTTAATCTATTCTGATATATATATATATATATATATGGGTAATCATCCGTAGCAAACGTTTGCTACGGACACTATTCAGCAAACAAACTCTCATCCGTTGATCTAGACATTTAATGGCTTAGATTGATCAAAAATTCCACCTGCCGCTACAGTTTGTAGTGGCAGTCCCTTTTCCATTTTGCCTTTAGCCTTTTTACATTACTGCCCCTACCATTTAATATATGCCTGCCGCTACAGCCTGTAGCGGCAGTGTGGGTCTCAGCCATATGGCTATAATGTAAAGATAAGTTTATATTTATGTATACATAAATATAAATATAGAGGATAATAACTGACTTAATCTATTCTGATATATATATATATATATATATATATATGGCTAATCATCCGTAGCAAACGTTTGCTACGGGCACTGTTCAACAAACAAGCTCTCATCCGTTGATCTAGACATTTAATGACTTAGATTGGTCAACAATTCCACCTGCCGCTACAGCTTGTAGCGGCAGTCCCTTTTCCATTTTGCCTTTAGCCTTTTTGCATTACTGCCCCTACCATTTAATACATGTCTGCCGCTACAGCCTGTATCGGCAGTGTGGGTCTCAGGCATATGGACTATAATGTAAAGATAAGTTTATATTTATGTATACATAATGTAAAAATAAAAGATAAATTTATCTTTTATTCAAACTTATCTTATTTTTACATTATGTATTTATAAAAATAAATTTATCTTTTATTCAGACTTATCTTATCATTATTTTTTATTTTTACATTATTTATCTTTACATTATCTTTTATTTTTATATTATGTATATATAAATATAAACTTATCTTTGCATTATGGCCAGACCCACACTGCCGCTACAGGCTGTAGCGGCAGGTCTGTATTAAATGATAGGGGCAGTAATATAAAAAGGCAAAAGACAAAAAGAAAAAGGCACTGCCGCTACAAGTTGTAGCGACGGGTGGAATTTTTGACCAATCTAAGCCATTAAATGTCTAGATAAACGGATGGGAGCTTGTTTGCTAAATAGTGTCCATAGCAAACGTTTGCCACGGATGATTACCATATATATATATATATATACGGGGAGGATCTAAAGCGAACCAAAAGAACGGACCAAGGAGCGAGCCAAGGCAAAAACACGCGGGTTTCAGGGTCAACCCGCGTGTTTTTCCGACCCAAACCCTGAAACCCGCGTGTTTTTGCCTTGGTCCGTTCTTTTGGTCCGCTTTAGATCCTCCCCGTATATATATATATATATATATATATATATATATATATATATATATATAGTTCGCTTCTCCAGCGAACTGGAGGGAGCGAACTAAGAACCAACCGATTAAAGCGACGGTTTTTTCCGTCGCTATATCATAGAAAGCCGATTTTCTATGCTATAGCGACGAAAATTTAGTTCGCTCCCTCTAATTTTTTGTTAGTTACAGATTTTTTTTTTAACAACTAAATAAAAAAGTTAGGCCACACCAAATCATCCATATCAATTAAGTTCCCTTTCTGCTGTACAATTAGTTGGTTTGTTTGTTTAACCTGTTTGATTAATTATTGCATGCAAAAACGACACAAAAATATACTCGATACAATTTCAATTACACAATGCAATGCACCCCACTCAAAACTACAATTCACACCCTACCACTACCCCACACACACACACACACACACACACACACACACACACATATATATATATATATATATATATATATATATATATATATATGGGAGATGATCCATGGAAAACGTTAGATATTAACACTATTTCAACTAATGCTAATCTAGCCGTCCAATATTAGAGTTAATGGCTGAGATGAATGCCCAGCCGCTACTCCCTCTAGCGGCCAGTAGAAAGAATTTTTTAATTTGGCTGGCCGCTACTCCCTCTAGCGGCCAGTAGAAAGAATTTTTTAATTTGGCTCATGCTCCAGCCGCTAGAGGGAGTAGGGCCAACAATTTTTTTTGGCTTAATTACATTATCCTGATTATCCTCTCACATACTATTTATTAATCAATAAATAAAATAATAAAAATTATAAGAATAACTATAAGGATAATCAATAATTATCTTTATACTTATTAAGATAATTACTGATTATCTTTATAATTATCCTTATAATTTTTTATTATTTTATTTTACTGATTAATAAGCAATATGTATATGGATAATATCTTAATAAGTATAAAGATAATTATTGATTATCCTTATAGTTATTCTTATAATTTTTTATTATTTTATTTATTGATTAATAAATAGTATGTGAGAGGATAATCAGGATAATGTAATTAAGCCAAAAAAAATTGTTGGCCCTACTCCCTCTAGCGGCTGGAGCATGAGCCAAATTAAAAAATCCTTTCTACTGGCCGCTAGAGGGAGTAGCGGCCAGTCGAGCCAAATTAAAAAATCCTCTCTGCTGGCCGCTAGAGGGAGTAGCGGCCAGTCAAAACGTCGACGTTTTGACTGGCCGCTACTCCCTCTAGCGGCCAGCAGAGATGATTTTTTAATTTATTGCTGGCCGCTACTCCCTCTAGCGGCTGGGCATTCATCTCAGCCATTAACTCTAATATTGGACGGCTAGATTAGCGTTAGTTGAAATAGTGTTAATATCTAACGTTTTCCATGGATCATCTCCCTATATATATATATATATATATATATATATATATATATATATATATATATATACTTACACATATAATTTCAAGTTTGAACGACTTTTGTGACGTTTTATAATAAAAATATAAGATTATGCTTGTTTGCGAAAAGTATGATCGAGACCAGAGATTGCATCCATGGTAACCACACATAAAAATGCAGAGTTCTGATGGAATTGTCTCCTGGTAAAGCAAATGAATAAATATTAATTTGCTCCTTTTTGTATTTATTTTATTTTGTTCTTCATTTTCTAGTAAAGATGTGCTATAATTGTCAATAGAGCTAAGCCAAGGCACCAACATTTTAAATGAACCACCCCTCTTCCTTTGTTGTTGTCTTCAATTGTCCCTCTTATATTCTTTTGAATGTTCAACACAAAATTTTCACCAAGTTTAATTTTTTAGTAAGCTAATCTCACCAAAATCTACACTTGCGAACCTTTCTACCAGGAAGAGTCACAATTTACAAAAATTATAGACCCATTCAACACTGACTTGATCCATGGCTTACTAGCCGGCCTCGTCAGTTGACCGGCCGGATGGCCTCCTGCAATCTTCTGGGACTGGGCTATCCCGAAAACTATCTGACAACTGTCCCAGGGTTTCCCAGCAGCCACTGCATCAGGCTCCTTGATCTCCTCTTGGCCTTCGAGACATTGCTTATGCAGTTAAGTATTCTATAGGCTACTTAATTGATCTCATAGTTTTGGAAGATAACAGCACCAACCAACCAACCACAAGTTGATTATTTCCATTCACATTATGCAGCCAGCCATAGGTTGATTAATTCCTCCACATTCACACATACACAACTCTGCCACCAGGGTTGAAAGAATGGAACCATGGGAATTCTTTAATCCGACCATTCTGTCCAAAAATAGCCACATTGAACGACATCTCACCAACAGCGGTAAATACAAGGAAATCGCCCTCACGTAGCTTGTGATCCTTCACAAAGTTATTCCACCCGCTCTTGATGACTCGACCATCAACCTCCACGCTCCATTCTCTTTCTCCGTTCCTTAATCTCATCAAACCACCCTTGATGCTGTCGTACTGCTGCAAATACGTTGCTGGTATATTCAAGTGGTCATGAAACTCGCCAATCAAAACTTTAAAGAAACTGTTGCCCTCTTTTGTATACTCAACTTTTTGTACAACTTCCGGATTAGGCTGCGTTATTAATGTAGATAACCAATCCATCATTTCACGTTTTGTGTTCCACTTGAGTGCTTGACGAGAGGAGAGATGAGGAGCATAATTTCGAGCAAAGGGTCCACATACTTTGTAAGACATATGGCTTACAATGCTTTGTTTACCAACAATGGCCAAAGTATACTTCCCGGTAGATTTCTTCTTCAAATAAAACCCGACCTTCCTCTCACGTTTTTTAGCTGAGATAATTCTTTCCTCCCATGATGTAAACTGGAAATCGATGCAGTCACTGAAGAAAAGAACTAAATTTATATCAGCCTGATTAACTAAATGCTTTTATACCCGACTTATTGATGTTTAATTTTAGACTTACAGAGCAGTTGTTAAAGAAACACAAAAGATTTTCTGGTATAAATTTCCATCAAGGATAAAGTAATTTGAAAACGCAAACCCTAATTTTAATTTTGTTGATATTACAAGGAGTCCACAAAGATATGTTACATCAAGAATGTTATTCCTCAACTAGCAGTGCACAGGTAATTGACATTCTGTCACTTTCTTTATAAAAAAAATTTGATATGTGGAGTATCCCGACTTGCGTCGGATTTATCTCCCCACCCGAACAAGGCTTCCAAAACAGTCTTACGCCTTTCTTAAATTTTTGTGTTTAAAGATACTTTTAAGTTGGCAATTATTACTTTGTCAAATACGCAACAGCCAATTTATACGGTTGTACGCATGTATTTATTTAACATCAATCAAAATCAATCTTGAGTAATTATATATAACATGCTTTCATTTGAATGAATTTTTAAAGAAAATATTTACAGATATGTCATAAGAAGAACTACTCCCTCCGTTCCTTAAAAATTTTAGAAGAAAAAATTTGTTTCAAAATGTTTGTCGTTTACAACTTCCGAAGAGGAGAATAAATTATTTATTTTCATATATTACTCCTACCTTCTCTCATTGTCCAAGAAAATCTCTTTCTTGTATTAATAGTTTTCAATTTCCCATAAAAGAGTAGTGATGTAATTTCAAACAAATTTTACTTGATAAATGATACTTTCTTAATTCATGTGCAAAAACCTTAAACGACAATCTTTCAGGAACGGAGGTAGTACTAAAAATCAAGTGGATTACTTGAAAATAGATATTATTAATTAATGGAATCTCAATTAAACCGATATAATTAGGGGTAGATCCAATGGTTGGGGAGCTAAACCAACCTCATCCACAGGTTTGGGATTATTCTGAAAAGATAATTATGTTTTTACTTGTGTTGGCATACTTTATTATCACGCACTATCTCAACAATATCAATCAGATTAACATATGCACCCAGATCAAATTAAAAACACCCTTAGCCATATTAATCACACTATTAAGGGCTGATCTTCAACTGAGATAATCAAATATAGTTTCAAGCATGAAATTAAGGTATTGGAGAAAAAGATTAATGAAATTTCCAATTTAAGAAAGGAAATAAAATTACCTGGTATCACCATGGGAACAACAGGAATTAGGATGAACATCTGTGAAAGATTTGAGGAAAGACCAAATGCTCCCAATAGTTTCATCTGAAGAAGAAGACCAGTACTTTTGATTGGCCCTTTTTAGGAACCCATAAATTGCAGCCACTCTACCCATTATTACTGTAAATACCAACCAACCCAAATCACATTGAGACTCCATTTTTTCAAGCAAAAAGAAGCAAATACAAATTTGGTTTCACAGAGAGGAGAGGGATTATATTACTATTTTATAGAAATGAAATGATTTGTTTCTCAAAGTGGAGGAAGGAGGATGATGCTCATAAGTTATGAGGAGTCATCATCCTTATATAGTAGTTTGAGTGACGCGTGTTGGCCACTTGACAACTGACATCTGGAATGTTTCCTCTTCTCACAAAGTGTTTCCGATGGATTGGATAACTTAATTACCAATCCTTCCGGGGCGACAAGGACCAGGTAATTTTTTTTTAGTTCTCAAATAATTTATAAAATTTATTGAAATTAAAATTTATATATTTGGGTGTTATTTGGAATAAATATTAAAAATAAGATTTGTACCGTCCAATTCAATTCAAATTTATATATATTCAAATCACACCCAAATCACTGAATTCTATAAAAATTTTGATTCCAATAAATCTTATAAATTATTAAATTTGCCCGATCATGACAGGGCAAAACCCGATCCCCTAGCATTTTTGCTTAATTACACATCAATTAAAAGTCATGTGAGAATTCCATAAAATTTTGATTCTCAACTTGTAAAAATATCAAATAAAATTCAAAAGGTCATGTACCTCTTTCTCTTTCTCTATTTATAAGGGTTATTAGTATTTTTGTGGGTTTATTATAATTAAAATAAAAACAAATAAATATTTATCAGGACCACTCTTATTTTTAAGGAAGATATATCTGTTGAAACATTGAGAACGTATATTTAAAATAATTGGCAACCATCTCTTTACAAAGTAATGAGGCTAAAGATATAGTCTTTTATTTCAAGACATTATTATTTTTATCATGTAAGATCGTTTGTATATATAAGGATGTAAACCAACTAAACACTTTGGACTCGATTCGAAAAAATATGAGTAAATCTCGGATTCGTTAATAATATGATTCAAATTTAAACATAAAAAATAGTTCGAATAAAAATATGAGTAGATTCTGAGTAAAGTTATACTCGACTCGTTTAAGATTCAAACTACTCGAATTCTCAATTATTATTCGATACATACTCGATTGATACAAATTCGATTAGATACTCGATACATTCTCCTATATTATATACAAAATTAAATCAAATTAGGTTAATTGATTATTGTTATTTTGTTTTATTTTTATTTTTAATTCTGATTTTATATTTGTAAAGTGTAATAATAAATATATTTTTACTTCTAAGTAAAATAACAAATTCAATTTATAATTATATTTATTATATAACTAGTTATTATGTGGATATTCGAATTCAATATTGATGAAGCTCGTGAGTAGTTTGAATATAATTCAATCTGAGTCGGATCGAATTCGAATAATAAATATTCGAGTCGAGTCGAATCTGAATTTAATTTTTCAAATTCAATTCGAATTCGAGTCGAATTTGAGTATAAATTTAATGTTTCGAGTCCAATTCGAGTAGCACTCTGTTCGTTTCGGTTCGACTCGTTTACACCTTTATATATATATATATATATATATATATATATATATATATCAGATAAGGATTTTACAAAATTGTTGAATAATTATATATTATAATCACATCATCAAATTTAAATATGCATGACTTAACAATTCTTAACAAAATCGAGTAAAGAAAAATGGGTCGGGTCATGTCAAAATTTGGGCAAATTATAGGTAAATGAGAATCAAATCGACAAAAAAGGTCACTTTAAAATTTTAATTGACAAAAAATATTTTAAAATGATTTTAAAAATGGATGAGAACGACATAAATACAATTGACCTATAATTATGTTATTCATATGGCCCACTCAAGAAACATTAAAGGAGATAGGAGGATACGATTTTGCTTTGATGATAAGAACGTGAGTTGGAGGGAGCATCACTCATTCCTTCCCTTAACTTTCATCTAGAAACCTTTGCCAAAACGCACCCCACAAACATTACCACTCCAACTTGCTTACTTTTTTCTAGAAGGCAAGACAAGCAAGCAAGCAAAATAACTAATTAAGGAATACCTTTAATTTCAATTCTCTCTCCTTCTCTCTATATATAATATATATTCATACCATTTATTGGTTATAGATTCTTATAAAACATACATTCTATATATCAGTCAAAATAAAAATTAATGGATATAATTAAAACCTCAAAATTAACGTCCGTTATTATTAATAGCAGATAGTAAAAAAAATTCATATTATTTACTACAAATAATAGTCAACGCTAATCAGAATAAGGATTTAATTTTATTATCTAGAGTTTAGGTTGATTAACCATTTTTTATGATTTATTAACCATGATTAAATATTTATTAATTATGATTTAGGGTTTAGAGTTTATTAACCACGTGTTAATAAGGTTAATAAACCCTAAACCCAGATAAAAATGGAGTTAATAAACCCTAAATCTTGATTAATAAACCTTAAACCTTAGTTTATAAACCCTAAATGTTAATTAATAAATCTTAAACTCTAGTTAATAAAATAAAACCCTTATTCTGATTAGCGTCTTTTATTAATAATAGCGGATGATATGTGTTTTTTTACCGCACGTTACTAATAGCAGCGGACGGTCGATTTTCAATATTTAATCATAACCATTTCCTTTTGTTTTCATTGGTATAGTTGATGTATGTTCTATAAAGATTCATAATAAATACATGCTATGCTATGAATCATTCCCCTGTAATATAATATATATTTGTGATTGAATTTTATTTATTTTTCTTGATTGAAACAACGTGCGCGTGAATTAGTACTATTGATTAAACCTTATCAACAACACTAGGGTTACATTGGTAATTTCTCATTCTCTGTTGCGTATATTTTTGTTAGTTCTCGTCCAGATCCTTTTTTAGAATTGAAATGTAGAAGTTCTTTAAAAATATATATTATATATTACTAGTGTTAAAAATAACCCTTTTTAATTAATTCTTCTTCTTCTTCTTCATTCTTCAACTCTAATATATCTGATTATGGATGAATATATAGTAAACTTAATGAGCTGATGAGGTCTTAGTCCAATGGATATGATTTTAAGTCTCAAGTTCGATTGTTATTTGAGTGAGTTTGTTAATTCTTCTTTTGTTCCTTTGATGTACTTAATTAGGAAATTATATTATACTTTCCAAAAAATGAGATTTTAAATATCTATATAATAAAACAGAACTCATTTTGAATTTGAACAGGAAAACACAAGGACGATTCAAATTCATTCTAATTTTAATTCAAAATACTAACAATAATTAATAATAACAGCAACAATAATAACAATAATAATAATTATTGTGGTAGTGTGGTGAATTATGATAATTGTTATTGATGATTGTAAGTTTTGTATGCAAGTTTAGATTTTTCTGGATATCTATTTTTAAAGGAAAATTAATTATTGTGGTGGTGTGATGAATTATGATAATTGTTATGTCTGATTGTAAGTTATTTTAGGTTACAAAGAGTCTTTAGGTAATGTAATATTTTTCAAATTTTAATCTAATTTTTCACTACGTCGTGTCTTCAGGCACGAATAATTACTAGTGTGTGTGTGTATATATATATATATATATATATATATATATATATAAGGGTTATGTGCAGTAGTCTCCAATAAATATTCACTGCACAAATTAATAATAATAATAATTATAAATATATTAGGGTTACTATTCAGTGCACAAATAATAATAATAATAATAAAAAATAATTAATTGCAGGCAGGCAGGCAGGCCGGCCGGCCGGGTGGGTTGTAAAATATTTAAGGTATACATTAATTACATGCATATAAAAAACAAAGTGGCACAACCACGACGCACGACCGACGATGGAGAAGAAGCTATTATGTGGGAATACACAAGTCATCGCTTAATTCACATGCTTGATTCATAAGGATAATGTCATTGTCCTATTTAATAATTAATTATATATTATTATTAGAATCTGAGAAGTTAATTTCATGGTAAGTTGGTCAATTGACAATACACGCAGAGATAGATCACATCCTGACCCGCATGTCGATACTGTATTGATCAAATTTGACTTCATCCGTATTATTATATTATATAATACTACTACTAATTAATATCATTAGTAGCATTTAAATTAATTAGAGGGAGGTTGGGAATTAAAACCAAGATATGGAATATAGATCCATATGATATGAAGTTGTTGCTTCCCTTCCTTCCTCTCCAGTCTCCTCTCCTAATAACAAACACTAATTAATTTGAACAAAACGAGTAACCCATCGACCCAAAATGCAAGATCCACTTACTGCATTATTAATAATAATAATAATAATATATTTAATAATACTACTTCCATCCTTCAATGGTATATATATATATATATATATATATATATATATATATATATATATATATATATATATATATATATCGTAGGATGCATTTTTCAAGATTTGAATAGTTTAATGATAAATTAAATGATTGTTACCCTACAAATTAAATTACAAAAAATAGTCATCACATCACGATCGACTCATACACATAATGACATACAAATGCCTTACAATAGCGTATATAATTATTATATATTACCTCTACAACTAAGTATAGTAGTAGTAGTAGTAGTATGATATAAGTTGAATAAATGAGAGGCAGATTAAAGGCCAAGTGCAAAATACAAATGCCTGCATATTTATGATCCAAGTTGTTGCTTCCAGTTATATAAGAAACAAGAACAAGCCGGCCATCAACTAATATATACATGACTACTCCATAAATAATAGATTATAAAATTTAAATAATCAAACTTAATTGTTTAACTTCTGTTTTAATCTAATGGATGACGTACAAGATTACAATTCATTTTATTAATTACATACTCACATAATTATATGAAGAACGGGAAAAAGAAGAACGCATATATACTCAGATTCATTAATTTGGTTAGTCTTATTTGTTTGATGTATTCATAAGATGCCCAACACGTTCTACAATGATCCACATACCAAACAATGTTTTATAATAACTAAAAAATCTTAACTGCTATAACACTGGTCTCAAGTTCAATACATTAATAAAACTCAAGACCGAACCACTAATAACCAAATCACCGGCGAGCCGTTCGCACACCGGAAAGTGAGACCCCCAACTACCTGTTGTCATTAGTCGAACCCGGCAGAAGTATCAGTCAATCTCAACACTTAGTACCACAAATGAAAAATATTCTTATTTGGTAGATATAGAGAGTCTAGCGATGATTTTCATGTTAAAATATCAAAAAGTCATGTGAAAATATAAATTTTGTTTATTTACTTAATTATTTGTTGTTCACAAGTATTTAAGTGTAACAATTCTATAAAGATTTAATTTTTGTAACACTTCCATTATTTGGATCTAGGTAGTAAGACTTGCATTACTTGTGGGCTCATGACATTGCTAAATTTAATTAATCAATAATTTTAGGGGGACATTTTTTTGTTGACATTCTAGTGACATATTTTTTTTTTGTAGTACCTCTCAAAAAATGTATAATATTTATTCCAACTGAAATGTTTATAAAAAATACTAGTATTTTAGGTGTAATTTGGATACATACAAGAAATAGGATTGTACAGACTGTACAGACCATGTTTCTTGTATGTATCCAAATTACACCTAAAACACTGTTTTTTATAAAAATTTCAGTTGGAATAAATATATACATTTTTTTTTGAGAGGTACTACAAAAAAAACTTAAAAAAAAATAAATAAAAAAATAATATCGCTAGAATGTCAGCAAAAAAATGTCCCCCTAGAAGGACTCTTACTACTTTTCCCATGGTTGTTCATATTCCATATGATGTCCAACTTCAAGTCAATGAACCAGCCGGCCCCCTTTGTTGTGTAGTAAACTCAGATGGTCGTTGGTTTAGTTTATACTAATGGATTAAAACATTGAGAACATATAGACTCTACTAATGGATTAACCTTTTAAGTTAAAGACCTGGTTTCAGAGCAGCTTTTAACAAGGATTCTTATCCTTTCAGACTGACCATATGAGTTTCATACCAATAAGCTGACCAAAAAAGAGAGAATACTTTTGGTTAAATAGGACCGAAGCAAGGTGGAATTCTTGCCTGGAGCAGGACCATAAAAAGTTTAGGAAAAAACAAAACTCTGCAAACAAACACCAATTCCCATCTCAATGAACGAACAAGTTAACCAAGGAAGATAGAGAACCAAATAGAAAGTGGTGTCCGGCAGTGTAATTGAAAAGGTTACATTAGAAGAGATGCCGAACCACACAAATTTACTCGCAGAGAAACAGAATGCAAAGTCTCACTACAATCTAATGGATTAAGCTTATATGGCCCTAGAAGAATATCTTAAGAGCAACTTGACTGGAAAAATACTTCCATCGAAATTTAGGAAATAACTGTAAATGTTTGCACATTTAACCTAAACCCTGAAATATATACTAGTTTCAAATACTCGAAAAGAAATATCTAATACCATTTTCAAAGAAATCGTATCCTCTCCTCAGTCTCTCTTTCCAAGAGCAAACTAATGCTCTATTTGTACAGTTACATGAGTGATATTATACTCCCTTCTGATGTAGTCTATCACCTTGTTTAGCACAACATCAGCATCAGACTCTGGCCTTATCTTTACATGGCAAGCCAACAGAATTTTACCAACTGTGATCGCCCATATATGCAGCTCGTGTATGGCCACCACTTCGTCCATTTTGCACAACCCATTCTCTACCTCTGTTGCATCAATCTCTCTCGGTGTGCTCTCCATTAGGACTTCAAGTATATTCCTTAGCATTCTAATAGTTGTCCCCAACACAATCACTGAAAAGACAAGTGTGCATATCAGATCGATAATCTTCCACTTTGGCTCGTACCATATAACTGCCCCACCGATCATCACCCCAACACTCTGGATTGAATCCCCAAGTACATGGAGATATGCTCCCTGCACATTTATGTTCCATCTTTTGCTTTTATCAAGCTCACTGTTTGGTCCATCTTTGTCCTGAGAAGATCTTTCCAATAAAGCCTCGGTGTGGCTTTCATGAGCATGGTGGTGCTCTTGATTCTCATCATGATGATGATGATCATGTGTTGTAATCTTCACTTCATGACTGTGACCATGACTATCATGGACATGGCCATCATGACCATGCCCTCCGTGGTCGTGGCCGTGGCTGTGGCCATGGCCGTGATCATGACCCAGAACAAGAGCCATAATAATGTTCACCAGAAGACCAAAAGCAGAAACAATAAACATCAGAAAGCCATTGACCTCACCCGTGTCGTGAATGAGTCTTACAATGGCTTCATAAACTAGAATTCCAGCTAGAAGCCATATGAGTTGGATGGAAACAAGTGCACCAAGAATTTCTATCCTAAAGAATCCGTAAGATTGACGGGGAGTTGCTTCCCAACCTGCAGCCCACAAAGAAAACAAAGAGATAGCAAAAGCTGCAACATCTGAAAGTAGATGAGCAGCATCAGTTAAAATTGCAAGGCTGTTGGCTTTGATCCCACCAACTACTTCAACACTCATGAAGACAACACAAAGCGCAACAGCAATGAAAAGCTTTCGCATGGAAACTGATCGTTCTTTCGCATCCTTGGACGCAGATCCAAGCATCTGAGAATCCACATGGTGCTTCCCCACATATCTTGTTTCCACCTTGGCTCCTCTCCAGGATAGGATCTTCTACATCAATTTCAATAATCTGCCCTTGTTGATAATGATGTCCTCTTTCCATCTAAAATGTTGAAATATTACAATCATAAATGTAATTTTAGTTTAAATTTAATCTAACTGCTGAAGTATTACATTATTAATTAATTATGAGTTTAAATTACTTAATCTACATAAATATAGCAACATGTACATGCCAAGTAGAATCAAAAGACACTGCTGAGATGAATTATCACTTTGCAAAGAATTGAAAACCATGTTTTATTTAAACACTAAACAGCATTTCCATTTTGAAGGAGATTGACCAAAAACAACCAGACCAAGGACAAAATCAAGGAAGTAGCAGGTTCAACAAAACTTTTCCCCCACCTAAACCACAAACAACCCACAATTAAAAATACAATAATCAAGTGGTTTCTTCACCAACCAATAAAATAGTTAACAATTTTCTTAATGTTCTCCCAAGACACCAACAGTGGATTCTGTTCAGGTTCATATCAACGTCTGCACCACAAATGAGTTAAAGCCACTGCTTCATTAATAGTAAGAATCATTTCCATTAGATGGAAATATCCATCAGTATTTCTTTGAAGTGTTATGACAGAACAATTTATATGCAATCGTTACCATATTACAGGCATAATCAGCACATACAACTAGCGCAAATCATGATTCAGTGGCAGGGACAAATTTCTTTACAGAATCTTATATATTTAATTAGTCTATCCCCAGCATAAAGGGAAAAGTTCACATTTTGAGAAATAAAGACATGAATCATAGGTAAAGGGTACGTTTCACAAATCATATTCCCAAAATTAGAAGATAGCTACATCATCAACGGTTTCGATGAGCAAAGTGCAGACACATGAAAAGATGAGCTGAAGATCACCTTTATATGGAGTCAACTTGTGCTGCCAACAAGTCCTCAATGACATAAGAATGTAAAGTAATTGACAAATAGATAATCTTGTAATTTGTATAACAGATCGACTCAGGTAGCCTGGTCGGAAGCCCAGAAGATAATGATGTTATATAAGGCAAGATGGCCAATTGAATGATGATCAGACATCCAGTAGGTCGAACTATGAGTGGAAAAATAAGAAACAACAGCTCCCAACTGCTTATGACAATAATTCCTAACACAATTACTACATAAAACAACATTTCCACAAAATACTAATATAGTATACAACTCATGCTACGGTGGTGCCCTTAGGATGATGGGAATGAACCTATAACGGACCACAATGGGGAATCCTCTCATACCCTTCCTTCATCCCCCAACCCCAAAACAAATCAACCTGGATAATTGTGGAATTAGATCTTATGCTTCTAGTTTGACTGCCTTAAGAGATTACCATTTAGGCTGATTGTGCTACTATAATGCATATCATGAACATAGGAGGAGTATATGTCAACAAAAATGATACTCCCGCCTTCCCAAAAAAAAAAAAAAAGAGTTCCTTTAGCAGAAATTAAAAATATTACCCCAAATGTTTAGTTTAGTTGTGATGGCATGCTAATGATATTGTGATGCTAAAAGACATACTGTCATCCTATATTTATTTATTTACTGGGAATAAAAATTAGGTGAGAGATAGATCTAGTCCTTCATAGTTCACAACATCAGAACAGAACAGAAGAGTGGATTGATTATAAATGAAATTGTATTTTAGCTGTCAATCCTTTTTGACAAAGTAGAGTTGCACAAGCAAATTCATTCAACAAACATATAGTGCTCTATATGTCCCACTAGATGGCCCAAGTATCTAATTTATTATAACCCTTAAAGCTTTAAGAACTTGATAAATCATGATGAATATCCTTCACATATGGAACCTTCAGCAAACAGGCAGGCATGCATTAACCAAAGACTAAAATTAATTGAATATGTAAAAACATACAAAACAATTGATACACAGATGGAGATTTGAGGACTTGGGTGAGATACAAGAGGAAGAGATGCAGCCTAAGCAGACCCATTAATAAAAACCATTATCAGATTTAACGAAACAAAAAGATAAGATTCCTAATCATATAAAGTTTTCATTCCAAAAAAAAGGTGACTTGAAGATTTGGCAAAACAGAATCATACATACCTTTTTTTTCTGGAAAGACCCAGGTATTCAAACTATCCTTCCTTCCTCCCTCAGAACTCGGCAGCAGAAGAAGAGGATGATACTGAGTATATACTCCCTCCGTGCCAAAAAAGAATAATGATTAAAAGTATAATTATTTTATTATATAAAATAAAAATAAATGTGTCGATCTATTATTATAACCTCCATGCTCCAACACTCCAAGTCCTATTCGGGTTTGTTATTATTATTATTAGTAGTAGTTGTAATAATCGTAAAAAAAATAATAAAACAAATTTGTTATTTAAGTTTTTTAATTGGATTTTTTATAAGATAAATTTATATTGATTTTTCTTATGTTTGGGTTAAATTTTTGTGGGCTACTCTTATTTTGTTATACTAGTAGTTATGTTTGATATTATTAAAACTAAATAACAACAAAATAATTACAAAATAATTACAAAAAGAGTGTAATTAGGACACATATTACAAAAATAGTATAATTCACATTAATAAGGAAATCTAAAATCAAGGAGAAATAACTGTCATAATTAATAATTCAAATTCAAATATTTAGGATCTAACAACAAAAATAAATTCAAAATAATAATTCAAATTTAAATCTTCATCTCCCTTTCCATATTTTCTCTCTCCTTTGTAACTAAGAAATTCCATCTAGCTCGTCCATGGTGTATGTGTAGCAGATCTGAATCTGCATCTTTCATTTTCTAAAATAACTTCAGATTTCTCTCTAATACTTGATTTGCGTATTAATATATGAAAGACTTTTTCACATTCTACAATCAATGTAACAGAATTAGCAACTATTCACAATCACCATATGCTAAATAGCAAGACAAAACACGAACAACCAAAACAAAACAAATAGAAGAAGTCGGAGTTACCAAAATAAATTAAAGAAGAAGAAGTCGGAGTTACCAAACCAGTAAGAATAGATCCAAAACAAATTCGGAGTAGCCGAACAAAGAGGAAATCACGAACAATTTTTTTTATGAATATTTGGTTACCCACAAAAACTAAAATGGTTACCTTTGTATGAAGGTTTGGCTACCAACTGCACCATATTCAAAATAATTTTATTTTTATAAGTTTATTTAAAAGTAACTAACAGCTACATAAATGAAAACTTAGACATGGCATTTCGGATATCATCTACACGTAACATTTGAAAACTGTTCTTAAATTTTTTTATAATTAATTGGTAACCCAATAAAACTGAATTAGTTACTTTTTTATAAAGGTTTGGCTACCAACTTATGAATAACATTTTAAAAATAAAATTATTATGAATATGGTGCAGTTGGTAGCCAAACTTTCGTACAAATGTAAGAATTTTAATTTTTGTGGATAACAAAATATTCATAAAAAATAAATTACAAAGTCATAAATTGCAATAGAAAACATAACATGACAAACCCTTATGCGTGGCCCAGCTTGGATACATGTTTTAGGTATGGACAACCTGGGCACAACTCTAATCAATGTTCTAAAAGAAGCGGTGTGAATTTGATGGAGGTAGAGAATAAAGAATTTGAACTGCAAGAAGATGAACAAAGAGAAACTTCTCATGGTATGACAGTGTTGGAGTGACATAAGGTGATGATGGCCATAGGCTTTCTCTTGTTGTGAGAAAGATACTTATGGCCCCGAAATAGGATGAGTACCCTCAAAGGAATAATATCTTCAAAACCCGATGCACTGTTCATGGGAAGGTATGTGATTCAATTATTGATAGTGGCAACACTGAAAATATTGTGTCTAGGTTAATGGTTAACAAGTTGGGACTGTCTAGGTTAATGGTGGAGGAGGGTGTTAATGGTGGAGGAGGGCGGAGGAGAAGACTGACAAGGACGGAGGAGGCGTTATTTTTATTAAGGAAAGAGAAGGTGTGCTATATAATTTACTTATCCATTACTTAATTTAATAAGTAAATCAATATTAATCCCCTAAATTAAGAAATTTGAATTGCATACTAATTTCCTAAAATAAGGAATCCTAATTGCACTAATATTGTAAATAAATATAAAAGTGTATTAATTGTGTAAATATTTTATTAGTGCACTATTGTTGTAATTATTTTTTAAAATGTAATAGAATATGTAATTGATCCTTAAAAGTATGGGTGAAGATAGAAATTATTGTAAAATTATATATTTAAGGCCTATTTCATGCATGGTATATGTATACATGAATTCTGTGTGTTCTTCTTTAAGCTGCTAACGTAAGGAATTAGTGATTCTTTTAAATTAAATTATTTCTTTTATATAAAACTCACATGATCATCATTTAGATCTAGTTAAATTATAATGTATAATTGCAATATAAGTTTAGCAAATTTTATAATATGTTATAATTCGAGGAGGAACATGAATAATTCGGATTCAATCACCAAGTTTTATAAAAGTGAGTTGTTTTCTTTAGATATTTGTATTAATGGTTATTTGTTATGATTCAACTAAAATATTATATAACTATATATAGTATCATATAAATGTATGTATATATATGTGTTATATATATTAAATAACAATTAGAGTTTTTTTATAAATTTGGAAGTTTCATTAATTTAACCCATAATTGTTAATTGTGAATTCCCAAATAAAAGAATTCTATTTGAAATTTTTTTTAACTAAAATATTATATATATTTTTTAATTGAGGTAATTTATAGTTAATGTGTGTATATATATATATGTATAACCATTATTTTTTTGAAATCGTACTGAAGTTATATATATATATATATATATATATATATATATATATATATATATATATATATATTAATTAATGATATGTGCCATATTTGTCCTATTCGAATAAAAGAAAGTAAATTTTTAATAAAGTATGTTTGGCTTGGTGTAGTGGTAGTTCTCATTTCAAATTAATTGGGTTATGGGACAAAACTTGGACAATGCTCTGTATATATGATAAAAAATAAAGTATAAAAATTAGGCACCTTAGTCCATACATGTAACACTAATTGATCAATATTTAAATATTGGTGTATTAATTATTAATAAATAATAAAATTGTCGACAACTGCTTACTATTTAATAGATTAGCTTATACAGATTAATATGCATAAACTATTGATTTGGTAAGTTTTTATACTTGATGCAGAATTATAATTTTTATTTGTGTATTTAGCTATTTATTGTGATAGTTCGTGTAAGACCCCAACTTTTATAAATAAATATTATTTTTTCTTGAAATATATTTTTGAATATTATGGTGTGAATTTGATATAGTGTTATAGTTGTGGGTATTATTTACAAATTTTGCAAAGTAAGCAAGTGGTTATATAATATTCAATTGGTCGGGGAATATTCGTTTTAACAGGGAATATTCGTACGACGGCACAATCATAAGTGGACTCCACAATGGAAGTATTGTTGTAGTTAGAAAACGACAGAATTATCTTTTTATAAAAATAACGGCGAAAGTTTTACCGTTAAACTGTTGAACTATCCGGTGGTAAAAGTACAATGTAAGACCCCAAATTTTATGAAATAAAAGTATTCAATTTTTCTTATAATTACAATTCAGTAAATGGTTAAATTGATAGAAGGTTAAAGTTAAGGGTGATATATGAATTTTTTTTTTAAAATAAGCAAGTGGTTATAAAATACTCATTGTTGTCGGGGAATATTCGTTTGGTCGTAGAATATTCTTTCTGTCGGGGAATATTCGTACGACAGCGCAGCCTTTTGTGGGCCCCGTAACAGAATAACTGTCGGATGAAGAAAACGACAAATTAAAGTTTTTAAAAATAACGGCGTAGTTGTTACCGTTAATACTGTTAAAATACTCGGTGGTTAAAACACAGTAGCACACGGTATTGCACCAATTATTGATTTTTACGTAAGAAGGCATTACTCAATAATGGTTACAGTAATTACTGTTCAGTATTTTATTTTATTGATTCAATAATTGCTGCGTTGATATTTTATATTGCTGTTGTTGTCATTACACAGTATTTTTTATTATCGAAGCAATAATTCATATTATCTGAATAATATTATTAGATAACATTATTGACAATGTCTAGAAAGTTCTGTCTAAGGAGAGGTTTGGTCACCTAATTGCACGCCAGTAAGGAGAAATTCTTATTAGAAAGCCCCCTCTTTCCTGGGAACTGCCTGGTTGTCAATATTGTGATTCTGTAATATCATTTGTGAATAATTAATTATTGATTCATATGATGAGGAAAATATTGATTTTATGTGGATATAGATGGAGAAAATTTTTAATGTGACAATTGTTAAAAATTAAAATTTTATCTTTTTCTGATAAAATAATTCATTTAAATATATTATTTTAATAATATATTAACGGTGATGTTTTATAATGAATGTGGAATATGTGAGTATATGAGGAGGAAGAGTATTTTTGTGGCATTAAATGTTTAACACATATTTTGTGTGCTGGTGGACACAATTATTGACCGAAATTTGATTATAGCCTGTAAAATCACCCGTTTGTAAATTTCGGTCAATTTCTGTTTGGAATTTGGAAAAACGTTCTTCTGTAAAGTTGTAGAGAATTGAATTTCCTATAGAAACTCCCGAGATTCAAATTTTCTGACAAAAGGGTTATTTATTGTGAATTATTGAAGTTCCGAAGCTCCGAAATAATTGATTTTTGGAAGTTTAAATTATTTTAAATTAAAAAAACGTTTTTTTCTTATTTTTTCTAGAAGGTGGCATTTGGTTATTGAGCTGAAATCAGATTTCAAGTGTGCGTAGAAGATTTATTATATATATTATTATTATATTAAATTTTCTGCTTTGGTGTTCTAAGCATTTTCCTATAAATAGGGTGCTTAGGTTAGAATTAAAAATCACACCAGAAACTGAAGTTTTCTCTCTCTATATTATCGAGCGTATTCTTGTGAGTATTTTGAGTATACTTTGAGTATTGCTATACGGTGCAAGTTCGTTCAGTGTTATTCCAGTTAGAGGTACTGTCTTTCGAGGTAAGGGATAGTAAGGGAGGTTATTTTCTTCTAAAATGATATTATTTCTTCAATATCATTATGCCGAAATATTGGTTGGAACTTTTTATCAAATTTGGAACTTTTTCATGTTGGGGTTACTATTCACGAGTTACTATTCACGAGTTACTATTCATGAGTTACTATTCACGAGTTACTATTACTAGTACTATTCACGAAGCGTGAAGATGTTTTTTTGTGAAATTTCTATCTTTTGGTGTCGAAGTTACTATTCACGTATACGACACTATTCACGTATACGACACTATTCACGAATACGACACTATTCATCGAAAAATGAAAATTTTTCCTTTTCGTCTAAAATATCTATTGTGGATACTAGCTTTGATTGTATCCATGTTTTGATCATTCTTGAATTTTACACCACTATGATTATTTTTGAGGTATTTTTGGACATGGATAAAATAAAGTACGAATCCTTAATCCTTATCATTTTGTTTCACTGGATTCGTTTTTTCTTTAAAAATATTTTTTCCTCATCCTTAGTCCTAAATGATGATATAATTGAATATCTTTGGCCCGTAGTGCAAAGATGAACAGGTGTTTAGATGAACATGACCAACTGATGAATATCTTTGGCCTGTAGTGCAAAGATGACTTGTTAATGAATATCTTTGGCCTGTAGTGCAAAGATGACTTATTGATGTATATCTTTGGCCGTAGTGCAAAGATGAATTTATTAGTATAATTATGAACATGAACTGTGATTTGGTATAACCATGATCTTTGATGTTTCAGGTGATAAAAATTATCTTTGTCCTGGATGAGAAAAGGAATTTAGAACAACAATTACGATTATGAGTTATACATGTGATTGTGGACAGGAATTGTTGATTGATGTTATAGGGATAAAACATTGTTGATGGACTTTTAACATGGAGAAGATAATAGACTTTATAGTTTATTTGATTCTTCTAATGGATTGCTCGTTCCGCTGCAACTATGGTTGAAATTTTTTATCATATACCATATGTTCTAAATCTCTGATTTATTACTGTTGAAGGCTATTAATAATTTATTTATCTTTAGTCATAACATTCTTTACTGAGTTAGTTGCGCTCACCCTTTTGCTTCACAATTCCTTTCAGGTAATACGAGTGTAGCTGGGTCGAGCGGGGGATAACAGGGGAATAGAACGGTGGTCATCATTTAGTAGTTATATTTGGCGAATCAAGTAGGGTGAAGCAAACCCAACGTTGGAAGGGTGTTTTGCCACTGTCATACAAGATGTCTAATGACATACCACCTCGTGTCATCATAAGACATGGATGTGCTCATCCACTTGCTGAGTATATCTACCAACACTATCTATATGATCTTGGAGTCTATTTGGAATATAACTCTCAATTAGAGACAGTTGAGATAATGATATGTCAGGAGAAGACTTGCCATTGGGAAGAATATGATAGTAATCTTCTTGTTTTTCTTTGGGGTCTATTGGGTCAACCAAGGATAATTCTGTGGCCATATGATATCTATAATAACCTAGACGCATGGCCTCCCATGTACGAAGGTTTCCTTGAGCACTTCCCAAAGATTCTAATTTCTAAAACAGTTTTCGACTATACCTTTATGTAAGGTGTCATTATGAGGTGCTGTCCACGGTTGGGACATGAGTCACAGTTGATATATATTTGTATACAAACTCACAGCATATGTGTTGTTGTATTTTGCACGACAATTGTTGTAATAAAGTTGTAGTTATTTTCTGTACCATGTATTTGGCGACTTAGAATGGGTTGGATGGAATGGACCTATTTTGGGGTTGTTACATACAATAATACGCGTGATTGCATAGTAGCACATGATATTGATTGTTGATGCTTACGTGAGAAGTCACTCAGTTATACTCAATTATTGCTATAGTAGTTGTTACATAATATCTCTCATATTATTGATTCAATTATTGCCACAGTATCATCTACATAATATCTTATATTATTAAATCAATAATTGAAACGACAAAGTTATTCATATTATTATTTGTAATATTGACAATGTCTAGAAAGTTCTGTCAAGGAGATGTTTGGTAACCTAATTGCGCGGCAATAGGGTGAAATCCTTATCAGAAAGCCCCCTCTTTCCAGGGAATAATCTGGTTGTTAAATATTGTGACTTATAATATTAATGATGAATAAGTTTGTGTTGATTAAAGATGAAGTTGATATTTTCATTGTGTTGAAATTATTAGTGTTAGTGGAAATCGACATCTATTTCGATAATAATGGATGTCTGGAGGTTGTATTGATCAATCGGATAATTAATAGGATAAATGAGTAATTAATTACTATTAATTCACATGTTTATAACTATTTGTTCACATATGTATGCTATTGATTCACATGCATGTACTATTAGGGGAGGTGGTGCAAGATTGATAATACTTGCATTACTAAATTAAAAATAGAGGTATAGATAAAGGTACTATACTGTAATTATTTTTTTTACATGATTGTACTATTGATTCACATGATTGTTGTGAAACCCCAGATTTTCGCGAAATATTTTTTTAATATTATGGTGTGGATTTGATATAATGTTATAGTTGTGGATAATATTTATAAATTTTGCAAAGTACGCAAGTTGTTATATAATATTCAATTGGTCGGGAAATATTTGTTTTATCAGGGAATATTTGTGTAATGGCACAATCATTGGTGGACCCCGCAACAGAATTATTGTCGGATTGAGAAAACGATAAAAATATTTTATGAAAATAACGGCGGAAGTTTTACCGTTAATACTGTTGAACTACTCGATAGTAAAAGTACAGTAATACGTGTGGTTGCATAGTAGCACACGGTATTGATTATTGATGCTTGTGTGATAAGTCACTCAATTTTGTTTTATTAGTATTATTAATGTAATAATACAGAAAATATTTTTATATAAAACATAATACTTTTATAAAGTTATTCTATAAATAGAATATATTATATTCTATTATGCATAGTATTGCATAGTGTCTGCATAGTAAAATATTTTATAAAGTTATTAGTTTTATTAGATTATAAATAGAATATATTATATTTTATTTAAAAAATTTTGCTTTAAATATGGACCGTCAGATTAAAGTAAATCAATCTGGACCGTTCATGAGTTAGTTACTATGCATTCCATTTTTCTATAAATAGAAGCTCATTCATTCATTATTACTTACGAATTCACGGAAACTCTAGAGAGAGAAACAATAGAGAGAAAGAAGAAAAGTGTTCTGCTACTTCACTACTTCTATATCCAGTACTCTTCTTTCTAAGGTAGGGAATATTATTTGTTGTACTCAAAAGGGGTATTCTTTCTTTCTTATTCATGAAGAGAACTTCTGTTATTCCATTATTTATTATTCTGTTGGAATAACCTGTATACGCGGGATACCCTATACTTGGTGAAATTCTTCTGTTATTTCATTCTTTATTATTCTGTTGAAATATCCTGTCTGTGAGTTTTACGCCGGACCTGGTTCTGTCTTTATTATTATTCTGTTAGAATATCCTGTCTGTGCGTTTTACGCCGGACCTGGTTCCGTCTTTATTGGTAGTCTGTTGGAATAACCTGTCTATGCGAAGTACCGCATGCATGGTGATTTCTGTTATTATTCCGTTCTTTATTATTCTGTTGGAACATCCTGTCGGTGCTTTACGCATGACCTGGTTCTGTTAATTATTTTTCTGTTGGAATAACCTGTCTATGCGAAGTACCGCATGCATGGTGATTTCTTTTGTTATTCCATTCTTTATTATACTCAGTTGGTTAAAGTTTTGACTTTTCTACTCCATGAAATTAGTGGAATATCCTTCATATTTGCGCTTCATCCAGTATCTTTTCAAGGAAATATTCTTCTGAGCATTTTTGAATTTTACTCTACAAAGCAGTATCATGTTGACAATTTGGACGACGTTATTAGTTCTTGAATAAATTAATTCTTGAACTTGTTTTATTGAATTCTCATATCATTGTCATCATCCTCATGTTTATATTTTTTGAAAGTCATCTGTGGGCTGTAGTGCATAGATGGACTTGGTATGATTATGACCAGGGATTATTCGGTGTAATCATGATCGTAATGTTACAAATGATGTGAAAAAAGTCCTCATTGGCCCGTAGTGCATTAATGGACAGTTTTTGGTATGATTATGGCTATGGATTCTCTTTGGCCATAGTGCAAAGATGAATTATTTTATAGCATGATCAGGACCGTTGATGAAAACATGATTATCTTTTACCGTATTGCATTGATGGACAGTTGTTGGCATGATCATGACCATTAATGAATACACAAATATTCTTGGCCTGTAGTTCATGGATAATTGTGGTCGTGATACTAAAGAATATCCTTGGCCGTAGTGCAGGGGTGATTCGATGATGTAGATTATTTATTAAGCTGAGTCCCAACGATAAAAGTGATGAAAAACCTTTTAAATCATAAAAGATAGTAGATTTATTCTCTACTTGACTCTTTTAATGGATTGCTTGTTCTGCTGCAGTTAAACTTGATGTTTGTTATATTGTATCAGTTTAACACTGTTTAAAGCTAATGATAATTTATTCTGCATTATCTTAGTCATAATATTTTTTACTGGGCTAGTTGAGCTCACCTTTTCTTTCACTGTTCTCTTCAGGAAATGAGAACGTACCAGGGACTAGTCGGGGAACAGAATGATGGTCCTAGATGGTGCATTAGTAGTCCTCACTATTCTGTGAAATAGCGTGATAATAATTGTAATGAGGACTCCTTTTGAGTTTGTATACTCTCTAGTAGACAATATTTGTATTCAAACTCATAGTTGATGTTTTATCGTATTGTACACGACAGTTGTATTATTAAGTTGTATTTAAATTCTATACCATGTATCTGGCGACTCAAGATGGGTGATGTATACCTTATTTTGGGGGCGTCACAATTGTACTATTGATTCACAAGATGTACTATTAGGGGAGGTGGTGCAAGTTTGATAATACTTGCATGACTAAATTAAAAATGAAGGAAAAGATGAATGTATTATACTGTAATATTTTGAGCCCCAAAACGTGCAATTATCGAAACTATATTTTCCTATAAGTAGAAGCTCGTTCTTCTTTCATTCTCACCAATTCACTAAGACTCACAAGGGCAATTATAGAGAGAAAGAAGAAGAGAAGTCTGCTACTTCACTATTCCAGTATTCAGTCTTTTCCTGAGGTAAGGGATATTAATTTTTTCAGTATTCATAGGAATAATATTGTCTTCCATACTCTGTAGTATGTGACTAATATTATTTCGTCTAGTATTTCTGATTATACCCTCATTTTGTTAAAGTATTGCTTCTATACTCCGTGAAATTAGTAGAATATCCTAAAATTTGCGCTTCATCTAGTTTCGTTTCACAGGGATATTTTCTGCACATTCTTGTTAAATTTTAAGCTTTTCATGCCGGAGTACTGTCCATGAGTAGTATTCATTTTTACGGTACTATTCACAAAGTACTATTCATAAAGTACTATTCATAAAGTACTATTCACAGGATACTATTCACATAGTATAATTCACGGGGTACTATTCACCCGGGGAATTATTCATGACAAAAATGATTTCTTTGCTGTCCAAATCATTTTTGATACAATATTATTCTTGAATTTTACTCCACAAAACAGTATCATGTTGACAATTTGGACATTATTGAATTTTGGATAAACTAAGTTATAATCTTTAAAAATTTATCCTTTATTTTCTTTTAATTGAATTCTTATATCATTGTCATCATCCGCATGCTTATATTATGATAAAAGTCATATGTGGCTTACGTGCATAGATGTACTATTGATTGGTATCACTACAACAAAAAGACTTATCAGGGATCGCAAATCAGCGACCGTATATGGTCGCAGATGAGTATCCGCAACCGAATGCGGTCGCTGATAGTTGTCGCAGATAATCTAGTCACTGGATGGACTTCAGCGACCAACAATAGCGACCGACTGCTCAGCGACCACAGTTAGCGACCGAATCTGTCGCTATTATGACTCACGTTGAGTCATTTGTCAGCTGTGATGTGGCACACGTGTCAGCAATCGACAATAGCGACCGATTCGGTCGCTAGTTTTAAAGTAGCTATCAGCGACCGTGTTTCAGTTTTAGCGGCCGCATGCAGTCGCTGATCTTTTTTTTATTAATATTTTTCCTGTTTTATTGATTTCCCAAAAATAACCTGCTTTGTACCTGCTTTCTATCCCAACACATAGCAGTATATATAAGCATCCATCCATGATAACTACCATATGATAAACATTCATCCATGATAACTACTATATGATAAACATCCATCGTAAACCAACACAATACAATCGTAAACATCTATATAATAATATCGTAAACCAATACAATTGTCCAAAGAATCAATCTAAAAGAGTACAAGGCTTTAAAAATATAAAAAAACAAGTCTAACAAGTCTTTAAAAATCTAACATATATTACTGGTCTAGCTCTTCATGGATCATCCAAATTAGTAATTAACAAAAGAATAAAACATATATGTTACATGTGTTGATACTACTATGACTTGGGAATTAAAAGCTAAACAATAGACAATGTAGTGAAACATATAAGTAAGACAGTGACAGTAACAATATCGATACATATACCTAGTCGCCACCCTGATGTTGTTATGCTGTTGCTGCTGCTGCTGCCACTGCCTCCGTCAACTCATCAGGACTAAGAGAATGCAGATGCCCGCCCAGTATACGAAGAAGATCACGATTCTGGCAGATCTCTCTCACACAGTCAACAGGAGTATGATAGGCTGGATGACCTGATGACTGTGTAGACTGGGTAGCAGAGCTGCCTGTGCCACTGATGGTCGGGCGTCGTTTTTGTTCTTGGCCTTTAACATAGTTTTTCTTCACGACGGACGCCCTCTCCCACAATTCTTGATCAATCGACGGACGCGGGGTGCCTTCAGGATAGCGCTCGTTCATAAAGCCCTTATAAGTGTCATGTCAGAAGATCAACAATTAAATAGTTAAAAATAAATAAAAAATGCTAAAAAGGACATCACAATTTATAAAAAACATATTAGTATAAAGTTAACTTATTACCGCTATCTGAACAGCATCAGGCAGACCATCATGGGTGGCCACATACACATCCAACCAATTGATAGGTTGACCTTGAGACTCAGAATCCTACAGTTCATGTTCTCATATTAATATGTAAACATATTATATTTTAGCTACAAAATATGACTGTAAACATAAAAACAAATAACTAAGCCAATAAGCTTGCTATACATACATACCCTAGCAGCAATATGCTGCAGCTGTGATATACTATCGCCATTGTACGTGCCTTTTGCCTTTTCGAGGCGGCAGTCTTGCGTCTCTTGACCCAGCTCTCAGCTCTCCACTGGTCACACATCTGCACCCATATGGGATGTGCGCACCACCAGGGACTATGCTTCTGTATATACTGCTCACCCTGTCCTGGATGGTCAATCTCAGCATTGTGTAGGGCTTTTTATCATTCCTTATTCAGATTATCTTTAGTTTGGACGGCGCACTTCTGCCATAACAGTGTCTGAATAACTGATGCCTGTGCGTCGCCCCATCTATACCGCTTCTGTAAATAAAACAACAATAATAATATTAAAACTGTTATATTATATTTGTAAGACCCCGAAAATTTTTAAATAAAAAGGAATTTCCTTTATTTATTTTTTTGAAATAGTAAGGGTAAATTTGATTAATGTGGTTAGTTATGGGTAAAATGCGCAAATATTTTAAATAAGCAGGTGGTTATAAAATATTCATTGTTGTTGGGGAATATTCATTTGGTCGTGGAATATTCTTGCTGTCGGGGAATATTTGTACGACGGCGCAGTCTTTTGTGGGCCCCATAACGGAAAGCGATTGGATGAAGAAAATGACAAGTATAAGTTATTTATAAAAAATGGCGTAGTTGTTACCGCTAATACTGTTGGAATACCCGGTGGTTAAAACACAGTAATACGCGTTGTTACACAGTAGCACACGGTATTGCACCAATTATTGATTCTTACGTAAGAAGGCACTACTCAATAATTGTTACAGTAATTACTGTTCAGTATTTTATGTTATTGATTCAATAATTGCTGCATTGATATTTTATATTACTGTTGTTTCAATAATTGTCACTACACAGTATTTTTCATTATCGAAGCAATAATTCATATTATCTGAATAATATTATTAGATAACATTATTGGCAATGTCTAGAAAGTTCTGTCTAAGGAGAGGTTTGGTCACCTAATTGCGCGCCAGTAAGGAGAAATCTTTATTGGAAAGCCCCATCTATCCTGGGAACGACCTGGTTGTCAGTATTGTGATTCTGTAATATTATTTGTGAATAATTAATTATTAATTCCTTGCTCTGGTCCCCTTCTGAATATCAAGACACTTCAGATTTGTGGCGCGTCCAGCTTGCTTTTTCTTGGTGATCTTTCACTCACTTATCATCAATGAATTGACCCTACACTTAATCACTTTAGCCTTGCTCTTCAGAAGCTGACCAGTATCTCGGTTCACCTTCCATCAGTTCTTTCTTTGTCTGGCAAACACTACAATCTTGGTTACTTCCAAGATCGTTGTCTTCTGTTCTCTTGACAGCAACTGCATTAGCTGACTTTTCCTTAGTCAGCTGCTGAAGTCTTCTTTGAATCATCTTGTGGAAGACTTCATCACGAATGGCCTTTCAACTCAATCTTGATGCTGATTGGATTGGTGCTTAGTTCTTCTGCTAGCCTGCATGTCATTCGTTGAGTGCTCTCTGGTTCCCTTACTGTGGATTGCATCTTTGCAGTGCCAACCAGAGGCTTCGTACCTTTGGATATTTTGGGAGTGCTCATTCTTTGAGAACTGTATCTGCTCTACGATTCTGACTTGGCATTGTGAGTAATTATGTTGGAGTCTTAGTTCTGCACTCTACGATTCAGCTTTGGCTGTGCAAACACTACGATCCTGAGATCAGATCTTGACACTCTTTGATTTCTGCCTTGTGCTTGTTGTCTTCATCTGATCTTGCCCGACTACGATCTCTGTATTCACTCAATGGACTCTACGAACTCAGAGTGTAGTCTACGATCCTTGACTTGGCTTCGGCATCACTAGGCTCTACGACTCTGAGTGTAGTCTACGTTTCGGACTTGACTTCGGCAGATGATCGTTCGGCTCATAGGCAGGCTGTCTCTACGATTCTGAACATGACTTCATCAGGACACTACGATCCCGAGGAAGCTATTCTCGATACACTACGATCCTTCTTCGTTTCCCCTGGCAGTCTACGAACTCCGAGATCTACTATCTTGCATACTCCTATTCTGCCTCGATAGCTCCCGAGTTAACCTTGACTCACCTGGCAGACTACGACTTCTGGTGCAGTGCTCGACGATCAGACTGGCCTATCTATTACATTATAAGATCAACCTAACAAGCTTGATCTTTCTATATTTATAGTCCTTGTACATCATTTCTTTTTAAGGACTTTACAAAGCAGTTTTGTTCATGTAAGATCAACCTAACATATTTGATCAACTCATTCTAAGTCCTTGTATATATTTTTATTATCTATTAAAGGACTTTACAGCTTTTCTTAATGCAAGCATACTTACATATTATTCATTCATATACATATATATATCATAATCAAATCATATATAAATAGGAATAGCATTCACATGCTTATTCCTTACAATCTCCCCCTATTTGATTATGGCAAAAACAATAAGTGCATATGCATGTTATGAATGAATCTTATATACACTGAGCATCTGTATTTCTAAGATAGTTAATCATGAATGTCATTTATGTTGATATGGCAATTTATACATTAAGACATTCTACATCCTGGATCCAGAAAATTCCTAACATGTTAGAGATGTACCTCCTTGGCTCCATGTGTGTTTCCAGGATGCTTGTTGATCAGCTACTCATCTGTTTCTGCTTCTTGCTCTTGCTCCCCCTCAGATGATGACCTTCTATCTTTGCTTGGCTCCACTTCATCACCTTTCTGATCTGGCTCCTCTTCAGCTTCTGCGATTTTGGTGTCATCATCTTCAGGTTCCCCCTCAGATGATGATTCTTTATCTGCTGCTACTTTCTTCTTCTTTGGTTTCTTCTCCCTTAACCCTCTGCTCTTCTTCGAGTGCCTTTTGCTTTTGCCCCTCTTTTTTCTTTGCCTCTTTTTCTCCCCCTTTTTGTCATCAATCAATTGAGAGAGTTGCTCCATGTTGGACATAAGCTGCTCCATCAGGTAGGAGGAGTTTGTAACTTCAAACTTTAGTTCTTACTGGCCGAGCTCAAGTTGCACAGAGAAGGACTATTTTGGATCGTCAATCTTGTCAGAGAGGGCTTCGATCTGCTTTGCATTGGCCTCCTGAACTTGTAAAGCCACTGCCTTCTGATCTTGGATGGCATTCTGATAGATGATATCTCTCTCTTGGAGTTTGAGAGATACATCAACCAAGATAGCTTGAAGCTTGTGTTGGAAAGAATCATGTCCTGCTGCTGTCTGCTTCTGTGATTCTTCAGTGAGTATAGATATCTTTTTGCTTAGATCATCAGAGCTCTTCAGTAGTTCCTGCTCCAAAGCAGATTGATCCTCTTGATTGGCAGCTTCAGGTTGAGCAATGGATTGGACTCTACGATCATCATCTTTGGACAGATTTTCAAAGGTTTGGATAATCTGAACAATCGTGGAGTACCAATTGCTTGCAGAGGATGATGGAGTGTCTGATAGTAGTGCTTGATTATAAGAAGGCTTTTGGTTTTGGACTTGGGCACCAGTAGTAGTAGAGTGAATAGACTCTACGATTAGCTCCTTGGTCATGTTCCTTCTTCCTTCAGAATTCACTCTACGATCGTAGGGGATATAGAGATTCTCAGCCTGTCGATAGACCTTGAAGTGAGGCTGGTCTTTGATCAATTTGGTAGCAAACTTATTTACTTTTATAAAGTTCTGAGCCTCCAGTTCTATGCTTGGAAACTGCTTGCAACACCAACTGAAGGAGCTTCCATCTTTTTCAGTGTGGGCCTTGAGCCATGGCATCCACTAGAAGAACCATCTTTCTGGTGGAGCATCTGTCAGAATATTTGATACTTCCTCTACGATACTTCTATCAAATCTTTCAGGGGAGGGAACTGGATAATCTTCTTGTTCGTTTGCTTCTTGAGGTGCAGAACCAGAATCTCCTTTAATCTTTTCTCTCTCGGAGCCTGAACTTTCTTGATTATCTTCAGCAGGGAATTCCTCTAGCTGCATTTCATTATCAGAACCTTCTTTAGCATCTTCAACAGAAAAGCCTTCTTGCTGAATTTCATTATCAGAACTTTCTTCAGCAAGTCTTTCCTTAGATTCTTCTTCTTCATTTATGGCTTCTTCTTCAGTATCTTCTCCTGGGAATACAGATTAATCATCACTTAATTCAATGATGGCATTTGATTGGCTGCTGTTCCTTTTGGAGGCAAACTGGGCTTGCAGCCTGTAGCTCTTCCTTCTTCGTGGAGGTTCAACTATTGGAGAGACATGACTCTTCTTCTTCTTCTTCTTCAGTCTCTGACTCCTCTTGTCATCAGATAAACTTCTTTGGAGATCAGCACTGGCAGGAGCAGACTTTTCTTTCTTGGCCTCATCACTTTCTGAGCCATCATGAGAGCTTTCTTGGTTTGAGGGGACATGTTCTTCTTCTTCTTCTTGAATAACATTTTATGACCCATTCTCTAGGCTGGTTGGGGCAGTTGTATTTGTGGATTTACTTTGATCATCATGAATTTTTTTTCTTCATCAGAGTGACCACTCTGAGGATTGGCCATGGGGCTTGAGCACTTTTCTTCTTCAGCAAATTCTGCACTTTCCTTCATCACATCTGCTTCATTCTCGTTGTTGGATGCCGACTGTGGGGACTAGACTACATCTTCTATTTCTTCCCCTTCTGCTGACTCCACGTCCCTTTTTTCAGTAGATGTATTGATTTGAGAAGCTAAGGCTTGTTTGTCTTCCACCTTAGCTTTCTTACTGACAGACCCTTGAAGCAACCTGCTGCTTTCTCTCTTTATGGTTTCAGCAGTTTGGTCATTTTCTTTCTTATCTTTGTTCAAGGAGGAGACTCTCCTTGGTGGGGCCTGGGCTTTCTTCACATCACCAGCTCTTTTCACCACTTTTGATTTCTTCCTGGCTGGTGTGATTTTAGCTGCTGTAGAGTCATCAGATTCAGAGCTCTTTGTCTCTACTATCTTCCTTTTCTTTAGCAGAGGATCTACTGCTGCTCCCAGCTGTCAGCCTCTTGTTCTCCTTTGGGTTCTTCTTCCAGTTTTTAAATAACTGTGGAGACATTACTTTGTGCATATTCAGGGCTTCTCCCTCATCATCCTTGATCTTTCCCCCTAGCTTTTTCTTCAGTATGATACTCAGCAACCTCCCATGAAATACCTTGGTCAGGGCTTCTTCTCAGCCTTTTCTACCCACTTGGAGATCTGATCAAACAAGATAGCTCCAAAGTCGATTTGTTTCTTCGGAACTATTGGTGACATGATTTTCAACTGCTGGTCGATCACTATGTCATGTGCAGTGTTCTTGCACAGTATGCATTTTCCAACTATTTCAGCAAGGAACTCATATTGCTCATGAAACTCCTTCTTCTTTATGTCCTTGAAACTAGGGTTTCTTTGATACCCCATAACTTCCTTTGCTAGTTCAGTGTTGACATTATCAAGGTTCTTTAGCCCTTGGTTAGGAAAACCTAGGCATTGATTGAGGTCAAAAGATTTTAACTTGAGAGACTGACCTTTAACCTTGGTAAAAAGAGTTCCAGAGCTTATGGAGATGTTTGAGTAGAACTCCTTAACCAGGTCAATGTATACATGAGTACTCGCCTCGAGACATTCTGAAAACCCAGCTTCCTTTACGAGTCTAAGTATGTCCCTGAACTTCTTCTTCGACTTCTCAAACGATTTGGTTCCAAGTTGAATGTCGGTGATAACTTGCCAGTTCTCCATTTGAATCGTTCGAAGACTGTGGGTGTTTGATTTAGAGAGATTTATGCGAGATGGCTGTCTGGTTGGTAAGGCTCTGGGGTTAACTGATTTTGCTCTTGAAAAGCTTTCTAGGGTTTTGAAAATGGGAGGGAGAAAGGTTCGATATCTTTCGGTAACTATCTGCAGATTTGAACTTGTCTTTATGGTAGTTCCTTCTAACTCTGCATACTCAGTGATATGTCAACTGTCCATTGGTTGCACGTTGCCCAGTAATGAGTTGTAACTCCCTACAACTTTTCAGTTATTAGAGGAGTAGACGTTTAATTGACGTGGCTTTGACCGTTGACCTTTTGATTCGTAGAGTAACATGATGAGATAGTTATAGACTCTACGATTTCATTTGTTGACTCAACGATCAATTTCTGAGAGATGCTGCAGTGGATGGCTTTGTCTTTCCTCCTTACTTCGATGCATCATAGCTCAATCACTGATGAATTCGAACTTATCTCCTTAACTTAAATGGCTTAGCGGATGTCTCATTCTTCATGCTCCTTGTGAACTGGAGTACCCTTTGGTAAAACTACGATCGTTGAGTTGTCTTCTACGATCTCTGCGGTTGCACTACGATCGTTTAGTCCTTTTCAAACTCAACTCTACGATCGTTGACTGACTCTGTTCTTCTGAGATGAACTGGATCAATTATTCCTTCTGGGATAAGGTAGCTTAGGAAGGGCCAACCTCTTAGAGAGAGCTAAGGGTCAGGTTTGTCCCTGAGGCGCTTTCCAGATGAAATACTATGGCAGTGGTTTGCAATGACATCTCATTAGACCTTTGCTGATGGGAAGATCTTCTACCAGCTTTAAGTATCTGCATTGCTGAAATCGTGGTGTCCTCCTACTCTTACTCTACGATCATATGTTTGATCGTAGGCACTTCATGATTATGGATTGAGTGGCTGAAGGGTTATCAGTAGTATGTTTTGAGACATTCCTACTGACTATGGATCTTCATTTGGTTCATCGGCCACAAAGTTTTGGGACTCTGTAGTTGGTACATCTCTTCAAGGTTTATTAGTTCTGTTATTCCTTAACAGATCACTACTCCCCCATTGTTGATGATGTCTTCTCGGATGGATGTGATTCCTTCTTCTTCATGTTCTTTTGAAGGCTGCCCAGCATTTCTCCTTCTGACTGGAATCATCATCATTGCTTAATTTTCCTTGTATCGTAGATATGAGTATTTTCAGGATTTATCACTCTACGATCATTTGACAGCACTACGAACGTAGTCTCCTTTAATAGTCCTTTGTTTAAGAAGTTCTGCTTCTTAAAGAACTTCTTTTGTCTTAAGCTCCATGATCTTCTGTTGTGAGCTTTCCTTGAGGATCCTTTTCATAAAGCGTGTCTTTTTTTATATGAGCACATAGAATCCTCTTTCTCTTCTGTTGCATGGCATGCTCTCATATACAGATTTGCAGCCATGTGAGCTCCATTCCGGTTAGCTCAGAGGGTCTTCAAGGATAGGCTTGGACATATAGATCCTTTATCAGACTTAGTTATGAACCGTCCTTAGCCTTCTGCTGGTTGAGTCTTCTTGAATGAAGTCTTCTGCTTCAGCATTCCTTAGTGTGGTCAAATTGACCAAGTACCTGCAGGTTCAAGTATATTTCTACTTTTGGTCCCCATGTTTGAATGGGTCCTGCTAGGTTAGTTTTCTAAACCCCTATTCCTCTTAACTGGATAATCATCATGTTTATCACCGACAGACATATTCAAGTATGCAACTATCTTGAGATAATACATTTGAGATGCATGATGGTGAGTGTGTGTAGGATTTGACAATAAATGACACACTCTTTATCTATGATGGTTTCATCATTTACTGGGTTATGTTCATAATGTTTAAGTGTTCACAGAGTGTGAATCAACTCTACGATTTATGAGTATCTAGTTGATTTATGGATGTGATCAGTTTCTACAAATCAGCAAGATCCTCTTATAGAACTGATCATTCTCTGTGTGTTGTCAAACATTTAGAACATAGGCTTGTACATACATACTAGTACATCAGCAAAGATTACTTAACATAAAATTCATTTGGTCTGTGATACTCTTATGATCTATTTCAGATTTTCTTCAAGATGTCATCTTCAGCCTAAAACTTGGTTAAAGAGAAAGTTTATAGACATTTGAATTTTCCATCGTCAGACTACTTTCTCTCTTCAACTTTTTAGGTAGATTATGACTTCTTGACAGAATACTGTAGTAGTTCATAAGATAGTGAAAATATGATGTATACATTAGTAATGGTGAGGAACCGTAACTTTTTACTGTTAGTTTCTTAACAGTCATTTACCTTAGATATACTGAGTTCATGTATTAATGTGCATAGCTTTTACTTTTGCTTCCTTTCGGCTTAATGCTCTTGTTGGCCTTTCATTCAATCAGTCGTGGTCTTGAAGATGTAGATCAAGAGAATCGTAGCATTAAGATCTTTGACATCTTTGAGTTTATAAAGATAGCACCCAGTTGTTGGTTGGTCACTCATAAGTTTGAGAAGATCTTCTTTCTCCTCTCGATCAGCATTTCTTAGTAAGCGTGACCTCTTCATCTTTTAGACTGATGAAGGCTTTACTCTTTGTCACTGATGTCCCTTGATTTCTTTCTCTCGTCTGGTCTTCAGACAACAAGATTGACTGTAGGCTAGGATTGGTCTTGTTGATATAGCAATCGAGGATATGGACCAATCTGAGCAGCTTTAGGTGTATACACATTTTTACCTATACACAATATTTCCAACGTGTGAGCTCTTCTTCATATAACAAATTACTTACTACTAAACTAAGTCTAGAACAATGTTAGTGCCTAGGATCAGACTCAAAGCAATTAGCTTTTGAATAGCATGAGAACCTGCTCTGATACCAATTGTTAGTTCCTAGAGGGCACAATAGATCTAGAAGGGGGGTTGAATAGATCCTTTTTATTTCAAATACTTTTCTGGTTAATGTTGTATTGTTCATATTTTAAGTATATGGCAAACATGAGAATCTTTTCAAGCACATCGGAATAAGTAAAAGATTCTCCTTCATTGATATATTCATAATCATACATACATTGTTCGTTGGGTTAATTTAGTTGTAAGCGGTTAGAACATACATAGCAGTTATAGACATAATGTAAATGACATAATGTAAAAGACACGAGGGGTTTTAAGGGGTTCAGAGACTCAAGCTCCTAATCCACTCTTCTGCTTTCAACTAGCAGGATTTCCACTAAGGAAGGGCAGCACCCTGAATCTCTACGATTCCTTCAAGGCCAGCAGCCTTGGGACTTTAGTTCACTAAGAACTCTTCAAGGCCAGCAGCCTTGGGACTCCTCTAGTTCCCTAGGAACTCTTCAAGCCCAGCAGGCTTGAAACTTCATTTAGTCCCTTTGGACAAGGACCCTTTGGCCCTGCTTTTTTTAGTCCCTCCGGACAAAGACCCTCTTGGCCCTGCTTCATTTAGTCCCTCTGGACAAGGACCCCTCAGACCCTAGCTTCGTTGAGTTGTTTGTTTGTTGTTGTTGGAGCCGGTGCTGAGCTGCTAAGATGTCTTTATGCTCTGAAAATCTTCTATCCTTAGCAGCTTGGCTTGATCATCCTTGAAGAGCAGTTGAGTGTTACATGATGCTCAGCTTCTTAGGTTGCTCAACTACTCTGGATGACCCCTTGATGAACTGCCTTGAAGATCATTCTCCTTGGTACTTGATGGCTGCACATGAGAGGCTTCTAAGATGACTGTAAGCATTTCTATAAGGTACTTAGAACCTTTCTCATGCTTGACACCAAGATGGCTTTTGTGATCTCCCTTCTTGTTACTCGATGCCTTCTCATGATGGACTTTCTAAGATGACTGTAAGATCTTCTCTATTGTACTTAGAGTCTTCCCATGATGGACATCCAGATGGCATGATGCTCTCCTTTCTCTCAGCAGTTCAGAACACTCTTCATGTAGTAGATCTCTCACTTCTACATAGTAGAACTCACACTTCTACTTCTTTCTTTATCTGACTTCTGAGTGTTCTTGGTGGATCGTAAAGTGAGCCTTCGGACTCACTATTACATGGTTTAGATCAGTCCACCTTCTCTCCAAAATTGACAACTCCAGCAACCTTGGATCTTTGAAGCTCTTTCTCATTTATACTTCTTCCCAATCCTTCCGTTGGAAAGTAACCGTTGAAGGCTATTCAAATATCTTCACAGATCTCAAGTTGCTTGATGTAGACTGCTTGATGTGACTTGTCATACTTTTTCTGATGCTGTAGTTTACTATTTCACCTACCCTGTCAGATGTATCACTTTACTGTCTTGGGCAGGTTTAAGACTTTATCTCTCCTGATTTCTAGATCAGAGATTGTCCTTTTGCATCGATGCTCTCAATAAGCACTTGTCAGAATATTACCCTTCAGATTGAACCGTTGTCAATGCTTCAGTCTTCAGGTATTCGAACTCTACGATTCTGATGCACGTCTTCAAGGACCTAATCATAGTGTCTTGTTGAGTGTTGCTCGTTGACTGGAAGAGTTAACACTACGATCTTGAAGAGTGTTGATTGGATCTTCAATATAGAACACTTCTTCTTTGTATTGTGCAGTGCTTCAATACTTCTGTTTGCTTCGTTTGTTCTCAGATACTGATGGATTATTTCCTTGCTCTGGTCCCCTTCTAAATATCAAGACACTTCAGATTTGTGGCGCGTCCAGCTTGCTTTCTCCTGGTGATCTTCCACTCACTTATCATCAATGAACTGACCCTGCACTTAATCACTTTAGCCTTTCTCTTCAGAAGCTGACCAGTATCTCGATTTACCTTCCATCAGTTCTTTCTTTGTCTGGCAAACACTACAATCCTGGTTGCTTCCAAGATCGTTGTCTTCTGTTCTCTTGACAGCAACTGCATTAGCTGACTTTTCCTTAGTCAGCTGCTGAAGTCTTCTTTGAATCATCTTGTGGAAGACTTCATCACGAATGGCCTTTCAACTCAATCTTGATGCTGATTGGATTGGTGCTTAGTTCTTCTGCTAGCCTGCATGTCATTCGTTGAGTGCTCTTTGGTTCCCTTACTGTGGATTGTATCTTTGCAGTGCCAACCAGAGACTTCGTACCTTTGGATATTCTGGGAGTGCTCATTCTTTGAGAACCATATCTGCTCTACGATTCTGACTTGGCATTGTGAGCACTTCTGTTGGAGTCGTAGTTCTGCACTCTACGATTCAGCTTTGGCTGTACAAACACTACGATCCTGAGATCGGATCTTGACACTCTACGATTTCTGCCTTATGCTTGTTATCTTCATCTGATCTTACCCGACTTCGATCTCTGTATGCACTCAATGGACTCTACGAACTCAGAGTGTAGTCTACGATCCTTGACTTGGCTTTGGCATCACTAGGCTCTACAACTCTAAGTGTAGTCTACGTTTCGGACTTGGCTTCGGCAGATGATCGTTCGACTCATAGGCAGGTTGTCTCTACGATTCTGAACATGACTTCCTCAGCACATTACGATCCCGAGGAATGTCTTCTCGATACACTACGATCCTTCTTCGTTTCCCCTGGCAGTCTACGAACTCCAAGATCTACTATCTTGCATACTCCTATTCTGCTTCGATAGCTCCCGAGTTAACCTTGACTCACCTGGCAGACTACGACTTCTGGTGCAGTGCTCGACGATCAGACTAGCCTATCTATTACATTATAAGATCAACCTAACAAGCTTGATCTTACTATATTTATATTCCTTGTACATCATTTCTTTTTAAGGACTTTACAAAGCTGTTTTGTTCATGTAGGATCAACCTAACATATTTGATCAATTCATTCTAAGTCCTTGTACATATATTTCTATTATCTATCAAAGGACTTTACAGCTTTTCTTAATGCAAGCATACTTGCATATTATTTATTCATATACATATATATATATATATATATATATATATATCATAATAAAATCATATATAAATAGGAATAGCATTCCCATGCTTATTACTGACAGATTTTATTCTCTACTTGACTCTTCTAATGGATTGCTTGTTCCGCTGCAGTTAAACTTGATGTTTGTTATATTTTATCAGTTTAACACTGTTGAAGGCTAATGATAATTTATTCTGCATTATCTTAGTCATAATATTTCTTACTGGGCTAGTTGCCTTTTTCTTTCATTGTTCTCTTCAGTAAATGAGAAAGTAGCAGGGACTAGTCGGGAATCTGAGAGACGGTCCAGATGATAGCATTAGTAGTCCTCACTATTATATGAAATAGTGTGATAATAAATATAATTATGACCCCATTGAGTTTGTATATTGTCTAGAAGACAATATTTGAATTAAAACTAACAGCTCATGTTGTATAATTAAGTTTTTATTTGTATTGTGTACCATGTATTTGGCGACTCAAGATGGGTGATGTATACCTATTTTGAGAGCGTCACAAATCGTATATCTTTTGTATATCTATATCCGTATTGGACAATTAACTTATGCTGAGTTTTTTTCTGGCAGGTTTGCAGGGGCGGTTAAAGTTTCGTGTGAAGAGAGTTACCTTTGACCGAAAAAATTTATTTGATTTTATGTTTTGATTATTGTGCTAATTTTTAGAGAATTGTATTTAGTATTTCATTAATGGATATCATTAATAATATTTTAAAGTCATTAGTATTCTGATTATTTATTTTGAGGAGCGGGGTGCTACTGTAGTAGTGGTGGTTGTATTATTTTACTTTAAAAAATTGTCATTAAATTTACTTTAAAAATTAAATTTACCAAAAACATTTAATTTAAAAAAATTAATAATTTACCTAAAGGGTAAAATTATCATTAGATTTACTTTAAAAAATTAATAATGGCTTTATATAATAATAATAATAATAATAATAATAATAATAATAATAATAATAATAATTTACTTTAAATTTAATAATGATCTTATATTATCCTTTTTGGTATAAAAAATTAATTAAATAAATGTTAAAATGAAACTAAATATTTTTTAGTCATGTGTCATTATAATGTCATCAATTTTCTGATGTGACTATCAATTAAACGTAATCATAAAAAACGACTGCCTGACTAACTGCTTGTTTTTGTATATGTATCTAAATTATACCTAAAATACTATATTTTATAAAAATTCATGTTAGAATAAATACTATACATTTTTTAGGAGTCGATCAAAACAAATAAAAATTAAATTAAATTAAAAATGTCTCATTTTCCTGTCCAATTAACCGGCCAAGACTTGTTCAAAAAAATAAAATAAATTGCAATCCATGACCATATTTTAAAAAAATAATGTTACTATCATCATATAATACACAAATAAATACATATTTATGAGCCCCATATGTCAGACGGAACCCACAATATATATGTCAGACAGGAACCCACAATATATGTGTATGTAAACATTATGTGAAACTTTCTTATGTAATAATAGCATTGTTGATTTTAAAATTTTCTTTATGCGATGCCCTTGCCCTTGCAAGTATACCGTATACTTGGCCTAAAGTCAGAACATATTATATGACCGACCGTCGACCGACCGACCATACAAATATTGTATACTTGGTATAAAGTCGGAACATAATCATAGTAATAATTTATGTGATGCCTTGCAAGTATACATACTAAAGTCAGAACCCATATGCCACCATCATTCCATGCAGCGGCCAAAATCATACCTTACCTCTATAAATAATAACACCACAGTCCACAGGTGAATTAGTTATATATTCTGCAATGTACTAAGAAAACATGACAGCCACAAAAGTACAATAAATATGCAAGAGGATACTCAAGATTTTAGTTGATTCTTACACATTTGAGTCGCAACTGATACAAGATCTAATCTCACCAGAATTTATACTCAAAAAATCTTTCTACCAAGAATCAAAATTCCCAAAAATATAGAACACCCCCCCCCCCCCCAAAATATCATTCAACAGGAAAGAAATACTTGGGTCACTTGTGGCCCTTTTTTTGACCAGCCTCCTTCGACTATCTGGGCTGCTTCTAGTAACCGTATCCTAAATAAAATAACAGCATAAAATATTTAGTAACCAAATGCATTTTAGAAATTAAATGTAAACAATCATCATCTTGTTTAGAAGTAAAATATACCTGAATTGTCCATGGGGTTCCCGGCAGGCATGGCAGGTTCAGGCTCCTTGATCTCAACGACTACACAATCTGACATCAAAAAGGTTTTTGCCACAGATGAAGCATGCTCCAGGCAACATCTGACAACCTGAACAAAAGAACCATAAATTTTTAGTCCCTCAAAGGCGAATCCAATCTCAGACATTATTTTCAACAATAATGATCTAATATAATTTATACAATCCCCCGCTGCATATCTAAGGAAGATCATTATGATGTAGTAACAGCCGAGACTTCACAATCAAAGCTACCCACTAGAATCAGCCTCAGTTAATAATTGTGGAGTATGGCTAAACATCCACTAGAGGCTTACCGATCCAAATTCTATTGCACTTGGTTTTAGTAATTTAGATCAGCTCACCTTGGTTGGATCAATAATTCCGGCAGCCATCAAATCCTCATAATTTCCGGTTGCAGCATTATATCCATATTTCTGGTTGTCGGAGGCGAGCACCTATATCACATACATATGCAAGTATTATCGAAGTAATCCCAGCTTAAAAAGACATAAAAGGAAAAAACTGAAACAAAATGGAAAACCTGAAAAATATTCAGTGCATACCTTTTCACTGACAACGCTTCCGTTAACACCAGCATTTTTGGCAATTAATTTCAGAGGGTAGCTTAATGCTCTCTTTACTATATCAGCCCCAACCTGCAATTCACTTCAAGGTTACTTCTCAAAAACCATACAGTACAACCACGGGTACAGTAACCAAAACAAATTTCCAAATTGTTTTGGACATTGATGCTGTTCAAACAGCATCAATTTCCAAGAGTTAGCTGCAAACAGTATCAGCTTCCAACTGTTGAAAAATAGTAAAACAAAACGAATCACCTTCTCCTCATCGTTATCAAGACTATCCTTGACGGCATCAACTTTTGCAGCAAGCCTTAGAAGAGTGCATCCACCACCAACAACAATACCTTCCTCAACAGCAGCCTGAAAAATGTTTTAAGTGCCACGTTAGATGTTTAGCTCATTCCCAATATAATACAAATTCTTATTCCAGTGGCAGAAGTTTACCTTGGTTGCATTAAGAGCATCTTCCACTCTAAGTTTCTTTTCTTTCAGCTCTGTTTCAGTCTGTGCTCCAACCTTCACATAGTTCATCATAGATAACATAAGTCTTATGGAATCACTTATCAATAAGTTAAAATGGGTGAAGGAAGCTCACTTAAACTTACCTGAATGACAGCAACACCTCCTGAGAGCTTTGCAATTCTTTCATTAAGTTTCTCCTTCTCATAATCTTGCTCTGCAGCCTGCTTGAACAAGCACAAATAACCAGAATTACAACAAAGTTTTAAGAAACTGAGACAGAAAGGAGTGGTACAAACCTCTATAAGATTTCTTATTTGTGCAACACGTTTGTTAACTGCGTCTTGTGTACTCCCATCCCCAACAATTGTGGTTGCATCCTTTGTCAGCACCACCTTGGCAGCATGGCCCAATACATCTTTACCAGCCTTGTCTAAAGTAAGTCCCACCTCTTCTCTAATCACAGTCCCTGTTAAGGAGACAGATCTTCAGATTGATAATAATAATAACAACAATAACGAGTAGATGGAACGTCAAATGTCATCTTCTTTACAGAATCATTAGAAAGAAAAAACACGAGAGATGCGTCCAAAATACAAACAAAATGAATACTGGTGAAAGGTAGGAATATGATAGAACCAAAAGATTGATATGAAAATTATATAGATGACCCAAGGATGACAATATGAGAGTGAGATAGAGAAAGATAGAAAAATAACCTCCTGTAAGAATAGCAATGTCATCAAGATACTGACTCTTCCGTTCCCCAAATCCAGGAGCTTTTAGTGCAGCAATCTTTAAGGCCCCTCTAAGCTTGTTCACAACAAGAGTTGCTAAAGCTTCTTGCTCAATGTCTTCTGCAACTATGACAATTGGGTAACCACCTCTAATGGCATCTTCCAAGACATTAATAAGATCCCTTGCATTTGTCACTTTCTTGTCAACTAGTAGCAGCTGTAAAACAGCTCCATTTAAAAAAAGTATTATACTCCGTTCTATCATGCAACAATTATGATGACCATAAGAACTAAAAATGCTTACCTTGCAGTTTTCAAACTCGACAGCCATTTTTTCACTATCAGTAACAAAGTAAGGTGAGATGTAACCACGATCAAATTGCATTCCTTCAACAACATACAAACTATTTTCAGCACTTTTACCCTCCTCAAGGGTCACTACACCTTTCCGTCCCACTTTACTCATGGCTTCTGCAATCATATTTCCTACTTCGTGATTATTCCCAGCACTAACTGCAGCTACATCTGCTAGTTCACTGTCTTCCACCTGCAACACCATAATTCACATAAATGTACAATAACGAAGAGACCTGTAAGTACATACTTCAATTGCTTACCCAAATAAAAATCTAATTTCTCAAAATCTAAACAAAATGTATCTATCTGCCCTACATTCAATTGCTTATCAATGGAATGAAGAAACCCCCATGCTTCACACGGGGCTAGTGGGCTTGTGATAAAAAATAAAGAAACATATTTTACATCATTATATTTTCTTTTTACTTCCTGTTATATTTCATATTATTGAAAAAAGTTCACCACCGTATAAAGACAAATCAACATTACCTCTTTCGACATCAACTTAAGCTCAGTGACTAAGGCCTTAGTGGTCTTCTCAATACCTCTGGTGATGAGGACAGGATTTGCACCAGCTGCAACAACCTGAAGCAAATTACATCAATTTATGAGAAATACACAGCCAGATTTTCTTCAAGTACCGTGTATGAACCACCTAACATACCTTGACACCTTCAGCAATAAGACCTTGTGCAAGGACAACAGACGTCGTTGTCCCATCACCAGCCAAGTCATTGGTCTTGGCAGCTGCTTGCCTCACCAACTTCGCACCAATGTTCTCCACTGGATCCTCCAACTCAACCTATAAAGCAGCAAATATGAGTGATGAACTTCGACTAGAATTCTATGGACATCTGCTGCATGATTTAAAGATAACATGTGAAGAATATCAACAATACCAGAATACTTGATTTGGCTCCTTGACATTACACTTCTCTCCAATTTCTCACAAATTTAAGTAAATTTATTATATTATTACTTATAGAAACAATTCGTATATGTTATTAAATAAAACAAAACAATGTAATCAATTTTAAAAATTAAATATATTTTTACAGTTTAAAGTTCATAGCATTTTCCCAACCATTCATATTTCAAAATAAATAACTTAATCAAAGGTGAAAAAAGGGAGAAGAGGGATCAATAAAGATGTCGTTCAATCTCTAAAACAGCTAATTTTATTAGTAGCACTTTTGTCATTTCACCATTTCATTAATTAAATCTACTTTGTTTTTAGTTGGTGCTAAATTCCTCACATCCCTCGTCTCTTAATTAAAAGATAAAAAGTGTTTGATTGCTGTCATTTCTGTTATGATGATAAAGCTCAATGATATAGATCAAGTGAAAGATGGTGATATAATATTTGAAATATATAATACTTGTGGAATTGAAAGAAATTCAACAGCATGTGACGAGCAGGAGCCAAGTCCCAAAATAATGATATCTTTTATAAGAGCCAAGAAATTCATGCATTTATCCTTCCTAGGCATGGTTCAAAGTCGCGGTCACGGATTATGTTTTGGAATGTCATTTTTTAACTCGTTATCGGTATCGGTTTCGGGCATACGTGTTAGCTAGTTAGGAGCTTGAAAAAGTAAAAAAAAAATGAAAAAATTCTAAATAATAAGAATAAAATTAAGTTCACAAAAAACACTATATTGCACATAACATTATCCCAATGATAAAACAAACATCTCACACATATGTTTAATCAATTTTACATTTCAATAATACCATATTGATGTTATCTTAGCTCACATGGTTGAGCACAGATGTTATGTATATGTTAAGTGCAATTTAACTTAACTAAGTATATTTTAATTGCAATTTTTTTAGGTTGTACTTAACTAGGTACTACATACGTATAAATTATATATTAATTACATTTTTTAAAACTAATTTAATGATAATTGAAGTACAATTTAGCTTAAACTAATTATATATTAAGTACATTTTTTAAAAGTTATAATTAATTTGGTGCTATATAAATACGCCGTGATTTCTCATTTATTTGAAGCATGTTCCTAGGTGAATCATGAATGTCTGTTTCTCATATCAAATGGAAAAAAAACTAAATAAATAAAAAATCATAACTATGTTGATCAGGTATACCTCTTTGGCCACCGTAACTCCATCATTCACAATTTTTGGGGCACCATACTTGCTTTCCAAGACAACATTCCTGCCCTTTGGACCAAGAGTAACCCCAACTAGATCAGCTAGCTTGTTCACACCAATCTGTAACAAAAAGGCACAAAGATTATTTACAAGGCAGTAAAAAACTACAGTCAGTCAGAACTCCCAACAATGCCTTAAGATTAAAAACAAACTTAAAAAAAACTCACTTGCAGCTTCTTTATAGCAGACCCATCCTTGTTGAAATACAAATCCTTAGCTGCGGAAGTAATTAGAGAAGATCGTGGTTTTCGTACAACCACGCTTTGTCTCCTACCAAATGAGCTTGGAGATATGGAGGCGAAAGATGATAACTTGGTTGACGTACTTGCCAGTTTCTTATCTATCACCGATCCACTGGGTGCAGCCAGGGAACCAACCGAAGACATGGCAGCAAAGGTGGATGCCATTTTTCCTAAAAGCTAAAAAGAAGAAGAAGAAGCAGAATGATAATATGAAACAAAGACAAATATCAGCAACAATTCGAAAAAAGAAAAACATGATATCATAAGAGTGGTAGAGATATTCACGCCTATGCAGCATTCAATTTTATAAATCATCAGTGTAATAAATACATAATTTTCAGAAATAAATAGAAGCTCATTCAGTCAAACACAATTCTCAGTAAACAAGTATTATAGCAATCTATCTAACAAAATAGAACTGATTTTGAATTTCCCACCCACCCTAATAAATCATCACGGCCGTCCAAAATTTGGGATAAATCCCACCGTCCATGTAGTGCCAGAGTCACGGGACACAGCTATTTACAGATAAAGCAGCAGTCTATATCACAGTAATTTCAAATTAATGACTTCACAACTGCAACTATAATTTTTTTTAAAAAATTCAGAGATTAGGTGGAGGTCGTTTGATCAAATTCAATTCCCAGAAAACAATTAATTGAAAAAAGCTAAAGCCTTTTATCTCATAAATAAAAATTAATGACTTTACAGCTGAAGTAATAATAGTTTTGGTCTTTTGGTGAGAAATCCATAATTCCAGAGGCTAACCCAAGGTCATTTTGTCAAACCCAATTCACAGAACACAAGTAGAGCGTTATTATTGAAGAAAGCTGAAACCAAGAAGTGTACTGAATATAATTGAAGAAGCTGAAGCCAATACTGTCCCCAATTCAAATGCGTGATTTTAAAAACAGAAGCTGTAACATTTCAGGTTTCTTCATAGAAACAATTCGAACACAAGTGCATACAGTTCATATACTAAGGAACTGAAAAGTATTACATAGACAATTTTAAAAAATGAGTTAAGCTTACCACAGGAAAGTAAGGAATCGACGGGGTTTAGGGTTTTTGGCGATGAGAGAGACCGAGTGAATTCTTTGCTTTGAGGAGGCTGCTGACTTAGCTTATCTTTCTCCGCTGCACTGCAGATTAGGTTTCACTTATTGTAATTTATGTTGCGTAGATATATAAGGGTAAGAGCCGGTAGTGAAAATAAACGGTTCTTTTGGCTCTTGAAGCTTCCGCTTGATCTCAGCCGTTCGTTACACTGAAACTCCCAATCTTGTTTGTGCTAGATGGAACATTCTAGAATAAACCCTCTCTTCTGGATTTTATCTCTACGGGACCATGATTTACTGAAAAGTTATTATATTTATTTACTAGCAACAGTTTCGTGGCTCCGGTACTATAGACGGTGAAATTTATCTAAAATTTTAAACGGTTCAAATGATTTATTAGCATGAGCGAGAAATTTTAAATCATTTGTATTTTGTTATATAGATTATTTCATGATACTAAAAAATATATATTTTATATAAAAGGCCTTAAAGTACATAAAAAGTATTTGTTTTTCCAGTTTTTTTGATTTTGCGGACTTAACTGACCTGTTCGATACAAAAAGAATCGATCCGGTTTCGACACAGAATTTTTATGATTCGGTAATATCGAATCGTACCAGTTTTTCAATTATTATTTTTATTAATAAATAATTAAAATAATAATAATAATAATGGAGAATTTGGGTACCTCTGCATGACTAACCCCAATTATTATTATTAGTTGAATGCTATTTTAAAAAAATATATTTAGATAATACACAATTCGATAAATAAATTGTTTATTAAGCACCAAGCAATTGGGCGTTTAGACTCACAAAACGATTAATACAATTAAATAAGTACTACAATTTTTGGTAACACAGACCTAAAAATTGTTTCCAAAAACAATTTTAATAACATGGTGTTAACGCCAAGTTTCGCCGGCGCGTCCAATCACAGAATCCACGCGCTAGAACCTGCACAGTAACAGATCACACAGAAGTTTGACGGCTTGTGCCGCCGGGGGATAGCTCCGGTGTGAGAATGAGTACAGGCCGTTACAAGGGTAAACAATGGAGGCAAAGTGTTTAGTGCTCAAAAGTAGGTATTACCTCATAATGTTAACCTAGGCCTTGTATTTATAGAGCTCACCACCTTAGAATCCTCCTCCCAGTCGGATTAGGACTCCTAGTGTATGGTAGTTACCATAACTTGGGTCCAACACAATCTCCTTAAAAAGTGCAAGTAGAATCCAATCCCACCACTACCTTTGGAGTTACCGTGTATGAATAGGCCCCCGGACTCTGCACGCAGGAGAGCCCACTGTGCAGGCCCAAACGGTCCTATTATCTGGTCTGGGCTTCGGCCCAAAGGACTCGAAGGCCCGACCCCTCATCATCACCAGAATGGGTTCGGCCCCGACACCGAAGGACTCGTATGCCGACCCGAACACCTATAACACCTTCATGGGCTTCATCCCATCGGTCTATCAAGCCCTTCTGCCAGAAAGCCTTCGGCCCAGATGGAGGTCGGTAAAACGCTCCCGAACATTGCCCCCCAGTCTCTGGTTATAACATATTTATGACTAAAGACTTGAAAGGTCACGACAACTAATGATGAGTCATTTTGGGAAGTCCAACGGTCTGTTATAGATATTTTAAACGTTGCACGCCTTTTAACGCCTGGACCCACCTCAACATTTATTAGCCGCCCTAGGGCTCCGTGCCGTACAACCTATAAAAGCCCCTCACTCCCTTCATTATCACCTTTACTGATTCTTCTTCCCCAAATCCTATAATTTCAAATTTTCCGGCAAGGCGATTTCCGGCCAAATTTCGTTGCTCGTATTCACCAACTTCCTCATCTCTTGCAGCGTTTGCAAGCTATTTTTGCTCATTCCCTCCGCTAAACTTCTCGTTTTCTCAATATTCCGCTTGAAATGGCAGATTCCAGCATCAATCCGGCAACTGAGCCTACCATTGTCACCACCGGCGACCTTCTAGAGGTCGAACTACCAACTGTCCCGGTTGAAATGTCTGTGGAGAACGCCGAGTCCCAAACTCGTCGTCTCTATGCTTCAGAAACCGACTACGCGGTTATCAACACCAAATCATCCATCACACCCTCCCAACTATCCGACATCCGCTCGTCATTCAACATCCCCAAAGAGTACAAGCTTCGGGTGGCCGAGGCTAGCGAGAGGATGTATCATAGTCCTGAAGGTGGTTGGGTAGCCGTCCACCTCTACGCCCTGAAGTACGGAGTTCGGTTTCCCCTACACGAGTTCATATCCTCCTTTCTATGTCTGGTCGGGGTCGGGTTCGCACAATTAGCGCCGAACTCCTATATCCAGCTTGTCAGCTTCATAGTCCTCTGCCAAGAGGCCGGTATCACACCCGGGCTGGACTTTTTCTTTGTCCTCTTTTCTGTCTGTCGATCCAAGGAGCCCGGTCTCCGACACCTGAACCGAGTTCCAGGCCGAAAGACTTTCGTGAAGACCCCTTCGAGCAACAAGGGATGGCATTCCCAATGGTTCTTCATGAAAGGTACCGACCTGAACCTTTTGCCAGCCTGGGCTGGTCCCGACGACACCCCAATCAAGGTTACCAAATTCCCGAAGGGTCGTGCTGCTGCTTTCAAAAAGTTTTATGCCATTCTGAAGCAGACCAGCTGGGGTGTGGGGATCGTTTCAAACGAATCGTGGCTTTATGAACACGGTTGTAAGTAATCATACCCGAACCTATTTATCTATATTCTCGTCTTTCTACTATTGTTTCTCTTCAATAAACTTTGTGTCTTATGTCGTAGTGACCATCTTCAAGCCCGATGATGCCGAAGCGGCTCTGACCCCACTTCCGATCACAGCCGAGCCCATTCACCCCCCTGCCGCTGATGATACCCCCTCTGACGAGGCTGTCCTCATCACTGAGTTGTCCGTTGGTTCATCAACAGGGCCTCTTCCCGATTCATCTAAAGCTGACGTTTCTACAAAAAACGTGCTCGAGATGAAAGGGGCTGATAAGATGGCTTTGCTGAAAAAGGCCAAGAAGAAGCCTTCATCTGTCCGAGCTCCCGTCAAGGCAATCCCTGTGGCCGAGCCGAAGCCTGCTCCCAAACCGACTCCTCCCCCACCTGCCTTAATAACTATGGTCGAGGATTCGGAGGATACCGAGGATCGACCTCTTGTTCGACCCTCGAAGAAGCCTCGCCTGATCGAGGGACCTGTTGAGGAAGTGACTGGGCCAATCCCTGCTGCGACCCCGACGTCCCGAGCAAGTTCTTCTGAGGGATCGGCGACTACCTGTTGGCCGAAGAGTCCCTCCGAGAAATTCCCCTTCTACTTGCTTGATCAGTTTAGGCTTTCCGGTGACGATGATCGGTTTAAGAACTTTTCATCCGAGGAATTTCTGGTTACTTATCTCAAGGCTCAGACGCAGGTATTCATCCTCCTTTGTATATATTTTTCCTTAGTGATTCTTTGTATGTTATCTGACCGACATGTCTTCTATACGTAGGCTAATGCTATCCTTGCTCGGGCGATTGCTCCACTTGCTCGGTCAACGAAGAGGGAGCTTCAACTGGGCACTGATGTGGATCTTCTCCAGGCCGAGCTGAACGGTCGGGACTCGGAGCTGAAGAGAGAAAGAGAACTTCATGCCGGTGCCCGAGATAAAGTGGCGAAGGCTGAACGTCGAATCGCCGAGCTCGAAGACCAACATGCTTTATTACAACAGGAGTTCGTCGGTCTCGATGGTCACGCCAAAAAGTTGATTCGGGACAAGGAGACTCTGGTTGAGGAGAATAAGACTTTGGTGGGGAACCTTCACGCCGTCGAGGATCATATCAACCGGATGCACGGTCAAGTAAGAACATTGATCGCTGCGAACAGTACCTTGGAGGCTGAACGGGCTGTCATCAAACAAGCAGCCGTCAAGGAATATGAAGAATCGCCTGCCTTGACCGAAAAGATAATGGCCCAGTTTGCTGAAGGGGTCGAAGCTTATCGGGAGAAGGCGAGAGCGAGGCTTGTTGATGCTGGCCTGGATGCTTCGGTACTTGATTCTTCCGACGAGGAGTCCGACGCTGATGAGGGTGCTCCTTAGATCCTCCCGATAATGTTCTGCCTAAGTGCATTTTTTTTTTGTACTGTTGCCCGACTCGTGAGTGGTCGGGTTGTAAAAAATTTTATAAGTATAAATGAAATATACTCTTTTGGCCCATGAATGTTTGTCGTCGGTTTTACTTAGAACTAATCTCGGTCAGTTATGTTCATCCGAACCTTCTAATCGGATTGCCCTTAGAGTTTATCTGATATTGAATGGTCCGACAGTTATACTCGGGACTTATCCTGATCAGTGGCATCTTTTTGAACCTCTTGATCGGATAGTAGCCGAGATCTGTTTTTTGAGAATGTATTGAACTCTCGGTCAGTTATGTTCGGGATTTATATCGATCAGTGGTGTCTTCCCGAACCTCTTGATCAGATATTGCCCGAAGCATGTCCGTTCGAGTAGTAATGAAACATATGAATATAGATGAAGTTAAACATTGCCAAGAATAAGAACTTTCATTTATATCATTTAAATTGAATCGGTTGCATAGACAAAAGTAAGAATAACACAACCATTACTGGTAAAATTTTCTAAGTCTTCCAGCATGCCATGTATTCGTTACCTCCGAACCGTTCATTGCTCGAAGCCGGTATGTTCCGGGCTTCGGCACTCCTATCACTTCATAAGGACCCTCCCAGTTAGGCATTAACTTGCCAGTGTTCTGGGGGGTTGACGCCTCCGACTCCCGGAGGACTAGATCTCCTACTGCAAACCTCCTAGACTTCACTTTCTGGTTATAGTGTCTGGCTGTCCTCTGCTGATAGATTGCCAACCTCATCACAGCCGAATCCCGGACTTCATCCAGCAAATCCAGATTTGTTCTCAAGCCATCGTCATTGTATAATTCTTTATATTGGCTGACCCGAAGGGTGGGTGATCCGATCTCAACAGGAATTAGAGCATCGGTCCCATATGCCAGTCTGAATGGAGAGTCTCCCGTTGTAGTTCGTGGGGTAGTTCGGTACGACCATAAAACAGATAATAGCTCTTCGGGCCACCGACCCTTTAATTCATCCAGCCTTCGTTTTATCCCATTGAGTAGGGTTCGATTGGTTACTTCCACCTGACCGTTTGATTGAGGATGGGCAACCGAAGTCTTTCGGTGTTGGATCCCTAGATCTTTCAGAAAGCCCTCGAATTTTGATCCGACGAACTGTCTGCCATTGTCTGAGACTATTGCCATCGGGATGCCGAACCGGTAGACTATTCCTTCCTTGGTAAACTTTAAACACTCCTGCTCGGTTATCTTTTGCAATGGTTTGGCCTCGACCCACTTGGTCATATAATCGATGGCCACGATCACAAAACTGACTTGTCCCTTAGCTTTTAGTAGAGGACCTAGGATGTCGATCCCCCACACAGCAAAGGGAATTGGGGATAGAACCGAGTATAACTCTTCTGGAGGTTGATGTGGAATGTTACTGTTCATCTGACATTTGGGGCACCTTCTGACGAATTCCTTAGCCTCTGTGTAGATAGTCGGCCAGTAATATCCCTGCCTCAGAATTTTATGAGCCAGTGACTTTGCTCCCATGTGATCCCCACAGATCCCTTCGTGAACCTCTCGAAGTGTGTAATCTGCTTCTGAAGGAGTCAAGCATTTGAGCAGTGGAGAGCTAAAGGCTCTTCGGTAGAGATCTCCATCAATGAGGACGAAGTTCGAGCTTCGATGCTTGACTTGTCTGGCTAGAATTCGGTCCGAGGGTAGGGTCCCGTCGGCCAAATATGAAATATAAGGAGTGAGCCAGCAATCGTGTCGATCCAAAGTTAGGATTTCTGTCTTCGGGACACTGGGTTTTTCCAGAACCTCTAAGTATACCGATCCGTCGAAAGAGCTTGCTTCAGTAGTTGCCAATCGTGCCAAGGCATCTGCTATGGTGTTTTCTGATCGATCCACCCCTAAGCAGCTGTGCGATGCGAAGTATGTGAGCTTATCTCTTAATTCGGCCAGATATTTGGTCATCCTTGCCCCCCGAGCTTCATATTCGCCCGATAACTGCTTGACCACCAGCTGTGAGTCACTGTAAATGATTAACCTTTGCACCTCCAGGCTTCGGGCCAATCGTATCCCTGCTAAAATGGCCTCGTACTCTGCCTCGTTGTTCGTGGCCTTGAATCCGAATCGAATGGCTTGTTGGACTTTAAACCCTTCTGGACTTGTCAAAATGACCCCTGCTCCACTGACGTCTGAAGTTGATGATCCATCCACGTATAATGTCCACGAGGTCTGCCCCGGTTGTGCTTCGGCCACTATGTTTGCCTCCGGTTCTGTGAAAGAGCACTCTACTACAAAATCTGCCAACGCTTGTCCTTTGATTGCCGTTCGGGGATGGTACTCTATAGCAAATTGTGTCAATTCCATCGCCCATGCGGCCAGCCGACCTGACACCTCGGGCTTATGCAGAATTTTTTTCAACGGCTGATTCGTATAGACCACCACCACCCGACCCTGGAAATAGTGCCTGAGTTTCCTGCTAGCAATTATGAGGGCGTAGGCGAACTTTTCCAGATTCGGATATCTTATCTCTGCGTCTCTGAGAACATGACTGACGTAGTACACCGGAAACTGTTTGCCTCCCTTATCCCTCACCAGTGCCGCCCCTACAGCCATCGGGCTGGCAGCTAGGTATAAGTATAAAGGTTCAGAGGCAACCGGTTTCATCAACAACGGAGCCGAACCCAAATACCTTTTGATCTCTTGGAACGCGTCTTCACATTCGGAAGTCCACTGGAAGCTTTTGTCATTCTTCGAACCCTTGAGAGTGTCGAAAAAGGGTAGACACCTTTCTGCTGACTTTGACATGAATCTCCGAAGGGCTGCGATTCGGCCCGTCAGCCTCTGGACATCCTTGTACGTCCTCGGAGATTTCATGTCCAAGATAGCTTGTATTTTTTCGGGATTGGCCTCGATTCCCCTTTTGCTGACCAGATATCCTAGGAATTTTCCTGAACCCAATCCGAAGGTACACTTGGTCGGGTTTAGCCTTAGATTGTGTCGCCTTACCGTCTCGAAGCAATCTGCTAAATCCTCCAGATGATCTCGGGCTGCCATGCTTTTGACGATCATGTCATCTACGTACACTTCCATACTTCTTCCCAGCTGTTTTCTGAATACGAAGTTCATCATACGTTGGTAGGTTGCCCCTGCGTTCAGTAGTCCGAAGGTCATTTTCCGATACGCGTATATTGCCCGATGAGTGATGAAGCTAGTCTTCGGGATATCTTCCTTATGCATCGAGATTTGGTGATATCCCGAGAAAGCGTCCATGAAACTTAGCATCTCATACCCTGAAGTGGCATCAATCAGCTGGTCTATGTTGGGTAAGGGATAGAAGTCTTTAGGGCATGCCTTGTTCAGGTCAGTGTAGTCGATGCACATCCTCCATTTCCATTTTGCTTCTGAACCAATACCACATTCGCCAGCCATTCGGGATAGTCGATCTCGAAGATGAACCCGGCCTCTAGCAATTTGGCAACCTCATCGTCTATGATGCTCTGTCTTTCCGGGGCAAAGATCCTCCTTTTCTGTATCACCGGCTTCTTTTTAGGATCGGTATGAAGCCTATGTAGTGCTACTGATCTGCTTACCCCGGGCATGTCACTGGGTTCCCAAGCAAAGATGTCGGCGTATACCCTGAGCAATTCCACCAGACCTGTTCGCAGCTGTTCGGTTAACCCGACCCCAATCTTGATCAGTTTGGCTGGGTTCCCCGGTATTAACTCTACATCCTCCGTTTCTTCGGCTGGTAGAGCCATGGGTTCTGTACTTCCCTCTGTGAATGGCTCTAACTCAATGGTCATCGCCTGTTTATGTTTACTGACCCCGATTCCTGAAGATATTAAAGTGTTCCGATAACACCTTCGGGCGATATCAAGATCTCCTTTTGCCTCCCCTATCCCGTTCGGTGTTGGAAACTTTAGTTTGAAGTGGGGTATCGATGTTACTGCCTGTAATGCTGCTAGAGTAGGCCTCCCCAGGATGGCATTGTAAGCCGAATCCACTTGTACCACAAAGAATTTTACCATGATTTCTGTCTGTTGTGGGGCCGTGCCAAACCGGACTGGCAGTTCTATCGTGCCCGACACGTGAACCGGGTCCCCACTGAAGCCGTATAGGGGACCTTCGCCCCCCAATTCCATCTTCTTTCCTCCCAAATCCATCCTCTGGTAGGCATGCGTATAGAGTATGTCGACTGAGGATCCGTTATCTATCATCATTCGCTTCATGTCCACCGGCCCGACCTGAGCTGTTATGACCAGAGCCCCGTCATGCGGCTCAATGTGATCGGTCGGGTAATCCTCGTCTGAAAAGGAGATAGTCGTGCCTGAGTACGGCCTGTCCTTCCGGGGCGAGGAGCCGGCTAATGATAGTACTGCCTCGAGATGTCCATTCCTTTTTCAACCGGTTACACGCCCTACCGACCCGCCCGATATCACATCGATAACTCCTCGGGGCTGGGCATTCGGTTGCGGCTGTACTTCCCGGGGGGGTTCTCTGACGTTCTCTTGGGGAGCCTCCGATCCCTCTCTGCCGACTACATATCGCACCAGCTGTCCATTCTGCACGTTCTTTTCTATCAGATCTTTCAGGTTGACGCATTCGTCCGTTGTGTGCCCTCGACTCTGGTGATACGCACAGTACTTATCCCGACCTCTTTTTCCCGGTCTGGTGACCGTTTGGCATGGTTCGAAAAAGGGTTTGTTCCGTATCTCCTCCAGTATCTTGGCCCGATCTGTGGTGAGTGCGGTGTACACTTTGTTGACATTTTTGTTTGGGAAGGGCGGCCTTCCACCACCCGACCCTCCTCCACTATAATTTTTCTTACTATAGTTGTCCGACCTGCCTTGGGTATCGGGCTTCTGATAATTCTGTTTGTCCCGATCTTTGGATTTGTCGTATGATTGGGACTGTGGTTTGAAGTTCCCCATCGCTTCCTCAACTGCTATATGACCCTCGGCCCTGTGGAATGCCTCTGTTAAGTCCGTCGGAGGGTTGATCACTAGGTCCTTCATCAGCTTTTTGGATTTCCCGATGTCTAGCCCGGTTGTGAAAAATCCCAAGGCCAGTGGGGAGTTCAATTCTGCCACCGACCCCACAGCCTCTCGGAACCTTTTAACGTACTGCCCCAGACTCTCATCGGGTCTCTGTCTGACCTGCATGAGGGATGCTGTGATCTTTTCCCGTCTCTTGTTACTCCCGAACCGAGCGTGAAACTTTTCTCGAAGGTCCCTCCTAGATTCTATTGACCCTGATGCCAAGGTTCCCATCCATTCTCGGGCACTCTTCTTCAGGGTGGTTGCGAACATGTGACACTTGGCCGCGTCAGAATGGCCGTAGTATGTCATTAACCTATCATACCCATCGGAGTGGTCATAAGGGTCTCCCAGCCCGTCGTAAGTCTCCATTGGGGGCATCTTTCTTTTGGGGTCGGCGATCTCCCGATTAATCTCCTTAGAAAAGGGGGACCCTATACAGGTCGAAGGTTCCCCCGTCGAACCTTTTGCCAATAGAAGTTTTTCCAGCTCAGCCACTCTTCGGGCGAGGGGGTCGGACTCTCCTTCATGAGGGGACGATCGGGGTCTGTCCCTCTCACGTTCGGGTGTCTCGTCTCCCTTCTTTCCCGAATGGCCATGGTGTTCTGATCGACGTCCTGCCGAGCGGCTCCTCCTCCGGCTACGGCCGTCCCTTGAACGGCTCCGGTATCTGCTCCTCTCTCTGCCAGCCTCTCGTCTTCGGGGAGATCGGGACCGGCTGTGGGGCCTACGCCTCTTGGAGGATGCCTCCTGTTCCCCGGCCACGTTGGCCATTTGTAGTTCGAGTTCCTCCTGTTGGAGACGTAGAGCCGTCATGGCATCTTTGTTTTGTTGCATCTTTTTCTGCAGGAGAAATTCTCTTTGATCTCGACTACCTAGTGTACGACTCTTTTCATGCACCTCCAACGCCTGTGGGTTAGCTTCGCCCATCCGACTAGCCTGGTTGGGGGTACGTTGGCTTTCATGAAAGAGCCGCCTCCGGGGGGAGCCAGCCGACTCCCTCTGATCGTCTTGGATTCTGGAACCCAGTCTGTCCTTCACCGACCCTCTCACCTGAGTGGTCTGGTGCGACTTGGCCTTTTCCCGGTTGGAAACTGCATATTCCACACTGGCCATTGTTTCTCGCCGGAAAAGAATCTGATTGTGATTGTTCAAGCACTAGCCCTCCTTCTAGCGCCAATGTTAACGCCAAGTTTTGCCGCCGCGTCCAATCACAGAATCCACGCGCTAGAACCTGCACAGTAACAGATCACACAGAAGCTTGACGGCTTGTGCCGCCGGGGGATAGCTCCGGTGTGAGAATGAGTACAGGCCGTTACAAGGGTAAACAATGGAGGCAAAGTGTTTAGTGCTCAAAAGTAGGTATTACCTCATAATGTTAACCTAGGCCTTGTATTTATAGAGCTCACCACCTTAGAATCCTCCTCCCAGTCGGATTAGGACTCCTAGTGTATGGTAGTTACCATAACTTGGGTCCAACACAATCTCCTTAAAAGGTGCAAGTAGAATCCAATCCCACCACTACCTTTGGAGTTACCGTGTATGAATAGGCCCCCGGACTCTGCACGCAGGAGAGCCCACTGTGCAGGCCCAAACGGTCCTATTATCTGGTCTGGGCTTCGGCCCAAAGGACTCGAAGGCCCGACCCCTCATCATCACCAGAATGGGTTCGGCCCCGACACCGAAGGACTCGTATGCCGACCCGAACACCTATAACACCTTCATGGGCTTCATCCCATCGGTCTATCAAGCCCTTCTGCCAGAAAGCCTTCGGCCCAGATGGAGGTCGGTAAAACGCTCCCGAACACATGGGATAAAAAAATGTTTACAAAAACTAAAATTATACTATTTCTACCCTACAAAACCTGGTGGCGAGATGTCTATTATATTCCTAAGAATATGGTATATTATAAAAGATTAATATATAATATGAAGAACAAAGATGATGATCAAGGGAGGAGCATTCTCATTTCATATCTTGTAATTGTATATGTCCATCTCACCTTTACTTTACAAATGTTATTATATATAGATATAATAACATCAATACTAACATAACTACTAGGATGTTACAAAACTCAAGAGTCATGAGTTACAAAACTCAATGGACATAGGAGTTACTAGACATCCATTATATAATGAATCTAGACATAATTTTATAACACTCCCCCTTGGATGTCTATTGTATAGCAATACGCATTGAAAGCTGCCTCATTAAAAACCTTACCAGGAAAAACCCAATGGGAAAAAACCTTGGTTAAGGAAAAAAGAGTGCAGCGCGCATTAACTCCCCCTCATGAATGTATTAAGTTCTTCAGTTGTCGCATTCCAATGTTGCAGCGCAATCCTTCAAACATTGCAGTTGATCTGCTAGATTATCTTTGATGTATCCTCCCTTTAATTGAGCTATACATGCAACATTGTCTTCATACAGAATGGATGGAGTTCTTTTGTAGCAATTTTCTAAGAATATGCCTCGTTAAAAACCTTACCAAATAAAAACCCAGTAGAAAAAAATTTGGGGAAGGAAGAGAGTACAATATTCTTGTATAACTTCTAGTGTCTTGGGATTGCCTCATTAAAACCTTGCAAAGGAAAATCTAGTGGGAAAAAATCTTAGCGAAGAAAAAAGAGTACAATCAGCATATATCATTTTTACTCCCCTTCATAAGTACATAGAATTTCCATTGTTCATGGAAAAAATATCATTAAGTCGAGTATGCCAATATTGTGCACCATCTTCTTCAAAATCATAGTTGGTAATGACTTAATGAATATATCAACCAAATTATCACATGATCAATATTGCCATTCTTCTGGGGCTCATGTGTATAAAATAATTTTGGTTCAATATGTTTGGTTCTATTACCATTTGGATTAAATAATCCCAAATCAATAGTCTCACGAAGACAACGTAAAATATGTTTAATTTCATTACAATATCTTCGAGTCGGTGCATAACTATACATTGCTAGTAAGTTAACTGCAAATGTTATATCAAGTCTTAATAAAATTGCAAGATACATCAAAGTATCAATTGCACTAAGATATGGTACTTCAGGACCTAATATATGGTACTTCAAGACCAAAAGTTTCTTTATTATTTTATTGTGGTCAAAACGGATTTTTCATGATATCAAGTGACCAATCCCATCATTGGAGTACTCAAAGGATTAACATTATTCATGTAAAGTTACTTCAGGACTTTTTCTGTGTTCAAGAATTCTATAGTTCAATTTGTAGGCCAAGACAAAAATTTGTCTTTCCAATATCTTTCATCTCAAATTTGTTATTTTTTGTCGACTCTTCTTGAGCAAAATCTTTCATCAATAAATACAGTAATAATAGCAAATCCAGATTATGATCTTTTGATAAAAATGCATGCATAAATTGGATTATTCTCAAATCCTTCTTTTAAACGATATCTAATTAGGAGATTATACAACAATATGCATCTGGATTGCTTTAACCCATATAAGGATCTTTGTAGCTTAATAAAATACATATTTCGAGATGTAGAATTATATGCTTCAGGCATTTTATATCCTTCAGGGATTTTCATATATTATATAATGATCCATATAGATATGATGTAATAACATCCATTAATTTCTCTTTCTACCAAGCTAATTAAAAATCTGAATGTAATTGTGTCCATTACAGGAGCATATGTTTCTTCATAATTAATATCATGTCTTTGCGAAGAAATCTTGTGCTACAAGTTGCACTTTGTACCATATAATTTCATTTTTCTTATTTCGTACAAATACTCATTTGTATTCTACAGGCATTACACCTTTAGGTGTTCGGACTACATGTTCAAAAACTTCATATTTACTTAGTGAATTTAATTCTGCTTGAATCGCCTCTTTCTACATTGGCCAAATATTTCTACATTCATCAACGATGATCATTACTTCTGGTAATATCCATAGCAAATTTATATGAAAATATGTTGTCGACAACGATTTTATTTCTATCCAATATATACGTCTCCTGTATATATATAATGTATCGAGATCTCGTTATTTTGAGGTACCTGATCCTCTTCAAGGGATAACTCTTAAAAAGTTTTATTTACAGGAGATTTTTGTTCATAAGTTTTGGATAGATTGATAAATTTTGTAGCCTGTTTCATGGGTATAGCCTCTTTATAGGCTGCAACTTGTTTTTCTTGTACTTTCTTCTTCTGGGAAATTCTATCTTTAGCACCGATCATTCTTTCATGTTTTTGGTGTGACTTAGATTCAACTTACTGCTGCATTAATTGATTGTCCTACATGGACATCAATCTCTGCTAGAGTATTAGTAGCTAAAATGTGATATATCACTATTTTCTTATTATCGGTGAATAATTCTAGTAATTAATTTGCAATTCATTGCAAATAAATTATCCTTTGAACTTCTAGTTCATATTGATTTGTATAAGAATCAAGATTAAATAACGTTGAAACATTCCAATTAATCTCCCATCGTACTTCAGGCAACGATCTAACGTCGTGCTTTAGGCAACGACTTTTCTCCCCCTAATGGTGGGAAGACTATTTCATTAAAATAACAATCCTTAAATTATACCTTAAAAATATCACTTATTGAGGTTATGAATAACATGACCCCAAACATGTATTAGTAATTAATTTACTTTGATATAATCAACAAGTAAAGGAATCTTCTGGTTCCTTACGGGATGTTCATGGGAGTTTTCAATAATTCAATGCAACATTATTGATCCTGGATGATCAATATGATCATGCTAAATAATAAAAATCTTTTTGATCTGAACACTTCTGGTGTATTATATATTTCTGATGTATTACAACATTTATTTCAACTATTCTCATTTTAGTATAATATATCCCAGAAGAGAAAATTTATAGCTTTTCTAATATGAGCTTCTGGCCCGATACTATTGAAGTAATATAAGAAATTCTTCACTGCCTTCAATAAAATAGCATGCCCCCAAACAGAGATAGGAAGTTTTGTTCTCATAAGCAATGATCTTGCAATTAACTGGAGGCGTTTAGTAAATGATTCAGCAAGACCATTCTGAGTATGAACCTGGGTAACATGATGTTCATTATATATCCCAAGTGACATACAATAATCATTAAATGTTTGGGATGTAAATTCACCAGCATTGTCAAGACGAATAGTCTTGATTGTATGATTCAAAAATTGTGCTCGTAATCTAATAATTTAAGCAAGTAATCTCGCAAACGCCAGGTTGCGAGTTGATAATAAGCACACATGTGACCATCTTGTAGATGCATCTATTAAAATCATAAAATATTTAAATGGTTCACTTGGTGGGTGAATAGGCCCACAAATATCTCCTTGAATACGTTCTAGAAACTTTGGAGATTCAATCCCAAATTTAGCTGGTGATGGTCTAATGACCAATTTACCTTGAGAACAAGCAGCACATGAGAATTCCTTAAATTGAAGAATCTTATTGTTCTTCAATGGATGACCATTATAACGTATATCTTTAAAACTGAGCAAATTTCTGCTTGCCTCAGAAAAATATAAAGAATCATCAATACAAAGTTTTGTGCTCTTTGACAATATTATAATCGCTCTTCCAGAGACTTTAATTAAGTTTGATGAGCTTCTAGCCCATACAACTTCATATATGCAAAACATAAATTTAACTTTATTACTTGAAACATAAATAAAACATATAATATAATGTCATAATATAATGAAATAAAAATAATTAATTAGTATGAACATTTATCAACATAAAATCAAGGAAACCATAGATATCAAAATGAGTTATAACCACTCTATTTGAAAAGTCAAAATAATCCATGGGATCTTCAGGATCATTATGAACAATAAAATTTATTTCAATTCCATTTTCTTTTCTTTTATGGAGTCTTGGTACAAATCTATATACCAAATGTTTAAGAGTACGACAGGTACATTCCTTTTCTATATTGATTATTCCTTTCACGTCTACTACCATAACCACAATCATAATTTTCTCTATGATTATCAAATGAGGTTCCATTCACTTCAGGGAATGTAACAGAATCGGTCGAGCTAGATTGTTGATTTTTCAGCAAAAACTCATTATTTTGTACAGCCACTAGAAGAAATGATATCACTTCTAGGAATATAATTTCCTTTATCGCTTCAGGGAATATATTATGAACTTATACTCACAATATTGCTACTACAGGAGCATATTCGAGGCATGAAATATAGTAAATATTTTTTTTTTCTTCTAACATGTCTTTATCAATTTTTTTTATGGAGATGATAGCGAATAAAAATAATTAATTTTGCATGATCCTACAGGGATGCATGATTGTCAACTTTAATTGTATCTCCAAGGTTCTTTGCCTTTATATGAATCTCAACATCAAGATTCCATTACAAACAATTCTTGCTCGATATAAATCAAGGGCAACAAATTCAAATTTATAAAATTTGAATATTAAATAACTAAACATATTTTCCATCAAATTAAATAATTATATATGTTCAATTTTAATTATAATGAAATAATTTATAGAAATGCAGTAAAATACGAAACTAAAATTTTCTAGTAAAATTAAATAACAAGTCAACACTACTAAGTATATTTGCTATGACCCAAAGCAGGGTCCAAATGGATATGAAGCTTTGCAATGTAAGATTCTATTTATGTTAGTTACTATACTGCTATTATTATCAAATTGATATGGCAGTAACTGGGTGTTCCTCTTGATGCAGTCAAATGCTCTACCACTGAGCTATGGACCAGCCATAAAGAGACAAGTAATCAAGGGCCAAATAATCAAGAAAGTTTACACTTTGAATGCTTACTTGTTTTTTTTCTCTTTATCTTTCACCAATGTTACAAGCAGTACTTGGTTCAAATTGAAAAGAAGGGAATAAGAATTTTGCCACATTAACTGTTATAAAGTTGCTCAACTAGATGGTGAATTTATCAGATAGATAAAATCATGACAGGTAATCAACTTCACTACAAATCTTTAAACAGGTGGCAGATAACATAATTTAACTAAAAAGAAAATCTCACCCTATGTTAAGGCTACTAATCTCATGAACCTAAATCAAAGTAAACAATTTATCTGTATTGAGGTGATATTATCATCAGTCACCACCATGACTGAAATCTAAAAGCATCCTGAACTCCAATTAATTTCTATTTTTCTATTCGTTCCAAGTAGCGCAGTTGAGTCTTCCATTTTCCAAAAACCAAAACAAAGTCAGACAGTTAATTACTTACTATCCCTTACTATCAAATTTCTCAGCTTTTGCAACCAGTGAAACTGAAATTAGTTATACTAGCATGCTTTAACAAATCAAATCCCGCATGAGCAAATATAGACCTGTTTAGGCCACCATGCTTTCAAATGAAAGCATAGTCACCAGAATCCTACAACATCTGATATTGAAGACATGCATAAAAGTATATTAATAATTTGTATAAATAATAGATAAATATACCTTCTACTTCTTACCAATAAACCAAATATAATTATCTGCTTTAAGACGAAAGTGAGAAGCAAATCGTGCTGATAACGTATTATAAAAGATTAATATATAATATGAAGAACAAAGATGATGATCAAGGGAGGAGCATTCTCATTTCATATCTTGTAATTGTATATGTCCATCTCACTTTTACTTTACAAATGTTATTATATATAGATATAATAACATCAATACTAACATAACTACTAGGATGTTACAAAACTCAAGAGTTATGAGTTACAAAATTCAATGGACATGGGAGTTACTAGACATCCATTATATAATGAATCTAGACATAATTTTATAATAGTATTGGTATTGTAACAAAATCCATGATACCATTAATTAATAATTGTTGACTCAAGGATAATTATGTTATTCATTTTATTTTATTTTTAACAATAAATCTAGTAAAATCATTTTAATCATGATAAATTGTATATTTAATATATTAAAAAAGTTCGCCAAAGGAAAAAAAATTAAAATTGAGACCTAATTCATTTGTTATAATACGCTCGCAATTCTTCTCCTTCTTCGAATCTCTTTTACTGATCACAGGTCCTTTAGCTACTGAACATCCATATGCCCCATCTCATCCCAGATATTCTTACGAATGGTGATCAGAGGTCTATTCTGGCGCCAAAATGGTGATAACCATTAACCATACCTGACGGTCGTCCCTTGATTTATAAACTTGACTCTATTTTTAAGGATGAATTGTCATCGCTTTTTGCCGAAGAGTACTGTAACACCCCCTTCTCGAAAAGGAAAGGGAGGTCACGTGCAAAGCACAACAAACCTCAAAATAAATAATAGTGGTGATCCATCAATAAAGCAATAAGTACAATTCTCTAAACTAAGTCAAAATAATCAAAACTTTAAATTTGAATCAACCTAACTGGTCAAAGGCAAAACTCTCATCACACTAACCCTAAATCACCCCTGCAAACCTGCCGGAAGAAAAACACAGCATGAGCCAATTGCCCAGTACGGATACAGATATACAAAAGATATAAAACTGATATACGAAAACAGTTGAGACAAATTACTGAACAAGCCTCAAGTGAAAGTACGAACGAAAATATAATATTTAAGGATCTGAATGGAATATATATGAATCAACATAATTGACGAAACCAATAAAAGAATAAAGAAATAGCGAACTGAAGTAACTAACTCAATGACTTGAACTGAACAAAAACCAACAAAACTAATCCAATAAAATAATAGGCTGAAACAAACGGCTGGAGTTATTTCATACCGAATGAGCTAAGAAATATACATTGCCACACAGGCAAGTCAAAATAATGCCACACAGGCAAATCAAATGGTGCCACATTGGCAACCAAAATAATGCCACACAGGCACATCAAAACAATGCCACACAGGCAAATCAAAATAATGCCACACAGGAAAATCACACATTGGACCGCGAATTCGAATGTATGCAAATCGGATAGGTGTGTTTGGCACAACATCACCAATCCGCAGAACAGAAAACTAGGGTTAACCCATACGCCTCCCACAACAAAACACCAAATGGCCCACTTCCTCCGGAGCCCAAAACGGAGACGCCGTGGACAAATCACACCGCCACGGAAAGTGTCATGCCTCTCGTGCCAAGACGACATGCATGTGGTACCCCCACAGGTGGTTATAGCTCAGGTATACCCTACGGTATATTCTAACAAAAATATCATGTCACAACACATGCGACATAATACCAACAAAAGGGTTCTATATGTACATGTTGAACCAAATCAAATTATAGTCACAAGGTTTCAAAAAGAAGATAGCAACATGTACCGCTCTACAATTATCAAAATAAATATTAGACATGATAACCTCATTCAAAGAGTACAAGTACGAGTCCAATGTGTCAACTCCAAAATAAAATAAATATATCAATTTCACAAGAAACAATTATGTGAAATAATAACAGAAATTCAAAACGAGGAACAAAACGAACAAATCAAATTTAACAAAGGTATCGCTGAAAGAGTACGGAATCCGTACCTGATACTTCCAAACCATTTATGGCACACTCCACAAAATTTTACCCTCAATTGCCAACGATATCAAATACGAAGCGTTATTCGCAACCTAAACATATTCACTTCAAATTAAAAATAATCCAAACTAATAATTCCAAAATAATTCACAATCTATTTAATATGCCTTTAATCATCGCTTTATATCAATTATTAATACTCCAAAATTTATATTCCAAATATAACTCTTTAAATCCCCTTCATTCGAACTAATTACACAAAATGATAAATAAATACGATTAGTGAATTATTATTATTATTTTAATAATTTTTTTTAAAAAAACATTTTTTCATTAACTCAAAATTTTCTATTATGATATATAAAATACCATTAATATTAATTTGTGATAACGACGATCATGCTAAGAGATTACAATAGGATTGCATCTATATACTATTATATTAATACATACAGATTGAACCTAACACATCACCAATTTCCACCAATTTCAAAAGCAACCAAATTTCTCATTATTAATAAAAAATTTAGTATTGACTTTACACCAATCTAAATAATTTTCACAAAATACCTACTGATGTTACATCACATGATACCCTTGGTACAGTAATGATTATAACCAATTTATTAATAAAAAAAACTTGGTTAATGATATCTCCTACAATTACTATATCTATTCATGATAACTTTTATTTGCCATTCTTATATTTATTAGGCTTATACTGTAGGTATTATATATTATTATAATAGTTTCTAATAAATATGCATTATAGATGGTTATTCCCATGTTCTAGTCATACCTGTCAAATACACCTTCTTGTTCGTGACTCCTGAGTACCTCCTAATTAGTTTTCCATCCACAGCTACTTTGTCCTTTTCTCCTCAATTAGTTCGTATCAGATACAAGAAGGTAATTAGGTTTTGGTTATTTAATAATATATGTTATTAACTCTTCTAGTATCAATAGGATTTAATATCACACAATTATAAATTATGCCCAATTAGTTTTAAGGCCCAAATTAACGTAACCATATACTTATTATAGTCAACATAAATAACTACAATTTGACCAAAACTGCCAAACATAAGAGAAGCCCAATTAAAATATGGATTTAAATTTTTTTTACCGGGTATTACAAGTACCCTATGTGCAACGTTATTGAAAGAAATATCTTCCGTGAGTCTTTCTCATTTAACAAACTCATCATTACAATGCTCGATTCTAGGCTATGATTATAATGTTTGATTCTAGGCTATAATTAAGGACATGATTCTAATCAAATACCAATGATTATTTACATACTAAATATATACTCTATCATACCCCCGCAGTAGAAACTGGAGGCTGTCGTACGTTGAGAATGTTCTGAAAATCATCAAAGAGTATGCGCAGAAGCCCTTTCGTGAAAATATCAGCTATCTGGTAGCGTAGTGCATGGATAATTTGTGGTCGTGACATAATTGATGAATACACGAATATCATTGGCCCGTAGTGCATGGATAATTTGTGGTCGTGACACTAATGAATATCATTGGCCGTAGTGCAGGGATGATGTGGATTATTTATTAAGCTGAGTCTCAGCGATAAAAGTAATGAAAAACCTTTTAAATCATAGAAGATAGTAGATTTTATTCTCTACTTGACTCTTCAAATGGATTGCTTGTTCCGCTGCAGTTAAACTTGATGTTTGTTATATTGTATCAGTTTAACACTGTTGAAGGCTAATGGTAATTTATTCTGCATTATCTTAGTCATAATATTTCTGACTGGGCTAGTTTAGCTCACCCTTTTGCTTTCATTGTTCTCTTCAGGAAATGAGAACGCAGTGGGGACTAGTCGGGAAACGGAGTGACGGTTCAGATGATAGCATTAGTAGTCCTCATTATTCTATAAAATAGTGTGAAAATAAATGTATTGAGGACTTATTTTGAGTTTGAATATTGTTTAGAAGACAATGTTGTATTAAAACTCACAGCTTATGTTCTGTCGTATTTAAATGACAGTTGTATAATTAAGTTTTTATTTGTATTTTGTACCATGTATTTGACGACTCAGAATAGGTGATGCATACCTATTTTGGGGGTATCACATATAACGCTGAAAGGAACTTGCACCATATAGCAACACTAAAAGTATCAAAATACTCACAAGAATACGCTCGATAATATAGAGAGAGAAGATTTCAGTTTATGGTGTGATTTTTAATTATAACCTATGCACCCTATTTATAGGAAAATGCTTAGAACACCAAAGTAGAAAATTTAATAAAATATTAATATAAATAAAAAAATTCACGCCCACCTTAGACAAACTGATTTCAGCATGTTTACAACACCTGTGGTCCCACCCAATTGCAAAAAACATTTTTATTAAAAAATAATAATTAAAACTTCAAAAATCAATTATTCCGGAACTTCAATAATTCATAATAAATAACCCTTTTATCAGAAAAATTCAAATCTTATACCCTTCCATAGGAAATTCAATTCTCTACAACTTTGTAATTTTAAGTTTTTCAAAATTCCAAACAGAAATTGACCGAAATTCACATACGAACGATTTTGCAGGCTATAATCAAATTTCAGTCAAAAATAGGGTCCATCAACACACAAAATATGTGTTAAACATTTTTTGTAACAAAAATATTCTTCCTCCTCATTTACTCATATATCACACATTCATTGTAAAAATATCACCATTAATATATTATTATAATATAATAATATATTTAAATGAATTATTTTATCAGAAAAGATAAAATATCAATTTTCAACAATTGTCACATTAAAAATTTTCTCCATCTATATCCACATAAAATGAATATTTTCCTTATCATATAAATCAATAATTAATTATTCACAAATAATATTACCGAATCACAATATTGACAACCAGGTTGTTCCTAGGAAAGAGGGGACTTTCCGATAAGGATTTCTCCTTATTGGCGCACAATTAGGTGACCAAACCTCTCTTTAGACAGAATTTTCTAGACATTGCCAATAATGCTATCTAATAATATTATTCAAATAATATGAATTATTGATCTGATAATGAGAAATACTGTGCACTGACAATAATAATATAAAATATCAACGCAACAATTATTGAATTAATAAAATAAATATTGAACAGTAATTACTGTAACAATTATTGAGTAGTGCCTTCTTACGTAAGAATCAATAATTGATGTAATACCGTGTGCTACTGTGCAACACCGCGTACTACTGTGTTTTAACCACCGGGTATTCCAACAGTATTAACGATAACAATTACGCCATTATTTATAAAAACTCAAACTTGTCGTTTTCTTCATCTGACCGTTTTTCGTTATAGGGCTCACAAATGGCTGCGCCGTCGTACGAATATTCCCCGACAGAAAGAATATTCCACGACCAAACGAATATTCCCCGACAACATGAATATTTTATAACCACTTGCTTATTTTATAAAATTAATAAATATTACCCCCAACTATAACATTATATCAAATTTACTCCTTAATATCAAAAAGAAAATTAAATCTTTATTCATAAAATTCGGGGTCTCACAATATATACATGATTACAATGCTTAATTCTTGGCTATGATTACAATGCTTGATTCTAGGCAATGATTACAATGCTTGATTCTAGGCTATAATTAAAGACATGATTTAATCAAATACCACTGATTATTTACATATTAAATATATACTCTATCAGGTATGTCGTTATTGATAAAGGGAAACGACTTATCGTGGAAAGGATTGTTCGAAAACAAAAGTCTTAGGTATTTTGCTAAACAATGTTGAATGGTCGACATATATGCGATGCCCCTAAAATAGGTATACACAACCCATTCTAAGTCGTCAAATATATGGTACAAATTCAAATACAAACTTAATTATACATCTGGCGTGTAAAATACGACAATACATAAGCTGAGAGCTTAAACACGAATATTGTCTCGTAGACAATATCCAAACTCAAATGGAGTCCTCATTATAATTATTATCACACTATTTTATAAAATAGTGAGGACTACTATAGCCACTATCTCGGACCATCACTCCAACAATGAAAATAAAGAGTGAGCTCAACTAGCCTAGTAAAGAATATTATGACTAAGATAATGCATAATAAATTATCGTTAGCCTTCAACAATGTTAAACTGATAGAATACAATAGACAACAAGTTTAACTGCAGCGGAACAAATAATTCATTAAAAGAGTCAAGTAGAGCATGATATCTACTATATATCTTCTATGATTTAAAAGTTTTTCATCAATTTTTTTGCTGACACTCAGCTCAATAAATAATCCATATCACTGAATTAATTATCCATGCACTACGGGTCAATGATATTCATTATTATCACATCCACGAATCATCCATACACTACGGGCCAATGATATTCATATTATCACTAATGGTCATGTTATACCGATAGATAGTCATAATCATAATAATTAACAGTCCATTTATGCATTACAGGCCAAAGATAACTTTTATCACAATATAAGCATGAGGATGATGATGATGATAATGATATAAGCATCAATCAAACGAAATCAAGTATAAATATTAAAGATTTTTAAATTATCCAAAGTTTAAAAATGTCCAAATCGTCAACATGACAATTGTTTTGTTGGCTAAAATTCAAGAATAATATTCATGTAGCAAAAATAATTTGAACAGAAAAGAAATTAATTTTTCAGGTGAATAGTTCCCGGGTGAATAGTAAATCGTGAATAGTACCCCAACATGAAAAGATTAAATTTTAACAAGAATGTTTAGAAAAATATCCCTGTAAAACGATACTAGATGAAGCGCAAATTTCAAGGATATTCTACTAATTTCAAGGAGTATAGAAGCAATACTTTTCAAAATGAGTGTAGAATTCGGAATCTGAAACAAAATAATATTACTTACATACTACAGAGTATGGAAGAAAATATTATTTCTTACGAATATTGAACAAAAATAATTTTCCTTACAACTATTGAACGAAACTAATATTCCTAACGAATATTAAACGAAGACAATATCCCTTACGAATATTGAACGAAAATAATATTCCTTACGAATATTGAACGAAAATAATATTCAAACGAATACGAAAAATAATATCTCTTTTGAATATGAAATAAATAATACCCCTTACCTTAAAAGTAGAGTATTTCTGACTAGTAGGGCGGGGATATTCTTGAAGAAAACTTATACTGTTTTCTACGCTCAAAGCTTCCTTAAACTTAAAAGAAAAATGCTCAATATTATAGAAGAAGAATTCTCTGATTCTGGTGTGATTTTTAATTCTAAACTAAGCATCCAATTTATAGGAGAATGACAGAGTACTATTTGAATTTAGAAAATCACTGGTGAACAATGTAGGAATCACAGGCGCTCAACCGACGAAAAACTTTTAAAAAATTTGATTTTACTATGCAGCACTATGCACACACTATGCAACACTATTCATTACTATACAAATAAAATATAATATATTCTATTTTATTTAAAAAACAAAATTTATAATATATATATATATATATACTCCCTTGCCCTCATGATAAGATAATATATATATATATATATATATATATATATATATATATATATATAAGTAATAAGAAAAATTGAGATAACTTCTACTGAAGATTTTGAAAAATAGGTAAGTGGGGGTCCATGTAATAAGCCAAACTTACAACAAATACTTCATGAAAATCTCCTCCATTTATCTCAATTCACTTGGCTTCACTAAACACATTTTCAATAACATTTATCATTAATATTATAACTCACAATATTAACAACCAGATCATTCTCAGGAAAGAGGGGGCTTTTCGATAAGGACTTTTTCTTATTGGCGCGCAATTAGGTGACCAAACCCCTTTCCTCGACAGAACTTTCTGGACATTGTTAATAATACAAATAATAATATGAATACATTTGTCGTCTCAATTATTGATTTAATTATATAAAATATTATGACAATAATTGAATCAATAACGTGAGATACTATGCAGCAATTACTGTGACAATAATTGAATAAAACTGAGTGACTTTTCACGTAAGCATCAATAATCAAAGATATTGTACAATATCGTGTGCTACTATGCAACCACGCGTATTACTGTACTTTTATCACCGGGTATTTCAACAGTTAACGGTAAAAAATTTGTCGTTATTTTTATAAAAAGTTATTTTTGTCATTTTCTAACTCCGACAATAATTCCGTTGTGGGGTCCACCAATGATTGTACCGTCGTACGAATATTAATTCCCTGATAAAACAAATATTTTATAACAACTTTCTTACTTTGTAAAATTTTTAAATATTACCCACAACTATAACATTATATCAAATCCACACCTAATTATTCATAAAGATATTTGGAGAAAATTAAATCTTTATTCATAAAAGTTAGAGTCTTTCTTATATGAGAGTATTAAGCTATCAACCTTTAACTTTGTACTATCATGATACCAAAATTATAATTCAATTATGTGACGTCTCCAAATTCGGGTCTACACCACCCAATTTGAGTTGTCAAAATATCAACAATATATATAAATTTTCTTAACATATTTGAGAATTAGCTTTTAGTACTTATTGAAAATGTGTGAATAATAAAAGAATGATATAGAGAACTAATTAACACGGGAAGAAGTGATACTTCATAAAAAAATGGAGGAATACTCCAATTAATAAGTAATTCAAAAGAACAATTTAAATAAAAAAAAGAGTATATTATTAATTATCGTGTTGATACTATTAAAAGAAAGGTACAAGAAGCAAAGATTCTTTAAAAGAAAACCTCGTTCCCATTTGTTACAAATGTGGAAAGGTAGGGCACAAAAGCCCTAATTGTACCACAAAACAAAAAATATATAATTAATTGGTTAAAGATGAAGGTCTAAAGAAACAACTCTTGATCAATTCAGAAGATGAATTTGAGTCAACCTCTGCTTATGTTTCTCAATCTGAAGAATCATCTATAAATTATGTTAGCGAAATTTCAGCTTCAAATTAAATTAGATGATTGTAGTTATAATAATGAGGCTTCAAATTAAACTCTGTGAGCTTCCAATATTTCAGAAATTAATTAATACAACAAAAAAACATCAATTGAAAATATATTAGAATTCAAGTTTTTATTAATTTTAATCTACTTAATTATAACAATATACTAGCTAGTAAATAGTTATTCAACTAATTAATTCACAACTAATATAAGGAGTACATTAAACCCATTATACATTAATTTATGTTTCTCAATTGAAGTAATTAATTAAATGAGCAGACTACGTTTTTTAGTTGAAGTAATTAATTGAACGATCGATGTAGTGTAGATTTATTCGATTAAAACTCTGAGAAACAAATATATATTAATTATGCTGTTAAGTTTTATTTAATTAGGTGAGTAAAATTTTTATTTTAGGGTTTAAATTAATGAACTATTGTAGTCTCCAATCAAAATTAAAGAAATTCATAGTATTTGATTCTTTTTTATTTGCAAAAATAAAAGAAGAGGTATTAATACGTACAAGAGGGTGTCAACTTGTCATCTCCTTGAACAACAAAAAAATTAAGTTAAGAAATTAATTGTTGACATTTATATATGTTTGGACAATAATAATATATATGAGATTTAATTTCACCATATATAGTTTTATTAATAAATATTAAAGATATATGTTCGACCACAATTAAAATTCATTAATATTTATGATACACCATTGGTAATATTGGGTATCTGCATAAAAATTATATGTAATTATATATCTACAAATGCTCTAATTAAGAGCTAGTATATACCAAAGAAAGATATACATATATATATATGGAAATTTTTTCTAATCAACAGGAAAAGGTGAATAAAAGACGAATCGGCTAAAGCGACGGTTCATTCGTCGTTAAATCACAAAAAAATCTATTTTCTGAGAGTTATAGCAACAGTATGAACCGTCGACATAGTCATGGCGTCGTTTTTCTGTGCTATAGCGATAGATTGACAAACAAGAATTCCCTCTCTAGCCGGTTCGCTGACAAACAGATTCGCTAGAGAAGGCACACACACGTACGTACATACATACGACATACATATATATATATATATATATATATATATATATGCAAATGATCAATTTATATCATGCATGCCTCCTAAGAGAATAATAAGAAGAAGTTGATGTTTGATTATCTCCAAGAACTTGAGTCAACAAGTCATATGGATTTTCTGTTGCTGCTGTTGTAGTGGAAGAAGTTTCTTGAGGGGATAAATGATTGTGTTCTGCTTCATATACAATTTTCAGGTTACCAGGCTCTGAGACTGACCACTCCACTTTCTTCTTGGCTATACAATTGCTCTTTTGGCACTTGAAATAACTCCTGCAAATAACATGAGATGACATGATATATATATATATATACAATATATTGATAGATTGATAGATAGACAAATTAACTCATTATATTCTTCAGGTTATATATACTACCTACGTACGTACCTCGTTTTCCCAATATTTTTGATGAACTTTTGTCCATATTTCCTCCATTCGAAACCGTCTTCGGGTAGCACCAACCTGTTACTTACTCCTCTATATATATCTAATTGTTCCTCCTCCCTTGAATATTCCCTATAATTAAAATTAAAACAACATCCAGTAGTTTCTTCATTCATTTTATATCTATCTATCTATCTATCTATCTATGTCGTAATGCTCACTCCTTCCTTAATTCATGTAGAGAAAATTAGACTGGAATTAAGTCTAAAAGTACGTACTATATATATATATATATATATATATATATATATATATATATTAGAAAGAAATAAAGTTATTTTTAATTTAATTCTTTTTTTTTTCTCAGGCGGAACTATCAAGCATAATGCGCTCTAGCTAGCTAGCTAGGATTTAGTAATTAATAATTAAATATAATACACTAGGTATAAAAGAAAAAGTGTATGGTGTGTGTTGAAAAGTCGACATTAAAACGATATATATATATATATAGTGTGTGTGTGTGTGTGAAAATTATTGTAAAAATCCATTTTAGAATTAAATTTATGCTCACGTTTAATGGTGAACACGAGGGGGAAGAAAAGAAGAGTTTGACAAAAAGATCTAATCACATTTTGAAAGGGTTTTAAAATGCTACTGTGTATATATATATATATACAGAGATTAGATCTAATCTCATCAAAGAAATTACATTTGAGAAAGTATAAATACTAATATATATATACAGATAGATAGATCTAGATCCATATATATGTATATATATATCCACATCAACAAATAATTTGCATACGATATACAATGTATATGCATACATATATATAACTATGACATGCTGATTTGCAGATTTAAGAAGCAAATACTATTATCTTATATCTGTACAGGCCTCCATCCGTCCCAAAAATAATTAAAAATACAAAAAAAGAAGAGAGAGAAAAAAACCTACCATATTTCTTAGTGAAAATTATAAAAGGATAAGATTCTTTTTTTAGAACAGAAATTATATATATATATATATATATAGAAACAATATGAATGAATTAGTATATATATGTATCTGATAATAGAACTTATAAAAGCGCACCGTATAATTAAAAAAGATTAGTGATATATTTATATATATAGGGTAGAAAAAGAAATTAAAGAAAGAAAGAATACATACATAGAGGTGGATTCTTCAGTGTTAGGAGAAGTATCAGTCATGGCTGATGGTAGATGGCTGCTTTCTCAATCTACTTACCTAGTTAGCTCCTACCTTTGGTTAACCTAGCTACACACAAACACCGAGAGAGAGATCGAGAGACTGTGTCTGTGTGTGTGTGGAAATTATAAAATATTTTCTTTCGATGGATTGGCCTCCTTTCCTTTATGATTTTTTCCAATAAATTTTAAATGAATTACGGTAGAAAATTATGCACTTGTGTGACAAACAATTCCACAGTTTTTCTATGCTTTTTTTAGTTCATAGAAATAAATATATTTTGTTCTAAAATTAAAAATATATATTTTTTAATTTATTTCAAAATTAGAGATATATATTTATTTTTGTATTTTATTATTATCATTTTCAATATTACTCCACCCCAATTGAATTATATTTCTAATTAATTAATACTGGGGTATATCAAATTATACTTAGAAATAAATATATATCTTTAGTTTTGGAAGGGAGGAGAGAGTTACTCTTAATTTATATATAGTTTAAATTTCATAGGGAAGTGAATAAAGTTTGATATTTAGCTATTAATTTGACCTTAATTGCATGAAAATTCTGTGAGCCCAACCGTTTGTTTAGCTACGGTGAAGGACAGAGCTTTCAACTTGGTTGAAGGGGGGACACGTGTACATAATGATGTCACCCTAATGACGTCATGGCACACTTGGGAGAGTAAAAGGGCCCCCACACGTACCCACCCGTAATGAATTCCTTCGTTTGTGCTGTTGATGGAGATACCAGTAATGGGTCTGTTTAATTGAAACAAAATAAAATTTTTAATTTTAATTTTTTAAATAATTAAAAATTAAAAATTCTAGCTTTTATTACAACAAAAATATGAGTCCCTAAGGTCTAAAATAAAAGAATGATTTACATATTATATTACATTTTTAAAAATAATTACAACAATAGTGCCTTCATAAAATTTTTAAACAACTAATACACTTTCATATTTATTTATAATACTAGTGCATTTAAGATTCCTTAATTTAGAGAATTAGTATTCAATTAGAATTCTTTAATTTAGGTATTAATTATACCCATGACTCTTTTTCTCTCTCTTTCCACTCATGTCGCTCCATATAATACTCCAGACACTAACGATATACACTAACGATGTTCTCTTAATCTGGGAAGCCGACGAATCAGTATTGTAAATTTGACAGCCAGACTAAAATGTTCACGTCGTCCTTGTACTTGGCTGCACTTTTCTCTTCAATTGTTGTTTCGTGGGTTACACGTAGATTGGGTCGAAAATTGTCAATGTTCATCGTCGGTGTTCTGTTTTGCATCGGCGCCTTAATCAACGGCTTTGCTAAGAACGTTGGCATGCTCATTATTGGTCGGATTTTACTCGATTTTGGTATTGGATTTGCCAATCAGGTAACTGCTTTTCTTTCAAAAATCCTGAATGTTGGCATGCTCATTATTGGTGGATATGAATACTGAATGATGGCGGTGGATATGAATACTGGATGATGGTAACTAATCCTTCATACCTAGGTAACCAAACTGTCATATCAAAGTAATCAATCAACCTCCACACTTTAAATTTTTTCTTAGTACAGTTGGTTACCAAACCTTCAGATCAAGGTAAGTAAACCTTCGTACCAAGGTAACAAAATCTTTATACCAAAATAACTAATTCACATCCAAACATTTAGTTTTTTCATAGTGCAGTTGGTAACCAAACCTTCAGACTAAGGTAACCAATAAAATTTTATCAAGTTACCAATTTCGTTTGAATGTGATGCAGTTGGTAACCAACCATTCATTCAAAGGTAACCATTTTATTATTTATGAGTAACAAAGTATTTATAAAAAAAAATTCAGAACATTAATAGTTACATTTATTTATTTTTAAATTTTTTGTAGAACGAATCTTCTTCTTATTCTCATTGGCGTTTTGGACAACGGAAATTCGTGGCGGTGTAGCGGCAGTGTAGCGGCGATGTAGCGGCGGAATATTATTTCAAGTGTATGTGAGGGAGATGAAGATTTAAATTTGAGTATTTAAATTTGAATTATTATTTTGAATTTGAATTTATTTTTGTTGTTAGATCCAAATATTTGAATTATAGCAGTTATTTGTCCTTGATTTTAGGTTTCCTTATTAATGTGAATTGTACTATTTTTGTAATAATTATCTTCTTTTTGTAATTATTTGGTTGATGCACTTTTTTAGTAATTACTTTTTATTTGTTGTATACTTATGTAAAGGACCCAAAATAAACTATCATAAACAAGATCAATTTTATTTTAAATAAAGAAGAAAAAAAAAACTTTTTTTGTGTTTTGACCCAACTTGCTTTTTATAGACGTCCCACATCTCTTTCCTCTAGCCCATAAGTTTTTGGCCCAGTTATTAGTAGAAGCAAAACATCAAAAATATGAGAATTCATAGGGTCCTTTACATAAGTATACAACAAATAGAAACTAATTACAATAAAAGTGCATCAACTAAATAATTATAAAAAGAGTGTAATTAGAACTCATATTACAAAAATAGTACAATTCACATTAATAAAAAAACCTAAAATCAAGGACAACTAACTGCCATAATTACTAATTCAAATATTTGGATCTAACAACGGAAATAAATTCAAATTCAAAATTATAATTATAATTCAAATTTAAATATTCAAATTCAAATTTTCATATCCCTCACATACACTTTGAAATAATAGTCCACCGTTACACCGTCGCTACACCGCACATATTCTGTCGCTACACCGCCGCGAATCTCTGTTATCCAAAACGCCAATGAGAATAAGAAGAAAATTCTCCCTACAAAAAGTTTAAAAATAAATAGATGTAACTTTTAATGTTCTGAATTTTTTTATAACTATTTTATTACTCATAAATAATAAAATGGTTACCTTTGTATGAATGGTTGGCTACCAACTGCATCACATTCAAACGAAATTGGTAACTTAATAAAATTGAATTGATTACCTTGGTCTGAAGGTTTGGCTACCAACTCCACTATGAAAAAAATGCTCGTGTGGATGTGAATTAGTTACTTTGGTATGAAAGTTTTGTTACCTTGGTACGATGGTTTGCTTACCTTGATCTAAAGGTTTGGTAACCAACTGTACTAAGAAAAAAAATTTAAAGTGTGGAGGTTGATTGGTTACTTTGATATGACAGTTTGGTTACCTTGGTATGAATGTTTGGTTACCATCATCCAGTATTCATATCCACCGCCGCCACCGCCTGAATCTTCATACCATCTCAATTTTGACCTTTCATTTTGAGAAGCTACTGAAGATATACAATTGGTTGACTCATATATATATATATATATATATATATATATATAGAGAGAGAGAGAGAGAAAGAAGGGAATCGCGATTGCCATCCCATAGAAGCCATCCGTCGGGTTTAGTATATCATCGCTAAAAAGGACTGCATTACAACTAATGTTGAATTTCATTCTCTCTCTATATAGAGAGAGAGAGAGGAGTTCGGGCCCACGCACCCCATGTTTTCCTACCTTCCTATTCAATTCTTCCAAGTCTAAAATGTTGAAAACTGTTCCATCCATAAAAAAATTGGCAAAAACCTTTATATCATCATATTAAATTGGCAAAAACCTTTATATCATCATATTTAGGAGGGTTCAATTTATTGGTGCATCTGACATCTGGTGTTATACAAGACACATCAGCAGATAATCAACAGGATGGTGGCCGAACTTCTGAATAAATCACCAATTCTGAAGAAGAAGCTATAACTGCAGTTGTTATAGATGAGGAGAAATAGAAGAAGCTATAACCAGTGGCGGAACCAGAAGATTTTCATAGGGGGGGCAAAATACATCAGTAAAAAAAATTTATTTATTGACGCTTGAAGTACTTTTTTCGGTTTTACGACTAAGAGGAGGTAACTGTATCATGCGAGTCTGTGTAGTTTAAAAACGTCTCAAAATTTGCTCGTTTTCAATTGTTGGAAAAATATAATAATTCAAAGTGTTTGTAAAAATTGTAGAAATATAGAAATGAGCATATTTGATTGAATCTCTTCACAAAGATTTCTTGATTACATATTAACTAAAGGTTAATTTGGAGTTTTTCCGGAGAAGAATGTATTTAAAAATTGAGATGCTTATTATATCACTCATTAATTAAATTAAAGGCTACTTTGGAGTTTCTAATGCATCAAATAAGAAATAAATTGTGTTTTCATGCAACTTTTAATAGATTTTGACTATTGAGAGCATGTGCCTCATAATTTTTAAAATTAAAAAAATTATATTAATTTAGAGTTTAAAAATATCTTAATTTGATTTTAAAAAGTTCATAATAATTTTATATTGAACAAAACAAAATAGCCTCTTTATGTTTTTTATTTGCAAACATTTTGTCATTATTTAGACAATTCAAATTTACGTTTCTCACTCACATTGAGTTGCAGGACCTATAAAAAAAATACAAAAAAAAATATAAAATATATGTTAATATCATTTTTTTCTCTCCAAACCTTAACCTTAGTACCAACCTACCGGGGGCAGGTGCCCCCCTGGCCCCCCCTTGGTTCCGCCAGTGGCTATAACTTTTTCCTAAATTAAGGAATTCTAATTGAATTATAATTCCCTAAATTAACGAATCCTAATTACACTAGAATATGTAAATAAATATAAAAGTGTATTAGTTATGTAAATATTATATGAGTGCACTATTGATATAATTATTTTTAAAAATGTATTAAAATATGTAATTGTTCCTTCATAAGTTGATACATTTTGGCATGGGAACTCGAATGAATTGCAATGCCTTAAACTGAACAAGAATGGGTTACATCATGCTAGTTTTTTATTACTGCACTACATGACCAAACTGATCGGGCCATACAAATAAGAATTTAACTGCACTAGTACTTAAATAACTAACATGCATATACAGAATGGATCACGTCCGAACTCTCTGACCAAAATCCGGACCCCATATTTTTATTTTTTTATTTTTAAAAAAAAACAATTAAAAAAAGTTTAATATTTTATGGAACTGAAATTTTTACATAATACAATGTTTTGGGTGTGATTTAAATACATATAACAAAACATGCCCAAAATACTGTATCATGTAAAAATTCCAATTCCATAAAATATTTTTAAAAAAATAATTGCCTCCATGCATATATATATATATATATATATATATACAAAACAAATCAGGTCCGGACTCCCGTACAGGAGTAAAATCCGGACCCTTTTTTTTAAAAAAAATAACTAAAAAAAATTTAATATTTAATAGAACTGGAATTTTTTCATAATACAGTGTTTTGGGTGCGATTTGGATATATATACCAAAATATGTCTGTACAGACCTGTGTTTGTTATATGTATCCAAATCACACCCAAAACACTGCATTATGTAAAAATTTCAGTTCCATAAAATATTAATTTTTTTTTAGTTGTTTAAAAAAACAAATAAATAAATAAATAAAAGTCCGTAACTTAAAAAAATGCGGGAGTCCGGATTGGAACCGGACCCATATAGAGTCCGGATCCAGTCCGGGATCCCGGACTTTATAAAAATATGGACCTTTTTTTTAATAAAAACAACTAAAAAAAGTTTAAAAGTCTGACTGTACAGACATGTTTTGTTATATGTATCCAAATCACACCCAAAACACTGTATTATGTAAAAATTACAGTTTCATAAAATATTAAACTTTTTTTTAATTGTTTAAAAAAAACAAAAAAAAATGTCCGAATTTTAATTATATCCGAGAGTCCGGACATGATCCTGATTATATATATATATATATATATATATATATATATATATATATATATATATATATATATATATATATATATATATATATATATATATATATATATTCATTGGTTGCAAAACAAATTCCACATTGATACTAGTGTATGCAAGGAAACACAATACTGAAGAGTCTGAGAACAAAACAAACAGAATGCCCACTTACAAAATAGAAATAAGTAAATAAACTCAACATTAAAAGCCAATCATAGTTGTGTTGAACCAAATTTCGGCAAGCTACAGAGAAGAAACCCAATCAGGTACATTATGAACTTACAATGCGAGTAAGGCAACAAAATCATAAAACATTAACAAGAATTGTCATAGGCTGGAAAAGATTGTGCTAGAAAAAAGTACATTGGTTGAAAAGGGTAGATGTAGCACCAAAAAAACAAAAATTATTAAATTACAGCACTTCTTCTTACCTTATTGATACATGAATAGAACTGAAGGAATACTGACATGCTCTTGGATTTTCCCAACAATAATATAATCATTTAACAAGTTCCTGTTGCTTCCTGAATCAGTTCACATACAATAATGGGCAAAGCCATCTCCATCAGTTTAAGCATCTTTTCTTATTCGAATGTGGAAACATACTAAAGCTCTACCCATTTATGAAACAACAAAATATATATATATATACACACAATTGCCATACCCCATGATAAAAAATTTTGTTAAAATTTGGCTGTGTTTTTGTTTTAATATGTACTCTTATATTGATGAAAGAATTGTGTTATTGCTAATCGAGCCTACTAAATTCTTTGGGAAAAAAACAATTGGCGTCATGCCTTCTTTCTGAAGTGCTATTAGCCACTCATAAAGTCGTAATCCACAGTGAATTACGGATTTACTATCACCATTGTCACGCTACAAACCAATTAAGTATCGTCATCACAAGATTATGCAGATAGTTCCTTAATGAGCAGATATCTAGAACAATTTTAGGCATGTTTTGTACTTCACTAGCTCAATAACAATAGTAATTCTATTTCGCCCTGATGACTATGTATACCAATCTCAAAAAACCTCTATGATATAGGATTACAGAGTGATCCAGAAATTCCGCAAACATTGGTTGTCCTATCAGGAAATACTTCCCGACTGTCGTAACTCACCTTGGTAGGAATCTGCAACGCCCACACCACGGAAATAAAAGAAAAATAAAGGAAATAAAAAAAACAAAAAAAGAAGTTTAATATAAAAAAATTGGCAGGGATCTGCGACGCCCACATGAACCTTCTGCTGCAACTTCTTTAGTTATCTTGCTTTTGATTCAATAATCACAGCAGGTCGACATCCGTGTTTGCACCTCCCCAGCCGCTTTTTCATAATAGTCTTTAAACATATAATCTTCAACAAGTTTATCATAATGAACAGGCTTAGCCTCTGAGAACTAATTCATTTTTCTCTTGGTCATACAAAGTTTTGCTGAACTACTTATCATGGCAAGAGAAAATATTGACGATGGATTATCTTGTTGGATTCAACAACATTCCTAATAAGATTCTTGCTTAAGTTGTATATTGAATCATACTCCTTTGCGAAAAATTTCAGATTTGGTTAGCATGTTTCGGTTCATGATTCTTGTTAGTGCAACGTGCTGAATCTTATGATTTGATTCACTATCATCAGTTTCACAACTGTGCTACAAATAAGAGACGAAAGAACACATAAAAAAATAGGGTAATATCACACGGAATTGGACATAAATTCAATGCAATGTCTTGACATGGAATCTGTCATCCCATACCCGTACCCAAGTTGTGACATGGTTACCTTATGCATTACTAAACGTACAGACAGACTAAATTGGCAACTATGCAGAGCAACAAAAATAGAAACAACATATCAAATATTTGATTCGTAATATATTTTTATAGATTCAAATCAAGTAAACAATAAAAAATCCATTATACCGGAAGTGAGAAAAACTAGAAATTATATAGCATTGGGAACAGATTTCACAGAAAACAATCAGAAAACTAGTATACGAATTCTCAAATGTTCATTTTTAGAGCCATCTGGACCTACATACCATAGCAACTATGCCTCCTCATCCTTGAGCTCAGCTGTCTTGTAGTTGTAGAAATATAACAGAAAATATATGAATGACAACACTATGAAGGATAATGTGATGCCCTAGCAGCCATACTAGACACCTGAGCTTGCATCTGAGCAGCCCTGACCTTGAAACCCGTTGCACGATGAAAAAACTGTTCACGGGACAATGACCGGATACTCCTCAAGTACTGATCAAAAGGAATAGACCCATCCTGCACGGCTTTATCCAGCGCATACACAACATCCTCAATAGCCAAATCAGTTGATGTACACTCCAGCATCTGCTTCGAAAGAGCATCTATTGGCTCAAATGCATCATCAATGCCATCATTCTCCCTCTTCTTCTTTCCTTCATTCTCTCTCAGCCATCCTTCCAACACATCAGTATTCATTGAAACCATCTGTAACTGAAGTTCTAAACCTTCCTTTTCCTCCTGCATTTCTTTCACCCCTTTGGATATATGTTTGGCGCGCTGCCTCAATGTGCCCTGCACACTAAATAATCCCTCCATTTCAGCCTCCTTACTCTTTCTCATTGCCCCTAGATCACTATGCAAATTCTCTACTAGCTTATTTATCGCGTTCCTCTTGAAAACCTCGCCAGCATCCTCGCTCACCCTTTGAGGCGGCGGTGGCGATGGTGCAGGAATTTGCATCCTCCCTCCGCTGCTACTGTATGGGGAGGGAGGATAACTCCCTGGTGGGATGGCCGGCCGCGTAGATGCACCAACTGAATTCGAATCGAAACTGGGGCTGGGGCTTATAGTAGGAGGAGGAGGGTTAGGGTTTTGTGTTGGGCGGCGCTGGGAGTAGAGTGGGGGATCGCGGCCAAAGTAGTGGGACAAATTACGGGACAAATCGAGGAGATTGGAGCTAGGGTAAACCCAATTTTGCAAGTAAGGGATGGAGACCATACCGGAAGGGTTGACGAACGGGTGGGGGCGCTTGATGATCATGTCCCGGGTCGGGTTAACGAAGACGAGAGGAGGATGGCGAGGGTAGGATTCCATAAGCCAGATGACGACGGGGATGTTGTAGGTGACGTTTTGGAAGATCATGGGGACGGTGCCGTCGGCCTGGAGGAGGTTGACGGTGCGACCGTCGTTGTGGGTGAAGGTGGCGGACTTTGGTTGGAGAGCCGGATAGGCGTCGGAGAGAGAAACCAGGTGTTGACGGATCAGCCATTTGCCGTCCTCAACGTAAGGCAAGGCGGAGGGGCCTCGCTGGGAGAGTACGCTGCTGAGGAATTGTTGGGTGTACTGTGATGAGGAGGAGGAGGAGGAGGATCCGCCGTGACCCGCCGGAGGAACCATGGCAATATGTAGTATAGATTGCTTCTTGAGATTGATTTGCGCGTATGTATTTGCCTGTTCTTCTTCCTTCCGCCCAGCATAATAAATTAAAAAAAAAATCTCCTCCTAAAGTTTTTTCGAATTAAAAATAAAAATATCCCCTTTCTCTATGTATCGTTACGTTACCAAAGGATTGTATTGACTTTTTTTCTTTTTTGTGTCTAAATTAAAAGTCTTGACATTTTTGTTTACTATTTAACTTTTGGGTTTGGATACCTTCATTGAATGGTGACGAAATTAAATTATGCGGAAATCATTCTTAATTAATTACTCTCTCCATCCCATAGTTATTTGCTGATGAGATGTCCCAATATATAGACTACTTACTATTTATAAAATTTAGTTGATTCATTATTTTATTTTTATGCCCTTATAATAAATATTCAACCATTATTCTTTTTTTGAAAAAACAACATTCAATATTTAATGTTGTTGTATTCTCTTTGATTAAAGTTCTATGGTTATGAATTTTAATGGTCAGTACACGTCGAGTCCCAGTGTGATAAGTAAGAATTAATTAACTTATTTATTAATTCCATATTAAACGGTATATGTGAAAAACTTATGTTAAAAATTGTCACTTAACTAATTTAGGAGTATTTCATCTATCAAACAAAGGTTTTTCAGGCAGAATTGATAAATATGCTCGACTTTATACATGTGGATATGGCCAAGTTGTAGCCTAAAGGACAAAACTGTAGCAGAAACCACCAGTCATTATATAACAGCGTGCAGTGCACTGTCAAAAGATCAGAGACTAATAGAAGAAATGAAAGTTTCAAATGCCAGTAATAAGTAGGAAAAAATCCATGCAACTTATTTCCCGCTCATAGAGAAAAAATCATCCAAAGAGTTCCACAATAATTATCCAGCCAAAGAAAAAAGACAAGGGGTATTACTTCAGTTTAAACTATAGAATGAATAATTATATAATAGAAAATGCAGATAAATCCAATTAAAGCACGAAACCAATTTCCAAAAGTATATAACTTTTGTTCCTCTCAATCTAAATAACAAAACTTTGTCCAGCTGAAATTTAAATGAAATTCCAATCCGCAGAACACATTCAGTGATTTAATAAAACTATCTCTTCTAAGCTCCAACAACTTCAGTCTCCCCCTCTACCATTGTTTCATCAGCTGGCCTATCAAGCTTCACACCAACATCCTCCGAGTAGTCACCGTGAACCTACATATTTAAAAAACAAATATCCATGAAGCCATGATTTTAACATTATCAATCCAAGTATGTAACTGCTATGAGAAGCATACCTCCATCAATTTGCCAATATCAAATTTAGGTGCTTTCAGGATCTTGACTTTCCTAATGAAGACATTTTGTAGTGGGAAGATGTTGGAAGTTGCCTTCTCAATCTCCCTGCCAATTGACTCGGGAATGAACTTGGCCACCAACTCCTTGAGATCACAAGAGCTTGCCTGGTTCCTCATAATCTCTACCATCTTGCGGCGAATCTGCACACACGTGGGTCAGCTCCTTTGCATCACAGAGTCAGAACCAGCAAATCAAGATTGAATTTTATAACCAAACCTGGCGGATCTGGCTGGACTGAGCATAACAAGTTCGCTTTTGCTGATTTGCACGTTTCTTGGTGAATCCAATGCAAAACATGCGAAGGGTGTAACTGTCTGTTGTCTTAACATCCACATGAGCCTCGATCAATGTCTGCCACTTGCGTACCAGAGACCTCAACTTGTCTGTTGTGAAATCCATTCCCTAAAAAGGACCAGAGATCAATGACATTCTAATTTTATCTATTTAAACCAAAAAATAATTACAGGATACTGTACCCACCCAGAAGTTAGTGAGGACATTCTTCCCCTGCACATCTTCTGCTCTCAGGCGAATCTTCCTGTAAGCCTGATCCTCGTCTTTCTGAAGATCAGCAAGACTAACCTCAAACACTCTATGTTTGAGTCCTTCAGAAGCAATCTATCAGATAGAAAATACAAGTTACTTCACAGTTCACAGAAGCACCTTGCAAGGGGTTTGTTGCATCATACATGTATAAAGGCTGACTATACACAACATGAATCCAGGAAATTGGTCAGACACCAAAATAAACTGCTGACCTACTACCAAAAAATACTGGATAGAAACCTTTTTAAGTAATATTTATTTTCGCCTTGCCTAATTCCAAGAGATTAAAAAGAGAAAAGGCAAGGAGAGTTGGGGGAATCTTGCCACACTACTGTCATGCATCAATCACTAATCGTTGCACAACAATTACATTGTCAGGAATGTAAAATGTATCAACCAAAACCCATTACCCATTATGTGATCATATGTAAAGTGTGGTAGTGTAGGACACGAATCAAAGAGGAATATCATAGATAAGGTGATTATAAAGTACTTGAGACATTGAGGACAATATGCGTTTCAAGCATGGCTTTCAGACCCGGACCAGACCGGCAATAACCGGAAAAAACTGGAACCGGTCGGTCTTCCGGTACGATTTGGACCGATGAACCACTCTTGTCCAAAAACCGTTCAAACCCAGCGAACCATCGGTTGAACTGCCTGACCCAGCGAACCGGTGACTTGTTCGCGGGTTTGAACCGGTTCCTACTTTAATAAAAAAAATTGGGGGGCTTCAACCCTGCACTTCATCTTCTTCCCCGTTGCGCCCAAAATAATCATAGGATGGCTTATTCTAATAAATAACACAAAACTACTCACTTTCCAAACCCATTATTCATACCCATTACAAATAATACTAACATATCTGAGCAAAAACAGAAAAATCAAATAGAGAAAGAAGAAATAAGAATAAGTATTAAGAAGATTTTGCAACGGTCGAAATAATTGCCTAAGAAATCCCAAAGTTCAAGAACAAAATTAAAATAAAAATCAAAAGCTACGTTTTAGATCGGACTCATCAACCTTTGGATCATGGATATGTATCTCACTATATGTCTGTGTATTGCTGTTGCCTGTTGGAATGATAACCGAAGGGGAATATTCCCTTTTGACTGATAAAAGAAGGGGAGTATATGTTTAAATGATCTGTAAAAACTAGAAAGACTTAAATTAGAATATGCCAAAAGCATATTCCCTTTTTATTATAATAATATAATAAAAATTAATATATTTAATTATTTATTATTTTTTATATATTAATGATGTTACTAGGTCAATAACGGTTCTGACCACTGGTTGGACCAGTGACCCATCCACCAGTATTTTTCTGGATCGATGAACAGTCCAAGTCTGAAAACCTTGAATCAAGGGGACACGAACTATGACTTTAGACCACATTATCACTAAATAAAGTGATAGAACTGGAATTTAAATGTTTAAGCAGGATAATCTTAAAATTTCTGTTGAGGCTTGCAAATGCTGTCCTACAAACTCAAATCTATCTTCACTGTAATTTTCAAAATGACATGGAAGTTGCACATTTAATATGAACCTGATAAAGGGGTTAGTGACCGTAATTTAACAAGACCAAAATAATAACATTATAAAAGATCTAACCAAATCTAAATCAACAGCGAAATACTAACAAACTTGAAACCAAAATAAAGCCATCCACAAGTTTTTATATTCAATCTTATCTCTTATTTCTTTTTAACCTGGTATGAAAAATAGCATAGAAACTTCATAAAACATCAAAAGCTCAAAATAACAGTAACACCCGCAATTGATACAATCCATGAACAGAACACGACAACAATATATTATAATCTTGAATGTACGAGTGAGAGTTAAGTGGAGAAAGAGCAAGTACCTTTGTACCCTGGGTTCTGCTTACAAGGGTTTTGCCAACATTTCTTTGTTCGAAAACAGAAGGAGCCTTGATGTCATACCAGTCCTTCTTAGCAAAAGGATCAGTCCTGAGCAAATTAAAAACCCAATTATTATAGATACATTATTTTGTATATACATCTATATAATGGACAACACAGAAACGGTTGTATGTAGACAAGGAAAGTAGATCGATTACTCACGCCTTCTTCTTTCCTCCCTTCTTTCCCTTGGAAATCCTCTTGTTCTTCCTGGAAAAACAAAAACACTAACGACTCAGAAAACCTTCCTAGCGTAGAAGGATAAATTAGAGAGAGAATTTAGAGAGAGATAGTACCCGACAGCCATGTTTGCGGAGGAGGAGAGGGTATTAGGGTTTCCTCGAGGCGCAAAGGTAAATGACAAAGGAGGAGACTGAGATGAAGAAACCCTAGTTTATAGTCTGAGATTTTAAAGCTGGGTTTTTGGGTTTATTTACTACTAGTACAATTCTTAAGGGAACGATTGTGTCCTGCTCAAAAAGGTGCAAAATAAACCAAAATTTAGGTCCCAAGTCCAATAGTTTGGGCAGTTCAAAGCCCGACTTAAATAGGCTAATGAGGAAGCACACTGGCGCAGCCTATACTATCAGTCCAGCCCAAAAGGATGCAAGTAATTAAAAAAAGGGTGAAAGTACATACTCCCTCCCTCTATCACAAATTAAGTTTGATTTAAACAAACATGACCTAAATGTTTTCTATGTCTTTTGTCTTTTATGATCGTTTTCACCTGAGGTGATTAGTATGAAGTATATTTTGGGGTAAGTTGGTCAATTGATCAATAGAATACTAACACGCATGCGAGGTTCTATGTGTGTCAGTATTCTATTGGCCAATTGACCAACTTACTAAAAAAAATAACTTCATACTAACCGGATCCGTTTTCACTATGGATAGTGGTGCTACAGAGCTAAGTTTTGCATCAAATTTTCATTTTGTGATGACCCAATTTCGTTTAAACTAGTCAACCACAACGCACACATGCATTGTTTTACTAACACAAATATTATTTCCATTTGTCTTGTGAGCTGTGACTGACACATTTGACCAACCAAACCTTGCAGCACGCCACGCCCAACCCATGGCATGGTGCGTCGACCCATGTCTACAGTGATGGTGCAACCAAATGCTTTGCATGTTGAGCACTAAGCTCATGTCATGCATTGACATGTTGCGTCCCATATTGAATTAACTAACATATATATACACGGGGCCATTCCTGACAATTTTCCAAACATTGTCTTTACTCAAAAAAAGTAAAAATAAATAAATAAATAATTTAAATTGTATTTAATAGTTCGACTACAGCAAAATATATGAAAATACATTTATTGAAATATATTTTTTCTAGTATTTTTAGAGGCAAAATCTCTAATCAAATGTTCAAAATCCTATATATATATATATATATATAGACACTCGAAATCCACATACATCCAGTTGTAGACAACATAAAACCACATACATCCAGCTGTAGACATGTTCATAAAGAGCCATTACAGCAATCTCAAGTGCAAACTAATGAAAAACAGCTTAACGAATTGCTTGTGAAGACTTGGAGATGTTATTCTGGTTATGGACCAATCTTTCTAGATTCGGAAAAGGGCAAGCTCTATGTCATTGTGTAGCTCTCAAAAAGAGCTTTCCGGAATGGTATGATACATCTCCAACGAATTTATGGATTGCAAGTTATTAAGGTTTCAAGCAACCTATACGTCGATCGAGGTACACGTAATTGGAGGCAGAACCCATTGGACCTTTTCCGCAGGTGTACCTGCAGAAGCCCGAGTCTATACATATAGCCCCCACCAGCTCATTTAAGGGGGATTCAATAGAGAGAGGGCCATGAAAGAGAAAATCCAAGTATATGAGAGAGGAATGAAGTTTTTCTTCTGTTTAAACACTATAAATCTATATTGTAACCACTTGTATACATATATTTCAACATATTAAATTTTAACGGGTAGAAATCGAGTTTAAAGGGACCTACATTCGTTCGATAGCAGTTCTCGTGTAAGACTATAAGATCTCTTCATATCTGCTTTCTTTGCTTGCTCTATTATATATATAAGTGATATATATATATATAGTTAGTAGTTAATATTGGTTAGATCTAAATTTTTAACAGTTCAAGTAGGCGGTGTACTTGGGCAAAGGCCGCTATGAAATTGGTGTTGATGTGTGTTACTTGGGTGAAGCCTGGTATGGGATTATAAAAGACAATTGTAATAGTTTTGCAACCATGGGGTTTATTGTTCACTAATAGGATTGGAGGACATTGACCGAATCATGTGAATGTTTTGGCCTATTATAGCTCAATCTCCTAATTTTATGTATTCTTTGGTCACGATTTAAAACATATTTTCTTTTCCTTTGCCTTGGTTGAAAGAAATTTCTAACCCGAATCATAAACGCAATTTTCTTTATTTTTCTAAACTACACCGAATCTTTTTTGTAACATTTATGTTACTAAACTAAAAAGATATTTCAAACAAGTGATTTTATAATTTTCTGTTAACTTGCATGGCCTATCATTTTGAGATGACGTGTACATCTTGATTTAGATTTTGTATTAAAAATAACTAAAATTTTACATGTGGATAATTATCAATTTTTAAAATTATTTTAAATACAAATTAAAAACCACAAAAAAACAATACACAGAACTTAATCATATTAATCTTCTCTTCATCACCATTACTTCACCTCCTCCATAACTATTTTCACGACGTCCTCATCTCTCACGCAATCCAACCGCCACCTTTCTTGCCGATTACAATCTTCAAGCTTCACATAAAAAATCCAAATTAGTATCCCACAAGGAAATATAAGAGAAATTGTTGCTAATCTTCTTCATTTGGAAATATTTCTATGCCTACACGTAAATTAGACAAAAAAAATAAAAAGAATTTATTCCAATTCAATTACCCTTTCCAATCTACATGTGCATACAGTTCTTTATTCATATATATATATATATATATATATATATATATATATATATATATAACCAAAATAAAATAAAAATAGACCATATAAAATGGCTATATCTACCTTGTCACCAAAAAATCCTAGGAAGAATAATTCAGAGTTAAAGGTAGACGCACATATATACATACACACAAAACAGAAGAATGAATATACATATATATGTACATAAATTATCAATTTAGCCTAACGATAGATTCCTTCATCCACTCATATATATTTGGACCAAGGAATTGCAATATTAGGCTGACTGGCAGAATACCAACCAAACCAAATTATATACAAGATATAACATAAACGATGAAGGAATAATAAATAGATCAGAACAAGTATGAATAGTCGTCTCTGCCTTTGACTTTCTCAGATTTAGACGACACCATAAGGGCATTATATAGACAGAAAAAAAGGAGGGTGGGTTACCACTTCCCACAAACCCTAGCCATTAATGTTATGACGACACATCCAAGTTAACATTATGTATTCCAATCTAAACAAATCTAGTATATGATAATATAGGCCAATAAAATATTATTTAAACAAAATAAATCACAACAAAGCCATTACAGGAGTGGGAATGTGAGGCCTCAGAGATCTTGGTGGATAAAATTCATCAAGTGGGATATCAAAACCCCATCAAGAGTAGCAAATATCTTTCTTACATCACAGGCCATATACATAAAAAACTTAAAGCCTTTATTTGAAAAAATGATGTTAAAAGGTAGGGAAAAGAAGAAAAAAAATTAAGATATTAATGGATGGGCAATGGCAAGAGTCAGAAGTAGCTGGTAAGTAAACATGGAATATTCATTGGGAATCCGATTGATTTTTTTCATCATCCCTGCCATAATATCATCATTACATCGTAATATATATATATATATATATAATATTTCTATGCGTACACGTAAATTGGACAAAAAAAATAAAAAGAATTTATTACGATCCAATTAACCTCTCCAATTTACATGTGCATAGAGTTATTTATTCATATATATATATATAACCAAAATAAAATATAAAAAAATAGATCATATAAAATGGCTATATCTACCTTGTCACCAAAAAATCCTATGAAGAATAATTCGGAGCTAAAAATAGACGCACATATATACATAAACACAAAACAGAAGAATGAATATAAATATATATGTACATAAATTATCAATTTTGCCTAACGATGGGTCCCTTCATCCACTCATATATTTGGACCAAGGAATTGCAATATTTGGCTAACTGGTCGAATACCAACCCAACCAAATTATACACAAGATATAACATAAACGAGAAAATAATAACTAATAGATAAGTATGAATCTTCGCCTCTGCCTACGACTTTCTCAAATTTACACGACAATATTAGGGCATTATATAGACAGAAAAATAGGGGGGTGTTACAACTTCCAACAAATCCTAGCCATTATTGTTATGAAGACACATCCAAGTTAACATTATATATTCCAATCTAAACAAATCTAGTATATGATAATATAGGCCAATAAAATGTTATTTAAACAAAATAAATCACAACAAAGCCATTACAGGAGTGGGAATGGGAGGCCTCAGAGATCTTGGTGGATAAAATTCATCAAGTGGGATATCAAAACCCCATCAAGAGTAGCAAATATCTTTCTTGCATCACAGGCCATATACATAAAAAAGTTAAACCTTTATTTGTAAAAATGATGTTAAAAGGTGGGGAAAAGAAGAAAAAAAAATTAAGATATTAATGGATGGACAATGGCAAGAGTCAGAAGTAGCTGGTAAGTAAACATGGAATATTCATTGGGAATCCAATTGATTTTTTTCATCATCCCTGCCATCATATCATCATCACATCGTAATATATATATATATATATATATATAATATTTCTATGCGTACACGTAAATTGGACAAAAAAATTATTACGATCCAATTACCCTTTCCAATTTACATGTACATAGAGTTATTTATTCATATATATTTATATAACCAAAATAAAATATAAAATAAAAATAGACCATATAAAATAGCTATATCTACCTTGTCACCAAAAAATCCTAGGAAGAATAATTCAGAGCTAAAGGTAGACGCACATATATACATACACACAAAACAGAAGAATGAATATACATATATATGTACATAAATTATCAATTTTGCCTAACGATAGATCCCTTCATCCACTCATATATTTGGACCAAGGAATTGCAATATTAGGCTGACTGGCAGAATACCAACCCAACCAAATTATATAAAAGATATAACATAAACGATAAAGGAATAATAAATAGATCAGAACAAGTATGAATCGTCGCCTCTGCCTTCGACTTTCTCAGATTTACACGACACCATAAGGGCATTATATGACAGAAAAAGTGGGGGTGGGTTACCACTTCCCACAAACCCTAGCCATTATTGTTATGACAACACATCCAAGTTAACATTATGTATTCCAATCTAAACAAATCAAGTATCAAGTATATGATAATATAGGCCAATAAAATATTATTTAAACAAAATAAATCACAACAAAGCCATTACAGGAGTGGGAATGGGAGGCCTCAGAGATCTTGGTGGATAAAATTCATCAAGTGGGAAGTCAAAACCCCATCAAGAATAGCAAATATCTTTCTTACATCACAGGCCATATACATAAAAAACTTAAAGCCTTTATTTGTAAAAATGATGTTAAAAGGTGGGGAAAAGAAGAAAAAAAAAGTAAGATATTAATGGATGGACAATGGCAAGAGTCAGAAGTAGCTGGTAAGTAAACATGGAATATTCATTGGGAATCCGATTGATTTTTTTCATCATCCCTGCCATCATATCATCATCACATCGTAATATATATATAATATTTCTATGCGTACACGTAAATTGGACAGAAAATTTTTTACGATCCAATTACCCTTTCCAATTTACATGTGCATAGAGTTATTTATACATATATATATATATATAACCAAAATACAAAATAAAATAAAAATAGACCATATAAAATGGCTATATCTACCTTGTCACCAAAAAATCCTAGGAAGAATAATTCAGAGCTAAAGGTAGACGCACATATATACATACACACAAAACAGAAGAATGAATATACATATATATGTACATAAATTATCAATTTTGCCTAACGATAGATCCCTTCACCCACTCATATATTTGGACAAAGGAATTGCAATATTAGGCTGACTGGCAGAATACCAACCCAACCAAATTATATACAAGACAGAACATAAACGATAAAGGAATAATATATAGATCAGAACAAGTATGAATCGTCGCCTCTGCCTTCGACTTTCTCAGATTTACACGACACCATAAGGGCATTATATAGACAGAAAAAGAGGAGGGTGGGTTACCACTTCCCACAAACCCGAGCCATTATTGTTATGACAACACATCAAAGTTAACATTATGTATTCTAATCTAAACAAATCAAGTATATGATAATATAGGCCAATAAAATATTATTTAAACAAAATAAATCACAACAAAGCCATTACAGGAGTGGGAATGGGAGGCCTCAGAGATCTTGGTGGATAAAATTCATCAAGTGGGATATCAAAACCCCATCAAGAGTAGCAAATATCTTTCTTACATCACAGGCCATATACATAAAAAACATAAAGCCTTTATTTGTAAAAATGATGTTAAAAGGAGTGGAAAAGAAAAGAAAAAAAATTAAGATATTAATGGATGGACAATGGCAAGAGTCAGAAGTAGCTGGTAAGTAAACATGGAATATTCATTGGGAATCCAATTGATTTTTTTCATCATCCCTGCCATCATATCATCATCACATCGTAATATATATATAATATTTCTATGCGTACACGTAAATTGGACAAAAAAATAAAAAGAATTTATTACGATCCAATTACCCTTTCCAATTTACATGTGCATAGAGTTATTTATTCATATATATATATAACCAAAATAAAATATAAAAAAAATAGATCATATAAAATGGCTATATCTACCTTGTCACCAAAAAATCCAAGGAAGAATAATTCGGAGCTAAAAATAGACGCACATATATACATACACACAAAACAGAAGAATGAATATAAATATATATGTACATAAATTATAAATTTTGCCTAACGATGGATCCCTTCATCCACTCATATATTTGGACCAAGGAATTGCAATATTTGACTAACTGGTCGAATACCAACCCAACCAAATTATACACAAGATATAACATAAACGAGAAAAGAATAACTAATAGATCAGTACAAGTATGAATCTTCGCCTCTGCTTACGACTTTTTCAAATTTACACGACAACATTCGGGCATTATATAGACAGAAAAAGAGGGGGGGTGTTACAACTTCCAACAAATCCTAGCCATTACTGTTATGAAGACACATCCAAGTTAACATTATATATTCCAATCTAAACAAATCTAGTATATGATAATATAGGCCAATAAAATGTTATTTAAACAAAATAAATCACAACAAATCTATTACAAGAGTGGGAATGGGAAGCCTCAGAGATCTTGGTGGATAAAATTCATCAATTGGGATATCAAAACCCCATCAAGAGTAGCAAATATCTTTCTTACATCACAGGTTATATACATAAAAAACTTGAGGCCTTTAGTTGTAAAAATAATGTTAAAAGGTGGAAAATATAAAGAAAAAAATTAAGATATTAATGGATGGACAATGGCAAGAGTCAGAAGTAGCTGGTAAGTAAACATGGAATATTCATTGGGAATCCGATTGATTTTTTTCATCATCCCTGCCATCATATCATCATCACATCGTAATATATATATAATATTTCTATGCGTACACGTAAATTGGACAGAAAAATTTTTACGATCCAATTACCCTTTCCAATTTACATGTGCATAGAGTTATTTATTCATATATATATATATATATAACCAAAATACAATATAAAATAAAAATAGACCATATAAAATGGCTATATCTACCTTGTCACCAAAAAATCCTAGGAAGAATAATTCAGAGCTAAAGGTAGACGCACATATATACATACACACAAAACAGAAGAATGAATATACATATATATGTACATAAATTATCAATTTTGCCTAACGATAGATCCCTTCATCCACTCATATATTTGGAACAAGGAATTGCAATATTAGGCTGACTGGCAGAATACCAACCCAACCAAATTATCTACAAGATATAACATAAACGATAAAGGAATAATAAATAGATCAGAACAAGTATGAATCGTCGCCTCTGCCTTCGACTTTCTCAGATTTACACGACACCATAAGGGCATTATATAGACAGAAAAAGAGGAGGGTGGGTTACCACTTCCCACAAACCCTAGCCATTATTGTTATGACAACACATCAAGGTTAACATTATGTATTCTAATCTAAACAAATCTAGTATATGATAATATAGGCCAATAAAATATTATTTAAACAAAATAAATCACAACAAAGCCATTACAGGAGTGGGGGAATGGGAGGCCTCAGAGATCTTGGTGGATAAAATTCATCAAGTGGGATATCAAAACCCCATCAAGAGTAGCAAATATCATTCTTACATCACAGGCCATATACATAAAAAACTTAAAGCCTTTATTTGTAAAAATGATGTTAAAAGGAGTGGAAAAGAAAAGAAAAAAAATTAAGATATTAATGGATGGACAATGGCAAGAGTCAGAAGTAGCTGGTAAGTAAACATGGAATATTCAATGGGAATCCGATTGATTTTTTTCATCATCCTTGCCATCATATCATCATCACATCGTAATATATATATATATATATATATATATATAATATTTCTATGCGTACACGTAAATTGGACAAAAAAATAAAAAGAATTTATTACGATCCAATTACCCTTTCCAATTTACATGTGCATAGAGTTATTTATTCATACATATATATATAACCAAAATAAAATATAAAAAAAATAGATCATATAAAATGGCTATATCTACCTTGTCACCAAAAAATCCTAGGAAGAATAATTCGGAGCTAAAAATAGACGCACATATATACATACACACAAAACAGAAGAATGAATATAAATATATATGTACATAAATTATCAATTTTGCCTAACGATGGATCCCTTCATCCACTAATATATTTGGACCAAGGAATTGCAATATTTGGCTAACTGGTCGAATACCAACCCAACCAAATTATACACAAGATATAACATAAACGAGAAAAGAATAACTAATAGATCAGTACAAGTATGAATCTTCGCCTCTGCCTACGACTCTCTCAAATTTACACGACAAAATTAGGGCATTATATAGACAGAAAACGAGGGGGGGGTGTTACAACTTCCAACAAATCCTAGCCATTACTGTTATGAAGACACATCCAAGTTAACATTATATATTCCAATTTAAACAAATCTAGTATATGATAATATAGGCCAATAAAATGTTATTTAAACAAAATAAATCACAACAAAGCTATTACAAGAGTGGGAATGGGAAGCCTCAGAGATCTTGGTGGATAAAATTCATCAATTGGGATATCAAAACCCCATCAAGAGTAGCAAATATCTTTCTTACATCACAGGTTATATACATAAAAAACTTGAGGCCTTTAGTTGTAAAAATAATGTTAAAAGGTGGAAAATATAAAGAAAAAAATTAAGATATTAATGGATGGACAATGGCAAGAGTCAGAAGTAGCTGGTAAGTAACATGGAATATTCATTGGGAATCCGATTGATTTTTTTCATCATCCCTGCCATCATATCATCATCACATCGTAATATATATATAATATTTCTATGCGTACACGTAAATTGGACAGAAAATTTTTACGATCCAATTACCCTTTCCAATTTACATGTGCATAGAGTTATTTATTCATATATATATATATATAACCAAAATAAAATATAAAATAAAAATAGACCATATAAAATGGCTATATCTACCTTGTCACCAAAAAATCCTAGGAAGAATAATTCAGAGCTAAAGGTAGACGCACATATATACATACACACAAAACAGAAGAATGAATATACATATATATGTACATAAATTATCAATTTTGCCTAACGATAGATCCCTTCATCCACTCATATATTTGGACCAAGGAATTGCAATATTAGGCTGACTGGCAGAATACCAACCCAACCAAATTATATACAAGATATAACATAAACGATAAAGGAATAATAAATAGATCAGAACAAGTATGAATCGTCGCCTCTGCCTTCGACTTTCTCAGATTTACGCGACACCATAAGGGCATTATATAGACAGAAAAAGAGGAGGTTGGGTTACCACTTCCCACAAACCCTAGCCATTATTGTTATGACAACACATCCAAGTTAACATTATGTATTCCAATCTAAACAAATCTAGTATATGATAATATAGGCCAATAAAATATTATTTATACAAAATAAATCAAAACAAAGCCATTACAGGAGAGGGAATGGGAGGCCTCAGAGATCTTGGTGGATAAAATTCATCAAGTGGGAAGTCAAAACCCCATCAAGAATAGCAAATATCTTTCTTACATCACAGGCCATATACATAAAAAACTTAAAGCCTTTATCTGTAAAAATGATGTTAAAAGGTGGGGAAAAGAAGAAAAAAAATTAAGATATTAATGGATGGACAATGGCAAGAGTCAGAAGTAGCTGGTAAGTAAACATGGAATATTCATTGGGAATCCGATTGATTTTTTTCATCATCCCTGCCATCATATCATCATCACATCGTAATATATATATATAATATTTCTATGCGTACACGTAAATTGGACAAAAAAATTATTACGATCCAATTACCCTTTCCAATTTACATGCGCATAGAGTTATTTATTCATATATATATTATATAACCAAAATAAAATATAAAATAAAAATAGACCATATAAAATAGCTATATCTACCTTGTCACCAAAAAATCCTAGGAAGAATAATTCAGAGCTAAAGGTAGACGCACATATATACATACACACAAAACAGAAGAATGAATATACATATATATGTACATAAATTATCAATTTTGCCTAACGATAGATCACTTCATCAACTCATATATTTGGACCAAGGAATTGCAATATTAGGCTGACTGGCAGAATACCAACCCAACCAAATTATATACAAGATATAACATAAACGATAAAGGAATAATAAATAGATCAGAACAAGTATGAATCGTCGCCTCTGCCTTCGACTTTCTCAGATTTACACGACACCATAAGGGCATAAAATATACAGAAAAAGAGGGTGGGTTACCACTTCCCACAAACCCTAGCCATTATTGTTATGACAACATATCCAAGTTAACATTATGTATTCCAATCTAAACAAATCTAGTATATGATAATATAGGCCAATAAAATATTATTTAAACAAAATAAATCACAACAAAGCCATTACAGGAGTGGGAATGGGAGGCCTCAGAGATCTTGGTGGATAAAATTCATCAAGTGGGATATCAAAACCCCATCAAGAGTAGCAAATATCTTTCTTACATCACAGGCCATATACATAAAAAACTTAAAGCCTTTATTTGTAAAAATGATGTTAAAAGGAGGGGAAAAGAAAAGAAAAAAAAATTAAGATATTAATGGATGGACAATAGCAAGAGTCAGAAGTAGCTGGTAAGTAAACATGGAATATTCATTGGAATCCGATTGATTTTTTTCATCATCCCTGCCTATCATATCATCATCACATCGTAATATATATATATATAATATTTCTATGCGTACACGTAAATTGGACAAAAAAATTATTACGAACCAATTACCCTTTCCAATTTACATGTGAATAGAGTTATTTATTCATATATATTTATATAACCAAAATAAAATATAAAATAAAAATAGACCATATAAAATAGCTATAACTACCTTGTCACCAAAAAATCCTAGGAAGAATAATTCAGAGCTAAAGGTAGACGCACATATATACATACACACAAAACAGAAGAATGAATATACATATATATGTACATAAATTATCAATTTTGCCTAACGATAGATCCCTTCACCCACTCATATATTTGGACCAAGGAATTGCAATATTAGGCTGACTGGCAGAATACCAACCCAACCAAATTATATACAAGATATAACATAAACGACAAAAGAAAAATAAATAGATCAGAACTATGCATCGTCGCCTCTGCCTTCGACTTTCTCAGATTTACACGACACCACAAGGGTATTATATAGACAGAAAAAGAGGAGGGTGGGTTACCACTTCCCACAAACCCTAGCCATTACTGTTATGACAACACATCCAAGTTAACATTATGTATTCCAATCTAAACAAATCTAGTATATGATAATATAGGCCAATAAAATAATATTTAAACAAAATAAATCACAACAGATCCATTACAGGAGTTGGAATGGGAGGCCTCAGAGATCTTGGTGGATAAAATTCATCAAGTGAGATATCAAAACCCCATCAAGAGTAGCAAATATCTTTCTTAAATCACAGGCCATATACATAAAAAACTTAAAACCTTTATTTGTAAAAATGATGTTAAAAAGTGGGGAAAAGAAAAGAAAAAAATTAAGATATTAATGGATGGACAATGGCAAAAGTCAGAAGTAGCTGGTAAGTAAACATGGAATATTCATTGGGAATCCGATTGATTTTTTTCATCATCCCTGCCATCATATCATCATCACATCGTAATATATATATATAATATAATATTTCTATGCGTACACGTAAATTGGACAAAAAAATTATTACGATCCAATTACCCTTTCCAATTTACATGTGCATAGAGTTATTTACTCGTATATATATATATATATATATATATATATATATATATATATATATATTTAAATAACCAAAATAAAATATAAAATAAAAATAGACCATATAAAATGGCTATATCTACCTTGTCACCAAAAAATCCTAGGAAGAATAATTCAGAGCTAAAGGTAGACGCACATATATACAAACACACAAAACAGAAGAATGAATATACATATATATGTACATAAATTATCAATTTTGCCTAACGATAGATCCCTTCATCCACTCATATATTTGGACCAAGGAATTGGAATATTAGGCTAACTGGCAGAATACCAACCCAACCAAATTATATACAAGATATAACATAAACGAGAAAGGAATAATAAATAGATCAGAACAAGTATGAATCGTCGCTTCTGCCTTAGACTTTCTCAGATTTACACGAGACCATTAGGGCGTTATATAGACAGAAAAAGAGGAGGGTGGGTTACCACTTCCCACAATCCCTAGCCATTATTGTTATGACGACACATCCAAGTTAACATTATGTATTCCAATCTAAACAAATCTAGTATATGATAATATAGGCCAATAAAATATTATTTAAACAAAATAAATCACAACAAAGCCATTACTGGAGTGGGAATGGGAGGCCTCGGAGATCTTGGTGGATAAAATTCATCAAGTGGGATATCAAAACCCCATCAAGAGTAGCAAATATCTTTCTTACATCACAGGCCATATACATAAAAAACTTAAAGCCTTTACTTGTAAAAATGATGTTAAAAGGTGGGAAAAAAGAAAAAATTTAAGAAATTAATGGATGGACAATGGCAAGAGTCAAAAGTAGCTGGTAAGTAAACATGGAATATTCATTGGGAATCCAATTGATTTTTTTCATCATCCCTGCCATCATATCATCATCACATCGTAATATATATATATATAATATTTCTATCCGTACACGTAAATTGGACAAAAAAATTAAAAAAAATTATTACGATCCAATTACCCTTTCCAATTTACATGTGCATATAGTTATTTATTCATATATACATATAACCAAAATAAAATAAAAAATAAAAATAGACCATATAAAATGGCTATATCTACCTTGTCACCAAAAAATCCTAGGAAGAATAATTCAGAGCTAAAGGTAGACGCACATATATACATACACACAAAACAGAAGAATGAATATACATATATATATACATAAATTATCAATTTTGCCTAACGATAGATCCCTTCATCCACTCATATATTTGGACCAAGGAATTGCAATATTAGGCTGACTGGCAGAATACCAACCCAACCAAATTATATACAAGATATAACATAAACGATAAAGGAATAATAAATAGATTAGAACAAGTATGAATCGTCGCCTCTGCCTTCGACTTTCTCAGATTTACACGACACCATAATATAGACAGAAAAAGAGGAGGGTGGGTTACCACTTCCCACAAACCCTAGCCATTAATGTTATGACGACACATCCAAGTTAACATTATGTATTCCAATCTAAACAAATCTAGTATATGATAATATAGGCCAATAAAATGTTATTTAAACAAAATAAATCACAACAAAGCCATTACGTGTGGGAATATGAGGCCTCAGAGATCTTGGTGGATAAAATTCATCAAGTGGGATATCAAAACCCCATCAAGAGTAGCAAATATCTTTCTTACATCACAGGTCTTATTTGTAAAAAACTTAAAGCCTTTATTTGTATCTCACCATCTGTCTGTGTATTGCTGTTGCCTGTTGGAATGATAACAGAAGGGGAATATTCCCTTTTGACTGATAAAAGAAGGGGAGTATATGTGTAAATGTTCTGTAAAAACTAGAAAGACTTGAATTAGAATATGCCAAAAGCATATTCCCTGTTGAATATAATAATATAATAATATAATAAAGAAGGAACGTATGTATCTAGATGTTCGAATTTTTGTACAGGTTTAGTTTTTTTTAGATAAATTGATTAATTTTACATATTTACTAAATTAAATATTATATATAATATATAATAAAAATTAATATATTTAATTATTTTTTATGTTTTATATATTAATGATGTCACTGGGTCAATAATGGTTCGACCACTAGTTGGACCAGTGACCCATCCACGGGTACTTTTTCCGGTTCGATGAACGGTCCAAATTTGAAAACCTTGAATCAAGGGGGACACAACTATGACTTTAGACCACATTATTATTAAATAAAGTGATAGAACTGGAATTTTAAATGTTTAAGCACGATAATCTTAAAAATTCTGTTGAGGGTTGCAAATGCTGTCCTACAAACTCAAAGCTATCTTCACTGTAATTTTCAAAATGACATGGAAGTTGCACATTTAATATGAACCTGATAAAGGGGTTAGTGACCGTAATCTAACAAGACCAAAATAATAACATTATAAAACATCTAACCAAATCTAAATCAACAGCAAAATACTAACAAACTTGAAACCAAAATAAAGCCATCCACAAGTTTTTATATTCAATCCTATCTCTTATTTCCTTTTACCGGGTATGAAAAATAGCATAGAAACTTCATAAAACATCAAAAGCTCAAAATAACAGTAACACCCGCAATTGATACAATCCATGAACAGAACACGACACCAATATATTATAATCTTGAATGTACGGGTGAGAGTTGAGTGGAGAAAGAGCAAGTGTCTATACCTTTGTACCTTGGGTTCTGCTTACAAGGGTTTTTCCAACATTTTTTTGTTCGAAAACAGGAGCCTTGATGTCATATCCTGTATTATCATATCATATCACAGCCAATTAAAAACCCAATTATTATAGATACATTATTTTGTATATACAACACAGAAACGGTTGTATGTAGACAAGGAAAGTAGATCGATTACTCACGCCTTCTTCTTTCCTCCCTTCTTTCCCTTGGATATCCTCTTGTTCTTCCTGGAAAAACAAAAACACTGACGACTAAGAAAACCTTCCTAGCGTAGAAGGATAAATTAGAGAGAATTTAGAGAGAGATAGTATCCGACAGCCATGTTTGCGGAGGAGGAGAGGGGGCGCAAAGGCAAATGACGAAGGAGGAGACTGAGATTTTAAAGACTGAGATGAAGAAACCCTAGTTTATAGTCTGAGATTTTAAAGCTGGGTTTTGGGGTTTATTTACTACTAGTACAATTCTTAAGGGAACGATTGTGACCTACTCAAAAAGGTGCAAAATAAACCAAAATTTATGCCCCAAGTCCAATAGTTTGGGCAGTTCAAAGCCCGAATTAAATTGGCTAATGAGGAAGCACACTGGCGCAGCCTATATTATCAGACCAGCCCAAAAGGATGCAAGTAAATAAAAAAAATTAAAGGGTCCTTTACAATAATATATAACATTTAATAAGTAATTATAATAATAGTACACTCATAAAATATTTATACAATTAATACATTTTTTATATTTATTTACAATATTAATGCAATTAGAATTCCTTAATTTAAAGAATTAGTATAAGATTCAATTCATTATAAGAAGGAAACCTAAAATCAAGGAGAAATAACTGCCATAATTAATAATTCAAATATAAATATCTTGGATCTAACAAAAAAAATAAATTCAAATTCAAAATAAATAATTCAAATTCAAATATTCAAATTCGCTTCTCTTGCGTAATTCTCTTCCTCACATTCTTCTTTGAAACCACAACATTGTCAACCCTTTTTTTCCTCAAAAATTTCCCTGCAATAATACTCCTTAGATTGCACCTTAAAATCATGGGCAAGCAGTCCTTGTGAAGCTAATCGTCTTTTGGATTGCTTTGAACAAAACTCTCAAGACAATTTACATGCTGCTGCTGCTGCTGAAATACATGCAATATAACTTTTGGGCCAGTTTAAAATTAAATTGCTATAGCAAAAGATACTATGGATTTTCCTTTTCGTAAGTTTAATATCCATGTATCTGAAGTCGTTTTTCTTTTTGGACAATGATAATGTCAAAATAGCTATAGTCATTGCTATATTTTGGCACCAAAAAGTGCTTTTTGGTGTTAAAATAGAACTCAGTCTCTAGTGGTTGGTTCTATTTTAGCACCAAATTGTTTCAAATTTAACTAACTTTTCCTTCATCTCATTGTTAATTACTTTTTCAACTCCAATTCAACTATCTACATTATTTTTCAATCCACAATTATAGCACCCCCATTCCACCGTTTTCAACCACCATTCAACCCAGATATTTTTATTATCTAACTTTCTCATCTAACTTTCCTCAACCAGGTATATATATGTTTAATTTCAATTTTTAAAATTTTAAATTTTAAAAATATTAAATAATATTTAAAAATTTAGTTATATTTTGAAATATGAATTTCTTATTTTTTATTTAATGGTAAAAACATAATTACCCCTACTAAAATGGGGTGGGACCAATTAATTGGTTTTATTAGATACATCGGCAATTAAATGTTTTTTAAAAAAAGTCACGTCAGAAAATTGGACAGTCTATTTGACGTCCATCCAAAAAATTGGACGAAATGACCCAATTAAATTTTTTTTAAAATTTAGTGGGCTAATTATATTTTTTAAAGTACAGTGACTCAAACACGAGACTTGTATATGTATTATTCCACAAAGGAAGACATTAAAGTACGGATTTTCTGTTACTTTCAGTTGGGGTTTGAGATGTCAAAGGATGAGTATAGTCATCCTTGGTTCTATATTTAGAACCAAGTATAGCATTTTGCTATTCTAGAACTAATTATAAAACTGGGTTGGATTTGTGTTTTTTTTCCATTTGATGCTATAATTTGATTATAGAACCAATTATATCACCTCTATTGAATTTGTTCTTAGACACATCGCATGATCACACTTTTATATCAAGGTTATCAAATTTTTATTCCAAGTTACCAAACTGTCATTTCATTGAGTGTGAATTGTAAATAGCGACCATTGTTTTGTTAAGGAATCCGAAGAAGATAGGAGGATTTTTTCCCCAGTAAATTATCAATAAGAAAATACAAATCATTCCTTTTTTTTATCAATTCGATCATAACCGCTCCCTGCATTTAACAAAAGCCTGCACTATAAATAGGAGTTGGTAAAGAGACCCGCGATTATATAGAAAGACATCACGATCCCCTGTGGAAAAAAAATTTTGCTTAGATGAAAATAAAGATATCAAGGATAACGATCTAGTAAAAATTATTTATTTTTGAGACCCCGCTACAATAAATTTAATTTTATAAAATAATAAATTGGTCAATTAATTAAGGCTTAAATATGAATTAATACTCTAAACTATAGACCATATTCCACTTCGGTGATCCGCCTTTTAATTTTGTCAATTAGATGATTAAACTATCAATTTTTTTTTAATTGCAACAAATTGAACCTGCCACGTCAGAAATTATTGACGTGGCTAATTGTGTGGGGCCTTAAGAAGCTGGTGTGGCAAAAAAATAATTTTTTAATCATAAAATAAATAAATCTAATTTAATATAGGGCAAAATGGTCAAAACATGAATTAACATAAAACATATCCTTATATCCCTAATCCCTATCCCCATCCCTATCCCTATCCCTATTTTTATCTCTCTCCCAAAACCCTCTTTCTCTCTCTAGAAACTCTGCAATCTCATTCAATTCCTTTGCTCCTCCATTTTATGGAAGTACAAAAAGAGAACCTGATTTAATTGATGAGTTTCAGCTTCAAGATCAGTTCTCTTTTCTCAATGATGGCCCCAAATCCCATGATTTTTACTACCCACAACAAGATTTAGCCTCAAGTCCCAACGGAAATGGTATTTTTAACTCCTACGGTAGCGGCGGCGCCGGGAGCTGGGGAGGCGCAGTCAACGGCCGCCACCGGAGAAGCTGTTCCGTGAGCGATATTTGCTTGGGGTCTGAAGACCCAGCTGGGGGATTTGGGTTGTAACACCCCAGTCCCACATCGGAAGATAGGGGGAAAATTTGTCTGCATATAAGGAATTAAGTAACTACCAATAGTACCTTCAAGTCATGACCTTTTGGGAGCCTGTGGTGGGCTAGATGACCCAAGAAGATACTATTGGGCCAGTGGTTTGAAGCCTTATTTGGATGGATTTGATTCGATTCGGACTTGGGATTTGACCCAAGATTTGTTCCGGACTCGGGATTTGACCCGGGTTGTTTCATATAGTATCAGAGCCGACTCTCGAAAGCTCGGGTCGGGTCATCCGATCGGGTTGCCGGAGGTGGGGACACGAAGGCTGGTGGTATTATCCCACAATGGAGAGATGAAGGTCCGGAGGTGGGGACACGAAGCCAGCCGGTATTATCCCACAATGGCTAGAAAGGCAAAGATCTTTGGGCCGTGTGTGTGATCGGTTCTGACGAGGACGTCAGAAATTTAAGTGGGGGAGTTTGTAACACCCCAGTCCCACATCGAAAGATAGGGGGAAAATTTGTCTGCATATAAGGAATTAAGTAACTACCAATAGTACCTTCAAGTCATGACCTTTTGGGAGCCTGTGGTGGGCTAGATGACCCAAGAAGATACTATTGGGCCAGTGGTTTGAAGCCTTATTTGGATGGATTTGATTCGATTCGGACTTGGGATTTGACCCAAGATTTGTTCCGGACTCGGGATTTGACCCGGGTTGTTTCATGGGTGGAAGCCATATCTTTATTTTGCTATGGGATATTGTAAAAATGGGACTAGCTGCAGGTTTCTCCATGGTGGGCTTTTGGATTCTGATGGCATTGCAATCGGCTCGCCAAGTAAGCTGGATGTTCGGGAGTGTTTTACCAACCCTCATGTTAGCTGTATACCTGAGCTGGAATCGAGGGAGTTGGGCCGATATGGCAAAAGACATATAGGAGGTCGGGGACGTACGGGTTCGGATACCCGAGTCCAATAGGCCGGGATCCGGTGGTGATCGTGGAGTTCGGGGTCGGGTCTTCGCGTCTTCAGGACCGAGGCTCAGACCGGTGTTTATGATGCTTGATGGGTTGGGCCTATGCAGTCGGACGGCCCACATACAGAGTTGGGCGTGATAAGGGGTTTACGTGGTTAAGGGTCCTACCCTAATTATATGTCAAACAAGGCAACTCCAAAGGTAGTGTTGGAAAGGGATTCCACTTGCACCTTTTAAGGAGATTGTGTTGGACCCAAATATGGGTAACTGCCATATCTAGGAGTCCTATTCTAACTCGGAGAAGGAGGTTAAGGCAGTGAGAATACTATAAATACCAGACCAATGTTACAATTAGCAGGTAATACATCTTTGAGCATTAAACACTTAAGCCTCCATTGTTAAACCTTGTGAACGACCTATACTTATTCTCACACCGGAGCTATCCCCCGGCGGCACGGTCGTCAAGCTTCTGTGTGATCTATTATTGTGCAGGTTTCAGCGCGTCAATTCTGTGATTGGACACGTGGACAAAACTTGGAGTCACCATTGGCGCTAGAAGGAGGGCTTTTAGTGCTTTTCTGCAAATCACAACCACTTTTTTCCCGGCAGCAGACTATGGCGAGTAAGGATAACAGTGTCGCTGCCCCATAAAAGGGAAAGACCCAGCAATCTCACCAGACCATGCAGGTGAGGGGGTCGGTGAAGGAACGTCTGGGGCCCAGAATTCCAGAGGTACAGGAGATACCAGCTCCAGACCTTTGACGAAAGCTCTTCCACGATAGTCAACACACGCCCCATCAAGCAAGTCAGGCCGACGAGAGACACTTTCGGGCCCTCGTGAGGCATGAAAGAGGGGAAGGTAGCCGAGACCAGCGAGAGTTTATCCCGCAGAAGAAAATGGAACAAAACAAAGATGTCATGTTAGCGCTTCGGCTACAGCAGGAAGAGCTCGAGAGACAGATGGCCAACATGGCCGGAGACCCAAAGGCTTGTTCTAAGAGGCGTAGGAATCGGAGCCGATCCCGGTCACCCCGACGAGGAGAGGCAGGAAGAGAAAAGAGCAGGCACATAAGTCGCTCTCGGGACGGCAGGAGCAGAAGAAGTCGTTCGGTTGAGCGCAGATCAGAACACCCTGGAAGGTCGGGCTAAACGAAGAGAGACGCGTCTCCTGATTACGGGATGGACAGACCCCGATCGTCCCCCGGAAAGAATTGGAAAAATTGCTGGGGGCAAAAAACTCGATGGGGACGTCTTCGGCCTGCCTAGGATCCCCCTTTTCGCTCGAAATCAATCAGGTGATAGCCGATCCAAAAAAGAAGATGCCCCCGATGGAGACATATGACGGATTGGGAGACCCTTATGACCATTCGGATGGATACGACCGGATGATGTCGTACTATGGGCATTTGGATGCAGCCAAATGTCACATGTTTGCTACAACCCTCAAGAAAAATGTCAGGGAGTGGATGGGGACCTTGGCAGCAGGATCGATAGGGTTGTGGAACGATCTTTGAGAAAAGTTCCATGCTCGGTTCGAAAGCAATCGAAGACGAGAAAAGATCACAGTGTCCCTCATGCAGGTCCGACAGAAATCAGATGAGACCCTAGGCCAGTATGTCAAAAGATTTTAGGAGGCGGTGGGATCGGTAGCAAAGTTGAATTCTCCACAAGCCTTGAGATTCTTCACAACAGGTCTAGACATCGAGAGGTCGAAGAAGCTGGTGAAAGATTTGGTGATCAACCCTCCGACAGATCTGACCGAGGCCTTCCATCGGGCTGAAGGGTTTATCGCGATAGAAGAAGCTTTGGGCAATTTCAAACCACACTCTCAGTCTTACGAGAAATCAAAGGACCGAGACAAACCAAGTTATCAGTATTCGGACAACAACCAGTGGAGATCGGACAGACCGGAAAAGAAAAGCTACAACGGAGGAGGGTCAGGAAGTAACCGGCCTCCACTGCCCAATCGTAACGTCAACAATGTCTATACTCCCCTTACTGCAGGTCGTTCAAAGATTTTGGAGGAGATGAAGAATCAACCCTTCTACGAACCCTGCCCAAGACGAATCAAACCCAGAAGGAGGGGTCGGGACAAGTATTACAAATATCATCAGAGTACCGGACACTCGACCGACGCATGCACCAACCTAATGGACTTAATAGAGAAAAATGTTCAGAACGGACAGTTGATACAGTATGTAGCCGGTCGGGGTAACGCAGTGGCGCCCAGAGAAGAAAGTAACGACCACGATCAGGATACCCAGCCTCCGCAGAACCCTCCCGCCCGAGGCGTAGTTGATGTCATTTCGGGGGGTTCCGTCGGACGAGTAACGGGAAGGAAAAGAAGTGGGCATTTGGGAGCAGTGCTATCTGTTACGAGGTCGACTACCAGAAAAGATCGTGCATATCCTGGAACATCTATCTCATTCACGGACGAGGATTACCTGACAGATCTCATCGAGCCACATGACGGAGCACTAGTAATAACGGCTCAGGTTGGGATAGTTGATATGAAACGGATGATGATAGACAACGGGTCCTCGGTCGACATCCTATATACTCATGCCTACCAGAGGCTGGACCTACAAGGAAAGAAGATGGATCTAGGATGAGAAGGACCCTTGTACGATTTTAGTGGAGACCCGATATATGTGTCAGGTACCATTGAACTACCCGTCAAGTTCGGTACCGCACCCAATCAAGTCGAAATAATGTTCAGATTTTTTGTCGTACAAGTAGATTAGGTATACAATGCGATCCTCGAAAGGCCAACCTTGGCAGCCCTGCAAGCAGTAACATCCATACCCCACTTCAAAATAAAGTTTCCAACACCGAACGGGATCGGGGAGGTAAAAGGAGATTTAGATATAGCCCGAAGATGCTATCGGAACAGCTTGATTTCTTCAGGGGTCGGGGTCAGTAAGCAGAAACAGATAATGGCCATTGAGATCGAGCCATTCACTGAGGGTAGCACAGAACCGCTCGCTCTTCCTGCCGAAGAAACCGAAGATATAGAGTTGGTGCCAGGGAAGAAAGAAAAATTCATCAGGATCGGGTCAGGGTTAGGAGAACCTTTCAGGACCGAATTGATAGAGTTACTCCAAGTCTACGCCGACATCTTCGCATGGGAGCCGAGCGATATGCCAGGGGTAAGTGAATCGGTGGCCCTACACAGACTACACGTAGACCCGAGCAAGAAACCAGTTATACAAAAGTGAAGAATTTTTGCCCCAAAAAGGAAAAAAATAATCGATAAAGAGATTGCTAAACTTCTGGAGGCCGATTTCATCTTCGAGATTGATTACCCGGAGTGGTTGGCCAATGTGGTGTTGGTCCAGAAACAGAACGGGAAGTGGAGGTTGTGCATCGACTACACGAATTTGAACAGGGCATGTCCGAAGGATTTCTACCCTTTGCCCAACATAGATCAATTGATTGACGCCACTTCGGGATACGGTATGCTAAGTTTCATGGATGCATTCTCAGGATACACCAAATTTCAATGAGTAAGGAAGATATCCCGAAGACCAGCTTCATCACACATCGGGCAATATACGCGTACAGGAAAATGACCTTCGAGATATTGAATGTCGGGGCAACTTATCAGCGGATGATGGATTTTGTGTTCACGAAACAATTAGGGAGGAATATGGAGGTCTACGTAGACGACATGATCGTAAAAAGCATGTTAGTCCGTGATCATATCGAAGACCTAGAGAACTGTTTCGAGACGGTCAGAAGACGCAAGCTGAGGTTGAACCCGAAGAAATGTACGTTCGGATTAGGATCGGGAAAATTCCTCGGATATTTGGTCAGCAAAAGGGGAATAGAAGCAAACCCAGAGAAAATCCAAGCAGTCATGGATATGAGATCTTCGAAGTCTTACAAGGATGTGCAAAGACTGACAGGTCGGATCGCGGCCCTTCGAAGGTTCGTCTCCAAATCGGCTGAGAGATGCCTTCAATTTTTTAACACCTTAAAAGGGCCCAAGAACGAGAAAAGCTTCCAGTGGACTTCGGAATGCGAAGACGCGTTCCAAGGGATCAAACAATATCTGTCTTCGGCACCACTGCTGATGAAACCAATCCCTTCGGAACCTCTATATTTGTACTTGGCAGCAAGCTCGATGTCAGTAGGAGCAGCATTGGTTCGAGACAAAGGGGGAAAACAGTTCCCGGTATACTACGTCAGCCACGTGCTTCGAGACGCAGAAATTCGATACCCGAACCTGGAAAAATTCACCTACACTTTAATCATAGCAAGCAGGAAACTTCGAAATTATTTCCAGGATCGGGTGGTAGTGGTATACACGGATCAGCCGTTGAAGAAAATTCTACATCGACCAGAGGTTTTGGGAAGATTGGCAGCATGGGCAATGGAACTGACATAGTTTGCGTTGGAGTATCAACCCCGAACAGCAATCAAAGGGCAGACATTAACAGAATTCGTCGTGGAATGTTCGTTCTCAGAACCGGATGTGGGATCGATGACTGAAACGTAACACATAAGGACTTCATGGACACTATATGTCGATGGCTCGTCAACATCAGACATCAGCGATGCTGGGGTCATACTGACAAGCCCCGAAGGGTTTAAAGTCCAACAAGCAATTCGGTTTCAGTTCAAAGCGACCAACAACGAAGCAGAATACGAGGCCATTCTAGCCGGGTTAAAGTTGGCCTGAAGCCTAGAAGTACATAATTTGGTCATATATAGTGACTCACAGTTGGTCATCAAACAGATATCGAGGGAGTACAAGGCCTGGGGGCAATAATGACGAAGTATTTAGCCGAAACGAAGAATAAACTGACATACTTCAGCTCGGTCAGCTGTTAGGGAGTAGAGCGATCCGACAACACAGTCGCAGATGCCTTGGCTCGACTAGAAATGACTGAAGCAAGCTCCTTTAGCGGCTCAGTGTATCTGGAAATATTAGAGCAGTCAAGTGTTCCGAAAGAGGAGGCACTATGTGTGGATCGGCTGGACTGTTGGCTCACGCCTTACATCTTCTACTTGGCAGATGGGGTACTACCTTCGGATCGCATTTTAGCAAGGAAGATCAAGCATAAAAGTTCAAACTTTGTACTCATCGATGGAGATCTGTACCGAAGGGCCTTCAACTCTCCATTACTCAAGTGTTTAACACCGTCAGAAGCGAATTATGCACTTCAGGAGGTACACGAAGGGATTTGCGGGGATCACATGGGGGCAAAGTCACTAGCACATAAAATTCTGAGGCAGGGGTATCGCTGGCCGACCATCTACACAGAGGACAAGGAGCTCGTCAGAAGATGTCCCAAGTATCAGCTGAACAACAACATCCCACATCAACCTCCCGAAGAGCTCTACTTAGTCCTATCCCCGATTCCCTTCGCAGTGTGGGGAATCGACATCCTAGGGCCTCTGCCAAAGGCCAAGGGGCAAGTCAGTTTTATAATAGTGGCTATTGACTATATGACGAAGTGGGTAGAAGCCAAACCACTACAGAAGATCACCGAACAAGAATGCCTGAAATTTCTGAAAGAGGGAGTAGTGTATAGGTTCGGCATTCCGATGGCGGTAGTCTCGGATAATGGCAGACAGTTCGTGGGATCAAAATTCGAAAGTTTTCTGAAAGAATTAGAAATTCAGCACCGGAAGACTTCAGTTGCCCGCCCTCAATCAAACGGTCAAGTAAAAAAGTGACCAACTGAACCATACTCAACGGAATAAAAAGAAGATTGGATGAGTTGAAGGGTCGATGGCCTGAGGAACTACTCAGCATTTTGTGGGCATATCGGACAACTCCAAGAATAACCATTGGGGACTCTCCTTTCCAACTGGCTTACGGAACCGATACACCAGTCGAGATCGGGTCCCCCACTCTTCGGGTCTGTGACGCCCCCAAAATAGATACACATCACCCATTATGAGTTATCAATACATGGTACAGAAACAACTACAACTTTATTATTACAACAGTAAAACTATGAGTTTGAATACAAATATTATCTTCTAGACAATATCTATACTCAAATAAATTCTCATCACATTTATTGATACATTATTTTATAAAAATGGTGAGGACTACTAAACAACTCTCTCTAGAACCTTCATTCCATACCCCGACTCGTACTCGCTATATTTTCGCCTCCTGAGAAGAAAAATAGAACAAAAAAAAGGGTGAGCTCAACTAGCCCAGTAAAGAATATTATGACTAAGATAATATACAACAAATTATCTTTAGTCTTCAACAGGAAAAAATCTGAGAGAATACATTAAACAACAAGTTTTAGATCAATATTCGCAGCGAAAAATATTAATTCATAGAAGAGTTACGTAGATGATGAAATCTACTAATATCTATGAATTTAACAGTCCATCATCATTATTTTATCCCTGTAACATCAATCAATATATATCTGGAATCAAATATTCATCTTTGCACTACAGGCCAAAGATATTCATCAGTTGGTCATGTTCATCTAAACACCTGTTCATCTTTGCACTATGGGCCAAAGATATTCATCAGAAATCATTCATCTTTGCACTACAGGCCAAAGATATTCAATTATATCATCATTTAGGACTGAGGATGATGAAAAATATTTTTAAAGAAACGAATCCAGTGAAATAAAATGACAAGGATTAAGGATTAAGGATTCGTACTTTGTTTTATCCATGTCCAAAATACCTCAAAAATAATCATAGTTGTGTAAAATTTAAGAATGATCAAAACATGGATACAATCAAAGCTAGTATTCACAATAGATATTTTACACGAAAAGGAAAATTTTCATTTTTCGATGAATAGTGCCGTATTCGTGAATAGTGTCGTATACGTAAATAGTGCCGTATACGTGAATAATAACTTCGACACAAAAAGTTCCAAATTTGATTAAAAGTTCAGATCAACACTTCGGCAAAATGATATTAGAAGAAATAATATCATTTAAAAAAAATATCCCTTACCTCGAAAGACAGTACATCTAGTTGAAACACCGAATATAAGCTATGACTTGAACTTGCACCGTATAGCAACAGTACTCAAACTATACTCAAAATACTCACAAGAATACGCTCGATAATATAGAGAGAAAAAACTTCAGTTTCTGGTGTGATTTTCAATTCTAACCTAAGAACCCTATTTATAGAAAATTGCTTAGAACACAAAAGCAGAAAATTTAATAAAATATAAATATATATATCAAAATTCTTACGCCACTCTTGAAATCCGATTTCAGCTTAATAAGAACATGCCACTGTGAGACCCCAGATTTTATGAATAAATATTTAATTTTCTCGAATTATATTTTTGAAAATTATGGTGTGGATTTGATATAATATTATAGTTGTGGGTAATATTTATAAATGTTGCAAAGAACGCAAGTTGTTATAAAATATTCGTTTGGTCGGGAAATATTCTTTTTGTCGGGGAATATTCGTACAACGGTACAATCATTGGTGGACCCCACAATGGAATTATTGTCGGATTGAGAAAACGACAAAAATACTTTATGAAAATAACGGCGGAGGTGTTACCGTTAATACTGTTGAACTACTCGGTAGTAAAAGTACAGTAATACGCGTTGTTGCATAGTAGCACACGGTATTGATTATTGATGCTTACGTGAAAAGTCATTCAGCTATACTCAATTATTGTTACAGTAATTGCTGCATCATATCTCTTATATTATTGATTCAATTATTATCACAGTATCATCTGGATATTATGTGTGACAACCCCAAAATAGGTCCATTCCACCCAACCCATTCTGAGTTGTCAAATACATGGTACAAAAACAACTACAACTTTTACAACCCATAAGCTGTGAGTTTGAATACAAACATTGTCATCTAGGCAGTATTCACATGCAAATAAATCCCCATCATAATTATTGATACATAATTTTACAAAAAATGGTGAGGACTACTAAACAACTCTCTCTAGAACCTTCATTCCATACCCCGACTAGTACTCGCTACATTCTCGCCTCCTGAGAAGAAAAATGGAACAACAAGGAAAATGGTGAGCTCAACTAGCCCAGTAAAGAATATTATGACTAAGATAATGTACAACAAATTATCCTTAGTCTTCAACAGGGAAAAATCTGATAGAATACAATAGACAACAAGTTTTAGATCAACAACTGCAGCGGAAACAACAATTCATTAGAAGAGTTAAGTAGAGAATAAAATCTACTAACATCTATGAATTTAAAAGTCCATCATCAATATTTTATCCCTGTAACATCAATCAATATATATTTCAAATCAAATCAAATATTCATCTTTGCACTACAGGCCAAAGATATTCATCAGTCGGTCATGTTCATCTAAACACCTGTTCATCTTTGCATTACAAGCCAAAGATATTCATAATAAAATCAACCATCTTTGCACTACAGGCCAAAGATATTCAGTAACACCATCATTTAGGACTGAGGATGATGAAAAATATTTTAAAGAAAACGAATCCAGTGAAACAAAATAACAAATATTAAGGATTCGTACTTTAAACAATCTGAGTTCAAAAATATTTCATAAATAATCATACTGAAGTAAAATTTAAGAATGATCAAAACATGGATACAATCAAAACTAGTATCCAGAATAGATATTTTGGACAAAAAGAAGAAATTTCATTTTTCGGTGAATAGTGCCGTATTTGTGAATAGTGCCGTATACGTGAATAGTGCCGTATACGTGAATAGTAACTCCGACTCCAAAAGATAGAAATTTCACAAAAAAACACTTCACGCTTCGTGAATAGTACTCGTGAATAGTAACTCGTGAATAGTAACTCATGAATAGTAACTCGTGAATAGTAACTCATGAATAGTAACTCATGAATAGTAACCCCGACATGAAAAAGTTCCAAATTTGATAAAAACTTCCAACCAACATTTCAGCATAATGATATTGAAAAAAATAATATCATTTGAGAAGAAAATAACATCCCTTACCTCGAAAGACAGCACTTCTAGTTAAAACACCGGATATAAGCTATGACTTGAACTTGCACCGTATATCAATACTCAAAGTATACTCAAAATACTCACAAGAATACGCTCGATAATATAGAGAGAGAAAACTTCAGTTTCTGGTGTGATTTTCAATTCTAACCTAAGCACCTATTTATAGGAAACTGCTTAGAACACCAAAACAGAAAATTTAATATAATAATAATATATATTAAAAATTCTTACGCCCATTTTTTTCAGATCTGATTTCAGCTCAAAAACATGTGCTCCCTTCTAGAAAAAGTACAAAAAACGTTTTTATTAATAAAAATATTTTAAACTTCCAAAAATCAATTATTTCGGAGCTCCGGAACTTCAATAATTCATAATAAATAGCCCTTTTGCCAGAAAATTCGAATCTCGCGAGTTTTTATAGGAAATTCAATTCTGCACAACTTTGCAGAAGGAAGTTTTTCCAAATTCCAAACAGAAATTGACCGAAATCCACAAACGGACGATTTTACAGGCTATAATCAAATTTCAGTCAATAAATAGGGTCCACCGACACATAAAACATGCTTTAAATATTTTTGGTAACAAAAATACTCCTCCTCCACATATACTCATATACCCCACATTCATCGTAAAAATATCACCGTTAATATATTATTAAAATAATATATTTAAATGAATTATTTTATCAGAAAAAGATAAAATATTAATTTTCAACAATTGTCACAATAAAAATTTTCTCCATCTATATCCACATAAAATCAATATTTTCCTCATCGTATAAATCAATAATTTAATTATTCACAAATAATATTACAGAATCACAATACTGACAACCAGGCCGTTCCCAAGAAAGAGGGGGCTTTCCAATAAGAATTTCTCCTTACTGGCGCGCAATTAGGTGACCAAACCTCTCCTTAGACAGAACTTTCTAGACATTGCCAATAATGTTATCAAATAATATTATTCAGATAATATGAATTATTGCTTCGATAATGGAAAATACTGTGTAATGACAATTATTGAAACAACAGTAATACAAAATATCAATGCAGCAATTATTGAATCAATAAAATAAAATAATGAACAGTAATTACCGTAAGTAGTGCCTTCTTACGTAAGAATCAATAATTGGTGCAATATCGGGTGCTACTGTTCAACAACGCGTATTACTTTACTTTACCCACCGGGTATTCCAACAGTGTTAACGGTAACAACTACGCCGTTATTTATAAACAACTTATATTTGTCGTTTTCTTCATCCAATCGCTTTCCGTTATGGGGCCCACAAAAGACTGCGCCGTCGTACGAATATTCCCCGACAGCAAGAATATTCCACGACCAAACGAATATTCCTCGTCAACAATGAATATTTTATAACCACCTGCTTATTTAAAATATTTGCGCATTTTACCCATAACTAACCACATTAATCAAATCAACCCTTACTATTTCAAAATAATAAATAAAGGAAATTCCTTTTTATTTAAAAATTTTCGGGGTCTTACAATATGTTATATTATTTAAACAATAATTGAGATCACAAGTTATAACTGAGTAATAATTGTTGAAAGATTAAATATGTTTTGATTAAAAATAAAATGATTTATGGTAATTTTTATTCAATCCTTGATGTATATAAAGAGTCTATTATGAGACGTTGGTGATAAGTTTAATTATTTATGGGGGGCCATATGTCGTTATCTAAGAGTCTCTTTCATAAATAGTAATTATTTTCGTAAATAGTAATTATTTTCGTAAATAGTAATTACCTTCGTAAATAGTAATTATTTTCGTAAATAGTAATTACCTTCGTAAATAGTAATTACCTTTGTAAATAGTAATTACCTTTGTAAATAGTAATTACCTTTGTAAATAGTAATTACCTTCGTAAATAGTAATTACATTCGTCAATAGTAGTTGTCCCTTCAATATTACCAAGAGTTAACTGCCTCTTCGGTGTTCCAAGGGTTAATTACCCTTTCGCAAATAGTAGTTGTCTCTTCAATATTACCAAGAGTCATTTTGACCCTTCGTTAAGACCAAGAGCCACCCTCTGTTTTTCTATAAATAGAAAGCTCATTCCTTCATTATTTCTTACGAATTCGTTCAAGCTATAGAGAGAGAAAGTATAGAGAATAAGAGAGAAAGAAGAAGAGTTTTCTGCTACTTCACTTATATCCAGTTCTTCTAAGGTAGGGAATATTATTTGTTGTACTTCTTTCTTCTTGAAGAGAACTTATGTTATTCCATTCTTTGTTACTCTGTTGGAATAACCTGTAAAAGTGGCATACCCTATACATGACCCGTATACGCGGTATACCCTATACTTGGTGAAATCCTTACGTTATTCCATTTCTTATTATTCTGTCGGAATAACCTGTATACGTGGTTTACCCTATACTTGGTGACATTCTTCTATTATTCTGTCGGAATATCCTGTCTGTGTGTTTTACACCGGACCTGGTTCCATTTACTATTCTGTCTTTACATTTTTTGTCGGAATATCCTGTCTGTGCTATACGCCGGACCTGGTTCCATCATTTACTATTCCGTATTTATTATTCTGTTGGAACATCCTGTCGGTGTGAATTTCACCTGACCTGGTTCCGTTATTATTATTCTGCTGGAATAACCTGTTTGTGCGGTCTCTATCGCATGCATGGTGATATCTTTTGTTATTGTATTCGGTATTACTCAGTTGGATAAAACTTTGACTTCTATACTCCATGAAATTAGTGGAATATCCTTGATATTTGCGCTTCATCCAGTATCCTTTCATGAAAATATTCTTCTGATCATTCTTGAATTTTACACCACAAAACAGTATCGTGTTGACAATTTGGACGTTAATAATTTCTGGATAAAATAATTCTTGAACTTGTTTTATTGAACTCTTATATCATTGTCATCATCCTCATGTTTATATTTTTTTTAAAGTCATCTGTGGCCTGTAGAGCATGGATGGACTTGGTATGATTATGGCCAGGGATTTTTCGGTGTAATCATGACCGTAATGTTACAAGTGATGTGGTAAAAGTCTCATTTGCCGTAGTGCATTGATGGACAGTTGTTGGCATGATCATGACCATTAATGAATACACAAATATTCTTGGCCCGTAGTGCATGAATAATTGTGGTCGTGATACTAAAGAATATCCTTGGCCGTAGTGCAAGGGTGATTCGATGATGTGGAATATTTGTTAAGCTGAGTCTCAGCTATAACGATGATGAAAAACCTTTTAAATCATAAAAGATAGTAGATTTTATTTTCTACTTGACTCTTTTAATGGATTGCTGGTTCCGCTGTAGTTAAACTTGATGTTTATTGTATTTTATCAGTTTAACATTGTTGAAGGCTAATGATAATTTATTCTGCATTATCTTAGTCATAATATTTCTTACTGGGCTAGTTGAGCTCACCCTTTCTTTCACTGTTCTCTTCAGGAAATGAGAATATAGCTGGGACGAGTCGGGGAACGAAGTAATGGTCCAGAGGATAGCATTAGTAGTCCTCACTATTCTGTTAAATAGTGTGATAATAATTGTATTGAGGACTCCTTTTGAGTTTGTATGATCTCTAGTAGACAATAATTGTATTCAAACTCACAGTTATATTTTGTCGTATTGTACACGACACTGGTATTAGTAAGTTGTATTTGAATTATGTACCATGTAAGTGGCGACCCAAGATGGGTGACGTATACCTAATTTTGGGGGCGTCACAGTTGGTATCAAAGCTTAGGGATATGATCCCTGGCTAAGATGTGAGAATAGTACTAGGAGGGGAGAGACGGGGAATTCCTTCGCTAGTATGACCTACCTAAGTTTATGTGCTATTTTATTGGTCGGTCAGAATATAGAGATAATATGTTATATGTCAAGTAACCTTTTATTTTGTGGCAGTATCTTAAAATGACATCTGAGAATGTTGAGATTATCAATGGAGCACAGGAAACCGTTGATTCTCCACAGATCAATAGTCAGGACAATGTGCAACAGGATGGCGATAATCCTCTTGTAAACACCAACACTGATCAATTGACGAACGACGGTACGTTTAGGAGCTTTTTAGAATTCATGCAACATCAGGCGAAGGCGGCTCCTGTTCATAACGCAGGAGGAAGCAATGGCAATCCACGGTTGGTTACCGCTAAACAGTTCAAGGAGCTGGGACCACCAGAGTTTAAGGGAGAGCCAAAACCACTTATAGCTGAAACATGGATAAAGCAGATCACCAAGATATTTGATGTCTTGGGATGTTCCGAGGAGCAAAAGGTTCCCTTTGCCGCCTTTATGTTGCGCGGAGAGGCAGATTACTGGTGGGAATCGGTAAAACGTACTCAACCTGCTGTACTGAAGATATCTTGGGAGAAGTTCCAGGAGCTGTTCAACGACAAATACTTTCCCGAAAGTATTCGCCACATGAAGGAGGTGGAATTTATCAAGTTGGAACAAAACAATATGACCGTGTCGCAATACGAGGCAAAATTTGCGGAGTTATCCCGGTTTGCGTCCCACTTGGTGGATAATGAAGAGAGAATGGCGCGAATGTTTTTAAGAGGTTTGAAGCCGGAGATACGTCAACATCTTATTTCTCATAAATTGTGTTTATATTCAGATGTTGTAAATAGGGCTCAGTTAGTGGAGCGCGATAACGAGTCAACTCAACTAAAAGAGAGCAGCCGGCAAAATTATAATACCAGCGAGAGTGGTCATCGAAGCGGTGACAACAAGCGTGAAGGAAATCAACAGGCCAAAAATGGTAACCACTTCGGTGGTAATCAGGGCCAAAACAATAAGAATGGACATTTCAAGAAGAGAAGATTCAACAATGATGGAAAGACGTCAGCACCAGCACCTGTCGTTAAGGAAGGAGAAAGACCACCTATCATATGCTTCAAATGCGGAGGGGAGGGACACATCAGTCCAAATTGCGCGATGCCGTCCAAAGCATGCTATAATTGTGGAAGAGAAGGTCACCTAGCCCGATTTTGTCGTTCACCGAAGACAAGTTCAGCTAGGATGGAGGCACCAAAGGATGTCCCAGGTAAGCCAAAGCCGATAGTTTAAGAGAGAGAGCGTTTTTTTTTTCCGTGACGAGGAACCTGAATAAAATTATCACGGGTATGTTAGTCATAAACTCTTGCGAAATCTATACTGTGTTAGATACCGGTTCTACTCACTCTTTTATTTCACCTAGTTGTGTTCAATGTTTGTACTTAACTTCGGAGAAGTTAAACTTTGATTCATCTATTAAAACTCCATTGAGAGAAACCTTCGTTACCTCCACTATTTATAAATCTTGTTTGATTCAAATCGACACTTTCACGTTACCTGTCGATCTTTTGTCTTTGAAAATACCTGTCTTTGATGCGATTTTAGGAATCGATTGGTTAACTACTCATCATGCTTTTCGTAAGGTTGTTAGCTTTCATATTCCTAACAAACCTGTTATGCGAATTCAAGCAATCAAACCACTAAAGTCAATCATTGTCATTTCAAGCCATAAATAAAGAGCCCAGTCCTTTCATTGTTGACTTCCTTATGTGGAATGCACCGAAGACAGACTTTCCGTAAGAGACGTTGTGAATAACGATGACAAGTTGATAGGTATCAATGTGAAGTGTTATCCAAGTCTTGGATGAGGGTCACAATTTTGAATGATATTTCTAGTGTTAATAAATTTTCTGACGTATTCTTGAAGACTTCTTAGCCTACCCTGGAGCGTGAAATCGAATTTTCTATTGACCCCAGTACAAAACCCATTTCTTAAACCCTCAAATATTTTCTTCACCTAAAAAGAACGTATAACGTGCCAAAGACGTTGGCTCGAGCTGTTGAAGATTACGATCATATCATTTAATACCATCGTGGAAAAGCGAACGTGGTACCTGACGCGTTGTATAGAAGATCGTATGCGATCACAAGTGCGAATATATGAACTCACGTGAAGATAACGAATATAAAAGTAGAATCGACTTTAATCGATAAAGTTAAAGCCGCTCAAGCTACACACTCAGAGCTGATGAATGTGAAGAATTAAGAAGGTTCAAGAGGGCGTTATTCTAGAAGCAAGAATTGACGAATAGAGGAAGTCTAAACGCTCGATTTAGTTGGCCCATTTGAAATCCTCGATTGAGTAAGAATTGTGGCTTATAGACTCATTTTACCGCCAAGTATGTTGCGTGTTCAGAACGTTTTTTTTCTCGTATCGATGTTACGTAAATATGTGGACGACCCGAACCACATTATTAATTTAGAACCGGACGAGATAGCAGAAGATTTAACGTATGAGGAGATACGTGTTAACATCTTTGATAAGAAGGATCATATTCGACGCTCAAAAGTTATATCTCAAGAGTTAGAATTTGAAGTGAAGTCAAGGTATCCTCACATGTTCGGCATACCAGGTACGTACGTAAATTTCGAGGGCGAAATTTCTTAAGGAGGGGAGATTGTGAGACCCCAGATTTTATGAATAAATATTTAATTTTCTCGAATTATATTTTTGAAAATTATGGTGTGGATTTGATATAATATTATAGTTGTGGGTAATATTTATAAATGTTGCAAAGAACGCAAGTTGTTATAAAATATTCGTTTGGTCGGGGAATATTCTTTTTGTCGGGGAATATTCGTACAACGGTACAATCATTGGTGGACCCCACAATGGAATTATTGTCGGATTGAGAAAACGACAAAAATACTTTATGAAAATAACGGCGGAGGTGTTACCGTTAATACTGTTGAACTACTCGGTAGTAAAAGTACAGTAATACGCGTTGTTGCATAGTAGCACACGGTATTGATTATTGATGCTTACGTGAAAAGTCATTCAGCTATACTCAATTATTGTTACAGTAATTGCTGCATCATATCTCTTATATTATTGATTCAATTATTATCACAGTATCATCTGGATAATATGTTATATTATTTAAACAATAATTGAGATCACAAGTTATAACTGAGTAATAATTGTTGAAAGATTAAATATGTTTTGATTAAAAATAAAATGATTTCTGGTAATTTTTATTCAATCCTTGATGTATATAAAGAGTCTATTATGAGACGTTGGTGATAAGTTTAATTATTTATGGGGGGCCATATGTCGTTATCTAAGAGTCTCTTTCATAAATAGTAATTATTTTCGTAAATAGTAATTATTTTCGTAAATAGTAATTACCTTCGTAAATAGTAATTATTTTCGTAAATAGTAATTACCTTCGTAAATAGTAATTACCTTTGTAAATAGTAATTACCTTTGTAAATAGTAATTACCTTTGTAAATAGTAATTACCTTCGTAAATAGTAATTACCTTCGTCAATAGTAGTTGTCCCTTCAATATTACCAAGAGTTAACTGCCTCTTCGGTGTTCCAAGGGTTAATTACCCTTTCGCAAATAGTAGTTGTCTCTTCAATATTACCAAGAGTCATTTTGACCCTTCGTTAAGACCAAGAGCCACCCTCAGTTTTTCTATAAATAGAAAGCTCATTCCTTCATTATTTCTTACGAATTCGTTCAAGCTATAGAGAGAGAAAGTATAGAGAATAAGAGAGAAAGAAGAAGAGTTTTCTGCTACTTCACTTATATCCAGTTCTTCTAAGGTAGGGAATATTATTTGTTGTACTTCTTTCTTCTTGAAGAGAACTTATGTTATTCCATTCTTTGTTACTCTGTTGGAATAACCTGTAAAAGTGGCATACCCTATACATGACCCGTATACGCGGTATACCCTATACTTGGTGAAATCCTTACGTTATTCCATTTCTTATTATTCTGTCGGAATAACCTGTATACGTGGTTTACCCTATACTTGGTGACATTCTTCTATTATTCTGTCGGAATATCCTGTCTGTGTGTTTTACACCGGACCTGGTTCCATTTACTATTCTGTCTTTACATTTTTTGTCGGAATATCCTGTCTGTGCTATACGCCGGACCTGGTTCCATCATTTACTATTCCGTATTTATTATTCTGTTGGAACATCCTGTCGGTGTGAATTTCACCTGACCTGGTTCCGTTATTATTATTCTGCTGGAATAACCTGTTTGTGCGGTCTCTATCGCATGCATGGTGATATCTTTTGTTATTGTATTCGGTATTACTCAGTTGGATAAAACTTTGACTTCTATACTCCATGAAATTAGTGGAATATCCTTGATATTTGCGCTTCATCCAGTATCCTTTCATGAAAATATTCTTCTGATCATTCTTGAATTTTACACCACAAAACAGTATCGTGTTGACAATTTGGACGTTAATAATTTCTGGATAAAATAATTCTTGAACTTGTTTTATTGAACTCTTATATCATTGTCATCATCCTCATGTTTATATTTTTTTAAAGTCATCTGTGGCCTGTAGAGCATGGATGGACTTGGTATGATTATGACCAGGGATTTTTCGGTGTAATCATGACCGTAATGTTACAAGTGATGTGGTAAAAGTCTCATTTGCCGTAGTGCATTGATGGACAGTTGTTGGCATGATCATGACCATTAATGAATACACAAATATTCTTGGCCCGTAGTGCATGAATAATTGTGGTCGTGATACTAAAGAATATCCTTGGCCGTAGTGCAAGGGTGATTCGATGATGTGGAATATTTGTTAAGCTGAGTCTCAGCTATAACGATGATGAAAAACCTTTTAAATCATAAAAGATAGTAGATTTTATTTTCTACTTGACTCTTTTAATGGATTGCTGGTTCCGCTGTAGTTAAACTTGATGTTTATTGTATTTTATCAGTTTAACATTGTTGAAGGCTAATGATAATTTATTCTGCATTATCTTAGTCATAATATTTCTTACTGGGCTAGTTGAGCTCACCCTTTCTTTCACTGTTCTCTTCAGGAAATGAGAATATAGCTGGGACGAGTCGGGGAACGAAGTAATGGTCCAGAGGATATCATTAGTAGTCCTCACTATTCTGTTAAATAGTGTGATAATAATTGTATTGAGGACTCCTTTTGAGTTTGTATGATCTCTAGTAGACAATAATTGTATTCAAACTCACAGTTATATTTTGTCGTATTGTACACGACACTGGTATTAGTAAGTTGTATTTGAATTATGTACCATGTAAGTGGCGACCCAAGATGGGTGACGTATACCTAATTTTGGGGGCGTCACAGCCACCTTCTAGAAAAAGTAAGAAAAAACATTTTTCATAAAATAAATAATTAAAACTTCCAAAAATCAATTATTTCAGAGCTTCAGAACTTCAATAATTCACAATAAATATCCCTTTGATCAGAAAATTCGAATCTCACATGTATTTATAGGAAATTCAATTCTCTACAACTTTGTAGAAGGAAGTTTTTCTAAATTCTAAATAGAAATTGACCGAAATCCACAAACGGACGATTTTACAGGCTATAATCAAATTTCAATCAAGAAATGGGGTCCACCGACGCATAAAACATGCTTTAAATATTTTTGGTAACAAAAATACTCCTCCTCCACATATAATCATATCCCAAATTCATCGTAAAAATATCATTATTATTATATTATTAAAATATAATAATATATTTAAATGAATTATTTTATCAGAAAAATATAAAATTTCAATTTTCAACAATTGTCACATTAAAAATTTTCTCCATCTATATCCACATAAAATCAATATTTTCCTCATCATATGAATCAATAATTAATTATTCACAAATAATATTACAGAATCACAATATTGACAACCATGCAGTTCCTAGGAAAGAGGGGGCTTTCCAATAAGAATTTCTCCTTACTGGCGCGCAATTAGGTGACCAAACCTCTCCTTAGACAGAACTTTCTAGACATTGTCAATAATGTTATCTAATAATATTATTCAGATAATATGAATTATTGATTCGATAATGAAAAATACTGTGTAATGACAATTATTGAAACAACAACAATATAAAATATCAACGCAGCAATTATTAAATCAATAAAATACTGAACAGTAATTATTGTAACCATTATTGAGTAGTGCCTTCTTACGTAAGAATCAATAATTGGTGCAATACCGTATACTACTGTGTTTTAACCACCGAGTATTTTAACAGTATTAACGGTAACAACTACGCCGCTATTTTTAAACAACTTATATTTGTCGTTTTCTTCATCCAATCGCTTTCCATTATGGGGCCCACAAAAGACTGCGACGTCGTACAAATATTCCACGACAGCAAGAATATTCCACGACCAAACGAATATTCCCCGACAACAATGAATATTTTATAACCACTTGCTTATTTTGAAATATTTGCGTATTTTACCCATAACTATCCACATTAATCAAATCAACCCTTACTATTTCAAAATAATAAATAGAGAAAATTAAATTTCATTAATAATAAGTTGGGGTCTTACAACCTCCCCTCCTTATGAAATTTCTTCCTCAAAATTGACGTACGTACCTGGTATTTCGAAAAGGTGAGGATACCTCGCTTTCATTTCCGTTTCCAATTCCCAGGTCATTTCCTCTATAGCATGATTCCTCCACAAAACTTTAACTTGTGGTATGAACTTTGTGCGTAGGACATTCTTCTTCCTATCTAAGGTCTTGACAGGTACCTCTTAGTACGTTCAGTCTTCGGCTATCTCGTCCGATTCTAACTCTATAACGTGGTTCGGGTCTTTCACATATTTACGAAGTACAGATATGTGAAACACATTATGAACACGAGACATACTCGGAGGTAACGCGAGTCTATAGGCTACATTTCCTACTCGGTCAAGAATTTGAAATGGACCAATAAATCGTGGATTGAGCTTTCCTCTCTTCCCAAATCTTGTAACTCCCTTCCATGGAACAACTCGCAACAATACATGATCCCCTATACTAAATTTCACGTCCTTTCGATGAAGATCCGCATAACTCTTTTGTCGATCTTGTGCCATTTGTATACGTTGTCGAATCATTTGGATCTTTTCGGTAGTCATACGTACTAACTCGGGTCCTAACAATGTTGCTTCACCCACCTCATCCCTACATATTGGAGAGCGACACTTTCGTCCATATAATGCTTCAAATGGAGCCACACCTATACTTGTCTGATAACTGTTGTTGTAGGAAAATTTCACCAATGGTAAATACTTATCCCAACTGCCCTTGAAGTCTAGGACACAGAGTCTTAATAGATCTTCAAGAGTTTGAATAGTCCTCTCTGATTGTCCGTCCGTTTGAGGATGGTATGCCGAACTGAATCGTAAATCCGTGCCCATAGCTTTTTGCAAGCTAACTCAAAATCTTGAAGTGAATCCTGGGTCACGATCTGAAACTATGGATACTGGCATGCCATGCAACCTCACAATCTCATTTATATATATACTAGCAAGACGTTCAAGGGAATAAATCTCCCGTATCGGCAAGAAATGAGCAGACTTGGTTAATCTATCAACAATAACCCAAATGACATTGATGCCTTGAGAAACCGTAGGAAGACCCGTAACGAAATCCATGGTAATGTGTTCCCACTTCCATTTCAGAATCTCAAGTGGTTGCAACGGACCCTTAGGTACTAGATGATCCGCCTTTACACGTTGACAAGTTAAACACATCGAGATAAACTTTGCAATCTCTCTCTTCATATTGTTCCACCAAAATGTATGTCGAAGATCAAGATACATTTTATTACTTTCAGGATGGATTGCAAATGGTGTATTGTGTGCCTCCATCATAATCTTGTACTTCAAATCAGAGTCGTTAGGAATACAAAGTCTGGAGTGGACTCGAAGTATTCCTTCTTCATCAATTCTCGCTTCTGGAATAACACCTTCTTGTACTTTCTTCTTCATACGCATCTGCTCCGGGTCGGTGGCTTGAGCAACCTTAACTTTTTCTATTAAAGTTGGCTCTATGCGTATAGTTGACATCATCGCACTCATTCCTGCATATGACCTTCTACTCAATGCGTCCGCTACTACGTTCATTTTTCCAGGATGATATTGAATAGTGTGATCGTAATATTTCAATAGTTCAAGCCAACGTCGTTGCCGCATGTTGAGTTCTTTTTGGGTGAATAAATATTTGAGGCTTTTATGGTCCATATAAATCTCCACTTTCTCCCCATACAAGTAGTGTCTCCAAATTTTCAACGCGAATACGACTGCTGCCAACTCTAGATCATGAGTAGGATAATTCCTCTCATATTCTTTGAGTTGTCGTGAGGCATAGGCTATGACTTTCCCATGTTGCATGAGAACGCATCCTAACCCTTTGCCTGAAGCATCGCTGTATATAACAAATCCATCCGTACCAGATGGTATTGCCAGAACAGGTGTTGAAATGAGTCTCCTCTTGAGCTCTTGGAATCTCTTCTCGCATTCCTCGCTCCATACAAATTTTGTAGCGATTCGAGAAAATCCTTCCACGAATCTCCGATAATAACAAGCTAAGTCCAGAAAGCTACGCACTTCGGTTACCAACTTTGGTTGCTCCCAACTTTTTACTGCTTCAATCTTCGTCGGGTCGACAGATACTCTATGTTTTGACACCACGTGCCCAAGGAATGCTACTTCCTCAAGCCAGAACTCGCATTTCTTCATCTTGGCATAAAGTTTGTTTTCACGAAGCCTTTCAAGTATCAGCTTCAAATAGTGCTCATGATCTTCACAGCTTTTGGAATAGATGAGTATGTCATCAATAAAGACAACAACAAACTGATCCAAATATTCCTTGACTACACGGTTCATCATATCCATGAAAGCAGCATGAGCATTAGTCAATCCAAAAGACATGACTAAGAATTCATAATGCCCGTACCGAGTTCTGAAGGCAGTCTTTGGAATATCCTCAATTTTAATCTTCAGCTGATGATATCCAGAACGAAGATCTATCTTTGAAAAGAATTGTGCTCCTTGCAACTGGTCGAACAGGTCATTAATGCGAGGTAGCGGATACCTATTATTGATGGTGACATAGTTTAATTTTCGGTAGTCAATACAAAGTTGCATACTCCTGTCTTTCTTCTTTACGAATAAAACAGGAGCACCCCAAGGAGATGTACTAGGATGAATAAAACCTATGTCTAACAATTCATGTAGTTGGACTTTTAAATCCTGAAGTTCAATAGGAGCAATTCGATATGGGGTTTTAGAAATGGATTTTGTACCCGGCTCAAGGTCAATAAAGAATTTAACATCACGTTCTGGGGGGTAAATTGGGAAGTTCTTCAGGAAATACATTCGAAAATTCTCTAACAACAGAAATATTATTCAAATCTGACTTGTCTTTGTTCAAATCCATAACATGGGTTAAGAAAGCTTGATATCCATTTTTCAATAAACGAATAGCTTTATGGCTTGATATGATAGTGACTGATTTTAGTGGTTTAGTTGTTTGAATTCATATGACAGATTGGTTAGGAATATAAAAACTAACAACCTTACAAAAACAATCAATTTTGGCATGATGAGTGGTTAACCAATTAATTCCTAAAATCACATCAAAAGCAAGTATTTTTAAAGATATAAGATCAACATGTAATGTGATAGTGCCAACTTGGATAATGCAAGATTTATAAACTGTAGATGTAACGAAGGTTTCACCCAATGGAGTTTCAACAGATAAGTCAAAGTCCAATTTCTCCGGAGTCAAGTTTAAACGTTGAGCACAAGCATGAGAGATAAAAGAATGGATAGAACCGGTATCTAGTAAGGTATAAAATTTGCAAGAGTTCAAGATTAGCTTACCCGTAATCACCTCGTTTGGGTTCCTCGCGTTTTGGCCAGTCACGACAAACGCTCTTCCAGGAACCGCTGATTTCGACTTATCTGGGACAGCCCTTGGAGTCACCATCCCCGTTGAACTTGGTTTTGCTATAGAACAATCCTGAGCTATGTGGCCTTCCTTTCCACAGTTGTAACATAACTTGGATTGTTGTGGACAGTTTGGGCTGATATGTCCCTCTTTCCCGTATTTGTAACATCTAACTTGTGGTCGTTCTCCTCCCCTAGAATTTGTTGTTAGTGCTGGTGCTGCTGTTGATGTCTTCCCGTCATTGTTGAATCTCCTCTTCTGAAATTTCCACTTGACTCATCTCTCCTATTATCATGGCTACGATGACCACCCGAGTGGTTACCGCCTTTGTTCGTATTTTTTCCTCTTTGTTTGTTATCATCGCTCTGATGACTGCTGTCACCGGTATGACCCTGGTTGTGGTCCCTCGATTGAACATACTCATTATCTCGCTCTAATAATTGAGCCCTATTTACAACATCTGAATATAAAGAAAATTTATGAGATATAAGATATTGCCGAATCTCGGGCTTTAGACCTCTCAGAAACATCCTCGTCATTCATTCCTCATTTTCGACCAAATGAGGTGCAAACCTGGATAAAACTGCAAACTTCGCCTCGTACTGGGACACAGTCATGTTGTTTTGTTCCAGTCTGATAAACTCCACCTCCTTCATATGACGAATACTTTCAGGAAAGTACTTGTCATTGAATAGTTTCTGAAACGTTTCCCAAGACATGCTGAGTGCGGCTGGCTGGGTACGCTTCACAGACTCCCACCAGTAGTCTGCCTCACCGCAAAACATAAAGGTGGCAAATGGAACCTTTTGTTCCTCCGTGCATCCCAAGACATCGAATATCTTGGTAATTTGCTTGACCCACGTTTCTGCCATTATCGAATCCGACTTTTCTTTAAATTCTGGTGGTCCCAACTCCTTGAACTGTTTGGCTGTGACAAGCCGCGCATTGCTATCATTTCCACCCGTATTTTGTGCACGAGTCTCCCTCGTCTGGTTTTGCATGAACTGCAAAAAGCTCCTAAACATTCCATCATTCATCGTTTGCTCGGTAGTGTTGTTTACAGGAGGAATATTGCTTTCCTGTTGCACGTTCTCCTGGTTTGTAACTAAAGGTTGTTCCACAGTCTCATACACTCCATTGTTAATGTTCTCAGCGGCCATTCTTAAATACTGCCATAAAACAAGGGTTAATTAAACAAATTAACATATCACATAATATCCCTATATTATGACTGACCAACAAATAAGCTTAGATAAGACACACTAGAAAATGATTTACTCATCTCTCCCCTCCTAGTTCTATTCCCCGATCTCCGCTAGAGACCATATCCCTAAGCTTTGATACCAACTGTGACGCCCCAAAATAGGTATATAACACCCATTCTGAGTCGCCAAATACATGGTACAAAAAGCAAACTACAACTTCAATAATACAATTGTCGTGAAAAATACGACAACACATACTGTGAGTTTAAATACAAATATTATCTTCTAGACAATATCCACACTCAAACAAGTCCTCGTTACAGTTATTCAAACACTATTTTACAGAAATAGTGAGAACTGCTAAAACATCTTTCTAGAACCATCACTCCGTACCCCGACTAGTTCCTGCTATGTTCTAACCTCCTGAGAAAAATGGAACAAAAAAGAAAAGGGTGAGCTCAACTAGCCCAATAAAGAATATTATGACTAAGATAATATACAACAAATTATCGTTAGTCTTCAACAAGGAAAAATCTGATAAAATATAATAGCCAACAAGTTTTAGATCAACAACTACAGCGGAAACAGCAATCCATTAGAAGAGTCAAGTAGAGAATGAGTTCTACTATCTTCTAGGATTTAAAAGTCCATCATCAATATTTTATCCCTGTAACAACAATCAATATATGTAAGACCCCGAAAATTTTTAAATAAAAAGGAATTTTCTTTATTTATTTTTTTAAATATTAAGGGTGAATTTAATTAATGTGGTTAGTTATGGGTAAAATGCGCAAATATTTTAAATAAGCAGGTGGTTATAAAATATTCATTGTTGTCGGGAAATATTCGTTTGGTCGTGGAATATTCTTGCTGTCGGGGAATATTCGTACGACGGCGCAGTCTTTTGTGGGCCCCAAAACGAAAAGCGATTGGATGAAGAAAACGACAAGTATAAGTTGTTTATAAAAAACGGCGTAGTTATTACCGTTAATACTGTTGGAATACCCGGTGGTTAAAACACAGTAATACGCGTTGTTGCACAGTAGCACACGGTATTGCACCAATTATTAATTCTTACGTAAGAAGGCACTACTCAATAATTGTTACAGTAATTACTGTTCAGTATTTTATGTTATTGATTCAATAATTGCTGCATTGATATTTTATATTACTGTTGTTTCAATAATTGTCACTACACAGTATTTTTCATTATCGAAGCAATAATTCATATTATCTGAATAATATTATTAGATAATATTATTGGCAATGTCTAGAAAGTTCTGTCTAAGGAGAGGTTTGGTCACCTAATTGCGCGCCAGTAAGGAGAAATCTTTATTGGAAAGCCCCCTCTTTCCTGGGAACGGCCTGGTTGTCAGTATTGTGATTCTGTAATATTATTTGTGAATAATTAATTATTGATTTATATGATAAGAACAATACTGATTTTATGTGGATATAGATGGAGAAAATTTTTAATGTGACAATTGTTGAAAATTAATATTTTATCTTTTTATGATAAAATAATGCATTTAAATATATTATTATATTTTAATAATATAATAATGGTGATATTTTTACAACGAATGTGGAATATATGAGTATACGAGGAGAAAGAGTATTTTTGTTGCAATAAATATTTAAAACATGTTTTTCATGTTGGTGGACCCCATTTATTGACTGAAATTTGATTATAGCTTGTAAAATCGCTCGTTTATGGATTTCGACCAATTTATGTTTGGAATTTGGAAAAACTTCCTTCTGTAAAGTTGTAGAGAATTGAATTTCCTATAAAAACTCGCGAGATTCGAATTTTCTGACAAAAGGGCTATTTATTATGAATTATTGAAGTTCCGAAGTTTTGAAATAATTGATTTTTGGAAGTTTAAAATGTTTTTAATAACAAAAACGTTTTTGTCATTTATGGTGGGTCTTGCATGTGATGTTAATGACTGATTTCAGTTCTTCAAATGTTGGCGTTGGAATATTAATTAATATATTAAATTTTCTCCTTTTGTGTTCTAAGCAATTTCCTATAAATAGGGTGCTTAGGTTAGAATTGAAAATCACACCAGAAACTGAAGTTTTCTCTCTCTATATTATTGAGCGTATTCTTGTGAGTATTTTGAGTATACTTTGAGTATTGCTATACGGTGCAAGTTCAAGTCATAGCCTATATCCGGTGTTTCAACTAGAAGTACTGTCTTTCGAGGTAAGGGATGTTATTTTCTTCTCAAATGATATTATTTCTTCAATATCATTATGCTGAAAGGTATTTTTTGTGAAATTTTTATCTTTTGGTGTCGGAGTTACTATTCACGTATACAGCACTATTCACCGAAAAATGAAATTTCTTCTTTTTGTCCAAAATATCTATTCTGGATACTAGCTTTGATTGTATCCATGTTTTGATCATTCTTGAATTTTACTTCAGTATGATTATTTATGAAGTATTTTTCAACTCAGATTGTTTAAAGTACGAATCCTTAATACTTGTTATTTTGTTTCACTGGATTCGTTTCCTTTATAATATTTTTCATCATCCTCAGTCCTAAATGATGGTGTTACTGAATATCTTTGGCCTGTAGTGCAAAGATGGTTGATTTTAATATGAATATCTTTGGCCCGTATTGCAAAGATATACAGGTGTTGAGATGAACATGAACAATTGATGAATATCTTTGGCCCGTAGTGCAAAGATGAACAGGTGTTGAGATGAACATGACCAACTGAAGAATATTTTTGGCATGTAGTGCAAAGATGAATATTTGATTCCAGATATATATTGATTGATATTACAGGGATAAAATATCGACGATGAACTTTTAAATTCATATATAGAAGATAGTAGTTTGCATTCTCTACTTAACTCTTCTAATGAATTGTTATTTCCGCTGCAGTTGTTGATTTAAAACTGGTTGTCTATTGTATTTCAACATAATGATATTGAAGAAATAATATCATTTGAGAAGAAAATAACATCCCTTACCTCGAAAGACAGTACTTCTGGTTGAAACACCGGATATAGGCTATGACTTGAACTTTCACCGTATAGCAATACTCAAAGTATACTCAAAATACTCACAAGAATACGCTCGATAATATAGAGAGAGAAAACTTCAGTTTCTGGTGTGATTTTCAATTCTAACCTAAGCACCTATTTATAGGAAATTGCTTAGAACACCAAAGCAGAAAATTTAATAAAATATTAATTTATATAAAAATTTTCATACGCCCAACTAGACTTCTGATTTCAGCCACTAAACATGTGCAAATTGTGCCCAAAAAATGTAAAAAACGTTTTTGTTATTAAAAACAATTAAAACTTCCAAAAATCAATTATTTCGGAGCTCCGGAACTTCAATAATTCATAATAAATAGCCCTTTTGCCAGAAAATTCGAATCTCGCGAGTTTTTATAGGAAATTCAATTCTGCACAACTTTACAGAAGGAAGTTTTTCCAAATTCCAAACAGAAATTGACCGAAATCCACAAACAGACGATTTTACAGGCTATAATCAAATTTTCAGTCAAGAAACAGGTCTACCGACACACAAAATCTGTTTTTAATATTCATTGCAACAAAAATACTCTTTCTCCTCATATACTCATATATCCCACATTCATCGTAAAAATATCACCGTTAATATATTATTAAAATAATATATTTAAATGAATTATTTTATCAGAAAAAGATAAAATTTCAATTTTCAACAATTGTCACATTAAAAATTTTCTCCATCTATATCCACATAAAATCAATATTTTCCTCATCATATAAATCAATAATTTAATTATTCACAAATAATATTACAGAATCACAATACTGACAACCAGGCCGTTCCCAGGAAAGAGGGGGCTTTCCAATAAGAATTTCTTCTTACTGGCGCGCAATTAGGTGACCAAACCTCTCCTTAGACAGAACTTTCTAGACATTGCCAATAATGTTATCAAATAATATTATTCAGATAATATGAATTATTGCTTCGATAATGGAAAATACTGTGTAGTGACAATTATTGAAACAACAGTAATACAAAATATCAATGCAACAATTATTGAATCAATAACATAAAATACTGAACAGTAATTACTGTAACAATTATTGAGTAGTGTCTTCTTACGTAAGAATCAATAATTGGTGCAATACCGTGTGCTACTGTGCAACAACGCGTATTACTGTGTTTTAACCACCGAGTATTCCAACAGTATTAACGGTAACAACCACGCCGTTTTTTTAAACAACTTATATTTGTCGTTTTCTTCATCCAATCGCTTTCCGTTATGGGCCCACAAAAGACTGCGCCGTCGTACGAATATTCCCCGACAGCAAGAATATTCCACGACCAAACGAATATTCCCCGACAACAATGAATATTTTATAACCACCTGCTTATTCGAAATATTTGCGCATTTTACCCATAACTTTCCACATTAATCAAATCAACCCTTACTATTTTAAAATAATAAATAAAGGAAATTCCTTTTTATTTAAAAATTTTCGGGGTCTTACAGAATACGGGTGGAAATGATAGCAACGCGCGGCTTGTCACGGCCAAGCAGTTCAAAGAGTTGGGGCCACCAGAATTCTGGGGAAAGCCGGATCCGATTAAGGCGGAGACGTGGGTCAAACAAATTACCAAGATATTCGATGTCTTGGGATGCACGGAGGAACAGAAATTTCCATTCGCTACTTTTATGTTTCGTAACGAGGCAGATTACTGGTGGGAATCTGTGAAGCGTACCCATCCAGCTGCACTCAGCATGTCATGGGAGACGTTTCAGAAACAGTTCAATGACAAGTACTTCCCTGAAAGTATTCGTCATATGAAGGAAGTGAAGTTTATTAGACTGGAGCAGAATAACATGACGGTGTCCCAGTACGAGGCGAAGTTCGCGGAGTTATCCAGGTTTGCACCTCATTTGGTGGAGAATGAGGAACGTATGATGCGGATGTTTCTGAGAGGTTTGAAACCTGGCATACGTCAGTATCTCATAAATTTTTTTCTCTATTCAGATGTTGTCAACAGGGCTCAATTGTTAGAGCGAGATAACGAGTACGTTCAACCGAGGGACCATAACCAGGATTATACTAGTGACAGCAGTCATCAGAACAACGATAAATTGCGAAGAAAGAAGAATACGGGCAAAGGTGGTAACAACTCTGGTGGTAATCACGGCCATGAAAATAGAAGAAGCGAGTCAGGAGGAGATTTTAAAAAAAGAGGAGATTCAACAACGACCATGTGAAGACGTCAGCACCAGCAACAACTGGTTCTAAGGGAGGAGAAAGACCACCGGTCGTATGTTACAAATGCGGGAAAGAGGGACATATCAGCCCAAACTGCCCACAACAGTTTAAGGTATGCTATAATTATGGAAAAGAAGGGCATATCGCTCAAGATTGTACGGTATAGAAACCCAGTCCAGCGGGAATGATGACTCAAAAGGATGTCCCAAAAAAGTCAAAGTCAACGGTTCCTAGAAGTGCGTTTGTCGTGACCGGTCAAAATGCGAGGAACCCGAACGAAGTTAGCACGGGTTAGTTAATTATAATTCTTGCGAAGTTTATACCTTACTAGATACCGATTCTACCCATTCTTTTATCTCTCTTGCTTGCGTTCAACGTTTGAACTTGACTACGGAGAAATTAGACTTTGACCTATCTGTGGAGACTCCGTTAGGAGAAACTTTCATTACTTTCGTTGTTTAGAAATCTTGCTTGATTCAAGTTGGCACCATCACATTACCTGTTGATCTTATCTCTTTAAAGATACTTGCTTTTGATGTGATTTTGGGGATTGATTGGTTAACTACTCATCATGCCAAAATTAATTGCTTTTGTAAGGTTGTTAGTTTTCATATTCCTAAGCAACCTGTTATTTGAATTTAAGCAACCAAACCATTGAAGTCAAACTCTTTCATATTAAATTATAAAGCCATTTGTTTATTGAAAAACGAATGTCAAGCTTTCTTAGTCATGTTATGGATTTGAAAAAAAATACATCAGATTTGAATAATATTCTTGTTGTTATTGATTTTTCCTGACGTATTTCCTGAAGAACTTCCCGGTCTACCCCCAGAACGTGAAGTTGAATTCTTTATTGACTTTGAACACGGTACAAAACTCATTTCTAAAATCTCATATCGAATGGCTCCTATTGAACTTCAGGAGTTAAAAATTCAACTATAGAATTTGGTACCTGAGCCTTTATCTGGTGACTTCCTTTGTGGAATGCACCGAAGCCAGACTCTCCGTAGGGGATACCATATTCGTGCGATAGTAAACTGATAGGTGTCATTGTAACGTGCTATCCAAGGTTGGGATATGAGTCACAGTTGAGAACAACCTAAGTCGGTAATCGAAATACGTAGCTTTCTAGGCTTAGTTGGTTACTATCGGAGATTCGTTGAAGGATATTCTCGAATCGCTACTCCATTAATGCAGCTGACTCGTAGAGATACAAAATTTAAATGGAGAAAGGAATGTGGGAAGAGCTTCGAAGAACTCAAGAGGAGACTCATTTCGGCACATGTTCTGACCATACCGTCTTAGAAAAGCGAACGTGGTAGCTGACGTGTTGAGTAGAAGATCGTATACGAGTATGAGTACGATATTGTCAAAGACTCATTTCGTATAATTTACAAATAATAGAGATGGAGATGAAAACTCTAGGTATCCACGTGATGATATACGAGTATAATCGACTTTAATCGATAAAGTTAAAGTTGTTCAAGCTACACACCGGAGCTGATGAATTTAAAGAAGGAGGTGCAAGAAGTTGTTATTTCAAAAGCGAGAATCAGTGAGGTGAGGAAAGCTCAAACTTTCGATTTATTAATCCATTTGAAATTCTCGATCGAATAGAAACTGTGGCCTATAGACTCGTTTTACCGCCAAGTATGACGCGTGTTCATAACGTTTTTCACGTATCGATGTTACGTAAATATGTGGACGACTCGAACCATGTTATTGAGTTAGAACCAGACGAAATAGCCGAAGACTTAACGTACGAGGAGGTACCTGTCAAGATGTTGGATGGGAATGAGCATGTCCTACGCACGAAAGTCATACCACAAGTTAAAGTTTTGTGGTGGAATCATGCTATAGAGGAAATGACCTTGGATTTGGAAACGGAAATGAAAACGAGGTATCTTTACCTTTTCGAAACACCAGTTACGTACGTCAATTTCGAGGACGAAATTTCATAAGGAGGGGAGGTTGTAAGACCCCGAAAATTTTTAAATAAAAAGGAATTTCCTTTATTTATTTTTTTTAAATATTAAGGGTGAATTTGATTAATGTGGTTAGTTATGGGTAAAATGCGCAAATATTTTAAATAAGCAGATGGTTATAAAATATTCATTGTTGTCGGGGAATATTCGTTTGGTCGTGGAATATTCTTGCTGTCGGGGAATATTCGTACGACGGCGCAGTCTTTTGTGGGCCCCATAACGGAAAGCGATTGGATGAAGAAAACGACAAGTATAAGTTGTTTATAAAAAACGGCGTAGTTGTTACCGTTAATACTGTTGGAATACCCGGTGGTTAAAATACAGTAATACGCGATGTTACACAGTAGCACACGGTATTGCACCAATTATTAATTCTTACGTAAGAAGGCACTACTCAATAATTGTTACAGTAATTACTGTTCAGTATTTTATGTTATTGATTCAATAATTGCTGCATTGATATTTTATATTACCGTTGTTTCAATAATTGTCACTACACATTATTTTTCATTATCGAAGCAATAATTCATATTATCTGAATAATATTATTAGATAACATTATTGGCAATGTCTAGAAAGTTCTGTCTAAGGAGAGGTTTGGTCACCTAATTCCGCGCCAGTAAGGAGAAATCTTTATTGGAAAGCCCCATCTTTCCTGGGAACGGCCTGGTTGTCAGTATTGTGATTCTGTAATATTATTTATGAATAATTAATTATTGATTTATATGATAAGAATAATACTGATTTTATGTGGATATAGATGGAGAAAATTTTTAATGTGACAATTGTTGAAAATTAATATTTTATCTTTTTATGATAAAATAATTCATTTAAATATATTATTATATTTTAATAATATAATAATGGTGATATTTTTACAACGAATGTGGAATATATGAGTATACGAGGAGAAAGAGTATTTTTGTTGCAATAAATATTTAAAACATGTTTTTCATGTTGGTGGACCCCATTTATTGACTGAAATTTGATTATAGCCAGTAAAATCGCTCGTTTATGGATTTCGATCAATTTATGTTTGGAATTTGGAAAAACTTCTTTCTGCAAAGTTGTATAGAATTGAATTTCCTATAAAAACTTGCAAGATTCGAATTTTCTGACAAAAGGGCTATTTATTATGAATTATTGAAGTTCCGAAGTTTTGAAATAATTAATTTTTGGAAGTTTAAAATATTTTTAATAACAAAAACGTTTTTGTCATTTATGGTGGGTCTTGCATGTGATGTTAATGACTGATTTCAGTTCTTCAAATGTTGGCGTTGGAATATTAATTAATATATTATTAATTTATTAAATTTTCTCCTTTTGTGTTCTAAGCAATTTCCTATAATTAGGGTGCTTAGGTTAGAATTGAAAATCACATCAGAAACTGAAGTTTTTTCTCTCTATATTATCGAGCGTATTCTTGTGAGTATTTTGAGTATACTTTGAGTATTGCTATACGGTGCAAGTTCAAGTCATAGCCTATATCCGGTGTTTCAACTGGAAGTAGTGTCTTTCGAGGTAAGCGATGTTATTTTCTTCTCGTATGATATTATTTTTTCAATATCATTATGCTGAAATGTTGGTTGGAATTTTTTATCAAATTTGGAACTTTTTCATGTCGGGCTTACTATTCATGAGTTACTATTCACGAGTTACTATTCATGAGTTACTATTTACGAGTACTATTCCCGAAGCGTAAAGATGTTTTTTTGTGAAATTTCTATCTTTTGGTGTCGGAGTTACTATTCACGTATACAACACTATTCACGAATACGGCACTATTCACAAAAAAATAAAATTTCTTCTTTTTGTCCAAAATATCTATTCTGGATACTAGCTTTGATTGTATCCATGTTTTGATCATTCTTGAATTTTAATTCAGTATGATTATTTATGAAGTATTTTTTAACTCAGATTGTTTAAAGTACGAATCCTTAATACTTGTTATTTTGTTTCACTGGATTCGTTTCCTTTATAATATTTTTCATCATCCTCAGTCCTAAATGATGGTGTTACTGAATATCTTTGGCCTGTAGTGCAAAGATGGTTGATTTTATTATGAATATCTTTGGTCCGTATTGTAAAGATGTACAGGTGTTGAGATGAACATGAACAATTGATGAATATCTTTGGCCCGTAGTGCAAAGATGAACAGGTGTTGAGATGAACATGACCAACTGATGAATATTTTTGGTCTGTAGTGCAAAGATGAATATTTGATTCCAGATATATATATTGATTGATATTACAGGGATAAAATATCGACGATGAACTTTTAAATTCATATATAGAAGATAGTAGTTTGCATTCTCTACTTAACTCTTCTAATAAATTGTTGTTTTCGCTGCAGTTGTTGATTTAAAACTGGTTGTCTATTGTATTCTATCAGATTTTTCCCTGTTGAAGACTAAGAATAATTTTTTGTATATTATTTTAGTCATAATATTCTTTACTGGGCTAGTTGAGCTCACCCTTTTCCTTTTTGTTCCATTTTTCTTCTCAGGAGGCGAGAATGTAGCGAGTACTAGTCGGGGTATGGAATGAAGGTTTTAGAGAGAGTTGTTTAGTAGTCCTCACCATTTTTATAAAATAATGTATCACTAATTGTGATGAGGATTTATTTGGATATGTATATTGTCTAGAAGACAATAATTGTATTTAAACTCACAGTTTTATGTTGTATTAATAAAGTTGTAGTTATTTCTGTACCATGTAATTAACGAATCAGAATGGGTTGGATGGAATGGACCTATTTTGGGGGCGTCACAATATACATCTTTAATCAAATATTCATCTTTGCACTACAGGCCAAATATATTCATTTGTATCACCAGTTGGCCATGTTCATCTCAACACCTGTTCATCTTCGCACTACGGGCCAAAGATATTCATCAGTTAATCATTCATCTTTGCACTGCAGGCCAAAAATATTCAGTAATATCATCATTTAGGACTGAGGATGATGAAAAATATTTTAAAGAAAACGAATCCAGTGAGACAGAAGGACAAATAGTAAGGATTCGTATAACAGTTTATCCAAAATCAATAATACTCCATAATAACCAATTTTGAAGCAAAATTCAAGAATAAAGATCAAAACATGGATACAATCAAAGATAGTAACCATAATAGACATCTTGGACAAAAAGAAGAAAATTTCATTTTTCGGTGAATAGTTGTGACGCCCCCAAAACAGGTATACATCACCCATTCTGAGTTGTCAAATACATGGTACAGAATTAACTTCAACTTTATTATTACAACATATAACTGTGAGTTTAAATACAGATATTGTCATCTAGACAATATCCACATATAAATAAATCCTCATCTTAATTATTGATACATTATTTTACAAAAATGGTGAGGACTACTAAACAACTCTCTCAAGAACCATCAATTCATATCCCGACTCGTACTCGCTATATTCTCGTCTCCTGAGAAGAAAAATGGAACAAAAAGTAAAAGGGTGAGCTCAACTAGCTCAGTAAAGAATATTATGACTAAGATAATATACAACAAATTATCGTTAATCTTCAACAGGGAAAAAAAATCTAATAGAATACAATAGACAACAAGTTTTAAATCAATATTCGCAGCGGAAAATATTAATTCATGGAAGAGTTACGTAGAGGATGAAATCTACTAATGTCTATGAATTTAACAGTCCATCAACAGTATTTTTATTCCTGTAACATCAATCAATGCACATCTTGAATCATATATTCATCCTTGCACTACAGGCCAAGGATATTCATCTGTTGGTCATGTTCATCTAAACCTCTGTTCATCTTTGCACTACGGGCCAAAAATATTCATCAGAAATCATTCATCTTTGCACTACAGGCCAAAGATATTCAATAATAACATCATTTAAGACTGAAGATGATAAAAAAATATTTTTAAAGAAGCGAATTCAGTGAAACAAAATGACAAGGATTAAGGATTAAGGATTCGTACTTTGTTTTATCCATGTCCAAAAATACCTCAAAAATAATCATAGTGGTGTAAAATTCAAGAATGATCAAAATATGGATACAATTAAAGCTAGTATCCACAATAGATATTTTGGACGAAAAGAAAAAAAATAATTTTTCTGTGAATAGTGCCGTATTCGTGAATAGTGACGTATACGTGAATAGTACCGTATACATGAATAGTAACTCCGGCACAAAAAATTCCAAATTTGATAAAAACGTTCACCAATATTTCGGCATAATGATATTGAAGAAAATAATATCATTTAAGAAGAAAATAACATCCCTTACCTCAAAATAACCGTACTTCTGACTGAATTTCGGTATAGTGCTGACAGAAACTCGCACCGTATAGCAACACTCAAAGTATACTCACAAGAATACGCTCGATAATATAGAGAGAGAAAGAGAGAAAACTTTGTTTTTGGTGTGATTTTCAATTCTAACTTAGCCCTCTATTTATAGGAAAATGTTAGAACGCCAAAGGAGACTAAAATAATAAATTAATATTATTTATTTTTAAAATTCATACGCATGCTTTAGACCATGACCAGCCACCACCTTGGAAAAAAAAATCCAGCAGCCCATGTGTTTGAAAAACAAAAGTGGGTCCCACCCATAATTTAATAAAAATTATTTTATTTTCTAAAACTTCAATAATTCGTAGAAAATAGCTCGTTTATCAGAAAAATTCAAAACTCGCAACTTTCCATGGGAAATTCCATTCTCTACAACTTTGCAGAAGAAATTTTTTCCAAATTCCAAATAGAAATTGACCGAAATCCACAAACGGGCGATTTTACAGTCTATACTCAATTTTCGGTCAAAAATTATGTCCACCGACACACAAAACATGTGTTAAACATTTAATGTCACAAAAATACTCTACCTCCTCATGCACTCATATATCCCACATTCATTATAAAAATATCATCGTTAATATATTATTAAAATAATATATTTAAATGAATTATTTTATCAGAAAAAGATAAAATATTAATTTTCAACCATTGTCACATTAAAAATTTTCTCCATCTATATCCACATAAAATAAATATTTTTTTTATCATAATAATCAATAATTAATTATTAAAAATAATATTACAGAATCACAGTACTGACAACCAGGCCGTTCCCAGGATAGAGGGGGCTTTCCAATAAGGTTTTCTCCTTACTGGCGCGCAATTAGATGACCAAACCTCTCCTTGACAGAACTTTCTAGACATTGCCAATAATGTTATCTGATAATATTATTCAAACAATATGAATTATTGATCTGATAATGGAAAATACTGTGCAATGACAATTATTGAAACAATAATAATATAAATATCAACGCAGCAATTATTGAATCAATAAAGTAATGAACAGTAACTCCTGTAGAAATTTTTGAGTAGTGCCTTCTTACGTAAGGATTAATAATTCAAAATACTGTGCAATACCGTGTGCTACTGTGCAACAACGCGTATTAATGTATTTTAACCACCGGGTATTCCAACAGTGTAAACGGTAACAACTATGCCGTTATTTTTAAACAACTTATATTTGTCGTTTTCTTCCTCCAATCGCTTTCCGTTATGGGGCCCACACATGGCTGCGCCGTCGTACGAATATTCCCCTACAATACGAATATTCCACGACCAAACGAATATTCCCCGACAACAATGAATATTTTATAACCAATTGTTTATTTTGAAATATTTACGTATTTTACCCATAACTATCCACATTAATCAAATCAACCCTTACTATTCAAAATAATAATTAAAGGAAATTAAATTTCATTTATTAATTATTTGGGGTCTTACAACCTCCCCTCCTTATGAAATTTCGTCCTCGAAATTGACATACGTACCTGGTGTTTCGAAAAGGTGAGGATAACTCGCTTTCATTTCCGTTTCCAACTCCCAGGTCATTTTCTCTATAGCATGATTCTTCCACAAAACTTTAACTTGTGGTATTACCTTCGTGCGTAGGACATGCTCCTTCCTATCCAAGATTTTGACAGGTACCTCCTCATACGTTAAATCTTCGGCTATCTCGTCCGGTTCTAACTCAATGACGTGGTTCGGGTCTTTCACATATTTACGAAGCACAGATATATGAAAAACATTATGAACACGAGACTTACTTGGAGGTAACGCGAGTCTATAGGCTACATTACCTACTCGATCAAGAATTTGAAATGGACCAATAAATCGTGGATTAAGCTTTCCTCTCTTCCCGAATCTTGTAACTCCCTTCCATGGGGCAACACGCAACAATACATGATCCCCAACACTAAATTTTACGTCCTTTCGATGAAGATCCGCATAACTCTTTTGTCGATCTTGTGCCGTTTGTATACGTTGTCGAATCGTTTGGATCTTCTCCGTAGTCATACGTACTAACTCGGGTCCCAACAATGTTGCTTCACCCACCTCGTCCCAACATACTCGAGAGCGACACTTTCGTCCATACAATGCTTCAAATGGGGCCACACCAATGCTTGCCTGATAACTGTTGTTGTAGGAGAATTCCACCAATGGTAAATATTTATCCCAACTGCCCTTGAAGTCTAGGACACAGAGTCTTAATAAATCTTCAAGAGTTTGAATAGTCCTCTCTGATTGTCCATCCGTTTGAGGATGGTATGCCGAACTGAATCGTAACTCCGTACCCATAGCTTTTTGCAAGCTAACCCAAAATCTTGAAGTAAATCTTGTGTCACGATCCGAAACTATGGATACTGGCATGCCATGCAATCTTACAATCTCATTTACGTACATTTGAGCAAGACGTTCAAGGGAATAAGTCTCCCGTATCGGCAAGAAATGAGCAGACTTGGTTAATCTATCAACAATAACCCAAATAGCATTGATGCCTTGAGAAACCGTTGGAACACCCGTAACGAAATCCATAGTAATGTGTTCCCACTTCCATTTCGGAATCTCAAGTGGTTGCAATGGACCCTTTGGCACTTGATGCTCCGCCTTTACACGTTGACAAGTTAAACACGTTGAAATAAACTTTGCAATCTCTCTCTTCATATTGTTCCACCAAAATGTATGTCGAAGATCACGATACATTTTGGTACTTCCAGGATGAATTGCAAACGGTGTATTGTGTGCCTCCATCATGATCTTGTACTTCAAATCAGAATCATTAGGAACACAAAGTCTGGAGTGGACTCGAAGTATTCCTTCTTCATCAATTCTTGCTTCTGGAATGACACCTTCTTGTACTTTCGTCTTCATATGCATTAGCTCCGGATCGGTGGCTTGAGCAACCTTAACTTTTTCTATTAAAGTTGGCTCTATGCGTATACTTGACATCATTGCACTCATTACTGCATATGATCTTCTACTCAATGTGTAAGACCCCAGTTTTTATAAATAAAGATGAATTTTCATAATTATTATTTTTGAATATTATGGAATAAATTTGATAAAATATATAGTTGTGGGTAATATTTATAAATTTTACAAAGTACGCAAGTTGTTATAAAATATTCGTTTGGTCGGGGAATATTCTTTTTGTCGGGGAATATTCGTACGACGACACAATTATTGGTGGACCCCACAACGGAAGTATTGTTGTAGTTAGAAAACGACAAAATTATCTTTCTATAAAATAACGGCGGAGGTGTTACCGTTAAAACTGTTGAACTACTCGGTAGTAAAAGTACAGTAATACGCGTTGTTGCATAGTAGCACACGGTATTGATTATTGATGCTTACGTGAGAAGTCACTCAGTTATACTCAATTATTGCTACAGTAATTGCTGCATCATATCTCTTATATTATTGATTCAATTATTGTCACAGTATCATCTGTATAATATGTTATATTATCTAAACAATAATTGAGACGACAAGTTATAAATGATTAATAATTGTTGAAAGATTAAATATGCGTTGATTAAAAATAAAATAAAATGATTTCTGGTAATTTTTATTCAATCCTTGATGTATATAAAGAGTCTATTATTAGACGTTTTTGGTAAGTTTAATTATTTATGGGGGCCATATGTCATCATCTAAGAGTCTCTTTCATAAATAGTAATTACTTTCGTAAATAGTAATTACCTTCGTAAATAGTAATTACCTTCGTCAATAGTAATTACCTTCGTCAATAGTAATTACCTTCGTCAATAGTAAATACTTTCGTAAATAGTAATAAATCTTCTATAAATAGAGGCCTAGGGCTTCATTATTTTTCACGAATTCGTTCAAGCTATAGAGAGAGAAAGTATAGAGAGAGTAATAGAGAAAGAAGAAGAGTATTCGGTTACTACACTACTGCAGTATTCCTAAGACGGTAAGGGGTGTTACTCTTTCTTCTTGAAGAGAACTTATGTTATTTCATTCTTTGTTATTTTGTTGGAATAACCTGTAAAAGTGGCATACCCTATACATGACCTGTATACGCGGTGTACCCTATACTTGGTGAAATTCTTATGTTATTCCATTTCTTATTATTCTGTCGGAATAACCTGTATACGCGGTTTACCCTATACTTGGTGACATTCTTCTATTATTCTGTTGGAACATCCTGTCGGTGTGTTTTACACCGGACCTGGTTCCGTCTTTATTATTCTGTTGGAACATCCTGTCTGTGTGTTTTACACCGGACCTGGTTCCGTCTTTATTATTCTGTTGGAATATCCTATCTGTGTGTTTTACACCGGATCTGGTTCCGTCTTTATTATTATACTGTTGGAATATCCTATCTGTGTGTTTTACACCGGATCTGGTTCCGTCTTTATTATTATGTTGGAATATCCTGTCGGTGTGAATTTCACCTGACCTGGTTCCGTTATTTATTATTCTGTTGGAATAACCTGCCTGTGCGGTCTATCGCATGCATGGTGATTTCTTTTGTTATTTCATTCTTTATTATACTCAGTTGGTTAAAACTTTAACTTCTATACTCCATGAAATTAGTAGAATATCCTTGATATTTGCGTTTCATCCAGTATCCTGTCATGAAAATATTCTTCTGATCATTCTTGAATTTTACACCACAAAACAGTATCGTGTTGACAATTTGGACGTTAATAATTTCTGGATAAAATAATTCTTGAACTTGTTTTATTGAATTATTATATCATTGTCATCATCCTCATGTTTATATTTTGTTGAAAGTCATCTGTGGCCTGTAGTGCATAGATGGACTTGGTATGATTATGACCAGGGATTATTCGGTGTAATCATGATCGTAATGTTACAAGTGATGTAAAAATTAAAAATCCTCATTGGCCCGTAGTGCATTGATGGACAGCTGTTGGCATGATCATGACCACTAATGAATACACAAATATTCTTGGCCGTAGTGCATGAATAATTGTGGTCGTGATACTAAAGAATATCCTTGGCCGTAGTGCGGGGGTGATTCGATGATGTGGAATATTTATTAAGCTGAGTCTCAGCTATAACGATGATGAAAAACCTTTTAAATCATAAAAGATAGTAGTTTTTATTTTCTACTTGACTCTTTTAATGGATTGCTGGTTCCGCTGCAGTTAAACTTGATGGTTATTGTATTTTATCAGTTTAACACTGTTGAAGGCTAATGATAATTTATTCTGCATTATCTTAGTCATAATATTTCTTACTGGGCTAGTTGAGCTCACCCTTTCTTTCACTGTTCTCTTCAGAAAATGATAATATAGCTGGGACGAGTCGGGGAACGGAGTGATGGACCAGAGAATAGTATTAGTAGTCCTCATTATCCTGTTAAATAGTGTGACAATAATTGTATTGAGGACTCCTTTTGAGTTTGTATGATCTCTAGTAGACAATTATTGTATTCAAACTCACAGTTGTATTTTGTCGTATTATACACGACAGTGATATTAGTAAGTTGTATTTGAATTCTGTACCATGTATCTGACGACTCAAGATGGGTGATGTATACCTAATTTTGGGGGCGTCACAGTTGGTATCAGAGCTTAGGGATATGATCCCTGGCTAAGATGTGAGACTAGAACTAGGAGGGGAGAGACGGGGAATTCCTTCGCTAGTATGACCTACCTAAGTTTATGTGCTATTTTATTGGTCGGTCAGAATATAGGGATAATATGTTACATGTCAATTAACCTTTTGTTTTGTGACAGTATCTGAAAATGACATCTGAGAATGTTGAGAATAGCAATGGAGCACAGGCGATCGTTGATTCACCACATATCAATAATCAGGATAATGTGCATCAGGAAGGCGAAAATCCTCATGCAAACAACAACACTGACCAAATGACGAATGATCAAATGTTCAGAGGTTTTATGCAATTCATGCAACAGCAGGCGAGAGCAACTCCTGTCCAAAACGTAGATGGAAACACGGGAAACTCTCGGGCGGTCACCGCTAAACAATTCAAGGAGCTGGAACCACCGGAGTTTAGGGGAGAGACAAAACCACTTATGGCGGAAACATGGATAAAGTAGATGACCAAGATATTTGATGTCTTGGGATGCTCCGAGGAGCAAAAGGTTCCCTTTGCCGCCTTTATGTTGCGCGGAGAGGCAGATTACTGGTGGGAATCGGTAAAACGTACTCAACCTGCTGTACTGAAGATATCTTGGGAGAAGTTCCAGGAGCTGTTCAACGACAAATACTTTCCCGAAAGTATTCGCCACATGAAGGAGGTGGAGTTTATTAAGTTGGAACAAAATAATATGACCATGTCGCAATACGAGGCAAAATTTGCAGAGTTATCACAGTTTGCGTCCCACTTAGTGGATAATGAAGAGAGAATGGCGCGAATGTTTTTAAGAGGTTTGAAGCCGGAGATACGTCAACATCTTATTTCTCATAAACTGTGTTTGTATTCAGATGTTGTAAATAGGGCTCAGTTAGTGGAGCGCGATAACGAGTCAACTTAACTAAAAGAGAGCAGCCGGCAAAATTATAATACCAGCGAGAGTGGTCATCGAAGCGGTGACAACAAGCGTGGAGGGAATCAGCAAGCCAGAAATGGTAACCACTTCGGTGGTAATCAGGGCCAAAATAATAAGAATGGACATTTCAAGAAGAGGAGATTCAACAATGATGGAAAGACGTCAGCACCAACACCCGTTGTTAAGGAAGGAGAAAGGCCACCTATCATATGCTTCAAATGCGGAGGGGAGGGACACATCAGTCCAAATTGCGCGATGCCGTCCAAAGCATGTTATAATTGTGGAAGAGAAGGTCACTTAGCCCGATTTTGTCGTTTATCAAAGACAAATTCAGCTAGGATGGAGGCACCAAAGGCTGTCCCAGAAAGGTCAAAGCCGGTAGTGCAAGGGAGAGCGTTTGTTGTGACCTCCCAGAAAGCAAGGAACCCGAATGAGGTCATCACGGGTAAGCTTATCATAGACTCTAACGAAATCTATACTTTATTTGATACCGGTTCTACCCATTCTTTTATTTCTCCTACTTGCGCTCATCGATTAAATTTGACTCCGGAGAAATTAGACTTTGACTTATCTGTGGAAACTCCGTTGGGAGAAACCTTCATTACATCCACTGTTTATAAGTCTTGTTTGGTTCAAATCGGTACCCTCACATTACTTGTAGATCTTATTTCATTGAAAATACTTGCATTTGACGTGATTCTAGGGATTGATTGGTTAACTACTCATAATGCAAAAATTGATTGTTTCCATAAGGTTGTTAGCTTTCATATTCCTAATCAACCTATTATACGAATTCAAGCGACCAAACCATTAAAATCAATCACGGTCATCTCAAGCCATAAAGCTATTCGTTTATTGAAAAACGGATGTCAAGCTTTTTTAGCTCATGTCACAGATTTAAACAAATATACGTCAGTTTTGAACGATATTTCTATTGTTAATGAATTTCCTGACGTATTCCCCGAAGAACTTCCTGGCCTACCCCCAAAGCGTGAGATTGAATTTTGTATCGACCTTGAACCCGGTACAAAACCCATTTCTAAAGCCCCATATCGAATGGCTCCTATTGAACTTCAGGAGTTAAAAACCCAACTGCAGGAATTGTTAGACATTGGCTTTATTCGTCCTAGTACTTCTCCTTGGGGTGCTCCTGTTCTATTCGTGAAGAAGAAAGATGGGAGTATGCGACTTTGTATTGATTATCGGGAGTTAAATCATGTCACCATCAAAAATTATCGGGAGTAGGATAATTCTTCTCATATTCTTTGAGTTGTCGCGAGGCATAGGCTATGACTTTTCCATGTTGCATAAGAACACATCCCAACCCTTTGCTCGAAGCATCACTGTAGATGACAAATCCCTCCGAGCCAGATGGTATTGTCAGAACAGGTGCTGAAATAAGTCTCCTCTTGAGTTCTTGAAAACTCTTCTCACATTCTTCGCTCCAACCGAACTTTGTATCTTTCCGAGTCAGCTGAGTCAATGGAGTAGCGATTCGAGAAAATCCTTCCACGAATCTCCGATAATAACCAGCTAAATCGAGAAAGCTACGTACTTCGGTCACTGATTTAGGTTGCTCCCAGCTTTGAATAGCTTCAATCTTTGCTGGGTCAACAGATATTCCATGACTTGATACCACGTGCCCAAGGAATGCTACTTCCTCAAGCCAGAACTCGCATTTCTTCAACTTGGCATAAAGCTTATATTCACGAAGCTTTTGGAGTGTCAGCCTCAAGTGTTGCTCATGATCTTCACGGCTTTTGGAATAAATAAGGATGTCATCAATAAAGACGACCACAAAGTGATCCAAATATTCCTTGAATACTCGGTTCATCATATCCATGAAGGCAGTAGGAGCATTAGTCAATCCAAAGGACATGACTAGGAATTCATAATGCCCGTACCGAGTTCTGAAAGCCGTCTTTGGAATGTCATCGGTTCTAATCTTCAATTGGTGATACCCGGAACGAAGATCGATCTTTGAAAAGAATTTGGCTCCTTGCAACTGGTCAAACAAGTCATCAATACGTGGCAATGGATACCTATTTTTGATGGTGACATGATTTAACTCCCGATAATCAATACAAAGTCACATACTCCCATCTTTCTTCTTCACGAATAGAACAGGAGCACCCCAAGGAGAAGTACTAGGACGAATAAAGCCAATGTCTAACAATTCCTGCAGTTGGGTTTTTAACTCCTGAAGTTCAATAGGAGCCATTCGATATGGGGCTTTAGAAATGGGTTTTGTACCGGGTTCAAGGTCGATACAAAATTCAATCTCACGCTCTGGGGGTAGGCCAGGAAGTTCTTCGGGGAATACGTCAGGAAATTCATTAACAATAGAAATATCGTTCAAAACTGACGTATTTTTGTTTAAATCTGTGACATGAGCTAAAAAAGCTTGACATCCGTTTTTTAATTAACGAATAGCTTTATGGCTTGAGATGACCGTGATTGATTTTAATGGTTTGGTCGCTTGAATTCGCATAATAGGTTGATTAGGAATATGAAAGCTAACAACCTTATGGAAATAATCAATTTTTGCATGATGAGTAGTTAACCAATCAATCCCTAGAATCACGTCAAATGCAAGTATTTTCAATGAAATAAGATCTACAGGTAATGTGAGGGTACCGATTTGAACCAAACAAGACTTATAAACAGTGGATGTAATGAAGGTTTCTCCCAACGGAGTTTCCACAGATAAGTCAAAGTCTGATTTCTCCGGAGTCAAATTTAATCGATGAGCGCAAGTAGGAGAAATAAAAGAATGGGTAGAACCGGTATCAAATAAAGTATAGATTTCGTTAGAGTTTATGATAAGCTTACCCGTGATGACCTCATTCGGGTTCCTTGCTTTCTGGGAGGTCACAACAAACGCTCTCCCTTGCACTATCGACTTTGACCTTTCTGGGACAGCCTTTGGTGCCTCCATCCTAGCTGAATTTGTCTTTGGTAAACGACAAAATCGGGCTAAGTGACCTTCTCTTCCACAATTATAACATGCTTTGGACGGCATCGCGCAATTTGGACTGATGTGTCCCTCTCCTCCGCATTTGAAGCATATGATAGGTGGCCTTTCTCCTTCCTTAACAACGGGTGCTGGTGCTGACGTCTTTCCATCATTGTTGAATCTCCTCTTCTTGAAATGTCCATTCTTATTGTTTTGGCCCTGATTACCACCGAAGTGGTTACCATTTCTGGCTTGCTGATTCCCTCCACGCTTGTTGTCACCGCTTCGATGACCACTCTCGCTGGTATTATAATTTTGCCGGCTGCTCTCTTTTAGTTGAGTTGACTCGTTATCGCGCTCCACTAACTGAGCCCTATTTACAACATCTGAATACAAACACAGTTTATGAGAAATAAGATGTTGACGTATCTCCGGCTTCAAACCTCTTAAAAACATTCGCGCCATTCTCTCTTCATTATCCACTAAGTGGGACGCAAACCGTGATAACTCTGCAAATTTTGCCTCGTATTGCGACACGGTCATATTATTTTGTTCCAACTTAATAAACTCCACCTCCTTCATGTGACGAATACTTTCGGGAAAGTATTTGTCATTGAACAGCTCCTGGAACTTCTCCCAAGATATCTTTAGTACAGCAGGTTGAGTACGTTTTACCGATTCCCACCAATAATCTGCCTCTCCGCGCAACATAAAGGCGGCAAAGGGAACCTTTTGCTCCTCGGAGCATCCCAAGACATCAAATATCTTGGTCATCTACTTTATCCATGTTTCCGCCATAAGTGGTTTTGGCTCTTCCTTAAACTCCGGTGGTCCCAGCTCCTTGAATTGTTTAGCGGTGACCGCCCGAGAGTTTCCCGTGTTTCCATCTACGTTTTAGACAGGAGTTGCTCTCGCCTGCTGTTGCATGAATTGCATAAAACCTCTGAACATTTGATCATTCGTCATTTGGTCAGTGTTGTTGTTTGCATGAGGATTTTCGCCTTCCTGATGCACATTATCCTGATTATTGATATGTGGTGAATCAACGATCGCCTGTGCTCCATTGCTATTCTCAACATTCTCAGATGTCATTTTCAGATACTGTCACAAAACAAAAGGTTAATTGACATGTAACATATTATCCCTATATTCTGACCGACCAATAAAATAGCACATAAACTTAGGTAGGTCATACTAGCGAAGGAATTCCCCGTCTCTCCCCTCCTAGTTCTAGTCTCACATCTTAGCCAGGGATCATATCCCTAAGCTCTGATACCAACTGTGACGCCCCCAAAATTAGGTATACATCACCCATCTTGAGTCGTCAGATACATGGTACAGAATTCAAATACAACTTACTAATATCACTGTCGTGTATAATACGACAAAATACAACTGTGAGTTTGAATACAATAATTGTCTACTAGAGATCATACAAACTCAAAAGGAGTCCTCAATACAATTATTGTCACACTATTTAACAAAATAATGAGGACTACTAATACTATTCTCTGGTCCATCACTCCGTTCCTCGACTCGTCCCAGCTATATTATCATTTCCTAAAGAGAACAGTGAAAGAAAGGGTGAGCTCAACTAGCCCAGTAAGAAATATTATGACTAAGATAATGCATAATAAATTATCATTAGCCTTCAACAGTGTTAAACTGATAAAATACAATAACCATCAAGTTTAAATGCAGCGGAACCAGCAATCCATTAAAAGAGTCAAGTAGAAAATAAAAACTACTATCTTTTATGATTTAAAAGGTTTTTCATCATCGTTATAGCTGAGACTCAGCTTAATAAATATTCCACATCATCGAATCACCCCCGCACTACGGCCAAGGATATTCTTTAGTATCACGACCACAATTATTCATGCACTACGGCCAAGAATATTTGTGTATTCATTAGTGGTCATGATCATGCCAACAACTGTCCATCAATGCACTACGGGCCAATGAGGATTTTTAATTTTTACATCACTTGTAATATTACGGTCATGATTACACCGAATAATCCCTGGTCATAATCATACCAAGTCCATCTATGCACTACAGGCCACAGATGACTTTCAACAAAATATAAACATGAGGATGATGACAATGATATAATAATTCAATAAAACAAGTTCAAGAATTATTTTATCCAAAAATTATTAACGTCCAAATTGTCAACACGATACTGTTTTGTGGTGTAAAATTCAAGAATGATCAGAAGAATATTTTCATGACAGGATACTGGATGAAACGCAAATATCAAGGATATTCTACTAATTTCATGGAGTATAGAAGTTAAAGTTTTAACCAACTGAGTATAATAAAGAATGAAATAACAAAAGAAATCACCATGCATGCGATAGACCGCACAGGCAGGTTATTCCAACAGAATAATAAATAACGGAACCAGGTCAGGTGAAATTCACACCGACAGGATATTCCAACAGAATAATAAAGACGGAACCAGATCCGGTGTAAAACACACAGATAGGATATTCCAACAGTATAATAATAAAGACGGAACCAGATCCGGTGTAAAACACACAGATAGGATATTCCAACAGAATAATAAAGACGGAACCAGGTCCGGTGTAAAACACACAGACAGGATGTTCCAACAGAATAATAAAGACGGAACCAGGTCCGGTGTAAAACACACAGACAGGATGTTCCAACAGAATAATAGAAGAATGTCACCAAGTATAGGGTAAACCGCGTATACAGGTTATTCCGACAGAATAATAAGAAATGGAATAACATAAGAATTTCACCAAGTATAGAGTACACCGCGTATACAGGTCATGTATAGGGTATGTCACTTTTACAGGTTATTCCAACAGAATAACAAAGAATGGAATAACATAAGTTCTCTTCAAGAAGAAAGAGTAACACCCCTTACCGTCTTAGGAATACTGCAGTAGTGTAGTAACCGAATACTCTTCTTCTTTCTCTATTACTCTCTCTATACTTTCTCTCTCTATAGCTTGAACGAATTCGTGAAAAATAATGAAGCCCTAGGCCTCTATTTATAGAAGATTTATTACTATTTACGAAAGTATTTACTATTTACGAAGGTAATTACTATTGACGAATGTAATTACTATTGACGAAGGTAATTACTATTTACGAAGGTAATTACTATTTACGAAAATAATTACTATTTACGAAGGTAATTACTATTTACGAAGATAATTACTATTTACGAAAGTAATTACTATTTATGAAAGAGACTCTTAGATGAGGACATATGGCCCCCCATAAATAATTAAACTTACCACAAACGTCTAATAATAGACTCTTTATATACATCAAGGATTGAATAAAAATTACCAGAAATCATTTTATTTTATTTTTAATCAACACATATTTAATCTTTCAACAATTATTAATCATTTATAACTTGTCGTCTCAATTATTGTTTAGATAATATAACATATTATACAGATGATACTGTGACAATAATTGAATCAATAATATAAGAGATATGATGCAACAATTACTGTAGCAATAATTGAGTATAACTGAGTGACTTCTCACGTAAGCATCAATAATCAATACCGTGTGCTACTATGCAACAACGCGTATTACTGTACTTTTACTACCGAGTAGTTCAACAGTTTTAACGGTAACACCTCCGCCGTTATTTTATAGAAAGATAATTTTGTCGTTTTCTAACTACAACAATACTTCCGTTGTGGGGTCCACCAATGATTGTGTCGTCATACGAATATTCCCCGACAAAAAGAATATTCCCCGACCAAACGAATATTTTATAACAACTTGCGTACTTTGCAAAATTTATAAATATTACCCACAACTATATATTTTATCAAATTTATTCCATAATATTCAAAAATAATAATTATGAAAATTCATCTTTATTTATAAAAACTGGGGTCTTACAGTTCATGCCACCCTTTATTACTCGAAGGGGTCTTCACGAAGGTGGCTCGGCCAGGCACGCGGTTCATATGGCGTAGGCCTGGTTCCTTCGAACGACCGACAGAAAATAGGACAAAGAAAAAGTCCAAACCCGGAGAGATGTCAGCTTCTTCGCACAGGGCAATGAAGTTGACCAGCTAGATGAAGGAGTTCGGAGCCAACTGCGAGAACCCGATCCCGACCAGACAGAGGAAGGAGGAAATAAATTCGTGGAGGGGGAACCAAACCCCATACTTCAGTGCATAAAGATGGACGACCATCCAACCCCCTTCGGGACGCCAGAACATCCTTTCATTCGGCTCAACCACCCGAAGCTTGTACTCTTGGGGAATATTGAATACGGCTCGAATATCGGATAGCTGGGATTAGGTGATGGTCGACACGGTGTTGATAACCGCGTAGTCGGTCTCGGAGGTATAGAGATGGCGAATTCGATTATCGGCACTCTCAACAGGGACGTTGGCCGGAGCCTTTGGTAGCTCGACTTGAACCAGGTCACCGGAGGTGATGGTAGCGGCGCCGGTGAGGATGACAGTTGGGGGCGAAGGATCACTAGAATCAGCCATTAGATGAAGGACGCACACCGGAAAATGATCGAAAATGGCCGGAATCAACAAAAACTGGTGAGATGTAGCTCGCCGGAAATTGCCCTTGCCGAAAAATTTGCTGAAAGATTTGAAAAAGGTAAAGGCTCGAAAAAGTGATAGTGATAGGGGGATTGGGACTTATATAGCATATCGGACACGGTTCCCAAAGGCGGCCATTTATGGTAAGTGGGGTCCAGCCCTTAAGAAATGTGTACTAGCGCGTTATTCAAAAAATAACCGTTGGGGTTCTCGAGACAGCTCATCATCATGGCGTGACTATCCAAATTCATGTCCTTTCAAGTCTCATGTCATAAATATCTTATAACAAGAGACTGGGGGCAATGTTCGGGAGTATTTTACCGACCCTCATGTTAGCTGTATACCTGAGCTGGAATCGAGGGAGTTGGGTCGATATGGCCAAAGACATATAGGAGGTCGGGGACGTACGGGTTCGGATACCCGAGTCCAATAGGCCGGGATCCGGTGGTGATCGTAGAGTTCGAGGTTGGGTCTTTGCGTCCTCAGGACCGAGGCTCACACCGGTGTTTATGATGCTTGATGGGTTGGGCCTATCCAGTCGAACGGCCCACATGCAGAGTTGGGCGTGATAAGGGGTTTACGTGGTTAAGGGTCCTAACCCTAATCATATGTCAAACAAGGTAACTCCAAAGGTAGTGTTGGAAAGGGATTCCACTTGCACCTTTTAAGGAGATTGTGTTGGACCCAAATATGGGTAACTGTCATATCTAGGAGTTCTATTCCAACTCGGAGAAGGAGGGTAAGGCAGTGAGAGTACTATAAATACCAGACCAAGGTTACAATTAGCAGGTAGTACATCTTTGAGCACTAAACACTTAAGCCTCCATTGTTAAACCTTGTGAACGGCCTGTACTTATTCTCATACCGGAGCTATCCCCCGGCGGCACGGCCGTCAAGCTTCTGTGTGATCTGTTATTGTGCAGGTTTCAGCACGTGAATTCTGTGATTGGATGCGTGGACGAAACTTGACGTTAACACTGGAGATAATGGAGCAGTGTCAAGAACTTCTTAGATCCAAGTCAGCCCAGCAACAAAGATTATGCGGCGGTGGCATGTGCAAATGGATTTGTTGATGGAAGTGACAACACGAGAGGCGGTAGAGGCGACATTCTTGATCGAAGACTTCCTGATGCGGCGGCGGTTGAGGTGGCTCATTCGACAATCTTTGATGGTCTTTGTTGGGGTTCTTTTAATTATTCTTGAAACCATTTTTGGGTGTTCAGACACGGGGGAGAGAGATTGCAGAGTTTCTAGAGAGAAAAAAATAGGGATAGGGATTAGGGATATAAGGATATGTTTTATGTTAATTTGTTATGTTAATTTGTGTTTTGATCATTTTGCCCCATATTAAATTAGATTTATTTATTTTATGATTAAAAAATTATTTTTTTTGCCATACCATCTTCCTAAGGTCCATACAATTAGCCACGTCAGCAATTATTGACGTGACATGTTCAATTTGATATAATTGAAAAAAATTGATTGTTTAATTATTTAATTGATAAAATTAAAAGGTGCATCACCGAAATAAAATAGGACCTATAATTTAGGGTACTAATTCATATTTAATCCATTAATTAATATCACAACGGAGGGATATCGACACTGACTTCACCCTAACGACTCCCGTTTTGTTTGTGTTTGAGAACACTGGGTCGGTAACCAACAACTTTCTCAGTTGTCAGTCCCTCCTTGTAGCTCTCTCTCTCTCTCTCTCTCTCTCTCTCTCTCTATATATATATATATATATATATATATATTTCTCTCTGTATGCGAGTCGTTGACGGAGATTTAAAGGTGTATGTATGTTTAAGAATTGAAAAAGGAATCTGTTAGAGGTTATAATAGTATTGCAGTCACTGCTGCTGCTAATTGCAAGCGATTTATTGCTTATGAATTTGGCAGTCAGTTCCTTCTTTCTTGTTCGGAAGGCATAATAGTTGAAGATAGACGACGACGACGATGAAGAAGAAGAAATGGTGCTTCTTCTCATTGCATTTGTTGTTCATCCTCCTCCTTTTGATTGGCAGATCGGCAGCCTCTTCCAAACACCTAATTGGAATTTCTCCTCTAGGTTTGTTCTCCATTTAATTTTCTTTTTAGTTTTGTATTTTATGTGTCAATTCGGTCTTACGTATATATATATATGGATTTCTGATTGCATCAGATGAGAAATATTACACGGCGACTCTAATAGAATGCAAAGACGGATCTCATAAGAAATTTAACAAGTCACAGCTCAATGACGACTTCTGTGATTGCCCTGATGGTACCGACGAGCCAGGTTCAGTCCTCTTTTCACCTTTCCTCTTTCATTATTGCCAAGTATTATTGGCAGCTATGAATTTATTTTGTTTAAATTTTGATATATGGCTCTGTTTATTCCCCTATTTATAGTTATACCATTGGGGAATGATTGTGATGGTTAGCTGGACATGCATAAGATTTATATTTTTATTTGTTTTTGTTTGTGAAAAATCTTCTGAAGATGTGTTTTGGGGTTCTCTTCTGCAGGGACATCTGCATGTCCCAATGGAAAATTCTACTGTCAAAATGCAGGACATTCTCCTCTCTCTATATATTCTTCTAGGGTGAATGATGGTATATGTGGTAAGACATCCCCGCCCTCTTAGTGCTTGCAATTTCTGTATTGATTTTCACAATTTATCTATCACTCAGTTTTTATGTAATCGTTTCGTGTCTTTCTACTTGGGTCCAATATAGAAAGCGTAATTACTTTGGGTGTCATCATCCTCTGCCTCCCCCACTCTTTCATGGGATAAATCCTGAAATGCACTGAATGATGCAAAATGGGGAATTCTGGATTTCCTTGAATCATTATTAACAGCCAAACAATCTTCTTTTCCTTCAACATTGTGTATCGTCATTATTATTTATCTATTTAAAAGTGTTAACCGGTGTACAGATTGCTGTGATGCAAGTGATGAGTATGATGGTAAGATTGAGTGCCCGAATACCTGTTGGGAGGCTGGAAGAGTGGCTAGAGACAGGTTGAAGAAAAAAATTGCAACGTATCAAGAAGGCGTCACCTTGCGGAAACAGGAAGTTGAACGAGCAAAACTGGCTACAGCAAAGGATGAGGCAGAATTGTCAAAACTGGAAAACGAGGAGAAAATACTCAAGTGGCTGGTTCAACAGCTTCAGGGTAAATTCTCTTCTTTTCTCCGAATTCAACAATTATTTTCATCACCCCATCGTCCCACACTTATATAGGACTTGCTGAAATTGTAATAGAATAGGTGTATTAATATTTCATTGATTTTTTTAAATATAAATTTTTACACTGTTTTGGTTTTTATGAAAATATTAACATGTATACCGGATAATCATTGTGATAGTTGACCTTAATGCCCAAATTGGTTGGACCATGTTACATGGATGACATTAATCAGACCTAAACTAATCATGCCTTAAGCCATGCCTACAATTTAGCAGAATCTATATTCTAAAAGAATTTCTGATCCAATTTGCTTTATCATGGCTCAATAGATGATTTCTTGTATACTATCTTTTGAGTTTTGTCATAGTAGAAACTTAATGCCTGTTTCCGTACACTAACATAAGTTGGATTTCAAGGCTCCTCTTGAGCCTTAGGCTCCTAGGGATTTCATTTTTTCTGTTACGGTGTTTTAGATATATTGTATTGGGTGGATTGATTAATATGATTGGCTCTTGAGGCTTGACTAATCTCATTCATTTTTATGTTGAATGGTTTCTTGACTATCTCTGCTAGGTCCTTGGGTTCACAACATTTGTTTGGTGCTTTTCTTTACTAGTGTGATTTAACAGGGAACAAGCTTGACAAGTATAACATAACTAATGCTAAAAAAGAAAGGAATTCGTGAAATTACTGTATAAACTTGATTTGCTTTCGAAAATGATTTTGTATGATCAAAGCAAGATACATTGTTTGTTGATCGATACTGCCCCAAACAAGAAACAAGCCAAAATTCAACAAATTATGGACATGCAATTAATAATGGAGATTGATCAAGGCACAACAAGTTGTGTCTTTCCCTCTGGATTTGGACACAACATGTTCAATCTTCAGTCAACTACTTAATGTTTTGTTTTTCAAAAATAAGAAAAGAAAACAAGAAAGAAAAAGAAGTCCAAAATCAATATGCGTTGTACTAGCTAGTCAAAGTCCAAAATTAATTTGAGCTGACCAACCCAAAGTCCAAAATCAATATGCATGGTACTAGCTAGTCAAAGTCCAAAATTAATTTTAGCTAACCAACCCAAAGTCAAAAGAAAGGAATTCGTGAAACTACTGTAAACTGCTCATTGTTATTGATTTAGCAGGCTTATGTAATTATTAATGGGATTCTGTCAGGCCTTGTAGGCTCTGACCTTCAAACTGTGAGTGATTAGAGAAAAGAGATAGAAATCAGAGATTAGAGAGGAAGAAGGGTAGGATTTAGGCCGAGTTTAGAAAAGAAATGGAGATTCTGAGGAGAGAAGTGAGAGAAAGAGAGAGATTGACAGAAAACATGTTCTCAGCTTTCATATATCTTTCAATACATAAGGAATGAAATTACAGGCTCAAGTGCTTATTTATAGAGCTACTGACTTGCTGTCATTACTCTTAACCTACACCTTTGTAACTAACTCTTACTAACTGTATCACTCATATGCTACTATCTAACAGTCAATCAGTCAATCATCATACTTGTTTTACAGGGTTATAGTGTTCCAAAACCTTAAATCAAATAAAAATCTATACGCTCATATTTTTGCATGTCCTTTCTATCTTTACAGTTAGATTTTCTTAAAATATTTAGATAATAGCATTTTCGAAAACTAGAAAATCTTAGTTATCCCATGGACCCATTTTTTTTTACCTCACATTATTTTTCGCTACGAAAAATAAAAATTACTCATTGGTTTTAGGCGGGGGAAGGTTTTGGTTATGCCACAGCCTTAATGGATTATAAAGCTTGTAATAGACACACTATACTGTCTGTCATCCTTTACTTATGAATTGTTATATGCCTAAAATCTACATGAATAAAAGCCAAATATATAATACATTATGTACCAGGTTGTTATTTGTTTCAGTGGAAGATATGTTGTTAATTCGTTTATGAGGAATTGTAAACAAGAAAGATGCCAAAATTTTATGGAAGTGTGCTTTCTTTTCAGTTTTATGGGGAAATTTAAATAAGCGTAATGCTAGACTATTTAGAGGGAGTTCCTTATCTTTTAAGTTGGATTATTTTTCTTGCTTTCCTTTGGAGTTCTGCTACAGGGAGGGGTACCTCTATAAATAATTTGTGAAGATATTGTAGGGCTGCATCTTTTAATTGCTCTTTTGGTCTTTTTTTCTTGAGTATGTAATGGTGGACTTCTTGTCCACCTCGTTTATTTTATTTCTCTCTTTTCTGCTAATAATTTGTTTTCCTTTATCATAAGAAAACTATCTCTGTGTCATTATATACTTGTGAATTTTAATCATGCATTAGTATGTAGAATAGATCAAGATAACTTGGATGGTGTTTTTTGTTATATGAAGCTTAATTTAAGGTTACTGACTATTGCTGCACCTTCCATTTAGACCGTAAGGAACAAATAGATAAGGCAGAGGAGAAAGAACGCTTACAGAAAGAGAAAGAAGAGAAAGCGAGAAAAGATGCTGAAGAAGCTAATATGAGCAATAGCAAAGCCGGGGAAGAAGCTAACACTGAAGGACAGCCCACTGAAAGTACATATGATGGAAAGATTGGGCTATTGGAAGAGTCTCCTTCAGTACAGGTTAGAGTTGTACATGTTTAAATGAGATAATTGAAGTAACTATAAAAATATGTGCACGTAGTTATGAAGGACAGGCAACCTAGGCATGCCATGACAAAATTTATCTTAACCTAGCAAAAAATAGTTTTCTTCCATTCTTTTTTGACACTAATTGTAGTATCAACTTTGACTGGATTTTAGTTTGATCACCAAGCACTTAATTTAAAATATGCTGATCAATCGTCAAGGTTCAAGCACCAAATATTTGGTCTGGACTTTAATTTAAGTTATTTATAAACCTATAATCTATAGATATAACTGTTTTAGGGCTATGTTGAGTTTATCGAAAGTTGACAATACCCAGTGTCGGGCGGATCAGGATCTCAATTCAGCGAGGCAAAGATTTTTTTTTAATTTAATATTAAAAAACAAAAGTAGATTTACATATATAATTTTATATATATATATATATGTGTGTGTGTGTGTGTGTGTGTGTGTATGTATATATACACATACACACATACACACGTATATATGTCTTTCTCAATCACATAAACGCAAAATACAAGAATAATATCTACAATAATATTCTTTGAAGTTGAAGTTTCGAAGTACATAAATTACTAGACTGAACTTGGGGGAAGGGTAAAGCAATTGTGATAATTTTGCTGACATGTTGATATAATTGTGATAATAACTTGAGGATGTTGTAGCATTATCATCAATAAAAATAAAACTCTTATGTTGGATACAATAAAAATGGACGTGTACGTATTTTTAAATGGACGTAAAATGGACAAATACTTGTTCAAAGTTTAAAGTTCTCTGTGAATGATAAAGTACATAAAATACTTAGACTACAGGCCTGAGGCTGAGGGGAAGGGTAAGGTGCCTACAAATTACTAAAATACAAGAGTACCACCCCTAAAATGAGGAAGAGTACATTCCCGTGAGTAGATACTTTATATGATTTTCTCTAAAATACTAGTACATAACCCCCTACATAATTCTTTTTTTCCAAAAAGCCCAGTGGAGGCAATTGCCTACACTGGCCTTAAGCTACATCCGCCCCTGCCCAATGTGTTATTACATTCTAAAATTTGGGATCAAATACTAGTGGTCACTCATTCGGTGAATTAGTTGTCGTAAGGTCAATTGATTGATAAAGCATATTAATCTTACTTTCGACATGTACACAGTTATTCTGCCACACATAGTTGAAAGGAAGACATGGTAAGTTCATTATTCAAGTGAAAAAGAAACATAAAGATTGGACTTTCCTCCCTTCCTGTCTCGCTTGCTCTATCTGAACACCTACCATTCAAACTCGTAAGTATTGACACTGTGTTTCACCGCAAATTCTCTTTCTCATTGGATGCAAATAAATCTAACAGAACCAACTATGCACCTGATGTGAATAGTAGACGGCGATGGGTTAATTAGAAACTGTGCAAGCTTATCACCAAACCGTGAATCTGCATCCCTAAATCAGATAATCAGGATTTAATGAAGGTGGCTGGACATTGGACAAGACTCAGCTTTAACATCCTCTAAAAAGCAGAAATTATAACTGCTATCCTCATTCCTGTTGTGTGTTTGAGGAGCATCAATGGCAGTTTTTGCTCACATTAGCAACTCCACTGAGCATCATTAGCGTTCTGTAACTATACACTCCCTCCATCAGGAAACGAAAGTTGTACTCCCCCCCCCAAAAAAAAAATTAATATATTAAGGTTTGCGTTCGTCATATTTAGATACAAATTTTATGGTTGATTTCAATATTAAATTTAAAAGAGCAAAATTTATTATCAGGAAAAAACTAATTAGTTCCCAAATAAATGTAGTGAAACATTCGGTTATGCTTACCTTGCTTCCAAAATTGTTGTATGACACAAATATTGAGCGACACAAGCAAACGTCTCCATCTCTGTTTCTATAGCTCTCGGTTGATGACCTGATGAACATTTTAGCCCCCCTGCCCTTCTATCTCTCTGTATCTCTCATGGTTGGGAATTAAAAACATTTTGTCATTTCGAGTTTTCCCTTACTAATTGGGTCACCCTGCACTAGGTCTATGATCCACACAACAATTTGTTTGCAGTTGTGATGGTTAACGGAAAGAATTTTACCTTAGGGGGTGTTTGATAAAAATTGAATGAATCTAAATCTGAATGAGCTGAATCTGAATCTGAATAAGTTGAATCTGAATGAAAAAAGTTGTGTGATAATTGACATGTCTAAAACATATGAATGACAAAACTTTATTATTTTACCTCTCTGAAAAATTCAAAATTGTTGTAAATTTATTTAATATTACTTAATATAATAGTTAATATTTTTTTTTAATTTTTAAAATTTTTTTACTTCATTCAGTTGCTCATTCAGCCATTCAGCTAAAAAATTCTGACTTAGCTATTCAGCTCGTCCATCTTACCGATTCAGCCATTCAGACAAAACAAACACACTGACCGATTCAACCATTCAGTCATTCAGATCCATTCAGTTCTAAACAAACACCCCCCTTAGTTATCTAATTCTGCTGAGTTTTAAAAATTCAATAATATGGTTTAGAGCTTATCTTATGCAGGCTCCGAGGCTAGTATTGAGCTTGATATATTCTTTATGTGCCAGAAAGTTGCTTGTAAATATGAGAATGCTTGTGCATAGCTCTATTTGTCAAATCTAATATATGGCATCCATATGACCTTTCAGTAGTTCTAAGTATTATAGTATGTGATACTTTTCTGCGAACCGTTGATTTAGTTTTATCCTGAGCGTGCTTTTACATGAAGTTAGTGGTTAATGGGGATCACTAGGACAAAGTTATTATTCTTTTGTACTGCAAATTGCTCCCCCCCAACAAAAGGCCTGGTTGTCTAATTTTGAGCCTTCTCTTAGGATGTGACGGTCCATGGCAACCCTGTGGATGAATTTCAGCATTGGGATAATCATGGAAGCAATGGAGAACCGGTGAAGAAAGCTTAGCTCTCTCTCTCTCTCTCTGTGTGTGTATATATATATATATAGATATATATACGCACTACAAAATTTTGAATTTTTTTGACTCTAGGAACTGGCTATTGACTTTATTTTTTTTAATGTATATTCCCAATTCAATATAGCATGCTTCAAAGGACAAGGAAGAGTCAACAGTTGCATTTGAAGCTGACGTTGATACTGGAAGCAAGGTTCCTTCTGATCATGCTGTGAAATTGATAATTTTATCAGCCTGTCTAGGTCCATTTTATTTATCACAAATTCATTTCTTACCTATTCATATGTATTTTTAGTTTTAGTTGCCAATAAAATATACTCCTTAATCACTTTATTCGTTAACTTTTGATGGTTAGTTCTACTTGGGGTATTTTCTGAATTCTTTTGTTTATTAAATTTTGATCTTTATAACTTTGCTCTTCAGAGCAGGTGAGGTATTTTTTGATAAATAAAATTTTGTCCCCAATGACGTTAAGGGTGAGCCTAGTCTCGTGGGCCATGGTCTGGTAGTGTCCGTCTCTGACATAGCTGATGACACAATTGTGGATGTTCCAGTATTGAGTCTTTCAACAAAGTTGCCTGCACTTTTGCCTTTCAACAAGAGAAGAATACCCTTGTGGTACGTTTGGATCGTTGGAATAGGAGGAAGAATGGAATGAATCATTCCATTGGAATGATAAAAATGTTGTTTGGTTTGTTTATTCCAACATAATAATGTATTCCTCCTAGAATGATAGTTAATTTAAAATTTTAATTTTCATTCCTTGAGAATCATTCCATCCATTATTTTAAGTAATTGACAAATATATCCCTAAAGATATAATAGGGTTTTTTATATATTCATTCAATTCGATCGATCTGGGAACGACGAGAGAGAAGGGGCCGAGATTTGATATTTTTTTCGGAATTTTCATATTTCTATTTCTTCGTAATTTACCCCACTTACCCCCACCCCGCCATCCCACCTAACCCCACCCCTACCAACCTACTCCCACTCACCCCACTTACCCCACCCACCTACCCCAGTCCCACCCCACCCCTTACCCACCTACCCACCTACCCACCCCACTCACCCCACCCTACCCCACACTACCCCCACCTTACCCCCTACCCATCCACCCACCCCACCCCACCCCACTCCCACCTACCCACTCACCCCACCTACCCCATCTACCCCAACCCACCTACGCCATCCACCCCACCCCACCCCACCTAACCCACCCCACCCCACCCCACCCCACCCCACCTACCCCCACCCAGTCATCCCAACCCATCTACCCTACCTATCAACCCAGCCCACTCCACCTACCCCCACCCAGCCACCCCAATCCACCCCAATCCACCTACCCTACCTACCAACCCACCCCACCCCCACCTACCCCACCTACCCCCACCCCATACCAACCTACCTCCACCCCCTACCAACCTACCTCCACCCAGCCACCCCAACCCACCTATCCTACCTACGAACCCACCCCACCCCACCTACCCCCACCCCCACCCCCACCCCCTACCAACCTACCCCCACCCAGCCACCCCAATCCACCTATCCTACCTACCAACCCACCCCACCTACCCCACCTACCCCCACCCCCTACCAGCCTACCCCCACCCAGCCACCCCAACTCACCTACTTTACCTACCCCACCCACCCCACCTACCCATCCCATCCATCCACCCCACCCACCCCCACCCCCCACTCCACCCACCCACCCCACCCCACCCACCCCACCCATCCACCCCACCCCTCCCCTCCCCTCCCCTTTATTTCTAAGAATAAAATATGTGTTAAATTTTTAATATAAATTGAATTTAAGCTAAATTTGAACATTTGAGGGTATTTAGGTCACTTTCTAATTATTTATTTCATTCTTAGATGTATTCCTAACATCAACCAAACATGTACATGGAACATTAAAAAATCATTCAATTCCCTTCCTTATTACATTCACTCATCTATTCCATTCCTTACTCTTTTCCATTCCTTCAATCCAAACGTAGCATTGGAATCTTCATAACTCCACCTTTAGCTATATACCTGCAACCATTTGCATCTATAATGTCCAGAGAAATCAGCTTCTTCCTCAAAGTTGGAACATGTATGATATTCACCATGTATTTATGCATCTTGATTCTTCCCCTTCCCCTTCCCCTTCCCCTTCCCCTTCCCCTTCCCATGAATTGGACACTGTCTTGCATGATACATCAGTATCCATCAAAAGATTCAAAACTACTCTGTTAGTGTCCGACTCATATGTTGAAAAAAATTCTCTCTTAGGTGGTAAGAGGCATCCGAATCAAGTAACCATTCATCTCTAGACCATCCTTTATCATAAGTAACCAAGAGTAAATCTGAACCATCCAAATATCCTATCCTCCGCGATACTATCCTCAGCTGTCTGGTAATAACCTTCTCATTACCCTTGTTCTGTCTTTAATCTATTAATAAATTTTGACGATCTCTCCAATTACACATAAAATTATATTTATTTTTTAATTTCGATCTTGTTCGGTCACTATTTAAATTCTTGTTTTCTGTTTACCTATATCCACCAAACCAACCTCTTTTTCACCAATAGTACCTAGTACGTGATGTCAGTGAACCATTAATCTTTTTCTTTACTCTTTAACTAGGTTTTGCCATCATCTGTGGAAATTGATTACCTTCCTTTGATTATAGTATCTGTGAAGTTCTTATATGATGGATATAGGGAACAGAACATTAAAAGGACTTTATCCTCGTCATTTATTTTAGCATCAATTTCCTCTAAGTTTGTAACTACATAATTGAATTTACCAATAGGAGACTTAATAGGTTTACCTTGCTAGAAACCAATCTGTTGGTGAGAGCCTTAGACATCTAAAGCTTCTTCAGCGGCTTCCACATACCTGCGGGTAATCTCTAAAATAGCCTTATCATCTAGACTACTACACTACTTATTAGTTGTTGCTGGTCAAGAACTTCATTCAACAGATTCAGAATAATCTCTGACAAGACTTCTTCATCTAGACTACTCCACTTCATATCAGTCGTCGTCAACACCACTTTTTCTCTTGATACCAAATCGTTGGGGAGTCCATAACGAAGGCCTAATACACCAGTTGAAGCCAACTTGACCCAAAATATTAAGCTGATAGGTCTTGGGCCTAACCTTGTATATTAAGCCTTCAACTTCACTCTTGACCACTGATGATGGACTATTCACATGTGTCCTAACAGTTTTCCATGGTTGAGGATATTTAATTTGGCTAACTAATTAAAATCTTAACTAATGAAAATTTTGTTACTTACTATTCTTTTCTTACTCTGTAACACTTGCATGACAGCCATGACTTTAGCTTACATCGAGGCAACCTGTTTGCTCTATATGGAGTTTGCAGGGAGAATACACATCTGATAACACAGAGTCATTGTCAAGGGAAGAGTTGGGTCGCATTGTTGGTTCACGTTGGACAGGGAAAAAAATTGAGCAGGAAACTGTGGAAGTTGACTCTGCTGTTGATCATGAAAATCATGAAGAGCAACCGAAGAATGCACATGATGAAGAATGTAATAGCTATGATTCGGAAAATGAGGATGAACACTCAACAAATGATGATGATGATGGTGATGACAGTGAAGATCAGATGGAAGATTTTGGAGAGGGGGATCATGATGCTACTGGTTCTTCACACAAATATGAAACGGATGATGAATCAGACTTGTCAGGTATGTAGCTGCTTCTCTCGAAGTTCCCTGTGGGGATATGTTATCAATGTCTACTGCTGCTTTTAATTACCTATTGACTTTATTTATCTATTTATTTATTCTTTATTGGGATTTACCTGATGACTTTGAGTTACTTCCAACCATCTAAGATATCTCAAGCACAAGTAACCCATCTTGGTTGGAGAAGATACAACAAACTGTGCGCAACATTCTTGAGGCTGTAAATTTGTTCCAGACTCCGGTTGATAAATCAGGTACCAATGGAGGTTCTTTGTTCTTTTTGCATTAACAAGTGAAAATAAATGGAGCAAAATTGGTTATTTCTTGCATTTGACATCTGTAGAGGCTGCACTTGTACGAAAAGAATATGAAGAGTCAAGTGCAAAATTGTCTAAAATACAGTCAAGAATATCAAGTTTGACGCAAAAGTTGAAGCATGATTTTGGTGAGTTGAACTGGTGATAAGTTTCATAGGTTTTGTAGTGTCCTTTAGTTACATTCAGGGGATATACGTTTTCAGCTTATATTGAACTAAAATCAATTTTTTTTGACAAGTTTATGTTGAACTTAAATATCATAATTACAGGGCGCGAGAAGGAGTTCTATTCATTATATGGTCAGTGTTTGGAGATCAAGCAGAACAAGTTACAGACTTCTCATTCTTTACTTGGTTTTGCTATTTTCGGCTTTCAATATATATTTATTGCTTATTTTGTTCTTGCTTTTTCATATGTTAAATTATCTATTTGACTTGAGCTTTCTCTTCAGATATGTTTATAAAATCTGCCCTTTTAAACAAGCTACCCAGGAGGAGGGACATAGTACAACTCATTTAGGGTATGTAATTTCACATTTCCCCCCGTTACATTGGTTTGTATTTGTCTGAAGATAGTCTCTTCAGGTTCTCTCTTATAGTCTTATGTTGTTGGTTATTATTTTCACTTTATATGATCGTAGGAGTTGGGATAAGTTTGAGGACTCGTACAGAATCATGCACTTTTCGAATGGCGACAATTGTTGGAATGGGCCTGATAGAAGTCTAACGGTATTGATCTTTTCCTACAATAATGGTGTGATGTGCTTTTTTACATCTCAGAATTTTTATTTCTGTTACCAGTCATGCCATGTATTTGCTCACATTTTTGGTTCAATGGTCAAAACTTGATTTACTCATCCCTTCCAATGACCTGTGAGTCACATGTTATGGGGTGAGCCTTTAAATCTTTTAGTTATTAGAGGTAAGGTTTCTAAACTTGGTGCATGGAATCAAAGGGCATTGTGTTACTCGGGTAATGCTAGGTGTCTCGAATTTTCGGTCTCAAATGATTTACCATTATAACATTGGTTGCATACATCTCTTGTGATTGGCTATGCCATAAAGTATCATTAAAATCTAAAATGCCACTTCATTTGAGACATCTAGCATTATCCTTTATTTTAGGAAAGAAAGAAAGTGATGAATATGCAAATGCATTTTCTAGACTTGATTCTTCTTATTATAGAGTAATTGTTTTTACCTGTTTCAAACAGACTCAACATAGCTTTAGTCATTTGTCTATGATAGTTGTTTATTCAATTAACATAAAAGGTAGCTTTTGTAGTTCTCCTTGTTGTTCACCCCCTTAATTATACAGGTCAAGTTAAGATGTGGATTGAAAAATGAGATTACAGACATAGGTGAACCAAGCCGTTGAATAAACATAAAAGGTAGCTTTTGTAGTTCTCCTTGTTGTTCACCCCCTTAATTATACAGGTCAAGTTAAGATGTGGATTGAAAAATGAGATTACAGACATAGGTGAACCAAGCCGTTGCGAGTAAGAATCTCTTTCTCTCTTCCTTTCTATTTGAATGCTCCAATGTAGTCTAACTTTAACCTTGGTTTGGTAGATATGAAGCATTGTTATCGACCCCATATCTTTGCATAGAAGAAAAACTCAAGGTAACTTTCATTTATTTAAAATATCCCAACCTATTCTCTCCCATCCTGGCTCTTGTAATGATGTTGTATATGATCTGATGTAATAGGATCTGCAAGATAAACTAGATATGATGAACGAGGGGCAACCACAGGGTCGCGATGAACTTTGATTCTTCTGAATAGGTGTGCTCCAAAGTATGCTTATTATTATTTTTCTATTTTTATTTTGGGGTGGGAATTATTCATTAGGTTGTCTTTTTAGAGAGCCGAGTTACTCGAGCCACAATCATTTTCTGCTGATTATCTGAGAATTTACCAGCAGCATTTGAAGTGAGAGTCACTTGTACATTTCATTGTAATTCTTAATGAAATGTGAACTTGACTAATGAGGCTTTCTAAAGGGAAAAGAAAGAGAAAAAAGGGTGTCAAAGCTTCACAGGCTACTACTAATCCTGAAGTTTTTCCCTTTTTTTATCCTAAACTATAGAATAATAAATAGACCTTTGTGGTTTATTCTATTCTATTATAGATGATGAGTAATGTTAGAGACCTATTTTATCTCATCAACAAATTATTTTAATATAATCTTCGATTATTTTAAGATGCAAAAAATATAACAGTCCTACTATCACATAAAAAAAAAATCACATAATACTTACATACACATGTATATTATGGGCTCCTGCTTGACATGTGGGGTCCACAAATATGTGTATGTGAATATTGTGTGAGTTTTTTTTATGTTACGGTAGTAGCATTGTTTCAAAAAATGTCACTCACAACTTGTGTGAAAATATCAATTCTCTAAAACTATTACTCAGCTTTATTAATCTTATACAATATTTATCTAACAATTCTCAAACATACAAAGTCTTGTGTGATTTGATAAAAGATTAAATTTCACTAACAAAATTGCAGCTTGGCAACATTTAATAATCTGAGCACATCATAAGATTTAAAACAACAAAATAATAATAAAGCCTGCGTTACGTATGGCAAACTGAAAATTTTGCAATTATATTGTATTATACAAATGTTTTACATATTTTTATTTAGTGAAAAAGAAAAATATCGAAATGAATATATTAAGTTTGATGCTTAAACGAACTCGATGACTTTTAAATAATGTCAACCAACAAATGAGAAGATTAAATAAAAATTAGAAAATATATTATTTTTATACGTATTTTTGATATTTTTATATAATTATTTATAACCTAAAGATGACTCACTTATGTTAGAAAAAAATATTTAAAAATATCAAAAATACATAGTCCAATCTTCTTCTTCTTCTTCTTTTTTTCTTTTTTTTTCTTAGACCTACTCAATGTCTCGATTATATTCAGTTTTGACAATTCTTTTCATTTCGCTCTATAAGTAAATAGGGAGTAATACTTCTCCTGCTGCTTATCATTCGTTCCCCTTTTTCACCTCTGATAAAAGTTTAGTCACGAGCATAATTTCTCTCTGTCGTCTGTGATCTGTGTAAAAGTTTATTTCTCTCTGTCTAACAAACTCATCTGTTGATTAGAGATCCAAAGAAGAAGATGGAGATGAAACCGAAAACGAAAATAGTGTGTACGTTGGGGCCGGCATCAAGGTCAGTGACTATGGTGGAGAAGCTGTTGACGGCTGGGATGAACGTAGCTCGATTCAACTTCTCCCATGGATCTCATGAGTATCACCAAGAAACCCTCGATAATCTCAGGGCCGCAATGGATAATACCGGCATCCTCTGTGCCGTCATGCTCGATACCAAGGTATACTAGTTTATCTATCTCTTTCAGTATTTATAGGTCTGTACTGTATAATAATGATGCTTTCCTAGTTCGATCTTCCTTCCTCTTCCTCATGCATGTTTGTTTCGTTTCCTTGATGATGAATTCGGATGTTATTATTACTCGATTGGTTGCTTCACTCAGACGATCCGGATTCAATTCAATCCAATCCAATTTGATTAGATAGTCCGTACTGGGCCATCATATATTTACTTTTTTGTTTGTTTGTGTGTTTTTATACAGGTGGGAGATGTTTTTTTGTTTCTTTGTCCTTTCTTTTGTAACTTAGTTGTAAGAATAGTTTCTTTTTAGTTTCCTCCTCTCCTATACCAACTGTTGGTTATGTTGCTCTTCAATTTCCATCTGTCATGTTGATAGGTTTTTTTACATTTTTTTAAAAAAAAATTATTTATTTTTATTTGTTGTTGTTGTTTTGGTTTTCTTCTTAAACGTGATTCCACAATCCGGTTGGGTGCTGATAGTATTCGTGAACAAAATAACACTTTGAAGAATAGAACACCCTAGATTAGAATTGATCATAGATATTCAAGTCTAGAAAATGCATTTGCATATTCATATTCATATATGTTATCACAATCCGGTTGTTTTAGCATTTATTCATCATAGATATTCATCTCAGACCATCTAGATTAGAAAACACTCCTACAACCAGATTTTTACTGAACCTCAGTTTTTACCAGGTGTTAACACACTGTTAATACTGATTTGGGTCATTTGTTAACCTAGCTTTATTTTTGTGCTCAATTACTCAATTGATCCTTGCCAAGCCTAGTGCTAGTTAAGGGTGTAAACGAGTCGAACCGAAGCGAACAGAGAGCTACTCGAATTCGACTCGAAATGTTAAATTCATACTCGAATTCAAATTGTAATTGAAAATTTCTACTCAGATTCGACTCGATCGAATATTTATTACTCGAATTCGATCCGACTCAGATCGAATTATATTCAAACTACTCGCGAGCTTCAATTTCAAGTTCGAATTCAAGTTTTCACATAATAACTAGTTTTATAATAAATATAATTATAAATTGAATTTGTTATTTTATTTAGAAATGACAAAATATATTTATTATTACACTTTACAAATAAAAATCACAATTAAAATTAAAAACAAAACATAACAATAATAATTAATTATCCTAATTTGATTTAAATTTGTGTATATTATAAGAGAATGTATTTGTATATATTATAAAAGAATGTATCGAACATCTAATCGAATCTGTATCAATCGAGTATGTATCGAATCACAATCAAGAATTCGAGTAGTTTGAATCTTAAACGAATCGAGTATAACCTTGCTCAGATTCTACTCATATTTCTATTCGAACTATTTTTAATGCTCAGATTTGGATCATATTATTAACGAATCCGAGTCTCGCTCATATTTTTTCGAGTCGAGCCCGAATCGAGCCAAACTGTTTGGCTTGTTTACAACCTTAGTGCTAGTCAGGATTAAACTTCAATAAAATTATGCACAAATTGTTCTTGTGTAAGGTTCATTTAACACCACAAGAAGCACTCATGCTCATTTACTCAAGATATGAAGCATTGTTTCCTTCATTTGCTAAGGGTGATGATGCTAGAAGTTGGGTACAGGACTGTGAGGCGTACTTTAACATGTACGGCAGCCTACATGGGCCTCCTAAATATTGGTACAAAGCATTTATAATAAGGAAGGATTGACATGGGAAGCTTTTGCTACGGAATTCATTTGCAGATTTTTAGAAGCAGGGTTAGATAACATATATGAGCGGTTCAAATTCCTCAAACAAGTAAGCACAATCAATGCCTACTATGATGAATTTGAAAGACATAAAGGCAGGTTGCTTGAGAAGATACTCCAGCTAATTGAAGACTTCTTTGTGGGCAACTTCATTTCATTAAGGGGAGTCAAGGATGAGACTAAAAAGATTGTCAAACTCCTAGATCCTGATACCTTGCCCAAGGCTTATAAACAAGCAATCTATGAAGTTCCTTTACCAAAACCAGTCTACAGCTACACAAAAACCAATACCTTACCCCAAGCCCAACTATGCCCATAAAAGGTGACTTCCACACCATCGTACACCAAACCACCTCTTCTAACCTATCCTAAGAACATCTTCAGCAAACCTAAGTCTATCACTGCTACACAAATGGATGAAAGGAAATCCCAAGGTTTATGTTTCTACTGTGATGATAAGTACACATATGGGCATCAATGTAAAATTCCCAAGTCCTTCATGATAGTTGGGGAAGACCATCTCAACCTGGAGATGATGGACCTCCTAAGTATGATGAGGAGCCTGTCCCAGAAACAAATGAAGAACAAACCTTTGAAAATGAAGATGTAGAGATATCTATCAATGCTATTGAAGGACAGCCCAATCCTCAAACAATCATAATGACTGACTATGTTGGAAGGAAAAAACTTTCCATTCTCATAGACGGAGGCAACACTCATAATTTCATAGACCCCCCTCTTATGACATTATATGTGGCAGATAGGAGTGGGCTAGTCAACAACTTATAGTGCACAAATTTCCATTGGAAAATGGGAGACATGGTACTAGGGGTCTAATGGTTGAGGAAGCTAGGGCCTACTACCTTTAACTATGAAGACCTCAACCTCTCGTTTAAATATGGGGATGAAATGGTCCAGTTACAAGGAAACAACAAGGAAGGAGAGCCCATCCTCAAAATGATCAATGCAAAAAATTTCATCCAACACATCACATAGCAAGAGCATGAATTCTTAGTAGTCCTCCAAGCTGTAAAATCAGACCCAAACCCACCAGAACTTCCCAATAAACTAGGCCTCAGCTGCAACTCCATCACAACCACAGACCCTACAATACCCACAAAAATCCAAACATTTCTAGACACATTCTCAGTTTTTTTTCAAGAAACTTAAGACATGCCTGAAAAGGGCCTTAGATCACATCAAACCCTTGAAACCCAATTCAGCTCCATTCTCTTTAAGGCCCTACAAATGTTCATTTGACCAAAAGAATGAAGAAAAAGGATGGGAGTTAGAGATTTTGTGTAGATTACAGGCATCTTAAGTCACTCACCATCAAAAACAAATACCCTATCCCACTCATTAATGAACTTTTAGATGAGTTAGTAAATGCTAAAGTCTTGACCAAGCTAGACTTGAGAGCTGGATATCATCAAGTGAGAATGGTTGAGTATGACATTGAAAAAACTGCAATTAGGACACATCAAGGGTTATTTGAGTTCACTGTTATGCCCTTTGGGCTAACTAATGCTCCTGCAACTTTTCAGAACCTCATGAACCAACTTTTTCAACCTCTTATCAGGAAGCATGTGCTAGTGTTCTTTGATGACATTCTAGTTTACTCTAAAGACATGAAGGAGCACGGAAAACATATCCAAGAGGTATTCCAAATCATGAGGGACAATCAACTTTATGTAAAATTCAGCAAGTGTGCTTTTGTCAGACCTCAAATTGATTACCTTGTACGTGTTATATCTAGCTCAGGAGTAGCAATGGAACCTTCCAAAGTTCAAGATGTGTTGGATTGGCCTCAATCTAAAACTGTCAAGTAACTAAGAGGTTTCCTTGGGCTAACAACATATTACAGGAAGTTCATAAAGCAATATGGAGTTGTTGCAAAACCTTTTACCAACCTGCTACAGAAGGAAAATTTTGGTTGGAATGGCAGTACCCAACTTGCTTTTGAGAAGTAAAAGTTAAAAAGAGTTTTCACCACAACCCCTTTTCTAGCCCTACCAAATTTTGAAAAAACCTTTGAGGTTGAAACAAATGCCTCAGGGTGTGGGATTGGAGTAGTCCTAATGCAAGAAGGTAGCCTCCTTGCCTATTTCAGCAAAGCTTTGGGACCAAAAGCACAGTCTTATTCTACTTATGAGAAGGAACTATTAGCAGTTGTTGAAACTAGTAAAAGGTGGTCCTCCTATCTTGGTCAGAGGCAGTTTGAAATTAGGACAGACAATCAGTCCTTGAAATACTTCTCAGAACAAAAAAGTTGTCATGCCTACAACAGAGATGGATGAGCAAATTACTAGGGTATAACTGTTATACATTGCAAAAAAGGAAAAGACAATTCAGCAGTAGGACAGTCTGTCCAAAAAACATGAAGAATCATTGCTAAAGCACAACATCCATGAGGGAATGGATGTTCTCAAGGAGGAGGCAATGTCAAGCTAAGGGCGTTCTATAGAATATAGAATGTAATAGTTGATTCTAGTAGTAATGAATTACATGTGAACACATGTGATGGTTAGTTATTTTTAGTGAAGGATAAGAGTATGGGGTAGGATTAGCTTTATTTCTTTGCAAGTAATCATTTCCTATAAATAGTTGTAATAGCTTTTACATTTTCAAGCAATAAAATATATGAAAATAAGTAGCATTTGCTCCCACACCTATCTCCCTCCTGTTGAACTCGGTCTCTTCTCCCAATTCTCTCCTCTCGTATCCCTATTTCTCAAAGTCAAGGCCAAGTGTGGCCTGTCACAAACTCCACTTTCCAATTGTATGAGCACAAATTTTGAGAATTATGAGATAATAGACAACTTCAAAGCAGTTTGGGAAGTGGGATTGGCATGTGGTTGGCAGTGGTTGTGATGATGTTGGTTTGGTTGTTGTTGTTGGTCGGTGTTGGCAATGTTTTGGCATGATAGTGATTTTGGTTGGGTTTAGGGTTTAGTTTAAGATTGTTTGGCTGTGTCTAGTGAAGGCTTTGGTTCACGCGACGACTGATGAGTGACTATCAGTGACAGAATCTGCAATTACAAGGATGACTGCCTGCAAAGCCTGCTACGATAACAATTTGTTGCAGGAAAGTTCTATAATTGTTTAGGATTGAGATAAAGTGGAAGAAATAAGGAGAAAATAGGAGCCTATCCTCGCAGGGATTCTGTAGAAACACATAATTGGCACAAAGTTTTTCAAATTAATGTATTCAACTATGAAATTCCAATGTTGCATTACATGGGTATATACAGATATTATACCCTACCCCTAAGGTATCCTAATTTTAATAAAGGCACTCTTATAATTATCTACTAAATAAAAGATATAGAATAATACCTACCATAACTAAAAGATATAATTTAGATATATGCCTATTTTTCTATTTTAGATATACAACTATTTCACTCTCTAAAAAGACAAATAAAAAGGATTGGAGGGAGTAAATAATTAGTTAATATTCCTTTAGTTTTCATATCTTTTTTATCACTCGGTTGATAACAACTGGAAATTTTCGTGAGAAAAAAGATTAAAGGTCTCTGTGGAAAGCATCTGTGATTTTTGTTTCCATTTTTATTTCTTGATCTTGACTCAGTTGTTATCCATATTTTCTATTTATGAGAATTTCCTAAATTGCTTTAGTGAAAATTTTGAAGATTTAGGAAAAACTAGTAATTTATATCTCTAGTGCATGTATATAACTACCACTATAATATACTTGCGTGTGTTTTCTAAACGTTTTACACTCCTTATATCTTATTCCATTATGAAAACAACAGAAACCTCAGTTTTTTGTGTTTCCTAAATACTGTAGAATTGTCAAACTCCTCCCCCTCCCCCCTTCACCTGCTGAAAGACAATAGGTTAAAGTTAGTTATGTTAAAAATTCTAGGTACTGCCATTTATGTTCAGGGTGTGTTAAGTTGTTCCCTTTAATTTGAAGAAACCTATTTTGTTTGAAAATAACTTTTAACTGAATAGCTTACATTTAGCATTTTTGTTAACGACAACGTTTTCATATTTACCTTGTCTAGTTGCATCATGGTCGGGAAACTGAAACTAATGCTATTGGTTTCAGCTGATTTGTGTTTGATCCTTTTTGCCGACTGTTTGAAGCATTAAAAGGGCAATGAAAATAGGTGCTTCCCATTGTTGTAGGAGATTATTGTAAGCAAAATTTGCCATTAACAGACTAACAATCTATCTTTTTCTTTTAATGGTGCTTTGGACCCTTTTGTTCAGAACTTTTAACCAGTTTCATTTGTTATGCCCTAGGGTCCAGAGATTCGCACTGGATTTCTAAAGGATGGGAAGAATATTCAATTGAAGCAAGGTCAAGAGATCACCATCTCAACTGATTATAGCCTCAAGGGTGATGAAAACATGATTTGTATGAGCTACAAAAAGTTAGCTGAGGATGTGAAGCCACAGAGTGTGATACTCTGTGCAGATGGTACTATCTCATTTACAGTTCTGTCATGTGACAAAGAAAAAGGCATGGTTCGATGTCGCTGTGAGAACACTGCAGTTCTTGGCGAGAGGAAGAATGTTAATCTCCCAGGGGTTGTTGTGGATCTCCCAACTTTGACAGAGAAAGACAAGGAAGATATTTTAAAATGGGGTGTCCCAAATAAAATTGATATGATTGCGCTGTCTTTTGTTCGTAAAGGCTCAGATCTGAGGGAGGTGCGACAATTGCTTGGCGAGCATGCAAAAAATATTCTTCTCATGTCAAAGGTGTGTTTCTCTCTTCAAGATAAACGAATCATCTAGAAATACATATTTATGAAAAACAAGCATTTCAACGTTCTTAGCTTAAATGTTACAGAATTTGAACTATATGCAGTTTTTGCTTCAAGGAACATACAAGCTTATAAAAAAAAGAGGCTTGAGAAAACAATCAAGTGTAAGATCAATTATATGGGAGTTTTTGTAGATGTCTGAAATTCAATATTGCGAACAAATATTGCAGCATGATTAGCTTTTCACTATTGCCTACTATTTATTTGGTTGAATTGAATATAGAAGGCATTTGTACATATGGTGATTATAATCATTCACCTAATCTTCTGATCCCATACGTACACTGTTGCAGTCTATATTTTTTCTGATGTTTGGTATCTTTCCATTAGGTTGAAAATCAAGAAGGGGTGGCCAACTTTGATGAAATTCTGGCCAACTCTGATGCCTTTATGGTTGCACGAGGTGACCTGGGAATGGAAATTCCAATCGAAAAGATATTTTTAGCTCAGAAAGTGATGGTCTACAAGTGCAACATCCAAGGTAAGCCCGTGGTAACAGCAACTCAGATGTTGGAGTCCATGATAAAATCTCCAAGGCCAACTCGAGCAGAAGCCACTGATGTTGCCAATGCGGTTCTTGATGGCACGGACTGTGTTATGCTAAGTGGTGAAACTGCAGCTGGGGCTTATCCAGAACTCGCAGTCCGGACCATGGCCAAGATTTGTGTAGAAGCAGAAAGCACAATTGATTATGCGGATGTGTTCAAGAGGATCACAGCAAATGCCCCTGTGCCCATGAGCCCGTTAGAAAGCTTGGCTTCATCTGCTGTTCGAACAGCAAACTCGTCAAAGGCAGTCCTTATATTGGTCTTAACCAGAGGAGGAAGTACTGCAAAGCTGGTGGCCAAGTACAGGCCTGGAATGCCAATCCTGTCTGTGGTTGTTCCTGAGATCAAGACTGATTCCTTTGATTGGTCATGCAGTGATGAATCTCCAGCAAGGCACAGCCTTATTTTTAGGGGGTTGGTTCCTGTTTTATGTGCAGGATCTGCGAGGGCTTCTCATGCAGAGTCAACTGAAGAAGCACTGGACTTTGCCTTGCAGCATGCAAAAACAAAAGGTCTTTGCAAAGAAGGAGATTCTGTGGTGGCCCTGCATCGCGTAGGAACAGCGTCTGTGATCAAGATTGTCACTGTGAAGTAATGATTTTGATGCTGACTGGGTTTTGGTTGCTACGGTGGATGAGAGAAATGTTTCTCAATTTATTTTCTGTCTATTTTTGCCGCCTTGGATCACAAAAATCACTCGACTGTGATTCGTATCGTTCATTTGAAATTTGGGCTTCAACCATATCCTGTGTTGGCCTGTATAATTACTTCCAACTGATGGAACTGAACGCATGCTATTTTGTTTGCTCCAGAACTATATTTATATATAGGCAGATACAGTCGGACAAAAAGTACTCGTTGATTGATATTCTGGTTTAGAATTATTGCTGTTTAGCAACTCTGGTGGTACTAACAGTATAAAATAAAAGCATGAGCAAGTTTTCCATCTATTGCTGCAAATTATAAAGACGGGCTAGCAGTGTTGTGAGTTATATATACCAAAGCACTCCTCTTGATAGAATATCCATCAACAGGTTTGTAGTTTTTATCTTAGCTTGGGGAAAACCATTTTAGATGATCAAAACCACCTTAATTTTTAACCACATTTGTCGCATTCTGGGACAGACCCAGATGTGAAACACCCCTTTGAATTGGCTAATGTTAGTTGACATCTTTAATTTAATGTTGGTAATGTTGCCATGACTTGAACCAACTAAGTGCTTAACATTACAACTCTTTTCTCTTAAGCAAGTGAACCAATTCATTTGTTGAGTATATGGACAACATATAATATATTTATTATATACTTAAAAATATTCAACAATCCTCCCCTATTTTCATAATCTCGCAATCCTTTTCATTTGATCTTCTTCTTTCTCTTTTTAGTTATAACATACATAAATAAGATGGTGTCTTTCGACTTGAACCTTTACATAGTCTATATCACAAAATATATGAATTCTTAGTAGCGTTAGTTTTAAACTAAGAAATCTTAAAGTGATATCTTGTTCAATAGACATACTATCTCTCATAGATTTAGGAAATCTTAAACATTTATGGCATTGTGTTTATCCTCTTGGGTTTCGTAAGTGACTTAGAGATGAGCGTTAAGTTTAGCAGAAACGACCCCGCTTCTTTCACTTGCATATTGCAAGGTGAATTTAATTAGACACACTTGTAAGAGCTGCATCCTTTAAACCGAACATAGATTTATTAAAAGTTTACCATATTGTTCTCCATACAAGCATACACCAACTTTGAAATGGTTTTGAAGATTTTTTTTTCATATTTGTTTAATGTATAGCTGGTTATTACTATAAATATTTTTTTTCATTGAACTAACATACTAGATGTTATTCTAGTATTTAGTTGGGTTCCACTTATAGATTATCTCTCATTCAAAAGTTTTAAACACATCTCCTTGATGGTCTTACATATTACATATTTACCTATACCTTTTGTAAAAGTCAATTTCTATTTGACTTGACATAGTTAAAGGTAACAACCTCTTTATTAATTTGCTCCCTTACATAACTATGTCTTAAACTTATATGTCTTGACTTCTCGTTATAAACCTTATTTTAAAACTGTGATAATGTTGTCTCGTTATCACAATATATTGAATATATTGAGATAGCTGTCATTGGCTTGAGCCAAAGTGGAATCTCAAATAATAAATTCTTAAGCCATTCGGTCTCTTTTACAGCAGTTGATAATGCAACAAACTAGCATTTCATAATTGAATGTGTTATCTAGGTTGGTTTCTTAGAGCCCCAAAAAAATTTCCTTCCTCCTAAAGTGAATATCCAATCTACTTGTAGACTTTATTTCATCTGAATATGTTATCCAGTTTGCATTTGTGTACCCTTCTACCACATCTGAGTATCATGTATAGCATAATACATAGTGTATTGTGCCTTTAAGATATTTAAGTATCCTTGATACTGCATTCCAATGAAACTGACCTGGATTATAGTAAACATACTCAATACTCCAATTGCAAATGTTAATATCAGGTCTAGTACATTGTATTGCGTACATTAGACTACCGATTATATTAATTGCATACTTTAACTGAGATATGTTATTCCCTTTATTTGACAATAACTTAACAAAGTGATCATACGGAGTAAATGTTATCTTGCAATTATTGTGATTAAACTTCTTTAACAACTTCTCAATATAATAAGACTGAGTTAAAGAAATGGTATCCTGAGATCGAACAATTTTATGCCTAAAATTACATTAGTCTCCCTCGTATCTTTCATATCAAATGTAGCAAATAAGAATGTTTTAGTTTCTAATATTACTTTTTCACTAGTACCAAAAATAAGCATATCATCAACATATAAATAAATTATAACACCAAAATCTTTACCTAAACTTAGAATAAACACATTTTTTGATTTGCTTATTATAAATCTATTGGAAACAATTATTTGATGAATTTTTTCACGTCACTATTTAGGTGATTGTTTTAAGTCATAAAAAAATTTAACAAATTCACAAGCTTTCCTTTCCTAGCCTTTCAAGACAGACCCTTCTAATTGTTCCAATAAACTTCATATTCTAAATCACCATTTAGAAAAAGTAGTTTTAACATCCATTTGGTGTATAACAAGTTTATGAATTGATGATAATGCAATTAATAACATAATGATACTAATTCTTGCTATTGGAGCATATGTATCAAAGTAATCAATTCTTTCTTTTTGCTTAAAACTTTTAACTACCAGTCTAGCTTTATACTATGGATCCATATGATTTTCTTTTCCTTTAAAAGATCTATTTACAGCCAATGAATTTACAACCAGGAGGTAAATCCACCAAAATCCAAGTACCCTATGATAGAATCTATTTCATCATTAATGATTTCTTGCCAAAAATCTGAATCTTGAGAGGATATAGTTTCTTTAAAATATAATGGATCTCTATCACTAGAATCATGCTCAGTCATAAAAACACTAAAAGAAATAATATCATTCATGTCTCCTTCTACTAGATATATAAATGTAGAAATCAGGGTCATATAATTTTTCTATTCTTACTCTTTCTTATTCTCGGTTCTATTTCTTCAGTAGATATAGTAAATTCCATTTCATTGTTCCTTGATCCTCTTTATCAGTGTTTTCTCTTGACTTTTTTCCTAAAGAATGAATTCTCAAAGAGCTCAACATCTCTAAGCTTTAAGTCAATATCACAGGGAGAAGAAAAACAAGAATAAAATAAATGGGGGAGTGAAAACCGAAGGAGCCAGCGGAAGTGGCAACGGGCAGAAGAGGAAGACTTTTAACTCTGGAAATACGGGGTAAAACAAGGAGATCCGAAGAAGAGGATGGAGGCGTGTAAGAACTTGATTTCATACAAATCATACAATGAATTTGATAACACATTTAGAATGTATCATTTACACATGAAGTCATCTTGTTCCCATTTTATTCTATTTTTCATTTTTGCCAGTGTCTTATTTTCTTTTTCTTTCATTTTCTCTTCATTTAGTACATGAGAGTTTTAATGTCGTTAAGCAAAAATACATTTTGTTCTTCCAATGTCTAAAGAATAATCCATCAAATTCCTTGAGTTTGTTAATTTGTTTCAAGCTATTTTTTGCATTGTTGTCCTTCATTGTTATTGTAGTCTTAAGATTGTTGTAACCCGCTTTTGTAGTTTGATGTAGAAGAACAATATTACCGACTTAATCAAATGGTTGACCACTCTTGATTTAAAACTATATTCGCCCATAACTTTTGCTACATATGGTTACTGCGAATTAGTCTCCCAATATAAGATGTCCAGATTTTAGTCTGTACTAGAATCTATTGTATAGAAACAAATTTAATTCTAGTGCAAAACTATAAATATGAGAAGAAAATTATAACAAGAAAAAATAATAATATTTTTTTTCTAAAAACTTATGAAGGATTTGAAATAATTGAAGTACTTATATTGAGGTATGTTGAATTACAAATTTAATATCGGTATTGGCATTTAAAAAAAATAAAATTATAAAAATATTGTGTCATGAACCCTATACTTTCTAGATTTAAGATATGCCTCAAGTTCTGTAGACGCCCCCGGAAAGGGTCAGGGTCAGGTATCACGTGGGATTAGACAATATTCAAAGTTGATACCACAAGAAGACTCTCTGGGCACTTCAATGGCTCCTTTATTATTAAAACAGAATGAGTAGCAAATTTCAAAGAATGAGACTTTTATATTAATGACTGAAACTTTTCTAATATTCTTGTTTTAATGCATTCAGATATTATATATATAGAATGACTATTTACAAAAGTTGTTGAAACGTTCATATCACTCACAAAACTAAGGAAAAACGAAAAAAACAGCAGCAGCACCCCCCCCCCCCCCCCCCCCCAATACAATTAAAGAGAAAAAATCTCACACTGAACTTGAGAACTGTACATGCTGTAAAGAAGAGTTCCATGCGCAGTGAATCAGCTGCTAACAAGGCAAAAAACCCTCCATGTAAAATTACAAAATACAAGCACAGATGAAACATAGCAAGTTCTTTGCGAGATAACAGACGGTACTATTTACACAAGTATAAGGCATAGAGAGAATATAATGAAGAACTTGTCATAACATACAAACTCAATTCTCATCTGTTCGAGTATAATTTCCAGAAGAAGATGCTGTTGATGAATTTGCACTAGCAGTTTGATACTCTGAGGATGAAAACAAACTACTGAAAGGCCAAGGGAGTGGTACAGAAAATCGTCTCCCATTTCCATTTCCATTTCCATTTCTCCCCTCCCCATCTCCCTCTTCACCACCACTATTGTTCCCGTTGTTGTTGTTGTTGGTTTCATCAATGTTATGATTACTGATATTATTACTCCTCAATACTTCCGAATCGAGCTTTGATTCGTCTGTAGGTAACTGATGCCTGCAGACTGGACACGAACTGTGTAGCTCTAGCCACGGAAAAATACACCCGCTATGGAACCTATGTTTACAGGGCATCTCCTTCGCTTCAGCCCCAATCTCAAAGTCTTCCAAGCAAACTGAACACTGCAAATTCTCCTCAATTTTCACACTAGGCATTGCTTCCACTGCATCTTTTTGTGCTGGTGGGGTACCATACCTGTTGGGATCATTCTCTGCCAAATGCTGCAGCAGCAAGTCTAACCCTGGACCTACAAAATAATCTCCCAGCGACCCGATTGGATTCTGATTCTGGTTTTCAGAGTTGTTTGAGCCATAAGAACTCTGGACAATGATCGTCTGATTGAAGGGATTGATAAGAATTACGCGTTCCCTGTCTCTATTATTACTTCGATCCCTATTCCTAATATCAGAGTCAGTATTATTCTCTGATTCAGATTGTATTCCAGCTCGAATGCCTTGGAGGAGTTGGAGAATAGTGGCCGAACTCCTCCTCCTCCGCCTAATGATGGACTCCAATTCTCGATCAAGCTCAGTCTCTCCCTCGCGGTGGTGGTGATGGTGGTGGTGATGATGATGATGGTGGTGGTGGTGGAAACTTTCATTTTGTTCATCATGATCTTCATCATCCTCATCCTCTGCAAACTCTAAACGTCTAGATCGACGTCGACGACGAGGATTGCTCATCATACCCAGCAGAATTGGGGCCCAGAGGGAGAGGGATTGATCGGAATCAAGACCTCCTTCAAAGTCAGTTGGGTGGTGATGACCCTGGGATGCAGAGGCAGGGGCCGTGTCCATTTCTTCCACGAACCCACCAAAACATCTGGGGCATTTGACGGTCTCAACCTCCAGGATTGGGTCAACAATTTGGTGACACATGTGACACCAGTAACCTCTTGTTTCTTCTCTTGCTTCCTCCATAACTTTTTCTCTCTTACTTTAATTTAAGCCTCTTTTAGTTTCTGTTCTGGCATAAAAAAAACAGCAATAGCAATACTAACATCAAAACAAGAAGCAATTTCAACAACACATTTTTGAAATCATAAAACACAGGTCAATCATAGGGTCAATTACTCTAGTCCACCCCAAAAAAAAAAGAAGAGCCATAATTGTAAAGCTCTTTCTTAATGTTGGCAACACATTTATAGGTGTAGATCTAACAAAAGTCACCATTCATTATACCCCAAATAACAAAAAGAACCTCTGAGAATTATAATAACAATAATTCACAAGAAAATATAAAGTAAAGATAGAAGAAAATAAAGAAGATTAGGATCAGAATTGAAGATTTGATAATTAACATCTACCCAAATCTATATGTACAAAGAAAATGCATAAATAGAGAGAATCATGAAAAAGAAAGCAAAGATTAAAGATGAAAAGGGACAAAAAGATTCGATCTATAGCATATGGGAAAAAGTAGAGTAGAAGGGCTAATTAAGCTAACCCTTTTTAATGTTCTTTCATTGTTTGTTAAGAAAAGAAAGAGAGGAATAATTAATCAATTTGCAGTAGAGGGTTTGACCTGAAGAGGAATTTCCAGATCCAAAGCCGATTGATAGATAGATAGATAGATTGATGATCAGGAATCAGATATTATATATGTACATCTACACAAGAAAAAGAAGAACCTGGCTGGAAGATTGCAGGGTTTGAAATTAAACTAAAAAATTATCATCGACCAGCTAACAAGACCTTGAATATATTGAAAGAAATAGAGAACACTTGCAATTTCTATTATAATTCTCGATGATTTTTTTTTTTAAGAAAAAAAGATTTTGCTAGTCAAACCCAGGCAGCCATGAACCCTGTCGATTTCAATTCTATAGAAAATTACTAATAAACAGAAAACACGGTGAGCAAAAGAGACAGAGATGAAGAAGATTACCAGGCAAACAAATTATGTGGATTATTCCTTCTTCCTTTTTTTCAAATTAAAGAAAATGATGTCCCCCCTTTCAATTTAGAAGATTTATTTATTAGAATCTCTCTTTTTAGAAGAAAAATGCGGTGGTTGGCTGTACATCCCAAAATACAATAAAAACTTAAATGTTACCTAAAATATATTAATGCTAAAATACTAACACTTAAAATTGTGTAATTTTGAATTATTAGCACTATTAATTAGAAGAAATGACAGTCACAATTAAATTATTTTTTACATTTTTCATGAAGATTAGAATTTTGAAATTTCAATTTTTCCCATTATGTCACCATGTTAATAGCAGTGACAATTAATTTTATAATTTTTATATTTTTCAATTACTAGTCGTGGATATTGAATTTAAAGTGGGTGGTCTAGAACTTTCTAAGAAATTTACAAAAGGACTAACCAACCCAAACCCACATCCACCTCCACTCACAAAGATAGATAGATAGATAGATGGGGTAAAAAAGTAATCATCTAGTTGGACGGAATCAATGATAAAAATGTCAATATTTTAAGCAAGAAATGTCACGTTACTTTATATAATTCAATGGAGATTTCTTAAATAAATTTTAGTCATTGAGATTATAAAGTTCTTTTGATATGAAGAAGGGGGTCAAAGAGGGAGATAGGAAGAAATTTAAGAAAAACTTAAAACTAATATAAAAATTAAAGAAAAAAAGTGAAGTTTCTCATTACTTTTTGGTCCAAGATTAGACAACATCTTTTGTTGCCCTACCTTCCTTCCTTACCACCTCCAGCCAGCACTCCTTGCTCATGGAAGTTCCATGTTCTCTCCATGATGCCTGCCACCTTCGAGGCACAAGACAAGACAAACATATTTCTCTTTATCAATAATGGCTGATGATGATATTCTTCTTATTAATATTAATATTAATATAAATACACATAATAATAATAATAATACAGTATAATAATAGTATGCATATACGTACATGTGTTCTGTTCCCGACTCTTTCTTTATTCTTCTATCCAACTTTATTTGATTCTTGTCTAGCCAGTGGCCAATGCCCACGAATTATCAACTCAATTTCAAATATCTAAGCAACTGTTTAATTAACTAATTATCCCTCCCTCTCTCGAATGGTGGTGACCTTCTACCTACAGGAGGAGGCTACTAATTTCCTGGTCCCGGGTTGGTTGGTATTTCACAAATAGCTACACAAGTATAAGCCTTACATGGGGCAGTGGTTAGCAGACACGCAGGCCGGAAGGTCATAAAGTTAACTTCATGGTAACCGAATCCGAAAGACACGGGTATTAACTTATTGGCACCCGACTGCATGCACCCGGTGCCCTAGGGGCATAGGATCTTTGAACCGATCCGTTTTACAAATGCAAAATGAAATATTTGACATTATCATAACCAACCATTACAAGTTTAAAAGCTTGTGTCCCTCCCTTTCCTTGAAAGAAAGAATCAACTGTACAATGCTCACTCTACCAAAACAACCCAGCAAAATCGTGCAAAAGGAAACGAAACAATCCTCCTAAAAAAATGTGGGGAATGGATGCCAGGAAAAACCAGTTTATGGACAATATACTCCGATTCAAACGCTCTGGAACTTGCTTATTGCATTCTTATCCTGCAAACAAAACGAATTGGTGTGGCTACTACTGTTAATAATATTTCATTAAAGTTCAAAATATAATACTACTAGGAAACAAGATTGACATTTATTTACATGCATTAAGCAAGCGTTATACATTATCTAAATCTCTAGATGCTTATTCTGACTCTCAACCAATTCTATATCATCTATATCCTCCATTTACATTCTAAATTGAGTTTGTTTCTTTTATGAGAACACTTGCACTCTAAGCGCAATCCTTCTACTTACTGACTGCTCATACTTAAAATCAATAAGCAGAAGGCAGACAAACAAGACAAATGATTTTTGATTTATTGAAAGCTATATTACCAGGTTTGGAAGCATAAGTAGAAAGGAAACAAACAAAAATTAAGAATACACATGAGCAGCAGCCTATCTGACCTGATTACTGACTAAATTCAACACTAAACAGATGCTAAGTGGTATCACAAACCAGTAGTCTAAGAAAAAGACTCCAATGAAATTTTAGCTAACCTAGAGTCTCTGACATCTCAAAACGTGCTAAATATTAATAATAGAAGACAAATAATGCACATTAAATGTTGAACATAAAAGCTTGCATCTGGAGACAGCTAATTCAGGTTGCAGGAAACAAAATTAGGCTAGTTTTGCACTATGTTCCTCCCGCACCTACGTCGAGTTCTGTACAATATTAAATTTATGTTCTTACCTTTTACTGAACTACAAGGTGGGAATAAGGAATAAGGGTACCTATCCCGCAGAGAATCGGTAAAGAAACACCCACAAAACCACATAGCTTAAATCTCAAATCAATTCATTCAATAATCTATAAAATAATGAAGTATTACTTAAATAAAAAACCCAATACCTGGGGACTAAGTAAAAATCCTAATTTAAAAAGAAAACAATCTCCTAATTAAAATCTACTACAACAATAAAATTCTCCTAATTAAAATCTACTACCATAATTAAAAATCTCCTAATTATAATCTAGTACCATAATTAAAACTTCTAGAATACCCTACTAAATAATTACATTAATAATCCAATATTTAACTCTTAGCAATACAAAATTATAATAAATTTATTGAATTCCTTCTTTCGTACTGCATCGTTTACCAAGTAAAGCAAGTTGCAAGTAAAATAGACACCAACAAAACAACTGATTTGATCTAGGGCACTTCTGAAGGGGAGAGAGCTGGTGCGTGTGTTTATTTATTTTTTCAATTTATTTAAATACCAGTTGTGTTACAACTTAATGAATAAGCTCTTTCAAGTTATATGTCAATTTGTATGTGGACAACTATTCATATAGTATAAATGAATGGAAACACTAGAAACCATACAACGGAAGTCCCAAAATAAGCTAGTATAATTAAACAACTAAGATAACACATTACTTAAATTTGTGTTTGTTGCTTCATTAGTTAAAATATTAAAAAAAGATATTGATAAAGAAAGAGAAGAAACCTCCCCAACTCCAACACCTGAAAATTGTTAATGCTCTGCAGCAATAATTAATCACAGCCTGTGAAGATCACTAGAACATGTTCATCTTATTTTAAGTTGTTAAAGGACGCGAGCTAGCCAAAACCTGACTCGACTCGCTACTCGAGTCAAGTTTGTCATCATTTTTTGAACTCAAGACTCAACAGACTACACGCACTTTAATGTCGCGTCTATATTTGTAATTTCATTCGTTATATATAATATAAATAGTATAATATTTGTATGTTATTAGCCTAGACTGTCCCCTTGTATTTCTCAAATTCGTCATAATGAGCATTCATTGTCCCTTTTTGCTTCAAGAGGAGCTTGAATTACTGATAAATATTTCCAACACCAGTATCTGTAAACCTTGCCATCAAAATCCTCGGCAAACTCTCTCTAATTCATGTCAGTTATCCCTATCGAAAATGCTTTAACCAGTGCTTTGGAGGGCCATGTCTGCAATGGCAATTCTCCTGTGATACTCTACTCTATATATCTGAGTATACTCCTCAGTCCCTAATCCAACTCATAGCATCATCTCTTGCAGTGTAGGATGGAAAAACAGACTTTAAATTTCTCCTCCTCCAAGTACCATCCTCTTCCTCATTTCTTGATGAGGACATTACTAGCATGGACTCAAATGGAGGTCGTGCAAGTACCAGTTGGACCCGTGACGAGAGGACGAGCTAAACGTTTCAAGGAAAGACGTATGGTTGTGGTGCAAGCAATGTGGAAGGAGAATGACATGCAAACTTGCTCCAAGGAGGTTGACAATGTGCCCAAATTCATCAACATGGTCCAAGGTTGCGTTTCAGATCGATACGATGCATAGTAGTTAAAGCGCTAAGTCGAGGCGAATCGGTGACCGACCGCTTAAGCGACTAAGCGCCCGACTAGTCATCCATAAAGCAATAGATTATTTACAATGTAGATTTTATACATAAAATATATACATACACATATATATGTATATACGTATACATATATATATATATATATATTTCAAATTCACAGACACACTAATGACTAAACATAAAAAAATTAGTCAAGTATATTATATATACCAAGTATATACAATTAATATTACAGAACAAGTTATAATAAAACAAAAATACGCAGTAGATAAATTTACAAATTTAACTTCAATAGTAAAAAAAACTAAATAACTTATTAAAATATTAAAATTATAAGTTAAAATTATTATTGATTATATTAAATACTATTTAATTTCATGAATAATAAATTAAATATATTTTAATATAAGTAAGATGTTATATTATACTAATATAATAAAACAAAATATATAACAAAAAAAATATAATACTAATTTATTGTGTTACTTAACTGAAGTACTGTGAACTACTGATATAATATTAATATTAATTTATCATGTTTTAATTTTTGGGTCTTGGTAGTGGGTTACAACAAGTAAACCCATTCAGATTTATCTCTCTTCCTCTTAAACTACCACCACCGGTGTCGCAACGATCATCTTCTCGGAAGAGGAGAACCAAACAAAGTCCAGCAATCGCTCTGTATATCGTCAAATCAGAGCCAAATCAAACGAGAAGAACTTAAGGAGGCGAGAGAAGATGATGAGAAGAAGAGAAGCATACATGTATATCATCAAGTCGTCACCGCCGGAGTCTCGTTGATGGGCTTGATCGATTAGCAAGTTTTGTTTCTCCCTCTCACTCGTTTCGTACTTTCGTTTCTCCCTCTCTGCTATTTTGAAGTTGGGATCGATAGATTAGGTTCAGTACTTCAGTCAAACTTTAGTCTTTTTTTTTACCCTGTTAAGCTTTGGGTCAGACCACACCCGCTACGACCAAGTTGACCGCTTTGCCAAATAGTCGTCCGGAGTCGTCCTAGTCGTCCAACTCACTGTCTGGGTGCTCGCCTTTAGCCTCCCCCCCACCAAGTCGCCCAGACGACTTGCTACTTCGTACCAACTTGACCACTAGTCGTCAACTTGATAACCCTGATCCGATGCAAGTCAGGAGGGTAAAATGCAAAGTTGGAAAAATTGGCCAATCCGCTCCGGTAGATTCCTCAAGACTTGTGAATCCGCCCTGACGGATTCCTCTTTGTCTAGATGCGCTCCAGCGAATACTGAACCAGTCGCAGCGAATTCCTCTCTGGATCTATCCACCCCGGCGAATTCACTAGTGTAATTGAGCTCGCCCCGACGGATTCCCATAACACAATTGAATCTGCCCAGACAAATTCATCGTTTTCCAGCTAGATTTTGTACGCGTTTTGACATATTTGGACGCGTATTTTATCACCTAAATTACTTATTTTCAGCTTGTTTTGGGGCTTCTATTACAATTAGGACACTTCTAGCCTAGGGATTTGTTTCCAAACACTTGTTGATTCCTATTTGGATTTCTAGGGTTTCGATTGCTACTATTAAAGGGTTATTTGATGTAATTGACATTAATTATTCAATATTATTTAGATTTATCATACTTGTGAAATTATTCTCTACTTTTGGTTCTTTGAAAAATTCCTAAGTAATTTCTTAGTTTATTCTTTGAGATTCAATTTGACTTATCATACAACAATACATGGTTGTGTGTGGCGTCTTCTACAACATCAATCGTCGATTGTGTCGAGGTTCCCGTTTCAATATAAACACGGGGTTTAGGCGTCATTGGTGTCCATTCAAAGCAGATTTTATTGCTTGATCGATTGTACCAAAGTTCTCGTCTCCATATAGATGTTGGGTTGAGGTGTCGAGAGAGTTCCATACTAACAACTGTGCTAGAAACGATCCGGGTGTCGACCACCTTACGCAAACGTGTCGTGGAGTCCATCATTTATTCTCATTCTTTCTCTCTCAACATGATTGGCTGAAGGGACATGAGTTACCAAACAGTGCTACAAAAGGGATCCTCCTATATTTGGGGTAAAATTACACTTTTTACACCTAAAACCCTAAGATTGATACTCTATATTTCAACCCCATTCTCTAACACCTACACCACAGGAGTCCCAAGGCAACCAACACCGTTAACCGCCCACATGGAAGATGCCCGAAGGATAGAGCATCATCCCAGCCCAAGGTTCTTTTCCGCGAAACAAAATGCACCTTGTGAGATTTTAACTGGTCAAAATGCACCACATTTTGACCCCAAGGTTCTTTTCCGTAACATAAAATGCATCCTCACTTTTGACTGGTTAAAGCCTCAAAAAGAACCTTGGGGGTGCACTTAGATACGTTTTAAACATTAGGGTGCAAACCTCAAGAACCCTACAAACTTTGGGGTGCAAACTATATTTAGTTAATGTTTGATGGATAATTATTTGAGAATTATATTGCTCTTTGGTGTTGTAGACATTATTTTGCATATCAGAATTTTTATAGGTAATTAGGTATGCTATAGTTAGTGTATTCTTTTGGAATTTCACACTTGCTTCTTTGCTGCTATAGGTTCCTTTTTATCTGATGTATTGCGGATTTCTTGATAAGGCAGATGGTGAACAATTTTTGTTGTGTTGTGTATTGTATATTTTGAGATATACAATCAGATAAACCTGTTCACCATTACTGCCACCAACCCCCTACTAGTATGCCCTTCTGTATTTGGAATACCCAACAGACTGAGAGAGACAGAGTACTGGTAAATGACTAAATGTAAATGTGAAAGAGGGTTGGAACGTCTATTAAAATTTCAGACAACCAAGTGAGGATTCTTCCACCAAAGTGAGAACCGAAGCATGGTTAGTTTGGATGAAAAAACTAAGGGTTTTAAAGCAGGCCTTTATGAGAGGTTTTTGAACAATGGTTATCTCAATTTTACTCGAAAAGAAATCTTATAACTTTGAGGTGATGAGATTTTCTTCAGCATGATGATACAGGAGAGTTATAAACCTTAGTACTAAATTGAAAAAAAGAAACAGTCAAAAAGCTCAACAGGCAGTTTGAATTCCATATTGCAGATATGTCTTATAATACTATAGTAATCAAATCAAAAAGTTTTCTGTATTCCATTATTAACACGATATTATATTTTTAGCTCCACTTAGCTCCACCAATGGGCAGATAAAGTTTACAGCTCAGTAGCAACCGGAAAGTACAGTATAGATGTCGCATATGGATCATCTACGAGTGTTTTACTTCGAAGAAAACCACCTAGAAACCTTTTTGCAGGACAAATGATATTTGAAAGTAACTTAGATTACATAGAGAAATGAAGGAAAAGTAATTAAGATACAATTATCAAATTAGTTGATCTTCTTTCTTTTTCTTTATTAATCTATGGGAGGGAGGGTGGAATTTAAGGTTGCACTTATATTTATTAGGGGATTTGTTTCAAATTAAAAGTGTTTCTAAAGGGTAAATTGACTAATACTCCCTCATTCCCAATATGAGACTCCCATTTGACTCTTTTAGGCATGCAAGGCATGTTGCCTGTTAAGGTTGCACTTAAACATCATTATTTACCCTAATATTATATCTATAAGACTAAACTTTGTTATTGGAATAAAATTTATAGAAAAATTATGTTTAACCGTGTCGCCAACAAACATTAGTACACGCAAACAAATCAAAAGGGACTCTGTCTTTTTAAAATACAATTTCGTCCCCATTACTTTTTTCTTACTATGAGCATATCCACATTAAACTAGGCTTCCAGCTCCACCAGGAAATGGTGATAAAAGACGTAGATAACCCTTCCAGCACCAGTTTGAATGTTAGATTTTGTACAACAAAATGATAGCATTGTTAAATGAAATCCAAGGAAAATTTTCACTTTGGGCCATCTAACCATAAGGTTACTTCAACATGAGACTTCTTATGGAATTAAATGTGAAGTGATTATGTATAATGCTACAATAAAAAGTTGACTTAAAGATAACGACAAGCATACTTACATGTATAGTCTGCAAAGATCTGCTTATAGACGGCTTCAGCAGAGAAACAGCAGCAGCTGACATAGACCCACCCTCACCAAAACTATGTTTGTGACTCTACAAATAGATAATAACAAGCCAAATGAGAATAAACGCGATCATGTATACATTCACAACAAAATTATATAATGTAAATGAAACTCAAAAGACAACCACGAACGCAAAGAGAGAGAGAGAGGGGTGAGAGACAAAGAGAGAGAGAGAACAACAAAGCACTTCAACTAAACAATTATTCAAAGCGGAGAAGATTTTACAAAGGTATTATCATAACATAATTTAAATTTATCCTTTACTCAAGTGAAAACTTTAGGAGCAGCATATTTTTGGTTTCAAATTTTTCAAAGAGTTGCTTAGGCTTATATTCACTTTATTTTTCAAATAAAAATTTCAAATTTTTTTCAAAAAATTAGTGTCTTAGACAGTTTAGTCCATTCAGGTACAGATAGTACCAGATATCGGGCAAGCTTCCATATTCTAACCTGAGCAGCATTCACATGGACCTAGGTTAAGCTCAATTCTAACTTCTAACTGATGGTCTAGGCCAGCAAATGAAATCGTGAAACGAGATCCACTTCCAAATTGCCCTTGTGGCACCAGAATCCGTTTTGTGCATCTACGTATCGATCGTATTGTTCTATCACAAGAAAAGGTCAAGATACTGATAAGATAGTGTTCAATTTTTTGTCTTACTTTTTTTTCTAGTTTACTACACGTTTTTTGGCGTTCATTTAATAAATTTCAGTTTTAAGGAAAAAATAATAATAACCACCTTAAGTGTAAATTGAAAACTAAAACAACAACTAGTTAATCACGCATGTAATTTAGTCTAAATACCAAACAACTAAAATAAATTTTGAGTCATCTGTATAAATTTTAGTAGACTCGTTCATATATACCAATTTTTCATGTTTATTACATTTCCTCACTGGCAGATAACTTTGACTAGTAATCAATCTCTCAAAATCACCAAGTTGCCAAGTAACAGAGAAATCTGAAATTAAAAACTAATGTTCCTAGCAGAGTGTCCTCAATCATCAAGTTAAAAGACAATCATATCATCAATTAAACCATATTCTATTTGGAAAAGCTTATCAATAACCTAGCAATGGGTGAAAAGAACTATCCTCCAAGGCAGAAATTAGAAAGAATCTTCAATTACAAAATTGCAAGGCAGTTGCAAGTAAAACTTGATACTGCAAAACCGAGATGATCAATTTCTCTCAATATAAACAGATGGCAAAAAAAATGACTTGCACAAAGTCCAAACAAATTAAAGTTGTGCGCTATCACATGGGAGTGAAGAATACCTTACCCCAAATGAATATCCATCTTCTTGACTATCCTCAAAAAGAGTTGAGTAATACGCTGGATCATGTATAGAGCCTCCTAAAACATCATCAGAACCAGAGGGCTGCCTAACTACAACAGGAGTTGCAGGGTTTATAAAACTATTTGTAAAATCAAGATCTGCGTCTCGAGAATTTACATGTTGTACATGTGATACACCTAATCTGTACATCTGAATCCACAATAATGAAGAAGACAACCTCACGGAGAATCCAATAATTTGCATGAATAGGGTGAGTTTCACCGAGAAGATAACCAACTTCCCATAAATCTCAGAAGAAATGTTCCTTAATACATAAACAAATTATCCGATAAATAAGATTGTTAAACCATGATCAACATTGTAGGATTCATTGTCTATAAAGTTTAAGCTTATACAGTAATTAGCTATTTGTTCTACCATGTGCAAGGGAAGGTTAATGCATGATTTACATTGCTCTATCTTATTAGAGAAATTGGTTACTTGATAAAAATATTACAATAAATCCACTATGCCAGACTGAAAAATTATCAATTCCACAAGGACAGGAAAGGAAATAAACAAATAGGTAAAATTTAATATCCTCATAAAAGATTTAAAAGTAGTAATAAATTTCAAAATACTTTGGGAACAAAATACTTTTACCGAGTATCTTGTTTTATGTTTTTTGTGTTCTTGGGTGTGGTATATGGTTGGTTCCTATTATTTTTAGCTTTTTTATTTTCTCTAATACGAGCCAAATGAATATTGGCTTTTCATGCTTTTTTTCCTTCTATTTTACTTTTTACAAAAAGGTACACTCATTAAGAGCACAATATTATCTATACACCAAAGCCTGAATAAAGAGAACGAGTCAAGAAAGTGAAGTAGTTATTACGAGAAAAAGTACTTGAAAGAGTCTAGAGATTAAACTTGTTTATCAGCAGAGGCAAAATTATCGCATCACTTATCCAATCACAATCTAAGTGAAGTGAATGTTGGCTTATGTTTTAAAGCACAAGTTAATTTTCTTGAGAGAATTTCGGAAGTGATCTATATTTTCTTCCTCTTTTTTAAGAAATATTAATCTGATTCATGAGGATATAGAGATTTATTTGGGTGAATAAACTTTTTCTAAACAAATAGAAATTAGGCAATTTTAGAATTTGAGTAGAATATAGTTGAAGTGCTGGAAGTTTTGCTGGTTGCAGTCAGTCTTAACTAAATAAAAAGGTAAATGATTAGTGTATGTGGAATTTATTCATAGTCTATAAATTGACCATGGAGTACTTCTAGACAACAATCTCAAGGGAAATTATATTGATTCTAAGAGACCATGCAAAGCATCCATGTGTTGTCTTAGCTAATAATTTTATTGGCTGCATGACAGTGGAACCCATTGCACAAATAAAAGTTTATGTTAAAAAACTCATAAGCAGCACGTCTCATATTTGCATATTTTTCCAAATAAAATTAAAACTACAAATTTCCTTGCCAAAAAAATAAAATAGATAAACAACAATTTTCCAGTGACATGCATTCGCAATATACATCAGTTTGGTGACAAATTTGTATCTAGAAAATTGCTTTGTGGAAAAGTCAACACTATCGCTCAAGGTATCAACAAAAATACTGGAAGATCACTTAATCGTATTCAATTTTATTTTCTTCGTATTCTTTTCCTCTCTTTTGCTTGCATGAGGTGTATCCGGATCTATTATTCATTTTCTGGAAGAAAAAAAATTGGGTGATTTTGCATTGGGGGAATAGTGTAGGTATTTTTGGGAGGCTTGATCATCTCTTAGCAGATCTGATCTTTTCTCTATGCCTGTGTGATGACAAACTGACCGGGTCAGAATTTTATGACAATCTTTCGATTCAAGTTTTCAAGGGTTCAGTAAATGATCGTGAGTAATTGTGCTGGAATGTATGCGAAGATGTTTAAGATGGAGTTCACTTCAAGCGGATCTCGAGGGAAGAATCAATGCAAGTAAACAAAGGAGAAAGATTCAAGCTTCATGGCAAAGTATTCATCATTGGATATGACTAAGTTTATTCATTTGGTTCATACAAAGGTTCAAGATTGGTGGAGGTAATGAACAAGTAGCGAAGGATCACATTCGAGGCTTGAAGACATCGAAGGATAAGTATGCTTTCAGCCAGCCCGGCGTTGGCGCACCTGTTCAAGTCAAAACTGGTGCTGCTGCACCACAATAGCAATCTCAGACAAATCTCTGGACATATGGCGCTGCCGCGCCATCATCAAGCTAAAACCCGGCGTTGCTGCGCCGTTCTGCAGACGAAGAAGCCAACTTTGGAGTTCCAATGCTGCCGCACCAGAACTAGTTCAAAACTCAGCACTGCCGCACCGTGCACGAAATTCGAGGTCGCGTTTTTCTAGATTTATTAGATTCTAATATATCTAGGATATTTATTAGATAGGATTTGATTTCCATATTGATTTGTTAGCTAGGATTTCTATTTCCATCCAAATTCTTATTCCTTATAGGAATTTATAGGAATTAGGGTTTTGATTTCTTATTTCTTACAGAATTAGAATTTCTTTCATTATTATAAATACATTACATGGTTTATGTAATTGAAGACATTATTATTAATCAATACAATTTGGTGAGATTATTCTCTTCTTTTGGTTCTTTGAGAACTCTAGAATTATTCATGGTTTGTCTATGAATGTTCAATATTGACTTATCATACAACAATACATAGCGGTGTATAGCGTCTTCTACCACATCAATCGTTGATTATACCAAGATTACCGCTTCAATATAAGCGAGGGGTTAAGGTGACGTTGGTGTCCATTCAACGCAGAATTCCGAATGCGAGCAATTGTACCAATATAATCGTCTACATTTAGGCGAGGGATTAAGGTGTTGTGAGCAACTCACCATACAATTTTGCTAGAAACGATCCGGGCGACGACCGCCTCACATAAGCGTGTCGTGGAGTCTGTCATTGTGTATACTTCGCGTGTACTAGGGTTTACTCATTGATGTTTTAATTGAATAATTTTACCTATCAGAAAACATACTGATAGGTGAATGCTTCAGCCCTAAACTCCATATGTGTAGACACTAGCTTCTTTACAAGTTTAACTCTAAGACATTAGACATGTGTCTAACACGTTTCTTGATAGAGTGGTCGCATCCTAGTTTATAAATCATCTCTCTAATGGTTAGTGATGTGTCAACACATCCATCACGAGCGCCTGTTTAGTTCAAGTATTAGAAATATGAATCCTCTCCGGATTAGTAAAACCTCAAAAAGGAGAACTATGAAACTCCAGGGAGAGGGGCACGGTATCCTCGGATTATTGCAGGTTGTGCAAAAACACTTATATCCTTCAATTTTCTGTTCTAACGTAGAACAACTTTCCAAATAGGTAAAATAAGAATTTAATACCTCTTTATCCTAACCAAACAAGGGTATAAGGTGAAAGGGGCATGGCATTACCCCCACTTTTAGTACTCCAACCAAACACAAGAAGGGATTGTGTAAAAAAAGTATTAATACCAAATATTACATATCCCTTACTATAATTCCAACGTTTCATAGTACTCCCTAGGATAGACTTTTCAACAATGAGATCTACATATCACACATGTTCACGATACTTTTTCTGAAATTCGACTTTCACGAGTCAAAATGGTTCTTTCTTGTGGGGAAATGTGTTTTTATGTGTGTTTATCTGTGTTAGTGTCTGTGCGTGTGTCTATGTTCACGTGTCTATGTGTGCGCGTCTATGTGTGTGCATGTGTGTGGATATACATTGATAACTGATAAGTAATTAAAATTTATTCAAAAGGTGCCGTCCTAAAACACACGGAGTACACAAACTGGTTGGGGAAGTATATATTCTTACTTCAAAATTTATACCCCAAAGTTTTAAACTTTAAATGAATATCTTTTATTAAGTGTAAAGTCTAAAGCTTCCGCATAATTTTGCATATATAAGCATAGAGAGCATGTTGAAACAAGTGATTTAAGTTGAATGTATCTTGGAAGTCTTTTTTCAACTTTCTTATTCGTATTCAAACTCCTAATTATTTACCCCAACTTCTTATAGTTGGAAGGCCAAGGTTCCTTCAAAAATTAAAGATTCATTTGGTCGGTAGATCTCAATTGCCGCAATGCTACTGATTTGTTGCAAAAGACAAAGACCATACAAACGATTTTGATTGGATAAGAGTGTCATGTGCAGGCAAAATTCCGAGTGTCATGAGTTTCTTTTTTTGCATTGTTCTACAGAGTGAACTTTAAGGTATTGGAATTTTTTTATGGAAATTTTTAGGAACTTGGGTGTCCTCTTACTCTTTCGAGAGTTTGTGATCGTTTTGGGGTTTGAAGAACATAGGATGCCAAGATTCTTGGGAGGTATTCTTGCTTTGCTATTTTATTTGGAATAGGCTTCATTTCTAGCATAGTTGTGGGCTTCAGCCGAGCGAGCTTTTAGAAGAGATATATTCCGTATGTCAAAGAAGTGCTTCATTAGTTTTTCTTTATTCTCATACTTGTATTTCTTTGGAGGACACCTTGCCCTCCCTTTATGTAATATTTTATATCTAATAAAACTTTTTTCTTATCCAGAAAAATGATTATCTTTTTATCTGGGTTAATTGAATTTTTTTGGTTGGTCATGATTTAAATCAAACAGTATTATTAGAAAACATATATTTATTTTTACATGCAATTAACTTTATTTTGTAATTATCATTATTGAGAATAATTTTATCTTTGAATATTTATTTTATGTTGGATTTATATATACTGATTCTCTAATTTTTAAAATGCATAATATACAAGATTTTTTTATTGTAAGATTGTTAGTTACTTTTATATACTCAATCTATTAATGAGATCATAATTAACATTTTAAAAGTCATTTGAATATTTTCAAACTCAAATTTGATAAAGACTCATTTAATTTGAGTTTACACAATGATGAATATTATAAACTATCTTAAAAACCTAGAGGGGCGGTGAGTTTTATTATGTTGTCTAGAAGGAGTGTCATTGTATTTTACTCGTATTACACATGATAGTTTCATTTATTAAATCAGAAAATCAAATAAGGAACAAAAAGAAAAGCCCTTGCATTGCAAGGGCTTGCATGCTAGTATATCATAATATAGAACTTCTCGGTTAGTTGTACTTGTTGAGGAGCTTGGTTATGGCATCAATGACTTTCAAACTGTGGTCCTAAAACTATGGTCAACTAATGGTGATTTAAGAATCATGATGCTTCCAGGACGTCCCACGTCTAAGTGATAGTTAAATCTAATAACATTTTGCAACTCCAAAACTTAAAATGAGATCATGCTTCTTTCAACCCAGATGACCCATACAGATAAAATATGTAAAACGCATTAGTATAACTTCCTATAAAACACCATAGAAAATTCACCACAAAGAATATTAAAGAAAAATACTACCTCCGTTCCAAATTATAAGATCATAATTGACTTTTGAAAGTCAATTTGAGACATTTTCAAACTCAAAAATTGACATAAGTTCCTTTAATTTTAGTCAATACTATGATGAATATTGTAAAATATCTAAAAGTAATACTCATTGTAAGATTTATTGTTTCATAATTTTTAATAAATCATCTCAATTTTGAGTTTGAAAATGTCTCAAGTAGACTATCAAAATTCAATTATGATCTTATAATTTGGAACAAATGAAGTATATGTTTATGTTTTTTACGAATCTCCTCTTGAAGACCTTGAAGGGGTATCGAGCTAGATGGAGATTGCAGACTTGAATTCGAACCAAAAATGGAAAGCCTCAACTAACGAATGTTAGTTGATAGTACTAGGCAACAAATAATACAAGTGGAGGAACAATATGGAAGAAATCGATAAGAAAAGAGTTAAAAACTTGGGGAAGAAGAAATACAAAGATAGTGATATGTATATATATATATATATAGAGAGAGAGAGAGAAAGAGGATGGTAAAGCCATTATTTCATTCGAAAAAATGCCATTTCGTACATCATATGCTCCTACTATTTGTACTACTTCACTACATAAAACTAAAATGAACCACTAAATTACACTAGTCTATCTTCCAACAACCAAACTTTAGGAAGAAGAAAAATAAAATATCCCAATGTTTACAAAATTTCCAGCGAGGCCCTTGGCCCTTATACTATACTTAGTTTCATCATGGCCGTTGGCCTTATAGATTATTATGTTAGTGGACTCCAAAGAGTCATGTGAAAGAAGAAAATGGGAAGGTGACTGATCTTGTGCCAAAAAGAACGAAACTTTCTTTTACCTATTTTTCCATTTTACAATCTACTTCTTGAAATAAATCATAGTAATTATATATACACCAAGGTTTTCCTAAAAATACTTCTAAATAAGCCAATAATTTCCAAAACTATTTATCAAATCAATCCTCTAATCTGGTGAGCACTACGGATGATTTCTGAAATGCAATTTGAGAGAGTGATTCTCTGCATCACTAAAAACCTAGTAGTACATTTCATGTGCCATCGCAACGCAAAACCATCCTTTATTGCTGAATCACCATTCCGTGATTCAGTCTCATTGACTCATTGTTAATCATTGTAGTTAACCAATTTATAAGGTAAAAAAACAAAAATTAATCAGCAATGGAAAGGTAAGTAAAACATTAGAGTGAACACAGAGAAAACGAACCAGATTCCATGACAGAAGAGAATGAACCAGCAGATGTCTAGCAAAATTGCACAGAAGAGAAGAACGGCATAGGTTCTGGCGAGACTCTGACTGCTACTTTCAATTGCCACGAGCGCAAATAACCCAATCCCCAAATTAATTAACAATACTCCGTTGTACAGTGCCCCAAGTGATCCGATCAATGAGCAACAAATCTATTAGACCAATATAGAAATTGCATTCCAGGAAAATATCAAGAACAAACAATATACAAGGAGTGATTTGAAGAGAAAAATGGGACACGGGACAAACTTGTAATCAATGACTATAGTATAGGGGAAGAACATCAACGTTTATACACAAAGTGGTAACGGAAATAATTCAGTAAAATGGAGATGGGGGAAAACTAACTTGAATGTAAATGAGAATGACAGCAAGGGATTGAATCCTGACATAATCACGAAGCCACGATTGTATACCCAAAATGCTCAAATCAGAACAAAGCATCATATACCGGAAAAGCTCCGAATCTAAACCAATTACAAACTCCTTATAAAAACAACAACTTTCTCAAGTCCATCCATAATTTAATGTGTTAATAAAGATAGAAAAATGGATATGGCAATAAGGCTCTCGGTCTGTACAGTGTATAGTAGTGCCGTGCCGTGCCGTATATCTGTCTCTCTTCCCCTCTTTCCTTGGCTCGTGGAGTAGTTATATCCCTCTCTTTTCCTTCCCTTCACCTATTTTTTTAAAAATAGAGGGAGGAAATAAAGAGAATTATTTGAATTTCAATTTGGTTGTGCAATGTTCTCAAAACTTATCACCTAGGTGGGTCCGCTCAATTTTCGTCTACATCAAAATTCTATGTTGTTGATTTAATAAAGTTTTTATAATTACAACACTTCAAATAAATTTTTTTTAAAATATTTTTTTGTCAATTTTCATTTTAAAATTGAACATTTAGTGTATATTGTGCACAATAAAGGAATAAATAAATAGCATTGTTTAATTCGTTTAAAAAAATACCTAGGCATGCATCCTCCAACAATTTTTAAAAGAATAATACTAAGAACATAAGTCGTATACAAAAATTGTACACATGCGATATGCAACTATTTGATGGACAATAATAAGTAACCCGAATCCACCAAATAGTTTTACATGTCATTTTGTGTAATAAAAAATTTTGATTTTTGAGAAGACCGGCACACTATTTGTGAGTGAGTTAAGAGAGAAAACAAAATAAAAGAATTTAAAAATTATATAAGGGAAACAAATTACTTTCTTTCCTTTTAAGAGCCATCACAATATATTTTGGGTATTTTAATATGATATTCATAGCCTTTAAAAAAATTCAAAGTTGCGAAGAAAATTTGTTTAAAATATGAGTCCTTCTAGGGGACCGGGCTTTTCCGACTATGGTAGTGACCGGCCGGATTTTTTTTTTTTTTTTGCTTTTGACTAAAATAATTAATGTGATTTATTAGAACAGAAATTTTTACAAAATACAGTGATTTAGGTGTCTTTTTGGATACACGTAACAAACAGGGTTATACAATCTCTACAACCCTATTTTTTACGTGTATCAAAATGACACATAAATCACTGCATTTTATAAAAAATTCGGTTCCAATAAATCTCATTAATTATTTTGTACTCAAAAGCAAAAAAAAAATCCGGTCAGTCACTACCTCGGTCGGAAAATCCCGCTCCCCCTAGACTTTTTCTAAAAATACATCTCTCTTTTTATTTGTTATCGGCTCAAAAAACTCACCAACAATGAACATTTTATCTCTTTCCTAAATTTTCTTCATTCTCCTTTCTATATTCCCAATTTTAAAGGATGAGAGAAATGGTGAATGAAATAATTTTTAAGGAATGTAGTAGTAGTACATAAAATTGTTGGAATGTAGGTAAAAATTCAAAAATAGAAATATATCGTCTTCTTTTTTTATTCAAATTGTAATATAAATTCTAAATTTATCTAACTATGAAGACAAAAGATGGTGTAATTAGCAATAGCAATAATATATACATACATATAATATGGCAGTAATATTGTCACGATAATTTATAATATTCACGTTTGTATCAAATAAAATTTAATGAATTTATATCATTATGAATTCAAAATATAATAATTATGGGGGATGAATTACTTACTATTATATGTGTACTTTTTTTTTTCTTCACTCTCTGTTCAATTCTCTACGAACGGATAATATTACAGACAATAAATTCTCCCCTCTCCAAGTGAAAATTACGGGGTGTATTCAATTAAGATTTTTAAAGATTTTTTTTAAGTGAGAGACTTTTGTAGAATTTGTGGGATTTTAATGACTTTTAAATACTTTAAAGACTTTTTAAAAATGACTTTTAGAGATTCCATGAAATAAGTAACAGACTTTTATAAACTTTGTATCAAGACTGTGATAAACTTTTGTATACTTCTAATATATTTTGTAACTTATATTAATTGTTAATTAGTACATGTGTACAACATCTCCCTCTTTTTTCATGAACTAAAGCAAATCTCTTTATATTATTGTGGCATGAGATTTTATACATGTTGAAAGCGTTCATATTATATATATTCTACTCATTTCATGATATATTTAGATACCAATAAAACTTTAGAAACTACAGACGCAATACAAAAATTAAGCTCACTTTTCATTGAGTTATATATACTTTATGCATAAGCGTACGCTTTTTAGTAGAAATATCAAACTCTGCATTTCACAAAATAATATGACAATAAAAATCTATATGATCAAAAGTTGCAAAACTTCATAAATGTGAGTAAAAAGAAATTAACAATAATCATAATATATATTGTTTAAAGTGAAAAAAATATATAGTATATACTATTTAATGATCATAATATACGATATATAGTATATACTGTTTGGATCATATTATTATTGTTAAACAGTATATATATACATCATATATACATACACATCATATATTGTTTATTATTTTTGCCAATTAGTGTTAAAAGTGTCTCAAAAATTAACAGTAATTTCCTTCGTTTAAAATGTCAGAAAACTAAAAAAATAAATACACATCATATATTTTATATTTTCATATATTATACTTACATAATTTTTACAACTGAACAACTGATATGAGAGTTTCATGATCTCACATTTGTTGAATAAATCTCTTTCTTCCGGAAGCTTTCGAACGGCTACTTTTTCTTTCACCAATTCAGATTAGGTATAGTTATTTGTTTACTTATTAATATATCTTGTTAATTCTCTTATTATAATAAATCCAATTATTTTTATGGCCCAAATTTTACCAAATTATTTATCCATCACATATTAATAGTTATTAGCCCATATAAAATAAATAGGAACAATTACATATTATAATACATTTATGAAAGTAATTACAAAAATCATACACTAATAAAATAATTACAAAAATATGACATTTCATCATATGTATTTACAATACTAATATAATTAAGATTCCTTAATTTAAGGGATAAATATTAATTGGCTGACATGGCAAAAAGTTTTTTTTTTTAATCGCGTGATAACCGCCTATCATTTGTACGGGACTATGCAGTTACCAAACCCTTTTGCACATGCTGAAACCCTTGTTCTCTCATCTGTCGCGACTAAACGTAATCGGAGTTAAAAACTATTGTTTCTGGTGATTGTTGTTCATCTGTGTTCGTGTGTTCTTCATCTCTATCATATTTGTTTAGTTGTTCGTCATTGTCGTTGTTACTCGTTACTCGTCTGGTTCATTGTCGTTGTCGTTGTTACTCGTCTGGTTCATTGTCGTTGTTACTCGTTATTCTTCTCCATTGATCGACTCTGGTGTTTATTATTTCTTCAAGTGAATATTTTCTTATTAAGTTTAATGTATTATATATTAAAGTAATTTACTAACAGAATGAAGTATTCATTGTTTTGGTTTGTGTTGTTTTTTATGTTTTGTATAGAATGGTTGATACAAGGAATGATACAAGTAAGAAGGATGAAAAGAGGAAAAGATCGTGGAGGGTGATTCTGTTAAGAACTTGAAGAAGTTTGTTGTGGAGAGCAAGGGGAAGGGGAAGAGAAAGGGGAAGGGGAAGGATGTAGGTAATAAATCAAGTAAGAATGATAGTAGTTTGGTGATACATAGTGATACCAAACATTCCGTAGTGCAATTAGATTCTGATTTTGATGTCCTTGTTAAGAATGAAGCTCAAGTGCTTATCCAGAAGATAATTCCAACTCAACAAATTTTAAAGGTGTGCTAATTTAAATATTGTTATTGTTTACTGTATAATGCTTAATTGGTTACTGCATAATATTAATGATTAATGCTTGGTAACCACAAGATTGGTAACCAATGCATTAGACAATAACCATCATGTTGCATGAAGGTAACCAAAACTGACTTGGGTACTGTCTTATGAGTGTCTTGGTTACTGTCTAATGTTGTCTTGGTTACTGCTTATGAGTGTCTTGGTTACTGTCTAATGATGTCTTGGTTACTGTCTTATGATGTCTTGGTTACTGTATAATGATGTCCTGGTTACTGTCTTATGAGTGTCTTGATTACTGTCTAATGATGTCTTGATTACTGTCTTATGATGTTTTGGTTATTGTCTTATGCTGTCTTGGTTACTGTATTATGTGTGTATTGTTTACTGTCTAATGATGTCTTGGTTACTGTCTTATGATGTCTTTATTAATGTCTAATGATGTTTTGGTTACTGTCTAACCAATATATTGTCTAAAGTTGTATTGGTTACTGTATAATGTTGAATGGGTTACTGACTAATGCTGTTTTGGTTACTGCATAATATTTCTGATTAATGATTGGTAAGCACATGGTTGGTATCTAATGTATTAGACAGTAACCAACATGTTGCATGAAGGTAACCAAAACAACATTAATAAGTAACTAATTTACATTGGTTACCTGCTTGCAACATGTTGTTTACTATATAATGCTGTATTGGTTACTGTCTAATGATTTATTTGTTGCTGTCTAACTATTATATTGTGTAATGCTGTCTTGGTTACTGTATTATGTGTGTCTTGTTGACTGTCTAATGATGTATTGGTTACTGTCTTATGATGTCTTTATTAATGTATAATGATGTTTTGGTTACTGTCTAACCAATATATTATCTAAAGCTGTATTGGTTACTGTGCAACATTGTATTGGTTACTGTATAATGCTGAATGGGTTATTGACTAATGCTGTTTTGGTTACTGCATAATATTTCTGACTAATGATTGGTAAGCACATGGTTGGTAACCAATGTATTAGACAGTAACCAGCATGTTGCATGAAGGTAACCAAAACAACATTAATAAGTAACCAATTTACATTGGTTACCTGCTTGCAACATGTTGTTTACTATATAATGATGTATTGGTTACTGTCTAATGATTTATTTGTTGCTGTCTAACTATTATATTGTGTAATGCTGTCTTGGTTACTGTATTATGTGTGTCTTGTTTCCTTTATTATGTGTGTCTTGTTTACTGTCTAATGATGTCTTGTTTACTGTCTAATGATGTTTTGGTTACTGTCTAACCAATATATTGTCTAAAGCTGTATTGGTTACTGTATAATGCTTAATGGGTTACTTACTAATGATATTTTGGTTACTGCATAATATTTCTGACTAATGATTGGTAAGCACATGGTTGGTAACCAATGTATTAGACAGTAACCAACATGTTGCATGAAGATAACCAAGATAGCATTAATAAGTAACCAGTTTACATTGGTTACCTTTTTGCAACATGTTGTTTACTGTATAATGCTGTCTTGGTAACTGTCTAATGATTTATTGGTTGCTGTCTAACTATTATATTGTGTAATGCTGTCTTGGTTACTGTCTAATGCTGGATTGATTATTGATTAACGATGTTTTGTTTAATGACTAAAGCTATATTGGTTAATTGTCTATGTTGTTTTGGTTACTATCATATGATTGGTTGGTTAACTTTGTAAATATGATTTTGTTTACTTGCAGTTATGGGATCTTTATTACGAGGAATGGAACAGAAAATTCAACGAAAAAGTGATATATTGGTGCGACATGGAAGTCCCCAGTATAATTGCAAAAAAATTGAATAAGAGTCAGCTGGATAAATTTAAGGCAACATGTTTTGGTAATTTTCTTGAGTTTGGTGAGCACCAAATGTATTCCCAGATTATTCACCACGCTCTTGTGAGGGAGGTTCACCAGAGGGATGACGGTGAAATGTGGTTTTTGTTCGGAGAGAAAAGGGTCAGGTTCGGTTTGCCTGAGTATTGTATGATATCTGGGTTGAGATGGAAAGGTGAGGATGATATAACTCCATATAAAGGTATGGAGAATATGCTTATTGGTAAGTTTTTTGGTGACGAAGCTGTGACATGTAGTAGTATAGGTGGGATATATAGGAAGGCAGTTATTGATGATGATGACGAGGCTATTAAGATGTCTATGATATTTTTGGTCTTTAATTTCATTATGTGCACATTTTCTGAAAATTACGTTGATGGAGCAATGGTTAATTTTTTGTGTTACGGCGATGTTAATAGTTTTCCTTGGGGGAAAGTTGCTTTTGAGATGACAAAGTACTCTTTGTCTAATGCTTTGAAGGGGCGTTATAGGAAAGGAAAGAATGGTGTTTCAACATACAATTTTTACATGGATCATTACACCAAACTGTACAAGTTGAATGGGCTTCCGTATGTATTCCAAGTGTGACGCCCCCAAAATTAGGTATATATCACCCATCTTGAGTCGCCAGATACATGGTACAGAATTCAAATACAACTTACTAATATAATTGTCGTGTACAATACGACAAAACATTACTGCGAGTTTGAATACAATTATTGTCTACTAGAGATCATACAAACTCAAAAGGAGTCCTCAATACAATTATTGTCACACTATTTAACAGAATAGTGAGGACTACTAATACTATTCTCTGGTCCATCACTCCGTTCCCCGACTCGTCCCAGCTATATTCTTATTTCCTGAAGAGAACATTGAAAGAAAGGGTGAGCTCAACTAGTCCAGTAAGAAATATTATGACTAAGATAATGCAGAATAAATTATCATTAGCCTTCAACAGTGTTAAACTGATAAAATACAATAACCATCAAGTTTAACTGCAGCGGAACCAGCAATCCATTAAAAGAGTCAAGTAGAAAATAAAAACTACTATCTTTTATGATTTAAAAGGTTTTTCATCATCGTTATAGCTGAGACTCAGCTTAATAAATATTCCACATCATCGAATCACCCCCGCACTACGGCCAAGGATATTCTTTAGTATCACGACCACAATTATTCATGCACTACGGCCAAGAATATTTGTGTATTCATTAGTGGTCATGATTATGTCAACAACTGTCCATCAATGCACTACGGGCCAATGATGATTTTTTATTTTTTTTCATCATTTGTAACATTACGGTCATGATTACACCGAAAAATCTCTGGTCATAATCATACCAAGTCCATCCATGCTCTACAGGCCACAGATGACTTTCAAAAATATAAATAAGAAGATGATGACAATGATATAAAAATTCAATAAAACAAGTTCAAGAATTATTTTATCCAGGAATTTTTAACGTCCAAATTGTCAACACGATACTGTTTTGTGGTGTAAAATTCAATAATGATCAGAAGAATATTTTCATGAAATGATACTGGATGAAGCGCAAATATCAAGGATATTCTACTAATTTCATGGAGTATAGAAGTTAAAGTTTTAACCAACTAAGTATAATAAAGAATGAAATAACAAAAGAAATCACCATGCATGCGATAGACCGCACAGGCAGGTTATTCCAACAGAATAATAAATAACGGAACCAGGTCAGGTGAAATTCACACCGACAGGATGTTCCAACAGAATAATAAAGACGGAACCAGATCCAGTGTAAAACACACAGATAGGATATTCCAACATAATAATAATAAAGACGGAACCAGATCCGGTGTAAAACACACAGATAGGATATTCCAACAGAATAATAAGGAATGGAACCAGGTCCGGTGTAAAACACACAGACATGATATTCCAACAGAATAATAGAAGAATGTCACCAAGTATAGGGTAAACCACGTATACAGGTTATATTTTGGGTATTTTAATATGATATTCATAGCCTTTAAAAAAATTCAAAGTTGCGAAGAAAATTTGTTTAAAATATGAGTCCTTCTAGGGGGACCGGGCTTTTCCGACTATGGTAGTGACCGGCCGGATTTTTTTTTTTTTTTTGCTTTTGACTAAAATAATTAATGTGATTTATTAGAACAGAAATTTTTACAAAATACAGTGATTTAGGTGTCTTTTTGGATACACGTAACAAACAGGGTTATACAATCTCTACAACCCTATTTTTTACGTGTATCAAAATGACACATAAATCACTGCATTTTATAAAAAATTCGGTTCCAATAAATCTCATTAATTATTTTGTACTCAAAAGCAAAAAAAATCCGGTCAGTCACTACCTCGGTCGGAAAATCCCGCTCCCCCTAGACTTTTTCTAAAAATACATCTCTCTTTTTATTTGTTATCGGCTCAAAAAACTCACCAACAATGAACATTTTATCTCTTTCCTAAATTTTCTTCATTCTCCTTTCTATATTCCCAATTTTAAAGGATGAGAGAAATGGTGAATGAAATAATTTTTAAGGAATGTAGTAGTAGTACATAAAATTGTTGGAATGTAGGTAAAAATTCAAAAATAGAAATATATCGTCTTCTTTTTTTATTCAAATTGTAATATAAATTCTAAATTTATCTAACTATGAAGACAAAAGATGGTGTAATTAGCAATAGCAATAATATATACATACATATAATATGGCAGTAATATTGTCACGATAATTTATAATATTCACGTTTGTATCAAATAAAATTTAATGAATTTATATCATTATGAATTCAAAATATAATAATTATGGGGGATGAATTACTTACTATTATATGTGTACTTTTTTTTTTCTTCACTCTCTGTTCAATTCTCTACGAACGGATAATATTACAGACAATAAATTCTCCCCTCTCCAAGTGAAAATTACGGGGTGTATTCAATTAAGATTTTTAAAGATTTTTTTTAAGTGAGAGACTTTTGTAGAATTTGTGGGATTTTAATGACTTTTAAATACTTTAAAGACTTTTTAAAAATGACTTTTAGAGATTCCATGAAATAAGTAACAGACTTTTATAAACTTTGTATCAAGACTGTGATAAACTTTTGTATACTTCTAATATATTTTGTAACTTATATTAATTGTTAATTAGTACATGTGTACAACATCTCCCTCTTTTTTCATGAACTAAAGCAAATCTCTTTATATTATTGTGGCATGAGATTTTATACATGTTGAAAGCGTTCATATTATATATATTCTACTCATTTCATGATATATTTAGATACCAATAAAACTTTAGAAACTACAGACGCAATACAAAAATTAAGCTCACTTTTCATTGAGTTATATATACTTTATGCATAAGCGTACGCTTTTTAGTAGAAATATCAAACTCTGCATTTCACAAAATAATATGACAATAAAAATCTATATGATCAAAAGTTGCAAAACTTCATAAATGTGAGTAAAAAGAAATTAACAATAATCATAATATATATTGTTTAAAGTGAAAAAAATATTTAGTATATACTATTTAATGATCATAATATACGATATATAGTATATACTGTTTGGATCATATTATTATTGTTAAACAGTATATATATACATCATATATACATACACATCATATATTGTTTATTATTTTTGCCAATTAGTGTTAAAAGTGTCTCAAAAATTAACAGTAATTTCCTTCGTTTAAAATGTCAGAAAACTAAAAAAATAAATACACATCATATATTTTATATTTTCATATATTATACTTACATAATTTTTACAACTGAACAACTGATATGAGAGTTTCATGATCTCACATTTGTTGAATAAATCTCTTTCTTCCGGAAGCTTTCGAACGGCTACTTTTTCTTTCACCAATTCAGATTAGGTATAGTTATTTGTTTACTTATTAATATATCTTGTTAATTCTCTTATTATAATAAATCCAATTATTTTTATGGCCCAAATTTTACCAAATTATTTATCCATCACATATTAATAGTTATTAGCCCATATAAAATAAATAGGAACAATTACATATTATAATACATTTATGAAAGTAATTACAAAAATCATACACTAATAAAATAATTACAAAAATATGACATTTCATCATATGTATTTACAATACTAATATAATTAAGATTCCTTAATTTAAGGGATAAATATTAATTGGCTGACATGGCAAAAAGTTTTTTTTTTAATCGCGTGATAACCGCCTATCATTTGTACGGGACTATGCAGTTACCAAACCCTTTTGCACATGCTGAAACCCTTGTTCTCTCATCTGTCGCGACTAAACGTAATCGGAGTTAAAAACTATTGTTTCTGGTGATTGTTGTTCATCTGTGTTCGTGTGTTCTTCATCTCTATCATATTTGTTTAGTTGTTCGTCATTGTCGTTGTTACTCGTTACTCGTCTGGTTCATTGTCGTTGTCGTTGTTACTCGTCTGGTTCATTGTCGTTGTTACTCGTTATTCTTCTCCATTGATCGACTCTGGTGTTTATTATTTCTTCAAGTGAATATTTTCTTATTAAGTTTAATGTATTATATATTAAAGTAATTTACTAACAGAATGAAGTATTCATTGTTTTGGTTTGTGTTGTTTTTTATGTTTTGTATAGAATGGTTGATACAAGGAATGATACAAGTAAGAAGGATGAAAAGAGGAAAAAGATCGTGGAGGGTGATTCTGTTAAGAACTTGAAGAAGTTTGTTGTGGAGAGCAAGGGGAAGGGGAAGAGAAAGGGGAAGGGGAAGGATGTAGGTAATAAATCAAGTAAGAATGATAGTAGTTTGGTGATACATAGTGATACCAAACATTCCGTAGTGCAATTAGATTCTGATTTTGATGTCCTTGTTAAGAATGAAGCTCAAGTGCTTATCCAGAAGATAATTCCAACTCAACAAATTTTAAAGGTGTGCTAATTTAAATATTGTTATTGTTTACTGTATAATGCTTAATTGGTTACTGCATAATATTAATGATTAATGCTTGGTAACCACAAGATTGGTAACCAATGCATTAGACAATAACCATCATGTTGCATGAAGGTAACCAAAACTGACTTGGGTACTGTCTTATGAGTGTCTTGGTTACTGTCTAATGTTGTCTTGGTTACTGCTTATGAGTGTCTTGGTTACTGTCTAATGATGTCTTGGTTACTGTCTTATGATGTCTTGGTTACTGTATAATGATGTCCTGGTTACTGTCTTATGAGTGTCTTGATTACTGTCTAATGATGTCTTGATTACTGTCTTATGATGTTTTGGTTATTGTCTTATGCTGTCTTGGTTACTGTATTATGTGTGTATTGTTTACTGTCTAATGATGTCTTGGTTACTGTCTTATGATGTCTTTATTAATGTCTAATGATGTTTTGGTTACTGTCTAACCAATATATTGTCTAAAGTTGTATTGGTTACTGTATAATGTTGAATGGGTTACTGACTAATGCTGTTTTGGTTACTGCATAATATTTCTGATTAATGATTGGTAAGCACATGGTTGGTATCTAATGTATTAGACAGTAACCAACATGTTGCATGAAGGTAACCAAAACAACATTAATAAGTAACTAATTTACATTGGTTACCTGCTTGCAACATGTTGTTTACTATATAATGCTGTATTGGTTACTGTCTAATGATTTATTTGTTGCTGTCTAACTATTATATTGTGTAATGCTGTCTTGGTTACTGTATTATGTGTGTCTTGTTGACTGTCTAATGATGTATTGGTTACTGTCTTATGATGTCTTTATTAATGTATAATGATGTTTTGGTTACTGTCTAACCAATATATTATCTAAAGCTGTATTGGTTACTGTGCAACATTGTATTGGTTACTGTATAATGCTGAATGGGTTATTGACTAATGCTGTTTTGGTTACTGCATAATATTTCTGACTAATGATTGGTAAGCACATGGTTGGTAACCAATGTATTAGACAGTAACCAGCATGTTGCATGAAGGTAACCAAAACAACATTAATAAGTAACCAATTTACATTGGTTACCTGCTTGCAACATGTTGTTTACTATATAATGATGTATTGGTTACTGTCTAATGATTTATTTGTTGCTGTCTAACTATTATATTGTGTAATGCTGTCTTGGTTACTGTATTATGTGTGTCTTGTTTACTTTATTATGTGTGTCTTGTTTACTGTCTAATGATGTCTTGTTTACTGTCTAATGATGTTTTGGTTACTGTCTAACCAATATATTGTCTAAAGCTGTATTGGTTACTGTATAATGCTTAATGGGTTACTTACTAATGATATTTTGGTTACTGCATAATATTTCTGACTAATGATTGGTAAGCACATGGTTGGTAACCAATGTATTAGACAGTAACCAACATGTTGCATGAAGATAACCAAGATAGCATTAATAAGTAACCAGTTTACATTGGTTACCTTTTTGCAACATGTTGTTTACTGTATAATGCTGTCTTGGTAACTGTCTAATGATTTATTGGTTGCTGTCTAACTATTATATTGTGTAATGCTGTCTTGGTTACTGTCTAATGCTGGATTGATTATTGATTAACGATGTTTTGTTTAATGACTAAAGCTATATTGGTTAATTGTCTATGTTGTTTTGGTTACTATCATATGATTGGTTGGTTAACTTTGTAAATATGATTTTGTTTACTTGCAGTTATGGGATCTTTATTACGAGGAATGGAACAGAAAATTCAACGAAAAAGTGATATATTGGTGCGACATGGAAGTCCCCAGTATAATTGCAAAAAAATTGAATAAGAGTCAGCTGGATAAATTTAAGGCAACATGTTTTGGTAATTTTCTTGAGTTTGGTGAGCACCAAATGTATTCCCAGATTATTCACCACGCTCTTGTGAGGGAGGTTCACCAGAGGGATGACGGTGAAATGTGGTTTTTGTTCGGAGAGAAAAGGGTCAGGTTCGGTTTGCCTGAGTTTTGTATGATATCTGGGTTGAGATGGAAAGGTGAGGATGATATAACTCCATATAAAGGTATGGAGAATATGCTTATTGGTAAGTTTTTTGGTGACGAAGCTGTGACATGTAGTAGTATAGGTGGGATATATAGGAAGGCAGTTATTGATGATGATGACGAGGCTATTAAGATGTCTATGATATTTTTGGTCTTTAATTTCATTATGTGCACATTTTCTGAAAATTACGTTGATGGAGCAATGGTTAATTTTTTGTGTTACGGCGATGTTAATAGTTTTCCTTGGGGGAAAGTTGCTTTTGAGATGACAAAGTACTCTTTGTCTAATGCTTTGAAGGGGCGTTATAGGAAAGGAAAGAATGGTGTTTCAACATACAATTTTTACATGGATCATTACACCAAACTGTACAAGTTGAATGGGCTTCCGTATGTATTCCAAGTGTGACGCCCCCAAAATTAGGTATATATCACCCATCTTGAGTCGCCAGATACATGGTACAGAATTCAAATACAACTTACTAATATAACTGTCGTGTACAATACGACAAAACATTACTGCGAGTTTGAATACAATTATTGTCTACTAGAGATCATACAAACTCAAAAGGAGTCCTCAATACAATTATTGTCACACTATTTAACAGAATAGTGAGGACTACTAATACTATTCTCTGGTCCATCACTCCGTTCCCCGACTCGTCCCAGCTATATTCTTATTTCCTGAAGAGAACATTGAAAGAAAGGGTGAGCTCAACTAGTCCAGTAAGAAATATTATGACTAAGATAATGCAGAATAAATTATCATTAGCCTTCAACAGTGTTAAACTGATAAAATACAATAACCATCAAGTTTAACTGTAGCGGAACCAGCAATCCATTAAAAGAGTCAAGTAGAAAATAAAAACTACTATCTTTTATGATTTAAAAGGTTTTTCATCATCGTTATAGCTGAGACTCAGCTTAATAAATATTCCACATCATCGAATCACCCCCGCACTACGGCCAAGGATATTCTTTAGTATCACGACCACAATTATTCATGCACTACGGCCAAGAATATTTGTGTATTCATTAGTGGTCATGATTATGCCAACAACTGTCCATCAATGCACTACGGGCCAATGATGATTTTTTATTTTTTTTCATCATTTGTAACATTACGGTCATGATTACACCGAAAAATCTCTGGTCATAATCATATCAAGTCCATCCATGCTCTACAGGCCACAGATGACTTTCAAAAATATAAATAAGAGGATGATGACAATGATATAAAAATTCAATAAAACAAGTTCAAGAATTATTTTATCCAGGAATTTTTAACGTCCAAATTGTCAACACGATACTGTTTTGTGGTGTAAAATTCAATAATGATCAGAAGAATATTTTCATGAAATGATACTGGATGAAGCGCAAATATCAAGGATATTCTACTAATTTCATGGAGTATAGAAGTTAAAGTTTTAACCAACTAAGTATAATAAAGAATGAAATAACAAAAGAAATCACCATGCATGCGATAGACCGCACAGGCAGGTTATTCCAACAGAATAATAAATAACGGAACCAGGTCAGGTGAAATTCACACCGACAGGATGTTCCAACAGAATAATAAAGACGGAACCAGATCCAGTGTAAAACACACAGATAGGATATTCCAACATAATAATAATAAAGATGGAACCAGATCCGGTGTAAAACACACAGATAGGATATTCCAACAGAATAATAAGGAATGGAACCAGGTCCGGTGTAAAACACACAGACATGATATTCCAACAGAATAATAGAAGAATGTCACCAAGTATAGGGTAAACCACGTGTACAGGTTATTCCGACAGAATAATAAGAAATGGAATATCATAAGGATTTCACCAAGTATAGGGTACACCGCGTATACAGGTCATGTATAGGGTATGCCACTTTTACAGGTTATTCCAACAGAATAACAAAGAATGGAATAACATAAGTTCTCTTCAAGAAGAAAGAATAACACCCCTTACTTTAGTTAGGAGATGGAATACTGCAGTAGTGTAGTAACCGAATACTCTTCTTCTTTCTCTCTTATTTTCTCTATACTTTCTCTCTCTATAGCTTGAGCGAATTCGTGAAAAATAATGAAGCCCTAGGCCTCTATTTATAGAAGATTTATTACTATTTACGAAAGTATTTACTATTTACGAAGGTAATTACTATTGACGAAGGTAATTACTATTTACGAAGGTAGTTACTATTTATGAAGGTAATTACTATTTACGAAGGTAATTACTATTTACGAAGGTAATTACTATTTATGAAAGAGACTCTTAGATGATGACATATGGCCCCCCCATAAATAATTAAACTTACCACAAACGTCTAATAATAGACTCTTTATATACATCAAGGATTGAATAAAAATTACCAGAAATCATTTTATTTTTTAATCAACACATATTTAATCTTTCAACAATTATTAATCATTTATAACTTGTCGTCTCAATTATTGTTTAGATAATATAACATATTATACAGATGATACTGTGACAATAATTGAATCAATAATATAAGAGATATGATGCAGCAATTACTGTAGCAATAATTGAGTATAGCTGAGTGACTTCTCACGTAAGCATCAATAATCAATACCGTGTGCTACTATGCAACAACGCGTATTACTGTACTTTTACTACCGAGTAGTTCAACAGTTTTAACGGTAACACCTCCGCCGTTATTTTATAGAAAGATAATTTTGTCGTTTTCTAACTACAACAATACTTCCGTTGTGGGGTCCACCAATGATTATGCCGTCGTACGAATATTCCCCGATAAAAAGAATATTCCCCGACCAAACGAATATTTTATAACAACTTGCGTACTTTGCAAAATTCATAAATATTACCCACAACTATATATTTTATCAAATTTATTCCATAATATTCAAAAATAATAATTATGAAAATTAATCTTTATTTATAAAAACTGGGGTCTTACACCAAGTTTTTATGTTTGAAACTATTTCGACATTCAAAAGTCGGGGTATATGCAATGACAAACATCCATCTGATGTCCGTTTATTCAGATGGAAGGAGTTAATGAAGCCGCTTTCTAATGACAAGTTGAATGAATTAGTTTTTTGTTCCGGACAGGTATGTTGTTTCACTTTTAGTTATATACTTGATAAATGAAAATATTATGAGAAGTTTACTATCAACAAAGTAGTTAGTTATCTTTATATACACGTTTGGTTACTGATTATTTTATATGCATGTTAATAATAACAATGTTTTTGGTTACTTGAATATTCAAATACGGTTACTGATTAGATTACATTCAGGTTACTAATGACATTGTTGTTGGTTACCAATCATATACACATTTGGTTACATTTATACATTTAGTTGGTTACTACTTATTATACATTTGGTTACCTGTATATATATATTTGGTTACTGATTATGTTTTATGATTCCTTATTTACTGTTTATTTCAATGTAATTGTACATTGTTTGTTAGATGATATACTAAACTATACTTATTATTTTTTAGATGAGGATAAGCAGTTTGACTCCCACGGCCGATGAGAAGGATCGGCTTGATTTGGACGATTTTTACTTTTTTAATGGGAAGGATGGTGACAAGAAAGTAGATAAAAAAGTGAAGGCCGACAACATTGGTATTGATTTATCTGTTGTGAAAGAGGCAATTGATGTACGGTTTAAGCCGTTGGAGAAGAAAGTGTCTGAATTGAAGAAAGATGTTTCTGAATTGAAGAAAGAATTTGGAAAGTTGCGACCTGATATTAAAGATGAAATGTAGCTTTTACATGTCCAGTTATGCAGGGACCTTAGGTCCATTATTAGAGATGAGTTACGTGCTATCAAAGACGTGGAGGACAAAAATCTTGATGGTGAGTCTGATGCTGACGATTCTGACAATGCTGGTGATGATGATGATGATGAAGATGAAGGTGATGAAGGTTATGAAGGTGATGAAGGTTATGAAGGCGGTGAAGGTGATGAAGCTGATGATGATGCTTCTGATGAGATTGCTGATGAGAATGCTGATGTCATGGTGGAGGAGGTCCATGTTGATGAGGATGTTGATCATGGTTCAAAAGTGAATAAAAATAATGATGGTGATGATGTGTTGGATGAAGTTGAGAAGAAGGGTGTGAATGAAATTGAATTGGTTAATGAAGTTGGTGATGATGTGTCAATATTTGTGGAGAAGAGTGATGTGAATGTAATTGAGATTGCTAATGAAGTTGAACGTGCTGTTATGGTTGAAGAACCCGATGAAAAAAAAATAATGATGATGAAGAAAATATCAAGGTTAGACATATTTGTTTGTTTTGTTATGTGATATATGTCTTTTGTTTTAATTATTAAATGGTTCTTTATTTTGCGCAGATTGACAATAATAATGACATGCCATCTTTTGACATATTAAGCCAATGTACTGGGAAAACTATTGTTGTGTATGATGCTGATAAGGTTAGTGTTATAATTATGGGCCATCATTTATTGAAATGTTATTTATGTTTTGGTTACCATCATATAGTGAATTGGTTACTATGATATTGTGTTTTGGTTACAATTATATTATGTTTTGGCTACTATTATATTATGATTTGGTTACTAGTTTATGTTATTCAGATTACTAATATAACATGTTCATTTTAGTTTATTAGCTGTTGTAAAGTCAGTTGGTTACTAGTTTATTTTATTCAGGTTACTAATCGTATATATTACCTTTTTATGTCAACTGAAAAAGAGGAAGAAAGGTGAGGAAGCAAGCATGTATGCTCTTGATCTTATGGTTCTCACCACACAGGACATAACTAAGTGTGATGAGTTGGAGAAGAGTGTCCACAAAACCGGTGGTAGACCTGTACGTGAACCTGCAAAGAGTGCCATTTTACGGTCTCCATATACAGCAGCGTTCGGATCTGCTGGTTCATCATCTACTGTAGTGGGTGCTGCTAGTCAAACACTTGCACGTTTAAGTGCATTCCCCAAATCATGCATGGAGATGCCCTCAAAATTTGAAGAGGCATTGTTTGAAGAATGGTTCAAAATTGGAATAAACAACAGAAAAAGGTTTGTTTTTTGTTGTTAACAATGCTATAGTTTTTTATGAAACAAATAAGTTTGTATTATTGTAGTAACATATGGTTAATATTTAAATAAATGTTATGGTTACTATTATTTTATATTCTGGTTACTATTAGATAATGTTTTGGTTACCTAGTAGTTATGTTTCTGTTACTATGTGATTATAGTTTGGTTACCAGATTAATGTTTAAAATTAAGTTGTTTATTAGTTTACTGATTTTGGTATGCTATTTTTGTTACTGTCTAATGATGTATTGGTTACTGTCGAATGTTGTATTGGTTAATGTGTTACATTAAATTGGTTACTATATAATACTTAATTGGTTACTGACTAATGCTGTAGCCATACTTATTGTCGGATCGTTTGAATCTTTTCCGTAGTCATACGTACCAACTCCGGTCCTAACAACGTTGCTTCACCCACCTCATCCCAGCATACTGGAGAACGACACTTTCTTCCATACAACGCTTCAAATGGAGCCATGCCAATACTTGCTTGATAACTGTTGTTGTAGGAAAACTCCACCAATGGTAAGAACTTGTCCCAACTTCCCTTGAAATCAAGGACACAGAGTCTTAATAGATCTTCAAGAGTTTGAATATTTCTCTCCGACTGTCCGTCCGTCTGAGGATGATATGCCGAGCTAAATCGTAAGTCTGTGCCCATAGCTTTTTTGCAAACTAACCCAAAATCGTGAAGTAAATCTTGGGTCTCGATCAGAAACTATGGATACCGGCATACCATGCTGTCTTACAATCTCGTTTATATACATACGAGCAAGATGTTCAAGTGTATAAGTTTCCCGTATCGGTAAAAAATGAGCAGACTTGGTCAATCTATCAACAATAACCCAAATCGCATCTATGCCTTGAGAAACCTTAGGAAGACCAGTAACGAAATCCATGGTAATGTGCTCCCACTTCCATTCTGGAATTTCAAGTGGTTGCAATGGACCTTTTGGTACTTGATGCTCCGCTTTAACTCGTTGACAAGTTAGACACCTTGAGATAAACAACGCTATCTTTCTCTTCATATTGCTCCACCAAAATGTATGACGAATATCATGATACATTTTGGTACTCCTAGGATGGATTGCAAACGGTGTATTGTGCGCCTCCATCATGATTTTATACTTTAAATCAGGGTCATTAGGAACACAAAGTCTGGAGTTGACTCGAAGTATTCCTTCTTCATCGATTCTTGCTTCCGGCATAGCACCTTCTTGCACTTTCTTCCTCATACGTGTCAGCTCCAGGTCTGTAGCTTGAGCAGCTTTAACTTTATCGATTAAAGTCGGTTCTACTCGTATATTTGCCATGGTCACATGCGTCGCTGGAGTCTTTAACTCTATCTCCATCCTTTGCAAGTCACACAAAATGGGCCCTTGCGTTGACAATATCGCACTCGTACTTGCATGTGATCTTCTACTCAATGCGTCAGCTACCACGTTTGCTTTTCCAGGATGGTATTGGATGGTATGATCATAATCTTTCAACAGTTCAAGCCAACGTCGTTGTCGCATGTTGAGTTCCTTTTGAGTGAAGAAATATTTGAGGCTTTTATGATCCGTAAAGATCTCTACTTTCTCCCCATACAAGTAATGCCTCTAAATTTTAAGTGCAAAGACAACAACTGCCAACTCTAGATCATGAGTAGGATAATTCTTCTCATATTCTTTGAGTTGTCGCGAGGCATAGGCTATGACTTTTTCATGTTGCATGAGAACACATCCCAGCCCTTTGCCCGAAGCATCACTGTAGATGACAAAACCCTCCGAGCCAGATGGTATTGTCAGAACAGGTGCTGAAATGAGTCTCCTCTTGAGTTCTTGAAAACTCTTCTCACATTCTTTGCTCCAATCGAACTTTGTATCTTTTCGAGTCAGCTGAGTCAATGGAGTAGCGATTCGAGAAAATCCTTCCACGAATCTCCGATAATAACCAGCTAAACCAAGAAAGCTACGTACTTCGGTCACTGATTTAGGTTGCTCCCAGCTTTGAATAGCTTCAATCTTTGTTGGGTCAACAGATATTCCATGACTTGTTACCACGTGCCCAAGGAATGCTACTTCCTCAAGCCAGAACTCGCATTTCTTCAACTTGGCATAAAGCTTATATTCACGAAGCTTTTGGAGTGTCAGCCTCAAGTGTTGCTCTTGATCTTCACGGCTTTTGGAATAAATAAGGATGTCATCAATAAAGACGACCACAAAGTGATCCAAATATTCCTTGAATACTCGGTTCATCATATCCATGAAGGCAGCAGGAGCATTAGTCAATCCAAAGGACATGACTAGGAATTCATAATGCCCGTACCGAGTTCTGAAAGCCGTCTTTGGAATGTCATCGGTTCTAATCTTCAATTGGTGATACCCGGAACGAAGATCAATCTTTGAAAAGAATTTGGCTCCTTGCAACTGGTCAAACAAGTCATCAATACGTGGCAATGGATACCTATTTTTGATGGTGACATGATTCAACTTCCGATAATCAATACAAAGTCGCATACTCCCATCTTTCTTCTTCACGAATAGAACAGGAGCACCCCAAGGAGAAGTACTAGGACGAATAAAGTCAATGTCTAACAATTCCTGCAGTTGGATTTTTAACTCCTTAAGTTCAATAGGAGCCATTCGATATGGGGCTTTAGAAATGGGTTTTGTACCGGGTTCAAGGTCGATACAAAATTCAATCTCACGCTCTGGGTGTAGGCCAGGAAGTTCTTCGGAGAATACGTCAGGAAATTCATTAACAATAGAAATATCGTTCAAAACTGACGTATTTTTGTTTAAATCTGTGACTTGAGCTAAGAAAGCTTGACATCCGTTTTTCAATAAACGAATAGCTTTATGGCTTGAGATGACCGTGATTGATTTTAATGGTTTGGTCGCTTGAATTCGCATAATAGGTTGATTAGGAATATGAAAGCTAACAACCTTATGGAAACAATCAATTTTTGCATGATGAGTAGTTAACCAATCAATCCCTAGAATCACGTCAAATTCAAGTATTTTCAATGAAATAAGATCTACAGGTAATGTGAGGGTACCGATTTGAACCAAACAAGACTTATAAACAGTGGATGTAATGAAGGTTTCTCCCAACGGAGTTTTCACAGATAAGTCAAAGTCTAATTTCTCCGGAGTCAAATTTAATCGATGAGCGCAAGTAGGAGAAATAAAAGAATGGGTAGAACCGGTATCAAATAAAGTATAGACTTCGTTAGAGTTTATGATAAGCTTACCCGTGATGACCTCATTCGGGTTCCTTGCTTTCTGGGAGGTCACAACAAACGCTCTCCCTTGCACTACCGGCTTTGATCTTTCTGGGACGGCCTTTGGTGCCTCCATCCTAGCTGAATTTGTCTTTGGTAAACGACAAAATCGGGCTAAGTGACCTTCTCTTCCACAATTATAACATGCTTTGGACGGCATCGCGTAATTTGGACTGATGTGTCCCTCCCCTCCGCATTTGAAGCATATGATAGGTGGTCTTTCTCCTTCCTTAACAACGGGTGCTGGTGCTGACGTCTTTCCATCATTGTTGAATCTCCTCTTTTTGAAATGTCCATTCTTATTGTTTTGGCCCTGATTACCACCGAAGTGGTAACCATTTCTGGCCTGCTGATTCCCTCCACGCTTGTTGTCACCGCTTCGATGACCACTCTCGCTGGTATTATAATTTTGCCAGTTGCTCTCTTTTAGTTGAGTTGACTCGTTATCGCGCTCCACTAACTGAGCCCTATTTACAACATCTGAATACAAACACAGTTTATTAGAAATAAGATGTTGACGTATCTCCGGCTTCAAACCTCTTAAAAACATTCGCGCCATTCTCTCTTCATTATCCACCAAGTGGGACGCAAACCGTGATAATTCTGCAAATTTTGCCTCGTATTGCGACACGGTCATATTATTTTGTTCCAACTTAATAAACTCCACCTCCTTCATGTGGCGAATACTTTCGGGAAAGTATTTGTCATTGAACAGCTCTTGGAACTTCTCCCAAGATATCTTCAGTACAGCAGGTTGAGTACGTTTTACCGATTCCCACCAATAATCTGCCTCTCCGCGCAACATAAAGGCGGCAAAGGGAACTTTTTGCTCCTTAGAGCATCCCAAGATATCAAATATCTTGGTCATCTGCTTTATCCATGCTTCCGCCATAAGTGGTTTTGGCTCTCCCTTAAACTCCGGTGGTCCCAGCTCCTTGAACTGTTTAGCAGTGACCGCCCTACGTTTTGGACAGGAGTTGCTCTCGCCTGCTGTTGCATGAATTGCATAAAACCTCTGAACATTTGATCATTCGTCATTTGGTCAGTGTTGTTGTTTGCATGAGGATTTTCGCCTTCCTGATGCACATTATCCTGATTATTGATATGTGGTGAATCAACGATCGCCTGTGCTCCATTACCATTCTCAACATTCTCAGATGTCATTTTCAGATATTGCCACAAAACAAAAGGTTAATTGACATGTAACATATTATCCCTATATTCTGACCGGCCAATAAAATAGCACATAAACTTAGGTAGGTCATACTAGCGAAGGAATTCCCCGTCTCTCCCCTCCTAGTACTATTCTCACATCTTAGCCAGGGATCATATCCCTAAGCTCTGATACCAACTGTGACGCCCCCAAAATTAGGTATACATCACCCATCTTGAGTCGCCAGATACATGGTACAGAATTCAAATACAACTTACTAATACAACTGTCGTGTACAATACGACAAAACATAACTGCGAGTTTGAATACAATTATTGTCTACTAGAGATCATACAAACTCAAAAGGAGTCCTCAATACAATTATTGTCACACTATTTAACAGAATAGTGAGGACTACTAATACTATTCTTTGGTCCATCACTCCGTTCCCCGACTCGTCCCAGCTATATTCTCATTTCCTGAAGAGAACATTGAAAGAAAGGGTGAGCTCAACTAGTCCAGTAAGAAATATTATGACTAAGATAATGCAGAATAAATTATCATTAGCCTTCAACAGTGTTAAACTGATAAAATACAATAACCATCAAGTTTAACTGCAGCAGAACCAGCAATCCATTAAAAGAGTCAAGTAGAAAATAAAAACTACTATCTTTTATGATTTAAAAGGTTTTTCATCATCGTTATAGCTGAGACTCAGCTTAATAAATATTCCACATCATCGAATCACCCCCGCACTACGGCCAAGGATATTCTTTAGTATCACGACCACAATTATTCATGCACTACGGCCAAGAATATTTGTGTATTCATTAGTGGTCATGATCATGCCAACAACTGTCCATCAATGCACTACGGGCCAATTATGATTTTTTATTTTTTTCATCATTTGTAACATTACGGTCATGATTACACCGAAAAATCCCTGGTCATAATCATACCAAGTCCATCCATGCTCTACAGGCCACAGATGACTTTCAAAACTATAAATAAGAGGATGATGACAATGATATAAAAATTCAATAAAACAAGTTCAAGAATTATTTTATCCAGGAATTTTTAACGTCCAAATTGTCAACACGATACTGTTTTGTGGTGTAAAATTCAATAATGATCAGAAGAATATTTTCATGAAATGATACTGGATGAAGCGCAAATATCAAGGATATTCTACTAATTTCATGGAGTATAGAAGTTAAAGTTTTAACCAACTAAGTATAATAAAGAATGAAATAACAAAAGAAATCACCATGCATGCGATAGACCGCACAGGCAGGTTATTCCAACAGAATAATAAATAACGGAACCAGGTAAGGTGAAATTCACACCGACAGGATGTTCCAACAGAATAATAAAGACGGAATCAGATCCGGTGTAAAACACACAGATAGGATATTCCAACATAATAATAATAAAGACGGAACCAGATCCGGTGTAAAACACACAGATAGGATATTCCAACAGAATAATAAGGAATGGAACCAGGTCCGGTGTAAAACACACAGACATGATATTCCAACAGAATAATAGAAGAATGTCACCAAGTATAGGGTAAACCACGTATACAGGTTATTCCGACAGAATAATAAGAAATGGAATATCATAAGGATTTCACCAAGTATAGGGTACACCGCGTATACAGGTCATGTATAGGGTATGCCACTTTTACAGGTTATTCCAACAGAATAACAAAGAATGGAATAACATAAGTTCTCTTCAAGAAGAAAGAATAACACCCCTTACTTTATTTAGGAGATGGAATACTGCAGTAGTGTAGTAACCGAATACTCTTCTTCTTTCTCTCTTATTCTCTCTATACTTTCTCTCTCTATAGCTTGAGCGAATTCGTGAAAAATAATGAAGCCCTAGGCCTCTATTTATAGAAGATTTATTACTATTTACGAAAGTATTTACTATTTACGAAGGTAATTACTATTGACGAAGGTAATTACTATTTACGAAGGTAATTACTATTTACGAAGATAATTACTATTTACGAAGGTAATTACTATTTATGAAAGAGACTCTTAGATGATGACATATGGCCCCCCCATAAATAATTAAACTTACCACAAATGTCTAATAATAGACTCTTTATATACATCAAGGATTGAATAAAAATTACCAGAAATCATTTTATTATTTAATCAACACATATTTAATCTTTCAACAATTATTAATCATTTATAACTTGTCGTCTCAATTATTGTTTAGATAATATAACATATTATACAGATGATACTGTGACAATAATTGAATCAATAATATAAGAGATATGATGCAACAATTACTGTAGCAATAATTGAGTATAGCTGAGTGACTTCTCACGTAAGCATCAATAATCAATACCGTGTGCTACTATGCAACAACGCGTATTACTGTACTTTTACTACCGAGTAGTTCAACAGTTTTAACGGTAACACCTCCGCCGTTATTTTATAGAAAGATAATTTTGTCGTTTTCTAACTACAACAATACTTCCGTTGTGGGGTCCACCAATGATTATGCCGTCGTACGAATATTTCCCGACAAAAAGAATATTCCCCGACCAAACGAATATTTTATAACAACTTGCGTACTTTGCAAAATTCATAAATATTACCCACAACTATATATTTTATCAAATTTATTCCATAATATTCAAAAATAATAATTATGAAAATTAATCTTTATTTATAAAAATTGGGGTCTTACACCAAGTTTTTATGTTTGAAACTATTTCGACATTCAAAAGTCGGGGTATATGCAATGACAAACATCCATCTGATGTCCGTTTATTCAGATGGAAGGAGTTAATGAAGCCGCTTTCTAATGACAAGTTGAATGAATTAGTTTTTTGTTCCGGACAGGTATGTTGTTTCACTTTTAGTTATATACTTGATAAATGAAAATATTATGAGAAGTTTACTATCAACAAAGTAGTTAGTTATTTTTATATACACGTTTGGTTACAGATTATTTTATATGCATGTTATTAATAACAATGTTTTTGGTTACTTGAATATTCAAATACGGTTACTGATTAGATTACATTCAGGTTACTAATGACATTGTTGTTGGTTACCAATCATATACACATTTGGTTACATTTACACATTTAGTTGGTTACTACTTATTATACATTTGGTTACCTGTATATATGTATTTGTTTACTGATTATGTTTTATGATTCCTTATTTACTGTTTATTTCAATGTAATTGTACATTGTTTGTTAGATGATATACTAAACTATACTTATTATTTTTTAGATGATGATAAACAGTTTGACTCCCACGGCCGATGAGAAGGATCGGCTTGATTTGGGCGGTTTTTACTTTTTTAATGGGAAGGATGGTGACAAGAAAGTAGACAAAAAAGTGAAGGCCGACAACATTGGTATTGATTTATCTGTTGTGAAAGAGGCAATTGATGTACGGTTTAAGCCGTTGGAGAAGAAAGTGTCTGAATTGAAGAAAGATGGTGATGATGTGTTGGATGAAGTTGAGAAGATGGGTGTGAATGAAATTGAATTGGTTAATGAAGTTGGTGATGATGTGTCAATATTCGTGGAGAAGAGTGATGTGAATGTAATTGAGATTGCTAATGAAGTTGAACGTGCTGTTATGGTTGAAGAACCCGATGAAAAAAAAATAATGATGATGAAGAAAATATCAAGGTTAGACATATTTGTTTGTTTTGTTATGTGATATATGTCTTTTGTTTTAATTATTAAATGGTTCTTTATTTTGCGCAGATTGACAATAATAATGACATGCCATCTTTTGACATATTAAGCCAATGTACTGGGAAAACTATTGTTGTGTATGATGCTGATAAGGTTAGTGTTATAATTATGGGCCATCATTTATTGAAATGTTATTTATGTTTTGGTTACCATCATATAGTGAATTGGTTACTATGATATTGTGTTTTGGTTACAATTATATTATGTTTTGGCTACTATTATATTATGATTTGGTTACTAGTTTATGTTATTCAGATTACTAATATAACATGTTCATTTTAGTTTATTAGCTGTTGTAAAGTCAGTTGGTTACTAGTTTATTTTATTCAGGTTACTAATCGTATATATTACCTTTTTATGTCAACTGAAAAAGAGGAAGAAAGGTGAGGAAGCAAGCATGTATGCTCTTGATCTTATGGTTCTCACCACACAGGACATAACTAAGTGTGATGAGTTGGAGAAGAGTCTCCACAAAATCGGTGGTAGACCTGTACGTGAACCTGCAAAGAGTGCCATTTTACGGTCTCCATATACAGCAGCGTTCGGATCTGCTGGTTTATCATCTACTGTAGTGGGTGCTGCTAGTCAAACACTTGCACGTTTAAGTGCATTCCCCAGATCATGCATGGAGATGCCCTCAAAATTTGAAGAGACATTGTTTGAAGAATGGTTCAAAATTGGAATAAACAACAGAAAAAGGTTTGTTTTTTGTTGTTAACAATGCTATAGTTTTTTATGAAACAAATAAGTTTGTATTATTGTAGTAACATATGGTTAATATTTAAATAAATGTTATGGTTACTATTATTTTATATTCTGGTTACTATTAGATAATGTTTTGGTTACCTAGTAGTTATGTTTCTGTTACTATGTGATTATAGTTATGTTACCAGATTAATGTTTAAAATTAAGTTGTTTATTAGTTTACTGATTTTGGTATGCTGTTTTTGTTACTGTCTAATGATGTATTGGTTACTGTCGAATGTTGTATTGGTTAATGTGTAACATTAAATTGGTTACTATATAATACTTAATTGGTTACTGACTAATGCTGTAGTCATACTTATTGTCGGATCGTTTGAATCTTTTTCATAGTCATACGTACCAACTCCGGTCCTAACAACGTTGCTTCACCCACCTCATCCCAGCATACTGGAGAACGACACTTTCTTCCATACAACGCTTCAAATGGAGCCATGCCAATACTTGCTTGATAACTGTTGTTGTAGGAAAACTCCACCAATGGTAAGAACTTGTCCCAACTTCCCTTGAAATCAAGGACACAGAGTCTTAATAGATCTTCAAGAGTTTGAATATTTCTCTCCGACTGTCCGTCCGTCTGAGGATGATATGCCGAGCTAAATCGTAAGTCTGTGCCCATAGCTTTTTTGCAAACTAACCCAAAATCGTGAAGTAAATCTTGGGTCTCGATCAGAAACTATGGATACCGGCATACCATGTAGTCTTACAATCTCGTTTATATACATACGAGCAAGACGTTCAAGTGTATAAGTTTCTCGTATCGGTAAGAAATGAGCAGACTTGGTCAATCTATCAACAATAACCCAAATTGCATCTATGCCTTGAGAAACCTTAGGAAGACAAGTAACGAAATCCATGGTAATGTGCTCCCACTTCCATTCTAGAATTTCAAGTGGTTGCAATGGACCTTTTGGTACTTGATGCTCCGCTTTAACTCGTTGACAAGTTAGACACATTGAGATAAACAACGCTATCTCTCTCTTCATATTGCTCCACCAAAATGTATGACGAATATCATGATACATTTTGGTACTCCTAGGATGGATTGCAAACGGTGTATTGTGCGTCTCCATCATGATTTTATACTTTAAATAAGGTTCATTAGGAACACAAAGTCTGGAGTTGACTCGAAGTATTCCTTCTTCATCGATTCTTGCTTCCGGCATAGCACCTTCTTGCACTTTCTTCCTCATACGTGTCAGCTCTAGGTCTGTAGCTTGAGCAGCTTTAACTTTATCGATTAAAGTCGGTTCTACTCGTATATTTGCCATGGTCACATGCGTCGCTGGAGTCTTTAACTCTATCTCTATCCTTTGCAAGTCACACAAAATGGGCCCTTGCGTTGACAATATCGCACTCGTACTTGCATGTGATCTTCTACTCAATGCGTCAGCTACCACGTTTGCTTTTCCAGGATGGTATTGGATGGTATGATCATAATCTTTCAACAGTTCAAGTCAACGTCGTTGTCACATGTTGAGTTCCTTTTGAGTGAAGAAATATTTGAGGCTTTTATGATCCGTAAAGATCTCTACTTTCTCCCCATACAAGTAATGCCTCTAAATTTTAAGTGCAAAGACAACAGCTGCCAACTCTAGATCATGAGTAGGATAATTCTTCTCATATTCTTTGAGTTGTCGCGAGGCATAGGCTATGATACTGATAGAGAATTTCCAGGAAGATTTGTTCCAGATTTTGATTAGTTCGGATTTCGTTGTTTTATCTTTATTTATTTTGTTGTGTATTTTTTGTTTAAGTTTTGGTGTTATACACAACATTTGTGTATGGTTTATGATTTTTTTGATGTTCATTGGATCTTATGTAGATGGGATTACATATTTGATTATATTAGCATTAATGAAAGAGATATTGTTTGTTTGTTGGTATTTTGTTTCTTTTTAAGTTGTGTTTGTTGAATTTTTTTGAAATATACAGTTGGTAACTAATCATATATAAAGGGGTAACCAGATAATGATTTGATAGTAACCATGGAGTTACAAGATTGTATCAGGACATATATCATATGTTAAATGTACATGTGTTATGTATACATGGGTTTCATAAACTTCAATACCCTTTTAATTACAGGTTGCTGAATATACAGGTTGTTTATGTTCTGGTTACCATTATAAACTGATTTGATTACTGTTATGAAATTAGGTGGTTATTGTGATGGTTACTGTCATGTAATTATTTGGGTACCATTAAACATTGTTATTGTTACTGTTATGTAATTATTTAGTTTACATTAAAAACTGGCATGGTTACTGTCATGTATAAAATGGTAACCAATTATAATTTTGTAATATACAGTTGGTAACCAATCATGTATAAATATGTAACCAGATAATGATTTGATAGTAACCAGAGTAACAATATTGTATCAGGACATATGTCATATGTTAAGTGGACATGTGTGAGTATACATGGGTTTCATAAACTTCAATACCCTTTTAATTATATGTTGCCGGATATACATGTTGTTTATGTTGTGCTTACCATTATAAAATGGTATTGTTACTGCTTATAAAATTAGTTGGTTACTGTGATGGTTACTGTTATGTAATTATTTGGGTATCATTAAACATTGTTATGGTTACTGTTATGTAATTATTTGGTTAAAAACTGGTATGGTTACTGTTATGCTATTAGCTGGTAACTGTTATGGTTACTGATATGTAAATATGTGGTTACCATTAAAAACTATTATGGTTACTGTTATATATTTGTTTGATTACTGTTATTGTTAATGTTTCATTGAAATCAAAAATCAATATATAAATGAATAACAATTTTGTTTACTATACACAATCAAAAATTTTACAAACCCATCGTTTAATGGTTACTCAAAGTAAATAATAATACATTCATGTATCTACACTCTTAATTTAACTGCACGATATCAGACCCTTTTTAGTGGTCTTAAAACCGGGGGATTACTGCATGTCTTTCTGTTGTGTCCTTTTTCTTGGCACCTGCTGCATTTGTTTTGAATTTTGATTTCAGATCCGTGCTTGTACCTCCCTTTTTTTGGTCTTCCTGCTGGCCTTCTTGTGTTGGGTGGTTTTATACATATGTTTTTTACTTCTTCTGATACATCCCAGTTTTCTTTGTCATCTAATGGCATGATGGAAGCTGAATATGTCTTGACCAAAGTTGCTTTAGTGTAATTTCTTGAGCAAAAATCATAACAGCTCAAATTTCTCTTGCTCATAACAGCAGCAGCGTGCGGGCAAGGCATCTCATGGTACTAAAATTTACGGCATGTGCATGTCTCTTGTTCGATGTCCACAATATACTGTTTAGAGACATCGTAAACAGTGAAAATCACTAAGTTTGATGTCTCAACCTACAACACCCAATGTATACAATCAGATTAACAGTTGCATGCCAAATATACAGTAACCAATTAACTAGTACACAATGTTAGTCAACAAGTAACCACCAATATAAAAGAAACAATTATAAATCTCAGTAACATTATAATGTTACATAGTAACTAAGTCAGTATTGATCAGTAACCAGTATAATGTTACACAGTAACCAAATAAGCATTATACAGTAACCATTATATAATTACACAGTAAGCAATTAAGTAGTAGTTAGTAACCAATATAATGTTGCACATTAAGTAAGTCAACAATAGTTTGTAACCAAGTCAGTATTAGTCAGTAATATTATGCAATAAAGATTATAATTTTATCTAGTAACCAAGTTTCTGTAGTCAGTATAATGTTACACAGTAACCAACTTAGCAATAGCCAGCGACCATTATATGGTTACACAGTAACCAAGTCAGCAATAGTCAGTAACCATTATATGATTAAGAGTTGCATCCCAAATTCACAGTAACCAATTAACTAGTACACAATATTAGTCAATAAGTAATCACCAATATAAAAGAAACAATTATAAATCACAGTAACGTTATAATGTTATATAGTAACTAAGTCAGTATTGATCAGTAACCAATATAATGTTACACAGTAACCAAATAAGCATTACATAGTAACCAGTATATAAGTACACAGTAAGCAATTCAGTAGTAGTCAGTAACCAATATAATGTTGCACATTAAGTAAGTTAGCATTAGTTTATAACCAATAAAGATTATAATTTTATCCAGTAACCAAGTTACAGTTAGTCAGTATAATGTTACACAGTAACCAACTCAGCAATAGCCAACAACCATTATATGGTTACATGGTAACCAACTCAGCAATAGTCAGTAACCAATTTAATGTTGCACAGTAACTAAGTTAGTATTAGTAAATAACCAAGTTAGTAATAGTCAGTAGATTGCAAATGCAAATTAGGATTCAATAATTTAAATCGAGTATTAATTACCTTAAGTATCTTTGATTTAAAGATATTAGATTGCAACTTTCTCTCAGCTGTTGTGGAAAGTGTTGTGAATGTTGATATGGCTGCTTGTTTGTTTGTGAAATACCATCTTTGAACCAGACAACGTATGCATTCAATCATTGTCGCAACTGGAAGATCCCTGATAAACTTGATTGCATTGTTAATAGATTCGGCGGTGTTTGAAGTCATTGTTGAGTACCTGCTTACAGTCCCATGGAGCCTGGTGCACCTATCCAACTTGACCTCTTCCTCCTAGATATGTCCTTATTCGAGTATCAATGGCATCAAGTTCAGCCATGTGTTTGTTGAATTGTTCAACAGTGTAAGATCTACAAACCCCGTTGTAAGCCTGTTTAACTTCTTCTCCTTTCTTTTTGAATCTATTTTTTATATTTTTCAATATATGATATGTGCATGAACCATGCATGATATCCGGAAACACACAATTCAGTCCTTGTATAATGGCTTCATGTCTGTCTGAAATAATACATTGACCTTCCCTAACTCCACAAGCAATTCTCAAATTTACGAAAAACCATTTCCAAGACAATTCATTTTCGCTGTCAACAACTGAAAAAGCAATCGGAATAATATTTCAATTTGCATCTTGTGTGCTTTCTATCAGTAATGTCCCCCCGTAAGTTGATTGTATGAATGTGCCATCGATTACAATGATTGGAAAACAATGGTGCCATGCTTGAATGGATGCTCCAATGGCAAAGAATAGATACTTGAAACGACCATTTGTTTCCAACTCAAGGGCTGTGACGGAACCTGATATAAAACATCAGAACTATCATTAGAATTACAAGTAGTATATTGTATCCAAATCACTAGTAATCGGTAACCGTTCATGTGGTTAAAGGTACACCATTTGTATATTACATTTAGTAACTAAACATGCGTATTAAGGTAACCAAACATGTATAATAACCGCATACAAATGGTATAATACTAATAATAACTAAACATGCATTATGTCTAAAGGTGTATTGGTTACTGTATAATGCTTAATTGGTTACTGACTAATGCTATTTTGGTTACTGAATAATATTACCGACTAATGCTTGATAACCACATGTTTGGTAACCAATGCATTATACAGTAACCAGCATATTGCATGAAGGTAACCAATACAATATTAATCAGTAAAAAATTTATATTGGTAAACAATCTATCGTGTAATGATATCTTGGTTAATGTGGAACATCATATTAGTTACTGTATAATGCTATAAAACAAATAAATGTTTTTAAGGTGTTACCTGGATTTGTTTTCTTCAGCATGTATAACCATGATGGGATGAGTGAGTAGTCGTGTGGATTTCCTCTCACCTTTTCCAACGCCTTTTCCTTCGATCTCCATGCTTTTTGGTAAGAGATAGACACATTATATTCTGAGATCATGTCTTCCACAATATCGGGTTGGTGTGTTGAGTTTCTTCAAATTTGTTATTTTTTGCATTATGCATTCACTGACCAACTCACTATTTGCCTGTCTGTGGTCTCCCAACAATACATTGACCGAACAAGTGTGAATATCATTGAATTCTCTAACCTTGAACATACTGGTTTTTCTGAAACTTGATGCTCTCATCTTCCTATTTGAAATTTTCATCGCATACACACACTAGCATAAAGTCTCTATAACTTGTTCGTTGGACTTTGTGTTGTCTGTTTTTTTTGATTGAATACAGCCTCATAGATTGTGAGAGGATTTTTTTGTCTGTGTAGGTTTGATGTAATTTTACTTCACGTTCATTCGGATCCGATATTACATCATCATATCGTTCTTCTGCGTATGATTTGTCATGTTGTCTGTCTCGTTATTGTTCAATAATTTCCATTGCAAGCTGATCAGCATATTGCATTCCAAATTGGCATGATTGGCTTGCTCGTAGAACTAGTGCTGAATTCCCTTGTGTTGATCTGATTGGCATTTCATTGTGAATTGTAGATTCTTCTACATTTGTCAAGTTATGCAAGATCGTTGTGCGTCCCATTATGTGTTCAATATCTACAATCAGTGGGAATTTACCTTGTTCATCAGATTTTCTACTCATTTCCAAAAAGAATTGTAAGGTTGCTTCATCTGATATACTGATCGGTGGAATGTCGTTTCTAATCTAAAATTTGATTGACAATGTTGTTGCGTTTGTGTCTAGCCGTAATGCACTGCATATTTTGGTTAACATTTCTTTGAACGAAATTGTTGATGGAACTAATATGCCAGCAACTTCAAATTTGGTGTATTGGTTACTATCAGTCCATGTGCCGTTGAAATAAAGTACAACTAGAATCATCTCCATTGTCTGTCAATAGAATAAGTAATGGTAAGTAACAAAATCAATGTTATCCGGTAACCAATATAATGTTAAATAGTAACAAAGTCAGCATTAGTCAGTAACCAAGTCTTCATCAGTACCCATTATAATGTTACACAGTAACAAAGTAATTATTAGTTAGTAACCAATGCATTTGAACACACTAACCAAATCATGTTTAGTCAGTAACATATACATAGTCAGACAGTAACCAATATAATGTTAAACAGTAACCAATTCATTATTAATCAGTAACCAAGTCTTCGTCAGTAACTATTATTATGTTACACAGTAACAAAGTCATTATTAGTCAGTAAACAATGCAGTGGTACACAGTAACCAAATCAGTATTAGTCAGTAACATAGACATAGTCAGATAGTAAACAATGTAATGTTAAGCAGTAATTAAGTCAGCATTAGTCAGTAACCAAGTCTTCAGTAGTAACCATTATAATGTTACACATTAACAAAGTCATTATTAGTCAGTAACCAATGCAATGGTACACAGTAGCCAATTCATTATTAGTCAATAATCAATGTAATGGTACACAGTAACCAAATCATTATTAGTCAGTAACCAATGCAACATTAGTTAGTACCATTATGCATTAACCAATCTAGCATAAACAGTAACATATACATAGTCAGACAGTAACCAATGTAATGTTAAGCAGTAACCAAGTCAGCATTAGTCAGTAACCAAGTAATAATCAGTAACCATTATAATGTTACATAGTGACAAAGTCATTATTAGTCAGTAACAAAAGCAATGGTACACAATATCCAATTCATTATTAGTCAGTAACCAATGTAATGGACACAGTAACCAAATCATTATTAGTCAGCAACCAATGCAACATTAGTTAATACCATTATGCATTAACCAATCCAGCATTAAACAGCAACATATACATAGTTAGACAGTAACCAATATAATGTTAAGCAGTAACCAAGTGCATTTTTACATGCTATTGCAATCAAAACATTCATATTGCAATCAAAACATTCATTATTCTTACAGTGTGACCATTTTAAATGCAAAAAACTTAAGAAAGGTAACCAATATAGTCATTCGTAGTAACAATAGCTAACTATATTATTATAAATTTTAAACTCACACACCTAAGTATTTTTTGATGGAAGTTGATGTTGATCTTGTATGCAACAATCACTGCAGTATTTGGTTACTGATCTTGAAGGCGTTGATTTTGATTGTTATTTTCGATCTTAGAGATGCGTTGCGACAACCGGCTTTGTCTTCTTCGATTACGAGTTTAGTCGCGATAGGAGGCTTCGGCTTCGTGTTTTTGTCTTCTCTGTCGTTGATCTGTTGTTCCGATTTTAAAGTTGCATGATTTTAGGGACGGTTAATTTCAATTATGAAATTGGATAACTGACTGGATAATGACACGTGATTTTAGGCGCGTTATATTGCTTATGTTTTATTTTTGTAATTATTTTGTGTATGTTTTATTTTTGTAATTACTTCCTAAATGTTGTATATTAGTGTAAAGAACCCAAATAAATAACTAGTTTGACCCAATAAAAGACAAAGTCGAAGTAATAACAATTTTATCCACCTTTGTGTTTATTTGGAAGTCTTTAAAAATCTTTAGAGATTAGGTAAGACTTTGGATATGAGTTCATAATTATATTTCTTTTTCTAAAGTCTGTCAAAGTCAATCATTTGATAAAATTTTTTAAAATCTATGACTTTTTGAATACTATAATATTTTTATAGACTTTGTAAAAATCTTAATTAAGTCTCTATTCTATTCTCTACGGACGGATAATATTACAGACAATGAATTCTCCCCTCCCTACGAGTGAAAATGTAGGCTAGACCAATTCTCCATCTTAGATAATTAAGGAGGCCTGTTAACGCCAAGATCTTCTGCCACGTCCCAATCACATAAGACTCCCTGATCCTGCACAGTAAACACGGTAAACACCACAAACTTGGCGGCTATTCCGTCGGGGGATAGCTCAGGCGTGAGAGTCAGTATGTGTTCACAAGGTTAACAATGGAGGAAAGTAATGTCTAGTGTCTAGAGATAGATAATAATTCTCCTCTGTGTGTATGTGAAAGAATATGAATATGAAAAATGTATGAGAACGTACCTGTTGGTGAAGGCTTCCTTGCTAGGTTATACTATCTCCGCCTGGATCACTGTGCCACCCACTACTACCTGACACCCCCTCTGATCTGATGAGCTCTACTGACTGTATGTAGTCTATCCACTGCTTTTGGCCACTATTTTCTAACGTCTGCCGGCTATGATCCCATCCACATTAATGCATGGCGGGAGTTTTAGTCAATCGTCATGCTTTTTCATCATTGCAAGTCAAAGCAAATAGATATTAAAATGTTTAATGGGTCGATCCACTGAACCGACCCGATCTTATAGGTTAGAAATGGAAATAATATGGTGACCGGGCCCAATGACTTTCATAATTAAATAATAAAAGCCCAATAGATTAATTAAACGGGTAGGCCCAATTTACCCGGCCCAAAGAGAGGAAATATCACGACCCAACACTACCCCCTAGTTTTTGTTGAACAGAATGTTTAATAGAAAACTATAAATAGTCCATGATAATTTAATAAAGGTCTATAATAAGAAATAATTGAAGTGTACCCAATTGCTGTTCACGAGATGAAATGAAAGGAGAATGGAGGCCCAAATCAGGAAGGCCTTGCCTATTAAGTATCTGGACCCGGAACCGGGCGCTTTCCATTCAACCTCTAAATTATTACTACCATTTAATGTGCTGGCCTTGAACACTGTGTAACCGTCAGTATAAAAGATAACTTTACCAATTTTGACAATTTTACCTGCCAATTTGAAATTCGAGCGCCTTTTGAACTCTCTGTTCCTCTGAACTCTCTCTCTTTCTGCAAACCGTCAAAAATGGCTTTCCAAGACTCAGAACAAGGTTCTCCCATACTAGTAATACCGATCATTGTTGTTCCGTCAAACCCTACTACTCGCGAAGGAACCTCGACCTTGAATCCAAAGGGGTCGAAAATTGACAAAAATCCTCCCCCAAAAACTCACAAAACCCCTTCTGAGTACTATAGGAATAAGGATCGCTTCTCGCACGCCAACACTCCCTCTATTGTCATGGAGGCTGAACTAAAAAGGATTCGATCTCAATGCCACATTCCGGATACCCATGCGGTTACGGTTCCCAGATCTGACGAGAAGATGTACTAACGGCCAAAAGGTTGGACGGCTGTTCCTGTGACCTGGCTCGAGAAGGGGGTTCGTTTCCCTTTACACATTTTCATAGTGACTTTACTGGGGTTCTTGGGTGTGGGGTTCGCCCAATTGGTACCGAACTCTTATATTCATATTTTGGCCTTCGTGGCCTTCTGCCACGAATTGGGCGTTGAGCCCTCCCTGGACTTCTTCTTCATCACATACAAGATAATCCAATCTAGAGAGAAGGGGTTCAAGGCCATTAGCAAACAATCCCCAAAGTCAGGAGAAAAGTTCGAGAGGCGTTCGTTGGTGAACACTCCTTCGAGCAACAGAGGATGGCACGAGAAGTGGTTCTTCGTCAGAGGTCCCGAAATTTCTTCTCTTCCTGACTGGGCCACTGACGAGAAGATCTCTGCTGACTTCGAAGACATTTCTGAAGAAAGGGAAGCTGAAATGATGGAATTTTTCGATAATTTCCCTAAGGAGGAGTGGAAATATGGACTCATCTCGAACCAGGCATGGTTATATGACCATAAATGTAAGTATCGGTCTATTTTATATGTATATGAATTTTTTGAAAATGCTTTTGTAATGTGGATTCTAACACAGAACTGTTTGGTTAATGCAGTATCTTTAATCAAACCGAGCTCTTTAGAGGTAAAAGATTTCGAAGATTTTTTGTCCGGGAAGTCCTCGGAAGCTGTTGAGATTCTTTCAACAGAAGCTACCCCCGAAGTCGAGCCGACCTCGGAGATACACACTGACGAATTACGAACTAAAGAACCAGAAGCTGATGAGGTTCCCGTTCTAGAAGAGACCCTCCGGTCTCATCAGAAGAAGAGGGCCATTAGAAAACCTAGATCAACTCCCCTCCCCAGCCCTTCGGAAGCCACCCCAGAAATTGAGCCAACCACAACATCCATTCCTCGACGAGGAGGCTTACTGGATCGTCCTGATCGAAGAAATATCCTCCGGATCAAAAATTTAAAAACCAAGATAACCCCACTGACCGCCGAAGAGCTCAGGGTACCCCAGTCTTCGGTCATCCCCCCCTTCGTGCCATCTGTAGAAATACAAATTAACGAAGAAGGTGATCAAGATGAAAATGAGCCAACTTGTCCAGGAATAGGAATCGTACACCTGACAACCATCCAAGCTCTGCCTCTGTCGCTTCTCCCCAAGAACCCACCCCAAATAAATCTCCTTCTCCCGAAACTGTGTATGCTGAACCTACTCCTCCCGAGCAACCAGTTCCTTCACCAGAAAGGTCGAGACCCTCCCCTGAACGACCAGGTCCTTCAGGTCAGGGTTATCATGTCGAGACTATGGGATCCCCGACTCTGTGGCCCAGATTCAATGCAAATTTTCCCTTTGACCTCTTCGGGGCCTTCGTATGGAACGCTGACGACCATCGCTTCAGTGATCACACGGACGAGAATCTGCTCGATGAAGGGTTGAGCTATCTGGCTAAGGTAGATAATCATTTTTTTATTTTCTATTTCTCTATTCTTACATAGATATCTGGGTACTAACTTGAGTACTGTTTTGAACATATGCAGGCCAATGCTGTCTTCGGACGTTTGCGTCCAAGGCACATAAATGGGGAGGCCGAGGAAGATTTCATGAGACAGGAGATCAACATGCTGAAATCGACCTTGGCTCGAGAAAGGGCCGATCGAGAAGACGCTCTTCATACCTTCGATGGCCTCCAACGAGACTTAGATCGAGCTAAGATGGACTTGAAGACGTCTGATGACGAACTAAGGGCCACAAGGGATGGGCTGGCCGCATCCGAAGCCAGCCAACAGACTTTAACTTATTTGAACGCCGGCCTGGTTGAAGAAAACCTACTCCTGAAGACCAAAAATGAGGAGTTTTCTTCGGCCAACCGGAGCTTGGCAATTCAGCTTGGCGACGCTGAATCGAAGGCCCAGGACGAAGAGCGGAGACATAAGAACAAATGCCATAAACTTCGTCACAAAATAAAGGAGCTTGAGGGACGGGGTCCTCTTCTGACCGAAGAGCTGCGAAAGCAGATTTAGGCAGATTACAGGGACTCGGATGAACTCAATGTCGAGATCATGAAGGTCTATTCGAATGGTTATGAAGACTGCCGGGAACGAGGTAAAGAAAAGTTATCTGCTGCTCAGCTGGATCCGGCTCTTCTTAACTCCGAGGACAAATGTGGCGCCTAAATGTTCTTCCTGCTTTTGTTCTAACTATGTAAAAATTTAACTGTTTAAACTTTTTATGTTTTTGGGATTACTTTGAAATTTTATATATGGACGTTGACAGTGTTTCTATATTTGTGTAATTAGTTCATGAATGAATCGATCAAAAGAATGTTTAGTTTTCTTGATGAATCCGTAATTTCCTTAATTGCGAACTATGTTTTCGGTTAGTTTCTTGTCAACAATTCAGTATCAGTAAACTGAACCTAAACAGTGAATCAGTTAAAACATATAATGATTAATTTATGAAATGAAGTGAATTGAATTTTATGGACAGAATTTAACTTAACTGAATTGAATGGACTGAACTCAACACTTAAATAAAGTAATACATACTCATCGGTTCTGAAGTGTGAGATCGGTCATTTATTTACCACTAGGAGTGAACAATTATATAAGGATCAAGATATAAGGATCAATTGTGACCATTGAATTACCACCCTTGGTAAAATCAATATAGGATCATAAGGACCTTTGTCTACCACTCGGGGTAGAACAACAAATGGGCTGCCATCGAATGGCCAGCGAGTCCTACCATACCTCCTTACACCATAGTGACCATAGGACAAATAGGACCAGGATCAATAGAGACCATTGACTTACCACCCTTGGTAAAATCAATATAGAATCATAAGGAACTTTGTCTACCACTCGGGGTAGAACAACAAATGGGCTGCCATCGAATGACCAGCGAGTCCTACCATACCTCCTTACACCATAGTGACCATAGGACGAATAGGACCAGTATCAATTGTGAAAAAAATGACTTTTTATTGATAATGAACAATCATATACAGACTTCCGATAAATTGACTTAATCTTCATTGAAAGTATTTTTGAAGCCTGCCAGCATGCCAAGTGTTCTTGATCTCGGAACCATCTAATGCCTTTAACAGATAAGTAACTGGCTTTGATACCTCGATCACCTCATACGACACTTCCCAGTTTGGCATTAACTTTTCTGTGTTTTGCGGTGTAGAAGCTTCGGCTTCTCTGAGGACGAAGTCTCCTACTTCGAATCTGCAAAGTTTGACTCCTTTGTTGTAATGCTTAGCTACTCTTCGTTGATAAGCAGCCAATTTGAGTAGAGCCACCTCTCTGACTTCTTCTAGCAGATCCAAGTTGGCCTTCAGTCCTTCGTCATTGTAGATCTCTTTGTATTGACTGACCCGAAGACTTGGAGATCCAATCTCGACTGGGACTAAGGCATCAGTACCATAGGCCAGTCGAAAAGGTGAATCCCCTGTAGTGGTCCTCGGTGTAGTTCGGTAAGCCCACAGCACGCTGAGCAGCTCTTCTGGCCATTTCCTTTAGCTTCATCCAGTCTGCGTTTGATCCCGTTCAGCAGCGTCCTGTTGGCCACCTCAACTTGCCCATTAGACTGTGGGTGAGCCACTGAAGTCTTCTTATGCTGAATCACCAGTTCCTTTAAAAATTCTTCAAATTTTGAACCCACGAACTGGCGTCCGTTGTCTGATATCATTACTCTAGGGATTCCGAAGCGAAATACTACGGACTCTTTTATGAATTTCATACACTCTTGTTCCGTTATTAACCGAAGTGGCCTCGCCTCTACCCACTTAGTCATGTAATCAATAGCAACTATGACGAAGCTGACCTGACCTTTATCTTTAGGCAATGGACCCAATATATCTACCCCCCAGACAGCGAAGGGTATAGGAGATAAAATCGAGTATAGCTCTTCCGGTGGCTGATGTAGGATCGGACTATTGAGCTGGCACTTTTCATATCTTTTAACATACTTTGTAGCTTTCTTGAAAATTGTAGGCCAATAGTATCCCTGTCGAAGTACTTTATAAGCCAAAGACTTGGCAGCCATATGATCACCGCAAATACCCTCGTGAACTTCCCGAAGAGCATATTCGGCCTCGGATGGAACCAGACACTTCAGCAATGGTGAGGAAAATGCCAATCGATATAGATCCCCGTCAATAAGAACAAAATTGGCACTCTTGTATTTGATCTTCTTTGCCAACATCTGATCCGAAGGAAGGACGCCATCTGCCAAATACTCGATGTAGGGAGTCATCCAACAGTTAGATCGCTCGATACACATCACTGCTTCATGCTGAACACTAGGCTGCTGCAAAACTTCCAAATAAACCGATCCGTTGAATATATCTGCATTCGTAGTAGCCAGCTTCGATAGTGCATCGGCAATGGAATTGTCATTATGCTCTATGCCCTGAAATTCATACGAAGCGAAATACTGAAGTCGATCCTTTAACTCCGCCAAATACTGGATCATTCGAGTTCCACAAGCTTCATAATCTCCCGACAGCTGCTTGACGACCAACTGAGAGTCACTGTAAATGATAAGCTTCTGGACTTCTAGACTCTTTGCCAATCGAACACCCGCTAGCATTGCTTCATACTCGGCTTCGTTGTTCGTTGCTTTAAATCCGAATCTGATGGACTGCTGAACTTTGAATCCGTTCGGACTTGTCAAGATAATTCCTGCCCCACTAACAGTCAAGGTGGAGGAACCGTCTGCATATAGCGTCCAAGCATTCTAATCCTGTTGAAGAACTCTAACTGTTCGATCAGACGATTCAGCTTCTGGCAACTCGGCATGTGCTTCGGTGAACTAACATTCTACCATAAAATCGGCCAAAGCTTGACCTCTGATAGCGGTTCAGGGATGATATTTGATGAAAAACTGGGACAACTCCATAGTCCATGCCGGTAGTCTTCCATAAAATTCTAGCTTGCCCATCACTTTCTTCAATGACTGATCCGTGTAGACGACCAGGAGCCGACCTTGAAAATACTGTCGAAGCTTTCTACTAGCAATTATTAAAACAAAGGCAAATTTCTCAATATTCGGATACCTGGTTTCAGCATCTCGCAGGACGTGACTGACATAATAGACCGGATGCTATTTTCCACTGACTTCCCGAACCAGTACTGCTCCAATCGCTAGCGAACTTGCTGCAAGGTACAGATATAAGGTCTCTGCTGGAGCGGGCTTCACCAATAAAGGAATAGAAGAAAGATATGCCTTTATGCCTTGGAAGGCATCTTCACACTCTGAAGTCCACTGGAACGTCTTCGCATTCTTCGGCCCTTTCAATGTATCAAAGAAAGGAAGGTACCTCTCCGCAGATTTGGCGACGAACCTCCTTAAAGCTGCAATCCTACCAGTCAGACGTTGAACGTCCTTGAACGACTGAGGAGTCTTCATATCAAGTATGGCCTAGATCTTCTCCGGATTGGCCTCGATGCCCCTCTGACTGACCAGATAGCCCAAAAACTTTCCTGCACCGAGGCCGAAAGTGCACTTGGCCGGATTGAGTCTCAGTTGACGATGACGGATAGTCTGAAAGCACTCCTCTAGATCATCCAAATGATTCTGAATCTGCATGCTCTTCACGATCATGTCATCGACATATACCTCCATGTTCCTCCCCAGATGTCTGTCGAAGATGAAGTTCATCATTCTCTGGTAGGTGGCTCCAGCATTTATAAGGCCAAAAGTCATCTTCTTGTAGGCGTACACCGAACGGTGTGTAATGAACAATGTCTTTGGAATGTCCTCTTTACGCATGGATATTTGATGATAACCTGAAAAAGCATCCATAAAGCTTAGTAATGCATACCCCGAAGTGGCATCGATGAGCTGATCAATATGGGGCAGAGGATAAAAATCCTTCGGACAAGCTTTATTGAGGTCGGTGTAGTAGATGCAAACCCGCCATTTTCCATTCTGCTTCTGCACCAACACCACATTCGCCATCCACTCGGGATAATCAATTTCATAGATAAAGTCAGCAGCTAACAGCTTTGCGACTTCTTCATCAATGATCTTTTGTCGCTCAGGTGCAAAGATCCGCCTTTTTTGCCAAACTGGCTTCTTCGAGGGGTCTACATTCAAACTGTGCTCAGTTATCTTCCGGCTTATTCCAGGCATGTCATGCGGTTCCCATACAAAAATATCCGCATAGCAGCGTAAGAATTCCATAAGGTTTGTCCGAAAAGGCTCTGGTAGACCCGAACCAATTTTCACAGTCTTGTCTGGCTTTTCGATGATCAACTCGATCTCCTCCGTCCCACTTGCAGGGATCACCAACGGCTCTGAGCTACTCTCGATGAAGGGCTCGATCTCAATCGTCATCGCTTGTTTCTGTTTGCTGACCCCCACTCTGGAGGAAATAACAACATTCTGGTAACATCGTCGGGCTAGATCCAAATCCCCCGCCACCTCTCCCACTCCATGCGCCGTGGGGAACTTGATTTTAAAATGAGGGATGGAGGTCACAGCTTGGAGAGCAGTCAAGGTAGGTCTTCCCAGTATAGCGTTGTAAGCTGAATCTACGTGTACAACATAGAATTTGCACATTATTTCTACCTGCTGGGGTGCTGTGCCGAAGATGACCGGGAGTTCAATAGTGCATGCAACTTTGACCGGATCGTTGATGAAGCCGTATAATGGAGCCTCATGCCCGACCTCCATTTTCTGCCCATCAAGATGCATCCTCTGATATGCATGGGCATATAAAATATCCACTGAAGATCCATTGTCTATCATCATGCGCTTCATGTCCACCGAGCCCACTTGCGCTGTGATCACCAAGGCCCCCTCATGTGGCTCGATGGGCTCCGAAGGATAATCTGCGTCAGTAAATGATATGATGGTTCCTGGAAATGGCTTGTCAATCTTCAAGAGAGCATCTGTCACAGTCATGACCGAATCCAGGTAAGCCCTTCTCTTCTTCTCTATCAACCTCCCCACAGATCCACCGATTATCACATCGATGACATGCCTTGGCGACGGTACTGGAGCCATCTAAACCGTTTGAACAGTACGGTTGATATTCAACTGTTCATTCGCGGCCACATACTGCACCAACAAGCCATCTTTAATCTTCTTCTCCATGAAATCTTTCAAATTGTAACACTCGTTAGTGTCATGGCCCGCGGCTTGATGATAGCCATAATACTTACGAGAGTTACCCTGTCTTGTTCGGTAGTTATCACGGGGTGGCTCGAAAAAAGGTTGATTTCTAATTTGATCCAGAATCACCGATCTATCAGTGTTCAATTTAGTGTAGACCTTATTCACCTTCGGGGCTGCAACAGGGGGACGATTGCTCCCTTGACGCCAAGAGTTATTGTACTTATGCGAATTGCCCTCTGGCCGATCATTATACCCCCTCATTCTCCTTTGATTAACTTCGGCCTTGGGAACTACTGTCTCTTTCAACTGGTCCGAAGGAGGATGCTTCAGGTTGTTCATAACTTCTTCTACAACAATATAGCCTTCTGCTTTGTCAAAGGCTTCAGCCAAATTCTTCAGATGGTGGAACATCAACTTCTTCACCAATTTCTCGGACTTCACCAGATCCAGCCCATTCTGGAACAAACCTACAGCCTGGAGATCATTGAGGTCGGACACCTGACCGACTGCTTCTCTGAACCTCTTTACATACTGGCCCAAAGATTCGCTGGTGAACTTGCCGGATCTGTGCCAGAGAACCCGTAGGCTTTCCTCTTCTTCGGTTACTCCCAAAACGGGCATGGAACTTATCACAAAGCTCGGTCTAAGAGGATATCAAATCTGACGGCAAAGTTCCCAACCACTGCTTCGCATCTTTCCTCAGCGTCGTAACAAAAGTGTGGCACTTGGTAGCGTCAGTGAAGTCATTATAGTCCATTAGCTGGTCGAACTCCTGACTATGGTCATAAGGATCCCCGGTCCCATCGTAACTTTCCATGCGAGGCAATTTTTTAGTGATATCCGCCTTCTCCTTGAGAATATCTGAGGAAAAAGGGGATGCCTTTTTTCCCGGAGCATCCTTCACCTGCTGAACCTCAGCCAGTTGCTTTCTGAGCTCTTTCAGCTCCTTCACCAGAAAATCAACGCCTTCGGGTCGTGGGGAGACCTCTTTCTCGTGAACAACATTCTGTCTCTGAGAGGATCGACCTCCTCCTGCCGATCCTACTGTCCTGGTGGGACTTCTTGATCTACTCCGGTGTACAACTCTGTCCTTATGGTGAGAATGATCACGTTGATGGTCCCTTACTCTGATTTCGAGCATGATCTCCCTCGACCTGCTCCTCTGTCTGTCGTCGTCTCGATGCTGAGAGGCAACGACCATTATTGCCTTCTTCGAGGCCACGGGAGTTCTGTTCCTCGATCTCCTCATACTGTGAGAACGATCCCTAAAAACATGCACGGAATGCTCCGGCTCCTTACTGTCTCGTCGTGGCACCTCCTTATGCCTACTCAGCCTTTCGGACTGAACATGGCTAGATGCTTCGTCCCTTAATTCCGCCACTCGAAGCATTTGCTCGGCTATATCTTCTCTTTGCTTTAACAGAACCTCCAAGGCTTTATCTGCTTCGTCCACCATCTTCGCCAACTTGGCGGCTCTATCTTCCTGACCACTTCTATGATAAGTCTTGGTCGGTGAGCCTTCCGCCTGCCCTCGACCATGATCTCGCTCCTCATCCGCACTGAAAACTAATCTTCGTCTGCCCCACCATGAATCTTCGGATGGAGATCTCCCGAATTATACTTAGAGGTCGTGCACTCGTGAGCACTTTTAGAAGGACCCAGACGATCCTTCACCGAAACACGAGGCAGTGACGAGCTAACAGCCATCGCTTGCCCCTCTGGCGTACCATCCCTACTCCTCATCATCTTCCGTAGTAGGTTAAACGATTGTGATTGAAAATTTCAATGACACTAGAACTTAAACCCCTCCTTCTAGCGCCAATGTTAACGCCAAGATCTTCTGTCACGTCCCAGTCACATAAGACGCCCTGATCCTGCACAGTAAACACGGTAAACACCACAAGTTTGACGGCTTTTCCGTCGGAGGATAGCTCAGGCGTGAGAGTCAGTATGTGTTCACAAGGTTAACAATTGAGGAAAGTAATGTCTAGTGTCTAGAGATAGATAATAATTCTCCGTTGTGTGTATGTGAGAGAATATGAATATGAAAAATGTATGAGAACGTACCTGTTGGTGAAGGCTTCATTGCTAGGTTATACTATCTCCGCCTGGATTACTGTGCCACCCACTACTACCTGACGCCCCCTCTGATCTGATGAGCTCTGCCGACTGTATGTAGTCTATCCACTGCTTTTGGCCACTGTTTTCTAACGCCAGCCGGCTATGATCACATCCACATTAATGCATGACAGGAGTTTTAGTCAATCGTCATGCTTTTTCATCATTGCAAGTCAAAGCAAATAGATATTAAAATGTTTAATGGGTCGATCCACTGAACCGACCTGATCTTATATGTTAGAAATGGAAATAATATGGTGACCGGGCCCAATGACTTTCATAATTAAATAATAAAAGCCCAATAGATTAATTAAACGGGTAGGCCCAATTTACCCGGTCCAAAGAGAGAAATATCACGACCCAACAAGGCCATTCACCAATTCTGTGAGCAAAGGTAACAAACAGAAAGAAAGTAAAACTACGTTTCTTTGGTTCCCTGAGCTCTTTCGCAGAATCTTCTAGTATATTAATTAGGCTTGTTCCACTTGCACCGAAGAAATCACCACAGCTAAGGGTGTAAACGAGTCGAACCGGAGCGAACAGAGAGCTACTCGAATTCGACTCGAAATAATAAATTCGTACTCGAATTCGGCTCGAATTCGAATTATATTTGAAAAATTCTACTCAGATTCGACTCGACTCGAATAATTATTACTCGAATTCGATCCGACTCGACTCGAATATTTTTTTAAATTACTCGCGAGCTTCAAATTCAAGCTCGAATTCGAGTATCCACATAATAACTAGTTTTATAATAAATATAATTATAAATTGAATTTGTTATTTTACTTAAAAAAGAGAAAATATATTTATTATTACACTTTGCAAATATAAAATCACAATTAAAATTAAAAACAAAATAAAATAATAACTAATTATCCTAATTTAATTTAAATTTGTATATATTATAAAAGAACGTATCGAACATCTAATCGAATATATATTAACCGAGTATGTATCGAATCACCATAAAAAATTCGAGTAGTTTGAATCTTAAACGAGCCGAGTATAACCTTGCTCAGATTCTACTCATATTTTTATTCGAACTATTTTTAATGTTCAGATTTGGATCATATTATTAACGAATCCGAGTCTCGCTCGTATTTTTTCGAGTCGAGCCCGAATCGAGCTCGAACTGTGTTTGCTCGTTTACAGCCTTAACCACAGCTGACGGACTGCAAAGCCCTCTCCTTCCACTTGAGAACAACGTTAAGACTAGAAACTCCCATTACCGACATAACACACCAAAATCTCATCGTAAGCTGTCCAGGAGGGTAAACCCGCCGGGAAGTTGACCGGATGCAGGACAGTGCAATTGGAGGTCGCACGCGCCCGTACGCGCTGCTTCTCTCACCGTACGGTGCCTCCTTCCCTGCTGTGCGGAAGAGGATTACAGTTCGTACAATTATGGTTTGAGGTTTTTACGGTTCGCACAATTCCGGATCGTATTCGGATTTTGGGTCGGTTTTCCGGATTTCGTCCGGTTATTTGGATCCTCTACGGTTACGGGTGTTTCATCTACTTCTTAAGGTTTCGTTCGGTTTTCCCGGGGTTTCTTCTGCTTCCTTGGGCAATCCGACAAGGGTAATCTATCGATTAATCAAATTCAAATGGGAGATGGAATCAATCAACTCTAGTTTTCCGTGTTTCGTCAGATTCATGCCCAGTTTTAGAATGTATGTAACGAAACTATAGTTTTTTTCGTGCATTGTTCTCTATGATGGGTATGATATCTCATTAAGTTTTCTTTATATTCTGATTCTTATTTGTAGAAACTCACTCTTTAATTTTAATCCATCATCAACCACCGTTATATTTTATTTTATTTTTGGTTAAAATTCTGTATTTTGCTACTCTGCTACAATAGTGTTTGCTGCAAATATGGTTAATAGAGGTTTATTTTTTTTCAGTACAATTAAAATGCTAGCTACACATGATCCAAAAGTTTTCAGCTTTTTGGTTTTGGTGCAGTGGCTTTGAAGAGGTACTCACTCACTCTTTAGTCAGTCCCTGCACATAAATTGTTCTACAAATGTTGGCTCTAATTTTGATACACCACCCAACTTTGTTGGAATAGTTGCTTTTCAGTTCTATTTCTTTATTTTTGGAAAGACCACCCTTTGCCCCTATAATTGAAATTGCTACTGAATTTGTTGATAAAAGTGGAGCCAAAATCAAGTTACAAATTGTTAGTGCAAACCCCCAAAACCTCAATTAATGTTACGCTTCATTTTGTGGTCATTTAATGTCTATACTTTGTGAACTTCACATAGATTATTTTGAGAAATAGTCGTACGTCCTGGAAGGTAAAGGAGTTTCCCCTACCTGCACACATGGAAATATCATTTATAAATGTTCATTTAGTTTTTCAGAGCAGTAGGTTTTTGGAAGAATAATTTGCCATTTTATTCTTTTGATTAAATGATATAATAAACACAACGTAGATAACGCTGAGCATAAAACTATTTTATATACTGGATTAGTATAGCTATAATAATCAATGGTATCTTCCATAGCATTTGCATTTTGGCTATGGCTTAGTAGTTAAACTATGTACTACAAATACTTCAAATAACTCTTACTTTTATATTTCATTTCATTTTTTTTGTTAAAATTCTATATTTTTCTACTCTGGTACAAAAGTAGAGGGTAGAAATTAACTTTTAAACTGTATCTTCTCAACTTTAAACGATTTTTTGGAAAGGAGAAGCAGTGAAATTGTTAGTACGTGACTAATAGAACTATGAAATATCTTCCCAACTTGATTAGAGATAAGAGAGCAATTATGTAAGTTTAATATTCAGCCATCTTTTCAGAAACACAGATTAACTTTTTGCTTATTATTGTTTTAATACTAGGATAAAACTGTTGTGATAATCTTTGGATATGTTTTAGAGTCATTAACTAAATGATGTTTAAGACTGCAGTTTGTAAATATTTATCTCAATGTTTTTAATAGAAAATTTAAGCTTGGCTTCATTTGTTTTCAAATTATTTCACAGTTCAAGTGGTTGTTAAAAAAGAAAGCTTCACAAGTATTTGATTTACATTTCACTTTGAAGAGACGTGCATTTATTGAAGAGATGTGTTTTCAGTTCCTTGCCGTTAACTTTGTATGTTACCCTTTGATGAATCACGGTGCTGTTAGCTTGTGCCAGTACAACTGCTACTTCAGATCCTTCATCATGTTGTCATGAAAGGTTTTACTCTATATCTAATTAGTACATTTTCTTTAAAGGTTAAAGAATCGCTTCACAACTTGGGAATTGGATAAAACACAGCAATTGTGCAAGATGAGGATGAACCTGATGATCAGATTGTTCCTTTAAATAATGACGAAAGGGTTAGAAACAGGCGAGTGCTGATCAAGTATCACTTCTCAAGATTGGTGGGAAATACTTATTACATTATTTTGTCATAATTGATATAGTTCTTACGGGTGCTTTTTTGTTCAGAGAGGTTCCCTCTTGTGCTACTCTGCCAATTATTTGGCCAGCACTTGAAGGCATCATTCAATGTCAGACCTAGCAAAGGTAGCAATGCAAGGATACTTGAATTATTTCTTGGAAATATGGATATTGTGAACCCCGATAGGTATAGTACAGTCTTCGTTCCAGAGATTTTTCTGACACATTGTAAACCGATTTAGTTACTTCACGTAGCCATTGATGTCTTATTCCATCCAGTTATATATGCACTTATATACTTGTTCATCAATATAATGGAGCTAAAATTCAAACATACGCATGTCCTGGAAGGTAAAGGATTTTCCCCTTCCTGCGCAAATGGAATTACCATCACAATAGAAGGCAACACTAGACCTCCAATTCTTGAGGTATCTTCCTTAGCATTTGCATTTTGGCTATGGCTTATTAGTGAAACTATGTAATAATTAATGATTTGGTTATCCCTGGAAGTAATTGGAGAGGACTCTTAGGAGAGGCCCTCTACTGCCTCCACTTATTAACAGCAGCTCAAATATAACTATAATAGTTGGAAGAAAAGAATATGTGATGAATAAGTATGGTAACAGAGTTGGAAAATGTGAGGTAGCTAGAAGAGTTGGGATGAATAATGCATGGAGTGGATGCAACCCAGATAGCCAATTATTTCTTTCTCAGAACCCAAAGGTTCGATTATATAATTTATTCAATTATATAATTTCTAACTTTCCCCATGTTGGCTTCATGTTTGCCGGATATAATCTCCCTATCTCTCTATCTTGCTCCACCATATTCAATCGCTATTTGTCGTATGATTTTCCTCCACCCATGACCCATGTGCAATCTAATACATTGCGGAATAAGAGTATTGGATAAATTTATAAATGTTCTTTTGGTTTTTTAGAGCAGTAAGTTTTTGGAAGAATAACTTTCAATTTTATTCTTTTGATGAGATGATATAATAACATGAAGTGCATTCTCAATAATCTACACTCTTTCTGCGGACTGCAGTCCTACTAGCAAAAACTCTAAACTAAAAGTGTTGGTTATTCTCTAAAATTTCTATAACCCCCGTTTAGAGTTAATACTCTAGCCGTTACGTTTTCTGTAACCCCCAACGGTTAATGGGCAATTCCCAACTTAATGTGTCTAGCATTCTGATCATCCTTATAAATATCACTATTCTTCTTCTTAGCATAAGTGATATATCATTATCATATTCTTCTTCTCCTAACAAGAAATCGCCTTTGTTCTTCACATAATATACAGTTGAATTTCTTACACAAATATATATTCTGTTAATTGGGCAATCCACATAGACAAGTCTAAAGCCTCCTTCCGTGAGTACACACGATCGGAGACTTCACCGTTGAATCCTGTAGAGTGACCGCCGGCAGCCCATTTGTACCATGATTATTATCAGTGGGGGCGAAATCACTTTTTAGGACAGTAGCTACGCTACGCCTCGGTTTTCCAGCTAAGTTGTTCCAATTTATTTATATTATTCGTTTTTTTAATTGCTATATTTTCCAACAATCTAAAAAGTTATTTTAATCTATTAACAAGAATACATGTTGTTTTAGTTAGTGTACATATAATTTTATATCATTTACTTTATCAATTTAGTAGGGCTGTATATCACACAATCTGAATATTTGTTTTCCTTGCATTTTAATTCTTAGCATGCTTTAGTGATGCAACTCATGTTATTGATTTGAGTTTCATCTTCTGTTTCGTTCTGTTAATTGGGGAGACATTGTTTGGATCGGATTGATTTTTTTTTAATTTTTGGATACGAATTAGGAGCTGTTGGAGTTTGGGATATAATAGATATTTTGCCATTTCCGGTCCTGAATTTGAATTTTGGAGTTTGAAATTTATTGTGGTTATTAAAAAAAAAAGTAGTAGTCATTATTTAATTAAGAGGTTTTGCTTGATTTGCATAAAATTAATATGCAAGCCGATCTGCAAAGTTCGCAATAATTTGGGTGTTGGTGAGAGAATTTGTGGCAGCATATATTGAGCCTGAACTCGACCTGGTAAATTTACCTAACCATTTTGTTACAAATGGTGTCATTTATTATGGTTGTGGTTACAATTTTTTTCTTCTGTTATTAATAAAAGAATAATGAAACGGTGGAATTGAAGTTATTTCTTGTTACAAGTTCTATCAATAGGAGCTGTTGAAATTATGATCTCAGTGGAAGAAATTCAAAATGTATTGTGAATCATTTTCAAGTTATGCAAATTTGTTCCTGCTCTGAAATTATTATTTTCCCCAACAAGTTACAGTCTTGTTATTTCCACTAACTAAAACTATGCACTCAAAATTAGCAATAGGGGCATTAAAACGCAAGAATAAACAAATAAAAACTACAAATTTTACAAAAATCTAGGAAATTGTTTCTGTGTGCCTACAGAATAAATTAAATTAAGGTCTAAAGTTGAACCAACCACGGCATGATAACATTACAAGTTTTATACTATTTGTAAAGTTAACAACTTGCACTCGGATTATTATCGCAATCTATATAGATACAATGCCATGTATGTATGATTTTCCAATCATAGAAAAATAATAATTGTACCTATGTGGCAAAGCTTACACTCCCTCTGTTACAGTATGTGTCATTTTGATCATATATATTATATATATGAATTTGTTACACAATATGTCATAATTGTATGTTTAAAAACATGAAAAAAAATATTAGAATGTGATATCATGATGATGAGAGAGATAATGATATAAAATAAACAAATATTGATAGGGGATAAAATTACAATATGTAGTAGCCTACAAATATGATGTGGGTGTATATGCGTTTTTTAATAATCATGAATGTGCTTAAAGTTAAAAATATGAGCCTATTTACCAAATGATAGTAATGGGCTAGGTGTTGCTGCTATATGTAAATTATTTTTGAAGTTTGATGCCTCGACAATAAGTCTTGGGATTGTGTCATATCCCCATGAAGTCTTGGGTGTTTGACTATTGTTTTGATGAAAATCTAATTGACCTTGTGAAAGTGTTCTGGCTTTATAATATTCCGTCTCTTTGTTCCTCTCCAAATGAAAGAAGCACGGGAGGGCATTGTCACTCATGTGTGAGGCTGTTGAGAGAAAGCTTAATATTCATTGGTTGGCCTATTTCTTGATGTACCTAAGCTGTTGTGGTTGTTGGTACTTGGTAGTTTTTTCAAGAAAAAGCAGGGTAGGTAGTATTAATGAAAGACGGAACTTATTATAAGAATATCTCAGATAAGAAAATGGTTCACTTAACTGACAAACAAATATTGTTGGAGAGGCTACTTGCGAGATTCTGTTGAGAGCTTGACATATTTTTTATTTAATTCCTTTGTTAATATTTTTGAAATATTAATTGTTGGTGCTTGAAATTAAATTACCATGTTGTAATAACACATGTACTCGTATTCCTAACTTGGGGTATCTTAAGATGTGGGTGTGTTTAGCTAAAGTAGCTATACCAGAAGTTAAAAAGGAATAAAATTGGATATGTTTCAAACAGTGTTGTATTTAGATTAGATTTTTTATAACTGAAGATGACCCTAAAATTTATGAAGAAGCAATGAAATCATTTGATGTAATCTTTTGAAAAGATGCCATTAATAGTGAACTAGAATCCATTATGAGCATTATGGAGCATGTATCAGATGTCAAGCATGTATAAATATACAATATGAGAAAGATGAAGAATGTATAAAATGCGAATTATACATAAAATGTGAAGCATGAGAAATGTGATATATGCATGAGATACAAAGCATAAAAATTGTGATGTGATTATTTATTTATATGTGGAAGATCTGCTGATATTTGGTACTGATGAGAAAGTTGTGAAAACTATTAATTTTTTTTTATCTTTGACATGAAAAACAGACTTGATTCTTGGCATGAGAATTAATAAAAATGCACATGGTTTGTTTTCATCTTAGTCTCATTATGTGGAATTCTTAAGAAATTTAATTTCTTTAATGAAGAGCCATTAGGAATACCTTTGTGACTCTAGTGTGTGCATTTAAAGAAAAATAAAGGGGATTGGTATTGCACAAATTGAAGATGCCAGAATCATTGATAGTGTAATGAATTGTACTCGACCTGATGTTGAATATTTCATTAGTAGACTTAGCAGATATACGCATAATCCTTCACAAGTTCATTGGAATGCATTGTCACGTCTAATGAGGTATTTAAGAGGAACAGTTAATGTAAGTGTACATTTTTCTGATAATCCTAATGTTTTGAAGGATATTGTGATGCTAATTGGGTATCTGCTAATGATGAAACAAGCTCCACTAGTAGATATGTGTTTACTTTAAGTGGATTAGTTGTTTCTTGGAGATCTGCTAAACAAACTTGTACGGTTAAATCTACTATGAAATCTAAATTTATTGTATTAGAATTGACAGGTACAGAAGCAGAGTGGTTGAGGAATTTATTAGTAGACATAATAATTCTTTACATATCTCTGCATTGTGATTCTCAAGCTGCTATTGGATGAGGAATGAACCATGTGTATAATGGGAAATAGAGACATATTCGCTTGATACATAATGTTGAATGAGGACTGATCAGTAAACGATGTTATTTCCATGAAAATTTGAAAGGTCTGAAAAGAACCTAGCGGATCCGATTACAAAGGGATTAATTAAAAAGAGAGTTCAAGAAGCATCCAGAGGGATGAGACTATTGCCAATATCTTGAGTAAGTAATATGCGATGGAAATCCAACCCATGTGATTGGAGATCCCATGAATTGGGTTCAATGGGTAACAAGTCACGTAATTACTTAATTATAGCACTACAATTATTTATATTGTAAGACCCCAAATTTTATGAAATAAAAGTATTTAATTTTTCTTATAATTACAATTCAGTAAATGGTTAAATTGATAGAAAGTTAAAGTTAAGGGTGATATATGAAATTTTTTCAAAAATACGCAAGTGGTTATAAAATATTCATTGTTGTCGGGGAATATTCGTTTGGCCGTGGAATATTCTTTCTGTTGGGGAATATTCGTACGACGGCGCAGCCATTTGTGGGCCCCATAATAGAATAACTGTCGGATGAAGAAAAAGACAAATTAAAGTTTTTATAAATAACGGTGTAGTGGTTACCGTTAACACTGTTGGAATACCCGGTGGGTAAAGTAAAGTAATACGCGTTGTTGCACAGTAGGACACGGTATTGCACCAATTATTGATTCTTACGTAAGAAGGCACTACTCAATAATTGTTACAGTAATTACTGTTCAATATTTTATTTTTTATTCAATGATTGCTGCGTTGATATTTTATAATTGTCACTACACAATATTTTTCATTATCAGATCAATAATTTATATTATTTGAATAATATTATTAGATAACATTATTGGCAATGTCTAGAAAGTTCTGTCTAAGGAGAGGTTTGGTCACCTAATTACGCGCCAGTAAGGAGAAATTCTTATTGGAAAGCCCCCTTTTTCCTGCGAACTGCCTGGTTGTCAATATTGTGATTCTGTAATATTATTTGTGAATAATTAATTATTGATTCATACGATGAGGAAAATATTGATTTTATGAGGATATAGATGAAGAAAATTTTTAATGTGACAATTGTTGAAAATTAATATTTTATCTTTTTCTGATAAAATAATTCAATTAAATGTATTATTTTAATAATATATTAATGATGATATTTTTACGATGAATGTGGGATATATGAGTATATGTGGAGGAGTATTTTGTTACCAAAAATATTTAAAGCATGTTTTATGTGTCGGTGGACCCCATTTCTTGACTGAAATTTGATTATAGCCTATAAAATCGCTCATTTATGGATTTCGGTCAATTTTTGTTTGGAATTTGGAAAAACTTTCTTCTGCAAAGTTGTAGAGAATTGAATTTCCTATAAAAACTCGCGAGATTCGAATTTTCGGACAAAAGAGCTATTTATTATGAATTATTGAAGTTCCGAAGCTCCGAAATAATTGATTTTTGGAAGTTTAAAATATTTTTAATATGAAAAACGTTTTTTACATTTTGTTTCCCTCATTTAACATGTGTTAGGGGCTGAGTTCTGATGTTGAGAGCATACGTATGAAGTCTTGGAAAAAAAAATATAATATTATTATTTTAATAAATTTTTCTGCTTTGGTGTTCTAAGCAATTTCCTATAAATAGGGTGCTTAGGTTATAATTGAAAATCACACCAGAAACTGAAGTTTTCTCTCTATATTATCGAGCGTATTCTTGTGAGTATTTTGAGTACACTTTGAGTATTGCTATACGGTGCAAGTTCGTTCAGCGTTATTCCAGTTAGAAGTACTGCTCTTTTGAGGTAAGGGATAATAAGGGATTTTAAGGGTTATTATTTCGAAATTCTTCTGAACCTTCAAAAATTCTGGAAAAATTTGAAATGATATTTTGATGAGTTTTATAGATTGTGTCCAAAAATGGCGATTTTTGGATGTATAGATTAAGAGTTATGAATTTTATGAGGAAAGACTATTTTAAAAGTAATCGCTTATAACTCCTTGTGGTTAACTCCAAAATTGATGAAATTTTTATTGGGAGTACATCTATATAATATCAGTATACCCTGTGAATTTCGGAATTTTTGGATAAAAGTACAATTTATGATAAATGTTTAAATATTCGATGGTTTTGGCCATGTGAAAAATAGTAAATGACTTTTAAAAATTCTGAGAAAAATATATGTTCAATATAGGACTATATTCGGCTAAATCCCAGAAAAGAAATATTTTTGGAACTGATTTAGTATTTTTCATGAAAATATTCTAGTTATGAGTAAATGAATTAAATATGTTATGTGAAGTAAGAAAATTGGAAAATATGATTTTATGGCTTGAGAATCATATATGAGGTATATGCAGATTTTTGATGAGGGTTTTGGTTATTGGTGATGAAATCTTATGAGTTTGGCATTTTATGATGATTAAATGCATTAATTAGTAAAGTGTAAACAATTTAAATAAATTGTTTATAAGTTTAAGAAATTATTAAATATTGTTGTAATATTAATAATATTAAGATTTTGATATTATTAAGTGATTTATAACATTTGGATTAAGGTGTTATAATTATTGATATGGATTTTATTGTGAAAGTTTATCTCTTTGTGTCGGGGTTACTATTCACGTATACGGCACTATTCACGAATACGACATTATTCACCGAAAAATGTAATTTTTCTCTTTATCCAAGATGTTTATTATGGTTATTATTGATTGAATCCATGTTTTGATAATTTTGTTTTTATTATCATATTTAACATTCTTATAACCCTAATGATGATATTTCTCTTTGACTTGAGTGTAAAGATGGATAGATTATTGGTATGATCGTGACTATAGGTTCTCTTTGGCCGTAGTGCAAAGATGAACATGTGTTTAGATGAACATGACCAACTGATGAATATCTTTGGCCTGTAGTGCAAAGATAACTTGTTGATATATATCTTTGGCCTGTAGTGTAAAGATGACTTATTGATGAATATCTTTGGCCTGTAGTGCAAAGATGACTTATTGATGTATATCTTTGGCCGTAGTGCAAAGATGAATTTATTAATACGATTATGAACATGAACTGTGATTTGATATAACCATGATCTTTGATGTTTCAGGTGATAAAAATTATCTTTGTCCTGGATGAGAAAAGGAATTTAGAACAACAATTACGATTATGAGTTATATATGTGATTTTGGACAGGAATTGTTGATTGATGTTATAGGGATAAAACATTGTTGGTGGACTTTTAACATGGAGAAGATAATAGACTTTATAGTCTATTTGACTCTTCTAATGGATTGCTCGTTCCGCTGCAACTATGGTTGAAATTTTTTTATCATCTACCATATGTTCTAAATCTCTGATTTATTATTGATGAAGGCTATTGATAATTTAATTATCATTGGTCATGATATTTTTACTGAGCTAGTTGTGCTCACCCTTTTGCTTCACAATTCCTTTCAGGTAATACGAGTGTAGCTGGGTCGAGCGGGGGATAACAGGGGAATAGAACGGTGGTCATCATTTAGTAGTTATATTTGGCGAATCAACTAGGGTGAAGCGAACCCAACGTTGGAAGGGTGTTTTGCCACTGTCATACAAGATGTCTAATGACATACCACCTCGTGTCATCATAAGACATGGATGTGCTCATCCACTTGCTGAGTATATCTACCAGCACTATCTATATGATCTTGGAGTCTATTTGAAATATAACTCTCAATTAGAGACAGTGGAGATAATGATATGTCAGGAGAAGACTTGCCATTGGGAAGAATATGATTGTAATCTTCTTGTTTTTCTTTGGGGTCTATTGGGTCAACCAAGGATAATTCTGTGGCCATATGATATCTATAATAACCTAGACGCATGGCCTCCCATGTACGAAGGTTTACTTGAGCACTTCCCAAAGATTCTAATTTCTAAAACAGTTTTCGACTATACCTTTATGTAAGGTGTCATTATGAGGTGCTGTCCACGGTTGGGACATGAGTCACAGTTGATATATATTTGTATACAAACTCACAGCATGTGTTGTTGTATTTTGCACGACAATTGTTGTAATAAAGTTGTAGTTGTTTTCTGTACCATGTATTTGGCGACTCAGAATGGGTTGGATGGAATGGACCTATTTTGGGGTTGTTACATATATCCCTTCTTGTGTGCATGTGGTGCTTACTGACAAATTGTGAAAGGATGAATCGTTTAGATTCTTAATGAAACTCATAGCCCCTAAAGGGTGGTGTATGTCAGTATACACTTGATGGGTTCACCTATATAAAGGTGGAAGTGTAGGCCGCTTCCTATGAGAGTCTTTGGCATACTCTCTAGAGCCTTTATGTGGCGCATGGCCTAGAACGCGCCCAACCGCGGACTTGTGTGGATTCAAGATTTAAGATATGTGTGCAAGCTCAATTGATTGTATCACAGATAATAGGTTCAAGAATTTAATTCACCTATAATCTACAATCATGAGCTTGTTCCACTAAGTGTCGATTCAAACCCATAAGGTATCGACATTATGTATCTAAAATCCATTGCCTTTCTCACTTCCTTTTAATTTTTCTATCTTTGATAATTTTGGATCATGTGGGGGATTGTTGGTTATTCTCCAAAATTTCTGTAACCCTCGTTTAGAGTTAATACTCTAGTCGTTACGTTTTCTGTAACCCCCGTTTAGAGTTAATACTCTAGCCGTTACGTTTTCTGTAACCCCCAACGGTTAATGGGCAATTCCCAACTTAATGTGTCTAACATTCTGATCATCCTTATAAATATCACTATTATTCTTCTTAGCATAAGTGATATATCATTATCATCTTCTTCTTCTCCTAACAAGAAATCGCCTTTGTTCTTCACATAATATACAGTTGAATTTCTTACACAAATATATACTCTGTTAATTGTGTAATCCACATAGACAAGTCTAAAGCCTCCTTCCGTGAGTACACACGATCGGAGACTTCACCGTTGAATCCTGGAGAGTGACCGCCGGCAGCCCATTTGTACCATGATTATTATCAGAGGGGGCGAAATCACTTTTTAGGACAGTAGCTACGCTACGCCTCGGTTTTCCAGCTAAGTTGTTCCAATTTATTTATATTATTCGTCTTGTTAATTGCTATATTTTCCAACAAAAAGTTCTGTTCCAACAAATGGAAGAGCAAAATAACTGTGAAGAGTTAACATATTCAGCAAATGCTTACAACTCATGCTCTTAGTTATATTATGTGGGTTTTTACTTTCGAATGCTCGTCCTATTGCAGCTTTCTCTCTATCTCTATCTCCCCCTATGTAATCACTTCTTGGTGTAAAAGAACCTACTGTTGTTTGGAAGCATACCTACGTACGCATTGAAAAAAGTAGAACCAACGAACTATTTAAACAAGACCACAGAAGGCCTGCCTTTAATCCCAACCAGTTTCTGGAATTGGTCAATTGATAACTGGACGAACACTTGAGGTTATGTTCTTGTTTTTCTATTTTGTTTTGTTTTCTTTCAGGGTATAATTCCTGGACTTCATCCTGTATTCACATACTTAGCACCCAAAAATATTACAAGTACACCTTACGAAAAGCTCATAACAACCCTAATGTGGTGATCATTACATACATCTACTATCTTATCTGTGTAGGCAAAATTATGTTAATCTAAATAATGCTTTAAATGTTCTGTTGATGATGAATCTATACTGCGATGAGTTTGGCTTTTTCCAAATGCTTGTGTCGATGTACAGTTTATTTGTTAGCCATTGATGCTTTAAATTTTTTGCCTCTTTGTGTAGTTGATTTGGTTAAATTCCTATGATTTTTCTCTCCTAAGTTTTTGCAAGACAGTTTGTCTGAACTCATTGTCTTGATATGGTATGTTTATGGAATTGAGTGATATAGATTGAAGAAGGAATTAGTGAAAGGGATTCTGAAGGATGCTAAAGTGCTGCTAAGAAAAGAGAAAAGCCGAGATTCATGTAACCCACAAGGATGGGTGACCCTTACGAAATGTGGATGTTGGTGAAAAATGAGAAGGTAGGACTAGTTTTACATGAGAGCATGCTCTTTCTCGGGCACAATTATCCTTGTTATTACAACAATGGAGCCCATTGTAGCCTCTCTAATGCTGCCTTCCCTTTAGGGGATTGCATCACTTTTTGGTTCAGGCTTGGTCACATATATGTCTAGTTTGGTTCAAAATGAATAGGGTAATTATAATTTTGACAATTTCTGGACTTTGAGGTCTTGGAAGTGTGAGAATCACACACTCGCTTACAATTGTAGTTTATTTTAGTGTCTACTGTATAGTGATTTAAATTTGTTGGAGTTCGAACATTGAACTCCAACAAAAAGAGAGAAAGAGAGAGACACATAGAGAGGGGAAGGGGAATAGGTGGGGTGGAAGAGTATAGCAACAACTTTGATAAAAGCAAACCTCTGAAATTTGCTTGAAGGAAAAGAGAAAAGAGTGCATATTTTAACAAGAGGTAGTGGACGAAGCGCACGAGAGGTAGTGGACAAAGCGCATAAGAAACACAAACATTTGTGAGAATCCAATGCCTCAAAAATCTAAGGATTTCTCCGCAAGGTTCGTCATTCATCACAAATCACAATTACCATATATATAATAAAATATTACACAATTTTAGTCAACAAGTAAAATCTGATAATTAAGAAATTAAGAAAATGTGGCATTAGCTCTTAAGTCACAAAAATATTGAAGGAGAAGTTTTGACAAAAACAATGAAGAAAAAGTTTCGACAAAAACACTCAGGGTTATTGAAAGTTAAATCACATACATGTTACAAGGACATGATATACTAATAGTATATCTAGTAATTAATCAATTGATTAATGTACAAACTATAAAAGCAAAGCAAATAACGCCTAGCTTGCTAGTGGGCATAAGTGTTCATATTGTGTATTATTCTATATTAATATGAGGTAGCTAGCAACTTAATCTACATATTTAATTTTTTTTACTACTTATTCTTATGTTGTAGTTTTTGGCATTATGTTTGGAGACTGACGATTGAGTTATATTTAGATTTTAGAGTATATAAATATGTATATATTATAAGTAAAACGACTTTGTTTTACATTATATTTTATTCTATAATTGTTTTTTGGTGTATATATATCTATATATATAATAAATTATATATATGCGAATATATGTGGTGCTGTCTGATGTGGATATTCCTTGCATCCGCTTCCGCATCCGCATCCACGCATGTGCGAATGCTAATTTTAGAAATGTGTATCCCCACTGCATCACACCATAGTGTGTTGATATTGCGGATGCAGTGTGAATGTGGTTACAAATATAATTCTTGCTCTCCTTTAGATCAAACAATGTGAAATACTTAACCCACAAGCTTCATAACCCGTGCAAAGTACGCGTAAATTTTACAAATTGTTCTTAACACGACATGCAATATTTATATGAATTGTTTTTAAAAAAAATGTATACGACATTAATTGATAAATTTAAAAAATAATACACACCTCTTCATGCAGTAGGATAGTATTGGTAGTGACAATCAGTTTTGTATTTATTTCATTATAAATTCTAGTCGCTTTAACTTTGATAGAAAAATCATCTCTTCTAGAAAATAATTGATTAAAGGAAACCTGTTGTTTTCAATAGTGAACTAGTATAAATTTTTAGTGTAATTTAGTGTATAGTCAAAATCCTATTTATAATGTATTAGAATAAATGAAATGAGATTATTTTATACTAATTAAGTTCATAAATCAGGAAAGCTAATGGTAGAATTATAATATATACTTGGCAAGTCTATTAAGTAAGAAATTAGAATACAATGTATGTATCAACATTATGTTGTGTTTGGTTGATGGGAATGGAATGAAATGGGATGGGAATGGAATGACTATTTCTTGCAGAATGACTTAAAACATGTTTGATTAGTCAATTGGAATGGCCATTCCATTCCTTCTGTTATTCCATTTCAAATTTGAATTTTATCATTCCTTCCTAAATAGATGTGTTTATTTCATTCCTTACCGATTTTGTTCATTTTTCACCCGACTTTATCCTCTTCTATTGATCAAACTTCTCATTCTCACCTCTCGGTTTCTCTTCACGGTACCTTCTATCCCTACCTTTCTCCCACTGATTGAAGAAGCAAGTTAGCACCAATCTCAGTTCTCATATCCAAATTAATCGAGAAAATCGCTGAATAAAGGTATTATCAATCTGGTTCTTTTCATCATTCTAGTTCAATATCTTCATCAATCTCGTTCTCATATCCAATTGATCTACATACCATAATTAGCACTTGAATCTAGCTTTCAATTCTCATAGTGGGTTGTTTGAATCTAGATTTATCATTCTCGTTCTATGTGTATATGTATATACACTCTACTCTTTCAATTCCATGTTTAATTTCATTAATTGCTTGGGTTTTTGTTTGTTTTGCTAGAGTATCCTCCATTTGTCTTCTAAATGTTTGATAATTTGACTCAAAGATAACTAACAAGTATATAATTGTACTCCTTTTATTTTCTGTTTTGGCTTTTCCTTTCCATTTTCCGATGCAATTTTAGTGAATTTTGTTTTTGGGATAGGACCTTAAATGTATTTGTTTGACTGAATTATTACCATTTGAACTTGTAATGATAGAAGATTGCTTTGATGTTTCTGTTTGATGGTTTTATGATAAAAAGGCCTTTTTGGTATTTGATTAAGTTTTGTAATTACAACAGAAATTGGTAATGTCAAAGGTGGATCCTTATGTATTGAGTACTTCATTAGCATTGATGTCAGTGGTTGATATGTGCTGCTATGTTATATAGTTATTGCTTCTGTTTCGGTGGAATTTTCCTTATGATAAGATTCATTTATGATAAGTTGTTATTTCTGTCAATATTTGTTTACTCGAGTGTTAAGATAAAGGTCTTCTAATCTTCTTCTTCTGTTCTTTTTTTCTGTCAAAATTTGCTTTAGTTGCTTTTGTTCAGCCTCTGCTATGTGAACTTTTGTTCAACTGTTGCTCTGTTTGGTGAGGTACTATCATGTTGAAATTAAGTGCACTTTGGAACTCTGCTCTGCTTATATTGTTTGCAGTGTTGGAGTGGAGGGACTGTCATTTCAGTGTCATGGTTGTTTTTGAAATGTTGCAGAAATTGACTCTTGTGGTTGAATTGAATTAAATTGTGGTTTATAACATTATCTTATCTCTTTTAGTTCTATTTAATTTATTTTGTCATTCATTTTATAAGTTTGTAGTATATAAAAAACGAAAAAGATCATTTCACATTTCATTCATAATGTAATTCATGTAAACCAACCACCTAAAGTAAAATGGTGATTTTACTCCTGCCTTAAATAGTACCCAAAAAAACAATGGTAATAGGCATGATATAACTGTCCCAATCAAATTTCAATATTAACGACCTGAATAACTGAAATTGGTTTTTGGGGTAGTGTTACCTTTTTGGTAAATTAAAATGATGAGTTCAATGAATAACAGGGTGAGCATCTAGAATCTCTTGTACTTGATGAATAATATACTATGTTATATATTTGGTACTAACTATATACAAATTTGTTTCATAGACTGGTTATGGCATGAGATTATTTTTCTTATTCGTTAGTTATGGAGCAAGTATTCAAGATTCGGAGAGAGGTGCTGGAAAGAATAAGAGAAAGTGGAGTAAAATGGAAGATGAAAAGTTGATTGAAGCTTTACTTGAGTAGGTGAATGATGGAACCCACAAGGCGGACAATGGATTTAGGCCTGGATACTAGGTTGTTCTTAAAGATGCATTGCTTACTAAGCTTCCAGGATTGGATCGTAAGGCAAGTCCTCATATAGAATCTCAAATTAAGACTCTAAAAGAAGGATTTCACTACTGTTTATGACATGCGATTTGGACCTAGTTCAGGCTTTGGTTGGAATGATAAGACTCATATTGTCACTGCCCCTAGCCATGTTTGGGATGCATATCTCAATTATATATTGTAAGATTGCTTTCTGTACTTATAATTATATATTTGTTGGAATATATTTGATTGATTTTATTGTGATCTATATCTTGATTTAGTTGTTTGTTGTTTGTGTAGCTGAAGTAGCTTTTTGATTCATAAATTTGTGTGCAGAAATCGTTTTGTTGTATGAGTATGACCTGTTGTGCAGTTTGCTCTAGTTTAGTAGTATTGACAGATGATATCGGTGTTATTATTTAACTGATATAAAGAAAGTATTTTTTTTACATTAGCAATGAACTTTACAGTTTTTGGTGAAAATAAATGTTTTAGCTGCTATTAAAGTTTGTGTTGCCAGATACGAGCTCGATGTACTCTTAATACAAGAATTAAGATGCTTGATCAGTGATAGGCTACTTTGGGGTGGTTCCAGCAGATCTATATGGAAATAGCTAACAATCAATGCTATGTAAATCATAACGATGTCCCCATGACATATATGTGTCCCCATTATATGTAGTTCTATGCTATGTGTTTATGACATCTATGTGACATCAATGTCACCATAAGGTTAAGGTTTAGGAGTTATTCCTTATTCCTCGAAGGGCCAGTATTTCTGCGTTGTTTAAAATTCCATAGACATTATGTTAATTTTTTATTTTTGAAATAACAGTGTGTGATTGGCTTGTTGAGTTTATGTGGCAGGGGCATGAATCTGTATGGCATGTATGGTTATTGCTAAAGCTTTTCTCTTGCGTGAGACTAAGTTCTTTGATTGACTGTTACAATTTAGCTTAAAAGTATATGCAATTTAATTGTATGTGTTGGGTCATGATATTTCCCCTCTTTGGGCCGAGTAAGTTGGGCTCACTTATTTAATTAATCTATTGGGCCATCACTATTGAACCTTGAAAGTCATTGGGCCTAGTCACCATATTACTTCTATTTTAACCCTATAAGATCGGGCCGGTTTATTGGATTAACCCATTGGATCATTTAATATCTATTACTTTGACTTGTAATGATGAAAAAGCATGGCGGTTGACTAAGACATCTGCCAAGTATTAATGTGGATGAGATTATAGTCGGCCGGCGACCTAAACAGTGACCAAAGGTAGTGAGTAGGCTGCATGCAGGCGGAAAGACCCATCAGATCACGGGGGCTGTGTCAGAGGTAGTGGGTGGCACGGTAAACCCGGCAAGAGAGTATAACCTATCAACCAAGTCTTCACGACCAGGTACGTTCACGTTAACATATCACATACACATACACACAACTGAGAATTATTATCTCTCTCAATACACTAGACATTACATCTTCCATTGTTGACCTTGTGAACACGTATACTGACTCTCACGCCTGAGCTATCCCCCGGCGGTCCGGCCGTCAAGCTTGTGGTGTTTATCGTGTTTACTGTGCAGGATCAGGGCGTCTTACGTGATTGGGACGTTGCAGAAGATCTTGGCGTTAACAGTATGTTAAACTTTGGTATGCAGGTTCATGAAAAGGCTGCTAAGTGGAGATACAATCTTTTTCCATGGTTTGATGATTTTAGTATAATCTTTGGAAAAGACGGGGCAACTGGTCATGATGCCTAAACTGCAGCCTGATGAGCTTGAGGAACTTGATAAAGAAGATGCTAGTCTTCAAGATGTTGAAGATGGGATTCATGATCTTAATTTTGATAGTTCATCCATCCTACATGACACTAATTCTGACGAGTCTACAAGCAAAAATCTTCAAATTGAAGAAAAGAAGTAGAAGTATGGATCAACTAGTAGAAGTATAGATCAGGCTGTTTTTAGTGTTTCAAGGATGATAGCTACTCAACTTCATGAGACTGCCAAAATGTTTAGTCATGCAATTTGTGAGGACAATCTTCTGACGGAGCAAAAAAAGAAACTCAATGAGGAGCTTTCTAATATTTCTGGAATTTTCAATGTGCAAAGGTATCAAGCTGCAAAGAAGAATGCTGATAATGAGAACATCATGATATTGTTCTTTTCTGCACCGGATGATGAAAAGGATGATTTTGTGCAAGCTTTACTTCGTGGAGACATTTGAAAATGTTGTGAATTTAAACTTTTAGCCTATTTTAGCCTCACACAGGACATATCATGTTATGGTATTATATAGAATCTATTATTACGTGAATACTTCAAAAATTGTTGTCTCAAAAGTGTGGTGTTTGGTTCAAAATTATACTCCCTCCGTTCCTAAAAGGTTGTCGTTTTAGAAGAAAAAATTTGTTCCAAAATATTTGTCGTTTACAACTTTCGAGGATAATAAATTATTTACTTTCCTATATTACCCCTACCTTCTCTCATTGTTCCAAGAAATTATTAATAGTTTTCAATTTCTCATAAAGGGGTAGTGATGACATTTTCAAACAAATTTTAATTGTCAAATGATAGTATTAAATGACTTTCTTAATCCATGTGCCAAAACTTTAAACGACAATCTTTTAGGAACGGATGTAGTATATATATACCTTACTTTGAATAATTGTTTGTTGGTGCATACTATATTACTTTTTGAAAATGTAGGCTAGCATAGCATAGACGAATTCTCCATCTTAGATAATTAAAGACATTCACCAATTCTGCGAGCAAATGTAAAAAAAGAAAGAAAGTAAAACTACGTATCTTTGGTTCCCTGAGCTCTTTCGCAGAATCTTCTAGTATATTAATTAGGCTTGCTCCACTTGCACTAAAGAAATCACCACAGCTGATGGACTGCAAAACTCTTTCCTTCCACTTGAGAACTACGTCAAGACTGGAGACTCCCATTGGCCATTACCGACATAACACACCAAAATTTCCCCAAGACGTACGCTATCCAGGAGGCTAAACCCGCCGGGAAGTTGGACTGATGCAGGACAGTGCCATCGGAGGTCGCACGCGCCCGTACGCGCCGCTTCTCTCACCGTACGGTTCCTCCTTCCCTGCTGTGAGGAAGAGGATTACAGTTCGTGCAGTTATGGTTTGAGGTTTTTACGGTTCGTAAAATTCCGGATCGTATTCGGATTTTCGGTCGGTTTTCCGGGTTTCATCCGGTTATTTAGTTCCTCTACGGTTACGGGTGTTTCAGCTACTTCTTAAGGTTTGTTTCTTCTGCTTCCTGGCAATCCGACAAGGGTAATCTATCGTTTAATCAAATTCAAATGGGAGATGGAATCAATCAACTCTAGTTTTCCGCGTTTCGTCAGATTCATGCCCAGTTTTAGAATGTATGTAAAAAACTATAGTTTCTTTCGTGCATTGTTCTCTATGATGGGTATGATATCTCATTAAGCTTTCTTTATATTCTGATTCTTATTTGTAGAAACTCACTCTTTAATTTTAATCCATCATCAACCACCGTTATATTTTATTTTATTTTTGGTTAAAATTCTGTATTTTGCTACTCTGCTACAAAAGTGTTTGCTGCAAATATGGTTAATAGAGGTTTATTTATTTTCAGTACAAGTAAAATGCTAGCTACACATGATCCAGAAGTTTTCAGCTTTTTGGTTTTGGTGCAGTGGCTTTGAAGAGGTACTCACTCTTTAGTCAGTCCCTGCACATAAATTGTTCTACAAATGTTGGCTCTAATTTTGATACTCCACCCAACTTTGTTGGAATAGTTGCTTGTCAGTTCTATTTCTTTCTTTTGGAAAGACCACCTTTTGCCCCTATAATTGAAATTGCTACTGAATTTGTTGATAAAAGTGGAGCCAAAATCAAGTTACAAATTGTTAGTGCAAACCCCCAAAACCTCAACTAATGTCGTACGTCTATACTTTGTGAACTTCACATAGATTATTTTGAGAAATAGTCGTACGTCCTGGAAGGTAAAGGAGTTTCCCCTACCTGCACAAATGGAAATATCATTTATAAATGTTCATTTAGTTTTTCAGAGCAATAGGTTTTTGGAAGAATAATTTGCTATTTTATTCTTTTGATTAAATGATATAATAAACACAACGTAGATAACGCTGAGCATAAAATTATTTTATATACTGGATTAGTATAGCTATAATAATCTATGGTATCTTCCATAGCATTTGCATTTTGGCTATGGCTTAGTAGTTAAACTATGTACTACAAATACTTCAAATTTACTTTTTTTTATTTCATTTCATTTTTTTTTGTTAAAATTCTATACTTTTCTACTCTGGTACAAAAGTAGAGGGTAGAGATTAACTTTTAAACTGTTATCTTTTCAACTTTAAACGCTTTTTTGGAAAGGAGCAGCAGTAAAAATGTTAGTACGTGACTAATAGAACTATGAAATATCTTCCCAACTTGATTAGAGATAAGAGAGCAATTATGTAAGTTTAATATTCAGCCATCTTTTCAGAAACACAGATTAACTTTTTGCTTATTATTGTTTTAATACTAGGATAGAACTGTTGTGATAATCTCTGGATATGTTATAGAGTCATTAACTAAATGATGTTTAAGACTGCAGTTTGTACATATTTATCTCAATGTTTTTAATAGAAAATTTAAGCTTGGCTTCATTTGTTTTCAAATTATTTCACAGTTCAAGTGGTTGTTAAAAAAGAAAGCTTCACAAGTATTTGATTTACATTTCACTTTGAAGAGACGTGCATTTATTGAAGAGACTGTGCTTTCAGTTCCTTGCCGTTGACTTTGTATGTTACCCTTTGATTAATCATGGTGCTGTTAGCTTGTGGTAGTACAACTGCTACTTCAGATCCTTCATCATGTTGTCATGAAAGGTTTTACTCTATATCTAATTAGTACATTGTCTTTAAAGGTTAAAGAATGGCTTCACAACTTGGGAATTGGATAAAACACAGCAATTGTGCAAGATGAGGATGAACCTGATGATCAGATTGTTCCTTTAAATAATGACGAAAGGGTTAGAAACAGGCGAGTGCTGATCAAGTATCACTTCTCAAGATTGGTGGGAAATACTTATTACATTATTTTGTCATAATTGATATAGTTCTTACGGGTGTTTTTTTGTTCAGAGAGGTTCCCTCTTGTGCTACTCTGCCAACTATTTGGCCAGCACTTGAAGGCATCATTCAATGTCAGACCTAGCAAAGGTAGCAATGCAAGGATACTTGAATCATTTCTTGGAAATATGGATATCGTGAACCCCGATAGGTATAATACAGTCTTCGTTCTAGAGATTTTTCTGACACATTGTAAACCGATTTAGTTACTTCACGTAGCCATTGATGTCTTATTCCATCCAGTTATATATGCGCTTATGTACTTGTTCATCGATATAATGGAGCTAAAATTCAAACATACGCATCCCCTGGAAGGTAAAGGATTTTCCCCTTCCTGCGCAAATGGAATTACCATCACAATAAAAGGCAACACTAGACCTCCAATTCTTGAGGTATCTTCCTTAGCATTTGCATTTTGGCTATGGCTTATTAGTGAAACTATGTAATAATTAATGATTTGGTTATCCCTGGAAGTAATTGGAGAGGACTCTTAGGAGAGGCCCTCTACTGCCTCCACTTATTAGCAGCAGCTCAAATATAACTATAATAATTGGAAGAAAAGAATATGTGATGAATAAGTATGGTAACAGAGTTGGAAAATGTGAGGTAGCTAGAAGAGTTGGGATGAATAATGCATGGAGTGGATGCAACCCAGATAGCCAATTATTTCTTTCTCAGAACCCAAAGGTTCGATTATATAATTTATTCAATTATATAATTTCTAACTTTCCTCATGTTGGCTTCATGTTTGCCGGATATAGTCTCCCTATCTCTCTATCTTGCTCCACTATATTCAATCGCTCTTTGTCGTATGATTTTCCTCCACCCATGACCCATGTGCAATCAAATACATTGAGGAATAAGAGTATTGGATAAATTTATAAATGTTCTTTTGGTTTTTTAGAGCAGTAGGTTTTTGGAAGAATAACTTTCTATTTTATTCTTTTGATGAGATGATATAATAACATGAAGTGTGTTGGGCCATGATACTTCACGTACTGGGCCAAACCGAATGGGCCCCTCCCTTGGGTCATGATATCTTATGAACATTGGGCCAAGTCAGTAGGTTACCTTGATTGGATCTGGAAAGTCTTGGGCCGAATTGTTGGACTGATTCATTAGATAATTAAATATCTACATTTTGGGCTTTGACCGGTAATGATGAGAAAAGATAACTGTTGACTGTTATCTCTGCCATGCATTAATGTGGATGGGATCTAGTTGGCCGATGGTGGAGAACAGTGATGGGATGGAGCAGGTGAGCTGCTGGTATTCGGCTGAGATCACCAGAAGTGGGGGACTGTGTCAGATGGTAGTGGGTGGCACAAGAAACCGGACTTTGGGGTATATGAGGCAAAGATCATGCAAAGGCTAAAGGTAACTGATATTTTATCTCTCTCAAGACTCTAGATATTTTATTCCTCCATTGTTAACCTTGTGATCGCCTGTACTGACTCTCACGCCGGAGCTATCCCCCGACGGTCGAAGCCGTCAAGCTTTTGGTGTTGTCGTATTTATTGTGCAGGATTGGACTTGTCTTTCGTGATTGGGACGCGTGGAAGGATCTTGGCGTTAACAAAGTGCATTCTCAATAATCTACACTTTCTGCCGACTGCAGTCCTACTAGCAAAAATTCTAAACTAAAAGTTCTGTTCCAACAAATGGAAGAGCAAAATAACTGTGAAGAGTGAACATATTTAGCAAATGTTTACAACTCATGCTCTTAGTTATATTATGTGGGTTTTTACTATCGAATGCTCGTCCTATTGCAGCTTTCTCTCTATCTCTATCTCCCCCTATGAAATCACTTCTTGGTGTAGAAGAACCTACTGTTGTTTGGAAGCATACCTATATACGCATTGAAAAAAAGTAGAACCAACAAACTATTTAAACAAGACCACAGAAGGCCTGCCTTTAATCCCAACCAATTTCTAGAATTGGTCAATTGATAACTGGACTAACACTTGAGGTTATGTTCTTGTTTTTCTATTTTGTTTTGTTTTCTTTCAGGGTATAATTCCTGGACTTCATCCTGTATTCACATACTTAGCACCCAAAAATATTACAAGTACACCTTCCGAAAAGCTCATAACAACCCTAATGTGGTGATCATTACGTACATCTACTATCTTATTTGTGTAGGCAAAATTATGTAAATCTAAATAATGCTTTAAATGTTCTGCTGATGACGAATCTATACTGCGATGACTTTGGCTTTTTCCAAATGCTTGTGTCGATGTACAGTTTATCTGTTAGCCATTGATGCTTTAAATTTTTTGCCTCTTTGTGTAGTTGATTTGGTTAAATTCCTATGAATTTTCTCTCCTAAGTTTTTGCAAGACTGTTTGTCTGAACTCATTGTCTTGATATGGTATGTTTATGGAATTGAGTGATATAGATTGATGAAGGAATTAGTGAAAGGGATTCTGAAGGATGCTAAAGTGCTGCTAAGAAAGGAGAAAAGCCGAGATTCATGTAACCCACAAGGATGGGTGACCCTTACGACATGTGGATGTTGGTGAAAAATGAGAAGGTAGGACTAGTTTTACATGAGAGCATGCTCTTTCTCGGGCACAATTATCCTTGTTATTACAACAATGGAGCCCATTGTAGCCTCTCTAATGCTGCCTGCCTTCCCTTTAGGGTATTGCATCACTTTTTGGTTCAGGCTTGGTCACATATATGTCTAGTTTGGTTCAAAATGAATAGGGTAATTATAATTTTGACAATATTCTGGACTTTGAGGTCTTGGAAGTGTGAGAATCACACACTCGCTTACAGTTGTAGTTTATTTTAGTGTCTACTGTCTAGTGATTTAAATTTGTTGGAGTTCGAACATTGAACTCCAACAAAAAGAGAGAAAGAGAGAGACACATAGAGAGTGGAAGGGGAAGAGGTGTGGTGGAAGAGTATAGCAACAACTTTGATAAAAGCAAACCTCTGAAATTTGCTTGAAGGAAAAGAGAAAAGAGTGCATATTTTAACAAGAGGTAGTGGACGAAGCGCATGCGAAACACAAACATTTGTGAGAATCCAATGCCTCAAAAATCTAAGGATTTCTCCGCAAGGTTCGTCATTCATCACAAATCACAATTACCATATATATAATAAAATATTACACAATTTTAGTCAACAAGTAAAATCTGATAATTAAGAAATTAAGAAAATGTGACATTAGCTCTTAAGTCAAAAAAATATTGAAGGAGAAGTTTTGACAAAAACAATGAAGAAAAAGTTTCGACAAAAACACTTAGGGTTATTGAAAGTTAAATCACATACATGTTACAAGGACATGATATACTAATAGTATATCTAGTAATTAATCAATTGATTAATGTACAAACTATAAAAGCAAAGCAAATAATGCCTAGCTTGCTAGTGGGCATGAGTGTTTATATTGTGTATTATTCTATATTAATATGAGGTAGCTAGCACCTTAATCTACATATTTAATTTTTTTACTACTTATTCTTGTGTTGTAGTTTTTGGCATTATGTTTGGAGACTGACGATTGAGTTATATTTAGATTTTAGAGTATATAAATATGTATATATTATAAGTAAAACGACTTTGTTTTACATTATATTGTATTCTATAATTGTTTTTGGGTGTATATATATCTATATATAAAATAAATTATATATATGCGAATATATGTGGTGCTGTCTGATGTGGATATTCCTTGCATCCGCATCCGCATATGTGCGAATGCTAATTTTAGAAATGTGTATCCCCACTGCATCGCACCATAGTGTGTTGATATTGCGGATGCAGTGTGAATGTGGTTACAAATATAATTCTTGCTCTCCTTTAGATCAAACAATGTGAAATACTTAACCCACAAGCTTCATAACCCGTGCAAAGTATGCGTAAATTTTACAAATTGTTCTTAACACGACATGCAATATTTATATGAATTGTTTTTAAAAAAAATGTATACCACATTAATTGATAAATTTAAAAAATAATACAAACCTCTTCATGCAGTAGGATAGTATTGGTATTGACAATCAGTTTTGTATTTATTTCATTATAAATTCTAGTCGCTTTAACTTTGATAGAAAAATCATCTCTTCTTGAAAATAATTGATTAAAGGAAACCTGTTGTTTTCAATAGTGAACTAGTGTAAATTTTGAGTGTAATTTAGTGTATAGTCAAAATCCTATTTATAATGTATTAGAATAAATGAAATGAGATTATTTTATACTAATTAAGTTCATAAATCAGGAAAGCTAATGGTAGAATTATAATATATCTTTGGCAAGTCTATTAAGTAAGAAATTAGAATACAATGTATGTATCAATATTATGTTGTGTTTGGTTGGTGGAAATGGAATGGAATGGGATGGGAATGGAATGACTATTTCTTGCAGAATGACTTAAAACATGTATGATTAGTCAATTGGAATGACCATTCCATTCCTTATGTTATTCCATTTCTAATCTGAACGTTATCAGTCCTTCCTAAATAGATGTGTTTATTTCATTCCTTACCGACTTCGTTCATTTTTCACCCGACTTTATCCTCTTCTATCGATCAAACTTCTCATTCTCACCTCTCGGTTTCTCTTCACGGTACCTTCTATCCCTACCTTTCTGTCACTGATTGAAGAAGCAAGTTAGCACCAATCTCGTTCTCATATCCAAATTGATCGAGAAAATCGCTGAATAAAGGTATTATCAATCTGGTTTTCTTTATCATTCTAGTTCAATATCTTCATCAATCTCGTTCTTATATCCAATTGATCTACATACCATAATTAGCACTTGAATCTAGCTTTCAATTCTCATAGTGGGTTGTTTGAATCTAGATTTATCATTCTCGTTCTATGTGTATATGTATATACGCTCTACTCTTTCAATTCCATGTTTAATTTCATTAATTGCTTGGGTTTTTGTTTGTTTTGCTAGAGTATCCTCCATTTTTGTCTTCTAAATGTTTGATAATTTGACTCAAAGATAACTAACAAGTATATAATTTTAAAGATAACTAACAAGTATATAATTTTACTCCTTTTATTTTCTGTTTTGGCTTTTCCTTTCCATTTTCCGATGTAATTTTAGTGAATTTTGTTTTTGGGATAGGACCTTAAATGTATGTGTGACTGAATTATTACCATTTGAACTTGTAATGATAGAAGATTGCTTTGATGTTTCTGTTTGATGGTTTTATGCTAAAAAGGCCTTCTTGGTATTTGATTTAGTTTTGTTATTACAACAGAAATTGGTATTGTCAAAGGTGGATCCTTGTGTATTTAGTACTTCATTAACATTGATGCTAGTGGTTGATATGTGCTGCTATGTTATATATTTATTGCTTCTGTTTCGGTGGAATTTTCCTTATGATAAGAATCATTAATGATAAGTTGTTATTACTGTCAATATTTGTCTACTCGAGTGTTAAGATAATGGTCTTCTAATCTTCTTCTGTTCTTTTTTTCTGTCAATATTTGCTTTAGTTGCTTTTGTTCAGCCTCTGCTATATGAACTTTTGTTCAGCTGCTGCTCTGTTTGGTGAGGTATTATCATTTTGAAATTTAGTGCACTTTGGAACTCTGCTCTGCTTATATTGTTTGCAGTATTGGAATGGAGGGACTGTCAGTTCAGTGTCATGGTTGTTTTTGAAATGTTACAGAAAATGACTCTTGTGGTTGAATTGAATTAAATTGTGGTTTATAACATTATCTTATCTCTTTTAGTTCTATTTAATTTAATTTGTCATTCATTTTATAAGTTTGTAGTACTCCCTCCGTCCCATGATAAGAGTCCTTATTACTATTTTGGATAGTCCCATGATAAATGTCCATTTTCCTTTAATAACCAAACTTTTACACATATTTTCCTATTATACCCTTAGCATTAAATATCTCATACTTTTCTTATTCTAATTCTCTCTCCATATTTAATGACATTATTATAGACAATTTTGTCATTTTATTCATCTTCTTAATATGCGTGAAAAATCCACCAGGACTTTTATCCTGGGACGGAGGGAGTATATAAAAAACGAAAAAGACCATTTCACATTTAATTCATAATGTAATTCATGTAAACCAACCACCTAAAGTAAAATGGTGATTTTACTCCTGCCTTAAATAGTACCCAAAAAAACAATGGTAATGGGCATGATATAACTGTCCCAAACAAATTTCAATATTAACGACCTGAATAACTGAAATTGGTTTTTGGGGTAGTGTTACCTTTTTGGTAAATTAAAATGATGAGTTCAATGAATAACAGGGTGGGCATCTTGAATCTCTTGTACTTGATGAATAATAAACTATGTTATATATTTGGTACTAACTATATACAAATTTGTTTCATAGACTGGTTATGGCATGAGATTATTTTTCTTATTCGTTAGTTATGGAGCAAGTATTCAAGATTCAGAGAGAGGTGCTGGAAAGAATAAGAGAAAGTGGAGTAAAATGGAAGATGAAAAGTTGATTGAAGCTTTACTTGAGTAGGTGAATGATGGAACCCACAAGGCGGACAATGGATTTAGGCCTGGATACTAGGTTGTTCTTAAAGATGCATTGCTTACTAAGCTTCCTGGATTGGATCTTAAGGCAAGGCCTCATATAGAATCTCGAATTAAGACTCTAAAAGAAGGATTTCACTACTGTTTTATGACATGCGATTTGGACCTAGTTCAGGCTTTGGTTGGAATGATAAGACTCATATTGTCACTCATTAGTAGTCCTCACTATTCTATGAAATAGTGTAATAATAATAGTAATGAAGACTCCTTTTGAGTTTGTATACTCTCTAGTAGACAATATTTGTATTCAAACTCACAGTTTATGTTTTGTCGTAATGTATACGACAATTGTATTATTAAGTTGTATTTGAATTTTGTACCATGTATATGGCGACTCAAGATGGGTGATGTATACCTATTTTGGGGGCGTTATAATTATGGCTATGGATTCTCTTCGGCCAAGGGTGCAAAGATGAATTGTTTTATGGCATGATCAGGACCATTGATGAAAACACGATTATCTTTGGCCCGTAGTGCATGAATAATTCGTAGTCGTGATACTAATGAATATCCTTGGCCTGCAGGGATGATTCGATGATGTGAATTAATTATTGAGCTGAGTCTCAGCGATGAAATATTAATTCATGGATGTGATAATAACGATTATCTTTGGCCCGTAGTGCATGGATAACTCGTGGTCGTTATACTAATGAATATCCTTGGCCTGTAGTGCATGGATGATTCGATGATGTAGATTAATTATTGAGCTGAGTCTCAGCGATGAAATATTAATTCATGAATGTGATAATAATGAATATCTTTGGCCGTAGTGCATGGATAATTCATGGATGTGATACTAACGAATATCCTTGGCCGTAGTGCATGGATAATTCGATGATGTGGATTATTTATTAAGTTAAGTCTCAGCGATAAAATATTGGTTATTCACTTTTAATTTGTAGAAGATAGTAGATATCATGCTCTACTTGACTCTTCTAAAATACAGTTGTATGTCTTTGGCTTGTAGTGCAGAGATGAATTGTTAATGAATATCTTTGGCCGTAGTGCAAAGATGAATTTATTAATATGATTATGAGCAGGAATTGTGATTTGGTATAACCATGATTTTTGATGTTTCAGGTGAAGATAGGTAATGAAAATTATCTTCGTTCTGGGTGCGAAGAGGAATTTAGAATCACAATTATGATTATGAGTTATTCATATGATTGTGGACATGAATTGTTGATTGATGTTATAGGGATAAAACATTATTGGTGGACTTTTAACATGAAGAAGATAATAGACCTGATGGTCTATTTGACTCTTCTAATGGATTGCTCGTTCTGCTGCAACTATGGTTGAAAAGTTTTATCATCTACCATATGTTCTAAATCTCTGATTTATTATTGATGAAAGCTATTGATAATTTAATTATCTTTAGTCATGATATTCTTTACTGGGCTAGTTGTGCTCACCCTTTCTGCTTCACAATTCCTTTCAGGTAATAAGAGTGTTGCCGTAAGAGTGTTGCCGTGTCGAGCGGGGATAATAGGGGAATAGAACGGTGGTCTCTAGCTGTGGAGGTTCTCCCTAAACAATATAGAAAAGTGTGTTGTATTCTATACATAATTTAGTAGTTATATTTGGTGAATCAAATAGGGTGAGGCGAATCCAACTTTGGAAGGGTGTTTTGCTACTATCATACAAGATGTCTAATGACATACAACCTCGTGTTATCATAAGACAGGGTTGTGCGCATCCACTTGCTGAGTATATCTACGGGCACTACCTATATGATCTTGGAGTTTATTTGAAATATAATATTCACTTGGAGACAGTGGAGATAGTTATATGTCAAGAGAAGACTCACCATTGGAAAGAAGATGATAATAATCTTCTCGTTTTTCTTTGGGGGATAATTCTGTGGCCATATGATATCTATTATAACCTAGACGCAAGGCCTCCCATGTACGAAGGTTTCCTTGAGCACTTCCCAAATATTTTAATTTCTAAAACAATTTTTGACTATACTTTTATGTAAAGTACCATTGCAAGGTTGTGGTCGAGGCACCACGAGAGTTACATATATTTGTATTAAAACTCACAGTTAACTGTGGTCGTATTCTATACGACAGCTCAACAATTGTATAAATGAAGTTATATTTGAATTTTGTACTATGTATCTGGCGAGTCAGAATGGGTGATGTATACCTAATTTGGGGGCGTCACAAACTTGATTAGAGATAAGAGAGCAATTATGTAAGTTTAATATTCAGCCAACTTTTCAGAAACACAGATAAACTTTTTGCTTATTATTTTTTTAATACTAGGATAGAACTGTTGTGATAATCTCTGGATATGTTATAGAGTCATTAACTAAATGATGCTTTAAGACTGCAGTTTGTACATATTTATCTCAATGTTTTTAATAGAAAATTTAAGCTTGGCTTCATTTGTTTTCAAATTATTTCACAGTTCAAGTGGTTGTTAAAAAAGAAAGCTTCACAAGTATTTGATTTACATTTCACTTTGAAGAGACGTGCATTTATTGAAGAGATGTGCTTTCAGTTCCTTGCCGTTAACTTTGTATGTTACCCTTTGATTAATCATGGAGCTGTTAGCTTGTGCCAGTACAACTGCTACTTCAGATCCTTCATCATGTTGTCATGAAAGGTTTTACTCTATATCTAATTAGTACATTGTCTTTAAAGGTTAAAGAATGGCTTCACAACTTGGGAATTGGATAAAACACAGCAATTGCAAGATGAGGATGAACCTGATGATCAGATTGTTCCTTTATATAATGACGAAAGGGTTAGAAACAGGTGAGTGCTGATCAAGTATCACTTCTCAAGATTGGTGGGAAATGCTTATTACATTATTTTGTCATAATTGATATAGTTCTTACAGGTGCTTTTTTGTCATAATTGATATAGTTCTTACAGGTGCTATTCTATAAGTTTGTAGTATATAAAAAATGAAAAAGATCATTTCACATTTCATTCATAATATAATTCATGTAAACCAACCACCTAAAGTAAAATGGTGATTTTACTCCTGCCTTAAATAGTACCCAAAAAAACAATGGTAATAGGCATGATATAACTGTCCCAATCAAATTTCAATATTAACGACCTGAATAACTGAAATTGGTTTTTGGGGTAGTGTTACCTTTTTGTTATTGATGAATAATAAACTATGTTATATATTTGGTACTAACTATATACAAATTTTTTTCATAGACTGGTTATGGCATGAGATTATTTTTCTTATTCGTTAGTTATGGAGCAAGTATTCAAGATTCGGAGAGAGGTGCTGGAAAGAATAAGAGAAAGTGGAGTAAAATGGAAGATGAAAAGTTGATTGAAGCTTTACTTGAGTTGGTGAATGATGGAACCCGCAATGCGGATAATGGATTTAGGCTTGGATATTAGGTTGTTCTTAAAGAAGCATTGCTTACTAAGCTTCCAGGATTGGATCTTAAGGCAAGGCCTCATATAAAATCTCGAATTAAGACTCTAAAAGAAGGATTTCACTACTGTTTATGACATGCGATTTGGACCTAGTTCAGGCTTTGGTTGGAATGATAAGACTCGTATTGTCACTTCCCCTAGCCATGTCTGGGATGCATATCTCAAGGTAACTCAACAATTTACAAAATTATATACTGTAAGATTGCTTTCTGTACTTATAGTTATATATTTGTTGGAATATATTTGGTTTATTTTATTGTGATCTATATTTTGATCTAGTTGTTTGTTGTTTGTGTAGCTGAAGTAGCTTTTTGATTCTTAAATTTGTGTGCAGAAATCGTTTTTTTGTATGAGTATGACCTATTGTGCAGTTTGCTCTAGTTTAGTAGTATTGACAGATGATATCGGTGTTATTGTTTAATTGATATAAAGAAAGTATTTTTTTTTTACATCAGCAATGAACTTTACAGTTTTTGGTGAAAAGAAATGTTTTAGCTGCTATTAAAGTCTGTGTTGCCAGATACGAGCTCGATGTATCTCTTAATACAAGAATTAAGATGCTTGATCAGTGATAAGCTACTGTGGGGTGGTTCCAGCAGATCTATATGGAAATAGCTAACAATCAATGCTATGTAAATCATAACGATGACCCCATGACATATGTGTCCCCATTATATATAGTTCTATGGTATGTGTTTATGACATCTATGTGACATCAATGTCACCATAAGGTTAAGGTTTAGGAGTTAGTCCTTATTCCTCAAAGGGCCAGTATTTCTGCGTTGTTTAAAACTCCATAGACATTGTCAATTTTTTTTTTTTGAAATAACAGTGTAATTGGCTTGTTGAGTTTATGCGGCCGGGGCATGAATCTGTATGGCATGTATGGTTATTGCTAAAGCTTTTCTCTTGCATGAGACTAAGTTCTTTGATTGACTGTTACAATTTAGCTTAAAAGTATATGCAATTTAATTTTATATAAAACTTTGGTATGCAAGTTCATGAAAAGGCTGCTAAGTGGAGATACAATCGTTTTCCATGGTTTGATGATCTTAGTATAATCTTTGGAAAAGATGGGGCAACTGGTCATGATGCCCAAACTGCAGCTGATGTGCTTGAGGAACTTGATAAAGAAGATGCTAGTCTTCAAGGTGCTGAAGATGGGATTCATGATCTTAATTTTGATAGTTCATCCATGCTACATGACACTAATTATGACGAGTCTAAAAGCAAAAAATCTTCAAAGAAAAGAAGTAGAAGTATGGATCAACTAGTAGAAGTATGGATCAGGCTGTTTATAGTGTTTCAAGGATGATAGCTACTCAACTTCATGAGACTGCCAAAATGTTTAGTCATGCAATTTGTGAGGACAATCTTCTGACGGAGCAAAAAAAGAAACTCAATGAGGAGCTTTCCAATATTTCTGGAATTTTCAAAGTGCAAAGGTATCAAACTGGGAAGAAGATGGCTGATAATGAGAACTTCATGATATTGTTCTTTTCTACATCGGATGATGAAAAGGATGATTTTGTGCAAGCTTTACTTCATGGAGACATTTGAAAATGTAGTGAATTTAAACTTTTAGCCTATTATATGAATGATAATAATTGGTTTCCTCACACAGGACATATCATGTTATGGTATTATATAGAATTTATTATTACGTAAATACTTCAAAAATTGTTAGTCTCAAAAGTGCGGTGTTTGGTTCAAAATTACATATATACCTTACTTTGAATAATTATTTGTTAGTGCATACTATATTACTTTTTGTTTATTTATATATATGATTTGTATTGGCTTGAAGACTTTTTTAAAAATAATTTTTTTTTATGAAGGTGTTGATTTGAATTTTAAATGCATAGAAATATTATTAAAAAAAAATCTAGTGAAGATGTTCCTTTTAGTTTTATTTAATTTATTTTTTCGTTCATTTTATAAGTTTGTAGTATATAAAAAATGAAAAAGATTGTTTTTCATTCTATTCATAATGTAATTCATGTAAACCAAACATCTAAAGTAGAATTGTGGTTTTATTCGTGATGGAATGAATGAACAAACCAAATATAAAAATGAGAATGATCATTCCATTCTCATTCCCATTCAATTCCTTAAGTCATTCCATTCCATAGATGCCAAGGAATGGGAACCAAACATAGCATTAATGTATTATTATCAACTAAAGAGTGCATTAAATATGTTGTAATAATACATTGTTTAATAGTAAAAAAAATAAAAAATAAAAACCAACGAAAACTAGTTTGTCTGTCTAATTATATTTTTGTATTGATTAATTGCCCAACAGACAAGAGTAAGTTTGGCATTACACAATCAACCACAAACAAAACCCAAAAAAATTAAATTTAAAAATAGTCGATTAAAAAAAAAGAGAGAGTAGAGGGAGTAGTTTTTTGACAAGAGGTTACCGGCGAACACATTTGCACATCTAATTGTTTATATAATATAGCGGAGCACTATTGAAAACTGAAGAACCATAATTCAAGCATATAGATTTGCATTTGTGAAAGATGATGTTTGTTTGGTTCGAGGGTATAGATTTGCATTTAGTTTGTTTCGTGACTGAACCAAATGCGACGGCATTTTTTTCTCTTATCTTCATGTACTGGATCACCTTTGCGTTCATTAAGCTTCCCTGTACTAGCAAAACACAAAGTAATTCACCATCAGCAGCAGCATGCAGTCCACCCGCGGCAGAATAGTACTGCAACAGAAGTGATCACCATCCCCTTGTTTTTTGGGTTCATAAATCAATGCTCCTCAGCGAACCACATACACCAGATCAATGGGTACATGATTACGAGAGGCCTGGGCAAGGATAACATCCTCCTCTGCCGATTCATTAGTGCTTGCTCCTCCTTGGGCTTCTTGGACTACGCCTATTCCGCCTTCAGATATTATTATTCTCACCCAGACATGTACCTCTACAACACCATGATCAAGGCTCTAGTCTCTCCTCCTCCTCCTCATGATCAATGTCAGATTCTTGTTAATCCCAAAGAAGCCATCTTTCTTTATAATGAAGCTCGAGTCACCGGCTTACTTCCGGATTCTTATTCCTTCCCGTTTGCTTTGAAGGCCGTTGTTCGTCTGTCCTCTTCATCTGGGACTGCTGCTGCCGAACTGGGGCGAGAGATTCACTGTCAAGCCATGGTCATTGGGTTAGACGACAATGTTTATGTGGCAGCTGCACTCGTACAAATGTACTCAACCTGCGGGTGCATTCCCTATGCCCGCAAGCTGTTTGACGAATTGCCATATCGGGACGTGGCTTCTTGGAATGCTATGATTTCTGGGTATGCTAAAGTCGGCGATGCGGACAATGCACGGTATCTGTTCGAGCAGATGCCCCTGGCCGAGGGAAGAAGGAATGTTATTTCCTGGACTGCTGTGATTGCCGGCTATGCTCAGGTAAACAGGCCAAGTGAGGCTATTAGCATTTTTCGGAGAATGCAGCTTGAGGGTGTCCGGCCAGATGAGATTGCAATGTTGGCTGCCCTCTCAGCTTGCGCCCAATTGGGTGCCCTTCATTTGGGTGAGTGGATTCACAACTACATTGAGAAAAACAGCTTACGCCTAACTGTATCTCTTACCAATGCTTTAATAGATATGTATGCAAAATCAGGAAACATTCACAAGGCAGTTAAGGTTTTTAATAGCATGAACAATAGGACCGTTGTAACATGGACGACCATAATCGCTGGACTGGCACTGCATGGCCTTGGAAGAGAAGCTCTTGAGATATTCTCTCGTATGGAAATGATTCGGGTCAGTCCCAATAAGGTCACATTGATAGCGGTCCTCTCTGCTTGTAGCCATGCTGGGTTGGTCGAACTGGGCCGTTTCTATTTCAACGGCATGTATTCTAGGTATGGGATTAAACCCAATATTGAACACTATGGCTGTATGATTGATCTGCTAGGACGTAAAGGCTGCCTCCAGGAGGCACAACAACTACTGCGGGAGATGCCATTTGAAGCAAATGCAGCAATTTGGGGGTCCCTTCTTGCTGCTTCTAGAATCCATAATGATGTTGAACTTGGGGAAAAAGCTCTAAAACATCTAATCACGATGGAGCCGCACAATGGTGGAAACTACTCGCTGTTGTCTAATATATATTCCTCTTTTGGTCGGTGGAATGAGGCTGGAATAACGAGGAATGTGATGAGGAACACAGGCGACAAGAAAATTGCTGGTGGCAGTTGTATAGAAGTGAATAACAGACTTCATGAATTCATTGCGGGGGACACATCACATCCTCAATCTGAGACGATATACAAAGTTCTGCACCTCATAAATGGACAGTTTAAGATGGCAGGTGATGTGCTTGAGGAATATTGGGACCTTCTTTAATCCACTTCTGTTCAACAGGATATGACTGTGTACCATCTGAAATAATTCCCAGCATAATGGTTTCCACCATTACTGGATTAATGCTCCCACAATTTTCTGTCACAGGACTACTAGGTTATATCTTCTTTGAGAACGAATGCGTTTAAGAAAGGAATAATTTTTTTTAGCCATCTCACATTCCGAATGGCGTTCTGTAAGATCAACCACTGGACTTAGATTTTCTCACTGGAGTCAAAATGTCAGATTAATTTGATATGCATGCAGAAAGGTTTGAATAGTCGCGGGCAATTAAGCATCCTTAGCAAGCCATCGTTTGAATTTGAAAGCTAGCTTCTTCAAGGATCCCACCCACGAATAGCTAAGCTATGGTTACCAACGTTCTATCCACTTGAAGAAGGATCGATGAAGGGGATAAAAATGGAATTAGGATCCTCTCCCTTCTTTGTATATTCTCTATCATCATCTTTCTCGTATCATCATCATAAAACACATTTTAAATCTGGACCCTGAAATAGAGAGTCTCCGATTCATTTGAAATGGAGAGGATCATAATTCCTTCATTTCATGGTCCAAATTTAAAATATGTTGAGATGTGTCATCACTGATGAATATAATAATGGGAATATATAAAGAATGGATAGTCCATTTCTAGTACATCATAAGCAGGAGATCGAGGAGCTCTTTCCTATACACAAGTGGTATGTATGAATTAAGCATTCAAGTCATTAGTCAACATGTTAATGAAATGAGAATCAAAGAGTTAGTGGTATATATATTTAGCCGGCGAGAAACGCATAATTAATACGTTTTATTATACCTATTTTGTCCTTTATAATGCATGTGTTTTTTTTTCCTTATTAATGAATTTTATTTTATTTTATAGGATTTAAAATTTGTTTACTATAAAGTTCAAATATTGGTGATGAAGAAATATTTAATACTTTAATTCGAGCATGGAAAGAACCGAGAATTTCTACAAAATAAAGTTGATATGTACATGGAAAGGAAAATGGAAAAAGGAAGTAGATTGAACAATTTACAAGCGATATTCACCTTTAAATGGAGGAGCAAAAGAAATTTTGAAAAGTATTAGTTTTATAGTTAATTTTATTAATAACAATAGGGTCAAAAAAATAACTCCTCCTTCTACTCCTTAGAGGAGTGTAAGGGCTCCTCTAAGGAGCTGAAGATAATTTTTGAATTGAGAATAAATTATCTAAGGTTGATCCGTAAAATTAATGTTTTACACCATTTATTAATAACATGTCACGTAGGGAATTTAGAAGAATGTCAAAAGATTTAAAATTCAATATGATTGATTAAACGATTTTAACATAGTAAGTAGTAATTAAACAATGTGGTAATTCATTTCAAGATTTCCTCCTTAACATGTTATGAAAATTTAAGGGTATTGTAGATAATTGATATATATTTAATGTTATACAATTATTTTCTTATTTTTTGTGCATAACTCTAAAACGTCATATATTATAAGATGGATGGAGTAATATTATAATTTTTAGTTATATTATTAAGGGCTAATTACACTTTTGTTGCATAAAGTACCATCAAATTTATAATTCGGCCCATAAAGAATTTAGGCTTGCAATTTATTACATCAAGTGTCTAATTTGATATAATTTAGCATTTAATTTCAGAATTCGCCCAAAATTGGTCGGAATACTCGACCCGCCCAAGAATCCGATCGGGTCTTATGTATTTAATACCAGTTGACCGTATAAATATATAGTTTAACTTAATTTAAAAATGGCTATTTATAGTTTCGTTACATCAAGTGCCAACTATATTCATATTCATGATTCGGCTCCTAAAGAAAAATATTAAAATTAAAAAAATTTATAAATATAATAATTTATAGCCCTTTAACAAAAAGTAACTAATACCGTAGAAATATGGTATAAAATTATAAATACAATTTAAAATTATAAATATTTATAAATAAAATTATAAAATTTAAGCTGTGATATAATTTGTAAAATTTATAATTTATGATATAATTTATAATTTGCAAGATTTAAGTTGTAAAATGTATACATATAATTTGTTAAATTATATATACAATTTTAAAATTATTTTTTTATAAATACAATATATATATTAACTACTGCTTGTTTGAAGAAAAATGGAAAACGGACGGAAAAAAAAATTGTTGGATAAACTAATTAACTACTATTTGTTTGAAGACTCTTTTAACAAAACAAATACAACTCACTTTTCAAATCCAATGCGCTTAAATTTCCAAATTTGAAGGATTAAGGAAGAGGGAGAGAGAAAATGAGTCATTTTTTTTTTCTTTTCCAATTTTTCCTCCTCCTTTTGCATGCTCTTCCAATATAAAAAGGATATTATTTAATTAATTAAATTTTGGGCACTTTTGTCAATTGTTTAAAAGTTTAATGGTATTCGTGTTAAAAATATAATTTGTATGTTTAAAGTTTATTGATTTTTTTTGTAATTAATTATTTTTTAAAATTTTAAAATAAAAAAATTATATTTGGTAAACTTTTTATTAATATTTAATTTTAATAATCTAACATATAATAATTATTTAAAAGGATTTATATAGATTTAATACGTCAAAATAAGTATGTATACCTATTACTAATTAGGTACTTGATGTAGTAAATTATGAATTTGGTGGTATTTGATGTAACATAAGTGTTATTTGCCCGTATTCTATACGGGCAAACCGTATTTCGGCTAATTTTGGCCGAATTTAGGAACCGAGGGTTAAATTGTACTCCCTCCGTCCCAAATTAATTACTCAGTTTTGACTTTTTAAAATTAAATTGACCATTTTTAAAACTTATATTTTTACTATTTTTGCTAAAATATAGGTGAAGAGATTATAACTAAAAGAAAGTATATACAATTTATTACTAATCTCAATTTTTATAATTTTAGAAATATATTTATATATGCTTAATTATTAATTCTAAAAATAGTCAATTTGACTTAATAAAGTCAAAATTAAGCAATTAATTTGGGACGTAGGGAGTATTAAATTAGACAGTTGATATAGTAAACTGTAAGCCCAAATTCTTTTAGGGTCTAATAATAAATATGATGATCCTTAAATATATTTAACCCTATGTATTAATTATATAATCCTATTGAATAGTATTGATAGCGTGGAGGTGTTTACTTAACTAAAGGCAGGCTGATGCGTGATTGTGGGGACTGAAAAGTGTGCAAAGAATTTGGCGGAAGTTACTGCTCCCCCCAAGTAACTGAAACAAGGAAGAAAGTAAAGAGCCAAATGGAGACGGGGCTGGGTCAAATCCCCATTTCTCCTCCTTTTCTACTCCTCCCTAAAATCCCTACTTTTATTAGTAATTAGTTGTATACTAATTATATATATATATATATATATATATATATATATATATATTCTCCATCGAGATCGATGGATCCATCTGCTTCAGTTTGATTATGTCGATCTCTACTTTTCTGTTAGTACTCGTTGACTCTTCTATGTAGCAAGCTAGCTACTGTTTTACTGGTCTGACCAACCCATCGGAATTAATTATTTTAGAAGAAGAGTTAGAGATGGAAGGGAACTCGGGAGCGGGAGCGGGAGGGGGAGGGGGAGGAGGAGGCGGAGGTGGAGGTGGGAATGACGTGGAGCTGCTGTGTAAGACTCTACAGGTGGAGCACAAACTGTTTTACTTCGATCTGAAGGAGAATCCACGTGGTCGCTACCTCAAGATCTCCGAGAAAACGTCGGCAACCAGGTCTACCATCATTGTACCCTTCAACGGCATCTCCTGGTTCTTAGATCTCTTCAATTACTACGTCAATTCGGATGAACAAGATGCATGTAGCAAAGAACTTCAGCTCGATACCAAGGCATTTCCAGTTCATTTCATTTTATCTCGTTTGCTTCTATCTCCTACTTAATTTGTTATTCATTGCTTCATTGTCTTCTTTAAATTGAGCTTATTCCCGTTCGTATTGATTCTTCCTTTGTGGGTTTTTGATTACAGGTATTTTATTTTGACATTGGCGAGAATAGAAGGGGTCGTTTTTTAAAGGTATATACATACCCCCACCCCCTCTTCTACCTTCTCATTTGACAACTTAATCATTGTTGAATTTACTATTTAGAAGTTTTATTTTATGATATGTCAGCTTTCATAAAAATGGGAAAATATCTTGTAGAAACTCCTGGAAAAGACTCCATCGCATCATAGTGAACCACACTCCTATAATGTTGAAGAAACTCCATAGAGAGACTATCTGAGCATAGTGCCTTTTCTTTAGCACATAGCCAAATAGCTGCACCACTTCCTCTTCAGTTAAAAAGGGCACTCCAACCTTAGTCATCCTCCTTATTATTGATATGAAAAGCCATATCATCAAGAGTGGGTCTCCATTCTCCAAGTCTCCTCCACAAAAAGCCCCTTACAAAAATTAGCAGTACCTTGGGATCTTACCCACCCAATGAAGATTCACATTGTTAACAACGGTCTCCTACAAACTTTAGAATACCACTACGCACAATTTGCCCCAATACATTCTCTTACAATTCAGAAAGCTCACCTAATTTTCACTCCAGTGTTCCTACATATAAGCACCACTAATCTACCAATAGTTTCAGAAAACTTTCCTTCTAAACCAACATCAAATCAGCTACCTATATTCCCACTTTTTCAGCACCCAAAGCTACTACAGCTAAAAGAAAGACATGATAGAAGGCACAAAAGATTGTGCTATAGTGATTTGTGGATTAAACAAGGATTAACAATAATGTGGTAGCTACAATGGATACTGGAATCAACCCCCTTTAATGACTCAAAATGCAAATTGGTCAAGTGGAAAATGAGGAGAGAAGAGCTTGGAACTGAAAATGCAATATGCCAATGGAGCAACCAATGACCAAAGACTGAGCTTAGATTGGGAGTAAAGTTTATCATTGTTTCTATAGAAGGTGAAGGAATTCAGAATTGGGTAAGTTATCTGGGTTTGAAGGGGGAAAGTTGAACTTTTAAGTTCCTGGAGATGGCATTTGACCATGGAGGATGTGAAAAGTTGGGTGTTTCTAGGATAATTTGTCAAAAGAAGGTTCGAGGAAGAGAGCCCACAAGACTTGCAATCCATGAGGACATAGATTTTTTGATGAGGAAGGAATTTTAAGGGCGGGGGCCTTAATGCAAGAAGACTTAAGTGTGGGATTTGCTTAGTTAATTTAGACGGTTCTTGATTTAGAAAGGCACATAACACATTGATAGTTACTTAGGAGTATGTTATCTAAGGAGTACAAATAGTAGAAGGAAATGTATTAAAAGAATGGCTTAGTCCATCACTATCCAAGTACTCTTATCTTCTCCTAGTTTTATCAATCTACCTAAATTTGCAATGGTCATTACTATTTGCTACTATTTCAACACAATTCACCAACTGACTTCAATTGTTAGTTGAGAATCCTATTTTGAGATTGAATTTAGTCAAGGAACTAGGGTTATTCCTAGCAGTTGGACTGTGGGTTGAGCTTACCCAAAAAAAGAAGCAAAAAGAATAGGGTTGTGGTTTAATTTATGTTGGCGAAATATTGGGGGAAGTTTTGTTGGAGTTTACTTTTGACTTAGGTAGTGGGAGTGGGGCTGATATCTATATCCTATTTAGGACAATTCTTATAAGTCAAAGTTTTTTGCAGAGGTCTGAGAAAAAGGTTAGTACATTCAAAGTAGAAATAGTAGTTATGTAACAAGTGAAAACTTAAAACTTTAACTTCTTTTTCTAGAGGTTTGTCTATTGTTTGACCATTATTTTAATGCCTATATATTTGGGTTCCAGCCTTGGAAGGGTGATGCAAGAGGTGGAACTAAGATTTCATATGGAGTGGGCCCAAAATATAAATATTATGAAAATTATAATATTAATACCTTAACTAATTATGTTTATGAAACTATGAGTAAAACTGAAAACTTTACACATCAATTCTTTTAGTAATTTTATGAAAGTTTTAATTTACTGTCCTAAATAGCTAGTAATAATTAAATAAAGTACTAAAATAATAAGTGGAAGAGGGAAATGCGGGACACTATCAGATTGAAAACTCAGCCGTTCAATATTAAATTAAGACTCAATCTCAGCCATCGATTACACTTAAAAGAAAGTAAAATATCAGTTGCGACTACGACCGATCATTCGGTTATAACTGAACTGAATAGTCTATTCGGTTATAACCGAAAACCGAAATTTATACAATTTTGGTTTTCAAACAAGTAACCGAATTACCCAATAACCGAATTTACTATTCGGTTGTTCGGGTAATAACCGAAATTAATTACAGGGAGTGAGAAATTTGAGGGGCCATGGCTGAGGGAGTATCAAGAATTCGAGATTGAGAGCAGATTTGAAATCTGAGATCTAAGAGATCTATTTGGTGAGAGAAGATGAGAGATGAGAGTAGAGTGTTGAAATTCATTTCGAAAAGTTAGCTGACTAAATTGGAAGACAAAACTGAGACGAGTTCTTTGTGGTGGCGGCGTGCATATGTAGAAGAAATGAATTTTGGAAGTTTTATAGGGAAAGAAAGGGGAAGTGGGTGCCTAAGATTATGAGAAAGAGACAAAGGGTCCAACTTTGAGCAAGAAGAAAACGCCATTTAAGCAATTCAACAAACACCTAACATACGACTATCTACAAGATACATGGAAGAGCAGAGGCAGAGGGGATGAGAGAACAAGGGTTTGAACTGGGTGTGGGGAAGACCAATGATGTATTCATAACAAATACAGAAGAAGGAATTGAGATTTTGCACCAGTACCTCTGTTTACCGCCACAGATATGGACAAGGACGACGGAGGAATATTAGGATGATGTTCTGAGTGAGAGACAATCACGAAAGTATGATGTTATTAAGATTTAAATTGTTTTTCTATTTCGGTTATTCGGCTAACCGAATAACTAAAAATCAAAACCAAACCCGAACCCAAAAAGCGAAATTAAAATCGGATATAACCGAATTATAAAAAATAGTCGAATAACCGAAAAAATTCGGTTAGAATAATTTGGTTCGGTTATTCGGTTTTATCCGTTCTTTGCTCAGTCCTAGCCGCGACAGAGTAGAAAAAGAAAAAAAACACATGATCTCTCCAATAGACCGACGACTCCAACAACGGTAATTCCTCCTTTAACGGCAAGCCTCTCATCTCCAGTCTCATCTCTCATCTATCTTCCTCTCTTCTCTAACTAGAGTCGCGACTTCATCTCTCCAATCAGTAAGTCGCGACATCCTTTTGTTTTTCCCCTTTCATTCTCTGGTCAGTAGCATACACCAGAGTTTAGGTAAACTTGGTGCTGTTAATTTGGCTGGGTTTTTGATCGATTGATTAGGTTTCTGTTATTGGCTCAGTGCATCCCTTTTTGTTCAAGCAAACAATTTTTTCTTGTTTTAGGGGAAACAATATGTGTATATAATATATATACATTAAAGTTTGGGTAAAAATTGTACGCCATATTTTTCTTGTTTGTGTATATATAATAATCTGCCATAAGCCCATATTTTAAGTCTAATTTGTGTAGTCCAGAAGTTGTGGACAAAGGGAAGCCCAATTATGTTTTTGTGTCCAATTCTGTTTTAGGCCTAATTCTTCAATGGACTGAATCAAATATTTAGATATAACCATGAGATTTATTCTACTTGTGAGTTGTAACAGATATATCTCTTAGAGGCTAGAGCATTCATAATAGTTTTCTTATCTCTATCTCTACTCTGCAGTGTTATTGGGTCATTCTGCAGGATAGAGATTCAATTTTTCCACTATGTACCCAACAGGTTCCCGATTCCTTAAATAATGAAATTTGAAATTTAAAAGTTAAAATTTGAAAGTTCCAACATGAAACACAAACAAATATCTCCGAACTTTCAAACTTTTATTTATATAAAATACATAATTTCAAACAAAAATATCATAAATACAAAAAAAAAACAAGTAATTTCCCATACACAAATATTCTAAAACATCAAATCAACAACCCAAATAGAATATGAGAGCCAAGGGATGAATCCAAGTACTGTACTATATTCCATAAAATTGCACCGTTCAGAAAAATTACAAATACTGAAAAATCCTTGATTAGGTTTATGAAAAGAAAAAAACTTTTACCTGCCATATACCACATGATTAGTATCCTGTTCTAGCTCCTCTCTCAAGCTTCAAAGGAGGAATTGTTTGCCTATTTGATAACCTCACAACCGGTCGCTTAGACTCATCTTCACCGGCTCCGACCGCCTGTTTCGGCGGCTTGGTCTCTAAAACGGCAGTCTCGGGATTTTTTGCGACATTTTTGGCCGCGAAAAGTTGAAGGATTGGGTAAACTTTGAAAAGAGAGAATATTTGATTGGGTTCTCCATCTTTGCGCACGATTTCGGAATCTCCCATGTTTATTGCGAAGAGATGGAGATTTCTCTATAGCTGTGTTTGTTTATATGGGACCAACCGACCAACGAAGATTTAAAAGTGGGTCTAGAGAGTAGGCAAACAATACCTTCGAATTAAATCATTTTGAGATGCTGCAAATGAGACTTTGGAGAAGAAGACAGTTGGTGAAGAGGACAATCGGTGAAGAATACCGTCGAAATAATTTTGGAGAAGAAAATCGTCGGTTGAAGAAGCTTTGAAGAAGACGAGATTCGCGTTGTTGCAAATGACGTTGAATTCCTTTACTCCTTTCCAAAGTTGACGCGTCCACTTAAATGAGGGTGCGAAATGTCATTTTACATACATAATGATTTGTTGATGTATTCTTCAAAGATGGGGATAAAGAGTTTATTGGAAAAACTGTTGTGAATGCTTAGTTATCAATAATAGGGAATCATACCATAAATGTACTAGCTAGAACTTGTTAAAGTTGATTAGGATTTGAGATTTTGAATAATTAGTTGATATATATTTGTGTATGTGTGTATATATAATTCACATGTTTTAAAATGTGCACCTCATTTTGATAAGGCGTGCGCCTCGCCTCGAGCCTAGGCCCCAGAGAGACCTTTGCGCCTCGGTGCACGTGGCCTTATATAACTATGGTGTTGGCCGAGTTAGTTATTGAGTAAAAAGAAATTTGTACCATTTAGAAAAAAATAAGATTATAAAAGTAAGAACCATAAAGGAACATGGAGAGAAAGTAGGTATGAGAAAGAAAATATGGATGAGAGAGAGTTGGAGAGAGAAAATAGGGGATGAGAGGGTAAAATGCGGAGGTGTACTTGAAGGTGTAGTTTTGCTGGACATCTTTGATCTGGTGATAAGAAAGACTAATATAGTATACCATGAGATGAAGAACTATGCACAATTATTATTTTTCTTTTTTGTGTTGCACTAAAAACGGCAGGGTAAAGTTTTTTCCGGTACTCCCATATTTAAGCGGTACAAATAGAAGCATCCCGGCACGTTTCATGTTTGGTGCAAAAATGATTATGTTTTTGACCCGAAATGTTGGCCATATCAGGCATGTCAACTGCAAACATAGTGAATGGTTGGAAAACCCGACCAATATCAGAGTAACCGATCGATATCAGAGTACAGCCCAACCTAGAGAAAAATAATTGTGAAGGTTTTGTAGTACCACAATAAAATTAAAAGTATATTGTGGGTTGTAAATGGGTTAATGGGTCCCATATCTATTAATTTATACCCATATTCCACCATTTATTTATGACCCAACCCATAAATGACCCTCAATGCATTTAAATTATCCATTACCCATTAAATCAACCCATACACCACCTCTAGGGTTATCCAATCAACTAAGTTGAGGTTTCAGCATCCATCGGCGCAGAGAAAAACTGTGTTAAGGATCTTGCAAACTATATTTCTTTCACCAGTATAGGGTCAATCCCAACTGCTTTTAGAGTCGGAGTTGATTTCTGTGTTTCTACTGTTAGAGGTATTTTATTGATTTTTTCTTTGGACTTGTAAATGTGGGCTGCTGTGTTTGGTTTTTGTGCCTTGAATTTGGGCAAGGTGTATATATTTTGTGGGTGTAGTAGGTTCTATTGATTTGACATAGTAATTTTTGGTCTTCAAGTTATCTGGCAAAAAGTTACTTGGTCATCAGGTCTTCAACTTCTTGTCTTTGATTATGTGGTCATGTATGTTTTATTGGTCTGCTTTGATTTGGTGAATAAAGATCCATGGGTCTATGTATTTCTTTCCTACTTATGACGCATCTTCTCGTCTGTGAGTCCCAAAAATCAGGCATGTCTTTATACTATATCAGGAGTTCGATTCTTCTGACCTGATTTGCGACGACAAAACTTTTCAGTCAATTGTGCGTCATTAATTTCTTAATAGACATAATCAAATCGGAAATATATTTCAGTTGGTCTTAAAACCTTGTTAAAACGTCCATCTCTTCACTTCGCTTCTAATTGTTACAATTCAGGATCCTACTCAGTAAACTGCCATCAGGGGTCCCAACTGCTTCATCCTAGTGTAGTAGTGGACCTTTCCAGACAAACCCAAGGTATATATAGCTTGAGACCATGTGATCCCATACTGGGGTCGACTTAGATACAATGTGGTACTCCTTGATCCTCATCCTAAAAAGAAACACTCCTGTTCTATCATCTTTTTAGATTTGGTCTGAAGTTAACAACTGCTTTCCATTGCTTGAGATTATGTCTGTATTCACATTTCTTTGCATTTTGTCTATACTTGTTTTCTCTAACAGATTTTGGTTGCAGGTATCTGAAGCTTCTGTTAATAGAAATCGCAGCACTATTATTGTTCCTGCAGGAAGTGTGCATGGTGAAGGTTGGGCAGCATTCAGGAACATTTTGGGAGAAATACATGAAGCATCAAGGCTTTTCATCATGCCCAATCTGGTGTTTTTTTTCTTTCCCCCATTCTATGTATTTTTTCTTCTTGCTTCTCTCTCTTCTCTCAGAAAACTGCCTCACTAGCTCCCTTGCCTGTTTCTTACCCTGGTTGTGTGGATGTGTCAAAGCAGCAAAATGCTGAGCCCTCAGAACAACTGGTTGGGCTTTCAGATGATGTAGGGGTCGGCTTTATATCAGGCCACAGTTCTCAACCTGCCCCAGCATCTGACTTGAATGCAGACAGGCCAGTGGATTTGCCTCCAGCCGATGAAATTGGTAACTTGGGGGTTTCAAAAGTGATCAGGGCTGATCAAAAGAAGTTCTTCTTCGATCTTGGGAACAACAACAGGGGGCACTTCTTAAGAATATCCGAGGTGCGGAGTTTGACAAATTTTGTGATTAGTGTAAATATTTGGGCTGTATTACTTGATCACAGTTTGGGTTTCCCCCCACCCCCATTTATGAGTTTTATGTGTAATTCATGGGTACATGCAGATACAGTAATGGCATCAAATTGCAGGTGGCAGGTTCGGATCGCTCCTCCATAATTCTCCCGCTCTCGGGGCTGAAGCAGTTTTATGAAATGGTGGGTCACTTTGTGGAGATTACCAAAGATCGAATCGAAGGAATGACTGGTGCAAATGTTAGAACAGTGGACCCCCCTCAAAGATGAGCCTGATGAATGCCTGGTGAAATTTGGGTTTTATTCAAGAAAAGTGAGTTCCTACAGTGATTTTTGGTTTCAAAACCAAATTCCACCGTTTGGTCGATCATACTATGGTTGGGTGTAATTGGCAACACATTTTCATGGTGATTTTGTGTTCCTTGTGTCTTTCATTTAAGTTTGAATAATGTAGTAGATCACATTTGGAGCTAGTTGTCAAGGCTTGATTTCAAACAAAGAAATATAAAGAAAATAAGCAAATAGTTCTGTAATATACATGTTATTGCATGGACTAGTACCATTTTATTTCATTTTACTTGTAGTTGTCATTTTATACATAGTCCCCATGAAAGACTAAAATACAATTTGCATCTCAAAGTTTGCAGGATTGTTGAGTTTTGCATTCTAATGTTTAAAACGTATTTAAATTATTTTATGTTGAACAAGATGTTTACTCAATTAATCAATTTTGACCAGTTAAAACCTTAAAAAGAATTTTATTAGGGTGCATTTTAAACATTGGGATTCAAATTTCAGCAACTTTACAAACTTTGAGATACAAATTATATTTTTACCATTCATTGGGATTATGTATTTGAACTTTGAAAGCGGAAGGTATCTGGTTTTGGTTGAAGAAGAAGAGGTTTGCAGTGGCGGCAGATGGGTCAACACTTGAAGCGAAGGGAGTAGCTGGGGTGGGATTGTCATGGGGTCGACTTTGTTTAATTTGGTATACTAGTTTAGTTTCTTTAATTTCCTGAGATTTGTTTTATGTATTTTATGTAGTTTAATTTGCTTAGTTTGGGATAATTGTTTAATTTATTAATATGTATTAACTGTATTTGATTTGTTTTAACTTTGTACTATATTAAAATATTCCAAAAATATGTTTTTACTATACTTTTATTATATTACAAAATTTTAATATATAATTTTAGGCAGCCACGTGCATGTAGGACTCGCTTGGCTATTATTTGGCATGTCAACACAGACAACTCAATAAAATAATTTATTTATTTTTATATATTATTATTCGGTAGACAACTCAATAAAATGAAGGTAATAGGCCAGCCAGACAATTAGATCAATTAACTAGCTACATCTGTAGGTAGTATAAATATGTATATATAGAATGTCTAGCTAAAGTAGATGATTACCTGTTCCTAAATAAGTGGTGGATCTCAGAATTGACTAGACTAGAGGGAGACAATTAAGATGAGGGGCAATGAAGGAGTGGAAAGGCGGGAGGGAAGGGCTAGAAATGAGGGGGAGACACAGAGATGTAGGCGGGATTACAAATAGACGTCGAGGCTAATTCCCTGCTATAAAAATGTGGTGACGGATGGAGGGGAAAATCCAAGCTCTAACTTGAAGAAGAGCCCCCATCTTCTTCTTGTAATCAATAATTAAAAATAAAGAGCATAAACCCCAATAAAAAAACGAAAATAAAAAAGAGCATAAGATCAGTTGGGGGGAGATCAGAGCTACCAACATTAATTTATCCCAGCAGCACCAAGCAGCAGGCATGGGAAGGTCTTCCAGCAGCTTGGCCGCAGCAGCAGCAACAGGATTGTTGCTGTTCCTATCTGCTGCAGGGGTGGCGTTTGCCGAAGACCCTTACATTTTCATGGATTGGAAAGTCAGCTACGGGACGATCGCTCCTTTGGGGGTTCCCCAGCAAGGCATCCTAATCAACGGCCAATTCCCGGGTCCTAGGATCAACTGCACCTCCAACAACAACATCGTCATCAATGTTTTCAACAATCTTGACGAGCCTCTCCTCTTCACCTGGGCCGGTGTTCAGCAGAGGAAAAACTCTTGGCAAGATGGTACCCCTGGTACCATGTGCCCCATTCAGCCTGGCACAAACTTCACCTACCGATTCCAAGTCAAGGACCAAATCGGTAGCTACGTCTACTTTCCAACCACTGGTATGCTCAAGGCCGCGGGTGGGATCGGTCCCATCAACATCCACAGCCGTGCCCTCATCCCAGTCCCCTTTGACAACCCTGCCGACGACTACAACGTTCTTGCCGGGGACTGGTACAACAAGGGTCACAAGTCCCTCAAGAGGATCTTGGACAACGGCCGCTCCTTCGGCAGGCCCGACGGCGTCCATATCAACGGCAAGTCTGCCAAGGTCGACGACGGAGCTGCCGCGGAGTCCATGTTCACCATGGAGGCAGGCAAGACATACAGATACAGGCTATGCAACGTCGGGATGAGGACCTCCCTCAACTTCAGGTTCCAAGGCCACCCAATGAAGCTGGTTGAGTTGGAGGGCTCCCACACCGTCCAGAACGTTTACGATTCCCTTGACATCCACGTGGGACAGTGCATGTCCGTGTTGGTGACGGCCGACAAGGAGCCCGAGGATTACTATTTGGTGGTCTCCTCCAGGTTCACCAAGCAGCCCCTCCACACGGTCGCCGTAGTCCGTTACGCCAACAGCAAGGGCCCCGCATCTAAGGAGCTTCCAGCACCGCCACCGGAAAACACCCTGGGAATTGCCTGGTCGATCAATCAGTTCCGTTCGTTCAGATGGAACCTGACCGCCAGCGCTGCCCGCCCCAACCCACAGGGATCGTACCATTACGGACAGATCAACATCACGCGCACCATCAGGCTGGCCAACAGCAGGAACATCGTGGAAGGAAAGCTCCGGTTCGGGATCAACGGAGTGTCTCACGTGGATGCCGAGACCCCATTGAAGCTAGCAGAGTACTTTGGAAAATTCCAGGAGGTGTTCAAGTACGACATAATTGGGGACGAGCCCCCGGCAGACCTGAAGAAGGTGACGGTGTCACCCAACGTGTTGAATGCAACCTTCCGCAACTTCGTAGAGATCATCTTCGAGAACAACGAGAAGACCATCCAGACATGGCACCTGGACGGCTACTCCTTCTTCGCGGTTGGCATGGATAGCGGGAAGTGGAGCCCAGAGAAGAGGAAGAACTACAACCTAGTGGATGGAGTGAGCAGGCACACCATCCACGTGTATCCAAACTCCTGGGCGGCTGTCATGACCACCCTGGACAATGCCGGTATGTGGAGCCTGAGGTCCGACATGTTGGAGAGGTTCTACCTCGGACAGCAGATGTACGTGAGCGTTCTCTCCCCGGAACGGTCTCTCAGGGACGAGTACAACATTCCTGACAACACCCCGCTCTGCGGCATTGTCAAGGACTTGCCCAGGCCTGCTCCTTACACCATCTAATTGATCTTAATTTCAAAACAAACCAAGTCGATCGCTCTCATGCCTCTCTATACTTGTTATTATTTTATTAATTTATTATTCTTCCAACTAGTACATATTTGACAAGACGATGTTGGAAGATGACGATGATGATGTTTGTATTAATTTGTTGCCAAGGGGCTGCTGCTGGGATGAAACACAATCAATAGCTTTGCTCTTAATACACTGTTTCAACCCATATCAAAAATTTGCTGGTCTCCTATTTTTATTTATATTTTTTTGCTAATTTCTGCGCACACGACACATTCACCCCCCCCACCCCAAAGAATCGAACCCTTAAGACAAAAGTTATCCGAAGTAACTTGTAATCTTCTTGATAAAAATTTACTAGCAATTAATCATATGAAGATTACAAATATATATACTCGACATATTTTTACATATGAGAATAATTCACAGGTCTTGTTATTGTGGGACTATTCCCAATCAACCCATCTTGTATTGTCCAAAATAATCATCAACAATCAGACATAATTCCTACCTAGCTATCCCATCATTATAATTCGGCCTAAAACTATCGCAATGTATAGCAAGAGTACTCTAGTTTTATTTAAACCCAAAAAGGCATGCATGAAAAAGCATACTTTGGGCCTCCTAACTTGTTATGAGTTTTCTAAAACTCCTCATTTGTGGTTTTCAGTAATTTTGGCACTTAATTTTGTAATTAGAGTTTACCGTAGTGTTTTATAGGGTATTTAAAGATGGTAATTTATGGCAAACTATCCTTGTTGAACTTGAAAATTACGACTTTTTATTTAGTTTTAATACTCATGGATTCAAGGTTTTCTCAAATTGAATTGAATTGATCATGTTGTTACTCAAAACCATCTTTATATATTAAACATTTTGCCTCTTGTCCAACAATTAATATAATGAAGTGTGAGTTTTGTTTTTTGTGATGAACATTTCAAATAAGGTCAACAATAAAATCTCCAAGCTAAAAAACTGCATGCAGATGGAATCTTAATTTTCTCGTACAATTAGAGGTGCCCATATATATTAATTATCCTTGTTGTAAGATCTGTAATCAGATACAGTGTACAATATTACAAAAAGTTAACGTTAATACCGTTGAATACAACGCATGGAAAGACTCTTTCTTGTTATAATTAAGGTGGTTAATGCATGTATGTCATTGTAAAGATCAATAAGATACTTTGACAAGAATGACCGACCGAATATATATGCATTTGAGACCAACTATTAAAGTGAAAAAGAAAGAAAGAAAAATGCATGCCAAGTCGTCCCGTTCCGCTCTGTCGTTTCTCTCCAAGTAGGTTGGCCGGCCGGCACCGTAGAGAGAAAAGGTAAAATGTGAGTAGTCAAATAATTAATACTCCTATTTTGAGCAGTAATAGTAATAGTAGGAGTTGGATTGGATTTGCTTTTAAGACAAGTCTAATCATTAAAAGTAAGAAGCAAGTTACAATATTAAAGAAAGAAATAAAGCAGGCCAGTTCCAATTACTCCTACATTAATGTACTTCCTTGATTTCATCACTATGTTTATTGTGTTTTTCGTACGTTACTATACCCACTAAGACAAAACAAGTGGTAGTTAGCTCCGCTGCTGGTGGTAGTTACATCTCTCTCTTTCTTAATTTCTATCTGTTGTTGGCAGCAATATTATGATTCTGATCGCATCATACACATAATCGACTTAAGAGCAACAGCCAACAGACAGGTACCGTAGGCAGCATTAATTCCAGTAATGGGCGGTCCGCCATAGAAAACAAGCACGTACGGAGGAGGAGGAGGAGATCAAATATCAACTCAGATATCTCAATTGCCGGCCATGGTAGCCATCCGGCTGCTGTTCTTTCTGGTTTTCCCTGCACTGGCTCATGTGATCTCCTCTTTTACGGACCCTGGCGATGGTAATATAAATTTCAACAGCCTCTTAGTTCTTCTCTCTCTCTTTTGTATTTATGAGTTTTGATTGGGAGGGAAATAGAGGAATGGCGCATGGGAAGGAAAAAAATAATATCTTTTTTTTGTTATCCCTTCTCTTCCCTCCAAATTAAAACTAACAAAGAGGCCATTAATAAGTCTAAAGCCCACCAACCATCTATTGAGTCTAGTGGTGAGTAAGCTGTTTATCTCACCCAAAACTTGGGTTTGATTTCGACCCACTACGGATGGTTTGTAGTTTGAGATATCTTACTTATCTCTTATTTTTTTTTCCGGAATTTTTGATGGAGTGTATTAAATTTAAGTTTAAAAATGTCTAAAATTGACTTCCAAGATCGATAATGATATATAATAATTTCAACGGAGAAGGGAGTATTTACAAATTTGAAATTAGATTCGATAGATTACTTGTATGTATTCGTAGACTTGACTTGGATCACTTGATCCGAGGGTTGCTTAGTAATTCCAATTTGTTCTGTTGGATTACAAACTTTGAACCTCAAGGATCTCAAGGGAGGGAGTGTTTAATTAGGAGGAAATTCGGTCAAGGGTCTAGACTAGATTCGTGAGTGGTTAACTTTGGTCAATTGACACACAAGTGGGAGGTAATATGAGTATGTTAATTTCATGGTAACCAAATCCCAAAATCATATTGGAATACCATATTTGATTTTTATAAAAGGCAGGCAGGCATACACATTTGCATCTTACAAATTTTATCCTAACGGTATAAAGGGAACATGGGTGTTAAAAGTAAAGATCATATATAATATATATGTGGTGGTTTGGTACAGTTGCAGTACTCAGATCTTTGAAGGATCAGTGGCAAAACACACCACCAAGCTGGGGGAAGTCGGATGATCCTTGTGGCGACTCCTGGGAAGGCATCACCTGCGATAAGTCAAGGGTGACTGCACTGTGAGTATCTTCTATATATATATATATATATATATATATATATAAACAACTTTAAATGCATAAATCTATGCTAAATTCATATATTTGCATATTCCCTTACAAATATCTTTATAATATGTATACTTAGGGGCTTATCAACTATGGGACTCGTGGGTAAACTAAACGGTGACATTGGGGGACTCAGTAAATTGATATCCTTGTGAGTACTTAATTCTGTTACCCTTTGCTCAGAGCTAGGCATGCAGCTAGCGTTAGTAGAGACAAGTAATTAAGGTATATATGGCCCCAAACAAAACCGTCCATATAAGATCAATATTGACTTTTAAAAAAAATTAATTTCATACATTTTCTAACTCAAAATTGATATGAATTCATTTTATTTATGTCAATATAATAACGAATATCATAAACTATCTAAAAAGTATTACCGGTTATTAAATGAATCAAGTCAATTTTGAGTTAGAAAATGTTTGAAATTGACTTTTAAAAAGTCAATATTGATCTTATAATTTGGAAGGGATCGGAGAAAGTATTAATTTCATTTTAATTTGGTGCAAACTTGTTCAGCAGATAATAATATGTACATATCTCTGTTGCAGGGACCTATCATTCAACAAAGGCCTAACAGGTTCCCTCTCTCCGCGGCTGGGAGATTTGAAAAATCTGAATATATTGTATGAGTCCAGTATCCACGTACTAAATTCTTGTGCTTATCTATGTTTTTCATTTCATTCATCCTGATTCCAGTTAGAAATGCGTATGTGTAATGTGTCAGTATAACTACAATACATATTACTGTATAATATATCAGCATGTTATGTAAATTATAATATACTTTCAGAATTCTGGCTGGCTGTGGCTTCTCTGGTGCTATTCCAACTGAACTGGGGACTCTTTCAGAGCTATCCTTCTTGTAAGAACTGCTATCAAGTCTTTGATAAAAATAATGGTATTCACTCATAATAGCATTATACTCCTTCCTATATAGGAGTGATCTTCTTGATTAATTATAGATCCACTACTTTTCCTTGGCAGAGCCCTGAATTCTAACAACTTCACTGGGGAAATTCCTCAATCTTTGGGTAATCTCTCCAAACTCTACTGGTTAGACATGGCAGATAATCAGTTTACAGGATCCCTCCCTGTTTCAACATCCACTGCCCCAGGCTTGGACCTCCTTAAAAATGCAAAACACTTGTGAGTAGTATTTATTCGTTTACTCATACTAGAAGTTTTCAATCCGCATTCCTTTGTATTGCGCGCAACTTGTCATTATTGCTCAAAGCCTCTTACTGTCCAATTTATATATGCATTTGCAGCCATTTCAACAAAAACCAGCTTTCTGGATCAATTCCTGGCAAACTTTTCAGCTCTGACATGGTACTAATACACGTGTAAGTTGAGAGTTGAGACTCAATTATCTAGGGACGGGTACTTATTTTATCTTTGGTAAAATATCCTATTCTAACTCCCTGTGCTTAATTTATGCAATGACAGACTGTTTGACGGAAACCAGTTATCAGGGAAAATTCCCAACACAATTGGATCCGTTCAGACACTCGAAGTTCTGTGAGTGGTCTTTGCCACCTTAAACTAGCTCCTTCATCCTTTTAGATAAATTCCAGTTTATCACACATTATTTCATGTGCAACAGTCGGCTAGATAGGAATGCTCTGACAGACAAAATCCCATCAAACATCAACAACCTCATAAATGTCGTTGAATTGTGAGTACTTCTTTTGAATCCAATGTAAAATTTAACTTGTCTCGAGTGATTGACTGGGATGTACTGTATTATCTCATTCTCTTGCCTTTTGTTGCAGTAACTTAGCCCACAACAAACTCTCTGGCCCTTTACCAGACTTGGCTGGAATGGACTCCCTCAATTATGTGTACGACATTACATGGAATCAAATTTTGTTCACTCACAATCTGGGTCTTTGTTAGTGTGAAGCTTTTTTGATGTGGTTCTTCTATGCAGAGACTTGAGCAACAACTCCTTTCAACAATCAGAAGCTCCAGCATGGTTCTCAACTTTACCGTCGCTTACAACTTTGTGAGTCTTCAGTAATTGCCTGATCTGAAATCTGAGAATTTGTTTAAGAGTACTTTTATGTGCACTAATGGAGAGAAACGGTAGCGGTTCACATTAAATTATTCTTTGTATAAACTGTTGATCCATCTTATGTGGAGTTCTGGTGCGATGCTCAGGGTTATTGAATTTGGGTCGCTTCAAGGGGTGGTGCCACAACAACTTTTTAATTTCCCACAAATACAACAAGTGTAAGCTCAAATATAACACTAACAGGCCATTTGCAGTTCTATATGTAATCCATAAAAAGGAGGAAAATCAAAATGCTGATTCTCTGAAATAATTTGTCACAGGAAACTGAGAAACAATGCATTCGATACGTTAAATATGAGTAGCAGCATTAGCCAGCAGCTACAGCTTGTTGACTTGCAGAACAACCAGATATCCTCAGTAACACTAGCTTCTTCTGGATACAAAAATACATTAATGTGAGAGTTCTTGCCTCCTTAAAATTAATCCAGCCAGCCCACGTAAATGATAATGTATATTTTAATTATTTCATCCAACCTTTCATCGTGTGTGACTGATTCTTTAGGTTGATTGGAAACCCTGTATGCACCAATACTCTCGCACATACGGAGTTCTGTCAGCTTCAACAACAAACCTCAAAGCCGTACTCTACCAGCGTAGCTAATTGTGGCAGTAAATCATGTGTTTCTGGTCAGAAGCTCAACCCTCAGAGTTGTGACTGTGCTTATCCATATGAAGGGACATTGTACTTCAGAGGACCCTCTTTCAGGGAACTGTCTAATGTTAATACGTTTCATTCATTAGAAATGAGTCTGTGGATGAAATTGGGCCTCACTCCAGGTTCGGTTTCTTTGGATAACCCATTCTTCAATATTGATGACTATCTTCAGTTGCACCTGGAGCTCTTTCCGTCGACTGGAAAATATTTTAATAGGTCTGAGATTCAGAGGATTGGTTTTGCTTTTAGTAATCAAACTTACAAGCCTCCTCAAGAGTTTGGGCCCTATTATTATATAGCATCTCCTTATACGTTCCCAGGTATATATATATATAGATGAATGTGTTCCTATAAAAACTTGTTATCCAGGGGGAATGAATGAAGAAATTACTTAAAAGCTACAAAAAATGGTTCAGGCGAACGTGGGGCAACATCTATAAGCTCGAGTGTGATTGCGGGAATAGCGAGTGGCTGCGCCATTCTGGTCCTGGTGCTGGTTGGACTAGGGATATATGCTATTCGGCAAAAAAGACTTGCTGAGAGGGCCGTTGAATTAAGTAAACCATTTGGTAATTCTCAGTCTGTCCGACTTTAGTTCAGCTGGAATTACTTAATATTGCATTTGTTGTATTCAAAGATGGATATAATTAAGAATGCATTTTCTTTGATTGCTCATTTCCTTAAGCTTCTGTCATTCAGCATCTTGGGCTCCTAGTGGCAAAGACAGTGGAGGTGCACCACAATTAAAGGGAGCTAGATGGTTCTCCTATGATGAGCTCAAGAAGTGCACAAAAAACTTTTCTGAAATTAATGAGATTGGGTCTGGAGGCTATGGCAAGGTATACTGTCAAGTCAAAGTACGTCCTTGTTGGACAAATTTAAGTTTTTGAGGCTGGAACTTATATATATATATATATTTTTCTTTCCTATTTCATAAATAAGGTCTACAGAGGAATGCTCCCCAGCGGGAAAGTTGTGGCAATCAAAAGAGCTCAGCAAGGTTCTATGCAAGGTGGGCTTGAGTTCAAGACTGAAATTGAGTTGCTTTCACGAGTTCATCACAAGAACCTTGTTGACCTTGTGGGCTTCTGTTTTGAACAAGGAGAACAGATGCTGGTTTATGAGTTCATGCCGAATGGAACTCTTAGGGAGAGCTTGTCAGGTAAGCTTACTTTCCACTCCAAATAGTAGATATTGTTCGGCATATGTTTACCCTTGTAACATTTTAGTACTCAATTATGTATTTATTTATTATTAATTTATTTTTTTTATGTATTGTGCACTACAGCGAAATCGGGCATTCATCTAGACTGGAAGAGGAGACTTCACATTGCTCTGGGTTCAGCCAGAGGACTAGCTTATCTACACGATCTCGCGAATCCTCCAATAATCCATAGAGATGTGAAAACCACCAACATACTGTTGGATGAAAATCTTACAGCAAAGGTTGCAGATTTTGGCTTGTCAAAGTTGGTCTCAGATAGTGAAAAAGGACACGTCTCAACTCAAGTTAAAGGCACACTGGTGAGTATTACTGAACCTCCTGCTACTTCTAGCATTACAAAAGGTCGCCTATTTTTATTTATTTATTTTTGGAAATTACTCCCTCCGTCCCATTTATGAGAAGTATCATTTGAGTTTGACTCTAGTTAATTTGCGTAATCCTAAAATGCAAACTGTGATGTAAATTTACTTTAATATTGGATATAACAACTTTACAATGTGGATGTATGCTGTATTTAATAATTCTAAATACAGCATACATGTACTCAATCTCCCCGGTTCACATTTTATCAAACAACTTTGGTCCATAACATAAAATACTCGCAAGACAACCGAGATAAAGGGTATGTGAATTAGTTTTGGAAGAAATTTTTCGAATCCAAGAGTTTGGGTGAGTCAGTATAGGAAGATGAAGAGAGAGTTTGGCGTTGAGGCTGGTAGAAATTCATTAGTTGTAGGAGAGAGAACTTAAGAGTGTGGGATATGTGTCGGACACTCCATGGGATATGTATTTCATACTTCTAGATACGCTATGATAGGTAGCTAGTGGAAGTGGTTAGTATGAAGTTTATTTTGCGGTAAGTTGGTCAATTGACCAATAGATTACTGATACGCAGGCGAGGTTGTATGTGTGTTAGTATTCTATTGGCCAATTGACCAACTTACCAAAAAAATAACTTCATGCTAACATGATCCGGGGCTAATGTTTTCATTAAACTTAACTTTGAAGTTAACCACTTGCTTATCTCTTATAGATAATGTTCTCTCTTAGAGCTACATGTTATAGTCTTGGTAGTTATTAGCCTTGGAGATGTTTATGGCAAGTATTCTCCAATATTTTGCTTGATATTATCATACTTTTTATTAACAACTAAATTTATTTTATTAAAAATTTACATAAATTCAACATATCCCCCTGTTTTTTGTTAATATGTCATGTTGAATTTTGTCGGCATATGAACTTTTTTTTGCTTGGCTTTTGCACAAGCATTTGAGGCTGCTAAATCAGTATTCTTTTGATTCCATTTACAAACTTTTCCCTTTAAATTGTTGCTCAGCCGTACTTAAGCCATTATTCCTGCCCAAAACTTGACTATCTAGCAAGGCATTCCTCCCCTTTAGCTGCATACTGGCATTGGAAAAGTAAGTCCTTCTCTATTCTCCCTTGACTCGACTGCAACTCAAACATCTTCATCAATTGCAACCCATTCTTTTAGTTTATCTTTGGATCTCAATCTACAATATCAGGGCATTTTTGCATTTCTGAGTGGCACTGGGAACTGATGACTAATCTACACAGTCAAATTTGGTATTCAGCTAGCTGCATCATATGAACTCATCAAAGGTTTTAATCACCGAATGCTATCGAGAACTGAAATAAATTGCTGTAACATCAATCTCGGCTCAAGTAAACTTGGACAAGTGAATACTCTAATATTAATTAATTCCATATCTTCTTTGCATCGCATGCAGGGTTATCTAGATCCCGAATATTACATGAGTCAACAATTAACTGAGAAGAGTGATGTATATAGCTTTGGTGTGGTAATGCTTGAACTAGTAATTGCTAAGCAACCAATTGAGAAAGGAAAGTACATTGTCCGGGAGGTCAAAATGGCAATGGATCCTAACGATGCAGATCAGAAATATGGATTGAAGGAGATAATGGATCCATCCATTAAAAGCATGACAAATCTGACAGGGTTTGGGAGGTTTCTGGAGTTGGCACTGCAGTGTGTTGAAGAATCAGCGGCCGATCGTCCAACTATGAGTGAAGTGGTGAAGGCACTAGAAACCCTTCTGCAGAATGATGGGCTAAACACAAACTCTACTTCTGCATCCTCATCTGCCACGGATTTCGGATCTACAAAATTATTAGGAGGTCATCTTCCTCCTAAGCATCCTTACAATATTGATGCATTGCCTAAAAAGGATAATGTCAATGATAGTGATGCGTTTGAGTACAGTGGTGGATACACCATCTCGGCAAAAGTGGAACCCAAGTAGCACCAGCATCAGCAGCAGATGCATAATTTCTAGCTGCAGGAGGTTGTCTTCTGTTTTTACCCGAAACATATTTAGATCTTTTTATTCTTGGAGAATCTGTTCTGTTCATTGTTTTCAATAGAATTAAAAAAAAAGAATTTAGTGTTTTGTCTATCAAATGTGGAAAAACAGTAGTTATAAGGCGGGCGTGATTTCAGTTTTTTACGATCTCTTATATCTTTCATTGCTCTTGCGTTGAATATCTTTATCACCAAGCCATTTCCGGTGATGATGAAGCTGATGGCTCGAAGTTAGAGAGGCGAAGATTCTCACACCATCAGGCTATTTGAATTGAAATTTTTAGAGAAAAATGGGGGCTTAGAAATCTGGACGAAAATAAAGTCAGCAATTTTATACTTTGTACATACGTTGCTATACAGATTATGAAGAAGTATAATTATTTCCACAATTTACAACCTAGAAGGCAAGACTGGCCATTTTTAGGTGAGGGAATGTTGAGCTCCCTTCTTGTTATAGAAAAATTGTTCGTCACACTTAAAAAAAAACAAAAGAATAGATAACTAAAGTTTAATTATTATTTAAATTTTCATATAATATCAATTGTCTATATTGTCCTTGTATTGAAAAAAAAAGTGTTATTTGTTGGACAAAAAATAGTGAGAGAACTAAAGTTATATTTAATACTTGGGATAATATTGGAAACTAAGCAATTAATGTTTACTTGAAATTCTCAAACACAACATATATGAGTTCTACTATGTGCATATTAAACTGGCCTAACATCATGTCACAACACATGCGACATAATATTAACACAAAGGGTTCTACTATGTGCATATTAAACTGAAATGAATCATCAACTTAAAGTCTCCAAACATATACTAACATGCACATTACTACAAATAACAAATTAAATTTAGACATGTTGTACTAGTCTAAAGAGTACAAATATGAGTTCCAACTATGAACGCCAAACGAAACTATCACAATGAATTTGATAAAAAAAAAAAAAGTCTCACTGAAAGAGTACGGAATCCGTACTTGATAATTCCAAATCATTTATAGCACACTCCACAAAATCTTACTTTCAATTGCCAACGATATCAAATACGAAAAGTTATTCACAACCTAAATATATTCACCTCAAATTAAAAATAATCCAAACTAATAATTCCAAGATAATTCATAATCTATTTAATATGCTTTTAATCATCGCCTTATATCAATTATTAATACTCCAAAATTTATATTACAAATATAACTCTTTAAATTCCCTCCGATCGAACTAATTACACAAATTATTAAAATAAATTAATAAACTATGCGTTAAATTATTAATTACTTATTTTTTTTAAACTCATATTATTATTATTATTAACCATATTAATATAGTCAAAATCTGTAAATTTATAAATTCTATACTATATACATATACGGTCCGGATCAAGTGCATACCCCTTATCTTACTCACCCGTGCTCACCCCCCTTTAGGCGACGGTTTCGGTCATACAACCGTCGTCTATACTTTTAGCGGCGCTATATGTTGTCCGTCGCTAAAAGTATAGACGATGGTTGTATGACCGAAACCGTCGCCTAAAGGGGGTAAGCACGGGTGAGTAAGATAAGGGGTATGCACTTGATCCTTGCTCTATACATATATTGATAATTCTCTTCCGTTTCAAAGAAAGATTTTATTTTTAGATACATAATAAAATTACCATTTTATCATTTACCTTCGTTCACAATATTGATATCATCGCTAACCGAATTAAGCTCCTTGGTGGCTTTCTGATTGAACCAATAGGATCCCACCTTATTCAAAATCTGATCCATAACTATCTTTGTATTTAAATTTTTACTGATTTTCTTTCTCCAATATGGAATTGTACCAATACTCTCTTTATGCCCAAATCTCATATGACAGAGGGGAGGGAGGGGGAAGGTCTTCGTCCTTTTTTTTTTCTTTCTTTCAGACGAATAATGACGTGAGTATACAATAGGGTTTGTGTTTTAGTTATTTATTATTAATATTTTATTAATTCTCCTAGTTCTAATAAGATTTATTATCCACATATAATTTAAACCCAATTAATTTAAAAGCCCAATTTTATCAAATTAATTTATCCACAGTTATTAATATTTATTAGCCCACATAAATTAAATAACTAGTTTGGCCCAAATAAATGACAAAGTCCAATTAATATGTTTTAAAACAAAATAATTTTTATTATTTAATATTTTTTATGGATATTACATCACTTGCCCTTAAAAAGGATTCCGTCCCCGGAATCAAAAGAATGGAAAGTACCTAATTATCAAAAAGATGCGGATACTCAGCTCAAATAGATTCCTCCATCTCCCAAATGGCTTCCCGCTCCGGATATTTTATTTTCTTTTCCTCAAAATTTTAACAAATGGGATTGTCTTCCTCCTCATACCCTGCTCTTGACAATCTAACATTATCTCAAGTTTCTCCCTTATTCAAAATTGTAGAGGACGAAAAATTGAAAGAACCTGATTTGGATTCACTTAATTCCGACATCAAATGAATTAATTATAATTTTCTAATGGATTGCAACGCGTATAAGTATTCTACTCAGAAATTCAACTAATCAAATTATAATATGATTAAAGTTACAACTTCACTCTTTAAATAAATATAACTCAATATAAAAGCAACCAAAACTCTAATGGACCCCTCATTTTTAATTTAATTCATTATTTAATTATCTACTAAGACAATTTAACTTTCCAAACAAAATAAGGAAGAAAAATAAAATAAATAGTCACTTACCTTTTCCAATGTAAATACAATTGTATCAATTAAAATCAATTAATAGTTAATTATCAAAAAAAATGGGTTATTACATTTTTCACCCCTTAAAAATAATTCCGTTCTCGGAATTCAAATAACTTACAAAGAAAAATATTTTTATTTAAATTACATAATTATTCATAAATTTTAGTTAAGACGTAGCGCCGCCATTTGTAACGATCAACGCGGATAAGTCATCGGTCCACGTAATTATCAATGTACTTGTAAAAGATTCGTCAGCTACAGTGTCAAGCCTTGGTAAGGTTCTTCGCGTTGCATCAAATTAGATTACATGATTCACCGTTGGTGCTGGCCGTCGCTAATATCTTTGAGTTTAATTCTTGTAAACATATTCTTCTGAACATAATTCGAAATCACAAAAATCTCTATTCGTCTAAATACGATTTGAATACCCAAAATATTTAAAATTATCTTTAATTCGTAAAACGTTTATGTTCCACACAAGACAAAGATTTAATAAATTATTTTTATTTAATTTTACATATATTCATGCAAAACTTTAAGAGCATCAGATACACAAAACAACTTAAATTATATCACTAATTCTCACTAAGTCCTCAACAGTTTCAAAATATCATAACCTTAAATCAAATTAACGGAGTGTAATATTTTTCGAACAGAATAAAAATGAAACTCTAATTTTCAAACAGAATAAAAATAGAACCCTACTATTTAACGAAGTGTAATATTTTTCGAGTACAATCACCGGTTTGTAACTTTTTTACTTCGAGTACCAAGTTGTAAGTCGTGTATGTTTAACGGAGTATAGTAACATTTTTCGAGTACAATCACCAGTTTATAATTTTTTTTATTTCGAGTACCAAATTGTAAGTCGTGTCCCAGTACAGATACCAAAAATTGATTTATCCTTATATATATATATATATATATATATATATATATATATATATATATATATATATATATATATATATATATATACCTGGGGACGTACAAGGAGATGGTATAAAATAATAGGGCCCAAACTCTTGAGGATGCTTGTAAGTTTGATTACTAAAAGCAAAACCAATCCTCTGAATCTCAGACCTATTAAAATATTGGGTTCTTTACACTAATATACAACATTTAGAAAGTAATTACAAAAATAAAACATACACAAAATAATTACAAAAATAAAACATAAGCAATATAACACGCCTAAAATCACGTATATATATCAGTTACACACTTTTCCTATTTACAACTAATCGCTCCTAAATTCAAGCAACTGAGATCCAAAATTCAAGCAACTGAGATTCAAGCGACTGAAATCCAAATCTTCTGTCACGACACACCTCTGAGATCGGAGAAGACGAAACTTTTTGTCGCGACGGCACGCTGAGATCGCAAAATAGCATACAAAATCAACAGCAACTTCAAGTTCAGTAACGAAACACAATCGAACGACAGTGAATGTTGAATACAAAATCACAGCAACTTCAATACAAATCTGAATACTGAGGTATGTGAGATTAAAATTCATATACATATAGTTACATATGCTTACTACGAATTCCTATATTGATTACCTTTCTTAAGTTTTTCACACTTAAAATGGTTACTACAAATTCTTATAACGATTGGATGATTCATTGATATATTTTTTTATTATGGTTACTAAATATATATATATTGGTTACTGATAATTGTGCATTTGTTTGCTAAATAATGTCTATTTGATGGCTTTATAATTTTTAAATGAGCTTGGTTACCTTCATGAAACTGTTGGTTACTCTCTAATGTTGTCTTGGTTACTGAATAACTTTATAATCTCTAATGTTGTCTTGTTTACTGTCTAATGCTGTCTTGATTACTGTCTAATGCTGTCTTGGTTACTATGTAACAATATATTGGTTACTGATTAATGCTGATTCGGTTACTGTGTAACATTATAATGGTTACTGATTAATGCTAATTCGGTTACTATGTAACATTATAATGGTTACTGAATATTTCGTTACTGTCTAATGCTATCTTGGTTACTGTGTAACATTGTCTGTCTAATGTTGTTATGTATTATACATTTTATAAAAAGATTTGATCCAATTGCAATTTGGCAATAACTGTCAAGATTAGGGTGTCGGATTTTGGCATTTTTAGAGCCTAATTTCATTGGAAACGGGTCAACGATCAAAAGTCACTAGCTTTGCTGGTGAACTGCATGGTTTTTTGGTCAAATTCTATCATTTAGGCCTTCAAAATTGCATGTAAAAAATTAGTTTATTTTCTGGTTACTAACATTATGTAATTTGGTTACTATCTAATATTGATTTGGTTACTTTACAATGTTTATTAAGTTGCCAGACAATGGAGACTGACAGTAACTAATACAACAAATTTAATTGTTTACAAGAATATATAATTGTTTACTATTAATAACCATTAACCACATGGTTGGTAACATTTTTGATGGTGTACAATAACCAAAATTGATGTTGATTAAAAATGTGGTTTATTATTGATTTGGTTACTGTATAATGTTTATTTAGTTGTTGTATACTTTAAATATTTATTTGGTTACCCCGTGGTTACTATATACTCGTATATTGGTTACCTTTCTTAATTTTTCGCTCTTTGATTTGTCACAAAGTCAGTATACTGACTGTTTTGATTGTAAAAATGCATTTAAAAATGCGTTTTATATTATAGTTATTAAATATATATAATTTGGTTGTTGTTTATTACTCCCTCCGTCCCAGGATAAAAGTCCTGGTGGACTTTTCACGCATATTAAGAAGAGGAATAAAATGACAAAATTGCCCATAATAATGTCATTAAATATGGAGAGAGAATTAGAATAAGAAAAGTATGAGATATTTAATGATATGGGCATAATAGGAAAAAATGTGTAAAAGTTTGGTTATTAAAAGAAAGAGAACATTTAACATGGGACAACCCAAAATAGTAATAAGGACTTTTATCCTGGGACGGAGGGAGTATAAATTTGGTTTCTGAATAATGTTTATTTGATTGCTTTATAATTTTTAAATGATTTATATTGATTTTATTATATTGATGGTTACTCATTAAATATATTATTTAACTTTCTGAAACTGCTAGTTACTGTCTGATGTTGTCTTGTTTACTGTGTAACATTGTACTGTCTAATGTTGTCTTGGTTACTGATTAATGCTGATTCGGTTACTCATTAAATGCATTGTTTAACTTCCTAAAACTGCTAGTTACTGTCTGATGTTGTCTTGTTTACTGGGTAACATTGTACTGTTTAATGTTGTCTTGGTTACTGTGTAATATTATAATAGTTACTGAATATTGCTGAGTTGTTGTGTAAAATTATAATGGTTAGTGCATATTATTACTGAACAATGCTGACTTGGTTACTGAAAAATAATGACTTGGTTACTGACTAATGCTGGTTTTGTAAGACCCCGAAAATTTTTAAATAAAAAGGAATTTCCTTTATTTATTATTTTGAAATAGTAAGGGTTGATTTGATTAATGTGGTTAGTTATGGGTAAAATGCGCAAATATTTTAAATAAGCAGGTGGTTATAAAATATTCATTGTTGACGAGGAATATTCGTTTGGTCGTGGAATATTCTTGCTGTCGGGGAATATTCGTACGACGGCGCAGTCTTTTGTGGGCCCCATAACGGAAAGCGATTGGATGAAGAAAACGACAAATATAAGTTGTTTATAAATAACGGCGTAGTTGTTACCGTTAACACTGTTGGAATACCCGGTGGGTAAAGTAAAGTAATACGCGTTGTTGAACAGTAGCACCCGATATTGCACCAATTATTGATTCTTACGTAAGAAGGCACTACTTACGGTAATTACTGTTCATTATTTTATTTTATTGATTCAATAATTGCTGCATTGATATTTTGTATTACTGTTGTTTCAATAATTGTCATTACACAGTATTTTCCATTATCGAAGCAATAATTCATATTATCTGAATAATATTATTTGATAACATTATTGGCAATGTCTAGAAAGTTCTGTCTAAGGAGAGGTTTGGTCACCTAATTGCGCGCCAGTAAGGAGAAATTCTTATTGGAAAGCCCCCTCTTTCTTGGGAACGGCCTGGTTGTCAGTATTGTGATTCTGTAATATTATTTGTGAATAATTAAATTATTGATTTATACGATGAGGAAAATATTGATTTTATGTGGATATAGATGGAGAAAATTTTTATTGTGACAATTGTTGAAAATTAATATTTTATCTTTTTCTGATAAAATAATTCATTTAAATATATTATTTTAATAATATATTAACGGTGATATTTTTACGATGAATGTGGGGTATATGAGTATATGTGGAGGAGGAGTATTTTTGTTACCAAAAATATTTAAAGCATGTTTTATGTGTCGGTGGACCCTATTTATTGACTGAAATTTGATTATAGCCTGTAAAATCGTCCGTTTGTGGATTTCGGTCAATTTCTGTTTGGAATTTGGAAAAACTTCCTTCTGCAAAGTTGTGCAGAATTGAATTTCCTATAAAAACTCGCGAGATTCGAATTTTCTGGCAAAAGGGCTATTTATTATGAATTATTGAAGTTCCGGAGCTCCGAAATAATTGATTTTTGGAAGTTTAAAATATTTTTATTAATAAAAACGTTTTTTGTACTTTTTCTAGAAGGGAGCACATGTTTTTGAGCTGAAATCAGATCTGAAAAAAATGGGCGTAAGAATTTTTAATATATATTATTATTATATTAAATTTTCTGTTTGGTGTTCTAAGCAGTTTCCTATAAATAGGTGCTTAGGTTAGAATTGAAAATCACACCAGAAACTGAAGTTTTCTCTCTCTATATTATCGAGCGTATTCTTGTGAGTATTTTGAGTATACTTTGAGTATTGATATACGGTGCAAGTTCAAGTCATAGCTTATATCCGGTGTTTTAACTAGAAGTGCTGTCTTTCGAGGTAAAGGATGTTATTTTCTTCTCAAATGATATTATTTCTTCAATATCATTATGCTGAAATGTTGGTTGGAAGTTTTTATCAAATTTGGAACTTTTTCATGTCGGAGTTACTATTCATGAGTTACTATTCACGAGTTACTATTCATGAGTTACTATTCACGAGTTACTATTCACGAGTACTATTCACGAAGCGTGAAGATGTTTTTTTGTGAAATTACTATCTTTTAGTGTCGGAGTTACTATTCACGTATACGGCACTATTCACGAATACGACACTATTCATCAAAAAATGAAATTTCTTCTTTTTGTCCAAAATATCTATTCTGGATACTATCTTTGATTGGATCTATGTTTTGATCATTCTTGAATTTTACTTCAGTATGATTATTTATGAAATATTTTTGAACTCAGATTGTTTAAAGTACGAATCCTTAATATTTGTTATTTTGTTTCACTGGATTCGTTTTCTTTAAAATATTTTTCATCATCCTCAGTCCTAAATGATGGTGTTACTGAATATCTTTGGCCTGTAGTGCAAAGATGGTTGATTTTATTATGAATATCTTTGGCCCGTAGTGCAAAGATGTACAGGTGTTGAGATGAACATGAACAATTGATGAATATCTTTGGCCTGTAGTGCAAAGATGAACAGGTGTTTAGATGAACATGACCGACTGATGAATATCTTTGGCCTGTAGTGCAAAGATGAATATTTGATTTGATTTGAGATATATATTGATTGATGTTACAGGGATAAAATATTGATGATGGACTTTTAAATTCATAGATGTTAGTAGATTTTATTCTCTACTTAACTCTTCTAATGAATTGTTGTTTTCGCTGCAGTTGTTGATCTAAAACTTGTTGTCTATTGTATTCTATCAGATTTTTCCCTGTTGAAGACTAAGGATAATTTGTTGTACATTATCTTAGTCATAATATTCTTTACTGGGCTAGTTGAGCTCACCATTTTCCTTGTTGTTCCATTTTTCTTCTCAGGAGGCGAGAATGTAGCGAGTACTAGTCGGGGTATGGAATGAAGGTTCTAGAGAGAGTTGTTTAGTAGTCCTCACCATTTTTTGTAAAATTATGTATCAATAATTATGATGGGGATTTATTTGCATGTGAATACTGCCTAGATGACAATGTTTGTATTCAAACTCACAGCTTATGGGTTGTAAAAGTTGTAGTTGTTTTTGTACCATGTATTTGACAACTCAGAATGGGTTGGGTGGAATGGACCTATTTTGGGGTTGTCACAGTTGGTATCAGAGCTTAGGGATATGATCTCTGGCGGAGATCGGGAAATAGAACTAGGAGGGGAGAGACGAGTAATTCCTTCGCTAGTGTGTCCTACCTAAGCTTATTTGTTAGTTGGTCAGGGATATTATGTGATATGTGATTTGCTTAATTAACCCTTGTTTTATGACAGTATTTGAGGATGTCGACTGAGAATATTAACAGTGGAGTTAATGAGACCGTGGAGATGCCTATACTTACCAACGAGGAGAACGTGCAACAGGCTGGCAATGTTCCTCCTGTGAACAACGCCACTGAGCAGATGATGAACGACGGGATGTTTAGGAGCTTTTTGCAGTTCATGCAAAACCAGACGAGGGAGACTCGTGTACAGAATACAGGTGGTAATGATAACAACGCGCGGCTTGTCACAGCCAAGCAGTTCAAAGAGTTGGGACCACCAGAATTCTTGGGAAAGCCGGATCCGATTAATGCGGAGACGTGGATCAAGCAAATTACCAAGATATTTGATGTCTTAGGATGCACGGAGGAACAGAAGGTTCCATTCGCCACCTTTATGTTCCGTGGCGAGGCAGACTACTGGTGGGAGTCTGTGAAGCGTACACATCCAGCCGCACTCAGCATGTCATGGGAGACGTTTCAGAAACTTTTCAACGAAAAATACTTTCCTGAAAGTATTCGCCATATGAAGGAAGTGGAGTTTATTAGACTAGAGCAGAATAACATGACGGTGTCCCAGTACGAGGCGAAGTTCGCGGAGTTATCCAGGTTTGCACCTCATTTGGTGGAGAATGAGGAACGTATGACGCGGATGTTTCTGAGAGGTTTGAAACCCGGTATACGTCAGTATCTCATTTCTCATAAATTTTCTATATATTCAGATGTTGTCAACAGGGCTCAGTTGTTAAGGCGAGATAACGAGTACGTTCAACCGAGGGACCATAACCAGGATCATACCGAAGATAGCAGTCATCAGAATAACGATAACCAGCGGAGAAAGAAGAATATGGGCAAAGGTGGTAACCACTCTGGTGGTAATCACGGCCATGAAAATAGAAGAAGCGAGTCGGGAGGAGATTTTAAAAAGAGGAGATTTAACAACGACCATGTGAAGACGACGGTGCCAGCAGCAACTGGTTCCAAGGGAGGAGAAAGACCACCGGTCGTATGTTACAAATGTGGGAAAGAGGGACATATCAGCCCAAACTGCCCACAACAGTTCAAGGTATGTTATAATTGTGGAAAAGAAGGTCATATCGCTCGAGAGTGTACGGTAGCGAAACCAATTCCAGCGGGGATGGTGATTCAAAAGGCTGTCCCAGAAAAGTCAAAGTCAACGGTTCCTGGAAGAGCGTTTATCGTGACCGGTCAAAATGCGAGGAACCCGAACGAAGTTAGCACGGGTTAGTTAGTTATAAATTCTTGCGAAGTTTATACCTTACTAGATACCTGTTCTATCCATTCTTTTATCTCTCTTGCTTGCGTTCAACGTTTGAACTGGACTCCGGAGAAATTAGACTTTGACCTATCTGTGGAGACTCCGTTAGGAGAAACTTTCATTACATCCGTTGTTTAGAAATCTTGCTTGATTCAAGTTGGCACTATCACATTACCTGTTAACCTTATTTCTATAGAGATATTTGCTTTTGATGTGATTTTAAGGTTAACTACTCATCATGCCAAAATTAATTGCTTTTGTAAGGTTGTTAGTTTTCATATTCCTAAGCAACCTGATATTCGAACTCAAGCAATCAAATCATTGAAGTCAAACATTTTTATATAAAGCCATGAAGTCATTCGTTTATTGAAAAATAGATGTCAAGCTTTCTTAGTCATGTCATTGACTTGAACAAAAGTACATCAGATTTGAATAATATTCCTGTTGTTATTGATTTTTCCTGACGTATTTCCTGAAGAATTTCTTGGCTTGCTCCCAGAGCGTGATATTGAATTTTGTATCGACTTTGAATTCGGTACAAAACCCATTTCTAAAATCTCATATCGAATGGCTCCTATTGAACTTCAGGAGTTAAAAACCCAACTGTAGAAGTTGATACCCGAGCCTTTATCTGGTGACTTCCTTTGTGGAATGCACAGAAGCCAGACTTTCCGTAGGGGACGCCATATTTGTGCGATAGTAAACTGATAGGTGCTGTTGTGACGTGTTATCCAAGATTGGGATGTGAGTCATAGTTGAGAACAACCTAAGTCGGTAATCGAAATACGTAGCTTTCTAGGCTTAGTTGATTATTATCGGAGATTCGTTGAAGGATATTCTCGAATCGCTATTCCATTAACGCAGCTGACTCGTAGAGATACAAAATTCGAATGGAGCAAGGAATGTGCGAAGAGCTTCGAAGAACTCAAGAGGAGACTCATTTCGGCACATGTTCTGACCATACCGTCTTAGAAAAGCGAACGTGGTAGCTGACGTGTTGAGTAGAAGATCGTATACGAGTATGAGTATGATATTGTCAAAGACTCATTTCGTATAATTTAGAGATGGAGATGAAAACTCTAGGTATCCACGTGATGATATACGAGTATAATCGAATTTAATCGATAAAGTTAAAGCTGTTCAAGCTACACACCGGAGCTGGTGAATATGAAGAAGCAGGTGCAAGAAGTTGTTATTCCAAAAGCGAGAATTGGCGATGTGAGCAAAGCTCAAACCTTCGATTTATTAATCCATTTAAAATTCTCGATCGAATAGGAACTGTTGCCTATAGACTCGTTTTACCGCTAAGTATGACGCATGTTCATAACGTTTTTCACGTATCGATGTTACGTAAATATGTGGACGACCCGAACCACGTCATTGAGTTAGAACCGTACGAAATAGCCGAAGACTTAACGTACGAGGAGGTACCTGTCAAGATGTTGGATGGGAAGGAGCATGTCCTATGTACCGAGGTTATACCACAAGTTAAAGTTTTGTGGAGGAATCATGCTATAGAGGAAATGACATTGGAGTTGGAAACAGAAATGAAAGCGAGGTATCTTTATTTTTTTCGAAACACCAGTTACGTACGTCAATTTCGAGGACGAAATTTCATAAGGAGGGGAGGTTGTAAGACCCCGAAAATTTTTAAATAAAAAGGAATTTCCTTTATTTATTATTTTGAAATAGTAAGGGTTGATTTGATTAATGTGGTTAGTTATGGGTAAAATGCGCAAATATTTTAAATAAGCAGGTGGTTATAAAATATTCATTGTTGACGAGGAATATTCGTTTGGTCGTGGAATATTCTTGCTGTCGGGGAATATTCGTACGACGGCGCAGTCTTTTGTGGGCCCCATAACGGAAAGCGATTGGATGAAGAAAACGACAAATATAAGTTGTTTATAAATAACGGCGTAGTTGTTACCGTTAACACTGTTGGAATACCCGGTGGGTAAAGTAAAGTAATACGCGTTGTTGAACAGTAGCACCCGATATTGCACCAATTATTGATTCTTACGTAAGAAGGCACTACTTACGGTAATTACTGTTCATTATTTTATTTTATTGATTCAATAATTGCTGCATTGATATTTTGTATTACTGTTGTTTCAATAATTGTCATTACACAGTATTTTCCATTATCGAAGCAATAATTCATATTATCTGAATAATATTATTTGATAACATTATTGGCAATGTCTAGAAAGTTCTGTCTAAGGAGAGGTTTGGTCACCTAATTGCGCGCCAGTAAGGAGAAATTCTTATTGGAAAGCCCCCTCTTTCTTGGGAACGGCCTGGTTGTCAGTATTGTGATTCTGTAATATTATTTGTGAATAATTAAATTATTGATTTATACGATGAGGAAAATATTGATTTTATGTGGATATAGATGGAGAAAATTTTTATTGTGACAATTGTTGAAAATTAATATTTTATCTTTTTCTGATAAAATAATTCATTTAAATATATTATTTTAATAATATATTAACGATGATATTTTTACGATGAATGTGGGGTATATGAGTATATGTGGAGGAGGAGTATTTTTGTTACCAAAAATATTTAAAGCATGTTTTATGTGTCGGTGGACCCTATTTATTGACTGAAATTTGATTATAGCCTGTAAAATCGTCCGTTTGTGGATTTCGGTCAATTTCTGTTTGGAATTTGGAAAAACTTCCTTCTGCAAAGTTGTGCAGAATTGAATTTCCTATAAAAACTCGCGAGATTCGAATTTTCTGACAAAAGGGCTATTTATTATGAATTATTGAAGTTCCGGAGCTCCGAAATAATTGATTTTTGGAAGTTTAAAATATTTTTATTAATAAAAACGTTTTTTGTACTTTTTCTAGAAGGGAGCACATGTTTTTGAGCTGAAATCAGATCTGAAAAAAATGGGCGTAAGAATTTTTAATATATATTATTATTATATTAAATTTTCTGTTTTGGTGTTCTAAGCAGTTTCCTATAAATAGGTGCTTAGGTTAGAATTGAAAATCACACCAGAAACTGAAGTTTTCTCTCTCTATATTATCGAGCGTATTCTTGTGAGTATTTTGAGTATACTTTGAGTATTGATATACGGTGCAAGTTCAAGTCATAGCTTATATCCGGTGTTTTAACTAGAAGTGCTGTCTTTCGAGGTAAAGGATGTTATTTTCTTCTCAAATGATATTATTTCTTCAATATCATTATGCTGAAATGTTGGTTGGAAGTTTTTATCAAATTTGGAACTTTTTCATGTCGGAGTTACTATTCATGAGTTACTATTCACGAGTTACTATTCATGAGTTACTATTCACGAGTTACTATTCACGAGTACTATTCACGAAGCGTGAAGATGTTTTTTTGTGAAATTACTATCTTTTAGTGTCGGAGTTACTATTCACGTATACGGCACTATTCACGAATACGACACTATTCATCAAAAAATGAAATTTCTTCTTTTTGTCCAAAATATCTATTCTGGATACTATCTTTGATTGGATCTATGTTTTGATCATTCTTGAATTTTACTTCAGTATGATTATTTATGAAATATTTTTGAACTCAGATTGTTTAAAGTACGAATCCTTAATATTTGTTATTTTGTTTCACTGGATTCGTTTTCTTTAAAATATTTTTCATCATCCTCAGTCCTAAATGATGGTGTTACTGAATATCTTTGGCCTGTAGTGCAAAGATGGTTGATTTTATTATGAATATCTTTGGCCCGTAGTGCAAAGATGTACAGGTGTTGAGATGAACATGAACAATTGATGAATATCTTTGGCCTGTAGTGCAAAGATGAACAGGTGTTTAGATGAACATGACCGACTGATGAATATCTTTGGCCTGTAGTGCAAAGATGAATATTTGATTTGATTTGAGATATATATTGATTGATGTTACAGGGATAAAATATTGATGATGGACTTTTAAATTCATAGATGTTAGTAGATTTTATTCTCTACTTAACTCTTCTAATGAATTGTTGTTTTCGCTGCAGTTGTTGATCTAAAACTTGTTGTCTATTGTATTCTATCAGATTTTTCCCTGTTGAAGACTAAGGATAATTTGTTGTACATTATCTTAGTCATAATATTCTTTACTGGGCTAGTTGAGCTCACCATTTTCCTTGTTGTTCCATTTTTCTTCTCAGGAGGCGAGAATGTAGCGAGTACTAGTCGGGGTATGGAATGAAGGTTCTAGAGAGAGTTGTTTAGTAGTCCTCACCATTTTTTGTAAAATTATGTATCAATAATTATGATGGGGATTTATTTGCATGTGAATACTGCCTAGATGACAATGTTTGTATTCAAACTCACAGCTTATGGGTTGTAAAAGTTGTAGTTGTTTTTGTACCATGTATTTGACAACTCAGAATGGGTTGGGTGGAATGGACCTATTTTGGGGTTGTCACAGTTGGTATCAGAGCTTAGGGATATGATCTCTGGCGGAGATCGGGAAATAGAACTAGGAGGGGAGAGACGAGTAATTCCTTCGCTAGTGTGTCCTACCTAAGCTTATTTGTTAGTTGGTCAGGGATATTATGTGATATGTGATTTGCTTAATTAACCCTTGTTTTATGACAGTATTTGAGGATGTCGACTGAGAATATTAACAGTGGAGTTAATGAGACCGTGGAGATGCCTATACTTACCAACGAGGAGAACGTGCAACAGGCTGGCAATGTTCCTCCTGTGAACAACGCCACTGAGCAGATGATGAACGACGGGATGTTTAGGAGCTTTTTGCAGTTCATGCAAAACCAGACGAGGGAGACTCGTGTACAGAATACAGGTGGTAATGATAACAACGCGCGGCTTGTCACAGCCAAGCAGTTCAAAGAGTTGGGACCACCAGAATTCTTGGGAAAGCCGGATCCGATTAATGCGGAGACGTGGATCAAGCAAATTACCAAGATATTTGATGTCTTAGGATGCACGGAGGAACAGAAGGTTCCATTCGCCACCTTTATGTTCCGTGGCGAGGCAGACTACTGGTGGGAGTCTGTGAAGCGTACACATCCAGCCGCACTCAGCATGTCATGGGAGACGTTTCAGAAACTTTTCAACGAAAAATACTTTCCTGAAAGTATTCGCCATATGAAGGAAGTGGAGTTTATTAGACTAGAGCAGAATAACATGACGGTGTCCCAGTACGAGGCGAAGTTCGCGGAGTTATCCAGGTTTGCACCTCATTTGGTGGAGAATGAGGAACGTATGACGCAGATGTTTCTGAGAGGTTTGAAACCCGGTATACGTCAGTATCTCATTTCTCATAAATTTTCTATATATTCAGATGTTGTCAACAGGGCTCAGTTGTTAAGGCGAGATAACGAGTACGTTCAACCGAGGGACCATAACCAGGATCATACCGAAGATAGCAGTCATCAGAATAACGATAACCAGCGGAGAAAGAAGAATATGGGCAAAGGTGGTAACCACTCTGGTGGTAATCACGGCCATGAAAATAGAAGAAGCGAGTCGGGAGGAGATTTTAAAAAGAGGAGATTTAACAACGACCATGTGAAGACGACGGTGCCAGCAGCAACTGGTTCCAAGGGAGGAGAAAGACCACCGGTCGTATGTTACAAATGTGGGAAAGAGGGACATATCAGCCCAAACTGCCCACAACAGTTCAAGGTATGTTATAATTGTGGAAAAGAAGGTCATATCGCTCGAGAGTGTACGGTAGCGAAACCAATTCCAGCGGGGATGGTGATTCAAAAGGCTGTCCCAGAAAAGTCAAAGTCAACGGTTCCTGGAAGAGCGTTTATCGTGACCGGTCAAAATGCGAGGAACCCGAACGAAGTTAGCACGGGTTAGTTAGTTATAAATTCTTGCGAAGTTTATACCTTACTAGATACCTGTTCTATCCATTCTTTTATCTCTCTTGCTTGCGTTCAACGTTTGAACTGGACTCCGGAGAAATTAGACTTTGACCTATCTGTGGAGACTCCGTTAGGAGAAACTTTCATTACATCCGTTGTTTAGAAATCTTGCTTGATTCAAGTTGGCACTATCACATTACCTGTTAACCTTATTTCTATAGAGATATTTGCTTTTGATGTGATTTTAAGGTTAACTACTCATCATGCCAAAATTAATTGCTTTTATAAGGTTGTTAGTTTTCATATTCCTAAGCAACCTGATATTCGAACTCAAGCAATCAAATCATTGAAGTCAAACATTTTTATATAAAGCCATGAAGTCATTCGTTTATTGAAAAATGGATGTCAAGCTTTCTTAGTCATGTCATTGACTTGAACAAAAGTACATCAGATTTGAATAATATTCCTGTTGTTATTGATTTTTCCTGACGTATTTCCTGAAGAATTTCTTGGCTTGCTCCCAGAGCGTGATATTGAATTTTGTATCGACTTTGAATTCGGTACAAAACCCATTTCTAAAATCTCATATCGAATGGCTCCTATTGAACTTCAGGAGTTAAAAACCCAACTGTAGAAGTTGATACCCGAGCCTTTATCTGGTGACTTCCTTTGTGGAATGCACAGAAGCCAGACTTTCCGTAGGGGACGCCATATTTGTGCGATAGTAAACTGATAGGTGCTGTTGTGACGTGTTATCCAAGATTGGGATGTGAGTCATAGTTGAGAACAACCTAAGTCGGTAATCGAAATACGTAGCTTTCTAGGCTTAGTTGATTATTATCGGAGATTCGTTGAAGGATATTCTCGAATCGCTATTCCATTAACGCAGCTGACTCGTAGAGATACAAAATTCGAATGGAGCAAGGAATGTGCGAAGAGCTTCGAAGAACTCAAGAGGAGACTCATTTCGGCACATGTTCTGACCATACCGTCTTAGAAAAGCGAACGTGGTAGCTGACGTGTTGAGTAGAAGATCGTATACGAGTATGAGTATGATATTGTCAAAGACTCATTTCGTATAATTTAGAGATGGAGATGAAAACTCTAGGTATCCACGTGATGATATACGAGTATAATCGAATTTAATCGATAAAGTTAAAGCTGTTCAAGCTACACACCGGAGCTGGTGAATATGAAGAAGCAGGTGCAAGAAGTTGTTATTCCAAAAGCGAGAATTGGCGATGTGAGCAAAGCTCAAACCTTCGATTTATTAATCCATTTAAAATTCTCGATCGAATAGGAACTGTTGCCTATAGACTCGTTTTACCGCTAAGTATGACGCATGTTCATAACGTTTTTCACGTATCGATGTTACGTAAATATGTGGACGACCCGAACCACGTCATTGAGTTAGAACCGTACGAAATAGCCGAAGACTTAACGTACGAGGAGGTACCTGTCAAGATGTTGGATGGGAAGGAGCATGTCCTATGTACCGAGGTTATACCACAAGTTAAAGTTTTGTGGAGGAATCATGCTATAGAGGAAATGACATTGGAGTTGGAAACAGAAATGAAAGCGAGGTATCTTTATTTTTTTCGAAACACCAGTTACGTACGTCAATTTCGAGGACGAAATTTCATAAGGAGGGGAGGTTGTAAGACCCCGAAAATTTTTAAATAAAAAGGAATTTCCTTTATTTATTATTTTGAAATAGTAAGGGTTGATTTGATTAATGTGGTTAGTTATGGGTAAAATGCGCAAATATTTTAAATAAGCAGGTGGTTATAAAATATTCATTGTTGACGAGGAATATTCGTTTGGTCGTGGAATATTCTTGCTGTCGGGGAATATTCGTACGACGGCGCAGTCTTTTGTGGGCCCCATAACGGAAAGCAATTGGATGAAGAAAACGACAAATATAAGTTGTTTATAAATAACGGCGTAGTTGTTACCGTTAACACTGTTGGAATACCCGGTGGGTAAAGTAAAGTAATACGCGTTGTTGAACAGTAGCACCCGATATTGCACCAATTATTGATTCTTACGTAAGAAGGCACTACTTACGGTAATTACTGTTCATTATTTTATTTTATTGATTCAATAATTGCTGCATTGATATTTTGTATTACTGTTGTTTCAATAATTGTCATTACACAGTATTTTCCATTATCGAAGCAATAATTCATATTATCTGAATAATATTATTTGATAACATTATTGGCAATGTCTAGAAAGTTCTGTCTAAGGAGAGGTTTGGTCACCTAATTGCGCGCCAGTAAGGAGAAATTCTTATTGGAAAGCCCCCTCTTTCTTGGGAACGGCCTGGTTGTCAGTATTGTGATTCTGTAATATTATTTGTGAATAATTAAATTATTGATTTATACGATGAGGAAAATATTGATTTTATGTGGATATAGATGGAGAAAATTTTTATTGTGACAATTGTTGAAAATTAATATTTTATCTTTTTCTGATAAAATAATTCATTTAAATATATTATTTTAATAATATATTAACGGTGATATTTTTACGATGAATGTGGGGTATATGAGTATATGTGGAGGAGGAGTATTTTTGTTACCAAAAATATTTAAAGCATGTTTTATGTGTCGGTGGACCCTATTTATTGACTGAAATTTGATTATAGCCTGTAAAATCGTCCGTTTGTGGATTTCGGTCAATTTCTGTTTGGAATTTGGAAAAACTTCCTTCTGCAAAGTTGTGCAGAATTGAATTTCCTATAAAAACTCGCGAGATTCGAATTTTCTGGCAAAAGGGCTATTTATTATGAATTATTGAAGTTCCGGAGCTCCGAAATAATTGATTTTTGGAAGTTTAAAATATTTTTATTAATAAAAACGTTTTTTGTACTTTTTCTAGAAGGGAGCACATGTTTTTGAGCTGAAATCAGATCTGAAAAAAATGGGCGTAAGAATTTTTAATATATATTATTATTATATTAAATTTTCTGTTTTGGTGTTCTAAGCAGTTTCCTATAAATAGGTGCTTAGGTTAGAATTGAAAATCACACCAGAAACTGAAGTTTTCTCTCTCTATATTATCGAGCGTATTCTTGTGAGTATTTTGAGTATACTTTGAGTATTGATATACGGTGCAAGTTCAAGTCATAGCTTATATCCGGTGTTTTAACTAGAAGTGCTGTCTTTCGAGGTAAAGGATGTTATTTTCTTCTCAAATGATATTATTTCTTCAATATCATTATGCTGAAATGTTGGTTGGAAGTTTTTATCAAATTTGGAACTTTTTCATGTCGGAGTTACTATTCATGAGTTACTATTCACGAGTTACTATTCATGAGTTACTATTCACGAGTTACTATTCACGAGTACTATTCACGAAGCGTGAAGATGTTTTTTTGTGAAATTACTATCTTTTAGTGTCGGAGTTACTATTCACGTATACGGCACTATTCACGAATACGACACTATTCATCAAAAAATGAAATTTCTTCTTTTTGTCCAAAATATCTATTCTGGATACTATCTTTGATTGGATCTATGTTTTGATCATTCTTGAATTTTACTTCAGTATGATTATTTATGAAATATTTTTGAACTCAGATTGTTTAAAGTACGAATCCTTAATATTTGTTATTTTGTTTCACTGGATTCGTTTTCTTTAAAATATTTTTCATCATCCTCAGTCCTAAATGATGGTGTTACTGAATATCTTTGGCCTGTAGTGCAAAGATGGTTGATTTTATTATGAATATCTTTGGCCCGTAGTGCAAAGATGTACAGGTGTTGAGATGAACATGAACAATTGATGAATATCTTTGGCCTGTAGTGCAAAGATGAACAGGTGTTTAGATGAACATGACCGACTGATGAATATCTTTGGCCTGTAGTGCAAAGATGAATATTTGATTTGATTTGAGATATATATTGATTGATGTTACAGGGATAAAATATTGATGATGGACTTTTAAATTCATAGATGTTAGTAGATTTTATTCTCTACTTAACTCTTCTAATGAATTGTTGTTTTCGCTGCAGTTGTTGATCTAAAACTTGTTGTCTATTGTATTCTATCAGATTTTTCCCTGTTGAAGACTAAGGATAATTTGTTGTACATTATCTTAGTCATAATATTCTTTACTGGGCTAGTTGAGCTCACCATTTTCCTTGTTGTTCCATTTTTCTTCTCAGGAGGCGAGAATGTAGCGAGTACTAGTCGGGGTATGGAATGAAGGTTCTAGAGAGAGTTGTTTAGTAGTCCTCACCATTTTTTGTAAAATTATGTATCAATAATTATGATGGGGATTTATTTGCATGTGAATACTGCCTAGATGACAATGTTTGTATTCAAACTCACAGCTTATGGGTTGTAAAAGTTGTAGTTGTTTTTGTACCATGTATTTGACAACTCAGAATGGGTTGGGTGGAATGGACCTATTTTGGGGTTGTCACAGGTTTGGTTACTGTTTAACATTATATTTGGTTACTGACTAATGCTGGTTTGATTGTTGTTTAATATTATATTTGTTCAGCTTCCATCGTGCCGTTAGATGACAAAGAAAACTGGGATATGCCAGAGGAAGTAAGAAACATAAGTGTAAAACCACCGAACACAAAAAGACCAATGGGAAGATCAAGAATAGGGAGGTACAAACATGGGTCTGAAATCAAAATTCAAAACAAATGTTGCAGGTGCCAAAAAAAAGGACACAACAGGAAAACATGCAATAATCCACCTATTTTAAGACCAAAAAAGGCCTGATAAATTGTTGTACATTAAGAGTGTAAATACATGAATATATAATTGTTTACTATGAGTAACCATTATCCATGTGGTTGGTAACATTTTTTATTGTGTACAGTAAACAAAATTGATATTGATTAATATTTTGATTTTTGATTATACAAAATAGCTGCTATATACTGATTTTAAAAAATAATAACTAAAATCAATCACTGATTGTACAATAATTATAGTCAAACACCATTAAATAACAGTAAAACAAATATAATAAATAAGTAACCAAATAGTTACATAACAGTAATCATAATATGTTTTAATGGTAACCAAAACATAAAACAACCGGTGTATCCAGCATCCTGTAATGAAGGTGATGTTGTTTGTTTAGGCAACCCAATTATACTATGACATGTACATTTCACAATTGATATATGTCCTGAAACAAGATTGTAACTCTCTGGTTACTATCAAAATAATAGTTGGTTACCTTTATATACATATTTGGTTACCAACTGTACATCTCAAATAATATAGCAAACACAACTTAAAAGAAACAATAAATAATAACTAAAATACCTCATTGATTGTACAATAATAGTAGTCAAAGACCATTAAAATAACAGTAAAACAAATATAATAAATAAGTAACCAAATAGTTTCATAACAGTAATCATAATATGTTTTAATGGTAACCAAAACATAAAACAACTTGTGTATCCAGTATCTTGTAATGAAGGTGATATTGTTTGTTTAGGCAATCCAATTATACTAAGACATGTACATTTCACAATTGATATATGTCCTGAAACAAGCTTGTAACTCTATGGTTACTATTAAAACAATAGTTGGTTACCTTTACATACATATTTGGTTACCAACTGTACATCTCAAACAATGTAGCAAACACAACTTAAAAGAAACAATAAATAATAACTAAAATACCTCATTGATTGTACAATAATAGCAGTCAAAAATAATTAAATAACAGTAAAACAAATATAATAAATAAGTAACCAAATAGTTACATAACAGTAACCATAATATGTTTTAATGGTAACCAAAATATAAAATAACATGTGTATCCAGCATCCTGTAATAAAGGTGATATTATTTGTTTAGGCAACCCAATTATACTATGATATGTACACTTCACATTTGATATATGTCCTGAAATAAGCTTGTAACTCTGTGGTTACTATCAAAACAATAGTTGGTTACCTTTATATACATATTTGGTTACCAACTGTACATCTCAAATAATGTAGCAAATACAACTTAAAAGAAATAATAAATAATAACTAAAATACATATGATAATAATACATCCACAAACTAATGTTGCCTTAAACTTTTCCAACTGACTTGAGTTCAGTTTTTTGGTAATAATATTGGGGACTTCGATGTAACCAATATATAACTTTTTCAATGAATAGGACTTCAATTTTTACTAACACGCTTGTAGATAAATAGGACACTCACACATGTACATTTAACAATTGATGTTTGTCCTGATACAAGCTTGTAACTATCTGGTTACTAATAACAATAACCATAATGTAACATAATAAAACAGTAACCACATAATTATATGATTGTAATCAGAACAGGTTTTAATGGTAACCAAAACAGAAACATCATGTAATGAAACCCAGTTTAGACAAGTCATGTATACTAAATAATTACATATTAACCAGAATAAAAAATAAAAGTATCTGAAATCCCACATTGAGGACACAACAATAGTAGCCAAACCATAAGTAACAGTAACCAAAACATAATTAAGAAGTAACCAAATAGTTATATGAAAGTAACCAGAACATGTTTTAATGGTAACCAAAATAGAAACAACCTGTATGTCCAACCAAGTTTACAAAAATAATACATCAATGTATACTAAGCAAATACATGGTTTATTATGACTTGGATTTATTATTTACAAAAATAAAACATCCACAAACTAATGATGCCTTAAACTTCTCCAACTGACTTGGGTTCAATTTCTTGGTAATAATGCTGGAGACTTCCATATCACACCAATATATAATTTTTCCAGTGAATTTTCTGTTGCATTCCTCATAATAAAGATCCCATAACTGCAAATAAACAAAATCAGATTTACACAGTCATTAGTAATGAGATATAAACAACATGTAGTACATACCATTTTATGCAGTAAACAAATAGTTATATATAATATTAACCAAAATATAATTTAAAGGTCACCAAAACAAAAACATGTATACCAAAAAATATACTAAAGAAGTAACCAAACAGTTATATGATAGTAACCAAACCATGTTTTAATGGTAACCAACACATAAACAACATGTATACCAAACCTAACTTACTCAACCAATGTATATTAAGCAAATACATTGGAACCAAAACAACATATAAAAGTAACCAAAATCCCAATTGAGGAAAAAAAATGGTATCCAAATCATAAGCCAGCAAAAAAAATATACTAATGAAGTAACCAAACAGTTATATGTTAGTAACCAAAACATATATTAATGGTAACCAATACATAAATAACAAATAGACCAAACACAGTTTAGTCAACCCATATATACTAAGCAAATACGTGGTAACCAGAACAACAAAAAACCAAAATTCCAACTCAAGGAAACAAAAATAGAATCCAAATCAGAAATTAACAATAACAAAAAACATACTAAAGAAGTAACCAAATATTTATATGATAGTAACCAAAATATGTTTTAATGGTAACCAATACATAAACAACATGTACACCAAAACTAGTTTAGTCAAGTACTATGTATACTAAGCAAATACATGGTAACCATAACAACATAAAAAAGTAACCAAAATACCAAATCAAGGTAACAAAAATGGTATCCGAATCACAAGCTAACAATAACCAAAACATAATACAGAAGTAACCAAACAGTTATATGATAGTAACAATAACAAAATTTAAATTAACAAACCTTTAAAAAAATTTGGGTTGGAAATATCTTCTGGCTATGAACTTGAGCTTCTGTCTTAACTACAAGAACATCAAAATCAGAATCCAACTGCACAAACGCAAACAAATTTCTTCAAGTCCTTAATAGAATCACCCTTTGTGATTCTTTTCTTCTTTTCATCCTTCTTCATTGTATCAACCATTCTATACAAAACATAAAAATAACACAAATCCAAACAATCAATACCCCATTCTGTTAGAAACATAGTGTATATGTATGATCATATTGACAATTAATTAGTAGAATAAAAATTAACAGAAATTAGAAGCATACCTTAAAGAGAAACCAGAATCCTTTCAGTTGTGAGAGAGTTGGAGAGAGAAAAACACGTATTAGCCTGAAAACATAGCCTGAAAGTCACGTATTCAATTTTCTGTCGGAGTTGAGAGACTATGGTGTTGCGGCGGTGGCGCCGAAAGAGGACGACGACGAGTGGCTTAGAGAGGAGAGAGAGAAGTAGTAAGGGAGAAGAGAGAGAAATAGTAAGGGCGTAGAGAGAGACCGAAGGAAGATGAAAACTAATTTGTTATGTCAGCCCATTAATATTAATCCCTTAATTTAAGGACTCAATGTTAATCCCTTAATTTAAGGACTCTTTAATTGTATTAGTATTGTAAATATATATGATGAAGTGTCATATTTTTGTAATTATTTTATGATTGTATAATTTTTATAATTATTTTAAAAATGTACTATAATATGTAATTGTTCCTAAAATATCCTAAAATATTTTCCTGTTGACGAAAAGAGCTCCAGGTGCACCTGAAGATAGTCATCGATATTGAAGAATGGGTTATCCAAAGAACCGAACCTGGAGTGAGGCCCAATTTCATCCACACTCATTTCTAATTAATGAAACGTATTAACATTAGACAGTTCCCTGAAAGCAATGTCCCTCAACATGAAAACATGAAGTCAAAATTTATATTTAAATGAAATCAGAACTAAACCATGAACATTATCAAAATTCGCTAAAGAAAAACAGAATTAATTCAACCCATAAACTAAACAATGAAATTATTATAAATCAGATTCATAAATATACCAAAAATCCAAACCAACACTACATCTAATAAACCCTTAAAAAATCCCCCTCCCTCCCCCCCCCACACCCACACCCACACCCACCCACCCACCCACCCAAAAAAAAACTGTAAATCCTAGTTAAGTAATATTAATTAGATTCAAAAGCCCAAGCAATCTCCTTACGAATTTCCGCCTCTTCCTCCGGGGTAAAATCATTCTTAATATGAAACGTTTGACGGATCTGCTCCGGAGTCTTACCTTTGATCATATCGGCAACTTGCTGGCATGCTCTGTCCAATAAGTCCTTAATATGCAAAAAATTAGCCGCCATTAACAGATGATACAGATTCTCCTGATCCACATTAACGAATTCCTTATCGAATTCCTCCAGAATTTTGTCATCGGATTCTTCGACGTGCTTATTGCAGTACTCGATCACCTTCGCCATGGTTTTGCCGTCGATGTTCGGCACCGGAATCGTGGTCGAAGCACAGTCGTCTTCCACCATGTTCTTAATCGTCTGCGAGAGCACGGCTGCGGATTCTTCCACCAGGAATTCCTCGCCGTCACCGGTTTTCAACGTCAGGAATTTCTTCTCGGAAGACATGGCAATTTGCTCTCAATAAACCGTAAAATATCTAATAATGATTTAGAAATATGTGAACTAATGGTTCTGTTGAACGTACGTATATATAGTTTGTTAATTACGTAACGTTTTCTAAGTTTCCTTTTCTTGTTCTAATAGTATTTTCTTTTTCCTTTTCTTATTCTAATAGTATTAACTTTTTTACAGTTATAATTTAGAGAAGATAAGTAGAAGGTTAGAGTAGACTTTTGTTGAGAAATAGATACAAACTAGTGACATTGAATCGTTAAAAAAATTAATTTTATTATTAGACTAAATCCATGATCACAGGAGTTACAGTTCTTCCCATAAATTAATGTCGGTGGCTCATGTAGAGAGATTTAAATTAATTAATGTAGAGAGCAAGTGATAAAAATTTCATAACTTTCAACTTAATTTAAATTAATCAACAGTATTTAGTTAATTTTCTTTTCCACCACATTTTTTTCGTAACAATTTCGTTTATTTTTTTAATAGTTTAATTAACTATTAAACTTAATTTCCCCAATATATGAATATATATTTCTCTTTTATATTCACATTTAATCTCTTTACACCAAATTAATATATTTCAAAATTATATAACACATACATGCTTACTATTCCATTCATTTTCCTCAACAAATTCTAGGTTTTAATTCATAACTTTTATTTGAACTTGAAATATTTCGATTATTATATATTTTTTAACTCATTCATTTTTTTTCTAAGGATCATTGTCATATATTCAACTCATAAACACTCGAGATATTATTTTCACTGTGACGCCCCCAAAATATGTATACATCACCTATCTTGAGTCGTCAAATACATGGTACAGAATTCAAATACAAACTTAATTATACAACAGTTGTGTAAAATATGACTAAACATATGTTGTGAGTTTCAATACAAATATTGTCATCTAGATAATATACAAACTCAATGAGGTACTCATTACATTTATTATCACACTATTTCACAGAATAATGAGAACTACTAATGCACCATCTAGGACCATCATTCTGTTCCCCGACTAGTCCCTGCTACGTTCGCATTTCTTGAAGAGAATAATGAAAGTAAAAGGGTGAGCTCAACTAGCCCAGTAAGAAATATTATGACTAAGATAATGCAGAATAAATTATCATTAGCTTTCAACAGTGTTAAACTGATAAAATATAACAAACATCAAGTTTAACTACAGCGGAACAAACAATCCATTAGAAGAGTCAAGTAGAGAATAAAATCTACTATCTTCTATGATTTAAAAGGTTTTTCATTACTTTTATCGCTGAGACTCAGCTTAATAAATAATCTACATCATCACTGCACTACGGCCAAGGATATTCATTAGCACCTCACATTGATACCTATCAGCTTGCCACCGAAAGACGGCGTCCCCTACGGAGAGTCTAGCTTCGGTGCATTCCAGGACTTGGAAGTCACCAGCGAGAAGCTCGGGGCTCTTCACACTTATGGCTCTGATACCAAATGTGACGCCCCCAAAATTAGGTATACATCACCCATTCTGAGTCGCCAGATACATGGTACAAAATTTAAATACAACTTCATTTATACAACTGTTGAGCTGTCGTATAGAATACGACCACAGTTAACTGTGAGTTTTAATACAAATGTATGTAACTCTCATGGTGCCTCGACCACAACCTTACAATGGTACTTTATATAAAAGTATAGTCAAAAACTGTTTTAGAAATTAAAATATTTCGGAAGTGCTCAAGGAAACCTTCGTACATGGGAGGCCATGCGTCTAGGTTATAATAGATATCATATGGCCACAGAATTATCCTTGGTTGACCCAATAGACCCCAAAGAAAAACGAGAAGATTACTATCATCTTCTTTCCAATGGTGAGTCTTCTCTTGACATATAACTATCTCCACTGTCTCCAAGTGAATATTATATTTCAAATAAACTTCAAGATCATATAGGTAGTGCCCGTAGATATACTCAGCAAGTAGATGTGCACAACCCTGTCTTATGATAACACGAGGTTGTATGTCATTAGACATCTTGTATGATAGTGGCAAAACACCCTTCCAAAGTTGGGTTCACCTCACCCTATTTGATTCACCAAATATAACTACTAAATATTGTATAGAATATAACACACTTTTCTATACTGTTTAGGGAGAACCTCCACAACTAGAGACCACTGTTTTATTCCCCTGTTATCCCCACTCGACCCGGCAACACTCTTACGGCAATACTCTTATTACCTAAAAGGAATTGTGAAGCAGAAAGGGTGAGCACAACTAGCCCAGTAAAGAATATCATGATTAAAGATAATTAAATTATCAATAGCTTTTATCAATAATAAATCAGAGATTTAGAACATATGGTAGATGATAAAACTTTTCAACCATAGTTGCAGCGGAACGAGCAATCCATTAGAAGAGTCAAATAGACCATCAGGTCTATTATCTTCTCCATGTTAAAAGTCCACCAATAATATTTTATCCTTGTAACATCAATCAACAATTCCTGTCCACAATCATATGAATAACTCATATCATCGAGTCACCCTTGCACTACAGCCAAGGATATTCGTTAATATCATATCCATGAATTTATATTTCATTGCTGAGACTCAGCTCGATAATCAATCCATATCACTGAATTATCTATGCACTACGGCTAATGATATTCTTTAATATCACGACCACGAATTATCCATGCACTACGGGCTAAAGATAATCGTGTTTTCATCAACGGTCATGATCATGCCATAAAATAATTCATCTTTGCACCCTTGGCCAAAGAGAATCCATAGCCATAATCATACCAAAAACTGTCCATCAATGCACTACGGGCCAGTGAGGACTTTTTCTACATCATTTGTAACATTACGGTCATGATTATACCGAATAATCCCTGGTCATAATCATACCAAGTCCATCTATGCACTACGGCCAAAGATGACTTTCAACACAATATAAACATGAGGATGATGACAATGATATAAGAATTAATCAAATGAGATAAAGGATAAATATTAAACATTTATAATACAATTTATCCAGCGTTCAATAATAACCAAATGTTATCAATCACTTAATAACCTCATAATCAAATATCATTAATATTATAACAATATTTTAATCATTTCTAAAACTTATAAACAATTTATTTCAATTATTTACACTTTATCAAATAATGCATTTAATCATTCAAAAATGCCATACTCATAAGATTTCATCATCAATGATCAAATTCCTCATCAAAAATCTGCATATACCCTATATAAGATTCCCAAGCCATAAAATCATATTTTCTAATTTTATTACTTCACATAACATATTTAATTTATTTACTCATAACTAGTTCATTTTCATAAAAAATACCAAATCAGTCCCAAAAATATTTCTTTTCTGGGATTTAGCAGAATATAGTCTCATCTTGAACATATATTTTCCTCAAAATTTTTAAAATTCATTTACTATTTTTCATATGGCTAAAACTGCCGAATATTTAGACATTTATCATAAATTGTACTTTTATCCAAAAATTCCGAAATTTACAGGGTATACTCATGTTATATACATGTACTCCCAATAAAAATTTTACCAATTTTGGAGTTAACCACAAGGAGTTATAAGGATTTATTTTTAAAATAGTATTTTCCATAAAATCCATAACTCTTAATCTATACATCCAAAAATTGTCATTTTTGGACACAATCTAGAAAACTCATCAAATTATCATTTCAAATTTTTCCAAAATTTTTGAGGGTCAAAAAAATTACGAATCTGCCCCTGGAAGAAACCCCTTTTTAATGAAAATACTATTCGTATGAATACGAATGATCATTTACCATGCATGCGGTAATCTACATAGACATGTTATTTCAACAGAATAATAAATAATAGAACCAGGTCATGCGTAAACGCACAGACAGGATATTCCAACAGAATAAAAAATAATGGAATAACAGAAGAATTCACCAGGCATGCGATAGACCGCACAGACAGATTATTCCAATAGAATAATAAATAATGGAACCAGGTCATGCGTAAACACATTGACAGGATATTCCAACAGAATAATAAATAATAGAACCAGGTCATGCGTAAACGCACCGATAGGATATTCCAAAAGAATAATAAATAATGAAATAACAGAAGAATTTCACCGAGTATAGGGTATCCCGCGTATACAGGTTATGTAAGGCCCCAACTTTTTATAAATAAAGATTTAATTTTCTCTATTTATTATTTTGAAATAGTAAGGGTTGATTTGATTAATGTGGTTAGTTGTGGGTAAAATGCGCAAATATTTTAAATAAGCAAGTGGTTATAAAATACTCATTGTTGTCGGAGAATATTCGTTTGGTCGTGGAATATTCTTGTTGTCGGGGAATATTCGTACGACGGCGCAGCCTTGTGTGGGCTCCATAACGGAAAGAGATTGGATGAAAAAAACGACCAGTATAAGTAGTTTATAAATAACGACGCAGTTGTTACCGTTAATACTGTTGGAATACCCGGTTGTTAAAATACAGTAATACGCGTTGATACACAGTAGCACACGGTATCACACCAATTATTGATTCTTACGTAAGAAGGCACTACTCAATAATTATTACAGTAATTACTGTTCAGTATTTTATTTTAATGATTCAATAACTGATGCATTGATATTTTATATAACTATTGTTTCAATAATTGTCACTACACAGGATTTTCTATTATCGAAGCAATAATTCATATTATCTGAATAATATTATTAGAAAACATTATTGGCAATGTCTAGAAAATTCTGTCTAAGGAGAGGTTTGGTCACCTAATTGCGCGCCAGTAAGGAGAGATCCTTATTGGAAAGCCCCATCTTTCTTGGAACGGCCTAGTTGTCAGTACTGTGATTCTGTAATATTATTTGTGAATAATTAATTATTGATTTATATGATGAGAAAAATATTGATTTTATGTGGATATAGATGGAGAAAAGTTTTTAAAGTGACAATTATTAAAAATTGGTATTTTATCTTTTCTGATAAAATAATATTTTATTAAATTATTATAATATAATAATGGAGATATTTTTACAATGAATGTGGGATATATGAGTACATGAGGAGAAAGAGTATTTTTATTACAAAAGTTGATTAACACGTGTTTTGTGTGTCGGTGGACCCCATTTCTTGACTGAAATTTGATTATAGCCTGTAAAATTGTCCGTTTATGAATTTCGGTCAATTTCTATTTGGAATTTGGAAAAACTTCCTTCTGCAAAGTTTTAGAGAATTAAATTTCCTATAAAAAATCGCGAGATTCGAATTTTCTAATAAAAGACTATTTATTATGAATTATTAAAGTTCCGAAGTTTTGAAATAATTGATTTTTGAAAGTTTTAATTATTTTAAATAATAAAAACGTTTTTGTCATTAGGGTGGACTATTTTGGTGGCTGAAATCAGATTCAAATGTGTGCGTATGAATAAGTTTTGAAAATATTATTAATTTACTAAATTTTTTGCTTTGGTGTTCTAAGCATTTTTCTATAAATAGGGTGCTTAGGTTAAAATTGAAAATCATACCAGAAACTAAAGATTTCTCTCTCTATAATATCGAGCGTATTTTATGAGTATTCTAGTACTTTGAGTATTGTTATACGGTGCAAATTCTTTCAGCACTATATCTAGTATTCCAGTCAGAAGTACTATTCTTTCTGAGGTAAGGGATGCTATTTTCTTCTCAAATGATATTATTTCTTCAATATCATTATTCTGAAATATTAGTTAGAATTTTTTATCAAATTTGGAACTTTTTCATGTCGGGGTTACTATTCATGAGTCACTATTCACGAGTCACAATTCACGAAACATGATATTCTTTTTGTGAAATTTTTATCTTTTAGTGTCGGAGTTACTATTCACGTATACGGCACTATTCACGAATACGACACTATTCACAGAAAAATTAATTTTTTTTTTCTGTGTCCAAGATTGTCTGTTATGATTCCTATCTTTGATTGGATCTATGTTTTGATCATTCTTGAATTTTACTCCACTCATATTATTTATGAAGTATTTTTGAACTTGGGTTATTTAAAGTATGAATCCTTAATACTTGTTCTTTTGTTTCACTGGATTCGTTTTCTTTAAAATATTTTTCATCATCCTCAGTCCTAAATGATAATATAACTGAATATCTTTGGCCTGTAGTGCAAAGATGAATGATTTTATAATGAATATATTTGGCCCGTAGTGCAAAGATGAACATGTGTTTAGATGAACATGACCAACTGATGAATATCTTTGGCCCGTAGTGCAAAGATGAACAGGTGTTGAGATGAACATGACCGACTGATGAATATCTTTGGCCTGTAGTGCAAAGATGAATATTTGATTTGAAATATATATATTGATTGATGTTACAGGGATAAAATATTGATGATGTACTTTTAAATTCATAGATGTTAGTATATTTCATTCTCTACTTAATTCTTCTAATAAATTGTTGTTTCCGCTGCAGTTGTTGATCTAAAACTTGTTGTCTATTGTATTCTATTAGATTTTTCCCTGTTGAAGACTAAGGATAATTTGTTGTACATTATCTTAGTCATAATATTCTTTACTGGGCTAGTTGAGCTCACCCTTTTCCTTTTTGTTCCATTTTCTTCTCAGGAGACGAGAATATAACGGGAACTAGTCGGGGTGTGGAGTAATGGTTCAAGACAGTTGTTTTAGTAGTTCTCACTATTTTATAAAATAGTGTATCAATAATTGTAATGAGGACTTATTTTAAGTGTGAATATTGTCTAGAAGGCAATATTTGTATTTAAACTCACAGTTTATGTGTTGTCGTATTTTGCACGATAATTGTATTAATGAAGTTGTAGTTGTTTCTGTACCATGTATTTTGACGACTCAGAATGGGTGTTGTATACCTATTTTGGGGGCATCACGGTTGGTATCAGAGCTTAGGAATATGATCTCTGGCGGAGATCGGGGAATAGAATTAGGAGGGTTGTGAACAGTTTGGACTTATGTGTACCTCTTCTCCACATAAACGTAGAGTTTTAATACGAATATTGTCTTCTAGACAGTATTCAACTCAAATGGAGTCCTTAATACATTTATTATCACACTATTTCATAGAATAGTGAGGACTACTAATGCTACCATCTGGACCGTCACTCCGCTCCCCGACTAGTCCCGGCTACGTTCTCATTTTCTGAAGAGAACAATGAAAGCAAAAGGATGAGCTCAACTAGCCTAGTAAGAAATATTATGACTAAGATAATGCATAATAATTTATCATTAGCCTTCAACAGTGTTAAACTGATAAAATATAACAAATATCAAGTTTAACTGCAGCGGAACAAGCAATCTATTAGAAGAGTCAAGTAGAGAATAAAATCTACTATCTTCTATGCTTTAAAAAGTTTTTCATCACTTTTATCGCTGAGACTCAGCTTAATAAATAATCCACATCATCCATGCACTATGGCCAATGATATTCATTAGTATCACGGCCACAAATTATCCATGCACTACGGGCCAAGGATATTCGTGTTTTCATCAATGGTCATGATCATGCCAACAACTGTCCATCAATGCACTACGGGCCAATAAAGACTTTTACCATATCATTTGTAACATTACGGTCATGATTATACCGAATAATCCCTGGTCATAATCATACCAAGTCCATCTATGCACTACAGGCCACAAATAACTTTCAACATATTATAAACATGAGGATGATGACATGATATAAGAATTCAATAAAAACAAACTCAAGGATAAATTTTTAAAGATTTATAATTTAATTTATCCAGAAATCAATAATGTCCAAATTGTCAACATGATACTGCTTTGTGAAGTAAAATTCAAGAATAATATTATATCAAAAATGATTTGAACCGAAAAGAAATCAATTTTTATCATGAATAGTACCCCGGGTGAATAGTAACCGAGTGAATAGTACTCATGAATAGTAACTTCGGGAATAGTAACCCCGTGAATAATAACTTCGGCATGAAAAAGTTACAACTTATCAAGAATGCTCATAATAATATTTTCATTAAAAGATACTAGATGAAGCGCAAATATCAAGGATATTCTACTAATTCCATGGAGTATAGAAGCCAAAACTTTAACAAAACGAGTATTCGAAATCTGAAACGAAATAATATTACTTACATACTATAGAGTATAGAAGAAACTATTATTTCAAGCGAATATTGAACAAAAATAACATCTCTTACCTCAAAAGAATAGTACTTCTGGCTGAATATTGGATATAACGCTGAACGAAAGTTGCATCGTATAGCAACACTCAAAGTATCAAAATAATCACAAGAATACGCTCGATAATATAGAGAGAGAGAAAAACTTCAGTTTCTGGTGTGATTTTCAATTCTAACCCAAACACCCTATTTATAGAAAAATGCTTAGAACACCAAAGCAGAAAATTTAATAAAATATTAATATAATTAAAAAATTTCACGCCCCTTAGACAAACTGATATCAGCATGTTTACAACACCTGTGGGGCCCACCAAATTGCAAAAAACGTTTTTATTAAAAAAAAATTAAAACTTCAAAAATCAATTATTCCGGAACTTCAATAATTCATAATAAATAGCTCTTTTATCAGAAAAATTTGAATCTTATGTCCATTTCATAGGAAATTCAATTATCTACAACTTTGTAAGTTTAAGTTTTTCCAAATTTCAAACAGAAATTGACTGAAATCCACATACGGGCGACTTTACATGTTATAATCAAATTTCAGTCATAAAATGGGGTCTACACACATGAAAAACATGTTTTAAATATTTTTAGTAACAAAAATACTCTTCCTCCTCATTTATTCATATATCCCACATTTATTGTAAAAATATCACCATTATTATATTATTATAATATAATAATATATTTAAATGAATTATTTTATGAGAAAAGATAAAATATCAATTTTCAACAATTGTCATATTAAAAATTTTCTCCATCCTATATCCACATAAAATGAATATTTTACTTATCATATAAATCAATAATTAATTATTCACAAATAATATTACAGAATCACAATATTGACAATCAGGATGTTCATAGGAAAGAGGGGAGTTTCTAATAAGGATTTCTCCTTACTGGTGCGCAATTAGGTGAGAAACCTCTCATTGACAGAACTTTCTAGACATTGCCAATAATGTTATCTAATAATATTATTCAAATAATATGAATTATTGATCTGATAATGGAAAATACTGTGCAGTGAAAATTATTGAAACAAAAATAATATAAAATATCAACGAAGCAATTATTGAATCAATAAAATAAAATATTGAACAGTAATTACTGTAACCATTATTGAGTAGTGTCTTCTTACGTAAGAATCAATAATTGGTGCAATACCGGGTGCTACTGTGCAACACTGCGTACTACTGTGTTTTAACCACCGAGTATTCCAACAGTGTTAAAGGTAATAATTACGCCGTTATTTATAAAAACTCAAACTTGTCGTTTTCTTCATCCGACCGTTTTCCGTTATGGGACCCACAAATGGTTGCGCCATCGTACGAATATTCCCCGACAAAAAGAATATTCCACGACCAAACGAATATTCCCCGACAATATGAATATTTTATAACCACTTGCTTATTTTGCAAAATTTATAAATATTACCCACAACTATAACATTATATCAAATTTACTCTTTAATATTCAAAAAAATATTTCGAGAATTTTCCTTACGAATTTTCGCCTCTTCCTCCGGGTTAAAATCATTCTTAATATTAAACGTTTGACGAATATGCTCCGGAGTCTTACTTTTGATCATATCGGCAACTTGCTGACATGCTCTGTCCAATAAGTCCTTAATATGAAAAAAATTAGCCGCCATTAACATATGATACAGATTCTTTTGATCCACATTAACGAATTCCTTATCAAATTCTTTCAAAATTTTGTCATCGAATTCTTTGACGTGTTTATTGCAGTACTCGATTATCTTCGCCATGATTTTGTCGTCGATGTTCGGCACCCGAATCGTGGTCGACGCGCAGTCGTCTTCCACCATGTTCTTAATCGTCTGTGAGAGCACGACTACGAATTCTTTCACCACGAATTCCTCGCCATCACCGATTTTCAACGTTAGGAATTTCTTCTCGGAAGACATGGCGATTTGCTCTCAATAAACCCTAAAATCTCTAATAATGATTTAGAAATATGTGAACTAATGGGCATGTTAAACGTACGAACTAGGGCTGAGCAAGTAACCAAATTGGAACCGAAATAGCACCAAAAATCACACTAATCGCACCAACGGTTCCGGCGTATGTGGCGGTTTTAGGTGGGTTGAATAACCAAATTTATGGTTCTGATTTGGTTACTAGCCAAAACCGCACGCATAAAACTGAAACCGCACTATGTGTGTGTATGTATGTATTATCTCTAGTAAATTCTAAAATTACTTTTCACTTGAACACGCTCAGAGAAAACCTCAGTCTTGCATTGTCATTTTTTCACCAATTGAAAGAAGATGTTAGAGGTTATAGAGTCAAAAATTAAGCAATTGGGTTTTGGAATTTCGAATTTTTTTGATGCGTTATTGGAAAGGCTTATAGCTGTGGGGCTCGAGTACTTGATGCATTGGTTAATGTCAATGCTATAATAGTAATAGTCTAATAGATTATTTTTCAAATTAGGTATGGTTAAGATTATATTCTATAAGTCATCCCTGCAATATATGAGATAAAATTTCATTCTATCTCCAGTATATACTTTTAATTTTTGGGAAACTAGATAAACATTCTTGCTTGTTATTGAATATATGGTCTTCGTTGTTTTATATAACTTATGTTTTAGTTTTAAAGCATGCTTGATATAATTCTCATTGCCGACTATGTCACTAAGTTAATTGTTCGATGTAAGTTTTATGTTAAATTTTATTGAAGGCTTAGACTTTTTTGTTGTTTCAATTGGTTTTGGAATCGAAACCGCACCGCACCAATTACAAGCGGTTTCGGGTGCGATTTGGACTTCAAACCGCACCAAACCGCATCATGCTCACCCCTAGTACGAACGTATATATAGTTTGTTATTTGTGTTGAAATTAAATGTAACGTTTTCTAGTTTCCTTTTCTTGTTCTAATAGTATTTTCTTTTTCCTTTTCTTATTCTAATAATATTAACTTTTTTTATTTAATATAATTACAATTTAATTTAGAGAAGATAGGAAGAAGGTTAGAGTATAGTAGACCTGACAATATAGTTGGTTAACTATTATGTCAACCCATATTAAGTGGAACCACATAGGTTGGTTAACTATTTTTATTTATTTAAGTTGGTTAAGGTTTGGAACCATATTTTTAAAAAGAAATATAGGTCCAAACCGGTTAACCATTTTTCGACCCATATTTCATTCCAAATCCAAATAAAAGTTCTTTCCACCCCTAATTCATAAATTTTTGATTAAAAAAATATTACTTATCATGTATATACCTCCACCCCGCCCACCCAAAAAAAAATAATATTTACTAATTATGTATATACTCCCATCACCACCCAAAAAAAAATAATATTCACTGATTATGTATACACCCCCACTGTAATACTCATGAATTTTTTAGATAATATTAATATTGAAAATAAATTGTTTGAATAATTTTATTAAATACATATATTATGTGTCTCGGAAAGTGAGAATTCAATTTAAATTGAATTAAATGTGTGATGAGTAAGTAATATAGTGGAAATGATGAAAAGCTTAATTAAGCTTGTGAGATGCCTAGTGTGGCAAAGTGATGGAATAAAATTTTATTAATTAAATTAATAAAGAAATGATTAAATAATGTGGTGGACTAATTATCATTTTTAATATTATTATTATTAATATTATCATTATTGCATAATTAATTGTTGTTATGTGCAACCATATATGATATGTGAGTGGTAGTGTAATAAAGTTGCTTCATGTCTAAAATATAATGTGGGATGTTAAGAATAATATGGTAATATGTGAATAGATATTATATGAGACTATATGGTAGAAATAAGCCTAAGTTATGTAATTCACTAAGTTTGTATAAATAAGCCTTGTGTGACATAATGATGCATGGTGAGTCAATTAAGTATGTATTTTAAAAATGTATGGAGGAAAAGTTAATTGTTAGAAAATAAATAGTTGATATTAATTATCATTATAATAATTGGGTATAATTATATTGAAATAATAAGTTTTATAGAAAATAATGAGTTATTAGTACCCAACTAAGTTATATTTTAGCCCAATTCAAATATTATTTGGGTTAACTCAATGTACATGAATTATATGATGATAGGTATATGTATACTTATGTTTATGTGGGTGTATATTTGGGGTATGGATGTGTACAAGTGTCCATGACTAAAACCTAAGTAGTAACATTAACCTAGCAAAATTGGAGTTGTGAGCCCAAAATGAAATAAACCTAAGCATACTAGAATCTATTTTACTAATGCAGTGATTTAAGAAGCTTGTCCTATATTAAGAGTCCCATTTCCTTCATTACGTGAATAGGCCATTGGCCTATCCTATTTCATTGTTGCTGAGATATCAAAAAGACTAGCATTCATAGAGGAGGGCTATGGAAATGATGAAGGGGGGAGTGGGTTCAATAGTGCCATTCCACCAAATCCTCCTTGTCCACCATCTTATTCTTCATTCCATTAGTTTAATTCATTGAGCAAAAACCAAAAATTGGTGCATAGTTTCTCTATAAATGGAGGCATTCCCATTCTCAGTCATGTTGCTAAGTTTTTCTGATTTTAGTCCATATAGAGAGTGGGTGCAAGTAAACCCAAACTACTGAACGGCAAAAGTAAACTACATTTCCAGAGAATCATTAGACCGTAAATGTGCAGTTCCAATCCAGAGGTACATTCCAAAACTAAGCTTGTCTTAAGACTGGGGGAATGCATGTGTCATTGTTGATATAAAAATTTAGTAAGGAGTACTCTAGCATGTCAATGGGTATAATAGTTCGTCAAACAACAGAGGCCAGTACTTCCACCAATCAGTTTTTTTTAAAAGAGGAGCCGAGGCAGGCAGACTCTTCACAACACAATCTAAGGACCGAGCCAGCATCTTGATACCAATTGGCCGCAAAGGCAGTTAGCAGTGGATAAGTTTTTGAAATACATTCACCTTGATGCTCCAATCAGAAAGAAAGTAGGTAGCCAGGCGCTTTACATTAAGAATAATGCTAGAGACAAACTATTCTACAAATATTTTACAAACTGCTGATGTGGCATACTCCATCTCAGCTTTTTATGTAAGGCCGAAGACTACTTCTTTAAAACAATTTGTTGATCAATATGCTGAGGTGGAGTATGTCAAATCAGCAATTTGTAAAATATTTGTAGAATAGTTTGTCTGTAGCATTCCTCTTACATTAAAGTGCTTTCAGAAAATTAAAAGGAACCACACAATGCGTGAAATTCAGTAATAAATAATAAAATCATTGTTGAGTAAAAATATACTCAATACCCTGATACCATCCGTAATTTTGTTTTGTAAGGGAACTATAGATGCACGGTACCTAAGTAATGACACATAATAATGACTGCCAATGATAAACCCGAGGATAATTTTGGACATTCAATCAAAAAGGTCCACTGGACTAAACCAAAAAACAGTATTAACTTAACACTAGCCTTTATTCAAATCAGTGTGTAGAGCTTCAACTAGTCTCCTCTTATGATTGATACCAATCCCCTTGTGCACGGCTTCCACCATATGTAGAATGTTCAGCTCTTATAAATAATCAGATCAGACCGTGACACAGGAACCCAGCACAGACATGCTTGATGCTAGGAATACCACAATAAGAAACAATTTAATGACGAGTCATGTTGGCAAGTAGCCTAACTTTTTGTAGTAGGGAAAATGAAAAGCAATATTGTTTATCCAAAATCAGTTGTTGGGTCGTTCCTGAGTGGAGAATCAGCGTAGGAATTCTTTGGTTGCAAAAGCTCTGCAAATAGAATTTAAAAGTATTTAAGAAGGTGAAAAAGACATGATTCAAATTGTCTACTACATTTGTTTGGGTAGAATGGGAAACTTAAGACTCATTCTCCCCATGCTCTGGAACTGTGGATTGCCTTGGCCTGCTTATTTTTCAACTATACATAAAGGTATCATCCGATACAAAAAGGTACTGTCAGTTGATAGCCGCATAATTCAGGAATTATATGAGTGCTATATTTGTCCTTTTATAATATTAGTTTATTTTAATTAATGAGTTTTATTTTGGCTTATAGGTTTTAATATTTTGTTAATAAAAGTCAAAATATTAGCGATCAATTAATATTTAATGCTCCAATTCATGGAAAGAAAGAGCAAAGAAGACCCTTCAAAAGAAAGTTGATATTTACAAGGAAAAAGTAAAAAAAGAGAGGAAGGAGGTGGAACAAGCTTGGAGATCAAGGGATTTTCACCTCTAGGAGGAGCAAGAGTGACATTATTGTATTAGTTTTAGGTTATATTTAGGAGCAAGTATAAAGAAAAGATATCTTGTCGATTTTCATTGTATGGTCCTTAAAAAATTTTAATTAAAGGGAGTTTTTCTTACTTTATATTTTTATGTTGAAGAATCTTCACTATAAATTATAAAAATAGGGTTTAGGTTCTTTACAAGTTCTCTTATATTTTATTTAGTTGTTTAAATCATGTTATTTAATTTCATGCAAATAGTAGTAGTAATTTTATTTTTAAATTATATGGCTAGCTAAATTGTTAGATTTACGAGGATGAGGAAGATAAGTAATATCTCATAACACATTCTCTATCTCTTCAATTATTCATATTCGAATGAATTAATGATTTCACCTTCACATTTCATTAGTTGAATAACTTCATGCATAGTTCTTATGTGATTTTTGAATTAACAAGGATGTTTGATTATTGTCAACATGCGAGTTTTTAGTAGTCCATGCTTGCCAAGTTAATTATAAAAAATCACTAACTTAAAGGGAAGGGAGATCAAAGTTATAGTTAATTTTAGATCTTTATTGATTTATTTTCTGTACTTTCCTATCCGGTGTCAATTTGAGTTACAAATAGAAGAGGAAAGATTACTTGTTATGTGTGTCATTTAATGAATATGGATTCCTAGATTGATTTTTTTACATCATTAGCTTTCATCTTTAATTAGTTTAATTATTGTTTTATTTTTCATTTTAGTTTTAGTTACCCATCTTCTCCATCTTTATTTTTAATTCGCCTGAATTGATTCTAAAGATATAAGAAAACTAGTCTTTAAGTCGATCATACTTCCATGAGTTTTCAACTTGATAATGTGCACTTGTAGTTATTAAAATATTTTATACTTTTGCATCAAGAAACTGTAACGAGTCTAACAACTATGTATCATATTGACAAGTGGATTCATGGTTGTTTGAGTCGACTAATGATGGAGTTATTGTAAATTTTGGATGATACGAGTGGCAATGGGTTTGGGGGGTTTCCGATTGGGATGATTGTGGAGGTTGTGGTCGCTAGGTTTGACGGATGCTGATGATAAACAGTTGTTGAGGGTATGGAGAGGAAGTGTTTGGCTATTTGACAATGGTTGTGATTGGCCGACTGCTAGGGTTCGTTTTGTGATAGCGGCAGATGATGGACTATTTAGGTTTGTCTTAGGGCTGTCTAAGGGTAGTGAAGAGGAAGAACAGTGGTATGTGTTTGGGTATTGTAGTAGAAGGGGCTTTGTTGGGTGTCTGACAACGACAAAAGTGGGGGATATGGTTGTTGGTAATGGCGATTATGTGGACTGGGGTTTGCTGGTGGCGTAAGGGTGATGAGAATAATTTCTGGACAATGAAATGGGGCGGCAAAAGGTGGTTTCGAGGTTAAGGCTTTGATACCATATGGTGTGACAAGGGTTTAAGGAGAAAGGATAATTCATTCAAATCAATTCATACCAAATGGTGAGGGTGGGTGTTTAGGGACAAAGAATAATTTTTCACACAAATCAATTATCACAAATCTCGATCCTAAACAACTTTCCTAACCTAAATAGAACTCTAATAAGTAACTATCAAAACTAAAATTAATTAATTAAATGAAATTAGAATTTTCTTTAATTTCCATTGGCTTCTAAATCCTCTTATATTCGTCAAACCAAGTCTAGAGGGCTTGTTTTGCATAAATGTTTTGTTAAATCATGACTTGTATCGTGTATCTAAAATCTTTGAATTATGAATGGCATATTGTATAGTTAATCGTGTTGTAAGATACTGGAAGGCATGCAAAACAAAATAATTATATATATTTAAAATATAGAGAACTCATTTTATTGGACAAAAAGTATATTAACGCAAGTGTAACATTAAAGTTATCAAATGAGCTAATAAATATTTTTTAAATATAATAAAATACAATTTGCACCCTAAGTTTACATGTGAGAGCATTGTCACACCCCCAAACTTTAAAAGGTCTCCTTGCACCCTCTAGTTATAGTTAACGTGTTAAAATGCACACTCTAAAGCTTTATCCGGCCATATATGACCGGAAGTAAAATTTTATCAATTATTTTAAGGGTAAAAATGTCAATTCAGTCATAGCAAATTAAAGTTAAACTACAATAAAATAACCCAACCTTAATGCCATACCATAACCTTAATCCTTTACGCCAATACTTAATCTCCCTAATTATTCTCCCACACCAAGATATTATCCCCTCACTGGAACAATCCTCTCTCATTCTGACCAACTTCTGACCAAGTTGAGCAATTGCTAACCATAATCACTACCCATAATCACAAATGACCTTTATATCTATATATAATTATTTTCATCAAATTCGATCATAGAAAATACCCTCAAAACCCTCATCAGTATCAATCAAATCTTCCCAAACACTAGAGATAAATGTCGTCTACTTGATTTAGCGAAAACTCTTCCGATTCAGTTTAGAATGGAGGCGATTTCAAGGTAAAGACATCAATTACTCCTAGAAACACCGATTGCTCCTAGAAAACATCATCACTGTCATGAAGACATGAGATTTCAAGGTGAAGACATGAGATCTTTGATCTTTCAGTCGCTCATTCTGAACTAGGACGCTCATTTTGGGTAAATGTCTGACATGAACAATGTGTTTAGAAGAGGCAAAGAGATGGATAATAGCTTGGATATTGATCCTAGCAATCTATTTAATTAGTTTTTATGTTTTTTGTTTTTTATTTTTAAACAAGGTTGTGTTTGGTTGGTTTGTTTAATTTTGCTTAGTTTATTGAATGTAGCAACATTTTTACCCTTTAAAAAATTGAGAAATTAGCTCATCAGGTCATATTTGACCGGTTGAAAACTCGGAGTGTGCAACTTAGCACCTCAAATTAGAGGGTGCAAGGAGACCTTTTAAAGTTTGGGGTGTGACAGTGCTATGACACGTAAACTTTAGGGTGCAAATAGTATTTGTCTTTTAAATATTAAAATTATAGTTTGAAGAGTTTAAACTAGAGGCTTAATAAATAATTAATATAGTTCAATTAATTTTTATTAAGGAACAAGAGAAAAGAAATAGAAAAGGAAAGGAAAAAAAAAAGCTTGTTTAACATAAAAGTATAAACATATAAAATGAAATTAATCCTCAAATTGGAAAGTGTATCCAAAACTATGTATTTATGTCTTAATATAGGTATGAGATATTGGGGGAAAAAGAAGTGAAAACTAAGTCCTTGAAAAAGATAAGAAATCCTAGAAAGCATTTTAAAAATTATAAAAATTATTGTATAGATCGAGTAAACACCTCTTTTAATGGGAAAAAAGGACTTTAATGTGTAATTTTTACTCTTATTAGGTTCTCCTCAAACACAAAAATGTATCGATCATTTTGATCATGTCGTATCGCAAGATACAAGTGACGTATCTAAGATGCATATCATTTTGGTATGTAACAACTCATGTTCATGTCAAATCCCGAGTTCAAATCAAATCATAGCATAATAAGGCCAAATGCGCTCGTCTCATTAATATCGTTTTAGGTCATCTTGGCCCACCACAAACTCACACATAAGGTCATGACTGAAAGTATTAATAAAAGAACTTCAAGTATTCCACATGTTAAGATGACTAGGGTGTTATAAACTTCTCCCGCTTAAATACCTAACGTCGTCAGACCGAACACATAATCACACAACCCATAAACTTTATCTCTCTAGCCATTATGGAATAATCCCAGCAGCCTACAAGGCCGACCTTTGTGTCCCCACCTCTGATAACCCGACCCGAGTTTTCGAGAGTCGGCTTTGTTACCACATGTAACAAGTAACAAACCATGTCAAATCTCGAGTCTGAATCAAATCATAGCATTATAAGACCCAACAAGCTTGTCTCATTAATATTTTAGTGGGTCATCCTAACCCACCACAGGCTCATCCAAAAGGTCGTGACTGAATGTATTGAAAATAGCAGCTTGCGTCCTTATATGTACATCAAAGTATCACACATGTTACGATGTGGGATTGTGGCATGCGATACGTATCGGGTATTGTAAAATTATGACAAAACTATAAGTTTTAAAAATTTCATGCATTTTCTATTATTTTATTTATTTTATTTTATTCTTTCTTAATTTTCATTTTCTTTATTTTTCTCATTCTCTTTCTACTTTTAGCTTTCATATGGATTTATTTTGATTCTACTCCTATTAGTTTGGGACAAAGAGCATTGTTGAGTTAAGGTGGTTACTTCTGATTTTTATGTGAGGAAATACTCCCTCCGTTCCAAATTATAAGATCATTATTTACTTTTGAAAGTCAATTTGAGATAATTTCAAAAAATTGAAATGATTCATCAAAACTTACAAAACAATAAATTTTATAATATTAATATATTTTAGATACTTTACAATTTTCATCATCTTATTAACTAAAATTAAATGAATCTATGTTGATTTTGAGTTTGAAAATGTCTAAAATTGACTTCAAAAGTCAATAAAGATCTTATAATTTGGAATGAAAGGAGTATTTCACTATTATCCTAAAGGCGTTATTCAGTTGAGTTAAGCAGGCTTTCTGATTTTTTTTGTAAGAATACATTTCACTATTAAATATTTTTTATAGAGACTGAATTAAGAAAAAGTAAGAGAAGCGCGCACTAAATGTGAGAGTGGTTCGACTTCAAACGTAATTTTGCACACTACTTTATTGTACCCCAACCAAACTTAACTTAGGCTTACACTAATCAAATGTAGGTTTAATTGTGTTTTCAGTATCATGTTAAATTCTAAGGTTTAGGCTTTTGCTGGTAATCAAATTACTCCTCACATTACAACTAGGACTGAACAAAAAACGGGTATAACCGAACCGAAATAATTTAACAGAAATTTTCTGATAATTCGGTTATTTTTAACAATTCGGTTATATCCGAAATTATTTACGGTTTTCGGTTAGTTAATACGGATTTTAATTTTAAGTTATTCGGTTTAACCGAATAACCGAACAATGCCTAAAAGTCTTTATTATCTCAACTCATTTCTCTCAACTCACTTCTCAGCCCAGAGCCCACTAGCCCTTAAACAGTTGACATAGCTCTTAAAGTTTTAAATATTCCGGCTTCACACAGATTTAAGAGCTAGTGGCCCATATCTCTAAAATATTCCGGCTTTTTAAACCGATAAAATATTTAAGAGCTAGTAGCCCATATCTCAAACTCTCAATCTGTCTTCCTTTTCTGAGCAAGACATTAGGTTTCTTCTTTTTGCTTTTGGAAAACCCACCCCAATTCTATCTCTCCCCCTCTCTCTCAATCTCTCGGTTCCCAGATCTCAAACTCTAAATCTCTCTTCATTTTTTGAGCAAGATATCAAGTTTATTTTTTTTGCTTTTGGAAAACCCCAATTCTATCTCTCCCCTCTCTCTCTCTCAATCTCTCGGTTCAATTCTAGTGCTCAGAGTTTGAGGTAACTAACTATATGTATATATAGTATGGATGCTAAATCTAAAATTTGTTGTTATTAAAATTCTTTTCTCCTCCAGAATTCGCACATGCATTCACACACATGGACCCATAAATTTATTTTGAGTATTATTATGTATGATAAATATTCACGGGATCTTTAATTTTGGGAATTTGGGGTTTTATTTTGATAATCTCTTCAATTGTTGGTTAAAGAGATTCTCTTTCTCTCGCTATCTTCAAGTAGGGATCACTGGAATTGCGTTTTAGTACCTGAGACCTTAATCATTTGTTTTATTTTCGACTCAACTTTAAATGTCTTAAAGATTATTGTGGGAAGACTGGAGAAGCATTATGAATGGAAGCCTTTCATTTCGGTTATTTACCGAATAACGGAATTAGTAATTCGGTAATTCGGTCAGTAGCTAATTCGGGTAGCAATTCGGATAGCAGAAATATGATAATTTCGGTTTTCGGTTATATCCGAATAGCTAATTCGGTTCGGATCTGCTCACTCCTAATTACAACCATAAATTGTTCACTAGTTAAAGAAATATCATAATGCAAAGTAGAAAGTAGAATTGCTAACCTGCAAGCTAAACTAATGCATTCTCTGTCTAAAAGGCCAACAGGGAGCCCTCCTCTGTGATCTTCAACATGCTCCAAGATAACTGGTAGTTGACTCATACCATATCTACTCATAATGAAGTGAGCCGAAAGGAGACTCATACAAGGCGTTACTGTCCATGATACCCTACATTTTTCATTATTTGAATGACATAATTCAGACACTACAAGTTCCAGTTAAACAAACAACAAATTAGTCATTTAGACAATATGAATACATCACACAAAATTTGCAATTGTTAGAAATTGATAGGCAATTGAACAAGTGACTTGTGATAGTACACAGTAAAACATGAACTAATAGGAGTGACTTGTATTTATGGACCAAAAACATATTCTTCACCTCATTTCAATTCCTTAATTGATTTAATTTATTAATACAAGAGAAAGAATAAAAAGCTGGGGGACAAGTAATCCATCCACGATCCCACCTTATACAAGTGGACATAAAAAGAAAACAAAACACTTAAATATTACAGCATCTCCAAACTGTCCCTAAAAGCTCCCATAGCGAAACTCAATAGTGAAGCAAGAAATATCAAATAAAATAATTGAAGAACATAAATAGGTGTCTTAACAACCAAAGCAGTATGATCATTCCAAATCCCCAAAGAACAGAAAAGGTAGCAAACTTCTAGAGCATTTTAGCATTTTTACTCCCCCAAAGCCTCAAAATTGAATAAGCTGAAAGTAGTATGCCCTCAAGCTAATCACATAGGATGTGATAAGCATTTATTTTGTAATCTTGTTCATTTATTAATAAAAGAATTTATTTAATTAAAGGCATATTTTATCCATGTTAATTGGTAAAATTAATAAATGTGACAAATTCATTGAAACAATCCGGGTCAAATCCCAAGTCCGGAATAAATCTTGGGTCAAATCCCAAGTCCGAATCGAATCAAATCCATCCAAATAAGGTCCTTAAACAACTGACCCAATAGTATTTTCTTGGGTCATCGTAGCCCACCACAGGCTCCCAAAATATCATGACTTGAAGGTACTATTGGTAGTTACTTAATTCCTCATATACAGACAAATTTTCTCCCTATCTTTCGATGTGGGACTGGGGTGTTACAAACTCCCCCACTTAAATTTCTGACGTCCCCGTCAGAACCGATCACACACACGGGCCCAAAGATCTTTGCCTCTTTAGCCATTGTGGGATAATACCGGCTGGCTTCGTGTCCCCACCTCCGGACCTTCATCTCTCCATTGTGGGATAATACCACCAGCCTTCGCGTCCCCACCTCCTGCAACCCGATCGGATGACCCGACCCGAGCTTTCGAGAGTCGGCTTTGATACCATATGAAACAACCAGGGTCAAATCCCAAGTCCGAAATAAATCTTGGGTCAAATCCCAAGTCCGAATCGAATCAAATCCATCCAAATAAGGTCCTTAAACAACTGACCCAATAGTATTTTTTTGGTCATCGTAACCCACCACAGGCTCCCAAAATGTCACGACTTGAAGGTACTATTGGTAGTTACTTAATTCCTCATATACAGACAAATTTTCCCCCTATCTTTCGATGTGGGACTGGGGTGTTACACTCATTGTTTTGTAGCAATGATTTTATTTCGGATTATGTAACCCATTAATGGGAGTATTGTTTAAGAAATTTATTATTATCCTTTATTGTGAGTAGATATGAATGTGATGGATAGTGAGAACCAAATCTATGGGAGTCGGGGAGAGAGCTTATTTGGGTGTCATGATGTCCAAGTTGAGTTGTAATAGGATTTTGGGATGCCTAATGTGTTAGGATTTCTCTTAGGACTATAAATACTTGATTATAACTTGGATTTGGGAGACTTTTTAATTTCAAATAATTCAGAGCCATTCACGGAGACTTGGAGATTCCATTGGAGAGCACAAAGAGACGGAGATTAAAGATACAGACACTAGATATCCTCGATAGAGTTTTTCTTCTTTTCTTCTTCTCCTTAATTCATTATCTGTACTTGGGATGTTCCTATAGTAATAGTAGTATAAGTGATCCTTGAACTTATCATAGTATCTTGTGTATTTTGAGTTATACTTAGTCATATTCCTTAAAACTCTTAGAGTATACAAAAGGGTATGTTCGGGTATAATAAAGTGTACATGGAGGTAGGTGAATGATCAACAAATGATCTACCACTTCCAGTAGAGGAAAATGTCTTATGCGATTCGATAAATGACAACTCAGAAATCCTTAACCAAGGTGAATGGAAATTAAAAAGGAGTTTCCAATTTACATTAATAATTCCATGTCTTATGTTTAATCGGGACATTGTATAATAGAAGGATTGAATTGTACAGTAATTATTCACCGAATAGGTACTTTGTGAGTAAACATTGATTTCATATTATTTGGATAGTCATGATATGCTGAGAGGTGTCACTCATGATATAGAATAAATATTATTTATTTATATTTGAATTAACTGAGTTTAATTAATTATAAATAATATTAGAATGGTTCTAATTTATTTATTTTACTACTAGTATAATATTGAACCTAAAGGGTCGCACCATAAAAGACAAATATTATTTTAGAAATAATTGGCTTGATAATAATAAATTAAGTATTTAATTTATTGGTGGAATAAATTAAATAGCTTAATATTTATAATTAAGTATTTAGAAAAATACTAATTATAAATTAATAAGAGGAATCTTATTATTATTATTATTGTTGTTGTTGTTGTTTAATTCCTAAATGGTTTGAGAATTAAATTAAAACCCTAAGCCGGCTTAAAGAGTTAAGGAGTGAGGGTTGGTCTATATATATAGACATTGGTATTCCTAAGATACTAAGGAATAATAATTCTCTACAACCTAAGGGTTTAGGAGAGAGAGAATTAAGGTTAGTCACCCAAGGTTCGGAGAAACCTAAATTTGTTTCTTCAATAATCATCTCTTGGTGGATCACCTTTAGAGCGCTGCACACACTAAGTAGCTAACGTTCAATTCATGGATTCGAAGAAGCGTGGAGGATCAAAGATTGGAACTTGAAGATTACTCAAGGAGTTGAATCAATTTCATTAAGTATTATCCTTCCTCAATTAATAAATGTCTCATAAGGTGATTCCTAGGATTGCAGAAAATTTTAAATTCGATTTATGTCATGCTTCTGCTATTTATACATGTGAGTGTATGTATATGTTCTGCAAACTAACAAAAGCAACATATACGCTACCAAAACACAACACGTTGACTCCTTCCCGACCACATCGAATATAGAGTTCCACAAGCCCCAACCAATATGTTTGTTTGGTATATTTACACCCAACAGAAATGTCTCAAAATAGAGCCTTGTAGTGTCCGCCTAATATTTTCCAATGTAATAGTATATACCAAATAAAAGCATATGACTTTGGATGGTACCTTTTCTTCCATATGAAAGAAGCCAAATAAAACTGAAGTGAAACATGAGTACGAGTTCATAAACAAATGTAGCTCATACAAGAAAAAGTGACACTTGAATCTAGAGACCAAACATGTGTTACATAGACTTCTTCAGTTAGGCAAAAGAACCCATATCGACACAAGTCGACATGGGTGTGGGTGTGGCAATTGGACAATCCAAAATAGCGTAAAATAGAGAAAAATGTTCTAAAATAGGAGAGTCTAGTGTCAGACACTTCCTCGCACCCAAGAAGGATCCTAAGTCCATGTAACATAGGACCAAATTCCTGACTTCATCATTAAATCCTTACCGTTTTCAAGTTAAATTTTTTGTTCTTTTCTTTTCCTACAGTTAGTCTAGACAAGTTTCTCACCCAACAATCTACTAACATCATTATAATGGAAAGGTTGACAAATTAATTCAAAATCAGTAATAGCTGAGAGAGCTACCTCCGGCCTTTTGCTCTTTTCTTTTGACAATTTGCTGAACTCCTGAATGTCTCCTAGGGTCAGTAAACCAATCAGGAGACTTTTATCATCTACTATAACTGCGCAAGACTGCTTCTCTGCGAGCATAAGAGTCACTGCCTCAGTTAGAAAAGTGTTCATCAGGACAGTCACATATCGTGTTCTCATGGCTTGTGAAACAAGAATCCTTTTTGCCAGCTCAATCATGTCAGCATCAGTATCATCTACACAAAGCGAATCACCACATTCGCGAAGGCTAATTGTACAAGACCCTTTTGCAGCTAGTAAAGGAGTAGAGGAGAGCACATCTGGGTTGCAGGAAGATGTATCGGGTTGTAGCATTGCATGTTTGTTGCCCTCTTTGAATTTCAAAGCATCACCTCCTTCCCTTCTCCTTGTGTACCCTGATGTAATCCATGATGATAATCCCACAGCGCCTAGAAGTGGCAGAACTATTCGATAGTCCTGAGTCAGTTCAAATAAAAGTAGAACTGCAGTAAGAGGTACCTGACACACCCCAGCAAGAGTGGCAGCCATGCCAACCTGCTCAACAAACTCTTTCTCAGTAAACTACATCTTAATTTTGAAATTCACAGGAACCTTATGCTCAGGAAACATGTAGAGAAAATATAAACTAATCAATAAATGACTTCATCCGGAAACCCATGGATAACCAAAAAAAATGACTTCATTGTGACATCAAATCATATGTCAAAACTTTTTTCCTTCTGGTAATAGTATTAAGTCTCAAGTGTAATGGGGAAGTCAAAGTGCTGAACTATTAATCTAGTTTATGTAGGATCTTGGATGATAAAGAGTGTGTATGAACGTTAGGTGAGGATTCCATATAATAAAGCTACTGAACTTGAGAAAAGAGTACAAATAATATAACTCATTACCTACAGGTAACGGCTAAGAAGTAAAGAACAACATATAGCAAATATACTTTGTCCACTTAAATAGATAGACAGAGTAACTGAAGATAAAATCCATCCAAATAACCTTACTAAAATGTGAATGGCGAGGAATGCATGCAGGAATAGATAAAAACTACACAATTCTATATGTGCGAATCAACTCTGAAATCAAAGTACAATCTACATAATATGATAGTGTCGGGTTCATACCAGGCCATATGCTTGTGGTGATGCAACCTCCAAAAAGGAAAGATGAAAGATGGGATTGGATTGAGAAATTACAAAACTAACAAATTTTCCATATGACATTCCTGTAGCGGCACCAATAAACAGAGATGGAGCGTAATAGCCTCCTACTAATCCAGAGGCACGGCACAATGAAGTTGCTACTATTTTAACTGCAACCAGCTGAAGCAACAGATCCGCGGAGAGGTTTTTTACGAAGGGTCGCGATTCTAACAATACATCAACATTCTCAAATCCCCAGTAGAGAATTTCTGGATATGCCAAGGCTATGATCCCAACAGCTAAGCCACCAAATACAGGGAAAGCCGCCTTTGGCATTCCAATGTTTTTCTGAACATTGTCAAAAGTCACTACCATAAATGATGTGCACCATGATAAAATTAGTGAAACCATGCCACACAGGATACCCAGCAAAAGATACAGCGGGAGTTCTGAAAATGTGCAGAATAAATCAATGTCCAAAACTTAGTTAGCTGATGAAAGCAAACAGAATTGACTTTTGGTTTTTTATTTATATAAACAATAACCGACTCCAAAAAAAAAAAAGTACTCCCTCTGTCCCAAGATAAAAGTCCTACATTGACTTTTGTGGTCAAATTGACCATTTTTCAAATTAATAATTAAACATATATATTTAGATTTTCAAAAAGGCAAACATTGAGATTAGTACTGAATTGTATGTAGTTTACTAGTTTATGATGTTTATACATTTTTTGCATATATATAGAAGAATAATAAGATATATTGATTTGAAAAATGGTAAAGACAATGGTGAACTTTTATCCTAGGACGGAGGGAGTAATAATCATGATGAAACCCACAGTAGCAGCAATAACAATAACTGGATTATGAACTACCTAAGATAACCCAAGGATAAATGACATGAAGTATTTGAAGCCGCCTGATATGAGTAAAGCACAAATGTAATTCATGAGTCGGTTGTTATTCGCCTGGTAAAAGCAGGGACGGAGCTAGGCTTCATTGCAGGGGGCCATGGCCCCCCCAAGATTTTAAAATTTTTTAAGTATTAAGGGCCACCCACTTGTATTGTGAGATTAAATTTGTGTTTTGTGGGCCTTGTGTCAATCCATTTCATTTCATTATCTCCAATATTCCACTACACATTACACACTAACAAACAAAGTCTTGTTTTACTTTTGCCTTAACATTCGCCATTCCATTTCCGGCCCCCGGCCCATCCGCCATTTTGTCCCTGCCTCCTTGGTTTCCAGCTTGAAAATGAAAGTAGTCAAGTAGAGATTCTTTACTTTATTCATTCTCTATTCTTTACTTTTTACATATATATATATATATATATATTATGTATGTGCATAAACAAATTAGGGTTTAAAATTGTTGATACGAGGAGTTATCAATTCAATCTATGTTTGTTTATGTTTTATAATTTGTCATTGCGTATTTACGTTGTTAGATTTGCTTTTATTGAGATTTATATGCACTCCCAAGTCCCAAATAATGCTAGGAATTAGGATTGGTGGAGATAATGGACTGTTTCGTAAATACATTGGGATTGTGGACCTGTGGTTAGAAGAAATAATGCCAGGAATTAGGATTGGTGGGAATTATTTTCTGGAGTTGGGACTTGGAAAGCTCAATGGTATAGCCTTTTATCTTGAAAAGTCTGAAGGCTGTAAGTTTGATTTTGGCCCCCCAGATCAAATCCTGGCTCCGTCCCTGGGTAAAAGTTCAACATATGATCTAGGTACAAAATTTAAACTTACTTGAGAAATAAGAAATAAATATATTACTTAGTTTTTTAAGTAGAGGAAATTTTATTCCACATTTCTCATCAGCACAAAGGAAGCACAAAAAAAAATAGGCTCAAAGAGAAATACCTAACTACAGAACCCACCCGTGAATAGACGTACCAGATCCTGCTGGAAAATAAGTTTCTATGTAGACTCAGTTGATCCAATTTGAGAAGTGAAACACTTGATCCATCTCGATTCATTTTTCATAATGCATAAAGAAAATTTCTATACTTCAGACTAACAAATTTTTTGAATCAACTCCAGAAGTCATTTGGGCAACTATAGTGCTGCAACCTGCCTATTTCTATTTAGACTATATTTAGGATTTAAGCCAACATGCTCTACTAGAAGTGAATAATTACCCTTATTCCATGTGACTCATTTATGCTAGAATCTTCAAACTAACTACTAAATCCGTCAATTTTATTTATCTTTGTCAATGGTCCTTGGGCATTCATTGCCTTTCCCTCAAAATCATCCATGTCCCAATGGATAACTGTGTTGGTATACCTTTTCTTCCATTCTACTTGACAAACTATTTGCAGCTGCGTTGTCCTTCCACCTTTTGTAGTTAATAACGCTGTCATAACTCAGAAGCTTGCAGAGCCATTTTTGTTTTAGAATAGAGACCACTTTCTGTTCTAGGAAGTACTTGAGGGAAAAATAAACAGTCCTTGTGAGAAATTTCCATTGCCCAAGCACGATGACCATCTCTTGGTTGCCTCTACTATTGTCATAAGCTCTCTCTCATTGGTGGAGTGGGCCTGCCCTTTGGGTCCCACTGCCTTGACAAATAGGCTAAAGGAACCCCCTCCCCCCCCTCCCTCCCAGCCCCCTTTTGCATCAGCAATGCCTTTATCGCATTTTTTGAAGCATCTGTGTCAATCTCAAATATTTTGTCACTCGTCATAGATTGGACAGGCTAGGACAGCAGTGTGTTCAACTGTTCCTACTTGTGAAGACCAATTCAGCTTCTTCATTCCATCCATAGTTCCCTTTTGTGTAGAAAACTGTCAAAGGCCTAAGAATTCACCAAGTCCTTTGATGATACTGAGCCTTGGCCAAGTGAGAACACAGTCCATTTTGGAAGGATCCACAGCTATACCTTGTTTAGTATTAACATGCCCCAAATAGCCCACATGCTTTCTGGCAAATTCAAATTTGCTTGCATTGGCAAAGAGATTGTTCTTTAACACACTCTTTAAGTTAGTCACGTGCCTGCTCCGCTACATCTCTAACATAATTATGAGAAGGAGAACGGGCCCCGGCCAAACCCAATTGTGCCGACCCAGAGGTTGGGCACTCTCTACTAACAGAATCATGCAACTAACCGGGAGAAGAAACGGATTCAGCAGAAGTACCTTTCTTAGGAGCAATTACAAACAAGTTGGGGTAGAAAAGACGGAAGATCAAACTAAAGAATTGATGAAGACCTCAAGAACAGTATGAACGTTCTTGAATATCAGAGGCGAACGACAGCTGGCGGAAATCACCTGGTGGTGTAATAAGGCTGCCTGGAATAACCTAGAGGTGGCTGGAAATCTCCAAGGGTGGTGGCAAACTCTCAATTTCTCAAGAGCTCTCTCAAAAGTTTTAAGGAAAGGTAGGGAAGGTAAATGATCAAGTGAGGAGCAAAGTAAGTGATCTCCCACACTTATACCCACAAAAAGGTACCCAAAACCAAGGATCCCAGTTTGGGTGCTGGAATTAAAAAGTTTTTAAAAATTTCCACCCAAACACGCAATAAGATCCACGTGCAATGAAATGGGCATATGGCAGACAAAGAATGGTCCAGATGGCAGGAGAGCCACCTCAAAAAAACCCACATCAAAGGGCTGATTAGTTGACAATATTTTCAAAGATGGAAATGACGCCAAAAGAAACCCCGTCAAGGGTTGCCATGGTTGACATTATTTTCATAAATGGAAATATTTGGAAATAACGCCAACAAAAACCCTGCCAAGGGTCATCTTGTCAACGGTATTTCCATTTTTGGAAATTGCATCAACAAAAGGTACACCAAGAAGGGTTTGTTGACGTTATTTCCAAAAATTGGAAATAGCGCCAATAGGAACCTCGCCAAGGGGGGCCTCCATGACGGCATTTCCCAAAAGGAAATTCGCGCCAAGCATGTTATAGCCAAAGGTCCCTTTCACTTGACGTTACTTCCTTAAAAGGAAATAGAGGCAAAAAAACACCCAGCAAAGAACGCCAAAGGCACTGGTGGAAAAGTACAGGGAAGTACCCCAAAGTTTGGGGAGTGTTGTTTGCACCCCCCAAGTTCCCAACAAAAAAGGGTAAAAAATTGTTTTTTTTCATATAATAACATATATATTAGTTAAGCACCGAAGGCCCAAAAATGCATATAGAGTATTAAGCACAAACACTCTTTTATAATTTTTTGCAAACTATAAATGAGTATAGAGAAAATGATATGGATCAAAATCTCTAACAATGGCAGCTTGCCACGTGTCATTATATTAAGCCTGGCCTAAGCTAAGGCAAAATAGTAATTTCACCTTACAGATAAAGGTAAATAATTATTTACGATTATCTGATATTTATCCATGGATACATATCACTTAATATATATTAATAGAGATAACTATCAAGAGACCATGTGCGATTAGGATTGAAAATTCCATAACAATCGAAGGTCGAATAAGGAGAGGATTCTGATACTATACAAAGGATTAGACATACATCACCAGGTACAGAATTCTTCTTAGCTATTGAGCATAGAATATCTCTCAGGTTTCTAACTTAGGAATCAAGAGCCCCCAACTCCGGTGGACTTTTTGCAAGTTCAAGATGGTCAACGACAATCAAAGTCAACTCACGGGGGTTGACCAAAATTCTAGTTTTCATGTATCTAAAGTACGCATTACCTAGGAAAACGACTACACCCCGTTTAGGCACCCCACATACTAGGTACTCTCTTCGTCGCCTAGCTCCGCATAGCTCTTTTTTAAACATAAAAAATGTCCCTAAATCGTTCATGTACTAAACAATAAATCTGGCAACTACCAACAAGTTTCTTAACGTTCGGGAAAAGATAACACATTGGAAGTTTTTCTATTCGGTAACAGCATTTAGTTTAAAATTTAACATCAATTCCATTCCAACAGGTGAAGAGCATGGAAGAAAAATAGGCGTACAGTCAGTAACAAAAGCTTTAGCTTTCGATAGCAGGGCTTTCCTAGAAGAGAGGATGCTTTCTACCTGATAAAAGGGAGTTCTCACCCCAGTGGAGTCAGCTTTCGTTCAGGAGTTATATTATTGATCTTATTGTGGAAAGTGCTAGCAACATTAAACAGCCCCTCATAGCATTTTGTGGATTATTTGAATTTTGAAAGGAACGAAAATAGTTTGTACTGGGATGTGAGAGCAAGGTTGTTATCCCATATCAGGTTTTGTTTCTCAAGTCTGCTTTTTCGTTTGGCATCAGGAGGTTTATCTGGGTTCTATTATGTTGATTGCGGATGATTTGGGAGAGTTTATATAGGAAACTAATATAAGTTTGTTTAGGGAGGTTCCTTGTATAGAGCATAGTTCTGCTTTATTTGGGGATACTGAGGTTTGGAGGTATTGGCTTAAGTTGGTTAACTACATTTCTACCTATCTTCAAGAATACGGAGATATTCAAAGTTGTTCTAATTATCGAGGAATCAAGCTCATGAGCCATAAAATGAAGTTTTGACTGGAAGTCATTGAACATAGGTTGATGGAATGAGAAAATAGACTATGGACTCTACTGGAAAATCCACAACGGAAGCGATTTGCTTGCCTCGGAGGTAAGTGGCAAGGTTCATCAACCTACAGAAGGCTTATGATAAAGTCCACTCGAAGAATCCTTTAGTGGGTACTTGAGAAGCGTGTACCTACCAACTATGTTAATATAGTTAAAGATATGTGCAAGGGTGCAGTGACTAGTGTGAGGATAGGATTGCACTAAAGGTTAGTATTAAGCCCATAACTGTTCGTATTAGTGGATGAGCTTATAATACCGTGGCTGCAAACGACACATTGCTCCTAACGAGAGTAGGGCAAGGCTTAATACTAGATTAGTGGGGAGATACCTTATAATCAAAAAGGATTTAGACTTGGCATAACCAAGACTAAAGTATATGAACTATGAAGTGTGCTTTTAGCCAAAATAGGAGGGAAGCAGGAATCCTTTATATGGATAGGCACAAGGTCGAAAATACCCAAGAAGAACACAATTCGATATCCTTGTTATATTGTTGGTAAGGAATAAGAGATTGGCAAGGACATTAGCCATATGATTAAAGCAAAATGGCAAAAATGGAGAGTTGCCTCGGGGATGTTGTGCGATAGACAAATCCCCAAAAAATTGAAGTGAAATTTTTATAAGACCTCAGTTAGGCCAACTATGCTTGATGGTTTTATGAGGTGTTGTTTGGTAGAAGATATGTGATTACTGGTAAATTTTATTGTGAGTGTTTGGTATGAATTCAAGATTACTGGGCATATTTTTTCTAATATTGATCTTTTACTAAAGTATACTTATACTAATTTTAGTTAAATGATTCACTCCTATGATTATTGTCAAATGTAATCAACAATCATCAAATTACTATCGAACGAATTAATTATGTATTAGTTAGTAAATCGTATTAAAAATTTTAATATGTTTATAAAATAACAATTCATGATTTATTCAATTATTAAACACAAAATTTTCAAGTATGTCGTCAATAATAAATTATACTTATATGATAATAAATAACAAACAACACTTACTTTTTTATGGAAAATGAGTTATTTTAGTTAAACTAAACATGTAAACAAACAAATAAAAATTAAAAAATAAATGTAAATTATGTGACTAATAAGGATATGTATGTCCCAATTATTAAATGTAAAGGATATTTTTGTCTAAATAAAAATTTCAAGATGACCACTATGTGGTAATCTCTGATTACCACCTATTTTTTGGTCATCTGATTATTGGGAACTTTACCGGTTATCTGATTACCGGAAATGTAAGATTATTAGTGTAACAAACACCATCTATAAAGATGACCGGCTCACATTACTTGGTATTTAAGATGACCACTTTAGATGACCTGCAACAAACGTCCCTTTAGTGACTACTTTCCAACAATAAGGGCGATGGAGTACATTATTGTGGTTGCCGAAACGACGGATTCACTCCGCTACATTACAATACATCGCTCAAACTTCGAGAGAGCAGGTTGTGCTTCTATTTTGCTTTCATGAGATTGGGATTAGAGGAAAGGGGGAACAGGTCAGTTCTAGGACCCATTAGTTAAAGAAACTGCTTAAATCACTAGTGTTATATTTGTGTTACAATCACCTACTTACATGATTGATACGATCACTACGTAAGGGGCAATTCCATCCGAGGCTAGTTTTATTTTCTTTTACGGAAAATGCAAATTTTTAAGGTGACAGGGCGAGTGGGGCCTAATGATACTAATGATAACGTGTCTTCTAAGCCTTCACTACCAGGATGGCTCCGACACTGGTAGTGTTCGTGATCAGTCTCCTCAACGATAGCTTTTTCATTCTAATCAGTTAGACAACGTTCCAAAGCAATTTGAGCTTGAAGAAGTTTGTCTACAACTTTCTTCACATTATCAAAGATTTTGCCAAAGAAAGTGTCACTCAGCTCTACGAGACTGACCTAAACTGTCGATCTATGTATTCAAATCTTCAGCACATGCGGAGTGTTAGGCTACTATGGAGAAGCAACATGCCAACAAAATGAATGTTGCGAAATTGTGCATGTTAGGATGGATGTGCAACCAAACGAGAATGTATAGTATACAAATGAAGACGTTCGTAGAAAAATGGAGGTGGTACTGGTTGAGAAGATGAAGAGGAATAGGTTGAGATGGTTTGGACACTTTGGCGACGATGAAAAATGATTGATGCACCAAAAAAAAGGAGGGAGACCAAAAATTACTTGATAGAAAACAGTTGAGATAGAAATGTGTGCACATGGTGTTACACGAGACATTCTCCTGGATAGGGCAGTATAGTGATATAGGGGCAAAGGATTTATTTAGCCGACCCCAACTAGTTTGGAATTGAAATTTATTTGATTGGAATTTTTTTTTAAATCTTTTAATAATGTGCTTGCACTTGGGTTCGCAACCTTTTTGGCACTTATAAATAAATTATTTTTAATAAATAAAATTAAACAATTCTAATAACACAAAACTCTTTTTAAGAAATTGGATGAAGGTCTTATTAGCGACAGAAATAAATGGAAACAACAATTTAAAATTGAGTAAAAGAAATCTAACAAGTTGAGCGTGACCCCAATTCCACTCTCCCCCCCCCAAAAAAAAAAAAATCATAGAACCTTCGGATAACCTACTCGTGGTTCTAAGCTAAGTAACACACTTTTTTCATACGCCACAGATTACCCACCAGAGATTCATCCCGTTCTTTATCATACACAACCATGAAACTTGAAGACATGTAACATATTCATATTATATTTGTATGTACATCTTTGCTCTCTCCCTCTAGGGATCAAAGCTTATCCATTCTAATTCACATAGTGATAGAATCTTATATGTATTATGGACATAGAAAAACCTTGCCCGATAATTTGCAATACTCTTGATTAAGCAAACCACAGGGAATAGCTTCGAGTCACTTAGCTTAACACTGCATGCAAGTTACTATAGGTTTATGGAGAATAAGAAGTCAAGTGAAAATGGTGCATAACCACAAGTAGTTTGATGCATTTAATTTTAAAATTTCTAGGAACTATAATAAGGTAGGGCCGTAGGGTTTTCGATTGAAGTTTTTTAAGTTTATGGGTAAAATTCAGATGAACACACAAGATTTTCACCTATTTCCCATACGCTCTTGTAGTTGTGTTTTTCTAGTGAAATAGTTAGGTTTCCATCCAAACAAATTGTGCTCGTAATACACTCTCTTAGAACACGTGAAAAATCTCTAAAATTGTCAAATGTTGAAAAAGTTCTGATTTGACAGTCTTCAATGTTTCTTTGAGTTGGCCTTTGTAGTAGATTCACATCTCTCTCTATATGGATATACACACATATATGTATATATAGAAAAAGAGACAAATAGACGTATATAAATATATATAGAGAGAGAGATTAATAAATAGATAGCTAGTATTCTTAAAGCCTCCTCTTTCATAACCCAAAACCTAGAATCCACAAAATTTTCTGTAATTAATGGAATGGATTAAGGACCTACCACAACAAAGATCATCTCATAATAATTTAAAGTCGATTGTGAGTTTCATGTTTGGGTTTCTATTTGATATTATGTACAGATCTGATCTGATCATGTCTTTTTTCTGATTCAATTGTTGTGAGCTCCGTATTTGGATTTCTATTTGGTATTATGCATATATCTGATCTGTTTGTATACTTTTTCTGGTTGATTTGTTGTGAGTTTCATAATTTTACAATGAATTAATAACTCTCTTTTTTTGCTTAATATTTGTATTTCATGGTATTTAGGATTCAAATTTGGTATTTTTTAAAAATCTTATTTATTTAATTATTATACATGTATATATGTATGTGTAATAGTTTATTGCTTCTTGCAACATAAATCCATCCTTCGCACACTTACGTAATTCTCTTTATGGATTCAAATTCCAAATATTGTTATAAGTTTCTTAGTTTCTTTCGGGTTTATTTTATTTATTTTATTGGGTTAAATTTTCTAGAATTTCTTGATTTCGGTGGTGCTTGTAGCTCGTAGCTGGCAGTGTTCTACATGATTGTGTCTCTTCATAAAAGAGAAAAAGAAGGAGAAGTTAAGGAGAAGAAATCAATGACGCTCCCACTGTCGTGGGAATCATAAGGTGGTGGCCTAATTTCCACTATGCCATCGCCAAATTTTGTTTTGAACTGTGAAGAAGACCATAACTTTAGATTCTCTTTGAAACCCATCCATTGTTTGTCTCTGCCTCTTTCTCCTCTCTCTAAAAAGCACTTTTTTCTCTCTCTAGATATCCTTGAAAGAGGCAAAGTCCATTTCCATCAAAGAAGGAAGAATTTTATCACAATGAGTCATTCTCTATTTCTTGTCTTATAGCTTATTTTGTTTGATTGGGTAGGAGAGAGAGAGACTCGAAATAAATTGAAGTTAATTTGTGTTGCAAGTAGTTGGTGGTGAACGGTAGTAGATAGAAGCAATAGTAGCTGGGGGTTGCAGATGCAATGAGGATAGGGACGGTGGTGGGGAATGGGGTGGAATGATGGTATTAAGACAAAAGGAAAAAAATGATAATAAGTCTCTACTAATAAAGCAGGAGAAGGAATAGACGGTTATTTTTCATATTAACACATTTTTGAAGCCTTTTTACTTTCCTTTTCACCCTTTTAATTTATATTTATTTATTGTTAGGATCTTTATAATCTCCATCCCTATTAGTTCTCTCACATTCAACAGTTTTTCCAATGATTAGTTTTTACATCAGTTTTTAAGTTTTCATTCCCAATTTTTCACTCCAACTCTCTTATCTCTTTTATTTTAAATCACACACGTAGCATTTGTGCAGGATAACTAGTATATCTAAAAGGCATAACAGTGTCCACCCATGTTCATTCACGGCGTTAAAACATTAAAACAGAAATCTTTTCTTCAATTAATCTCACTGACTATAGGTGTTTATGTATTCACTTTTAAAACTTTGGCATTCATGTGAAAATAGGTGTAAACCTCAGCAGTCATTGGAATTTCACTTGAGTTTTGTTATATTTGTTCGTCCTAATCTGATTGAGCTCTCTCTAACCTTTTTTCTCTCCATGTATGTGGCTATAAATGGGTTAAATACTTTTTAGGTCATTAAACTAAGGTCTGATTTACATTTGCATCATTAGACTCTCTTTTTTCCATTCTACTTACTGAACTCTATTTATTTTTTTTAAACGTTACAAGTTAATTAAGTTTGAATTTAAACAGAAAAACACATGTATGCCACGAAAGAAAAAGAATGTTGAGGTGGCATACAACGACGAGAGATGAAAAAAAGTTGCATAAGATTTGTTTGAGTTAACTCGTTTGAGTTGACTCGCCTTTATCTTCTTTATATGAAAAACTATACCAAAAATCACCACCATCAACCATAATCATCATATCATCCAAGCGGATCCAGCAACTTGCTTCTTTATTTCTTCGTCTTCGTTTCTCTTCCTTTTGTATTTGGGACAATAACTATTCACCACTAGTCGAAAGCCATTGTTACCGGCCATCAACATCACTCCTTCCAGTTTCCATTACAGCAACCACGCCTTATGAAAACACAAAAACTGTAGTCTGAAGAGTTTGAGGTTTGATTTTCTATGACTACCTTCTTTTTATCATTCCAAATGAGACTTTTAATTTGAGTTTCTTCAAATGAAACCTTTGATCTGGATTTCTTCAAATGAAATATTTGATTTGGGTTTCTTCAAACTAAAACTTCGATCTAGGTTTCAGATGAAAACTTTGTTTAATCTACAAATTTGCAGACCAAATGTTTGAACCTTCAATTAATTTAGATCTGAAATTATAATATTAGAAAAAAAAATTAGGTAATTCAGTAGTTTGGCCCAAAAAATTTGAAACCCTTGTTTATGATCTTAGGAACTCATTGTTTAATCTAATTTTTTGATATTTTTTATTCAATTAAAAAAATTAGTATTCTTAGTTTAATTTCAATGTTCCAGGTAGACTTAACAACATGGACAAACAATTACACGTCACCTTTAGTCATTAAAATTTAAATTGACACGTCAGCTTGTACTCTTAAAATTTAACCGGCATTTATTTAATTTTATTTTGACTTTTTGAAAAGAAAAAAAAATATGAGTTGACTGACTTGATTGTTAAAAAGATGAGTTCAATGATACAAATGTAAATTGAGAGTTAGTTTAGTGATGAAAAAAAAAGGATTTAATCCGGCTATAAATGAGGGTTACAAATAAAGATAGAATGATGAAAAGTTACCACTTGGCGAACGAAAATCATAGCCTGGAACTGTGAAGGCAGGTTCAGACCCAAGACCAATTTCGGACACAACAGAAGCTATCACAGCGCTAAGAATGACCATTGAAGTTGTGTTCGTCTGTGATAAGGAAGAATCCACTGGTGATGGCCATAAGACCGACTCTATTGCGAAAAAGCAACCAGTGACAGCAGCATTGAATCCTGTTAAGCATGAAGCAACAATTGAATTTTTAGAATTGTTGATGTTAACTAACAAAAGAATATCAGCATTTATGAAGCATTTAGTTTAGGATCGATCATCAATAAAATATCTGAATGATAAAATGTAATTTGAAACAAGATGGGCAAGCCAATTTACTTGTTTGAATAGAAATAACCCAAAAAGTAACACGTCTAACAGGTACGAGAGAGAGAGGGACTTTCCTGTACATCGACAATCGAGTCCATTTCCAACAACTTCCAAAACTATCATTTCTATATTTTCTTCTAACAAAAACACCAATATTGGGGAAATTCATATTTTACCAAGAAGTTGCAAAGATGGTTAATGCATGCATAACGCATAATGCTCCCAGATGCCATATTTATGAAAGGTTAGGGTGCATGCATGTCATTGACTACTTTTCTCCTTTTATTTTTTTCTTTTAGTAATAATGATGTATGCAGACCAACCAGAAGCGATTCCGGCAGCTGAGCCTGCAGCCTTAAGAGAGAGCTTGCTATGAGCTCCTCTATCAAACAGTGTACCTACTCCCTTGGCTATGGATGCACCTATCTCAACACTTGGCCCTTCTGGCCCCAGTGAATTTCCCGTTCCGAGGGTAACACAAGCAGCCACTGTCTTCAAGATTGGATCCAGTGCATCTTTTACACTGGATGACAAAACTCCTTCTGTAGGGACCTCTAGAGCAACTCGAAGAAAGTTCAACATGCCAACGACCAACCCTCCACAAGCTGGTACAAAAACTACTTGCTTCCATATTACGTTAGTCGGCTCCTCCCTTAACCATGAGGCGCCTCGATTTGGAATCCCATCCCAACAAAGGTCACGTATTTCATGCACCTAAGTAAATAGAGATTAGGTATCAGCACCCATATACAGGTAAGGGAGTCCCTCACCTGGATAATCAGGTCAATGCACAAAACTGATAGAGGACATAACACAGTAGAGACCTGAGTTAAGAACAATATTAAAAAAAATCAAAACACGAGTTTCTCTTTAGAAAAATGTGCCCCGAGATGAATGTTCTCCTACAAGAGATTTATTAGTTCTGATTCTTCAAATACAACCTTACCTCAATTAATAACCTTTACACGGGTCACTTGACATGCTAAAGACTTAAAGAAAGAAGTCTATATTAAAGAAAGGTAATAACTAATAACTGCAGTATAGTAATAAGGCATGATTATGTAATTTCTTTTTCAAGTTGTATTGATGTAAGCCTACCCCAACTATTTGGGATAAAGGCACTATAGAGTTGAGATATTATACTGATACAAGACCTTCAAATTTCTGATGCTTTCTTTCATTAATCATTTGGGACTTTCGGGCGAAAGTTTAGCCTCCTATTTCCTACCTTATTTTACTCTTAAGTTTAGGATTGCTAATTGTCGTGGTTTAATGTTTAAGTTTAGCATTCCCAAATTTCAGTCCTGTCCATATTTTAGTTTGTAAGCTTAATCCTACCAAAAGGATTACTATGAATCTTGTTACACTTCTAATTTTATATAAAAATCTCTTTGATAATTTAATCTAAATTTCCCTTTGTGCATTGAAGGATTTTGGTGGATTTTAAATCTAACTTGCATAATGGATTCAAGGTCTTTTAACGTCAGAATGATATCACACCCACCATAGCTTTCGTCTACTTGAGTGTTATCTGATCTCTTTAGTATCTTCGAAAACGACCTGAATACCTTAACGAAGGCGATCATGGGGTGCAAGACATCTGGTATGCAGTTCGTGCTCTGGAGGAAAATTTAAAACGGCAGTTTTCATAATTGTGTGATGCAATTGTTTGCCTTGAAATGAACAAAAATCATGATGGTGGTAGGAATAATCGTGTTGAGGCTCTTATCAATGAGGAGACAACTCAGATGATTCATATGACGAAATTATGAGGTCTTTTCAGTGAGAAGAACTCAGATGGTTCGAAAGACAAACTTATACTTAATGGAGGTGTATGAAGAAATGTCAGAAACATGGAGATGTAGAATGGTTAGGTTTTTCAAATTGAAGGTTCATATTTAAACTTCCCCATAAGTTAAAAGGTAGAGATAGGAAGTTACATGTATTTGAAAGTTTTTAGACATAGTATAGTGGTAGAAGAAAAATGGGTCAAGATTGCGGTTTACAATTCACACTTCTTTGCAGGAACAGCTGTAAAATTTTCATCTTCGCAAAGCGAAAGAACCTATCAAGCATTGGCACGACACGAAGCATAAGTTTAAAGGTAGGATTTTTACCCTAATTACCAGTAACTTATGTTTCAACATTTTATAAACATATCCGAGGAATTAATATTGTGACAGCCTATACCAATGTATCTTTTTTGTTGATGATGCTCATAACATGGGATCAAAGGATAAGAGATTCTTAGCCCAACTATCCATGAGATTAAGTCAGTTAAACACATCATGTCCTCTATTTCATGAGTAACAGCTAGTTATGATCGCTTACAAACCAGCTTATGCAAATAAGACTTTTTGATATTTAAATTTAAGAGATTTTCTATTTTAAACTGTTTTTTAAATCTGGTTAAATTTTTAGTATCCGAAAATAGGCATTTTAGCCGCCTATGTACATAACTTTGTGTACCAGCCTAGATACCTCCGGCTACCTAACAAAATTTGATTCCTCCTCCTCACTTACTAGAAAGCATCTAAAAGGATCTCAGATAAACTGGTCGAAACCATGATTAAACAGGATTACTTTCCCTGCCCACTTCCTAATTTTCCATCAAAAGTGAGTTGTGAGCGTGCTTATCCTGCAAAAGCTCAGCACTTCTTCTTTTAGCACTAGAGTTCATCGAGTTAACTCCTGACTATATATATGACAACAAAATAAAGATAGCACAAGAAAAGTGTTTAGTTATTGTAAGCTTTTCCCCACCTAAAACAAGATTATAAGTCAAATGCCCCCACATACTCTAATTTTAAAGGTATAATTAATATAATTCCGGGCTGACTTCCAAATCAAACAGGTGGTGAACATTATTAATGCTATCCGACTCAACTATATACCTACCGCATTATTAAATATCACGACACCAATGCCTGTGAGGAGACCTACAAAGCAGGCGGAGATTATAGCCGTGTTCCCTTCAGGATCAGCTTCTTCGATCACAGTTGTCACTTCTCGAGTGGGGCTGGGGCCATCTTTGCCGAATTCATTTTTGTACCTTAGTTGCTGATTGTTGCCGTCCCGTGCGTCATCGTCATCTGCCGGCTCGTCGGACCGTTCACTTTCAGGGAGAGCACTGCGTCGCGCAGCTCCAAACATGGATTTTGAACAACGAAAATAAACCATTCTGCCAGGCCCATGAAATTCGAACTTCCCGCTAGTCGGAAGGAAGTAGTATGAGGAGAATGAAGACGATTTTGAAGATATGTTGCTGCAGAAAGTCGCAGAGCTATTATGGTGAGGCTTGAAGGGACTGAACCAACCACGTCTGCAGCCACTCGCTAGCCCCATAATCCACTCAATTATTTCCTTAGTTGAAATGTACGGGGGAAGGGGAGTTTAAACCAGATTGGGTATTCATTTATGCCCATAAAATTAAGCCCAAGGTTTGGCCTTGACGCCCAATATATTTTTACCTCTCGGAACTTGTGGTTCATAATCGAGAAGTATTCGAAAAAAGTGAAGTACGCTTCAGAATACCGATATCGATATATATAATAATAGACTGATGGTAGTGATCAAAGAAGGGATACTTTTCCTGAAAAAGAAAACTGATATCGCCAACAAAGGTTTTTGAATAAAATTTTCCCCTATAAGAAAGTTGAATACTTACAAACTAATTTGTTTTGAATACTTAAAAAAAATTTGAGTTTTGACACGAAAAAAAAATAAAAAATTTAAATTAGAACAGAAAATAAATTTCTTTTGTTGTTTCTGAGTTTTTTTATAGAAAATTTTAAAAAAAATCTTTTCTTGTGTTATTGAATTCAAATGAAAAGAAAAAAAATTCACTTTTACAAATTTACCTTTCTATTAATTATAACCATTGAACCATGAATAAAAATATTCAAGATAAATTTAATCAAAGAAAAAAATTACATAATCAAATACAAATATCCAAATAAATGTTAAACAAAAACTACTTCTACAAATTTATTGTCATACCATGCCCAAAAGTCATCAAATATAATCTGTATTATTAATACTAACGCAAATTATTATCAAATTCTAAAACAATAATAGTAATTTGATAACTTACTGTGACAGAGTTTGAAATAGTTTTTCAAAACTGGAACAAAATAATTTGTGCAGGAAAATAAGGTGCACATCTGCAAATTTTTACAAGACAGTATTTTAAGCCAATAAGTTGTCAATTTTTTCACCTTACTTGGCGTATGAGATAGTAATTGAAGAGAGACAAACTTCAGTACCCATAAACAAAAACAAAATAATTAAACTAAAAATAATTAATTTTCATATTGCCATATAACGTAGAAGTCAAATGTGTAATACAATATAAGTGTTGGTCGGAAAACCGATCACTAAACACGCGCAAGTATACGCGGTCTAACAAGTAATACAGTGATAAGGAGTGTGTCGTACCCACGAGGAACTATGACTAATATTTACCAAATACCGACTATGTATCGCTAAAGTCTTATTCGAACAATAATAAATGAAAGAGTGATTAATCTAAGCATAACTAATTATCAAAGTAAGTAAATGGATTAACGAATGATAATCTAAGGAAATGCAAGCTAAGGTCACAACTTCACCCCCACACAGGCATTCTGTCGAACACTTGGCGTGTTATGTTTCATCAAACTAGCTACCCTATCTCTCTTTGGTCTTAATGGTCACGACGATTTGTCGACCGAGAACGCACATGTGCTAATGCATCCCTATCGAGGTATGCACAAACATATCCTCTCCAGATCCACCCTAAAGGGAACAGAACAGAAAAGAACGTCCAAGCTAGATGCAATCCTATATATGTCTATGCGAATCAATCATAACAAGGATTTAAGCATAGATTCTTAATTAGGTCGCACGTGGCACACAGAGATATGTCTATTTTACGCACAACTTATGCAGTTGAAACCCACAATCATATGTTAATATATTTAGGTGTAAATCTACAATTCTTTTGTCGATATCATGCAGATTACCACAATCATCACTAATGTCTTAGCAAGAATCATAAAACACAAATATATTAACCCAAATCATATGGTGCCAACCAAAGAGATAAAGACAGTCAATTCAAATCACAAAGGGATCCATTAAAACCATAGAGCCAATAATTAGTTCATATTTAATAATCCAAATACAAGTAGCAATAAAGACAACATTTATGGATTACAATCATAGAGAAGATAAATGGATAGAAGAAACCCTGTCCAAGCCCCTTCAGTCTCCAATCAAACCGCTCATATCAAGTTTTTCATTTCGTGTCGCTCGTTGCTCTTGTGCTCCAAAGAACTACAGACTTCTCCCTAAATCTACCTAACTATATTTACAGACATCTACTAAGGGAAAGGAAGAGAAATTACAAAGAAAACTAAAACCTAAGCTAAGCTATGTGAAAAATATGATATAGGATGTCTGATGTTGTTATGAAGTGGCTTCTATCTGTTATATATGTGATTTTCCTTCAAGCTAGGTCAACAGACATTTGGCTCTGCCTGGGCACCGGAGCTCGAGCTGCAGCGCGAGCAATAGCATTTTAGTTGGCGCTGCGACGCCAAGTAAGTTGGTAAAAACTGGAGCTCGCGCCGCATGGAGGCTGATTGGCGCTGCAGCACGAGGTGATGCCAGCTGCGCCCATGAGGTGGCGCCGCGGCGCGAGTTTAACACTAGGCGTTAGGAGTGAACAAAAAACGGATAAAACCGAACTACCGAACCGAACCGAATTTTTTTAACCGAATTATTTCGGTTTTTCGGTTTTTTTTTGAATTTCGGTTATATCCGAATTATTACTCATTATTCGGTTTCGGTTACGGTTTCAAAAAATAGGTTATTCGGATACCCGAATAACCGAATAATTCACAACATTTATTCTCTCTCCTTCACAACACTGAAACAACACTGAAGCAGACGGAGGAGGTGCCATTTTTCATTCACAACATTTATTCTCTCTCCTTCTCTGCTCCCTGCCTCCCTCCTTCCATTTCTCAATCAACAGACCAAGTTTAAGAGCTACTGCAAAATATTTACGGCATTTATTCTCTCTCCTTCTCTGCTCCCTTCTTCCATTTCCCGATCAACAAACCAAGTTTAAGATCTACTGCAAAACATTTACTGGACAAAAATTCCCCTCACACTGCTCAGTAATGGTTCAACTGGAGATCGTTCGGAGATAGCTTTCTTTGACGTGGAGAGCAACGTTCCCACTCGATCCGGTCAGGGCTTCGCCATTTTGAAATTCGGGTCCATCCTGGTTTACCCTAGGAAGGCGGTTCTTGCAGGATGCACGCACGCACGCATCGGGACTGGTTGGATTGCTTGAATCCTAGTAGTTTTATAGTATCTATTTTGGTACTTAAATAATAATCAGTATTTTTGAGGAGTAGAGTTTCCCCCTTTTCATTATTTGCTTCAGAGTGTAGCTTTAAATTTGGTGTGCTTATATCTGCTATAGCTTATCTGGAGATTTTCCGTAGTGTTATTGATATAATAGCTGCTTATATTGAACTATTAATTAATGTTTTTCCTGTTTTGTATGTGGTGATGATCTCTGGGGAATTAATTGATATATATGGAGCTTCATGATTGTCATTTATGTTGAATAAGCTCAATACAGAGTCTATTTAGGATGAGAAACATTTACAGTCTATTGGAAGAATTTCGGTAAAACAGAGTAATTTCTATGATCTGGGTTTGAGTAATTGCTGCTGATTCGGTTTTTACCCGAATTACCGAAATTACAATTCGGTAATTCGGTATTCGGTAATTCGGGTATTTTTAAATTTCGGTTATTATTTCGGATAGTAAAATTGTCATTAATTCGGTTTTCGGTTATAACCGAATAGCTTATTCGGTTCGGTTATAACCGAATGATCACCCCTACTAGGCGTTGGCGCTGCGGCGCTAATGTATAGAAAATAACCATTTTGCCCCTGAAAGCTGGAAAACACCTGATAAGCTCTGCATTGCGTCAATTAAGCACAATAAATTTATAAACATCTAAAACCACACATAATCTACGAGAACATGCAACTATTTAAGTCATAAAATATTCGATTCGCGGGTATAAATCTCACTCATCAATTACCCCCAAACTTAAGTCTTTGCTTGTCCTCGAGCAAACTAACTAACACAACACTAATAAGAAGATACACGCGAAAGAAAACTAAAACAATATAGTAGTATCATGGCTTCGAAACTCGATCATAGCCACTCCCAAAGAATAGGGCAAACACAGAAATGAATAAGGGTTCATTCAATTTCAAGCATAGGACTGTATTCGATCCATTCTATGTGTGTGTGTGGAGACCAACCGTCCTAACTAATCATAACTCAAATAAACTCGCACAGTCGATTGCTAAAATCAATAAGCAAACTTCGTAACTTAAACATTTAACAAGCATTAAGAATAAGACGCAAATGCAGGAAAAGATCAAAAGACTCTAGCATGACAATAGTAAAATTTGACTCGGACAGTACTTAATTACCTTAGGCTACAGAACTACCCATGAATGAGCTTTTGATCAGTGACTCCTAAGCCAGACGACTTTAGGGCACTAGGTGTAGAACACCCCTATGAATCTAATAACTCGAGCAATAAAGGCCACGTAATCAACATAAGCCATTGAGATTTTACAGCAAAAATGAACTTTATTAAGCGAGTGCATTTTATGCTCCATCTCGATATCGGTCTTGCATTTATGGGCGAGTGCGTTTTACGCTCCATCTCGACCCACCGCAAAACTTTCGATATAACTCTTATTTTCTATTTTTGTTATCGTTTCATTCATTTTTTATTTTAATTTTTTAATTTTTTTTTATATATGTCAACATGCCAGAAACCAAGATCCAAAACTGTATAAACATCTAAGTCTTTTATTACCTTGTACAAATGAAAGTTTATAAAAATGAACAAACTCTCAAAGCAATAAACAAGCGAACTCAATTCGAAAAATAACGAGTTAACACAGTTGGTCGGTGCTTGTTAAGAAGAACGGATCAATAACAGTCTAAACTTATCAATTGCATAACCCCTAGCTCATACATGCTTGACACGACTCTAAGAGATAGGCATAGATACTTGACGCTTGTCATCAGCCACAATCAAAAATCAATGATAGCTATAACCCTTGCTAAATAGCAGCTCAAAATAGGGTAAAAAGGCCATTCATATGGCACAAGCATATAATCTGTAAAAGCCCCAAAAAGATGGCTAAAAACCACAATCATGCTGATAATAATCAAAACATTAAATAATAAAAACCAAAAACAGTTCATGGAATAATAATAGAAATTCAAACATAATCCCGCAGTTCAAAACGACTGCACCACAATACTGATGATAAAAACATAATAAAGTCTAAAGTATGCAACCTAATATGGCAGTACAGAAATAGATAGATAATAGCCCAAAGCACCCCCAAACTTGAGGTGAGCAATGCCCTCATTACTAAACATAAAGCAATCGATACAAGAGGGCTTCCCTGAAGTGGGATCACTCAGCAGCGGTCTCATCCTCGTCAGCCTCGGCGGGTGGTTATGGTGGAGGGTAGGGTGGGAAGACAGGCACCTCTGGAAACTGGTATGGCGTGAACTCAGCATTCTCGCCATAATAATCGGTGTAGATGCTCTGTAAGGTGTTCACCAGCTCAGCCTGGTACTGCATCGCTATCTCCTACCTCTGAGCCACAGCTGCGGTGTGCCTCCGCTGCCTCTTCGCCTGGGCATCCTGTTTCTGGTGCAGCAGGGTGAGAGATGTCATGATGTCCGTCAGCAGCCCCTGTCCATCTGGGCATACGCCTGACGTCTATCCCTACCCTGGCTCTGTAGTAGGGGGCGGCGCTGTAGGTGGTCCGTAGCCTTCACCTCTGACATGCGACTCTACCTCGTCCCACACAATGAAATGGGAGATCGTCTGGTGGTCGATGATTGCCATACGAGGCAAGGTTATCTCCTCTGGCCCCCACTAAATGCATGCCTGCTTGCACAACCGGGTGATCAAGGAAGGGTGAGGAAATCCCGAAGTCACGGTACTTTTGATTGCCTTCATAATTGACTCGTGGATCAGAACTCCAATGTCCACCTGTAGACCCGTGACAATGGAGAATAGCAAAATCGCCTTATCTCTGGTCACGTCGCTCAAGTGATGGGTCGAGATCATGTTAGCACATATGAAGCTAAACCACGCTTTCCCATAGCGACTGAGCGCTGAAGTCGGGAAGCTAGTCTTTTACCCAGTATAGTCGTTCTTTTTCCATGAAGTCTCGGGCTTGCAAAGCCTCCTGATAATATCCTCCACGTCATAACTGCGGAGTCCCGGCTCCATATAGTCCTTGCCCGCATAATTGGGCGTGGCAAATAGTGCATTGATCGCCTCACTTCCAAACGCCACTAATTTCCCCCTTACTTGAACAAATGCATCACCCTCGGGATTGGCGTTGGCATAAAATTCTCGAACCACAAAAACGATGGCTGACCTGGGTGGCTTCATGAAATGGGTCCATTGGCGCCCCGAAATCATGGCCAACAATTCGCCGTCATTTTTATCCAGCCTCATACCCCGCTCAGGATTTAGATTTCGCACGCCAAATGAGCTTTTGTGCCTTTTCCAGGCCTCTTCATTGATAAATTTGGATCTATCCCAAGCCGTTGGTGGTGCGGCGGACGATGATCCTCCCATACAAAGGCGTTGTCATTTTTGCACCATTTCAGAAATTTTAGCAGTTGGAATGCACACAAGCAGAAAACCCGACCCAAACTCCCCCAAACTTAGCGCAGATAATCCCCAACTGAAAGCCCAATGAATTCAAGCCAAAACAGCCCCAATTCGGTCAACTTTTTAGTTCAAGCAATTTTATCGAACACCTTGTGTGTGCTTGGAAAACTGACTTTTGACAGCCTTTGTTTGTAAATGCTCAATTCAGATTTCCGGTGGTGGAAATCACACAAATTAACAAAGAGAGACCAACCCACACAATTGTATCAATCAATTTTAGTGAACGACTAAGAGACAATCCCAATTACCTTAATGGAGAGGATCTTAGTCGGATGAATCTTTAGATGTGCGATTGAATGGAACCAAATTCGTGTGTTGTTGAACTTGGAATCTAGAGAAATTTTGTTTGCTCAGATTTTTGGTAAGAAGAGGCACCTTTTCGATTTCTTTGGTAACAAGGTGCTAAGGTTCTAAAAACTGCTGAGAGAGATGTGGGAGTATGGCTTGATTTCTGGCCGAAACTGCTCTTTAAAAACCCAAATTTTCGCTAACGGTGCCGCGACGCGAGATAACTTTTGTTATGTGGCGCTGCGGCGTGAGTTTGCAGGGGTTGTGCTCTATTTTGGCGTCGCGGCGCGAAGGTGACTATGATATATGGCGCTGTGGCACGGATGAGAGAGAGTGGGCTAAATAGCATGGCGCTGCTACGCGAAGATTTACACTGGGGCGCGAAGCCGGCGCCGCGGCGCGGATGGTAGTGCATTTGGTGGCGCCGCGGCGCAAGATTCCATTCTCTAAAATTTTACATCTGTTATCTGCAACTATTATCTGCACTTGCCAAGAGGTATAACAGAAACACTACGAAGCAAATATGCATTATTACAAACGATATAATAACTAACTACAAAGTACTGGATATAACTACATGAAAACGGATAATTTTATACCGAGATGGGGGTGCCTCCCCACCAAGCGCTTATTTTAAAGTTGTCGGCTTGACTATACCGACGCTGATCAATCCGGCTCATAAGCGAAAATAACCTTTTCATGCCGCCTATTCGTCAATTCTTTTGGATTCTTGGCAGACATGGATGATTGGTCATCCTTGCTTTCTTCATCCTGCGGCACAAAGAATCTTTCACCACTGAAATTATCCAATAATTCCCCTTGTTCATTAATTTGAAAGCGTTCTTTGTGCGCTATTGGACCCTCACAGATTTCCACAGTCGGGAGCGTGGGTTCAGGTTGTTGATCAGTCTTGACAGTGTACCCACTCTTGATCCTATTTCCTCCAACTTCAGACTCCACCTGTTGGCCAGTCTGCACTATGACGTCTCCCTCAACAACTGTGCGAGACTCATTGCATTTTCCTTGCGTATCCACCGTGCCATACTTAAATGCTTTATCGTCGAGGTCAATTATAATCGGTAGATGGCACTTCGGTGGATTTGTGATGGCATTAACGAGTTGTACCAATTGATCCTCAAGGATTTGCACTGCGACTTCTTGGCTTGCCATCCGAACCTCATCTCTCTCAATAAAGTCGGTGAGAAGCTCCCCAAGCCTGTTCTCTTCTTCTCGTGTTGAGGTCTCATAGAAGCTCTCATTGGGTTGAGACGTCAACTCATATGGCGGCGGAGACTGATAGTCAAACTGAGAGACTTGATTCGGATCATGATATAACTATTGACTGTAATTCCATGAGTTTGGATAAGCCTGACAGTTTGGATGATTAGAGATCGGTTCAAAGTCAGCTTGATTCTGACAGTAGGCATTCTGAGTGGACTGACATTCAAGATTGTCAGAAAACCTCAAGGCATTAGCAATCTGAAGTTGCAATTTCTTGAGCCCTTCTTCCTAGCTTGTTTGTGTTGTCCCCTTATAAGGCCATTGATAACATTGATAGTCCATAATCTGTAAACTTAAAAACCAAAGCAAAAAGAAAGGAAGATCAAACAAATACAAGAAATAAATATATACACGTTCAAAGTAAGACTCTATTGATTGAAATCAATATTGGACAATATTAGAATAATAGTTCCCCGGCAACGGCGCCAAAAACTTGTTGGTCAAAAAATCGATCACTAAACACGCGCAAGTATACGCGGTCTAACAAGTAATACAGTGATAAGGAGTGTGTCGTACCCACGAGGAACTATGTATCGCTAAAGTCTTATTCGAACAATAATAAATGAAAGAGTGATTAATCTAAGCATAACTAATTATCAAAGCAAGTAAATGGATAACGAATGATAATCTAAGGAAATACAAGCTAAGGTCACAACTTCAACCCCACACAGGCATTCTGTTGAACACATGGCGTGTTATGTTTCATCAAACTAGCTACCCTATCTCTTTTTGGTCTTAATGGTCACGACGATTTGTCGACCGAGAACGCACATGTGCTAATGCACCCCTGTCGAGGTATGCACAAACATATCCTCTCCAGATCCACCCTAAAGGGAACAGAACAGAAAGGAACGTCCAAGCTAGATGTAATCCTACATATGTCTATGCGAATCAATCATAACGAGGATTTAAACATAGGTTATCAATTAGGTCGCACGTGGCGCACAAAGATATGTCTATTCTATGCACAACTTATGCAGTCGAAACCCATAATCACATGCCAATATATTTAGGTGTAAATCTACAATTCTTCTATCGATATCATGCAGATTACCACAATCGTCACTAATGTCTTAGCAAGAATCATAAAGTATAAATATATTAACCCAAATCATATGGTGCCAACCAAAGAGATAAAGACAGTCAATTCAAATCACAAATGGATCCATTAAAACCATAGAGCCAATAATTAGTTCATATTTAATAAACCATATACAAGTAGCAATAAAGACAACATTTATGGATTTCAATCATAGAGAAGATAAATGGATAGAAGAAACCCTGTCAAATCCCCTTCAGTCTCCAATCAAACCGCTCATATCAAGCTTTCTACTTCGTGTCGCTCGTTGCTCTTGTGCCCCAAAGAACTACAGACTTCTCCCTAAATCTACCTAACTATATTTACAGACATCTACTAAGGGAAAGGAAGAGAAATTACAAAGAAAACTAAAACCTAAGCTAAGCTATGTGAAAAATATGATATAGGATGTCTGATGTTGTTATGAAGTGGCTGCTATCTGTTATATATGTGATTTTCCTTCAAGCTAGGTCAAAAGGCATTTGGCTCTGCCTGGGCACCGGAGCTCGCGCTGCAGCGCGAGCAATAGCATTGTAGTTGGCGCTGCGGCACCAAGTAAGTTGGTAAAAACTGGAGCTCGCGCTGCTGCGCGAGCCAATGGAGGTTGAGTGGCGCTGCAGCGCGAGGTGATGTCAGCTATGCCAATGAGGTGGCGCCGCGGCGCGAGTTTAACACTAGGCATTGGCGCTGCGGTGCCAGTGTATAGAAAATGACCATTTTGCCCCTGAAAGCTGGAAAACACCTGATAAGCTCTGCATTGTGTCAATTAAGCACAATAACTTTATAAACATCTAAAACCACACACAATCTACGAGAACATGCAACTATTTAAGTCATAAAGTATTCGATTCGCGGGTATAAATCCCACTCATCAATAAATATCAGAAAACCTTCAGAAACGACAAGATTGATCAAGAAAACCTTCGTACATGGGAGGCCATGCATCTAAGTTATAATAAATATCATATGACTGGAGAATTATCCTTGGTTGACCCAATAGACCCCAAAGAAAAACGACAAGATTGCTATCATGTTATTTCCAATGGTGAGTCTTCTCTTGACATATAATTATCTCCATTGTCTCCAATTGAGAGTTATACTTCCACCAAACTCCAAGATTATATAGGTAGTGCTTGTAGATATACTCAGCAAGTGGATGTGCACAACCATGTCTTAAGATAACACGAAGTCGCATGTCATTAGACATCTTGTATGATAGTGGTAAAACACCCTTCCAACGTTGGGTTCGCCTCACCCTATTTGATTCACCAAATATAACTACTAAATGATGTATAAAATACAACACACTATTCTAAAGTTCTCAATAAATTATTTTCATACTATTTAAGGAGAACCTCCACAGCTAGAGACCACCATTCTATTCCCTTGTTACCCCTGCTCGACCCAGCTACACTCTTATTGTGATGCACCCAAATAGGTATACATCACCCATCTTGAGTCGCCAAATACATGGTATAAAATTCAAATACAACTTAATTATAAAACAGTCGTGTAAAATATGACAAAACATAATCTGAGAGTTTTTAATAAGAATATTGTCATCTAGACAATATCCACACTCAATGGAGTCCTCATTACATTTATTGTCACACTATTTTATAGAATAGTGAGGACTACTAAAATAACCATCTGGACCGTCAATCCGTTCCCCGACTCGTCCCAGCTGTATTCTCATTTCCTGAAGAGAACAGTGAAAGAAAGGGTGAGCTCAACTAGCCCAGTAAAAAATATTATGACTAAGATAATGCAGAATAAATTATCTTTAGCCTTCAACAGTATAACAACTGATAAAATATAATAGACAACAAGTTTTAGATCAACAACTGCACCGGAATAAGCAATCCATTAGAAGAGTCAAGTAGAGTATAAAATCTACTATCTTCTATGATTTAAAAAGTTTTTCATCAACTTTATCGCTGAGACTCAGCTTAATAAATAAAATCGAATCATCTACGCACCACGGCCAAGGATATTCATTATCAATGGTCATGATTATACCGAATAATCCCTGGTCATAATCATACCAACAACTGTCCATCAATGAACTACAGACCAGTGAGGACTTTTACTACATCATTCGTTACATTATGGTCATGATTATAGCGAATAATCCATGGTCATAATCATACCAAGTCCATATATGCACGTAAGCCAAAGATGACTTTCATCAAAATATAAGCATGAGGATGATGACAATGACATAATAATTCAAGTAAAACAAGTTCAAGGATAAATTTTAAATATTTATAATTTAATTTATCCAAAAATCAATAACGTCTAAATTGTCAACATGATACTACTTTGTGGAGTAAAATTCAAGAATAATATTCATGTACCAAAAATAATTTGGACAGACTAAAAATATATTTTTCGAGTAAATAGTACCCCGTGAATAGTACCATGTGAATAGTACTTCGGGAATAGTACCTTATGAATAGTACCCCGACATGAAAAGTACCCCAAATACTCGTGTGAATAATATTCGGATGAATAATATTGGGGTGAATAGTAATCTGTGAATAGTAATTCGTGAATAGTATTTTGTCATGAAAAGATCAATAATTATCAACAAAGCTCAGAATAATATTTACATAAAAAGATACTGGATGAAGCGCAAATATCAAGAATATGCTACTAATTTCATGGAGTATGGAAGCTAAAACTTTAACAAAATGAGTATGATAAAATATATGAAACTGTAAATGGATTTTCGCCCGCCATGCGGTAATCCACGTAGACAGATCATGTCCACAATTTAATAATGAATGAATACGAAAGATCATTCATCATGCATGCGGTAATCCACATAAACAGGTTATTTTGACTGAATAATAAAGAATGGAATAATAGAAGAATTCATCATGCATGCGGTAGTCCACGTAGACAAATTATTCTAACAGAATAATAAAGAATGAAATAACAAAAGAATTCACCAGGCATTCGATAGACCGCACAGACAGGTTATTCCAACATAATAATAAGGAATTGAATAACAGAAGAATTCACCAGGCATGCGATAGACCGCACAGACAGGTTATTCCAATAAAATAATAAAGAATTGAATAACAGAAGAATTCACCAGGCATGCGATAGACCGCACAGACATATTATTCCAACAGAATAATAAAGAATGAAATAACAGAAGAATTCAACAGGCATTTGATAGACCGCACAGATAGGTTATTCCAACAAAATAATAAAGAATGGAATAACAACCCTTACGAGTATTGAAAGAAATAACTCTCTTCATGAATACGAAAGAAATAATACCCCTTACCTTAAAAGAAACTGGATACTGGAATAGTGAGGTATCAGACTTCTCTTTTTCTTTCTCCCTATAATTTCTCTTTATAATAATTGCTCTATAGCTTTAGTGAATTGGTGAGAAATGAAGGAAGAATGAGCTTCTATTTATAGGAAAATATAGTTTCGATAATTGCACATTTTGGGGCTCGAAATATTACATTATAATACCTTCCTCTTTTTCTTCATTTTTAATTTATCCCTGCAAGTATTATCAAACTTGCACCACCTCCCCTAATAGTAAATCATGTGACTCAATAGTTCTAATCATGTGAAAAAAACAATTACAGTATAGTACCTTCATCTATACCTCCATTTTTAAATTAGTCATGCAAGTATTATCAATCTTGCACCAACTCCCCTAATATTAAATCATTGAATCAATAGTACACACATGTAAACACATAGTTATAAGCATGTGAATTAATAGCAATTAATTGCTCATTTATCCGATGAATTACCCGATTGGTCAATATAACCTCCAGACATTACTTGTTATCGAAATAAATATCGATTTTTACTAACACTAATAATTCCAACACAATGGAACTATCAATTTCATCTTTAATCAACACGAACTTATTCATCATTAATATTATAATTCACAATATTTAACAACCAGGTCGTTCCCAGGAAAGAGGGGGCTTTCTGATAAGGATTTCTCCTTATTGGCGCGTAATTAGGTGTCCAAACCTCTCCTTGACAGAACTTTTAGACATTGTCAATATTGCAAATAATAATATTAATAACTTTGTCATCTCAATTATTGATTTAATAATATAACATATTATACAGATGATATTGTGACAATAATTGAATCAATAATATGAGAGATATGATGCAGCAATTACTGTAGCAATAATTGAGTATAACTGAGTGACTTCTTACGTAAGCATCAATAATCAATACCGTGTGCTACTATGCAACCACGCGTATTACTGTACTTTTACTACCGGGTAGTTCAACAGTTTTAACGGTAACACTTTCGCCGTTATTTTTATAAAAAGATAATCTTGTCGTTTTCTAACTACGACAATACTTCCCTTGTGGGGTCCACCAATGATTGTGTCGTCGTACGAATATTCCCCGACAAAAAGAATATTCTCCGACCAAACGAATATTTTATAACAACTTGCATATTTTGCAAAATTTTTACATATCACCCTTAACTTTAACCTTTTATAAATTTAACCATTTACGAAATAAAATAATAATTATAAGAAAATTAAATACTTTCATTTCATAAAATTTGGGATCTCACAATCTCCCATCCTTAAGAAATTTCGCCCTCAAAATTTACGTACGTACCTGGTATGCCGAAGAGGTAAGTATACCTCGTCAGATTCTAACTCTTGAGGTATAACCTTTGAGTGTAGAATATATCCTTCTTATCCAAGATTTTAACATGTATCTCATCATACGTTAAATCTTTTGTTATCTCTTCTAGTTCTAATTCAATAATGTGGTTCGGGTCATCCACATAATTACGTAACATCGATACATGAAAAACGTTATGAACACACGACATACTTGGCGGTAAAGTAAGTCTATAGGCCACAGTTCCTACTCGATCGAAGATTTCAAATGGGCCAATTAAATCGAGGGTTGAGATAACGCCTTCTTGAACCTTCTTCTTCATATTCATTAGATTCGGGTGTGTAGCTTGAGCGACTTTAACTTTATCGATTAAAGTTTATTCTACTCGTATATTCGTTATCTTCACGTGGGTCCCTAGAGTCTTTAACTCTATCTTTATCATTTGTAAGTTATACGAAATGAGTTTTTGTGTTAACAATATCGCACTCGTAAACGCATATGATCTTTAACTCAACGCGTCAGCTACCATGTTCGCTCTTCCACGATGATATTAAATGGTATAGTCGTAACCTTCAACAGCTCGAGCCAACATCTTTAGCGCATTATACGTTCGTTTTGTTTGAAGAAATAATTAAGGGTTTTAGAAATGGGTTTTGTACTGGGGTCAATAAAAAATTTGATTTCACGCTCTAGAGGTAGGCTAGGAAGTCTTCAAGAATACGTCAGAAAATTTATTAACAATAGAAATATCATTCAAAACTGTGACTCTCATCCAAGACTTGGATAGTACGTCATATTGATACCAATCAACTTGTCATCGTCATTCACAACTTCGCCTACAGAAAGTCTGGCTTCGGTGCATTCCATACAAGGAAGTCAACAACGAAAGGACCGGGGCTCTTTACTTATGGCTTGATATGACAATTATTGACTTTAGTGGTTTGGTTGCTTGAATTCGCATAACAGGTTGGTTAGGAATATGAAAGCTAACAACCTTACGAAAATCATGATAAATAGTTAACCAATCGATTCCTAAAATCACATCAAAGATAAGTATTTTCAAAGAGATAAGATCGACAGGTAACGTGAAAGTGTCGATTTGAATAAAATAAGATTTATAAACAATAGAGGTAACAAAGGTTTCTCCTAACCGAGTTTCAACCGATAAGTCAAAGTCTAATCTCTCCGGAGTCAAATTTAAACGTTGAGCGCAAGTAAGTGAGATAAAAGAATGGGTAGAACCGGTATCTAACAAGGTATAGACTTCGCAAGAATTTATAATTAACTAACCCATGCTAATTTTGTTCGGGTTACTCGCTTTTTGAGAAGTCGCAAAAAATGCTCTTCCTGAAATCACCGACTTTGTTTTGTCTATATCCGCCTTTGATACCACCATCCCAGCTGGACTTGACTTTGGTGTATGACAAATCGTGCTAGGTGACCTTCTTTTCTATATTTGTAACATGCTTTGGACTGCATCACGCAGTTTGGACTGATATGTCCCTCCCCTCCGTATTTGAAGCATAAGACTGGCAGTCGTTCTCATTCCTTAATAGGTGTTGGTGATGTTGTCTTTCCATCATTATTGAACCTTATATTCTTGAAATTTCCACTTCTATTATCTTGGCCATGATTACCAACGAAATGGTTACCATTCTTGCCATGATAATTTCTCCCACGATGATTATCATTGTTCCGATGGTCGTTGCCACCGGTACGATTATTATCGTGTTCTTCGTCGTTGCCTTTTGGTTGTGCTGACTCATTATCGCGCTCCAATAACTGAGCCCTATTCACAACATCTGATATAAAAAAAGTTTGTGAGAAATGAGGTATTGACGTATTTCGGGTTTCAAACATTTTAGAAATATTCGCGTCATTCGCTCCTCATTATCGACCAAATGGGATTCAAACCGGGATAACTCGGCAAACTTAGCCTCGTACTGCGACACGGTCATATTGTTTTGCTCCAACTTGATAAACTACACCTCCTTCATGTGACGAATACTTTCGGGAAAGTACTTGTTGTTGAACAGCTCTTAAAACTTTTCCCAAGACATCTTGAGTGCGTCAGGTTGGGTACGTTTCACAGATTCCCACCAGTAATCTGCCTCTTCACACAACATAAAGATGGCAAAGAGAACCTTTTGCTCCTCGGAGCATCCCAAGACATCAAATATCTTGGTGATCTACTTTAACCACGTCTCAGCCTTAAGTGGTTCTGGCTTTCCCAAAAACTCCGGCGGTCCCAGCTCCTAGAACTGCTTAGCAGTGACCAGCCGTGGGTTGCCATTCTTTCCACATGTATTTTGAATAGGAACCGTTCTCGCCTGATGTTTTATGAATTTCATAAAGCTTCTGAACATCCCATCGTTCACCATTTCAACGGTGTTATTGTTTACCTGAGGATTATTGTCTTCCTGTTGCACATTATCCTGGGTATTGATCGTTGGTGACTCAACGGTCTCATGTGCTTCATTGCTGATCTCAACATTTTCAGATGCCATTTTTAAACACTGTCACAAAACAAGGGTTAATTAACATATCACATATTATCCCTATACTCTGATCGACCAATTAAATACCAAATAAACTTAGGTAGGTCATACTAGCGAAGGAATTCCCCGTCTCTCCCCTCCTAGTTCTTGTCTCACATCTCAGTCAGGGATCATATCCCTAAGCTTTGATACCAATTGTGACCCACATCCAGGACTTGGATAGCACCTCACAATGATACTTATCAACTTGCCACCGTTATTCACGGCGTCCCCTACGGAAAGTCTGGCTTCGGTGCACCCCAAGACTTGGAAGTCACCAGATAAAGGCTCGGGGCTCTTTTCTATGGCTTTGATACCAACTGTGATGCCCCCAAAATAGGTATACATCACCCATCTTGAGTCACCAAATACATGGTACAAAATTCAAATACAACTTAATTATACAACAGTCATGTAAAATACGACAAAATATAATCTGAGAGTTTTTAATAAGAATATTGTCATCTAGACAATATCCACACTCAATTGAGTCCTCATTACATTTATTGTCACACTATTTTATAGAATAGTGAAGACTACTAAAACAACCATTTGGACCGTCAATCTGTTTCCCGACTAGTCCTAGCTATATTCTCATTTCCTGAAGAGAACAGTGAAAGAAAGGGTGAGCTCAACTAGCCCAGTAAGAAATATTATGACTAAGATAATGTAAAATAAATTATCCTTATCCTTCAACAGTATAACAACTGATAGAATATAATAGACGACAAGTTTTAGATCAACAACTGTAGTGGAATAAGCAATCCATTAGAAGAGTTAAGTAAAGCATAAAATCTACTATCTTCTATGATTTAAAAAGTTTTTCATTAACTTTATCGCTGAGACTCGGCTTAATAAATAAAATCGAATCATCCATGCACCACGGCCAAGGATATTCATGTAATTATCAATGGTCATGATTATACCGAATAATACCTGGTCATAATCATACCAACAACTGTCCATCAATGAACTACATGCCAATAAGGACTTTTAACACATCATTCGTTACATTACGATCATGATTATACCAAATAATCCCTGGTCATAATCATACCAAGTCCATCTATGGACGTAAACCAAATATGACTTTCATCACAATATAAGCATGAGGATGACGACAATGACATAATAATTCAATAAAAAAAGTTCAAGGATAAATTTTAAAGATTTATAATTTAATTTATTCAGGAATCAATAACGTCCAAATTGTCAACATGATACTGCCTTGTGGAGTAAAATTCAAGAATAATATTCATGTACCAAAAATAATTTGGATTGAAAAGAAATGATTTTTTTGGGTAAATAGTACCCCGTGAATGTGACTAGTACTTCGAGAATAGTACCTCATGAATAGTACCCCGACATGAAAAATTTCTCAAATACCCGTGCTGAAAAATATTCGGGTGAATAGTAATTGGGTGAATAGTAACCTGTGAATAGTAACTCGTGAATAGTATTCCGTCATAAAAAGATCAATAATTATCAACAAAGCTCAGAATAATATTTTCATGAAAAGATACTGGATGAAGCGCAAATATCAAGAATATTCTACTAATTTCATAGAGTATGGAAGCCAAAACTTCAACAAAATGAGTATGATAGAATATATGAAACTACAATTTAATAAGGAATGAATACGAAGGATCATTCACCATGCATTTAGAAATCCACATAAACAGGTTATTCCGACAGAATAATAAAGAATGGAATAACAGAAGAATTCACCATGCATGCGGTAGTCCGCGTAGACAGGTTATTCCAACAGAATAATAAATAATAGAATAACAAAAGAATTCACCATGCATGCGATAGACCGTACAGACATGTTATTCCAACAAAATAATAAAGAATTGAATAGCAGAAGAATTCACCAGACATGCGATAGACCGCACAAACAGGTTATTCCAACAGAATAATAGAGAATTGAATAATAGAAGAATTCACCAAGCATGCGATAGACCGCACAGATAGGTTATTCCAACAGAATAATAAAGAATGTAATAACAACCCTCACGAGTATTGAAAGAAAATAACTCTCTTCATGAATACGAAAGATATAATACCCCTTACCTTAGAAGAAACTGAATACTGGAATACTGAGGTAGCAGACTACTCTTCTTCTTTCTCTCTATAATAATTGCTCTATAGCTTTAGTGAATTGGTGAGAAATGAAGGAAGAATGAGCTTCTATTTATATGAAAATATAGTTTCGATAATTGCACATTTTGGGGCTCAAAATATTATAGTATAATACCTTCCTCTTTTTCTTCATTTTTAATTTTGTCATGCAAGTATTATCAATCTTGCACCAACTCCCCTAATAGTAAATCATGAGAATCAATAGTACACACATGTGAACACATAGTTATAATCATGTGAATTAATATCAATTAATTGTTTATTTATCCGGTAAATTACCCGATTGGTTAATATAACCTTCAGACATTACTTATTATATTTTTACTAACACTAATAATTCCAACACAATGAAACTATCAATTTTATCTTTAATCAACACGAACTTATTCATCATTAATATTATAATTCACAATATTTAACAATCAGATCGTTCCCATGAAAGAGGGGAATTTCCGATAAGGATTTCTCCTTATTGGCGCGCAATTAGGTGATCAAACGTCTCCTTGAAAAAACTTCTAGACATTGTCAATATTGCAAATAATAGTATGAATAACTTTGTCGTCTCAATTATTGGTTTAATAATATAACATATTATATAGATGATTCTATGACAATAATTGAATCAATAATATTAGAGATATGATGCAGCAATTACTGTAGCAATAATTGAGTATAACTGAGTGAATTCTTACGTAAGCATCAATAATCAATACCGTGTGCTACTATGCAACCACGCGTATTACTGTACTTTTACTACCGGATAGTTCAACAGTTTTAACGGTAACACTTTCGCCGTTATTTTTATAAAAAGATAATCATTTCGTTTTCTAACTACGACAATACTTCCGTTGTGGGATTCACCAATGATTGTGCCGTCGTACGAATATTTCCGACAAAAAGAATATTCCCCAACCAAACGAATATTTTATAACAACTTGCATACTTTGCAAAATTTTCACATATCAACCTTAACTTTAACCTTTTATCAATTTAACCATTTACGAAATAAAATAATAATTATAAGAAAATTAAATACTTTCATTTCATAAAATTCGGGATCTCACACTTATTACATGAAAGGAATTATGAAGCAGAAGGGTGAGCATAGCTAACCCATTAAAGAATATCATGACTAAAGATAATTAAATTATCAATAGCCTTCATCAGTAATAAATCAGAGATTTAGAACATATGGTAGATGATAAAACTTTTCAACCTTAGTTGTAGCGGAACGAGCAATCCATTAGAAGAGTCAAATAGTCCATAAAGTCTATTATCTTCTCCATATTAAAATTCCACGAACAATGTTTTATCCCTGTAACATCAATCAACAGTTCATGTCCACAATCATGTGAATAATTTATAATCATAATTGTGGTTCTAAATTTCTCTTCGCACCCAGGACGAAGATAATTTTCATCACCTATCTTTACCTGAAACATCAAAGATCATGGTTATATCAAATCACAGTTCCTGTTCATAATCATACTAATAAATTCATCTTTGCACTATGGGCCAAAGATATTCATCAATAGTTCATTTTTGCACTACAGGCCAAAGATATTAAACAACAGGTCATCTTTGCACTACAAGCCAAAGATATTCAACAACATGTCATCTTTGCACTAAAAGCCAATGATATTCAACAACAGGTCATCTTTGCACTACAAGTCAAAGATATTAACATCCCAAAGAAATATATAATCATTTTAGAATTTATATAAACAATAATTATAACCATGTTGATCAATTCACCTTTGCATTTAAGCTAAAGATATTCAATTATAAATTCAATGGTCATGTTCATACTAGTCAACAATTCAACTTTGCATTACTGGCCAAAGAGAACCCATAGTCACGATCATACCAATAATCTACCCATCTTTACACTCAAGTCAAAGAGAAATTTCATCACCAGTATTATAAATATGTTATATATGATAATAAAAACAATATGATTAACAACAGCATTTAATTTCAAGAGTAAGATTTATAAATCAACGATAGTTTGGTAAGAAAAAGAAACCAATTTTGTCGTGAATAGTACCCGTGAATAATAACTCGTGAATAGTAAATCATGAATAGTAACTCGTGAATAGTAACTCGTATTCATATATAGTACCGTATACGTAAATAATATCATATACGTAAATAGTGCCATATACATTAATAGTGTCGTATACGTGAATAGTGCCGTATATGTGAATAGTAACCCCGACATTAAAAATGTAGAAATTCCACAAAAAAATCCATACCAATATTTCATTTAAGACCCCATCTTTTATGAACAAAGAATATTTTTCTTGAAATATATTTTTGAATATTATGGTGTGAATTTGATATAATGTTATAGTTGTGGGTAATATTTATGAATTTATAAGAAAATGCTAGAACGCCATTGTAGACTAAAATTTAATAAATTAATATTTTATTAAAAAATTCTACGCCCACCATCTTTTCCCAAACTTCAGCCACCACAAGTGGGACCCACCAATTCAGCAATTTTCCATACCAACCAAAAGTGGGGCCCACCTATATTTTTAGTAAAAATATTTATTCTCTGAATCTTTAATAATTCATAATAAATATCCATTTTTTCAGAAAAATATAAATTTTATGTCCAATCCGTAGAAAATCGAATTCTCTACAACTTTGAAAACGAAAGTTTTTCCAAATTTCAAATAGAAAATATCCGAAATTCATATACGGATGATTTTTAATATCTCTATTCTGACAAAATACTGATAAAATACCCCAGCATTAATTCCTTCATTTATAACCACATAAAATAAATAAATCCATCATTTATATCCACATAAAATAAATATTTTCTTATCATATAATTCAATAATTAATTATTCATAAATAATATTACAGAATCACAATTATGACAACCAGGTCATTCCCAAGAAAGAGGGGGCTTTCCGATAAGGATTTCTCCTTACTGGCGCGCAATTAGATGACCAAACCCCTTTCCTAGACATAACTTCCTTAGACATTGTCAATAATACTATCTAACAATATTATTCAAATAATATAAAATATTGATCTGATAATGGAGATACTGTGCAGTGACAATTATTGAAACAACAATAATATAAAATATCAACGTAGCAATTATTGAATCAATAAAATAAAATATTGAACATTAATTACTGTAACAATTTTTGAGTAGTGCCTTCTTACGTAAGAATTAATAATTCAAAAATGTTGTACAATGCCGTGTCCTACTGTGCAACCACGCGTATTACTGTATTTTAACCACCGGATATTTCAACAGTGTTAACGGTAACCATTACACTATTATTTATAAAAACTTAAACTTGTCATTTTATTCATTCGATAGTTATTCTGTTATGGGGCCCACAAATGGTTGCGATGTCGTATGAATATTCTCCGACAACAAGAATATTCCACGACCAAACGAATATTCCCCGACAACAATGAATATTTTATTAACCACTTGCTTATTTTGCAAAATTTTCACATTTCACCCATAAATATAAACTTTTATCAATTTAACTATTTATTAAATATAAAAAATTGAATATTTTTATTTCATAAAATTCGGGGTCTTACATATATTATATTATAAGTTTTGTTTTTTATGTAAAGTAAAATATATTTTATTTTATTATGCATAGTATTTGTATAATATCTGCATAGTAAAATCAGAAAATTTCGTTCTGCGCCCGTGAATTCGCCCATGAACCTTTTCTACTGTGCATCCAAATAGTGTCATGCCATTCTCCTATAAATAGGATGTTTAGTTTAGAATTGAAAATCACACTAGAATTAGAGAATTCTTCTTCTATTATATTGAACGCATTTCTTTAGAGTTTAAAGAAGCTTTGAGCGTAGAAAACAGTATAAGTTTTCTTCAAGAATATCCCCGCCCTACCAGTCAGAAGTACTCTCTTTTTAAGGTAAGGGATATTATTTTTGTTCAATATTCGTATGAAATAATATTTTCTTCCATACACGGTAGTATGTAAGTAATATTATTTCGTTTCGTATTCTTAATTCTACAATCACGTTGATAAGTTTTGCTTCTATACTCCGTGAAATTAGTAGAATATCTTTGAAATTTGTGCTTCATCTATTATTTTTTCACGGAAATATTATTCTGAACATTCTTGATAATTTTTAATCTTTTCATGTTGGGGTACTATTCACTCGGATACTATTCACCCGGGGTACTATTCATGACAAAAATTGATTTCTTTTCCGTCTAAATAATTTTTGATACAATATTATTCTTGAATTTTACTCCACAAATTAGTATCATGTTGACAATTTGGACATTATTGAATTATGTATAAATTGAATTATAAATCTTTAAAATTTATCATTGCTCTCATTTAATCGAATTCTTATATAATTGTCATCATCCTCATGCTTATATTGTGATGAAAGTCATCTTTGGCCCGTAGTGCATAGATGGACTATTTATTGGTATGATCATTACCATGGATTATTCGGTATAATCATGACCTGTAATGTTACAAATGATGTGGTAAAAGTCTTTATCGGTCCGTAGTGCATTAATGGACAGTTGTTGCATATCATGATCATTGGTAATAACATGAATATCCTTGGCCCGTAGTGAATGGATAATTCGTGGATGTGATACTTGTGAGATCCCGAATTTTGTGAAATGAAATTATTTAATTTTTTTATAATTATTATTTTATTTTGTAAATGGTTAAATTGATAAAAGGTTAAAGTTAAGGGTGATATATGAAAATTTTGCAAAGTATGCAAATTGTTATAAAATATTCATTTGGAAAGGAAATATTTTTTTTGTCAGGGAATATTCGTACGACGGCACAATCATCGGTGGACCCTACAACGAAAATATTATCGTAGTTAGAAAACGACATGATTATCTTTTTATAAAAATAACGACGAAAGTGTTACCGTTAAAACTGTTGAACTACCCGGTAGTAAAAGTACAGTAATACGCGTGGTTGCATATTAGCACACGGTATTGATTATTGATGCTTACGTAAGCAGTCACTCAGTTATACTCAATTATTGTTACAGTAATTGCTGCATCATATCTCTCATATTATTGATTCAATTATTCTCATAATATCATCTGTATAATATGTTATATTATTTAATCAATAATTGAGACGACAAAGTTATTCATATTATTACTTACAATATTGAAAATGTCTAAAAGTTCTGTCAAGGAGAGGTTTGGTCACCTAATTGCGCGCCAATAAGGAGAAATCCTTATCGGAAAGCCCCCTATTTCCTGAGAACGACCTGGTTGTTAAATATTGTGAATTATAATATTAATGATGAATAAGTTCATGTTGATTAAAAATGAAATTGATAGTTCCATTGTGTTGGAATTATTAGTGTTACAAAAAATCGACATTTATTTCGATAATAAGTAATGTCTTGAGGTTATATTGATCAATCGGGTAATTCACCGGATAAATGAGCAATTAATTTCTATTAATTCACATGCTTATAACTATGTGTTCACATATGTATACTATTGATTCACATAATTTCCTATTAGGGGAGTTGGTGCAAGATTGATAATACTTGCATGACTAAATTAAAAATGGAGGTATAGATGAAAGTACTATACTTTAATTGTTTTTTTTCACATGATTAGAACTATTTAGTCACATGATTTACTATTGATTCACATAATTTACTATTAGGGGAGGTGGTGGAAGTTTGATAATACTCGCAGGACTAAATTAAAAATGAAAAAAAAGAGGAAGGTATTATACTGTAATATTTTGAGCCCCAAAACGTGCAATTATCGAAAATATAATTTCTTATAAATAGAAGCTCATTCTTCTTTCATTTCACACCAATTTACTAAAGCTATAGAGCAATTATTATAGAGAGAAATTATAGAGGGAAAGAAGAAGAGAAGAATGCTACCTCACTATTCTAGTATCCAGTTTCTTCTAAGGTAAGGGATATTATTTCTTTCGTATTCATGAAGAGAGTTATTTTATTTCAATACTCGTAAGGGTGTTATTCCATTCTTTATTATTCTGTTGGAATAACCTGTCTGTGCGGTCTATCGCATGCCTGGTGAATTCTTCTGTTATTCAATTCTTTATTATTCTGTTGGAATAACCTGTCTGTGCGGTCTATCGCATGCCTGGTGAATTCTTATGTTATTCAATTCTTTATTATTATGTTGGAATAACCTGTCTGTGCGGTCTATCGCATGCTTGGGGAATTCTTTTGTTATTCCATTCTTTATTATTCTATTGGAATAACTTGTCTACGCGGACTACCGCATACATGGTGAATTCTTCTTTTATTCCATTCTTTATTATTATATCGGAATAACCTGTTTATGTGAATTACCGCATGCATAGTGAATGATCCTTCGTATTCATTCCTTATTAAATTGTGGACATTATCTGTCTGCGTGGATTACTGCATGGCGGGCGAAAATCCATTTGTAATTTCATTTATTCTATCATACTTATTTTGTTGAAGTTTTGGCTTGCATACTCCATGAAATTAGTAGAATATCCTTGATATTTGCGCTTCATCCAGTATCTTTTCATGGAAATATTATTCTGAGCTTTGTTGATAATTAGTTATCTTTTCATGAGGGAATACTATTCACGAGTTACTATTCACGGGTTACTATTCACCCAAATATTATTCACATGGGTATTTGGGGTACTTTTCATATCGCGGTACTATTCATGAGGTATTATTCTTGAAGTACTATTCACAGGATACTATTCACGGGGTACTATTTGCCTGAAAAATACATTTCTTTTCTGTCCAAATTATTTTTGGTACATGAATATTATTCTTGAATTTTACTCCACAAATCAGTATCATGTTGACAATTTGAAAGTTATTGATTTCTAGATAAATTAAATTATATATCTTTAAAATCTACCTTGAACTTGTTTTATTGAATTATTATGTCATTATCATCATCCTCATGCTTATATTATGATGAAAGTCATCTTTGGCTTACGTGCATAGATGGACTTGGTATGATTATGACCGAGTATTATTCGGTATAATCATGATCGTAATGTGACGAATGATGTGGTAAAAGTTCTCACTGGCCTGTAGTTCGTTGATGGACAGTTGTTGGTATGATTATGACCAGTGATTATTCGGTATAATCATGACCATTGATGATTACATGAATATCATTGGCCGTAATGCAAGGATGATTCGATTTTATTTATTAAGTTGAGTCTCAGCGATAAAGTTGATGAAAAACTTTTTAAATCATAGAAGATAGTAGATTTTATGCTCTACTTGACTCTTCTAATGGATTTCTTATTCCGCTGCAGTTGTTGATCTAAAACTTGTTGTCTATTATATTCTATCAGTTTTTATACTGTTGAAGGCTAATGATAATTTATTTTGTATTATCTTAATCATAATATTTTTTACTGGGCTAATTGAGCTCACCCTTTATTTTCATTGTTCTCTACAGGAAATGAGAATATAGCTGGGACTAGTCGGGGAACGGAGTGACGGTCCAGATGATAACATTAGTAGTAATGAGTGTGGATATTGTCTAGAAGGCAATATTTTTTTTTAAACTCTCAGCTATGTTTTGACGTATATTACCCGACAGTTGTATAATTAAGTTTGTATTTGATTTATGTGCCATGTATTTGGCGACTCAAGATGGGTGATGTATAACTATTTTGGGGGCGTCACAATACTAATGAATATCATTGGTCCGTAGTGCATGGATAATTCAATGATGTGGATTATTTATTAAGTCGAGTCTCAGTGATAAAATTGATGATAGACTTTTAAATCATAGAAGATAGTAGATATCATGCTTTACTTGACTCTTCTAATGGATTGCTTGTTCCGTTGCAGTTAAACTTGTTATTTATTATATTCTATAAGTTTAACAATGTTGAAGGCTAATAATAATTTATTCTGCATTATCTTAGTCATAATATTTTTTACTGGGCTAAGTTTTGCACACCCTTTTGCTTTCATTGTTCTCTTTAGAAAATAAGAACGTAGCCGGGACTAGTCGAGAAACAGAGTGATCGTTTGAGATGGTGGCTATAGTAGTCATCACTCTTCTATGAAATAATGTGATAATAAATGTAACGAGGACTCTATTTGAGTTTAGATATTGTGTATGGGACAATATTCATGTTAAAACTCTCAGCTACGCTTTTTTCGTATTGTATAAATTAAGTTTGTATTTAAATTTTGTACCATGTATTTGGCGACTCAAAATGGGTGATATATACTTATTTTGGGGGCGTCACATGGGTGATATGTGCAAATTTTACAAAGTAAGCAAGTTATTATAAAATATTCGTTTGGTCTGGGAATATCCGTACAACGGCACAATCATTGGTGGACCCCGTATAACGGAATAAATGTCGAATATAGAAAGCGACAGAAATAACCTTTTTATAAAATAACGGCAAAATATTTACTGTTAAATGTTGAAATACCCGGTGATAAATGTAAGACCCCGAATTTTATGAAATAAAAGTATTCAAATTTTTTATAATTATTATTCTGTAAATGGTTAAATTGATAAAAAGGTTAAAGTTAAGGGTGATATATGTACATATTTTAAATAAGCAAGTGGTTATAAAATACTCATTTTTGTCGGAGAATATTCGTTTGGTCGTGGAATATTCTTACTGTCTGAGAATATTCGTACGACGGCGCAGCCATTTGTGGTCTCCATAACAGAATAACTGTCAGATGAAGAAAATAACAAGTATGAGTTTTTTTTTATAAATAACGGCGTAGTTGTTACCGTGAAAACTGTTGGAATACCCGGTGGGTAAAGTAAATTAATACGCGTGGTTGCACAGTAGCTCACGGTATTGCACAATATTTTTGAATTATTGATTCTTACATAAGAAGACACTACTCAATAATTGTTACATTAATTATTGTTTAATATTTTATTTTATTGATTCAATAATTAGTACTTTGATATTTTATATTATTGTTATTTTAATAATTGTCACTGCATAGTATTTTCCATTATCAGATCAATAATTCATATTATTTTAATAATATTATTAGATAACATTATTGGCAATGTCTAGAAAGTTCTATCTAAGGAGAGGTTTGGTCACCTGGTTGTCAGTATTGTGATTCTGTAATATTATTTGTGAATAATTAATTATTGATTTATATGATAAGGAAAATATTTATTTATGTGAATATAGATGGAAGAATTTTTAGAAAAGTGACAATTGTTAAAAATTGATATTTTATCTTTTCTGATAAAATAATTCATTTAAATATATTATTATATTACAATAATATAATAATGGTGATATTTTAATAATGAATGTGTGATATAAGAATAAATGAGGAGGAATAATATTTTTGTTACAAAAAACATGTTAAACATCTTGGTTGACCCCAATTTTTTGACTGAAATTTGATTATAGCCTGCAAAATCGTTCGTATGTGAATTTCGGCCAATTTCTGTTTGAAATTTGAAAAAACTTAAAGCTACAAAGTTGTAGAAAATTTAATTTCCTATGGAATGGACATCAGATTCAATTTTTTTTGATAAAATGGCTATTTATTATGAATTATTGAAGTTCCTGAATATTGGGTCTGAATTGATTTTGTTACAAAAAATATTTAAAACATGTTTTTCATTTTGGTGGGCCCCACTTGCATGTGTTAAAGGCGGGAATCTAAAATCAAAGTGTGCGTAGGAAATTAAAAATAAAATATTATTATTTTATTAAATTTTCTGCTTTGGTGTTCTAAGCATTTTCCTATAAATAGTATGCTTAGGTTAGAATTGAAAATCACACCAGAAACTGAAGTTTTCTCTCTTTATTATCGAGCATATTTTTGTGAGTATTTAGATATCTTGAGTGTTGTTATACGATGCAAGTTTCTTCTGCATTATATCCGATATTCCAGTCAGAAGTACTGCTCTTTTGAGGTAAGGGATAGTAAGAGATGGTAAGGGATAGTAAGGGATGGTAAGAGATGTTATTTTTTATATAAATGATATTATTTCTTTCAATATAATTATGTCGGAATTTTGGCAAAATTATTCTTGTGAAATTTTTGTCTTTTTGTGTCGGGATTACTATTCACTGTATACGGCATTATTCACGTATACGACACTATTTATGTTTATGATGTGAGGCCTGTTGGGTAAAATCAATACTCTTAAAAAAACACGCAAGTGTACGTGGTCAACAAGTAATATAGTAATGAATAAAGTATTGTTCCCACGAGGACAAAATATCAAGAGTTTTAACTTCACAATTATCTATTTTTTATTAACCCTAATTTTATTAAACTAATCAATTCAATGGTTTTAAATTATATAAAAAAAACTAAATTAATAAGGAAATAAACTATCACAAAACAGTCACCAATAACGAAATCCAGAATTTCAAACAATTAATGGAGAATTAGACTTATGATTTCATCCTAAGATTCACTCTGATTTTCAAACCTTTATTCCAACTCAATTTAATATCCCAGTTTATTAATCAAGAACACAAACGTAGTAAGAGCCACCTCTCGATACACTAATACCATATTAACATCAATCCACAATTAAGATAGAAATACGTTAAATACCTAACTTAACCAACTCACTATATCTCTATGTGAACTGCAATTAAAGAAGGTTTAAGTTTAAGCTCTCTATACGATTACATGCGATGTCAAGTGTATCTCTACCTTAACAATAATCACAAATCTGCTATCGACAAAATTCATGACACATGCTATATTAACTAGGTCTAGATTCGAATCTCCTCTCTCGATTCCTTTCAAATCCACAAGAACTGTTGATCAGGCAATTCATAAATTCACACTCAAATTAACATAGATAAACTAAAAATATCTTATTGAATTGGAAATCAAAGTTATAGAATCATCGTTTCGCCCAAAGATCCATCACAAGTCTAATAAGTAAATTAGTTCGTAATAAATGAATTAAAAACTGAATAATTTGTTGAAAACATCCTTCCAGTTATAAATAAGACTAAAGAGAAGAAGAATAAACAAAACCCCTTCACGTAGCCTTGATTAGCAACCGTTGCGATAATCTCTAAAAATTACTCCTCCAACATTTGCTCTTGAATCCCTAGAAAATCCCCTTGAATTATACTCCGTGTTGTATGATATGTCTCTCTCGATTCTCCAAACTCAGCATAAAAAGATATCAAATCAGCTCCACACTTCTCCTAATTCAACTCTAATTCCCCAAGTAAGAACCCAAATGGAGACATGAAACCTTTTCAAAATCAGCCACATATTGATCAAAGACTCCCACACATACACTCTTATTACTATCACATTACATAAAAAATTATTAGTTCCCAACATAGCCCAACTTCTAGCCAAACAGCAAAGTTTGCCCAGCAAATCCCGATGCAGCGCGCCCAGCGCTATGCTACACGCACAAGCAGCGCGACCCGCGCTCTCGACCTAGTAAATTTCCTCGCTCCAGCGCGCCCCGCTCTATGATTCCATGCAGCACAGCGCGCCCCACGCTATGTAGTCAGAAACATTCAAATTCCTTGAAATCTTCCTCCAATTACCACATTTTGATTAAGCCCATGCATTATCCTGCAACAAGCAAACAACCTATCAAAAGTAACATGAAATTACCAAAGACTAACAATATATAAGCTAAACGAACATAAATCATAGGTTAAAAACCTACTCATCAAATTCCCCCAAACTTAATCATTGCTTGTCCTCAAGTAAAATGCAATGCAATGTACTGACAACTAACTACGAATCCAGAATTGAGATAGCAAATATGATTCGCTCATACGGCCTCAGAAAAACATATAAACACGTGATACTTCATATCAAAATCATTCCGCACTTTCTATCAATCCATACATCTTACCCTGTTATAACTAATACAGTGTGTGTGTGCAATACTCATGTCAACTGATAATTAATCAAATTTAGTTACATAACCAGTTTCTTATCAGGAATCCTACAGCATAAACTAAAAAATTTCCAAAAACAAACCCGTTCTAGCTTAGCTCAAACAATTACCATGATTCAAGTAGTGAATAGGGTATTCATGCTCACTTCTTTCACACCATTTTTCCTTCTTTTTTTTTCATTGACGGGGGCTCTTCACCCTTATTTTTCCGTCTTTTCTTTCTTTCATCAACTTTTTTTAATAGATGGTTGGTGAGTGCGTTTTATGCTCCATCCCACGCTTGTGTTTATGGGGAGTATTTCTTCTCAACCTACAACAAGACTCAACTAATTCTCAATGTTTTCTTCTTTTATTTTTTTAGAGCTTATATATACCCCAGTCTTCCCCCAAACTTAGGTTAATGCTATCTCTGTCATTCTTTTCGTTTATACTAGCACTATCCTTTAGAAAATTGTTATGTAACAATTTGAACCAATCCCTTAACACAGATGTTATTAACGTGTTATCCTTATTATACTAGTTTCAAGCAGTAGAAGATCCACATCATAATAAAAATCGCATCAAGATTCTTATACTTAGTAATATACTTGTCTATACCATTTCAGTTTCATCATTGGCCAATCACATATACGATCCAATAACTGGATTCATGCAACTATATACCCACGATAATTTATTTTTTATTTTTTATTTTTATTATTTTTTAACATAAAATATGACTAAAAAAACATGAAACGACTAAAAATCATGAAACAGCACCCCCCAAACTTAAAACAAGTAATGACCTCATTACGCCAAAATAAGTCAAATAAAAGTAAGAGGCCTTCCCTGTAAACGAGTTACTGCTCGTCGTCGTCCTCTAGAAGATATGTAGGCAAATTGGGAGTATTGGGCATGACAACTGGAGATTCAGATGGATTGCAGCGGAAAAAACGCATCAGCAAGTGTGTTAAATGCATTTGCATTGTACTCATGAATTAGATCTTGACGTCGAGCCAACCAAATAAATTAATTCCTTGAAGTCCTCGGTGGTGGCTCCTGCCTTGGTTCCGCTTTTACTGGGGGTGAGGGTTGTCGGATCATAATATAGCCTTCACTGCGTGGATGTGATCTCCCCCCTTCCCAAGCCTTATACTTCTCAATTGTTGCATGATCGATGATAGCCATGGGGTGTTGGATAGGTTCAGTAGGTTGCCACTGATCTCCCGCTTTACGGCACAAGTCAGTGATTATCAATCCATGCAACAACCCACCAGTAGTGCTCCCGCGTAGCACCCGGTCAATGGACTCTTGAATACATTCTCCCACATCGACATTATAGAAATCAATTGAGTTGTCCAAATGGAAATGGTGGTGTACAATTCCATACAATAATCGAGCTCGTGCCTTAGTGACTTCGGTCTGATGGCGCGAAGGCATTAATCGAGCATATATAAACGCATACCAAGCTTTTCCATATCGACTAAGGGCAGAATATAGGAAACTTATCTTTTCATTTGTTCCGTTTTGAATAGCCCATTGAGTTCCAGGTTTGCATAGTCGAACAATCAACTCGTCTAGCCAACAAGTTTATCGTTAGCCTTCAACAGTATAACAACTGATAGAATATAATAGATAACAAGTTTTAGATCAACAACTGCAGCGGAATAAGCAATCCATTAGAAAATTCAAGTAGAACATAATGTCTACTATCTCCTCTAGATTAAAAGTTCATCGTTAATATTTCATTCCTGCAATACTTATCAACAGTTCTTTATTATACCCAAGATAAAAAGAATTCTCATCACATGTCTTCACCTGAACCACCAACGATTATAGTTAAATCCACAATTCATATTTATAATCATGTAAATCAACAGTTTCCCTTTACCACAAAGGCTTAATAGAACTTTTACTCAATATCCTTACCCCAAAGGCTAAAGACATTCAAGTGTAATAACAATGATCATACCAATCAGTTGTCTACCTTTTCACTACAGACCAAAGATATTCAACTATAAAACCAATGGTCATGATCATACCAATCAATTGTATGTCAGTGCACTACGGCCAAAGACATTCAGCTGTTAACTAATGGTCATGATCCTGCCAATCACATAATCGACTTATCCATGTACTACGGGCCAAGGATATTCGTTATTATCACCAGTGGTTATGATCATATCATAAACCTGTCCATCTTTGCACGTAAGCCAAAGATATACAACTAAAAAATCAATAATCAACAGTCCATCTTTGCACGTACCATGTATTTGGCGACTCTGAATTGGTGATGTATACCTATTTTGGGGTCGTCACAATAAAAGTACAGTAATACGCGCGGTTGCATAGTAACACACGGTATTGTACAATATCTCTTATTATTGATTCTTACGTAAGTAGTCACTCAGTTCATTCAATAATTGTCATAGTAGTTGCTGCATAATATCTTATATTATTGATTCAATTATTATCATAATATCATCTTTACAATATTTTATATTATTAAATCAATAATTGAGACGACACAATTATTCATATTATTATTTGCATTATTGATAATGTCTAGAAAGTTTTGTCGAGGAAAAGGGTTAGGTTATTTAATTGTGCTCCAATAAGGAGAAGTCCTTATCGGAAAGCCCCCTATTTCATGCGAATGATTTGGTTGTCAATATTATGAGTTATAATATTAATGATGAATAATTGTTGAAAGATTAAAAATGTGTTTATTGAAGATAAGTAATTTGTGGTAAATATTTATTCAATTTTTGATATAAATAAAGGGGTTTGTCATGAAGTATTGTTTTAAGCTTGGCTTATTACATGGACCCCCACTTACTCATTTTTCAAAATCACCGATAAAAAGTTATCTCAGTTTTATTTTATTATTATTATAATAGTAATAAAATAGAAATCTTTTTATATAAAATAGAATAATTTTTATATTATATATAAAGTTATTCATTTTATTAGATTATAAATAGAATATATTATATCTTATATAAAGTTTTTGTTTTATTAGAATATTTTTTTGCATAGTGATGAATAGTAAAAATCAGAAAATCACACGAATTACGCCCGTGAAATTTTCGTTCTGTTCACCCGTGAATTTTTTTAAAAAATAGTACCCTGCCATGCTCCAATAAATATAATGTTTAGTTAAGAAATAAAAATCACACCAGAATCAAAGAATTCTTCTTCTATAATATTATGCGTATTTCTTTTGAGCATAAAGATACTTTGAGTGTAGCGAATGGTGCAAGTTTTCTTCAAAAATATCTTCGATATACCAGTTGTAATTACTCTCCTACTAAGATAAGTGATATTATTTTTATTCAATATTCGTAAGAAATAATTTTTTCTTCTATACTCTATAGTATGTAAGAAATAGTATTTCGTTTCATAATCCTAAATCTACACTTATTTTGATAAGTATTGCTTCTATATTCCTTGAAATTAGTAGAATATCCTTGAATTTTTGCGATTCATCTAGTATTGTTTCACTGAAATATTTTTCTGAACTTTCTTATTAAATTTTAATCTTTTCATACTGGGATACTTTTCATGGGATACTATTCACTCGTGTACTATTCACCCGGGGTACTATTCACGACAAAATTGATTTCTTTTCTATCCAAATTATTTTTGATACATGAATATCATTCTTGAATTTTGCTCCACAATTAATTATCATTTTGACAATTTAGACATTCTTAAACTCGGGATGAATTGAATTATAAATCTTTAATATTTATCCATGATCTTACTTGATTGATTTCTTATATCATTGTCATCATCCTCATGCTTATATTGTGGTGAAAGTCATCTTTAGCCCGTAGTGCATAGATAGACTGTTGATTGGTATGATTATGACCATCAATTATGTATTGGTATAATCATGACATGTAATGTTACAAACAAATGATGTGTTAAAAGTCCTCTTTAGCCCGTAGTGCATAGATGGACAGTTGTTTGACATGATCATGACTACTGGTGATACTAACGAATATCATTGGCCCGTAGTGCATGGATAATTCGCTGATGTGAAATATTTATTGAGTTGTGTTATAGAGATAAAATATTGATGATGAACTTTTAAATCATAGAAGATAGTAGACATCGTGATTTACTTGAATCTTCTAATGGATTGCTTGTTCCGCTGTAGTTGTTGATCCAAACTTGTTGTCTATTGTATTCTATCAGATTTTACACTGTTGAAGACTAAGGATAATTTATTCTACATTATCTTATTCATAATACTCTTTAGTGGGCTAGTTGAGCTTACCTTTTTCTTTCATTGTTTTCTTCAGGAAATTAGAATATAGTTGGGATCGGACTAGTCGGGGAATGGAGTGATGGTCCAAGATGGTGGCTATAGTATTCCTCACTATTCTATAAAATAGTGTGATAATAATTGTAATGAGGACTTATTTTGAGTTTGGATATTGTCTACGAGATAATATTTGTATTGAAACTCACAGTTTATGTTTTGTCGTATTTTACACGGCAGTTAATAATTGTGTAAATGAAGTTTGTATTTGAATTATGTACCATGTATTTGGCGACTTAAAATGGGTTGTATGGACCTATTTTGAGGGCGTCACACACAGTACTCCATCGACTCTCCTTCTCCTCCACAACCAAATCCCTAGCTTTGTTCGTTTTAAGGCTATTGTTCGTTACTTATCATTTCGTAGATTGCTAAGAAAGTATAATGAATACAGAAAAATAGGACCAAGATTGACACGGGTAGTCCCTGTCCTTAAGGTGTTTATTGCCCCTTACCACTAAGGTTTGCTAAAGGCTACTAGAAATATACCTCCAGGATTAATGTCATAAACTATTTTTGTTCTTAGTGATAGCAACTCACCATGAACCTCAATTTATGCTACTGTGTAAAAATGATAGAAAAAAGAAGATGAAGATTATTCAGTTTTTTTATAACTGAAATGTGAGTTATGTAATATAAATGATATATTAATCACATATCAGTTTTGCATCCCATAATGATTAAATAAAAAACTACTTAATCATTAATGAAGTTAATTAATCTGGTTCAATGCAAAAAAGAGGCTCTTGGCTCCTAACGATGATGCGCACGTGCGAAGTGCAAAGTGCGCCTAAAGCGCCAATACAACTTTGCGACCCGAACCCGCACCACGGCCCCCGGGTCGCGGGCACGGGCGGGTGGTGCTTTACCCCACGTCATTGTGACCAACTCCAAGCCTTTTCTTTAGTACCAAGAGTGAATTAAACTATTCCACATATACTTATAAAGTATTAACTAGTTTTATTCCTACTCAATGTGGGACTTGAAGAAAATAGTTTTCTTAAACAACAATGAACCTTTTCATGTACTCCACTTTGGATACAATTAAAACATAATATATAATTCCTACTTGAATTATATATTACACTCTTTTAATCTCCTTGTAATAGACTATCAAATGCACTTTTAATTTTATATAAATTCAATCAATTAATGGGTCTGAATTAATCCCCAAATTGATCAAAACCCATAAAAGAAAAGGTGCAATTAAAAATCCCCCACTTGTTTGAAAAACTACTTTTCTTCAAACAATTTCATTAACTTCTTTAAAACCTTTCTTATCTAAAAGATCAACAGAAATTAAATTCTTTCTAATTTCTGACACAAACAACACATTCAGCAAGGTTAGCTTCTTCCCAGAGGTGAAATTCACTTCCACAGTTCCTTTTCCATTAACTTTAGCCATTGAACTGTTTCCCATCTGAACTTCCTGTCCAATAATTTCTTCAAATGTTTTAAACATTTCTCGATTATTGCAAATATGGACAGTAGCTCCGGAGTCCAACCACCAACCTATTTGGCTCATCAACCATGTGAACTTCAGAAATCATAGTCACATCCATACTAAGATCAGATACCATGGCAACAAGGTTCTCCTCAACCATGTTAGCAGAACTGCTTTTGCGTTGTTTATATTCTCTAGCATAGTGTCCAGTTTCTCCACAAACATGACACTTACCCTTTCTTTTATTAAAATCACAATTTTTATTTTTCTGTCCAGGATGCTTGAACTTAGAATTATCTCTTTTAGCACCAGGTCCTTTCCCTTTAAATGATTTTGCCTCCAAATAGTTTACACTAGATTGTCCTTGAATCAAATTCTTAGCATCGCATTTTCGGGCTTCTTCCTCAATACGAAGATGCTTCTGAATTTGATCCAAGGAGAAATCCTCAGATTTATGCATCAACTTTTTGGCAAAATCTTTCCAAGATGGAGGTAATTTTGCAATTATTGCTCCAACTTGAAAAGTTTCAGGCAAAACAATTTTAAGAACCCTTAACTTGTTAACAATAACCTGGAGCTCATGCACTTGCTCCAAAATAGGTTTCTTATCAACCATCTTAAAATCAAAATATTTAGATACTAAATATTTATTTGTACCTTCTTCCTCAACCTTGTATTTGAATTCCAAAGCCTCCCATAACTCCCTTGGAGACTGAATATTGTTGTAGAAGTCATAGAGACGATCCGACAGCGTGTTGAGGATATGTCCACGAGCAAGTTCCTTATCTTCAGTCCTTTTCCTTCTTCGCTTCTTTCAATGCTTCGATGGCATCATTATCTGGTTGCTGTCCTTCTAATGGTTTGAGATCTTCTGGAATTGGCTGAAGGTTAGGGTCCAAAACATACGTAATCTTCAAAACAGTTAGTAAAAATTTCAGTTTGTCTTGCCAACGACTGAAATTATTTCCATCAAAACGATCGAGCTTGACAAAATCCTGGTTCATCATTTTGAAAGACTCTATATCCATTTCTAAGATAAACACCTTAAGATTATTAAGAAAGTATAACGAATACAGAAAATAGGACCAAGGATTGACACGGGTAGTCCCTGTCCTTAAGGTGTTTATTGCCCCTTACCACTAAGGTTTGCTAAAGGCTACTAGCAATATACCTCCACGATTAATGTCACAACCTATTTTTGTTCTTAGTGATAGCAACTCATCATGAACCTCAATTTATGCTATTGTGTAAAAATGATAGAAGAAAGAAGATGAAGATTATTCAATTTTTTTGTAACTGAAATGTGAGTTATGTAATATAAATGATATATTAATCACATATCAGTTTTGCATCCCATAATGATTAAATAAAAAACTGTTTAATCATTAATGAAGTTAATTAATTTGGTTCAATGCAAAAAAGAGGCTCTTGGCTCCTAACGACGATGCGCACGTGCGAAGTGCAAAGTGCGCCTAAAGCGCCAATGCGACTTTGCGACCCGAACCCGCACCACGGCCCTCGGGTCGCGGCGCGGGCGAGTGGTGCTTTGCACCACGTCATTGTGACCAACTCCAAGCCTTTCCTTTAGTACCAATAGTGAATTAAACTATTCCACATATACTTATAAAGTATTAAATAGTTTTATTCCTACTCAATGTGGGACTTAAAGAAAATAGTTTTCTTAAACAACAATGAACCTTTTCATGTACTCCACTTTGGATACAATTAAAACATAATATATAATTCCTACTTGAATTATATATTACTCTCTTTTAATCTCCTTGTAATAGACTATCAAATGCACTTTTCATTTTATATAAATTCAATCAATTAATAGGTCTAAATTAATCCCCAAATTGATCAAAACCCATAAAAGAAAAGGTGCAATTAACATAGATCATGCCACTTTGTTATGCGATTTGAATCATGTTTTCAAGGGTTTTATTGATAACATTATACCTTTTATGTAACGTGTAGATCATTCTTTTTCTTTCTTAATGGTTGGTGGACCCTTAATAGCATGTTCTGGTTGTGTGGCTAAATTATTGGTGTTCCCTTACTTTGCCCCAATGTTTTCTTCATTTACGGTTGTGCTTGGAGTCTATATTTATAATCTGCAACTAGTGTTTTTGATGTTAATTCAGATTTTTCAATATTCATTTTATTTATGGTTAGTGATTGAAAACTCTAGTATTGCCAATTTGAAATGAACATTTGTTTGTTTGATAAAATAGAACTTAACTTCGGTCATTAACCGAAATAATCGAATTTAAAATTAAGTTATTCGATATTCGATAATTCTGTTATTTCTCATTTCGATTAATTATTCGGATAGTGAAATTTGTAATATTTTGCTATTCGGTTATATCCGAATAAGCTATTCGGTTCAGATATAACCGAATTGCTCACCTCTAGTTCATTGTAAGACGACCGCAAATACTATATCAAAGGGGAAACATTCTGAATTTAAGAGTGAATACTGTCTAAAACCTCATTCGGAACAAAAAAAATTCAATCCAGCACTAAATTCTTTTGAATATAGATATTCTATCAGCATAGGCTAAAGGAAATTAAAACACCCCAAAACCTTGTTAGGACCCTTCCCAAAGAATATAGAAGTGACAATATCATTAAGGACATATGGCATAACGACGACCCTGTTATAATCAAGTTGCAAGATATGACTTCCGTAAATGTTGTGTATCTCCGCACAAAAGTCAAAATTAAGTGGTAGAACAGTTTGCAGTAATTGTAAAATAGTTCATAAGGGGCCATAATTTTGTGCTCTCAAATAGTGCAGTGCTAGGTAAGACACCACAAAAATGTAATGTTTAATTGCTGAGCAGCAACTCTATTAAAGAATGAGGTCGTAAACATTAATAGATAATAGTGAATCTGTTCCCCATCAAAATCAGCACTAAGTGGCGCACAGATTATGAGATTGATATACCATCATGAACATATACCGATAATGCTTGGTTATATATACATATCTTTGAGTATATAAACACATATATTTTTTTTAATATTTTATATAAACGTCTTGGATGATATTATATTATTTGAACAAACAGATTTCGACTTCTCATGCATTATAGATTCAAGAGTAGCATGATAAAGTTTCCCCCCAGTACTCCTTGAGAAGTGTAAAAGCTGGTTTATCCCAAGTCAGATATAGCGAAAATCTATATATATGTAACGTTAAGGATCAAGAGCATTCTCCTTAAATAGCATTCCTCCTTAAATAGCATTATTTTATAAAAACTACGTCGTTTTGGAGGGACGTGGTGGCATTTTTGTAAATATGCGATGACATTGTATTTACAAAAATGCCAACGTATTCCTCCAAAACGATGTAGTTTTAATAAAAGAATGTTATTTAAGGAGAATGCTCTTGATCCTTACCGTATATGTAATATAAAGAAGCACAATTAATATAAGGTTTTATTAACTATGCTTGTGATGTGAATGTGTTAACATTAAATAAGAATATTTAAAGAAAAATGGAAAATAAAATAATAATAATAATAATAATTACATAATTTATTTTTGAACAAAAAATGCCGCCAAGAAGACGTCAAAGAAATGAAGAAGCTGAATCACGTAATGAGAACAAAAATTAGGACAAAGATAATGTCCAACAGATTTTAAATTTATTATTAGGGGTATTCCAATAGAGGAATTTCGCTAACGCGAATGTAGTCCCTCCGGCAGAGCCAAGGCAAGTTTTAAAAAGTTTAAGAGTGTGGGACCCCCTGAGTTTAAGGAAACCACTGAGCATATTGAGGCTTAATCATGGAAAAAAGAGATTGAGAAGGCGTTTGTGGGAAATAAGAAATTTACTATCTTAGTTGGCATAGGAGTACACATAATTTCTTGAATAACATAACAACTGATCAATTACATTGCTCTAGAATGTTAGATGAGCCAATGCAAGTAAGGGTGCCTGATGGGTATAAACTAACTTGTAATGAGAGATGCAGAGATTTTAAATGGGTTGCACAGGGCTACAAATTCAAAACAGACACGAGGATTATTGTAATGATCGTAACAATCGAACACTTTTTGTTATGACCACTTTACGTGTTATGTAAGTGTTTTTGAGTGTTTTAAGGGTAAATGTAGAAAATAAATTTTTTTTCAGAAAAATACATAAAAACATTATTCACGCTAAAAATGTAAACTCGTTTTTTTGAATTTTCGAATTACGACATAACGTTTCTTTTGAAAAGGGGATTGGCGGCGAAATTAGATTATCGAAAATCGAAAGTCAGTTTTTCGGATAACTGAGCAGATTATAAAAACATAACCGAAAAAGTTAAAAAACCTAACTAAATAAAAAAAATATTTATTTAGAATTATTTGGACTAACTAAGCCTAAGAATGTTGAGGCTTGATTAAGAATTTGGAAATTGGCTAGGTTTGAGCCAATAGTTGAGCCTAGGGTTTGAGAGGCCTGGTTAGAGTTGAGCCAAAGATAAAACCAAGGGTTTAAGGTGGCTTGGCTTAGAGTTGAGCCATGTCCTAAGTCTCAGGGTTAAACCCTAAGAATTTGGATCCAAAGCAAGGTAAATGGATGTTTGTCCCTTGGGGTGAGCATGGTGCGGTTTGGTGCGGTATGAAGTCCAAACCGCAACTGAAACCGCTTAGGTGCGGTTTGAAAAATTCAAAACCGCACCCGAAACCGCTTGTGATTGGTGCAGTGCGGTTTTAAAGTGTGCAGTGCGGTTTTAATTGGCGCGGTTTCAGTTCCAAAACCAATTGAAACAACAAAAAAATCTAAGCCTTCAATAAAATTTAACAAAAAACTTACATCGAGCAATTAACTTAGTGACAATGTCGGCAATAAAAATTATATCAAGCATACTCTAAAACTAAAACATACGATATATAAAACAACGGAGACCATATATTCGATAACAAAAAAGAATGTTTATCTAATCCCCCAAAAATTAAAAGTATATACTTGAGATAGAATGAAATTCTATCTCATATATTGGAGGGAGGACTTATAGAATATAATCCTAACTATACCTAATTTGAAAAATAATCTATTATACTATTACTATTATAGCATTGACATTAACCAATGCATCAACTGCTCGAGCCACTCAGCTATAAGCCCCTCCAATAAGGCATCAAACAAATTCGAAATTTTATAACCCAATTGCTTAATTTTTGACTCCTAACATCTTCTTTCAATTGGTGAAAAAATGACAATACAAGACTCGAGTTTTCTCTAAGCGTGTTCAAGTGAAAAGTAACTTTAGAATTTACTAGAGATAATACATACATACACACACATGGTGCGATTTTGGTTTTATGCGTACGGTTTTGGCTAGTAACCAAACCGAAACCGTAAATTTGGTTATTCAACCCACCTAAAACCGCCACATACGCCGGAACCGTTGATGCGGTTTTAATTAGTGCGGTTCTTGCTGTTTTTGGTGCGGTTTTGATTCCAATTTATTTATTTGCTCAGCCCTATTTATCCCATGTGGGATAAATATAAAGGTGACAATGCTTATCAACTTGATAAAGGAGGGGCAAACTGACCATATGTGTATAATTGCTCTTGAGGTTTGGGCGGTAATCCAAGTTAGACTTTAAAACTATTTTTCAAAAAATATCCCTGACATTGTAAAATGTTGTTCAAATAGACTACGCCAGTTAAAAAACCTTCCAACATGACTGTGACGCCCCCAAAATAGGTATATATCACCCATTCTGAACCGCCAAATACATGGTACAGAAACAACTACAACTTCATTAATACAATTGTCGTGCAAAATACGACAACACATAAACTGTGAGTTTAAATACAAATATTGTCTTCTAGACAATATCCACACTCAAATAAGTCCTCATTATAATTATTGATACACTATTTTACAAAATAGTGAGGACTACTAAAACAACTATTTTGAACCATCACTCTACACCCCGACTAGTTCCTGCTATATTCTCGTTTCCTAAGAAGAAAAATGGAACAAAAAGGAAAAGGGTGAGCTGAACTAGCCCATCAAAAAATATTATGACTAAGATAATGTACAAAAAATTATCCTTAGTCTTCATTAGGGAAAAATCTGATAGAATATAATAGACAACAAGTTTTAGATCAACAACTGCAGCGGAAACAACAATTCATTAGAAGTGTCAAGTAGAGAATAAATTCTACTATCTTATAAGATTTAGAAGTTCATCATCAATATTTTATCCCTGTAACATCAATCAATATACATCTTGAATCAAATATTCATCTTTGCACTACAGGCCAAAGATATTCATTTGTATCACCAGTTGGTCATGTTCATCTCAACACATGTTCATCTTTGCACTACGGGCCAAAGATATATATCAGTTAATCATTCAAATTTACACTACATGCCAAAGATATTCAGTTATATCACCATTTAGGACTGAGGATGATAAAAATATTTTAAAGAAAATGAATCCAGAGAGATAAAAGGACAAATATTAAGGATTCGTATTTTAAATAATCCGAGTTCAAAAATATTTCTTAATAAACCATAGTGGAGTAAAATTCAAGAATGAAGATCAAAACATGGTTACAATCAAAGATAGTACCCATAATAGATATATTGGACAAAGAACGAAAATTTTATTTTTCTGTGAATAGTGTCGTATTTGTGAATAGTGTCATATACATGAATAGTGACCCCGACACAAAAAGGTAGAAATTTAGCAAGAAAAATCATCATACTTCGTGAATAGTATTCGTGAATAATAATTCGCGAATAGTAACTCATAAATAGTAACTCCGACATGAAAAGGTAAAAATTTTATACCAATATTCCGGTATAATGATATTGAAAAAAATAATATCATTTACGAAGAAAATAACATCCCTTACCTCAAAAGAATAGTACTTCTAGCTGGAATATCAGATATAACGTTGAAAAAAACTTGCACCGTATAGCAATGCTCAAAGTATCAAAATACTCACAAGAATACGCTCGATAATATAGAGAGAAAAAACTTCAGTTCCTGGTGTGATTTTCAATTATAACATAAGCACCCTATTCATAGGAAAATGCTTAGAACACCAAAGTAAAAAATTTAATAAAATAATAATATTTTCACTTTTTTTCCTATATACACTTGAAATCTGATTTCATCATCTTTCTCTAACCATTGGGGCCCACCAACACACAAAACATATTTTTATCATTTTTTGTAATAAAATCAATTAAGACCCAATATTTCGGAACTTCAAAAATTCATAATAAATAGCCCTTTTATCAGAAAAATTCGAATCTTCTATCCATTCCATAGAACATTCAATTCTCTACAACTTTGTAAGTATAAGTTTTTCCAAATTCCAAGTAGAAATTGACCGAAATCCACATACGGACGATTTTACAGGCTATAATCAAATTTCAATCAAAAATAGGGTCCACCAACATGTTTAACATGTTTTTAGCATTTATTGTAATAAAAATACTCTTCCTCCTCATTTATTCATATATCATATATTCATTGTAAAAATATCACCATTATTATATTATTGTAATATAATAATATATTTAAATAAATTATTTTATCAGAAAAGATAAAATATCAACTTTCAACAATTGTCATTTTTCTAAAAAATCCTTCATTTATATCCACATAAATATTTTCATTATCATAAAAATTAACAATTAATTATTCATAAATAATATTACAGAATCACAATAATGACAACTAGGCCGTTCCCAGGAAAGAGAGGGCTTTCCAATAAGAATTTCTCCTTACTGGCGCGCAATTAGGTGACCAAACCTCTCCTTAGACAGAACTTTCTAGACATTGCCAATAGTTTTATCTAGTAATATTATTAAAATAATATAAATTATTGATCTGATAATGGGAAATAGTGTGTAGTGACAATTATTGAAACAACAATAATATAAAATATCAACGTATCAATTATTGAATCAATAAAATAAAATATTGAACAGTAATTACTGTAACAATTATTGAGTAGTGTCTTCTTATGTAATAATGAATAATTGGTGTAATACTGTGTGCTACTGTGCAACACCGCGTATTACTGTATTTTAACCACCGGGTATTCCAACAGTGCTAACGATAACAACTACGCCGTTATTTATAAAAAAACTTATACTTGTCGTTTTTTACATCCGACAGCTTTCCGTTATGGGGCCCACAAATAGTTGCGCCGTCGTACGAATATTCCCTGACAGCAAGAATATTCCACGACCAAACGAATATTCTCCGACAATAATGAATATTTTATAACCACTTGCTTATTTAAAATATTTTCGCATTTTACCCAAAACTAACCATATTAATCAAATCAACCCTTTACTATTTCAAAATAATAATTAGAGAAATTAAATCTTTATTTATAAAAACTTGGGGCCTTACAATGACAAACGACTGTTTAGTGGCGACTAACACGTAGCAAAAATAAAATTTAATAAAAAAATATTATAGAGTTGAAACCATAAATTGTTGTAAGGGAATAATTATAGAGTTGATTTCAAGCATATGTAGTTTATTTGCACCTAAATTGATGAAGAAATTGACTAAAAATTACCTCCACGATAAGTTCGTTATCATACTTTCAAGGTGAGATTTGATCATTATTGTGAGCTTTTTGTTGATGATTTTGTTCTAATTCTACACAAAAATTTGTTGGGGGGAACAAAGCCCACTCATTTGGAAAGCTCTAATGGAATGATCTGATGGGATTTGAAGCAAGCTTTTAGGTTTTTTTTTTTGGAGTTCGCGATTTAGCAGAATTTCTGGATTTTTGGGGTTGTTTTTGAGATGATTTTATGATGTTTGAACTCCTAATCTTTTCAAAAAAATTCAAGGGACTAAGCCCAATGATAGGCAACCCAAATAAAAGAATTTGAGATAGAATTTTTAAGCAATGTCACTGATTACGCGAGTGAGGAATTCTTTACGGATTGTGAAGTCCCCAAAATAAGTCCACACGACCTATTCTAAGTCGCTAGATATCACAGTATAGAAATTAAATATAAACTTTATTTATACAACTATTGAACTGTCGTGCAGAGTACAACAACACATAAGCTGTGAGTTTTAATACAAATATATGTAACTCTCATGGTGCCTCGATCACAACACCTTACAATGGTACTTTACATAAAAGTACAATCAATAACTGTTTTAGAAATTAAAATTTTGGAATATGCTCAAGAAAACCTTCGTACATGGGAATCTATGCATCTAAGTTATGATAGATATCATATGACTTGAGAATTATCCTTGGTTGATCCAATAGACCCCAAAGAAAAATGAGAAGATTACTATCATGTTCTTTCTAATGGCGAGTCTTCCTTGACATATAATTATCTTCATTGTCTCCAATTGAGAATTATATTTCAACCAAACTCCAAGATTATATAGGTAGTGCTTATAAATATAATCAGTAAGTACATGTAAACAACCCTGTCTTATGATAACACGAAGTCGTCTGTCATTAGACATCTTGTATGATAGTGGCAAAACACCCTTCCAAAGTTGGGTTCACCTCACCCTATTCGGTTCACCAAAATCAACAGTTAAAATGACGTATAAAATACGACACACTTATCTAAAATTCTCAATAAAATTATTTCCATACTGTTTTAGGGGAAACCTCAACAGCTATAGACCATTGTTATATTCCCATGTTACCCCCGCTCGACCCAGCTACACTCTTATTACCTGAAAAGAATTGAGAAGAAAAAGGGTGAGCACAACTAGCCTAGTAAATAATATCATGACTAAAGATAATTAAATTATCAATAGCCTTCGTCAATAATAAACCAGAGATTTAGAACATATGGTAAATGATAAAACTTTTTAACCATAGTGGCTGCAGAACGAGCAATCCATCAGAAGAGTCAAGTAGACCATAAAGTCTATTATCTTATCCATGTTAAAAGTCCACCAACAATATTTTATCCCTGTAACATCAATCAACAATTCATGTCCACAATCATGTGAATAACTCATAATCATAATTGTGGTTTTAAATTCCTCTTCGCATCCAGGACGAAGATAATTTTCATCACCTGTCTTTACATGAAACATCAAAGATCATGGTTATACCAAATCACAGTTCCTGTTCATAATCATACTAATAAATTCATCTTTGCACTACGTGCCAAAAATATTCATCAACAGTTCATCTTTGCACTACAGGCCAAAGATATTCAACAACAACTCATCTTTGCACTACGGACCAAAGATATTAATATCTCAAAAAATATATAATCATTTTAGAATTTATATAAACAATAATTATAACCATGTTGATCAATTCATCTTTGCACTTAAGCTAAAGATATTCAATTATAAATTCAATGGTCATGATCATACCAGTCAACAATTCATCTTTCCACTTCTGGCCAAAGAAAACTCATAGTCATGATCATACCAATAATCTACCCATCTTTACACTTAAGTCAAAGAAAAATTTCATCACCAGGATTATAAAAACGTTATATATGATAATAAAAATAATATGATCAAAGCATGGATATAATTTCAAGAGTAAGATTCATAAATCAATGATAATTTGATCAGAAAAAGAAACTAATTTTATCGTGAATAGTACCCCGTGAATAGTAATATGTGAATAGTAACTCATGAATAATAACTCGTATTCATAAATAGTACCGTATACGTGAATATTACCCATAAATAGTACTCCGCGAATAGTAATCATAAAAGGAAAATACAAAAAAAATTGATATTCCATGACGAGTACAAAAGAAATGATATCTCATACGAGTATAATAGAATATACGAAACTGCAAATGGATTCTCACCTGCCATGCGATAATTCACGTAGACAGATCATTTCCACAATTTAATAAAGAATGAATATGAAGGGTCATTCACCATGCATGCGGTAGTCCGCGTAGACAGGTTATTCCAACAGAATAATAAGGAATGTAATAACATAAGAATTTCACCATGCATGCGGTAGTCCGCGTAGACATATTATTCCAACAGAATAATAAAGAATGTAGTAACAACCCTTACGAGTATTGAAAGAAAATAACTCTCTTAATGAATACGAAAGAAATAATACTCCTGATGAATATTGAACGAAAATAATATTCATACAAATAAGAAAAATAATATCTCTTTATAATATGAAATAAATAATACCCTTTACCAATACAACAAATAATATCCCTTACCTCAGAAGAAGACGATACTGGAATAATGAAGTATCAAACTACTCTTCTTCTTTCTCTCTATAGCTTTTATCTCTATAATTACTTCTTGTGAGTCTTAGTGAATTGGTGAGAATGAAGGAAGAATGAACTTCTATTTATAGAAAAAATAAAGTTTCGATAATTGCACGTTTTGGGGCTCGAAATATTATAGTATAATACCTTCATCTTTTTCTTCATTTTTAATTTAGTCCTGTAAGTATTATCAAACTTGCACCACCTCCCCTAATAGTATATCATGTGAATCAATAGTACAATCATGTGAATCAATAGTTCTATACATGTGAAAAAAAATAATTACAGTATAGTACCTTCATCTATACCTCCATTTTTAATTTAGTCATGCAAATATTATCAATCTTGAACCACCTCCCCTAATAGTACATGCATGTGAATCAATAGTACAGACATGTGAAAAAATAGTTATAATCATGTGAATTAATAGCAATTAATTGCTCATTTATCCGATTAATTACCCGATTGATTAATATAACGTCCAGACATCAATTATTATTGAAATAAATATCAAATTTCACTAACATTAATAATCCTAATACAATGGAAATATCAATTTCGTCTTTAATCAACACAAACTTATTCATCATTAATATTATAACTCATAATATTTAACAACCAATCATTCCTAGGAAAGATGGGGCTTTCCGATAAGGATTTCTCCCTATTGACGCGCAATTAGATTACCAAACCTCTCATCGACAGAACTTTCTAGACATTGTCAATATTGCAAATAATAATATGAATAACTTTGTCGTCTCAATTATTGATTTAATAATAATAAATACTATGCAGATGATACTGTGACAATAATTGAATCAATAATATGAGAGATATTATGCAACAATTACTGTAGCAATAATTGAGTATAACTGAGTGACTTCTCACGTAAGCATCAATAATCAATATCGTGTGCTACTATGCAACCACGCGTATTACTGTACTTTTACTACCGGGTAGTTCAACAGTTTAACGGTAAAACTTTCACCGTTACTTTTAAAAATATTGCAGTCGTTTTTTTAACTACGACAGTACCTCCGTTGTGGGGTCCACCAATGATTATGTCGTCAGTACGAATATTTCCTGTTAAAACGAATATTCCCCGACACAACAAATATTTTATATCAACTTGCTTACTTTGCAAAATTTTCAAATGTCACCCTTAACTTTAACCTTTATTAATATAACCATTTACTAAATAAAAAAATAATTATAAGAAAATTGAATACTTTTATTTCATAAAATTCGGGGTCTTACACGAACACCAGGGGGGATAGGAGGCAGTTGTGGACGGGGAGTTGGACTTCATCAATGATGTGGAAACGGTGTCAGAGGAGAAGCACTACAAAAAAACAGGTCATTGGCGACAGCATCTATAACGACGGCAGTAACCCCGTCGCATATAACATTAATATCGACGGCGTAGCCGTCGCCAATGACGCCCATCGAGAATGACCCTTCCCGGGTCTAATTTTGGTGGGAATTTTTTGGCGGGCGTGGGAAAAGGGGATAGGCGGCGGCCTTTGTCATCGGTATTGAGTGCCGTCGCTAATGGGTTAATATTAACTTACAGTAGCGTAAATTATTTTTACTTCTCTTCTTCTTTTTTCTCCCCCTTCTTCCTCGTGCTGTCGCCGGCTTCCCTTTCCTATCACCCACTGCCCTTTTCTTGCCGTCGCCGTCTCTCTTCCGTCGTCGTCCCTCGCTCTCTCTCTCGACTGCAAGGTAATCCCAATTTTAGTTTCCCCCAAATATAACTTAGATAATAATATTTGTAAGTTTTTCTCATTTCATATGGCTTTTGTTAAAGGTGTGAAGAGGTATCAGAAGGTAGCTATCAATTTTAGTATTTTGTAAGCTTTGTAGGACAATGCTAACTGATATTAATGAGATGATATGAATTGGGTACTCACTAGCCCACTCTAATTCTTCTTCTCAGTTCTTGCATAGCTAATTTTTAATTTTATTTGCTTCCCTTTGAATACCCTATATTTAGACATTTTTTTGGTTGAAAATATACATGAAATTGACTAATTTTAGTTTAGGGCAAGATATTGGGCCTACTTACCACTTCATTGCCTTTAGTTCTGCCTGGTTTTATTTTCGAAGATTATGTACGAGTTAAAAACAAAAACTATATATTCCCCCTCCCTTTTTTCCTTTTTATTTTCTTGCTACTTGATTGATCAGTTTAATACTTCTTACTTTTTGGTCACCATATTAATTGCTATTATTTGCGATTTGTTGTGTTTTTATTTTGTGGTAATATATGCAACTGAAATGACTAAAAATTAAAAGGGGAATGGAGGGTTGAAATGATTGGAGTTTGTTGTTTGTATGGACTTGACAATAGGTTTGAAGATTGGGATAAGAGAGAAACCGGCTTTTCAATGGTTGAATCCTTATCAATTGTAAAATAACCTACAATAGTTTAACATTGTAAGCAGAATTTACTATTAACGTTATGCATAATAATCCATTCTATCAAATATAAGAATATTGAATTGGCATAGATGAAAAGGAAGCTTGATAAAGGGGAACCACATATGTCAAAAGATAATTATATATATTACACTAACATGAAGACAAGACCTCAACTTTTTCGAGTTATTCAAGTGCATACAAGTTGAATTTAGATAACTGCAGTAATAACAGGATTTAGAGTCTACAAAGAACACATTAATCTCGTACCTTTAACCAAACAAGCTATGCTAAAATTTTGAATCCTTCTACCTTCTAAAACCGGCCACCAAACTTCGTTTTCTTTTTTACCAAGCTAAGTAATGACTCAACATACTTCAAAAGATTGAGTTTCTAATACATGGTTTTAACAATTTCAGTGCATCATAATACATCGTGACCTAAAGAGTTAAAAATTACAGAATATCATAAAAAGATACAATTTCAATCACAAAATGATGTGGAGGGATATATATAAGGGTGGGGTGTGGGTGGGTTTTAAAAAAGTTTAATAATAGTTTGTGACCTGATAAAAAGCTAGTATTCTTTTTGTTGTACAAAAATAATCCTTACTTTGACATGTGCATATTTTCATATAGTTTAGGAAGCTTAGAAACCCGTTTGAGATTTACTTAGTAGGAGTGAATCTCAAATAGTCCCCGTTTTGGGACTGTTCTTGTATGTTTCGATCTCACTTAGGTCGGTGTTAACGACTTGAGCACGTCTTTATATTTTTTGAATTTTCGGTCAATATATATCTCTTGATGTTCTTCGAGTGCATATTTAGACTACGATTTGTTAGTCTATTTTGTGTACTTGAAGACCATGGGGAGGTGCTGCCGAAATTTTTGAAAAATATAAAGATGTGTTTAAGTTGTTGGCATCAGTGAGGCGACACATCCGGGAATGGGATAGAAGCCTGACCCGCTAGAGTGGAAGATGAAGTTAGGAAACGCATAAGCTTGCATATACATTAACTTAGAGACTTGATTGTGTTTGTCTAAATTTCCATATATATAGCAGATAGTTGTCCGAGATGTCTGTTGATCGAAGTTGGATGGAACGTAGGGTAGCCAGTGATAAGAGTGGGCTTAGCTCTATGTATCGTAGTGGGGTTGAATAGTTTCTCAACTTCGCATTTGAGCAAGTCGCGTTTGACATACGGAGACCGAGTTATCGCACAGTTTGTAAAACTAGCCAACACTTAGCCAAAAAGCCGAAAAAGAGGTCAAAACCCGCATCGACCGTCCGAATGACACGCAAAAACAGGCAATAACACCGCGTAGGTAATAGACACGTGTTAGAACTGACGGGACTCGATTCTGACATATAGAGACCGAGTTATCGCCGAGTTTGCAAAATTAGTCAACACTTAGCCAAAAAACCGAAAAAGAGGTCAAAACCTACATCGGCCGTCCGAATGACACGCAAACACATACATAGCACCACGTAGGAAATAGACACGTGTTACAACTGACGGGACTCGATTCCGATATACGGAGCCCGAGTTATCGCCCAGTTTGCAAAACTAGTCAACACTTAGCCAAAAAGCCGAAATTGAGGTCAAAATCCGCATCGGCCGTCTGAATGACACGCAAACACAAACATAGCACCACGTAGGAAATAGACACCCGTTACAACTGACGGGACTCGATTCCGATATACGGAGCCCGAGTTCGAGTCCCGTCCGCCTAACTTGAAGAACACAAACTAAAATAATATAAATATGTTTTCATTTTGATTTTGTTATTAATATTTCAATTTTGTAGGGTCTTGTTGACGAGACTCGTGGAGGTGGAGGCACTGGTGATGACCGCCGAGCTGATGGCGAGCAGCCTCCTCCAGTATAGGACGATGACCGTCGAGTTGATGACGAGCAACCTCCTCTAGTACAGGGTGATGACCGCCGACTCGATGACATGGAGACAGGTGACGGGTTGTAGTTAGTTTAGTTTATGTTATATTCTGAGTTTCATGTATGTATTTGTACATTTTTTGAGTTGTACCGACGACTATTATATTTTTTATCTATATATTTAATTTGGATTACTAGTTTATAACAGGTATAGTTGTGATTTGATAGTTGTTATTAATTTATAACAGGTGTATATCTGTAAATGAACAGGGAAATTTTGAAATCTAAAAAAAAATTTCAAAATTTAAGTATTCATTGCCGACGGGGGTTGTGGCGACGGCTATGCCGTCTCCAATGACTTATAGCGACATACATGAGGTAAGGGTCATTGCCGACGGCTCCTATGTCATTGCCGACGGCTACGCCGTTGGTAATGAGTTATTCCCTCAAAAAACTATGGGTCTTAGCCGACGGTTGTGCCGTCGCTATTGCCGTCGCTAATGGTATTATGTCGTCGCCAATGACTGCCGTCGGTGATGCCAATGATGCCGACGGGAGTCCGGGGCGACGACCCGTGGGGCGACGGCAGTGCCTGTCGCCAATGACCTCAATGCCGACGGCACTATGGTCATTGGCGACGACAATGCCCGTCGGCAATGAGTGGTTTTCTTGTAGTGAAGGTTGTAGTTTTGGTGAATGTCGTCGTCTAGAAAATTCTGCACGGAGAGTGTCACACAATTGACAATTGTTCGAAGGCTTGGAATGCGACCTAGATTTACCGACATCAGTAGCTTTGCTTTGAGACTACCTTGCTGGCTAAAATGGCGCACGAGGCCTACCAGTCAGCTCGGCTTGCGCCAACTACGCCGACGTAGTTCGAGATGCTCATTGTGTTTGTTGCATTAACAGAGTTAAAACGGAACACAGTTCGCCACTAACAACCGTTTGTTACGTTTACATCGGAAGGAACACAGTTCGCCACTAACAACCGTTTGTTACGTTAGAAGGTTTTTTAACGGGACGAGAGGGGAGGGGAAGGATATGTTTGAACTACGTTTTACAACGTTAATGTATATTTGGAAAATTAAAAGTTCCATGACTAACCGAGACTTTTGTCGCCCTATAAAAGACCCCCTAACCGAGTTTTGATCTCTTCTCCATCGGGATAAATCAACTTTTGGTACCTGTATTGTGACACGACTTACAATTTGATACCCTAAGTGAAAAAAGTTACAAATTGGTGATTGTACTTGAAAAATGTTACACTCTGTAAAACATTAGGGACACGACTTACAATTTGGTACCCGAAGTGAAAAAGTTATAAATTGGTTATTGTATTCGAAAAATTTTACACTCCGTTAAACAGTAGGGTTTCATCTTTATTCTGTTTGAAAATTAAGGTTCTCTTATTCTCTCATTCTTCTTGTCTCGATTCTCCATTCATTACTGGTTTCCATATATTTATTAAAGGGTTTTCAGTGTTTAATTGATTGAAAGGATGAGCTCGTCTTGGAGTAGAATCGTAAATGAAATCGGGAAAGAATGTTGTTTATGCAACAAAAATGAATGGATTACACTAGAGTTCCCAAGTCGGTGCTACTGTGGAGCAATGGTGCGAATGTGGGAGGCAAGAAAAGATGGAACAAAACATCGATGATCTTTTTCGCGTCGACTTCACTTCTCTCTTTATATGTTTGTATCTGTCGTTGGATCAATTTTAACTATTATTTAAAAATTGGAAAGTAAAAGCACCAAATTACAAAATTTTTTTAGTACAATCACCAGTTTGTAATTTTTTTTCACTTCAGGTACCAAATTGTAAGTTGTGTCTCTAATATTTAAGGAAGTGTAATATTTTTCGAGTACAATCACCAATTTATAACTTTTTTCAGTTCGGATACCAAAATTATAAGTTATGTACCGGTACACGTACCAAAAGTTGATTTATGCCTTCTCCATCTGATATTGTAATACCACTAATATTCCATCTTATATTGTAATACCACTAATATTCCATCTGATATTGTAATACCACTAATATTTATTCCAACAGTACTACTTCTTTCTTTATGTCGAAATCCCTTCTCTCTCGCATCAAACCTCGCCAAAATACCAAACCCAAACCATCCTCAGTCTATCCCATTTCCCCACAAATCAAGAAAATAGTATATGAAGTCTGCGATATACTGAGAACCCCCCACATTCAATGGGAGGAAACGCTCGAAACCCGACTCTCCGAAGAGAAAATAGTCCCATCAGAGATTGCCCATTTGGTGTTTGATAAAAGTCAAAGCATCGAATTGGGTTTAAAATTCTTTTATTGGGTCACTGACCGACCATATGCTTGTTCACTAGATGGGTTTGCTTATTCTTCTCTCTTAAAGCTCTTGGCCAAGTTCAGAGTGTTTTCAGAGGTTGAAACTTTAATGGAGAGAATGAAATGTGAGGAGACATTGCCCACGCGTGAGGCGTTGGATGATATAATTCGAGCTTATTCGGAGTGTAGACTGGTTGATAAAGCTGTTGAATGGTATTCATTTGTAATTAAAACATATAATTTTGTTCCCAATGTGTTTGCTTGTAATTCTATGCTTAATGCGCTTGTAAAGCACGGTAAGTTTGAAATTGCACGAAGCATATATGATGAGATGGTTCAAAGAGATGATGGTAGTGAAATTATTTGTGTAGATAATTATAGCACTTGTATAATTTTGAGAGGCATGTGCAAGGAAGGAAAGATCGAGGAGGGTAGAAAGTTGATTGAGGAGAGATGGGGACATGATTGCATACCGAATGTTGTTTTTTACAATACACTCATTGATGGGTACTGCAAGAAAGGTGATGTTGGAAGAGCTCATATGCTTTTTAAGGATTTGAAATCAAAGGGATTTTTGCCTACTATGGAGACATACGGAGCAATGATAAATGGGTTTTGCAAGAAAGGGGATTTCGGGCCAATTGATGGGATTTTGAAGGAAATAAATTCAAATGGCTTGGTGGTTAATACTCAAGTCTATAATAACATTATTGATGCTCAATATAGGCATGGTTGGTCGGTGAAAGCAGTTGAGACATTAAGAAAGGTAATGGAGAGTGGCTGTGAGCCAGATATAGTGACATACAATACTTTGATTTCTGGTTCTTGTAGGGATGGGAAGGTTCAGGTAGCTGAACAGCTTCTAGAACATGCAACAAGGAGGGGATTGATACCAAACAAATTAAGTTATACTCCTCTTATACAGGTCTATTGTCGACAAGGGGATTTTGACAGGGCCTCGAATTTGCTTCTCCAAATGACAAATAGCGGACACAAACCTGACGTCTCAGCTTATGGAGCTTTTGTCCATGGCTTTGTTGTTGCAGGTGAGGTTGATGTTGCATTATCAATTTTGGGCAAAATGATGGAACATGGTGTTTCGCCTGATGTGGGTATTTATAATGTTTTGATGAGTGGACTTTACAAGAAAGGGAGGCTTAATGCTGCTAAGCAGCTGCTTTCTGAGATGCTTGACCAAAATATTCTACCGGATGCATTTATATATGCTACTCTAATGGATGGATTCATTAGAAATGGTGAACTTGATGAGGCAAAGAAACTATTTGAGCACAAAATTGAAAGGGGCATAAATCCTGGTGTTGTAGGGTACAACGTCATGATAAAGGGTTACTGCAAATTTGGAATGCTGAATGATGCAGTGTCGTGCATCAATAGAATGCTTAAAGTGCATATTTTCCCGGATGAATTTACGTACTCTACGATTATAGATGGATATGTAAAACAACATGACTTGGATGCTGCGTTAAGGATGTTCAGCCACATGGTAAAACGGAACTGCCGGCCAAATGTTGTGACTTATACGTGTCTAATTAATGGGTTTTGTCGCAATGGAGACTCCATTGGAGCTGAAAACTTGTTCAGGGAGATGCAATCAAATGGTTTGATGCCTAATGTTGTCACTTACAGTATACTAATAGGTAGCTTCTGCAAGGAGGGTAAACTTGCAAAAGCGGCGTCCTTTTTTGAACAAATGCTGATTATGAAGTGCAATCCCAGTGATGTTACATTCCACTATTTGGTGAATGGGTTCTCGAATAATGTCCCTAGTTCAGTCTCTGAAATAGAAAATGAATCTCATGAGCACAAGAAGTCTGTGTTTCTGAACTTGTTTAGGAGGATTACCTTAGATGGTTGGAATCCACAAACTGCTGTATATAATTCTATTCTTATATGCCTTTGCCTATATGGAATGCTTAAAACCGCTCTGCAGTTGAGTGATACGATGATGAGTAAGGGCTGCCTATCTTATTCTGTTGCTTTTGCTGCCCTGCTACATGGTATCTGCTTGGAAGGAAGATCAGAGGAATGGAAGAGCATAATCTCATGCAACTTGAATGGGCCAGAGCTCAATGTTGCTGTTAAATACTCATTGATATTAGACCAATATCTTCCTCATGGAGTGACTTCTAAAGCTTCACTAATTTTGCATGCCTTGGTTGAAGACTACAAGTCTCTTAAACATTTAAATGATATTAAAGTTTCAGCTACTTAGGGGAAGGAAATCTTGTATATCTGATTATTTGGTTTTTTAGATATTGGAAAATTGCAAATTCCAGCAATATTCCCAAAGATGTCAACTGTTGATTGTGTGAAATGGTAAGGGTTCATCGAAAAAGTCAACTGTTTAATACTCTCAACTTCAGATTTCTGGTTGGTTTATCAGGGCCAACACAGGACTAATATTGGACTTGAATGGTCGTCACCCATTGTAAATCTTTAATTGTGGGTGAATAGATTTTTGTGTTCTACAAATCCTTTCTGTGGGCACAAATATACTGATATCAATTTGTTCCTTCCTCCAGATGCTTATATTATTCAAGTTGGAAATGCAAAGTTGAAAAATTATTTGCAACATACCTCAGTGAATATGAAGTTGTCTCTTAGGTATGTACTAGAATATAGTTTCTTGTTCTTTCTTTAAATAAGTTCCCTGCACCCCTCCCTCCCATCTTTTCTATCTCACAGTGTAATTCTGTGTTTCATTTTGTAGGTTACATAGAGCATGCAGTTTCTGATGTTGAATTGCTCCTCACTTGGAACTTTGAAATGCAGAGAACTGTCTGCCACATAGTAATCTACCTCTGCTTGGTAACTGAGTGTACAATATATGCTGATATGAAATGAATAATAACTGACATGTGCATCCTGTTCCTAATATTTTGAACTTTTTTTAGGATATTTATGTGAATTTTAGATTAAATGTAGGATGAGTAGTTTATGCAGGCGAACCAAATTTTGAATTGGGCCTTCTTCTAGTCTATGACATCTGTTGATGTCTTTAGTTGTTTCTACAAGTTTTTGGGAGTTTAGTCTTTTCGGCCTGAATCCTAGACATCATGCTTAAAAGCATGTTATTTCTTCTTTTCAGCTTAATTCACCTTGTTTCTGTACTAGTACTTGTCAGCCTCTAATATGAAATTTGATTTCATGAAATATTATGCTTCATTTATAGGGAAGAGTAAGACAATGCATGCCACACACGTTCCTTATTCTCTGTTACATACCTGTGATCTATTCTCACTAAATGCCACCTTATTTTCCGGTTTCTAAGTATTCAATTACTTCTTCTGCCTGCGGTGTGTGATGGTAAACTATAGTTATCCTAAGGGGAAGACTCTTTCAAGTAAAAATGAAAATTTTCACAAGAGTTTCCTCTTGTTAAGGATTTGTCACACTATCCGAAGTTGAAAAGAGATGGCAAAAAATAACTAGCATATAAGTGTTTACATGTACATTTGCAGCAATACAGAACTAGAACTCATAACTATGTTATATATGACACCTTTACATCATATAGAAAACACCAAATAAGGAGAACCAACTGAATAAACCGCTTGATGAACTTAGGTACATCATATTCTATTTTATAAAAGAAACTTTAGAGAAAGAGAAGCTCATTCCCCCTCCATGATAAATCTTACTCGATATTAAAAAAATTGATTATTATTTACCTTTTAATTATCGAAGATGATTACCATATATACTTTTACTCCATTTCTGTACTCTCATGATTGTTTTATTTCAATTGTTGCTGGTAGGCTGCAAGTTCCTAATATTTTCACATCATCATTCAGTCATTGATTCCCTAAATCAATTTCTTCTGGTAAAGGTCACTTCATATACAATGCAATTTATTAAGTTGCTGAAGACTTTTGGGCACTGACAAAATCCAAATTACCATAAGAGAAAAGTTTGTTGCATTTTGATCAATGAATTTTGGTGCATTTCTCGTTTTTGTTGGAATAATTTCTTTCCAAAACTGATTGTTTCTTTATAAAAGACCACTTCTTGCCCCAATATTGAAACTTTTATGGAAATTGTTGATAAATTGGTGGCCAATATCATGTTTTTCTGATCATTGCTGATAGACAGTTCAGTAGCGTGAGTCATATTTTTCACTTCCTTGAAGTATTTTCATCTTCATTTTCACCCCTGTCTTGTTTATCTGTTTCTTTGCTAAGCCTGACTACATTGCTATTGGCATGATATGGAAGGTAACGTGAAGCTTCAACACAGATTTTGGCCAGTTTACTGAAGAGAGAAAAATACAACCAGTTTGACGACAACATTCCAGCCAGGACTTTGACAAATTCCAGGTCAGAAATTGTTAGTCGGAACCCTAAACCTCAATAATTGTTTATGCGTCATTCTTTAGTTTGTGAATTTCATGGGGATTATGTTGAGAAACACCCATGTCTCAGAAGAATGTGGAGTTTGTGCTGGCTGCAGTAATGGAAATACCTTCACAATACTAGGCAACACTAGATGTCCAACTCTTGAGGTATCTTCATTAGCATTTACTTTTTGGCTATGGGTTATTGGTGAAATTATATATTACAAATACGTACACTGCTTATGATTTTTTTTCCTGGAAGTAAAGAACTCTCATGGGGTCCTCTGCTGCCTCCACGTTAGAACAGCAGCTCAAATATTACTATAACAGTTGGAACTTGGAAGTGAATAATGTGAGATGATAATGATGAATTTTGCATTTTTAATTGAATAGAGGATTATTGAATAAGTATGGTAATGTAATTTGAAACCTGTGGTAGCTAGAAAAGATTACATGCCGGTACTGTGCGGAGTGGATGGAACACAGATGTGCCAACATTTCTTTCTCAGCACCCACGGGTTCGTTCGTATCAAATTAACTTCCTCCAAGTTGGTTTCATCTGCCCTGAGGGTAATGGTTGCGAGATCAAGTTAGTCTCTCTATCTCTCTTGATCTACTGTATTCAATTCATCTTTGTCGTATGATTTTGTGAAATTTTCAGTGCAATTGGTTTTTCTGGAGAAGTATGTATACATTTTAAATTTTTATTTAAATATTATACTCCCTCCGTTCCTAAAAGATTGTAGTTTTATAAGAATTTTTTTTTCTAATTTATTTGTCGTTTACAACTTTCTAGGAAAATAAATTATTTATTTTCTCATATCACCCCTATCTTTTCTCATTTTCTCAAAAATTTAACTTCCCATAAAGGGTAGTGTTAACGCCTGATTTTGTATGCCTGGCGAAATCACCCAAAAGGACAGATCAAAATAGCGCCAACGGTTGATTGTATTGTTGTGAAAACAAACTCACGAAATACACTCACATAAATATAAACAAAGAGATATAAAATATGAACACAAAAATTTACGTGGAAACCCAATTGGGGAAAAACCACAGAGAGAGAGTAATCCACTTTAATAATATTGGGAGTACAAGTTGTGTATTTGTGTTGTATCTCTTGTGCCCCTGTCATATTGTGTTATTTCGTCAACCCTAGCTTGTAGCCATATATATAGAAGTCACCTCCATCCGCATCCAACTAGGAGAATGACTCCTTATTCCTCCAAATAAGGAAACACAATCCTATTTTAATAAGGACTCTTCCACTGTCATAATAAATACATATGGGCCATCACCAGATCCGGACCATTAAATAGACTGGGCTGCATCATGGCTAGACTCAAATAATCACATCCCAACATTGCCCCCAGTCTCTTATTTATAAGGAACTTATAAATAAGAGACTTCTCAAAAAGTTTCCGTGGGATTTTTATCCTTGGGATTTTTATCCTCCGAATTTATATCCTCCGGATTTTTATCTTCCGAATTTCCTTCAGTCTGTGGTTGATGATGAAACCGAAGTCGCCTTTAAAGCACTTCAATGATATAAAAGCTTAAACTTTTATCTATGCGCTGGCTGAATTCGTTACTAGTGCGGTGACTCAGCACCAATTTATCATCACCTAGACCAAAGTGTTAATGTTTAGATTTTACATGCATCATGTGAATACTACCACTACATGTATAATATAAGAGAGAATATGTAAAGTTGTATCAATAATCAATTACGATCATTCTTCAATTGCTATTGACATAATACATATATACACATGTACAAGTATATATTTAATTTAATAAAAAAGAATCACTTATCTCCTTCGATGAATCGGTGATTTTAAATCGACACTAGAATAAGTGTCTTGGTTCCCACAGACGGCGCCAATGTTAACGCCAGATTTTTTACGCTTGACGAAATCACCAAAACAGCAGGCCAAAATCGCGCTAACGGTTGATTGTATTGTTGTGAAATCAAACTCACGAAATTCACTCACATAAATATAAACAAAGAGATAAAATATGAACACAAGAAATTACGTGGAAACCCAATTGGGAAAAAACCACGGAGACAGAGAGTAATCCACTATAATAATATTGGGAGTACAAGTTGTGTATTTGTGTTATATCTCTTGTGCTCCTGTCATATTGTGTTCTTTCTTCAACCCTAGCTTGTAGCCGTATATATAGAAGTCACCTCCACCCGCATCCAACTAGGAGAAGGACTCCTTATCCCTCCAAATAAGGAAACACAATCTTATTTTAATAAGGACTCTTCCACTGTCATAATAAATGCATATGGGCCATCACTAGATCCGGACTATTAAATAGACTGGGCTGCACCATGGCTAGACCCAAATAATCATATCCCAACAGGCAGTGATGGAATTTCAAACAAATTTTAATTGTTAAATGACGGTATTAAATGATTTTCTTAATCCATGTGCAAAAATCTTAAACGACAATCTTTTAGGACGACAATCTTTTAGGAACGGAGGTAGTATATGTAAAGCTCTTTTCAACTTGCATTTCAAACACCAAGTGCATTCTCAATAATAAACACTCTTTGCAGTCTTACTAGCAGAAACACTTTGCTAAAAGTTCTGTTCCAACAAAAGCGCACTTGAACTAGTGGGATTTTAGGGATGGAATGCTAATTTGGACCTCAACTAGTTTATACAAAAAAAATTCCACACTTGTATTTTTTCCCCTGTGGTGGGTGGGTTGTTATTGTTTTTAAATCATGCCAAAGTTTTATAGATTATACTTTTAAAATATTATTAGTATAGTTGAAGGTCTATTGTTAGTATAGCTGAAAGTCTAGTATATAATATGCTAGAATATAAAAGGAAATGCTAATAAATGCTCTTAGAGCTTTATTAAATCTTCCTTTAGAAGTATCTCAGAATTGTTTATGGGGGCATGTGAAAATATAGTTAATTTTCGAAAGTCCTGTGATGGGAACTTGTTCAAATGCAACTACTGTCTTTTGCAATTTTTGGGTGTTTGGATGGGAGCTTTGTGAGGATATCTTTTGGGTGTGGGTTGTTTTGCTGTTAGGGATTGTGCTAAAATTGTTACTTTGGAGGTGCCTATTGGTTACTCCTTGTCTATACACCATGTGTGCATGGACACCTACCCGATATAATGGCTTGGCAATACTATACATTTGCATATAAAAAATATGCATATATTGTGGTGCGCCTAATTGTATTAGTGAGATAAAGCTGTGAAAGTAAATGCTCAATAAGTGCCCTTAGGGCACTCATTAGCAAGACCCGTTAGAAAAAGATTATATATATATATATATATATATATATATTAGCTCTCTCTTTGGAGTGTTAGGAGAGGAGTGGGCATGTCCTGGTTCAGTGAAAGATATGTTGCTAGTTTATTTTCAAGGATTTTGAAATAAGAGGGATGACAAAATTTTATGGAAGTGTTTTTTCCCCATTTTTTGGGTAATTTAGAATGAGCGTAATGCTAGACTATTTAGAGGAAGTTGCTCTTTTTTTAAGTTGTTGAAGGATAGGATTATTTTCCTTGCAGATGAACTTCTTCTATGGGGGTCTTTAAAGGTATCTCTGTGACTGATTTGTGTAGAGATTGGAGGGTTGCACTTTTTAAGTACTCTTTTTTATTTTTGTTTTTTAGTCCGTTGAGAGTGGACTTCTTGTTCCCCTTTTATTGTATCCTCTCTTTTCTATTGATAAAATTTCTTCTTATATATATATATTGTTATAATGTGAATTGTCAATAGCTAATATATTACCTTTATAGGGTCACTTGCCATGGGCTAATATATTACCTATATAGGGTCAATTGTCACGGGCAATTTGTACTTGTCTTATCATGGGCAACCTATTGCCCATAGTCAGAAAACTTGGGCTTCTATTTCCCAGCTGCCTTGCTACTTTGTCCTATAAAACGGACTTGTAATATATACTCATAATGTACATTCTATAAACATATACAACAATATATATGTATTCTAATATTTCTAATTTTGCTCTCCATTCTCACTTTCCTTGTTACCTCTCATTCACTAGTTTTCTGTTTTTCTCTCTCAACCCTAATCTGGGTTTCAGAGTTCAGACTTGTTTCTATTTCTTAAAAACCCTAACTAATCAAGCTTGAAACTAAGATTTGAACCCATAATTAGTAGTGGCTCCACATGGCGACCACCACAGAAAACTCCGTATGACCATTTGTTTTCTTCACGTTTAACTTGTCTGGTATCATTTTTTTTCTTCCTGCCCTCTTTTTCTTTCCTACTGTTGGTACTACTTGTTTTGTTTGGTGCCTGAATCAAGAGTGTTCCACGATTTATTTTTTTACATATCCTCGGTTGAATTATTCCTCAGGTATTCTTGTTACACTTGTTACTCGTTAACATGACAGTCTCGAGCGTAGTCCAGAGTGGTAGTACTAGTGGTGTTAGTAAGGAGCAACTTGTCTGGAATCATCTCAACTGTGCATTGATACTTAGCCCAATCAAATTGGATGGGAATAATTATCTTGCTTGGTCTTAAGCATGTCGCATGTCCATTGAGGCTAACCGTATGCAACACTTTATTAATGGGGCGATCGCTATGCCGGTTAAGGCTGTTGCTCAGGGGGATTGGAATTCTGACAACTCTATGGTAAAAACTTGAATTTTAAACTCAATGGAACCCAATGTGAGTAGTAGCTTAGAACAACCTATGATCTTTGGTAAGCGATTTCTCAAACCTTCTCCGTTTTCGGGGATATGTCTAAGGAATAATATCCGCAAGAAAATTCGGGAGACTGTTCAAGAAAATTCGGGAGACTGTTCAAGAAAATTCGGGAGAGTTTTACAAATATCACATTTAATTAAAAAAATAAAATGTTGTGATTTTGCACCCAACCACACAACATTGAGAAATCCCTATGGAAGAGGAGTAAGGCCAACTCTCACCATCAATGCATTTCCCATTGCGGTTGCTGCTGCTAGGCTACTGTGCACTGACTACTCCGTCGAGCGTCAGTTGGCTGTTCTCATCCCTCCTCTTCCGCCTATCTTCCCCAAAAACTCCTCTTCCACCATTTCACCAGCACCATAAACTCCATTCCATCATTGACTTGATATTTAATATTTCCAAGATTTGCAGACTTAGTCGCAACCTAAATATTATGGGGAAGACTGTTGGAGACAGGGGGACGAGCCGATATTCTTCCCGTACGATTCGTCTTCTCTACTGTGCGGAAGAAAAAAATTACAGTTTCTACAGTTAGTTATTGTGAATTTTACAGTTTGTGCAATTAGATTCTGGGTCGGATTGACCTTCAGGGTTAGGCTTTCTCCCGTTATCTGATTCCCTACAATATATCTTACAATTTATGTTGTTTTAACATTTTTAGCCGGATTCTTTTGCTTCATTATGCAGTTGAGTTGAGAGCTCTCTAACCATCAATTAATCAAATTCCAATCAACTACCTAAAGGCAAGAGATATATGATCATATATATATATATATATGGAGAATGATCCATTTCATGTATTTGCTATGGATTAAAAATTGGCAAATAGCATCTCTAGCGTCCATTGCAATTATCAATGACTTGGATTAAAAAGAATGTTTCGCGGTCCGCTAGAATAACTAGTGAACTTGATAAAAAAAATTTGGACCAATATGCTGCCATACAGACTCTTGCACGCAAGGACAGAAGTGGAAAATAAAAGATTGTACAACTATCTAAAGCCTAAAGCTCTTCCTTATCTATAATTTTTTATATTATTTTTGACCGGAAGCAACTTGAAAAAATTAAGTGAATAAATAATTCCAACCGCCTTGCCGCCTCTGTCGTAGGTCTCCGGTTTAACCTTTGGAGGTTGCCACCGCAACGTCATCACCGACAATTTCTCATCGTCGACGGAATTTTGATTTTTCTTCGAAGACGATGTAGTAATTTCTCCAAAAATTAAATTTAATTCTCCACAATCACACTCTGCAGAACACTTTTTCTCTTCTGCTTCGGATTGCTCAATCGTCTCCTTAACGGTGACGCTGGGAGGTGTTGTGGTTCTGGTGTGTGGAGAGAGCCATCTGGCTTTCATGTACTCCGCTTTTTCTCTAGGGAGGAATGTGCAAGCCTTTCTTCTTGAAGCTCTGTTTAGCTGCCTCAGATACAATTGAAACTATTTGTTGAATACGATCGGCTCTTTCGACGAAGATGTACGACATAGACTAAAGGATCATTTTTTAGCTTCCGGTGGGCCGAGCTACCTTGAACTCTGATCTAAAGTTTATGTCGACTAACACTCTCTCACATGTTGGTGTTATGAGGCATATTGGTATAACATCTTAAATCCCTAACAACATTACGAATATCCTTGTCACTAAAACATATGTTCTGCATCCCTCCACCCATTGTGCTCAAAACGTTCATCATCTTACTAGGTTCAATACCCGCCTTATTTAAAGTGTCAATTAATTGTCTTCCTACCGGCGTAATATTCCTATGTGTTTCAATCAAATCTATTTTGGTAGGTATCACTAAATGATGATTGTGAAATACACCAATTGCCTTCTTTCTTACTATGGACAACAAACATTCTAGGTTTGCATAATGTTATTCCTATCGAGTCTCATTGTCTTCTTATTTTTTCGTTATGACATTCATCATCTACTGACAGTTGGTCTACCAACTTTTTTACATATATATAACCTCGATGACAAATCATTATTGCGAGCATGTTTATGACTAGTAGCAGTCCTAATCTTAAATCCATTTTTGTGTATATAGGATCTATAAAAAATTTCATCTTCTTCCAACTTAGAGAACAATTGACCAACATAAGGGACCATTACCTCTTTACTACTTTCAACATCATTAACATACTCAGATGCATTTGTACAATTTAAACTAGCAAGAGATTCAGAAGAACTAGATAAAAATATTTTTGTAGCAGACATGAAAGCCATTGATGAACACTTCACAAAATTGATTGCACAAACAACTAATTTCTTCAAAGCTCAATAAATTCTCTTCAAAGCTAGATTTTTGAAGCTGCTTAGCAAATGGGTGCGTATGGAGTAAAATATTAGAAATTAGAGTAAGAATGTGGTAGAAAAAACGACGCCACTTTGAAAATCCAAATAAAGTTGAGGGTAAGTTAATTATTTCCCTGATCGCGAGTAAGAGTTGCACTGGACGCTAGAAAGACTAGCGGTCAGTCCCATGCCCATGCCCAAGTGATTAGATCTGCTATTGGACGGTTGGAGATCTAGTTACTGGAATAGTGTCCATAACAAATGGCTGCTATAGATCATTCCTCCTCATATATATATATATATATATATATATATATATATAACTACTACACTATAGAAAGTTTAAACCAAATGGTAAAAGGAATATTAAGAAGGCTCGATTTGCGGTGGAGGGAGCTTTCAAATACAGGTAATTAATCTAGAATGAGTGACTGAATTAGAATAGTATTTCCAGTTTCGTGAGAGTGACTTTGAACTCCACAATGTGGATGCTAGTTGGTTAAATTCCAGGTATACACAGTACACTACATCTGTTACTTTTATATACTTGAATTATTTTTCTCGCTACTTATTTATCAAAATAAGGAAAAATGAATTCTTAAAACAAATATGCATCATAAATCAAACTAATAGCATTGACCCAATTATGAGATATGTATAATTTACTATAGTAACGCCTAAATTATGTTGTTTGTGACCTACAAAATCATGATTTTCACAGTATTATTCTTATTCTAATATTGTTGAATCTTCTCCTGTTCATTATAATAGTTATACCAGTTTTGATGATCCATTCAAAAACATAAACTCGTCGAAAAAAAATAAATACTTGTGGCCAATTTTTCCAGAGCACACAATTCAGGCGAACCAAATTTTGGCAGAGCCTTCTCTAGTCCATGACACCTGTTTATGTCTTTAGTTGTTCTTTAATTGTTTTAACAAGTGTTAAAGAATCATTGATTTCGGTTGAATTTGTGCAAATCTCCATGAATGAAATAGAAGAGAATAATGGAACTCAAAGGTATTCATTTCACATTAATTTGTTATTCAAGACATTACATATACAACTTATTGATACAGTACAGTTGACTCACTTCTCTGTACAATGAGTTCAACTTATCTTACAAACCACTAACTCAGACTTGCATACAGGCACAGCTGATACTCAATCCATTGCACTTTATTACTTATTCCTGTGCTGACATTAGTATATTTCGTGCACTGAGTTAACTGTCTTCAATAGATGTTTCCCTGTTGCTTGTACACAATTTGTTCTTGTAGCTGAAATGTTGATAGGACCCTTTGTGTCTTCTATAACAAGTTTTTGGGAGTTCAGTCTTTTCTGTCTGAATCTAGATATCATGCTTAGAGGCATGTTATATCTTCTTTTCAGCTAAATTCACCTCGTTTCTATACTAGTTCTTGTCAGCCTCTAATTAGAAAGCCGATTTCATGAAATTTTTACACTTTATATATAGAGAAGACAATGCATTCCACACATGTTTCTTATTCTGTGTTACTTACCTTTGATCTATTCTCTCTAAATTCCACCTCATTTTCCAGTTTCTAAGTTGGCAATCTCTTATTCTGCCTGTGGTGTCCAATGGAAAACTACAGTGATTCTAACTTCGAAGGGTCTGCATTCAAGTCGAAATGAATTTTTTTGCAAGAATATCCTTTTATTACACTTTCCTATGTTGAAAAAAGATAGCAAAGAAAAACTAACATGTAAGTGTTTACATGTACATTTGCAGGAATACAGAATTAGAATTCATAACTTTGTTATACATGACACCTTTACATCATGTAGAAAACATCAAATAAGGAGAACCAACTGAATATACTTCTTGATGAACTTTGTTACATCATATTCTATTTTATAAAATAAACTTTAGAGAAAGAGAAGCTCATTCCCCCTCCATGATAAATCTTACTTGATATTAAAAAAATTTGATTACCACTTATATTTCAATTATCCAAGATGATAAACATATTTACTTTTACTCTATTTATGTATTTTAAGTCGGTCAATTGCAATTGTTGCTGGTAGGCTGCCAGTTCCAAATAGTTTCACATCATCATTCAGACACACTGATTCAATACATAAGTTTCTTCTGGTAAAGATTACTTCATATACAATGCAATTAATAAAGTTGGCGAAGACTTATTGGCACTGTCAAATGACTAGAAGAAAAAAGTTTGTTTATTTCTCGTTTTTGTTGGAATAATTGCTTGTCAAAACTGATTGTTTCTTATTAAAAGACCAAAATTATTTCCATTTTTGAAACTGCTATGGAAATTGTTGATAAATTGGTGTCCAACATCATATTTTTTTGATCATTGTTGATAGACTGTTCACGAGTCATATTTCTCACTTCCTTCAAGTGTTTTCATCTTCCTTTTCACCCCTTTCTTGTTTATCTTTATTATTTTTTGATAAGCCTGACTACATTGTTATTGGCATGATATGGAAGGTGATGGGAAGCATCAAACACAGATTTTGGCCAGTTAACTTCTCACAAGAGCAAAATACAATTGATGCCATTTTGATGACAACACTCCATCCAAGACTTAAGGATATGGAGTTTGTGCTGGCTGCACTAATGGAAATACCATCACAATATAAGACCACTAGATTTCCAACTCTTAAGGTATCTTCATTAGCATTTGCTTTTTGGCTATGGCTAATTAGTGAAATTATGTATCAAAATACTAGCACTGCTTAATGATTTTTTTTCCCTGGCAGTAAAGAACTCTCTCACGAGGCCCTCTGCTGCCTCCACGGTAGAACAGCAGCTCAAATGATACTAAAACAGTTGGAACTTGGAAGTGAAAACTGGGAGATAATTAATGATGAATTTTACATTTTTAGTTGAACAGAGGTTTGATGAATATGTATGGTAATGTAACTGGAAAGATGTGGTAGCTAGAAGAGTTCGGATGTCTGGTATTTTGTGGAGTTGAGGCAACACAGACAGATGAGCCAACAATGGAATCATTTTTAACTTTCTTCATGTCGGCTTCATCTGCCCCAAGGGTTGCAAGATCAAGTCGGTCTCTCTTGAGCTCTTTCATTCAGTTGATCTTTTCTCCCACCCATGTGCAGTCAAATTTATTGTGGAATAAGAGATTGTATTTTTTAATTAAATGTTATGAGAACCAAATATATATATATATATATATATATATATATATATATATATATATATATCTATATAAATATATAATTTGTTATTCCTTGGTTCGTTTCAAGAAGGAAATTTGAAGATTTGCATGCTATTTGAAGTCCACGTATTTCTCATTTTTCCAGGCAATATATATCTTATGATTGATTGATATGAAAAGACATGGCATAATTTTTGTTGCAACACACAAAAGACTCCTCCCACCATCAATGTCATCTCTTGAGAATTGCCATTACGAAAAACATCCACTTGTTATTCAAACACATGAAGAATTTCCAGCAACTGTACTGCACGAAGACATGGAAGACAACATATGACCAAAGAAATAGAAAAAAAGTAAGAATTCCGTAAACAATGTATTAGGCAAAGATGAAGACGCTGCAAGACAAACAAGAGTTAAATTTTTTGGAAAAAACACACAAATTACTTTGATAAAACAAATCAAAACTCTTACGAATAATCAGAATTTTTAGAGTTTTAGGAAAATTGTTAGGAATCGAATCTATCAAGGACTCCCAAGTATTATTCTTAAAAGAGTATAATCTTCAAATTTCCTTGCCTTTGTAATGTTAAAGTTTCAAATTACGGCTAAAAGAGTACAGTAATAATTACAGATTATCCCATAAACAAACAACTACTAATCCCAACTTTGGTGAGTCAAATATTCAACTTTTTACAGAGAAGGTATAGCTACTAAAAATATTGGGAATAATTATTAAATTAAATTGGCCTTTTCCCGATCTTTCCAATTCTTACTGTATGCTTCATAAAAGAACTATCCTTTGCTGGACACAAGGATTTTAACCATTGACTATTCAAGTGTTTCTAGTAATAAGCTAAAGAGTCTAGGTTGTTACACATTTACCTACTCAAAAGTGAGACTGAATATTATTATTTTAAGTTGGCTTAATTCAATGAAGTTAAAATACTTTAATGTACATGTAGATATTTAATACTTGCACCACAAATTATTTTTAACAAATCTTGTATTCTTATTGATTAGAAGAGACATCCTTATTGTATAATCTATTTACAAGTTAAATTCGTCCAACTACAATTAATTAAAACATAATTTATTCTTGAAAAATGAAAAGGTAACAAATGATCAGATCATTCAAACATTTTGTACCTATACTTATTAAAATTACTAACATTTCAAATCAAACAAAATCACATCTAAAAGGACTATACGGGAAAAAAGAATTTATGAAAATGTAGGAAATGAATTCTTTGAGCAATGCATGGATACAGGTTTAAAAAACAAAAAGAATGTCAAGAAAGGTATAAGAACTTACCATATGCAGACTTTTTCTTCACTTCAGCATTTTATCAAGCAACTTACTTGCACCATTTCAAAATGTATATGAACAATTAAAAAAATTTGAGAACAAAATTATCCATAGAATCACAAAGATAACAATCCCAATATAGTGTCTTTATGTGTATATATTGTGTCTCTGTGTTTGTGTTTGTGTGTTTGTGTGTGTGCGCGCGCGAGAGAGAGAAATCAATTTTGCAATGACCCAAAGTATTTCTACTTACAATAGAAAAAAATTTAATAGAAAAAGCTTGCAAGTTTACTTCAAATGAAAACTAATATAATAAGCCAAGAGGAGACCTAATTTTCAATTGGGTTGAGTTAATTTAGTTGGTCGAGTACTCGAGTTGACTCAAATGAGTTGGTCTAAGTTACAGTTATGTATATTGCTCTTTCATTTTCTAATCCATTCTCTACATCTCTCAATACCAGATTCTTTTTCTTCCTTCTCCCTTTATCGGGTAGCAAAACCCAAAAAGCTAACACCTTTCAACTTGTCAACACATGCATTCACAACTTTAATAGTATACATTAAATGAAAATATATAATTATTCACATTTTCAAATTCATGTAATTCTACCTTTCCCTCTACACTATTTGTAAAAATTCACCATCACAAAATCTACATGTATTCAATATTGCTCAACATACGTATACACAAAGATATTACACAGTGGATAAAATGTAGGGTTGCAAACGAACCAAACTGTTTGCGAACCAACCGGTTCGGTTCGAGTTCGAGTTGTCCGCCTAGTCGAGTTGAGTTCGCACATAGTATTCCTCCGTTCGATTGATCGAACATGTTCGTGAATCATGTAATTCAGTTCGTCTTTGTTTGCGAATAGTTCGAGTTCGGATCGGTTCGATAAATTCGAGATCGGTTCAAGTAGTTTGATTTCTTACATGTTTAAATTGTTTCTAAAATTCTAAATACAAATAATTGGTTATTTCATATTAAATTCTAAAGTTTGCCTTGTCAATATTTGTTAAATTTTTAGTAATTTTCTTTTTTTTATTACTTAAACATCTTTTTGTTTTTTTAATAATATATTATAAGTAAACATTTTTATTAAATAATTAATAAATAATAATGTGTAATTCTTCACCTCTAATTTAATTAAAATCATTTTACTATTTTCATAAATTTATTAACAATGATTGTTGGATTATTACAATTTACATCCTTAATAGTTTAATAAATTATAACATGTCATAATCACATAAATAAAGTCATTAATAATCATGTAATGACAATTTGACATTAATTAAAGAATGATACAATACAATTGCTTACATTTACATTGAAATTGTCAAATCAAGATAGAGAATATAGAAATCAAGTCATCAATGTATTGAAACTTTAGTAATAAAGTAATAGTCATTGTACAATTACTATTGTATATTACATCAATTATCAACTATATAATTAAAAGTGTAAACTTAATTTTACCAAATTTGAATTTTTTATATTACAGACTTACAGTGTATATGTGAGATAGTGAGAGAGGGCTGAGAGAGAGAGAGAGTGACTTGCTAACTTTGATTTATTGTTTATGCAATTAAGTAATCATATTTAGTGTAAAAAGTAGCGTTTAATAATCCAATTAAACAATGTCACAATATCGTTTGCATGAAATTAAAATGAGTTATTAATTAAAATAAAATAAGCAAAAAAGTTTTTTTTAATGAAACAAAGTCTCTAAATAGCTTTGAGCCTTTGATCTTAGAATCGTAGTTAATTTATTTAGTTTTAAACAATATAATTATGAAACTTTAAAACTTTTTATAAAGTAAAATTGAAAATGTTTCCTATAGACTTTGAAAATTCATAATTGATCGATCGATCTTATTACTTATATTTTAGAACAGAGGAAGTATTTGATACTAATACATTTCAAGGTTAATAATATTAGTCTATTAGATATTGAATTAATCTAAATTAACTAAATTCACATTATTTTAAATCTTAGAATTTTACAATTTCATTATAAAAAAAAATCATAAATAAGACTTTTTTTTATGAAATAGATAGAGTATTTTTTTATGTTCGCGAACCTGATCACGTTCGTATGTTCATGAGTTGTTCGCAAACAAGCTTGTGTTCGACTATGTTCGCGAACAAGCTCGTGTTCTATTATGTTCGTGAACAAGCTTGTGTTCGACTTGTTCTCGAACTGTTCACGAACTCGATCATGTTCGCAAACAGTTCGCAAACACCAATCAATCCGAACTAGTACATAACTCTTGGTTCGATTAAGTTACTCGAACATGTTCGAGTTTAACTAAAAATGTTCGAATTCGGATCGGATCGTTTGCAGCCCTATTAAAATGTATATGTACTCCTTCACTCTTCCTAATTTCTTTGTTTTCGTACAATCAATTTGGCCTTGCAAGGTGTTGGGTGGTACTCGGTATGTGTATGATGAAATGTCACAAAAAAAAAATATGAATTTCTCATTCTTTTTTTCTTTTTCCTTTTTTTTAATTGTTTATGAGTATGGGTTATGCACTTTTTGAGAAATGGAGTAGTTATTTCCTATATGATTGACAAAGGTGCCTCTGAAATATTGACATGTGAGAGAGGTTAAAGGTGTGTTTGTTTAGAGCTGAATAGAACTGAATAGCTGAAGGAATGAATTGCTGAATCGGTTAGTGTGTTTGTTTTAATCTAAATGGCTAAATCGGTAAGATGGACGAGCTGAATGACTAAGTCGGATTTTTTAACTGAATGAGCAGATGAATGAAGTAAAAAATAATTTAAAATTTTAAAAATTAAAAAAAATATATTAACTATTATATTAAGTAATATTAAATAAATTTACAATAATTTTGAAATTTTTTTCATTCAGATTCATTCATTTTTTATCAAACACCCCCAAGTAAGATGGAGCACAAATGGAGTTATTTTGGAGTTGTTGCATTCGGCATTGACATTAATCAAACAAAAATATTTTGAAAGCTAGCTCATGCCTTGCACGGATTGCAAACTTGTGATAAATAACAACAAAATCAGCATTGAAACCTTTATGGAGCCGAAGCATGGGGATGTTAAACCGACAATTGGTTCGTAACCAAGTAGATGTATATCCTCCTTGTAGCATTTTAGCAAACAGTTAACATGCACCCCCATCCCAATGCCAGCTCCAATTCTTAACCCTAATATACTCTATCGTGCTTCTACCTTTGGTGAATCTATTGCTGCTAAAGCAACCATACACAGAGATTAAGACAAAGAGAAAGGAAGTTGAGGGGAAGCTAATGAGATTGACTGTGAGAGAAGCATAAGAGGATGAACATACATTTCATGTTTCCTCTTCCTCCCTCTCCCTTTTTAATTGATTTGTCTGATGAGTTCCTTCGAAGACTTTTAGAAAACATTGGATAACAGACTCAAGAAAAAACCAACAAAATACAAATATGATTCAGACCCAATTTGATGCAAGTGCACACGAAAAATTGGACAATTACAATATCCTGTCCTTCCGGGCATTAAAATAGCAATTGGGTGACAATTTATGATTTTGCTTGGAACAGAAGAGAAATTCCTCTAAAAATAAATGAAAAAGATACTAAATGAAGGGAAAAGAGTCTAGTTCAATTGTTTCTCACCTGTCGTGGAAGAGGAGAGAAAACAGGGTCTTTTTTGGCCGTTTCTCAGCCGCTTCAGTTTTGAAGTTTTTAATGGGCTGCCTGTGAGGATGTGGCGGCGACGACGGAAGAGGCTGATCGGGGAAGATGAAATCGGAGAGAGGTGATAGGGTTTCGCATAAGAATTAATTTGTGGTGAAATTGCAGGGGAATATGGAGAGAAATAATAAGTATCTTTATTAGCAGAGGAAGGCAGGGGCAGGGGCAGGGGCAGGGGCAGGGGAAGGCGAAGACGAGACAGACTCACAAAAGAGTAAATGGGTGACTTGAACTGAAGAGGTGTGGAGTCACTTGGTATACAATAAATGCCAACTCGGGATGAAAATTGGCAGGGGATGAATTCTTGTTGCGCTTTTAGATTCTTAGGCTGATTAGTATGATTGAACTTATTTTTCTCATTCGCACTGAACTCACTTTTTCTTCTTTCAAAATGTCACAAAAAACATTAAACTTTACTAGAAAGTTTAGTTGGTGTATGATTAGGAGTGAGTAGCTCCACCTTAGAGATGACATTGCTTATGAGTATGATATGTACAAGAAGAACAAATTTTAAAAAATTAGTCCTTGGAAAGGCCCACTATTAAGACAAACAACTCTGATCATCGAAAGTCAGGCGAAGGCACACGGCCATACGGGTGACAGTTGACTCAATTGTTTGCTCGAGGTCCTTTGAGTGAGCAGTTAAAGAAGACAAGGACAAAAGACAAAGCAAAAGGGAAAGCTGACAGGCCTGCTCACTCATAGATTTGTTGATTGGTGCGGTGATCTTGATAACTGCCTATCTAGTTCAGGTTTCATGTTCCTGCACATATTCTACATTATAGTCTGCAACTGATTTAACTTCCGTTTTTGGGAGATCAAACAGAGCTCAATTAGTTTCTGGTAGATGAGAAATAAAGAACATAACCAATACAGGGAACACGGGAGTACCGGACCATATCTGCTTTTGCACGTGGAGAAGCATTGGGAACCCCAATTTCTTTCTTCAGAGTCGTTTTTTTTCCCGTTCGCAATCCCCCTCCCTCTAATCTAAGTTTACTTGGCTCGCCCAATCACTGTCGTCTCGTATCTTTTTCGTTCTGGAAACACGTCTTCCTATTCCATCTTTTCTCGAATCTTCTTTAAAACCAAATACCTTTTACTCCAACTGTATTGAGGCTGCATTTAATTCCAGCAATAGTAGTATATGTTTTGAAGGGCCTTGTTCCTTCCAGCACAAATCTCTCGATTCGTCCTCTCATAACGAATTGTCAAAACATTTGACTCTTCACCCTGAGTAATTGCAATAATCGAGTTCATTGATATTCCTAGTATAGTAAATACTATCACACATGACTGCATCTTTGATGCACTGCTAGTACCAGTACCCCTTGATAAAGAAAGATTAGCCCTTATAGGAATAGGAGTTCACTCTAACGAGACATGTCTATCAAAGTTTAGTTCATCGTCCACAAGGGCTGACGAAGGGGGAAAACGAAAGCGTTTTCTAGTCCTCCCTGAGCCGAGGGGTGCTTGTCGGCGGCCGGGGGGGGGAGAGTTCGTCGCGGCACACTGTTCTAGGCAGGGCGAGATTAAGCCACGTGGTGATATCTGCAAAAAATAAAAAAAAGGACTATTCGCTCTTTGGGGTGGGCCTTTAGTACTCAAATCTTATGATACTAGCTCCCCTAGCAGTAGCAACTACAGTGACTCTTGCTCCTGAGCTTGGGGAAGACTGAGACTTTGTTTGAACCATAGAAAGAAGTGAATTCTTATGAAGCAAATGGCATTTCCGATTAATTTGTCTGCCTACTAGTGGAATTCAAAAGAGAGCTTGAACCGGAAAAAAGAAGTGGTGTTTCGCATGCAGCTATTGATAGACAGAAAATTATGGTATGCACTTTCGTGTACTAGCTAAAACGTTACGCAAAAACTGTAAAAACTAGTTTAGTGAGATATGGGGATAAAAAAGTAATAAACCAAACATCGAATAACCAAAACATTGAAAACCAATTTGTAATTAAATTTTTTTATCATTAATTAAATCAAATTGCATTACAATACGAAGTTTAAATTATCAAATTGTCACAATAATTGGTAATGTTAAATTTTATTACTTAAGAAATTATTTGTATAAATAATTTATACAAATAAATACACTGAATATAATTGAAAATGTTAAATTTTATTACTTAAGAAATTATTTGTACAAATAAATACACTAAAGCTATTTAAATCTAACTAAAGCGGGATTATTTGGGACATTACTCAGACAACTACTAAGAGTAGAGGCAGGTATTTAATATTTTCCTCAAATAGCTACTAAGAGTAGAGGCAGTTATGTTTTCTAAGCATTAGATATCGCATTGGACGGTCGGAGATGGATTTGCTAGTATAGTGTTCATAGCAAACATTTGCTATGGATCACTCTCATATATATATATATATATATATAATCCAGAGTGGAAGGTCATGTAAAGACTCCATAACATACCTTTCAGAGCCTACACATCTTATTTAGGGTCAGGTCTTCGATCAGATCGCGGGTTTAGGACATATGCAACATAAAGTTTGAAAGAAAGTAGATCCTTCATAAATTGAAAAGTCAATTTTGTCACTTTGAAATGCTTGATATATTAAATGTTCGATTTTTTGCTTTAAAATAATTTTTTCAAAATTTAAATAAAAAGTTGGACAAAAATAAGGATGAAGATATTTCAAAACCTAAGTTACATATCATTTTAAGGAGATTTTTGTAATGAAAGGAAATGATAATGACTATATTTTCTTATTCTTTGTGTGTGCGCTTGAGTTTGTGAGGATGGGGGAGGGCATAGGTCCCCAGAGAAAAAGTTAGCTTGAGTAGACATTACACCTACCCATAATTCCTCTCTCATCCACACTATTTTCAGCAAGTATTTTCACATTGTTAATATACTTAGGTATACTATTGTTGGAGCTTCTTTTGGCTAATATAACACAGTTGTTAGCTCATACAAAATTTCTAGGTTGTATAATCACCAAATAATAATCCAGTGTACCATCATAAATATAGCACTTGAACCATTGTCTTGACACAATTTATAACGATGTGAATTGATCAATATTCCACTCGCTAAAACAATAATGCAGAGATAATACTACAGGTTCTTATTAATATTCAGTCACTGTCAGATATCACAAACGAAACACACTGTATAAAATCTTACTGGTTATGCAACTAATCATTTAGCTCCTTAAGGAAAAGGTAACACTATTGACCAAACCTATAAGTTATAACTAAAATTTTGGCATAGATCAAATAAACCTCAGAGATACTTTCGAGCTATAAATATACTTTCTTGTAAAAAGTTCACAAAACATTTCAGAGTAAAGACGTACCAAATAGCTAGGAATCTCAGCAAGGGCGACTAGTAAGTAGTAACTAGATGGTGGGAGGGCATACAAATGGTGTTTTTAGGATACAAAACCTATCCATTACTTGTACTCTAAATTCCCTAAATGTTTTACAACTGATAAAAGATTAATCCTTATAAATTTGTTCACAATCGAATACAAATGATACATAATAAAAAGCATACGATCATACTAGGTTATGGATAATGAAACTGAACATGATTAAAAAAATGGAATATCCTACTCATACCTCAAGCAAGTTGGTCAGCTAAACCAAACCTCAAGAGGAACCTTTTCTGATTACAACCCAGCATTTCACTCAGGCTACAACGTATATTCCTCTGTTTCAAAAGTTTTTGCCTCAACTCCAGTCTCTTCTTCAAACCATAACGGAAGTACTGTGGATAATCAGTAACTTCTTCAATTCTTCTCCCCATCACTTCTACTAAAAACCTGATTCGTGGTTCTAAAGAATTTTTTATGCTCTTGATCAGAATTGGGGGATAACCAGTCACCAGAGCTGCTATTTGTCCATCTTCAAACCCGCTTGTCTTTAAGTAAGTAAGATTAGGATTCAAAGTCTTGTTTACATCTCTACACAAAACTTCAGGGAAGTTAATTGCCACTTTTTGAAGATCCTGATCCGTCAAACCCAAGGATAACAGGAACTCAGAAGTAGGACGTAACCTTTTATCAACACTATAACCCATAATGGATGGATTTTTCACCAAAACTTTACCAATCATTCCTTCTTTGGTTAGACCAAGACTAGCAAGAAAGTCCACAACTTGTGCAAGCTTTGATTCAATGCTGTAGCTGATGATTCTTGGATTTTGTAAAAGCATCTTACCAAGTTGCTTTTCATGGATCCCAAGAGATTCAAAAAAAGCTAGGAGCGGACAGAGCTTCTCTTCCACGCTGTGAGAGAGTATATGAGGGAATTTGGTGATTGCAGAAGCAATGTCTCGGGGTTTAGTTCCCAAAGTACCAAGGCACTGAACCATGGGGATAAGCTTCTCATAGAGACCAAGAGTCAGAATTTTGGGACACTTGGCAACAATAGAAGGCAGTTTCCGCTCCTGGATGCCAATGCTTGTCAAGTAAGCCCAGTTTTCAGAAACTTTTTCCCTCTGTACACCCTGAAGGCGCTTGCACTTTTTGAACATGTCATGAATACTTTTATCATCAAGGCCTCTATCCTTGAAGAACCACATGATGCTACTACTGCTGTGGGCACTCCCTTCCATGTTTCCTGAAAAAGATTTAGCCATAACTTTAGCGAAATAATACTTCTACAGCATAACATCAATACCCCAAATAAGTATACTTCACTACAACTATAGTTGTTATATATTTTCCTCCGTTCCACAAAAGAGTCCCATTTACCAAATTTTGTTTTTCCACAAAAGATTCCACTTTAGTAACATAAAAGATATAAAATGACACAATTTCTCAAATTTACAATCATAATTTCATTGTTATACCACACAACTAAACTAACAAGTAACAACTTATTATATTTTAGGGTCACACTTGTTTGCATGGATAACACTTGGGATTGAACTATTAATCCCAAATCTCTTGTTTGTTTTTAAAATTAGTCTTAGGACTATTAGTCCCGGGACAATAAAATGACTTAAAAGGGGGGACTATTTAACACTATGTTCAACCAGATATTATAATCCCTATCATTTAGGACAAAATTAACCTTTATTTTTGTTTAAAATGACCGTTGTATCCTATCCTACCATTTTATAATCAAACCAATGAGAATATGATATATTTGTTATTAGTGGTAAGGGTATAACAGTTAAAACGGTAAGTTAAGTTTTTGTCCAATTCTTTAAACAATCCTAGACAAAACAAACATGAATAATCAATCTTGGAATTAATCCGTAGGAATATAGTCCCAGAATTATAATTCTTGCAAATAAACATGACCTAGGAGTATACACGCAACAAACATCTTTTTATTATGCATAACTGATTTCTTGTTTAACACATACATATGCAACATGTCTATATTTTTTTATATTTATATAATTAGTCTATTGAGAATTACTCCACAATAATATTACTTTCACGCAAAAAAGGTAAAATATTTAACTTATAATTCTTATGTGTAGCCGTATCACTTTATATCATTATATCAACACACACACACACATATCTAACAATAGTATTAATTTAAATATCTATTATTTTATGTTAAATTTAAAATTAAATAATTTTAAACCATTCAAATATGTTCTCATATTTATGGAATGGATAGAGTTCAAATTAGTATGCAAATTGAAAAGTGATATAACTATAGTTAAACAAAACAATATAACTAAATAAAACTCTAGAATAAAGAAAATGACACACATTCAATTGCACAAAAAGATCTCATATAAGAAAAATGACCAATTATGACCACAAAAGAATTTGATTCGTAAAAATAATATTATTAGGATTAATAATCAAACCAATAACTAAACAAATTATCAGATTCCAATATGCTATGACTAAACAGACTATACATTTGTGTGTGCAATCATAAATTAAACTAGAAGTGAAACTGAAACGTCATATCATAAAAATACCATTTATGTATAAAATAGCTTATACATCCACAAAAGTCATATCTCTACAGAAACACTTCATTCTACAGGTGTGAAATGCATAAACAGAGTCCCACATATGTTTATATCAATAAAGATATAGAAACTGAAACCCAGATCATCATCTATCATTCATAGAAAGCAATTAGCCCCAATATCTTTCATAGCCAAAAAATAAAACCCAAAGATAACATTGCATAACTTGAATGAAAACCAGCCGGAAATGATCTATAAACAAATGAACACATATATATCTTGTGCATAAATATCAGAACATTTTGAAGCAAGAATAAATTAGGTTACCCATCATAAGGAAGAATAAGGGGAAAAATGCGTACCCATGATTGAGTTGGTAGCTCTCAGACCCAAACTGGATTTCGGCTCAAGTAAAATACGAAAAAAGAAGACCCAATTAGGGTTTCAGAAAGAAGGTTTTAGGCTGGTAAGAATTAAGTATCCAATCAATTTCATGAATCTGTGTGGGCTGGGCTCAAGCTCTTCGGACATTTCAAGTGGGCATACAGAAGGTCTATTTCCAAAGTAAAACTGGATATTATGGGCCTCTTGGTTTAAAGAGAAATGCTTATTGGGGATCATTTTTGATAGTCTAAATGGAACTGTCCATAACTAAACCAGTAGCAATGACATTACGGGTTAAATACTTTTTTGGCCATTGAATTGGTACCAGATTTACATTTGCATCGCTAAACTCAATATTTTTAATCGTTACTCATTACTCATTAAAAAAATTCTGGAAAGAAAAACATGGTATCATAAGAATTGTAGAGATATCCACGCCTATGTAGCATTCAATTTTATAAATCATCGCAGTGTAATAAACACTTAATTTTTAGAAATAAGTAGAAGCTCATTCTGTAAAACAAAAATAAAACTGAATGTGGATAGAGCTGCACCCTATATCACAATAATTTCAAACTAATGACTTCACAACTGATGAATTGAAGTTAATTAAAAATAATAATAAATTCAGAGATCGTTTGGTGGTCAAATTTAATTCGCATAAAACAACTAATGCATTGTTATTGAAGAAAGCTTTAGCCTTTATACCCCCCAAAAATTAAAATTAATGACTTCACAGCTCTAGTTATAATAGTTTTGTTGTTTTGTCAAACCCAATTCGCAGAACACAACTAGTGCATTATTATTGAAGAAAGCTGAAGTCTTTATCCGCAGAACTGAAAGTTGTGACTTTTACAACTAAAGTTATTACATTTTTGGTAAGATATCCATAAATTCGGACAGAAGTTGGAGGTCATTTGGTGAATTGAAGAAAGCTGAAGCCTTTACGTGTCTCAAACAATTCAAATTCATGATTTTTACAACACAACTTATAAAATTTTGGTTTCTATCAATTGGGTTAATTTTCTAAAGAAAAACAGGACCCTTCCAGCATACATTTCGTGTATAAAGAAACTTAAATGCATTATACAGACAAGACTAACAAATAAGTAAAACTTACCAAAGGAAAATAAAGGAATCGACGAGGGTTTCTGGTGATGATGTGAGTGAGGGAATTTCTTTGCTTTGGGGGCTGCTGGCTTTTCTTTCTCAACTGTGGCTTATCTTTTACTGATTTACTAGTCAATGACGGCTATGTTACTTTTAAAAAAAAAAGGCTCAATCACTCCCGATCATTAAATGAGCTGACGTGGCGTTAAAAAACAAAACATTAAGTTATAATTTTTAGAATAATAATATATATACAAACTATTCTATAAACATTTTTAAAATTGTTGATACTACTAAAAAATGATCATTTGTGATGGCCAAAATTATGACGCCCCCAAAATAAGTCTATTCTATCCAACCCATTCTGAGTCGTCAATTACATGGTACAGAAATAACTACAACTTTATTATTACATTACAATATACAAACTGTGAGTTTAAATACAGATATTTCCATCTAGACAATATCCACATACAAATAAATCTCCATCATAATTATTGATACATTATTTTACAAAAATGGTGAGTACTACTAAACAACTCTCTCTAGAACCATCATTACATCCCCCGACTTGTACTCGCTACATTCTCGTCTCCTGAGAAGAAAAATAGAACAACAAGAAAAAGGGTGAGCTCAACTAGCCCAGTAAAGAATATTATGACTAAGATAATGTACAACAAATTATCCTTAGTCTTCAACAGGGAAAAATCTGATAGAATATAATAGACAACAAGTTTTAGATCAATAACTGCAGCAGAAACAATAATTCATTAGAGGAGTTAAGTAGAGAATGCAATCTACTAACATCTATGAATTTCAAAGTCCATCATCAATATTTTATCCCTGTAACATCAATCAATATATATCTCAAATCAAATCAAATATTCATCTTTGCACTGCAGGCCAAAGATATTCATCAGTTGGTCATGTTCATCTAAACACCTGTTTATCTTTGCACTACGGGCCAAAGATATTCATCAAGAAATCATTCATCTTTGCACTACAGGCCAAAGATATTCAGTAACACCATCATTTAGGACTGAGGATGATGAAAAATATTTTAAAGGAAACGAATCCAGTGAAACAAAATAACAAGTATTAAGGATTCGTACTTTAAACAATCCGAGTTCAAAAATACTTCATAAATAATCATACTGAAGTAAAATTTAAGAATGATCAAAACATGGATACAATCAAAGCTAGTATCCAGAATAGATATTTTGGACAAAAAGAAGAAATTTCATTTTTTTGGTGAATAGTGTCGTATTCGTGAATAGTGCCGTATACGTGAATAGTGCCGTATACGTGAATAGTAACTCCGACACCAAAAGATAAAAAATTCACAAAAAAACATTATCACGCTTTTTGAATAGTACTCGTGAATAGTAACTCATGAATAGTAACTCGTGAATAGTAACTCATGAATAGTAACTCCGACATGAAAAAGTTCTAAATTTGATAAAAATTTCCAACCAATAATTCGGCATAATGATATTGAAGAAATAATATCATTTTCGAATAAAATAACATCTCTTACCTCGAAAGACAGTACTTCTAGTTGAAACACCGGATATAGGCTATGATTTGAACTTGCACCGTATAGCAATACTCAAAGTATACTCAAAATACTCACAAGAATACGCTCGATAATATAGAGAGAGAAAACTTCAGTTTCTGGTGTGATTTTCAATTCTAACCTAAGCACCCTATTATAGGAAATTGCTTAGAACACCAAAGTAGAAAATTTAATATAATATTAATATATTTAATAAATTCTCTACGCCCATCTAGACAATCTGATCTCAGCCATCAACACATGCTAAATGAGGGAACCAAATGAAAAAAAACGTTTTTGTAAATAAAAATATTTTAAACTTCCAAAAATCAATTATTTCGAAGCTTCAGAACTTCAATAATTCATAATATATAGCCCTTTTACCAGAAAATTCAAATCTCGCAAATTTTTATAGGAAATTCCATTATCTACAACTTTGCAGAAGAAAGTTTTTCCAAATTCCAAACAGAAATTGACCGAAATTCACAAACGGACGATTTTACAGGCTATAATCAAATTTTCAGTCAAGAAATAGGTCTACCGACACACAAAATCTGTTTTTAATATTTATTGCAACAAAAATACTCTTTCTCCTCATAAACTCATATATCCCACATTCATTTAAAAATATCATCATTATTATATTATTAAAAATATAATAAAATATTTAAATGAATTATTTTATCAGGAAAAGATAAAAAATTAATTTTCAACAATTGTCACATTAAAAATTTTCTCCATCTATATCCACATAAAATCAGTATTGTTCTTATCATATAAATCAATAATTAATTATTCACAAATAATATTATAGAATCACAATACTGACAACCAGGCCGTTCCCAGGATAGAGGGGGCTTTCCAATAAAGATTTCTACTTACTGGCGCGCAATTAGGTGACCAAACCTCTCCTTAGACAGAACTTTTTAGACATTGCCAATAATGTTATCTATTAATATTATTCAGATAATATGAATTATTGCTTCGATAATGAAAAATACTGTGTAGTGACAATTATTGAAACAACAGTAATATAAAATATCAATGCAGCAATTATTGAATCAATAACATAAAATACTAAACAATAATTACTGTAACAATTATTGAGTAGTGCCTTCTTACGTAAGAATCAATAATTGGTGCAATACCGTGTGCTACTGTGCAACAACGCGTATTACCGTGTTTTAACCACCGGTTATTCCAATAGTATTAACGGTAACAACTACGCCGTTTTTTATAAACAACTTATATTTGTCATTTTCTTCATCCAATCGCTTTCCGTCGTACGTCCCCGACAACAAGAATATTCCACGACCAAGCGAATATTTCCCGACAACAATGAATATTTTATAACCACCTGCTTATTTAAAATATTTGCGCATTTTACCCTTAACTAACCACATTAATCAAATTCACCCTTACTATTTCAAAAAATAAATAAAGGAAATTCCTTTTTATTTAAAAATTTTAGGGGTCTTACAACCTCCCCTCCTTATGAAATTTCGTCCTCGAAATTGACGTACGTAACTGGTGTTTCGAAAAGGTAAAGATACCTCGCTTTCATTTCCGTTTCCAACTCCAAGGTCATTTCCTCTATAGCATGATTCCTCCACAAAACTTTAACTTGTGGTATGACCTTCGTGCGTAGGACATGCTCCTTCCCATCCAACATCTTGACAGGTACCTCCTCGTACGTTAAGTCTTCGACTATTTCGTCCGGTTCTAACTCAATAACATGGTTCGAGTCGTCCACATCGGTACATAAAAAAAACGTTATAAACACGCGACATACTTGGCGGTAAAACGAGTCTATAGGCCACAGTTCCTATCCGATCGAGAATTTCAAATGGATTAATAAATCGAAGGTTTGAGCTTTGCTCACATCGCCAATTCTCGCTTTTAGAATAACAACTTCTTGTACCTGCTTCTTCATATTCACCAGCTCCGGTGTGTAGCTTGAACAACTTTAACTTTATCGATTAAAGTCGATTATACTCGTATATCATCACGTGGGTACCTAGAGTTTTTATCTCCATCTCTATTATTTATAAATTATACAAAATTAGTCTTTGACAATATCGTACTCGTACTTGTATACGATCTTTTACTCAACACGTCAGCTACCACGTTCGCTTTTCCAGGATGGCATGGTCAGAACATGTGCTGAAATGAGTCTCCTCTTGAGTTCTTCGAAGCTCTTCCCACATTCCTTGATCCATTCGAATTTTGTATCTCTACGAGTCAGCTGCGTTAATGGAATAGCGATTCGAGAATATCCTTCAACGAATCTCCGATAATAATCAACTAAGCCTAGAAAGCTACGTATTTCGATTACCGACTTAGGTTGTTCTCAACTGTGACTCATATCCCAACCTTGGATAGCACGTTACAATGACACCTATCAGTTTACTATCGCACGAATATTGTGTCCCCTACGAAGAGTCTGGCTTCGGTGCATTCCACAAAGGAAGTCACCAGATAAAGGCTCGGGTACCAAATTCTATAGTTGAGTTTTTAACTCCTGAAGTTCAATAGGAGCCATGAGATTTTAGAAATGGGTTTTGTACCGGGTTCAAAGTCGATACAAAATTCAATATCATACTTTGGGAGTAAGCCAAGAAATTCTTCAGGAAATACATCAGGAAATTTACTAGATGATAAGTTAATCCGATTTTTCAATTGGAGCGGATCTGAGTGGTGTCTTTCCTGAGCCTCGCGGGATTAGCCTCCCTTGAATCCAATAATCAAACACCGACGTGTTTGCCTCCTGGTGGAGGAATCACACAACATAAATTCACATACATCGTGTCTGACCGTATGAAATGATGACATTGTGCGAAGCACTAATACAACATGCAGATATTGTGCGGTAAATAAAACATTCGTTCACATCCATCAATGTAAATGCAACATTCACACATAAGCAGATAAGAATGGTTTTTGAGAATTTTGAAATATGACTTGTCCTCAACAGAGTCGCCACCTGTCGACGTCGGGTAAAATTTTACATTTTTCTTTTCTTACCCTTTATGTTCTTTATTTTGTTGAGTTTTGTTTGAAAAGGCGAGTTTGAAAAGAGTCCGACATAAAATATCGACGATTTGAAAATTAGTGTTGTCAGTTGGTAGATTTGAAATGGTTGGACTCTGTTTAACAGACCTTGGAAATCGAGATTCATAGAGTTCGTGGGCTTGATTAAACGGGGGGAAGGTGTTAGGCACCCCCCGACTTCCGTGAAAACAAGGTTACCCCAACTTTTCAATTCCCTAATTAATTTGAATGTATGTGTATGTGTTTATTAGGCCTATGTGCAGTTATTTGGAAGTAGTGCTATGGCTCGTTTGCACCTATATACAAATGGTTTGATTTGTATAAAAGTTCAATTTTAAACAAGATATAGCAATGACGTTTTGGAAACAAGTTTTCAAATCCTTATGCTCAATAGTAATTGAGGCCTTTGATACTTCCATTTTATTCCATATTTGGATTGATTTTATTTTATTTTTGAGATGCGAAACATCTTCGAGAAAATAAGATAAATAGCAGTGTCGGGCTCCTTATGGGCATGAAAGTCATCCAAGGATGTCCAGACACCATAAATAATTTACAAACTGGTTGCACAGCTGAAAAGTGTCCATCGTGGAAACCAGATCTAGATCTGTTAGCTGAATCTTAGACCTCATGGCTCCTAGGTTCACATGATTGATTAATATTTACAAAAACTAGAAAAAAACTAGCCATTATAGCTCCACGGTTCTTGTTTAGCAACTTTTGAACTGGTTAAAAGTTAGAAACGGAAGATTTAGATAAATCTAGTCCATAGGCTAGAATATTAAGGATTTACATTACAAAAGCAGTTAAAGCAGATATTTAAAAGTATTAAAATATATATATATATATATATATATATATATATATATAGTTATATATATATATAAAGACGATTAACTGCCACAGATTTGAAATCCAGGCAGGAGTATGGAATGTGTGTGTATATATATATATATATATTTATATATATATATATATAAACGGTAAAAGGCCACGAATTAAAATCCATGCCAGACACGAAATGTAAATATATATATATAAAAGCGAGTAAAAGCCACGAATATTCTATCTAGGCTCAACTGTTTGATTTAAGTATATATATGGGGTTTCATCCACAGCAACTGGTTGTTGGGAGCAACCCCTTTTTTGGTCTCATGTTGTAGCGGCTGGAGCAAAAAAATAATAATTTATAACAAGCCGCTACATGTTGTAGTAGCTGGGCCAAAAAGGGGTTGCTCCAAGCAACCGGTTGCTGTGGATGCAACCCCTATATATATATATACATATATATCAAAGCAGTAGAAAGCTTAAAAATCTAAAAAATCTGAAAAATCTTACAGAGGGCTGCCAATAAGACTTCAGACTGCTTTTGGAGCTTGAAAACTCAATTTTCACCGGTTAAATTTTGATATGTTGTAGAATATGAGCTTAAAAGTATTTATAAAGAAAAATATCCAAGTTTAGAGCATTTTAGAAGAGGTTAAGGGCTGAAATGGACCGAGTTTTTTCTTTTTTTCCCTTTTTTCTTACATTTTATGGCTGATGGGGAGGGTCTATTTATAGACCAAGGTGGCCGCAGGTCTACCTGCGGCTCCCCGGGTTACCCCGGGGCCCATGGGTCCCCCTGTCTCGAAGTACGTGCACTCGGATCAACGTGTTGTTCATCGAACATTCATAACTTTAAATCCGGGAGTCCGATGGATGCGTGCCATACTATTTCGAAAAGCTCTTTCCGAGAGCTACTCAATGACATAGGGCTTGCCCTTTTCCGAATCCGAGAAGATGGGTTCATGACCGAAATGTCATCTCCGGGTCTCCGCAGGCAGTTCGTTGAGTTGTTTTGCGTAGTATGCGCTCGAAAGTGATGTAATGACTCTTTGTGACCCTATTTGCAGATGTATTAGGTTTGTTGATGTTTACTTGTCAAAATTACTATTTTGCCCTTCCGGGGGTTGTCTCCAGACTTGATGTGCTGCAACTGTCTTTTCTTAGGGTTATTTCTGAGGTTTGACTGTTGTTGACTATGTCTTTTCTCAGGGTTATCTCCGAAGTTAATTTGATATTTCCACGGGGATGACTTTGTGGTTAGATTTGATGTTGTGGTCCTCCAAGGTTATCTCTGGAGTGTGAAAGAGATGTTTTTGCCCTCCTACATAGTTAGTAACAGGAAAACGAAATTCCGAGCGTCTACGATTATTATTTATTATTATTGTTATTATTATTTATTATTATAATTATTACTATTATTATTATTTATTATTATTATTATTATTGTTATTATTATTATTATTATTATTATAACCAATGGATTGATTTAGTGCAAACTTATTTCTTGGGACAATGTATCAGTTAGACATGTGGTGCTTGGGTGACATGATTTCTTTCAAGAGTTTTCCCCTTTCTTTTGATGAGAGGCCTGATCCCGCCTTAAATTCATTCCCTTTCCTGAAATTGGAAAATGTCTCAGTCCTTTCGCATGTTGTTTCTGGGGATTAATATAAGAAAATCTTTTTGTTGACCAAATCACGAATGAGAAATATCCTGCTTATCAGAAGAACAAAATGCACCAAAAGCTTGATGGCTCGGTCGTCAGGATTAGTACACTCTTGTGAATGAGGCATTTGAAGTAAATGTTTATGAAATTGAATGAGTTATGAAATCGCAAGAAAATATTGAAACATCTAGTCATTATTCATGGGTAGGATTAGATTCAAAAGACTTATCTCTCTTATCAGAGATACTGAATCTTCGCTCTAGACGTTATTCTTCGTAGACTTAATTTCATATGACATGTGCACTATGAGTGTTGCAACGCTTAGCAGGGGTTTCATTTCTATGCCTTCACAAATTTTTCTTGATTCTAATTTTCTTCTCTCTCGCTTAACTTTTCTCGTTTTCCTAGGTTATTCAGAATTACCCATGTAACGAATTTTAGACCAATGACTCCCAAACCGGATGGTTTTAGGGCACTAGGTGTTAAGACACCCCTTCGGGTTTACTGGCTCGAGTAACAAAGGTCACGTTTCGAGATAAGTCAGGCGATTACTCTATTTGCTTCTTTGCCTGAGCTTGGCATGTCCGTTTTCTTAGGCTCTAAGTCACCCAGGTAGAGAGCATTGGGCCGGTGACTCCCAAACCAGTTGCTTTAGGGCACCAGGTGTAAAGACACCCCTCGGAGTTAATTGATCATATAACCTAGTTCGCGATTCGGATCTATTTAGCTTTTGCATTTTCTTTTTCAATGCTCATTTTCTTATGTGTTAAGTTACCCATGTAAGGAGTGTTGGGCCGACGACTCTGAAACCAGATGGCTTTAGGGCACTAGGTGTAAAGACACCCCTCAGGCTTAATAACTCGAGCAACCTAGGCCACGATTCGAAACGTTAGGTTGGCGACTTATTTTTTATCTTTTCAATAATTGCCATTATTTTTGCCATAACTTTATACCCCATAATTAAGAGTCAGGGCAATCGCAAAGGGCAAACATGTATATAAGGTCAAGTTTGTTCCAAAAAGAGCTTTGAACTATGATGTTGTGCACAAAAAAGGTTGAATAATCTTAATTATCTAATCGTTCCCGTGATTCTTACCCCACGGACGCTTATCAGAATTAATCCCATTCATAACAAGTTAAGTAAAAACCTCTTTCCAAGAATACTTAACATGTATATTGTCGCTAATGCATGTAAATGGAGACTGAAAGCTCATAAAGAGATGAAAAAGTGATACCTCACAGGTGGATTATTCATTCTGAGAACAGTATGATTGGAAAATACCAAATGATCATACCAAATCGCCAGTGAGATGATATGAGGGAAGCTCTGATGATGATGGACCATGATGATGACGTCAACTGGTGCATTTTTCTTTTTAGGATGGTCGATGAATGCCCCAATGTTAAGTTGTCCTTGTTTCTGACATTGCCCCAGGCTTGTTTGATGTAAGGGTCCCAATATCGGGTTGTCGTCGATTCTAAAATTTCCCCAGCCTTGCTTGTCGTCTGGGATAGTTGCTTTGACAGATGGACTGATAAGATGCCGAGATCGCAAGAGGTTTTTACCTTTGTACCATATGGTGAACAGGTAGTGGATTTGGGCTTTGATACCCTCAATCATTGTTCCTGAATTGTTGGCGTAATCGACCTCGATGATTTTCTTCTGATTTGATGAAGACTTGTGATTGAGGGTTTCGACTCTTTGAAGGTCCTTGCCTGTGAAACCCTAGATTTTATGAATAAAGAATTAATTTACTCGAAATAATTTTTTAATATTATGGTGTGAATTTGAGATAATATTATAGTTGTGGGTAGTATTTATAAATTTTGCAAAGTATGCAAGTTTTAAATATTATATTCGATTGGTCAGGAAATATTCTTTGTGTCAAAAAATATTCGTACGACGGTACAATTATTGGTGGACCCCACAACAGAATTATTGTCGGATTAAGAAAACGACAAAAATATTTTATTAAAAATAATGGCAAAAGTTTTACCGTTGATACTGTTGAACTACTGGGTAGTAAAAGTACAGTAATACGCGTTGTTGCATAGTAGAACACGATATTTATGTGAGAAGTCGCTCAGTTTGATTCAATTATTGTCGATTAATAATATGAATTATTATAGCGATGATGACGTTTTATTTTATTCGTATTATTAACGTAATAAAACAAAAACATCTTTTTATATAAAAAAGAATACTTTATTAAAGTTATTCTATAAATAGAATATATTATATTTTATTATGCATAGTATTGTATAGTGTTTTGCATAATGTTGCATAGAGTTTGCATACTAAAAATCTTTTTATATAAATAGAATATATTATATTTTATTTAAAAGATTTTTCTTTAAATATGGACCGTCAGATTAAAGTAAATCATTCTGGACCGTTCATGGATTAGTTACTATGCATTCCATTTTCCTATAAATAGAAGCTCATTCCTTCATTATTTTCTTACGAATTCACTGAACTCTAGAGAGAGAAACTATAGAGTGATAGAAGAAAAGCTTTTTTGCTACTTAACTTTTCTTTTCCTATATCCAGTTTCTGTTACGGTAAGGGTGTTATTCTTTCTTATTCATAAAGAGAATGTTGTTATTCCGTTTCTTATTATTCTGTTGGAATAACCTGTATACGCGGTCTATCCTATACTTGGTGACATTCTTCTATTATTCTGTTGGAACATCCTGTCTGTGTGTTTTACACCGGACATGGTTCCGTCTTTATCATTATTCCGTTGGAACATCCTGTCTGTGTGTTTTACACCGGACCTGGTTCCGTCTTTATTATTATTCTGTTGGAACATCCTGTCTGTGTGTTTTACACCGGACCTGGTTCCGCCTTTATTATTCTGTTGGAACATCCTGTCAGTGCAAATTTTGCCTGACCTGGTTTCGTTATTATTATTCTGTTGGAATAACCTGTCTATGCGAAGTACCGCATGCATGGTGATTTTTGTTGTTATTCCATTCTTTATTATACTCAGTTGGTTAAAGTTTTGACTTCTATAATCCATGAAATTAGTGGAATATCCTTGATATTTGCGCTTCATCCAGTATCTTTTCATGGAAATATTCTTCTGATCATTCTTGAATTTTACTCTACAAAACAGTATCATGTGGACTATTTGGACATTAGTAGTTCCTGGACAAATTAATTCTTGAACTTGTTTTATTCAATTCTTATATCATTGTCATCATCCTCATGTTTATATTTTTTTTGAAAGTCATATGTGGCATGTAGTGCATGGATGGACTTGGTATGATTACGACCAAGGATTATTCGGTGTAATCATGACCGTAATGTTACAAATGATGTAGGTAAAAGTCCTCATTGGCCCTTAGTGCATTGATGGACAGTTGTTGGCATGATCATGACCATTGATGAATACACAAATGTCCTTGGCCCGTAGTGCATGGAATTTGTGGTCGTGACCCTAATAAATATCCTTGGCCGTAGTTCAGGGATGATGTGGTTTATTTATTAATCTGAGTCTTAGCGATAAAAGTGATGAAAAACTTTTTAAATCATAAAAGATAGTAGATTCTATTCTCTACTTGACTCTTCTAATGGATTGCTTGATCCGCTGCTGTTAAACTTGATGTTGTTATATTTTATCAGTTTAATACTGTTGAAGGCTAACGATAATTTATTCTGCATTATCTTATTCATAATATTTCTTACTGGGCTAGTTGAGCTCACCCTTTCTTTCACTGTTCTCTTCAGGAAATGAGAACATAGCAGGGACTAGTCGGGGAACGGAGTGACAGGTCCAGAGGATAACATTAGTAGTCCTCACTATTATGTGAAATAGTGTATTAATAATTGTAATGAGGACTCTTTTTGAGTTTGTATAATCTCTAGTAGACAATAATTGAATTCAAACTCACAGTTATGTTTTGTCGTATTGTACACGACAGTTGTATTAGTAAGTTGTATTTGAATTATGTACCATGTATCTGACGACCCAAGATGGGTGATGTATACCTAATTTTGGGGGCGTCACATTGCCGATGATCATGCTTGATATATCGTTGTGTTGTTGTTTCAACTTTGATGATTGATGCCGAGAGGCCTTCAGACTATACTAAATTGACCCTAAGATCTCAGCTTGGTTAGTGATGACTTCACTCGAGTTTGATTTGATCTGCAAGGTTTGATTTGTTGTCTTGATATGGGGGAACAGTTTATCAGGTATGAGATAGACTTTGCCACTACGGTTTCCCATGTACTGCTGGAGGTCAAAAGAGATCAAGTCTTCTCGCACTTCAGGAGCGATGAGTTGCTGACGATTTGCATCTTATGATGATGGTCATTTCATCCATGTTGTTGGTTATCTTGATGTATTGTTGTTTCTTCCTTTTCGGGACTTGTGCCAGATTTGATGAAATGACATTGAAGTGCTTGTTGGGTCTTCTCAACATGGGTCACTGACTTTGAAGGTTTTTCTTGGGCGTAGACTTTTTAAGTTTGATTTTGGTGTCTTGGGTTTGATGTTTGGGTTTGGATGTTTCTTTTGAGGGTCAAACCGCACCACTGATGGCTGGCCACGTACTCCCGTGTATGCGGGAGATCGGGTCTTACGTAGTTCAAGCTTTGGCTTGAAAGGTTGAAAATATTTATTGAAGTTTGAGCTTGGTTGAAGGGTTTTTTGGATTTTTGTAGGGGTTAGACTGCACCATAAATTGATACTTCCGTACTCCCATTGATGAGGGGAGATTAGGTCTACGTAGTTCCTGGTTGGCTGAGAGCTGTCTGGCTTGATTTTTTTATTTTTTATTTTTTATTTTGATTTTTTTGATATTTACATGCATGGAAAATAAAAGGCATAACGCTAAGAAAGTGATAACGTCCCAACATCTCCCGGAAATCACAACTTTCCTCTGGATCTACGTCTTCCTGGCTAGCTAAGGCTCGTGATAGAGGTTACCTCCTTGTTCTGAATATCTTCAATCACTTTCATAACTTGATCTCTTCCCGATTCAGTACATTCTTCAAGGATGCTTAAACCGGATCCATCAAAAAAAGGTATAAACTTTTGACTCCTTGATGGGTTGGCTTCCCCGAAAACCTTACCACCTTTATCTTCATCTGTTCCTTCATTTTTTTTATGGGTTTGAGAAAATTTAACTATGAAATCTCCCCTGAACTGTTGTTGTATTTTTTGCAAGGAACTTTCCTTTTTGGCTTTTTCTTCCTTGGAAAGGATCAGTAATTCCTCTTCATCGTCCAGGATGATAAAATCAGATATGTGGTTTCTATCTTTGGGCCACATGATGTTTGATGTTGGTGGAGAAATCTCCTTTGGGGACTCTTTTGTCTCCTCTGTCACTCCCAGCATTAGGATCAGTCCACCTTGTGTTCTGTCAGGATTAGTGCTCATAGCCGTCACCTCCTTTGAACTGCCTGTCTCGAGTGGACATCTTAAGCTTTTTATTTCCTTTTCCCCTTTTCTGGTCATGGGGAATTCTATTTTCAGCTCTCCATTTTCAATTTCCTTTTCTCCTTTTCTGGTCATGGGGAATTCTATCTTCAGCTCTCCATTTTCAATGACGTCCTGGATTTTATGCTTCAGAGACCAACATTCTTCAGTTGCATGTCCAGGTGAGTTAGAATGGTAGAGACATATCTTGGTGGAGTCATAACTTTTCATCTCGGGATTTACAGGAGGCAACAACTCGGTAATCCTTCCTTCGCTTACCAGAAAGTGTAACATTTCTTCAGAGGGGTGAATTTTTAGTCTCTTTTGGAGGTTGTTTGATCTTTCTTCTTTGAGAATTCGCATTTTCCTGAACGATTTTTCCGCTGGCGAGATGTTCTAGCAATTTTATCATTCCACTTTTCTTGTTCTTTCAGCCTGCTTTGATCTTCTTCATTTAGCTGGTTCATCGTGGAGGGATATTGCTTGAATTCTGGTTAACTTCTCTTTTCTCTTGGCTTTCTGAGAGTTGAGTGAAAATTTGCCTTGTAACCTGATGTTGGCGTACTATCAGATTAGCCAACTAGAGTTACTTGATGTTGGATTGTCTTCAATTTTTGACTTAATGTCCTATATTCCTCCGACTTTTCCCTTTCTAGGACATTTGTTCTGTTCCTTTGGGAGTATTCCCCCATCCTTCGTATGTTTGGATACATTTCAGCGCTTCCTGACCCGATCATGTTTACTCCCTCCGTATCATGCTGCAACAGAAGGTTAATGTTAACATTTTGCTGGTCAGGTCGTTAGACCACAATACTGCCACTTTCGATCAGATTTTGAATTTTATGCAGGACCAACAATCTTGTGCAGGGGCGGATCTAACCTACAAAATTCAGTTGGGTCAAATTCAAAAAAAAATATGTTAAAAATAAAAATTATAGCTATATATATATATACTTTTCTAAATCCAATATAATTTCTCAACACTTAAATCGTTAAGTTTAATATATATATATATATATATATATATATATATATATATATATATATATATATATATATATAGTCATAAATTTCTTATAAGGAAAATACTAGAATGTTTTTCTTATCAACAATTTTTTTTATTAAAAACCCAATATAGTACAAATGTGACAAATCCAAAAGATTTAAATAAGGCCACACGAAATAAGAAAAAACTAAGTAAATAGGTGTCTTGGAGTTTTAACACATTGTCTTTGAGTTTTAATTTGGAGATAAAAGAAAAAGGAAACAAAGGAAATCAAAAGGAGATAATTTCTTTGAGTTTTGTAATAAAAGAGAATTTTTTAAAAAAGAAAAATGGTGTCTTTGAATTTTAGTTAGAAAAGAAAAAAATAAAAAAAATGAGTGTATTTCGAGTCAAAAAAATTCTACTCATTTTTTTTCTACAACTAAAAACCTTTACAGGGTGTGGGTGTTGGTTAACAAAGAAAAGAAAGTAAGAGAGAGTACTTAATTTTTTAGCCAAATATTTTACAGGGTGTTGGTTAAAATTTAAAAGAAAGCCAGGGTGGTGGTGGGAGTGTGTACTATGAGGGAGGGGGAAGGAGCGCATTGAAAAAAATTCAGTGGGGGCAGGTGCTCCCCTGTCCCAGGCGTAGATCCGCCCATGATCTTGTGTATCGTGTTTCGGAGACCCTGATAGTAATAAACCATATATAGTTTACCCTAACTTTGTTCGTCTGATAAAAAAAAGGAGAAGGAGCCGCTTCTTCGAAAAAAGGAAAAAGAAAGAAATTGGATCGTACCTTGTATTTAATAAAGGAAAAGGAAAAGGAAAAGGAAACCTGATACCTAATTTCAAATACAAGTAAGTTATATTTATATATGTGTCAACCTGATACTTTTTCAATGTAGGATCATATACTAGTTATAGATCAGAGTGTGAGAAGGTTGGCCTATGCTTATAAAGGACAAAATTAGTTTTTAATAATGTATGCATGATGGTTGCAGTAATTATTTTAAATGAATTGATAAATGGAATGGAGCTTAGGCAAATGTTCATGTCCAAGAATAAGTGACCCGCATGTGTATGGTTAAGAAATAAAGTATAATACTTGGGCAATGGAATTGGTTAATTGATATATGTCACACTAACAGAACATAAAAGTTAATGATTATTAAATTTAATAATATATTTATAATTTAGTTTATAAGTTAATTATTTATTTATTCATTTCATTAGTTTAGACGGAGAGAGTTTAGCGAACTATATTTGAGACTATAATTTCGGGTATTACATTGCTTAATCCAGGTACGAATTTGTGTACTCCTTCAGTAATACTCTTATGAAATTTAATTAGTTCGTTTTTGATCCTTGTTTCAAATTTCGTTATTATTTCATATAATTGTTTCTTGTGAAATTCATATAATAGTTCCATTTTGGAGTTGATACATATGACTAGTATATTTACTCTTTGAATTAGGTTATCATGTCTAGTATTTATTTTGATATTTATAGAGTGATATATATTGTTACATTCTTTCGGAGACATTATGATTTTAACTAGTTCAATATATACATTAGAACCCCATTTTTGTGGATATTGTGTTGCATGTGTTGTGACACGGTATCTATTTTATTGGTATTATGTCGCATGTGTTGTGACACGATATCTATTTTTATTGATCTTATGTCGCATGTGTTGTGACATGATATTTTTGTTAGAATATACCGTAGGGTATACCTGAGCTACAACCACCTGTGGGGTACCACATGCATGTCATCTTGGCACGAGAGGCATGACACTCTCCGTGGCGGTGTGATTAGTCAACGACGTCTCTGTTTGGGCTCCGGAGGAAGTGGGCCATTTGGTGTTTAGTTGTGGGAGGCGTATGGGTTGACTTAGTTTTCTGTTTTGCGGATTTGTGATGTTGTGCCAAACACACTTATCCGATTTGCATACATTTGGATTCGCGGTCTAATGTGTGATTTGTCTGTGACATTATTTTGGTTGTCTGTGTGACATTATTTTGACTTGTCTGTGTGGCAATATATATTTCTGAGCTCAACGGTATGAAATAACATCCAACCATTTGATTCAGCCTATTAATTCATTGTATTTAGTACTTTATTGATGGATATCATTATAAAATATTTGATGTTATTAGTGTTCTGTAGCTTATTTGAATAAGAGCGAAAGTGTGAACCTTTTCATTATATATTTTTCATTATTTTATTTCTTAGTTAGGATTCAACTTGCCATTATTCATTACAGTTACTACGAGTAACTGAAATTGTCTGCGCATTCTTTGTTAACTAAGTGGGCATTTTGTTGCATGGTTATATATGACACCATAATGACAATATATTCAAGGCATTTCATTTGCTAATTTTAAGCAAAACAAATCTTCTTACAGTAGATTGGACAATTAAAGATAAGAACTTTGAGCTTTTTTTATTTCTGAAACTTAGGAAGTGAAGTGTTGGTTCCAATTTATGTACTTAGGGCCAGACATACTTATCATGAAGCGTTTGATACTTAGAGTGCTATGTATTTTTGATTTAGAGATCTTGATTATATATGAACACAATGCATAAATTATGGTGTGATTTTGTTATGTAAAATCACCTTAATCTTGTGTTTTTGAATTTTCTTATGATCATTTATTGATTTGATGTGTAAATTTATGATTAATTTGCTTATTGCTCTCTTAACGTATATATTGCTATAAATTATAGCTTTTGTGTAAGACCCCAACTTATTATTAATGAAATTTAATTTTCTCTATTTATTATTTTGAAATAGTAAGGGTTGATTTGATTAATGTGGATAGTTATGGGTAAAATACGCAAATATTTCAAAATAAGCAAGTGGTTATAAAATATTCATTGTTGTCGGGAAATATTCGTTTGGTCGTGGAATATTCTTGCTGTCGGGGAATATTCGTACGACGGTGCAGTCTTTTGTGGGCCCCATAACGGAAAGCGATTGGATGAAGAAAACGACAAATATAAGTTGTTTAAAAATAACGGCGTAGTTGTTACCGTTAATACTGTTAAAATACTCGATGGTTAAAACACAGTAATACGCATTGTTGCACAGTAGCACACAATATTGCATCAATTATTGATTCTTACATAAGAAGACACTACTCAATAATGGTTACAGTAATTACTGTTCAGTATTTTATTTTATTGATTTAATAATTGCTGCGTTGATATTTTATATTGCTGTTGTTTCAATAATTATCATTACACAGTATTTTTCATTATCAAAGCAATAATTCATATTATCTGAATAATATTATTAGATAACATTATTAGCAATGTCTAGAAAGTTCTGTCTAAGAAGAGGTTTGATCACCTAATTGCACGCCAGTAAGGAGAAATTCTTATTGGAAAGCCCCCTCTTTCCTGGGAACGGCCTGGTTGCCAGTACTGTGATTCTGTAATATTATTTGTGAATAATTAATTATTGATTTATATGATAAGGAAAATATTGATTTTATGTGGATATAGATGGAGAAAATTTTTAATATGACAATTGTTGAAAATTAATATTTTATCTTTTTCTGATAAAATAAATTATTTAAATATATTATTATATTTTAATAATATAATAATGATGATATTTTTACGATGAATGTGGGATATATGAGTATATGTGGAGGAGGAGTATTTTTGTTACTAAAAATATTTAAAGCATATTTTATGTGTCGGTGGACCCCATTTCTTGACTGAAATTTGATTATAGCTTGTAAAATCGCCCGTTTATGGAATTTTGGTCAATTTTTGTTTGGAATTTAGAAAAACTTTCTTCTGTAAAGTTGTAGAGAATTGAATTTCCTATAAAAACTCGCAAGATTCGAATTTTCTGACAAAAAGGCTATTTATTGTAAATTATTGAAGTTCTGAAGCTCCGAAATAATTAATTTTTGAAGTTTTAAATATTTTTTTACAAAAAAAAAAAACGTTTTTTGCATGTGTGAGGCATGTGTTTAAGTGCTGAAATTTCAGATTCAAAGGTGTGCGTGAAGAATATATATATATATATATATATATATATATATATATATATATATATATATATATATATATATTAATATTTTAATAAATTTTCTGCTTTGGTGTTCTAAGCATTTTCCTATAAATAGGGTGCTTAGGTTAGAATTGAAAATCACACCAGAAATTGAAGTTTTTTTTTCTCTCTCTCTATATTGTCGAGCGTATTCTTGTGAGTATTTTGAGTATACTTTGAGTATTGCTATACGGTGCAAGTTCAAGTCATAGCCTATATCCGGTGTTTCAACTAGAAGTACTGTCTTTCGAGGTAAGAGATGTTATTTTATTCGAAAATGATATTGTAAGACCCCAATTTTTATAAATAAAGATGAATTTTCATAATTATTATTTTTGAATATTATGGAATAAATTTGATAAAATATATAGTTGTGGGTAATATTTATAAATTTTGCAAAGTACGCAAGTTGTTATAAAATATTCGTTTGGTCGGGGAATATTCTTTTTGTCGGGAAATATTCGTACGACGGCACAATCATTGGTGGACCCCACAACGGAAGTATTATTGTAGTTAGAAAACGACAAAATTATCTTTCTATGAAATAACGGCGGAGGTGTTACCGTTAAAACTGTTGAACTACTCGGTAGTAAAAGTACAGTAATACGCGTTGTTGCATAGTAGCACACGGTATTGATTATTGATGCTTACGTGAGAAGTCACTCAGCTATACTCAATTATTGCTACAGTAATTGCTGCATCATATCTCTTATATTATTGATTCAATTATTGTCACAGTATCATCTGTATAATATGTTATATTATCTAAACAATAATTGAGACGACAAGTTATAAATGATTAATAATTGTTGAAAGATTAAATATGTGTTGATTAAAAAATAAAATGATTTCTGGTAATTTTTATTCAATCCTTGATGTATATAAAGAGTCTATTATTAGACGTTTGTGGTAAGTTTAATTATTTATGGGGGGGGGGGCCATATGTCATCATCTAAGAGTCTCTTTCATAAATAGTAATCACCTTCGTAAATAGTAATTACCTTTGTAAATAGTAATTACCTTCGTAAATAGTAATTACCTTCATAAATAGTAACTACCTTCGTAAATAGTAATTACCTTCGTCAATAGTAATTACCTTCGTAAATAGTAAATACTTTCGTAAATAGTAATAAATCTTCTATAAATAGAGGCCTAGGGCTTCATTATTTTTCACGAATTCGCTCAAGCTATAGAGAGAGAAAGTATAGAAAGAATAAGAGAGATAGAAGAAGAGTATTCGGTTACTACACTACTGCAGTATTCAATCTCCTAAATAAAGTAAGGGGTGTTATTCTTTCTTCTTGAAGAGAACTTATGTTATTCCATTCTTTGTTATTCTGTTGGAATAACCTGTAAAAGTGGCATACCCTATACATGACCTGTATACGCGGTGTACCCTATACTTGGTGAAATCCTTATGTTATTCCATTTATTATTATTCTATCGGAATAACCTATATACGCGGTTTACCCTATACTTGGTGACATTCCTTATTATTCTGTTGGAATATCCTGTCTGTGTGTTTTACACCGGACCTGGTTTCATTCCTTATTATTCTGTTGGAATATCCTATCTGTGTGTTTTACACCGGATCTGGTTCCGTCTTTATTATTATTCTGTTGGAATATCCTAACTGTGTGTTTTACACCGGATCTGGTTCCGTCTTTATTATTCTGTTGGAACATCCTGTCGGTGTGAATTTCACCTGACCTGGTTCCGTTATTTATTATTCTGTTGGAATAACCTGCCTGTGCGGTCTATCCCATGCATGGTGATTTCTTTTGTTATTTCATTCTTTATTATACTCAGTTGGTTAAAACTTCAACTTCTATACTCCATGAAATTAGTAGAATATCCTTGATATTTGCGCTTAATCCAGTATCCTTTCATGAAAATATTCTTCTGATCATTCTTGAATTTTACACCACAAAACAGTATCGTGTTGACAATTTGGACGTTAATAATTCCTGGATAAAATAATTCTTGAACTTGTTTTATTGAATTCTTATATCATTGTCATCATCCTCATGTTTATATTTTGTTGAAAATCATCTGTGGCCTGTAGTGCATAGATGGACTTGGTATGATTATGACCAGGGATTTTTCGGTGTAATCATGACCGTAATGTTACAAATGATGTAAAAATTAAAAATCCTCATTGGCCCGTAGTGCATTGATGGACAGTTGTTGGCATGATCATGACCACTAATGAATACACAAATATTCTTGGTCGTAGTGCATGAATAATTGTGGTCGTGATACTAAAGAATATCCTTGGCCGTAGTGCGGGGGTGATTCGATGATGTGGAATATTTATTAAGCTGAGTCTCAGCTATAACGATGATGAAAAACCTTTTAAATCATAAAAGATAGTAGTTTTTATTTTCTACTTGACTCTTTTATTGGATTGCTGGTTCCGCTGCAGTTAAACTTGATGGTTATTGTATTTTATCAGTTTAACACTGTTGAAGGCTAATGATAATTTATTCTGCATTATCTTAGTCATAATATTTCTTACTGGGCTAGTTGAGCTCACCCCTTCTTTCAATGTTCTCTTCAGAAAATGAGAATATAGCTGGGACGAGTCGGGGAACGGAGTGATGGACCAGAGAATAGTATTAGTAGTCCTCATTATTCTGTTAAATAGTGTGACAATAATTGTATTGAGGACTCCTTTTGAGTTTGTATGATCTCTAGTAGACAATAATTGTATTCAAACTCACAGTTATGTTTTGTCGTACTGTACACGACAGTTGTATTAGTAAGTTGTATTTGAATTCTGTACCATGTATCTGGCGACTCAAGATGGGTGATGTATACCTAATTTTGGGGGCGTCACAGTTGGTATCAGAGCTTAGGGATATGATCCCTGGCTAAGATGTGAGAATAGTACTAGGAGGGGAGAGACGGGGAATTCCTTCGCTAGTATGACCTACCTAAGTTTATGTGCTATTTTATTGGTCGGTCAGAATATAGGGATAATATGTTACATGTCAATTAACCTTTTGTTTTGTGGCAGTATCTGAAAATGACATCTGAGAATGTTGAGAATGGCAATGGAGCACAGACGATCGTTGATTCACCACATATCAATAATCAGGATAATGTGCATCAGGAAGGCAAAAATCCTCATGCAAACAACAACACTGACCAAATGACGAATGATCAAATGTTCAGAGGTTTTATGCAATTCATGCAATACCAGGCGAGAGCAACTCCTGTCCAAAACGTAGATGGAAACACGGGAAACTCTCGGGCGGTCACCGCTAAACAGTTCAAGGAGCTGGGACCACCGGAGTTTAAGGGAGAGCCAAAACCACTTATGGTGGAAACATGGATAAAGCAGATGACCAAGATATTTGATGTCTTGGGATGCTCCGAGGAGCAAAAGGTTCCCTTTGCCGCCTTTATGTTGCGCGGAGAGGCAGATTATTGGTGGGAATCGGTAAAACGTACTCAACCTGCTGTACTGAAGATATCTTGGGAGAAGTTTCAGGAGCTGTTCAACGACAAATACTTTCCCGAAAGTATTCGCCACATGAAGAAGGTGGAGTTTATTAAGTTGGAACAAAATAATATGACCGTGTCACAATACGAGGCAAAATTTTCAGAGTTATCACGGTTTGCGTCCCACTTAGTGGATAATGAAGAGATAATGGCGTGAATGTTTTTAAGAGGTTTGAAGCCGGAGATACGTCAACATCTTATTTCTCATAAACTGTGTTTGTATTCAGATGTTGTAAATAGGGCTCAGTTAGTGGAGCGCGATAACGAGTCAACTCAACTAAAAGAGAGCAGCCGACAAAATTATAATACCAGCGAGAGTGGTCATCGAAGCGGTGACAACAAGCGTGGAGGGAATCAACAGGCCAGAAATGGTTACCACTTCGGTGGTAATAATGGCCAAAACAATAAGAATGGACATTTCAAGAAGAGGAGATTCAACAATGATGGAAAGACGTCAGCACCAAGCACCCGTTGTTAAGGAAGGAGAAAGACCACCTATCATATGCTTCAAATGCGGAGGGGAGGGACACATCAGTCCAAATTGCGCGATGCCGTCCAAAGCATGTTATAATTATGGAAGAGAAGGTCACTTAGCCCAATTTTGTCGTTTAGCAAAGACAAATTCAGCTAGGATGGAGGCACCAAAGGCCGTCCCAGAAAGGTCAAAGCCGGTAGTGCAAGGGAGAGCGTTTGTTGTGACCTCCCAGAAAGCAAGGAACCCGAATGAGGTCATCACGGGTAAGCTTATCATAAACTCTAACGAAGTCTATACTTTATTTGATACCGGTTCTACCCATTCTTTTATTTCTCCTACTTGCGCTCATCGATTAAATTTGACTCCGGAGAAATTAGACTTTGACTTATCTGTGGAAACTCCGTTGGGAGAAACTTTCATTACACTCACTGTTTATAAGTCTTGTTTGGTTCAAATCGGTACCCTCACATTACCTGTAGATCTTATTTCATTGAAAATACTTGCATTTGACGTGATTCTAGGGATTGATTGGTTAACTACTCATCATGCAAAAATTGATTGTTTCCATAAGGTTGTTAGCTTTCATATTCCTAATCAACCTATTATGCGAATTCAAGCGACCAAACCATTAAAATCAATCACGGTCATCTCAAGCCATAAAGCTATTCGTTTATTGAAAAATGGATGTCAAGCTTTCTTAGCTCATGTCACAGATTTAAACAAAAATACGTCAGTTTTGAACGATATTTCTATTGTTAATGAATTTCCTGACGTATTCCCCGAAGAACTTCCTGGTCTACCCCAGAGCGTGAGATTGAATTTTGTATCGACCTTGAACCCGGTACAAAACCCATTTCTAAAGCCCCATATCGAATGGCTCCTATTGAACTTCAGGAGTTAAAAACCCAACTACAGGAATTGTTAGACATTGGCTTTATTCGTCCTAGTACTTCTCCTTGGGGTGCTCCTGTTCTATTCGTGAAGAAGAAAGATGGGAGTATGCGACTTTGTATTGATTATCGGGAGTTGAATCATGTTACCATCAAAAATAGGTATCCATTGCCACGTATTGATGAATTGTTTGACCAGTTACAAGGATCCAAATTCTTTTCAAAGATTGATCTTCGTTCCGGGTATCACCAATTGAAGATTAGAACCGATGACATTCCAAAGACAACTTTCAGAACTCGGTACGGGCATTATGAATTCCTAGTCATGTCCTTTGGATTGACTAATGCTCCTGCTGCCTTCATGGATATGATGAACCGAGTATTCAAGGAATATTTGGATCACTTTGTGGTCGTCTTTATTGATGACATCCTTATTTATTCCAAAAGCCGTGAAGATCATGAGCAACACTTGAGGCTGACACTCCAAAAGCTTCGTGAATATAAGCTTTATGCCAAGTTGAAGAAATGCGAGTTCTGGCTTGAGGAAGTAGCATTCCTTGGGCACGTGGTATCAAGTCATGGAATATCTGTTGACCCAGCAAAGATTGAAGCTATTCAAAGCTGGGAGCAACCTAAATCAGTGACCGAAGTACGTAGCTTTCTCGGTTTAGCTGGTTATTATCGGAGATTCGTGGAAGGATTTTCTCGAATTGCTACTCCATTGACTCAGCTGACTCGGAAAGATACAAAGTTCGATTGGAGCAAAGAATGTGAGAAGAGTTTTCAAGAACTCAAGATGAGACTCATTTCAGCACCTGTTCTGACAATACCATCTGGCTCGGAGGGTTTTGTCATCTACAGTGATGCTTCGGGCAAAGGGCTGGGATGTGTTCTCATGCAACATGGAAAAGTCATAGCCTATGCCTCGCGAAAACTCAAATAATATGAGAAGAATTATCCTACTCATGATCTAGAGTTGGCAGCTGTTGTCTTTGCACTTAAAATTTGGAGGCATTACTTATATGGGGAGAAAGTGGAGATCTTTACGGATCATAAAAGCCTCAAATATTTCTTCACTCAAAAGGAACTCAACATGCGACAACGACGTTGGCTTGAACTATTGAAAGATTATGATCATACCATCCAATACCATCCTGGAAAAGCAAACGTGGTAGCTGACGCATTGAGTAGAAGATCACATGCAAGTACGAGTGCGATATTGTCAACGCAAGGGCCCATTTTGTGTGACCTGCAAAGGATGGAGATAGAGTTAAAGACTCCAGGGACGCATGTGACCATGGCAAATATACGAGTAGAACCGACTTTAATTGATAAAGTTAAAGCTGCTCAAGCTACAGACCTGGAGCTGATGCGTATGAGGAAGAAAGTGCAAGAAGGTGCTATGCCGGAAGCAAGAATCGATGAAGAAGGAATACTTCGAGTCAACTCCAGATTTTTTGTTCCTAATGACCCTGATTTAAAGTATAAAATCATGATGGAGGCGCACAATACACCGTTTGCAATCCATCCTGGGAGTACCAAAATGTATCATGATATTCGTCATACATTTTGGTGGAGCAATATGAAGAGAGAGATAGCGTTGTTTATCTCAAGGTGTCTAACTTGTCAATGAGTTAAAGCAGAGCATCAAGTACCAAAAGGTCCATTGCAACCACTTGAAATTCCAGAATGGAAGTGGGAGCACATTACCATAGATTTCGTTACCGGTCTTCCTAAGGTTTCTCAAGGCATAGATGCGATTTGGGTCATTGTTGATAGATTGACCAAGTCTGCTCATTTCTTACCGATACGAGAAACTTATACACTTGAACGTCTTGCTCGTATGTATATAAACGAGATTGTAAGACTGCATGGTATGCCGGTATCCATAGTTTCTGATCGAGACCCAAGATTTACTTCACGATTTTGGGTTAGTTTGCAAAAAGCTATGGGCACAGATTTACGATTTAGCTCGGCATATCATCCTCAGACGGACGGACAGTCAGAGAGAACTATTCAAACTCTTGAAGATCTATTAAGACTCTGTGTCCTTGATTTCAAGGGAAGTTGGGACAAGTTCTTACCATTGGTGGAGTTTTCCTACAACAACAGTTATCAAGCAAGTATTGGCGTGGCTCCATTCGAAGCGTTGTATGGAAGAAAGTGTCGTTCTCCAGTATGCTGGGATGAGGTGGGTGAAGCAACGTTGTTGGGACCGGAGTTGGTACGTATGACTACGGAAAAGATTCAAACGATCCGACAACGTATGAAAACCTCACAAAGTCGACAAAAGAGTTATGTTGATCTTCATCGAAAGGACGTGGAATTCAATATAGGAGATCATGTGTTGTTACGTGTTACTCCATGGAAAGGAGTTACAAGATTTGGAAAGAGAGGAAAACTCAATCCTCGATTTATTGGTCCATTTTTAATCCTCGATCGAATAGGAACTGTGGCCTATAGACTCGCTCTACCGCCAAGTATGTCTCGTGTTCATAACGTTTTTCACATATCCATGTTACGTAAATATGTGAAAGACCCAAACCACATTATTGAGTTAGAACCGGACAAAATAGCGGAAGATTTAACGTATGAAGAGATTCCTGTTCAAATCTTGGATAAGAAGGAACATATTCTACGCTCCAAGGTTATACCTCAAGTCAAAGTTTTGTGAAGAAACCACGATGTTGAGGAAATGACTTGGGAGTTAGAATCTGAAATGAAATCAAGGTATCCTTACCTCTTCGACATACCAGGTACGTACCCTAATTTCGAGGGTAAAATTTCATAAGAAGAGGAGGTTGTAAGACCCCAGTTTTTATAAATAAAGATGAATTTTCATAATTATTATTTTTGAATATTATGGAATAAATTTGATAAAATATATAGTTGTGGGTAATATTTATAAATTTTGCAAAGTACGCAAGTTGTTATAAAATATTCGTTTGGTCGGGGAATATTCTTTTTGTCGGGGAATATTCGTACGACGGCACAATCATTGGTGGACCCCACAACGAAAGTATTATTGTAGTTAGAAAACTGACAAAATTATCTTTCTATGAAATAACGGCGGAGGTGTTACCGTTAAAACTGTTGAACTACTCGGTAGTAAAAGTACAGTAATACGCGTTGTTGCATAGTAGGACACGGTATTGATTATTGATGCTTACGTGAGAAGTCACTCAGCTATACTCAATTATTGCTACAGTAATTGCTGCATCATATCTCTTATATTATTGATTCAATTATTGTCACAGTATCATCTGTATAATATGTTATATTATCTAAACAATAATTGAGACGACAAGTTATAAATGATTAATAATTGTTGAAAGATTAAATATGTGTTGATTAAAAAATAAAATGATTTCTGGTAATTTTTATTCAATCCTTGATGTATATAAAGAGTCTATTATTAGACGTTTGTGGTAAGTTTAATTATTTATGGGGGGGCCATATGTCATCATCTAAGAGTCTCTTTCATAAATAGTAATTACCTTCGTAAATAGTAATTACCTTTATAAATAGTAATTACCTTCGTAAATAGTAATTACCTTCATAAATAGTAACTACCTTCGTAAATAGTAATTACCTTCGTCAATAGTAATTACCTTCGTAAATAGTAAATACTTTCGTAAATAGTAATAAATCTTCTATAAATAGAGGCCTAGGGCTTCATTATTTTTCACGAATTCGCTCAAGCTATAGAGAGAGAAAGTATAGAGAGAATAAGAGAGAAAGAAGAAGAGTATTCGGTTACTACACTACTGCAGTATTCAATCTCCTAAATAAAGTAAGGGGTGTTATTCTTTCTTCTTGAAGAGAACTTATGTTATTCCATTCTTTGTTATTCTGTTGGAATAACCTGTAAAAGTGGCATACCCTATACATGACCTGTATACGCGGTGTACCCTCTACTTGGTGAAATCCTTATGTTATTCCATTTCTTATTATTCTATCGGAATAACCTGTATACGCGGTTTACCCTATACTTGGTGACATTCCTTATTATTCTGTTGGAATATCCTATCTGTGTGTTTTACACCGGACCTGGTTCCATTCCTTATTATTCTGTTGGAATATCCTATCTGTGTGTGTTACACCGGATCTGGTTCCGTCTTTATTATTATTCTGTTGGAATATCCTATCTGTGTGTTTTACACCGGATCTGGTTCCGTCTTTATTATTCTGTTGGAACATCCTGTCGGTGTGAATTTCACCTGACCTGGTTCCGTTATTTATTATTCTGTTGGAATAACCTGCCTGTGCGGTCTATCGCATGCATGGTGATTTCTTTTGTTATTTCATTCTTTATTATACTCAGTTGGTTAAAACTTCAACTTCTATACTCCATGAAATTAGTAGAATATCCTTGATATTTGCGCTTCATCCAGTATCCTTTCATGAAAATATTCTTCTGATCATTCTTGAATTTTACACCACAAACATTATCGTGTTGACAATTTGGACGTTAATAATTCCTGGATAAAATAATTCTTGAACTTGTTTTATTGAATTCTTATATCATTGTCATCATCCTCATGTTTATATTTTGTTGAAAGTCATCTGTGGCCTGTAGTGCATAGATGGACTTGGTATGATTATGACCAGGGATTTTTCGGTGTAATCATGACCGTAATGTTACAAATGATGTAAAAATTAAAAATCCTCATTGGCCCGTAGTGCATTGATGGACAGTTGTTGGCATGATCATGACCACTAATGAATACACAAATATTCTTGGCCGTAGTGCATGAATAATTGTGGTCGTGATACTTAAAGAATATCCTTGGCCGTAGTGCGGGGGTGATTCGATGATGTGGAATATTTATTAAGCTGAGTCTCAGCTATAACGATGATGAAAAACCTTTTAAATCATAAAAGATAGTAGTTTTTATTTTCTACTTGACTCTTTTATTGAATTGCTGGTTCCGCTGCAGTTAAACTTGATGGTTATTGTATTTTATCAGTTTAAGACTGTTGAAGGCTAATGATAATTTATTCTGCATTATCTTAGTCATAATATTTCTTACTGGGCTAGTTGAGCTCACCCCTTCTTTCAATGTTCTCTTCAGAAAATGAGAATATAGCTGGGACGAGTCGGGGAACGGAGTGATGGACCAGAGAATAGTATTAGTAGTCCTCATTATTCTGTTAAATAGTGTGACAATAATTGTATTGAGGACTCCTTTTAAGTTTGTATGATCTCTAGTAGACAATAATTGTATTCAAACTCACAGTTATATTTTGTCGTATTGTACACGACAGTTGTATTAGTAAGTTGTATTTGAATTCTGTACCATGTATCTGACGACTCAAGATGGGTGATGTATACCTAATTTTGGGGGAGTCACAGATATTATTTCTTCAATATCATTATGCCGAATTATTGGTTGGAAATTTTTATCAAATTTGGAACTTTTTTTATGTCGAGGTTACTATTCATGAGTTACTATTCACGAGTTACTAATCATGAGTTACTATTCACGGGTTACTATTCACGAGTACTATTCACGAAGCATGATGTTTTTTGTGAAATTTCTATCTTTTGGTGTCGGAGGCACTATTCACGTATACGACACTATTCACGAATACGACACTATTCGCCGAAAAATGAAATTTCTTCTTTTTGTCCAAAATATCTATTATGGATACTAGCTTTGATTGTATCCATGTTTTGATCATTCTTGAATTTTACTCCACTCTGATTACTTATGAAGTATTTTTGAACTTGGATTTTTTAAAATACGAATCCTTAATATTTGTTCTTTTGTTTCATTGGATTCGTTTCTTTTAAAATATTTTTCATCATCCTCAGTCCTAAATGATGAAATTACTGAATATCTTTTGCCTGTAGTGCAAAGATGAATGATTTCTTGATGAATATCTTTGGCCGTAGTGCAAAGATGAACAGGTGTTGAGATGAACATGACCGACAGATTAATATCTTTGACCCGTAGTGCAAAGATGAACAGGTGTTTAGATAAACATGACCAACTGATGAATATCTTTGGCCTGTAGTGCAAAGATGAATATTTGATTTGAGATATATATTGATTGATGTTACAGGGATAAAATATCGACGATGAACTTTTAAATTAATATATAGAAGATAGTAGTTTGCATTCTCTACTTAACTCTTCTAATTAATTGTTGTTTCCGCTGCAGTTTTTGATTTAAAACTGGTTGTCTATTGTATTCTTTTAGATTTTTTTCCTGTTGAAGACTAACGATAATTTGTTATATATTATCTTAGTCATAATATTCTTTACTGACTAGTTTAGCTCACCCTTTTCCTTTTTGTTCCATTTTTCTTCTCAGGAGGCGAGAATCTAGCGAGTACTAGTCGGGGTATGGAATGAAGGTTCTAGAGAGAGTTGTTTAGTAGTCCTCACCATTTTTGTAAAATAATGTATCAATAATTATGATGGGGATTTATTTGCGTGTGAATATTGTCTAGACGACAATATCTGTATTTAAAGTCACAGTTTATATGTTGTAATAATAAAGTTGTAGTTATTTCTGTACCATGTATTTGGCGACTCAGAATGGGTTGGATGGAATGGACCTATTTTGGGGGCGTCACAGTTGGTATCAGAGCTTAGGGATATGATCTCTGGCGGAGATCGGGAAATAGAACTAGGAGGGGAGAGACGAGTAAATCCTTCGCTAGTGTGTCCTACCTAAGCTTATTTGTTAGTTGGTCAGTATATAGGGATATTATGTGATATATTGATTTCCTTAATTAACCCTTGTTTTATGACAGTATTTGAGAATGTCGACTGAGAATATTAATAGTGGAAATGAGACCGTGGAGACGCCTGTACTCACCAACGAGGAGAACGTGCAACAGGCTGGCAATGTACCTTCTGTGAACAACACCACTGAGCAAATGATGAATGAGGGGATGTTTAGAAGCTTTTTGCAGTTCATGCAAAATCAGACGAGGGAGACTCGTGTTCAAAATACAGGAGGAAATGATAGCAATTCACGGGTGGTCACAGCTAAGCAGTTCAAAGAGTTGGGACCACCAGAATTCTGGGGAAAGCCGGATCCGATTAAGGCGGAGACGTGGGTCAAACAAATTACCAAGATATTCGATGTCTTGGGATGCACGGAGGAACAGAAGGTTCCATTCGCCACCTTTGAAGCGTACACATCCAGCCGTACTCAGCATGTCATGGGAGACGTTTCAGAAACAGTTCAATGACAAGTACTTCCCTGAAAGTATTCGTCATATGAAGGAAGTGGAGTTTATTAAACTGGAGCAGAATAACATGACGGTGTCCCAGTACGAGGCAAAGTTCGCGGAGTTATCCAGGTTTGCATCTCATTTGGTGGAGAATGAGGAACGTATGACGCGGATGTTTCTGAGAGGTTTGAAACCCGGCATACGTCAGTATCTCATTTCTCATAAATTTTCTCTCTATTCAGATGTTGTCAACAAGGCTCAGTTGTTAAAGCGATATAACGAGTACGTTCAACCGAGGGACCATAACCAGGATTATACCGAAGATAGCAGCCATCAGAATAACGATAACCAGCGGAGAAAGAAGAATACGGATAAAGGCGGTAACCACTCTGGTGGTAATAGTGGCCATGAAAATAGAAGAAGCGAGTCGGGAGGAGATTTTAAAAAGAGGAGATTCAACAACGACTATGTGAAGACGTCAGCGCCAGTAGCAACTGGTTCCAAGGGAGGAGAAAGACCACCGGTCGTATGTTACAAATACGGGAAATAGGGACATATCAGCCCAAACTGCCCACAACAGTTTATGGTATGCTAAAAGAAGGACATATCGCTTGAGATTGTACGGTATCGAAACCCAGTCCAGCGGGAATGGTGACTCAAAAGGATGTCCCAGAAAAGTCAAAGTCAACGGTTCCTGGAAGAGCTTTTGTCGTGACCGGTCAAAATGCGAGGAACCCGAACGAAGTTAGCACGGGTTAGTTAATTATAAATTCTTGTGAAGTTTATACCTTACTAGATACCGGTTCTACCCATTCTTTTATCTCTCTTGTTTGCGCTTAACGTTTGAACTTGACTACGGAGAAATTAGACTTTGACCTATTTATGGAGACTCCGTTAGGAGAAACTTTCATTACATCCGTTGTTTAGAAATCTTGCTTGATTCAGGTTGGCACTATCACATTACCTGTTAACCTTATTTCTATAGAGATATTTGCTTTTGATGTGATTTTAAGGTTAACTACTCATCATGCCGGAATTGATTACTTTCGTAAGGTTGTTAGTTTTCATATTCCTAAGCAACCTGTTATTCGAATTCAAGCAATCAAACCATTGTAGTCAAACATTTTCATATCAAGCCATGAGGTCATTCGTTTATTACGGATGTCAAGTTTTCTTAGTCCATGTTATGGATTTGGATAAAGAAACGTCAGATTTGAATAATATTCCTGTTGTTATTGATTTTTCCTGACGTATTTCCTGAAGAATTTCTTGGCTTACTCTCAAAGCCTGATATTAAATTTTGTATCGACTTTGAACCCGGTATAAAACTCGTTTCTAAAATCTCATATCGAATGGCTCCTATTGAACTTCAGGAGTTAAAAATTCAACTATAGAATTTGGTACCTGAGCCTTTATCTGGTGACTTCCTTTGTGGAATGCACCGAAGCCAGACTTTCCGTAGGGGACAATATTCGTGCGATAGTAAACTGATAGGTGTCATTGTAACGTGCTATCCAAAGTTGGGATATGAGTCACAGTTGAGAACAACCTAAGTCGGTAATCGAAATACGTAGCTTTTTAGGCTTAGTTGGTTATTATCGGAGATTCGTTGATGGATATTCTCGAATCGCTATTCCATTAACGCAGCTGACTCGTAGAGATACAAAATTCGAATGGAGCAAGGAATGTGGGAAGAGCTTCGAAGAACTCCAGAGGAGACTCATTTCAGCACATGTTCTGACCATGCCATCCTGGAAAAACGAACGTGGTGGCTGACGTGTTGAGTAGAAGATCGTATACAAGTACGAGTACGATATTATCAAAGACTCATTTCATATAATTTACAAATAATAGAGATGGAGATGAAAACTCTAGGTACCCACGTGATGATATGTGAGTATAATCGACTTTAATCGATAAAGTTAAAGCTGTTCAAGCTACACACCGGAGCTGATGAATTTGAAGAAGGAGGTGCAAGAAGTTGTTATTTCAAAAGCGAGATTCGGTGAGGTGAGGAAAGCTCAAACCTTCGATTTATTAATCCATTTGAAATTCTCGATCGAATAGGAACTGTGGCATATAGAATCGTTTTACCGCCAAGTATGACGCGTGTTCATAATATTTTTCACGTATCGATGTTACGTAAATATGTGGACGACCCGAACCACGTCATTGAGTTAGAACCAGATGAGATAGCCGAAGACTTAACGTACGAGGAGGTACCTGTCAAGATCTTGGATAGGAAAGAACATGTCCTATGTACCGAGGTTATACCACAAGTTAAAGTTTTGTGGAGAAACCATGCTATTGAGGAAATGACCTGGGAGTTGTAAACGAAAATGAAAGCGAGGTATTCTCATCTTTTCGAAACACCAGGTACGTACGTCAATTTCGAGGATGAAATTTCATAAGGAGGGGAGGTTGTAAGACCCCAACTTATTTTTAATGAAATTTAATTTTCTCTATTTATTATTTTGAAATAGTAAGGGTTGATTTGATTAATATGGATAGTTATGGGTAAAATACGCAAATATTTCAAAATAAGCAAGTGGTTATAAAATATTCATTGTTGTCGGGGAATATTCGTTTGATCGTGTAATATTCTTGCTGTCGGGGAATATTCGTACGACGGTGCAGTCTTTTGTGGGCCCCATAACGGAAAGAGATTGGATGAAGAAAATGACAAATATAAGTTGTTTAAAAATAACGGCGTAGTTGTTACCGTTAAAAATGTTAAAATACTCGGTAGTTAAAACACAGTAATACGCGTTGTTGCACAATAGCACACGGTATTGCATCAATTATTGATTCTTACGTAAGAAGACACTACTCAATAATGGTTACAGTAATTACTGTTCAGTATTTTATTTTATTGATTTAATAATTGTTGCGTTGATATTTTATATTGCTGTTGTTTCAATAATTGTCATTACACAGTATTTTTCATTATTGAAACAATAATTCATATTATCTGAATAATATTATTAGATAATATTATTGGCAATGTCTAGAAAGTTTTGTCTAAGGAGAGTTTTGGTCACCTAATTACGCGCCAGTAAGGAGAAATTCATATTGGAAAGCCCCCTCTTTCCTGGGAACGACCTGGTTGCCAATACTGTGATTCTGTAATATTATTTGTGAATAATTAATTATTGATTTATATGATGAGAAAAATATTGATTTTATGTGGATATAGATGGAGAAAATTTTTAATGTGACAATTGTTGAAAATTAATATTTTATCTTTTTCTGATAAAATAATTCATTTAAATATATTATTATATTTTAATAATATAATAATGATGATATTTTTATGATGAATGTGGGATATATGAGTATATGTGGAGGAGGAGTATTTTGTTACCAAAAATATTTAAATCATGTTTTATGTGTCGGTGGACCCCATTTCTTGACTGAAATTTGATTATAGCTTGTAAAATCGCCCGTTTGTGGATTTCGGTCAATTTTTGTTTATAATTTGAAAAAACTTTCTTCTGCAAAGTTGTAGAGAATTGAATTTCCTATAAAAATTCGCAAGATTCGAATTTTCTGACAAAAAGACTATTTATTGTGAATTATTGAAGTTCTGAAGCTCCGAAATAATTAATTTTTGAAGTTTTAAATATTTTTTTACAAAAAAATGTTTTTTGCAAAAAAATGTTTTTTGCATGTGTGAGGCATGTGTTTAATTGCTGAAATTTCAGATTCAAAGGTGTGCGTGAAGATTATATATATATATATATATATATATATATATATATATATATATATATATATATATATATTAATATGGGCTATATGTATATACACAGCTGTGTATTATACAGTAGGCCTAGGACGACAGATTTTTTGGGTTATAGCGACAGTAAACTGTCGCCATAGCCCAGAATAGCTATGACGACGGGTGAAATCCGTCGCTATAGCCTACTGTGTAATACACAGTTGTGTACACATATTTTTTCCTATTAATATTTTAATAAATTTCTGCTTTAGTGTTCAAATATTTTCCTATAAATAGGGTGCTTAGGTTAGAATTGAAAATCACACCAGAAACTGAAGTTTTCTCTCTCTATATTATCGACCGTATTCTTGTGAGTATTTTGAGTATACTTTGAGTATTGCTATACGGTGCAAGTTCAAGTCATAGCCTATATCCGGTGTTTCAACTAGAAGTATTGTCTTTCGAGGTAAATGATGTTATTTTATTCGAAAATGATATTATTTCTTCAATATCATTATGCCGAATTATTGGTTGGAAATTTTTATCGAATTTGGAACTTTTTCATGTCGGAGTTACTATTCATGAGTTACTATTCATGAGTTACTATTCACGAGTTACTATTCATGAGTTACTATTCACGAGTACTATTCACGAAGCATGATGATGTTTTTTGTAAAATTTCTATCTTTTGGTGTCGGAGTTACTATTCACGTATACGGCACTATTCACGAATACGACACTATTCACCGAAAAATCAAATTTCTTCTTTTTGTCCAAAATATCTATTATGGATACTAGCTTTGATTGTATCCATGTTTTGATCATTCTTGAATTTTACTCCACTCTGATTACTTATGAAGTATTTTTAAACTTGGATTGTTTAAAATACGAATCCTTAATATTTGTTCTTTTGTTTCACTGGATTCGTTTCTTTTAAAATATTTTTCATCATCCTCAGTCCTAAATGATGAAATTACTGAATATCTTTGGCCTGTAGTGCAAAGATGAATGATTTCTTGATAAATATCTTTGGCCGTAGTGCAAAGATGAACATGTGTTGAGATGAACATGACCGACTGATTAATATCTTTGGCTCGTAGTGCAAAGATGAACAAGTGTTTAGATGAACAAGACCAACTGATGAATATCTTTGGCCTGTAGTGCAAAGATGAATATTTGATTACAGATATATATTGATTGATGTTACAGGGATAAAATATCGACGATGAACTTTTAAATTCATATATAGAAGATAGTAGTTTGCATTCTCTACTTAACTCTTCTAATGAATTGTTGTTTCCGCTGCAGTTGTTGATTTAAAACTAGTTGTCTATTGTATTCTATTAGATTTTTTCCTTGTTGAAGACTAACTATAATTTGTTATATATTATCTTAGTCATAATATTCTTTACTGGGCTAGTTGAGCTCACTCTTTTCCTTTTGTTCCATTTTTCTTCTCAGGAGGCGAGAATGTAGCGAGTACTAGTCGGGGTATGGAATGAAGGTTCTAGAGAGAGTTGTTTAGTAGTCCTCACCATTTTTGTAAAATAATGTATCAATAATTATGATGTGGATTTATTTGCGTGTGGATATTGTCTAGACGACAATATCTGTATTTAAACTCACAGTTTATATGTTGTAATAATAAAGTTGTAGTTATTTCTGTACCATGTATTTGGCGACTCAGAATGGGTTGGATGGAATGGACCTATTTTAGGGGCGTCACATTTTGGTTAATATGGTGATCAACTTTCTTCAGTGACGGTGAGGAATCCGAAAATGAGTTAGTGCTTGAAGGCGAATCCTATCTGATGGAGAAAGTGGAGGTAGTGGAAGGTGCTCTATCTGAGCTAACCCATGAACTTCAGCTTGGAGTTACGGTGGGTAGTGTTGTCGAATTTGTTATCATTCACTTATGTGATCCTTGAAAATAAATAGACTTAAACCAGTTTGTCTCAATATTCTTTGTTCATCTCTATATTCTTTTTTTGATAAGTAAATCTGCATTGCAATTAGATGTTAGCCTTTTTATTTATTTATTACGTTCTCTTCCTTTTCCTGTTATATTTATAACTTATGGGAAAAGGAAAAAATTTCTCCACTAGAGTTTCTAAAAGCATTCATTCTCTAGGTCATGTTTTTCTAGTTGTTTCTTGTGGTGCATGTGTGTGGTGTGTGTCTTTCATTTCCCCACATCCTTTTCAGTTCCATGTTCCTTTTTCAAAATAACTTGATATGTTCGTTCAACTAGCGAATTACCCAATTATCATTATTAATTCCTTGATTGACAGGAAGAAGTTAGAAACCAAATCTTAGCCTTGGAAATAGATCTGGCAAATAGAAATGAGAAGATCACTTCTGCAATTGCTTGTGTAGAGAAATATGCTGAAGCACGAAGAGAAATGGAAAAAAAGATTGATTTGCAGTTTCATCCCACAGTGCTTACCCACCCTCCTTGTTGGTTCTTTTGGAAAAAAATTATATACTTGAGCAATAGCCTGGAAAAAGTTAGTTTGATCAGTAATACTGGTATCAGTATCATTCAGTTTGGTTGACTTGCTTGTAGTGCAGAAGATCTTGATAAATATTTGACTGGTGTGCAGAGGAAGCATGAACATAGATCCCAAATAGAAGAAAGGAGAATAAGAGATGATGCTGCTATTGAAGATGCCAAAAAACGTCAAGAAGAAAAACATAGGCAAGAGAAGATTAAAGCAGAAGCGGAGGTCCATTAACTTGGTTCTACTAATATAGATATTTATCACATTTTATTGGGGATTTGGCATCTGACTTTTGTTTTGCAAAGTAATGCTAATTTTGCTACCTGGTAGCCTGTCTCATTTTGAATCCATATCCACAATGCAACAACTTATAGTTCAAATTCTTTCAATTCTTTAATTTGTCAAGCTGGATTTGCTTTTAAAATTTGTAATGCACTCTCTTTATTTCTCTCTCCAACCCCCAATCTCCTCACACCCCCTCGGCAGTAATGTTTGGTCCCAAATTGGTTGGAGGGAACTCTCTTGCAAGATAGGAGAAAGAGCCAGCTAGTCATGTTACTATGATTAGTACAGATGCCAGTACACTGAATTACATTGTTACCTGAAAATAATTAAAGATATATAGTGAATGAATATGTGATAGACTGTAGCTTGTTCAAACTACCATCCTCAAATAGTGCATCCATTGCATTTTCTGGAAAGCATGTAAAAAATGTTCCTACATTTTTATGGAGATTTTAGTTAGATTCAAACACATCACACAACGTCCACATTTTTCTACACAAACACCATCAACAAAAGCAAACAAAAGAAATCAGAAATCTAAAACCACATTCCAAATATCCTAGTACTTTTTTTCATTTCAAATGTTCCCAGCTTTCCCCCTTGTAAGCTTTGACAAGGAGCTTCCATGGATGCAATGCAATATACAGAATCGTGAATATCTCATAAGCATGAGAGACAAAGGGGGATGCTCTATAACCTACCATTGCATTGATGCAAAGATTTACGTCAACTGTTTGTAGCAGTTATAGGCAACCGCGACAGACACTGCAGCACCAATAATAGCAAGAGTAGCGTAGGTATCTTCACGCTCCCAGATCTCAACCCATGTTGGCATGGTGCACACCTTGCGTGTGCAAGCCCCTTTGCCATTATTATTTCTGGAAGTTTGTTTCTTGTTTCTCTTCTCAGTATCAAACTTTGCTTTCTCAACGAGATTATCATTATCTGCTATTTCAGATAACAGAGGGCCCTGACAACAGGTGGAGAGAGTCATGCCATAGATGTGGCAACAGCCCTCCATTTGAGATTCACAAGCACTAATCTCATTCGTCTGCGTCAATTCTTTTGTGCTTCTATCCATGTTGATGCCACCATTTACTTGAAGCCTTAGTTCCTGAGACTTCTTCTGGTAACCCCATCTGTCCCCTGTAGACATAGGTTCCATTCAAAATTTGTTCCAGTAATATTCCACTTTTTATTTTTAAACTAAATGCACAGCCAAGTCTAGTCAACACCTCCACATGTGCAGAAAACAGAACTAAAAAGAATATACTTCCAAAACTAAAACAAATAATAACAAAATGAATTCACATTCAAAAATGATTTCAATGTATACAACATATCTTTCAATCCACAACCTTAACAACTAAGGTTACAATAGCCCTATAACACGGTCCAAAAGTTTGATAATGTCAATCATCATACACCCTACTAAGTAGGTATCTATAAAGTGCAAGCTCCCCGAAGGGCCTAATTTACTTTATCATTCCTAATTCCTAGTTCCTTCAAGCATTGACATTCACACCACATGATCCAAATGCACCATATCTCCATAGCAAAATTTCATTTGTGATTTTCCATCACTTTGTCAAACGAAAAAGACCAAATACATGTGTCTTAATAAGTAGGCACTCAGAACTTGTTCGCAGCAGTACCTAGTACAACTATCTGGTTAAGAAGCTTAAAACACAAACTCTTCCTCTGCTGTTCCATTTGGCAGTGCTCTGTCCTTCATCCCTTGTAAAGCTTCTGCCGTCGAATCATCTATGTCCAGCAAGCATTGTAACCGAGACAGTTTTTCAGGCACTGGCTCGCTCTTCAGGTATATAAGGAAGAGATCAGTGAGCTCCTCCGGCACCTCCCATGATAACGGTTTAGATGGTACAGCCTTGTCACAAGCTAACAAATCATTGAGAGAGGAAACCTACATGTAGAGAATGAAACAATAAGAATTACTGATCTATGTTCAGATTTACAGTGCTTACTTTTACATGTAATGGACAATAATCCATAAGCTAACAAGTTCATACCACCCCTGAATGGTTTCTCTGCCTCAGTAGTGCCACAGCCTGAATTAGTGAGTTTGACAACCTACTTTGTGCAAGTTCACGAACAACACACCTTGCCTTTTCATAATTGATATTGAGATCCTGCGGAATTTTTTGATAGACTTCCTCTTCATCAAACTCCCCAGTTCCAGAGGAGAAAATCTCATCAACAGTTTTCTTGAAGAGGCTCTCGCGTAAGCTCAATGATATCATGCTGTCTAAATCAACTCCAGCTTCCTTAAGTTCTCTTATCTCCTTTATACTAAGCCTCCCTCGACCAACAGCACTTTCCAGGGCAGCCGACATTTTTGTAGTTGTTATACTCTTTATTATCTTTTGAGAATACTGAGAAGGCAAACCCACTTGCTTCTGCAACTCATTAAGCTGCTCAATCCTGGCTTTTGTTAGTTGTCCATCCGCCAAGATCACCTCAGCTTGTTGCCTAAAAGCCTGCTCAGCTAAGCCTCTGTGTACTTCCACAATTTCCTTGTCCGTCAAACCCAGGATTCCTCCAAGCTGGTTTAGCAGAACATATTCAGAATCATCCTTCTTTGTCGTGATTTGTGCACCAAAAGGGATCCTGGTTACCTCTCCGGTTAGACAAAATAGCAAGTATGTCTTGTAAAGATCAGTTCTATCCCTTTCTGGGAGGTCATCTTCAAGAGTAATCTCTGTCTGGCTTGGCTTCTCCAAGTTTACCTTGCTTGGTCTTACTTTTCGAAGTGACTGCAGGGATTCCCATTCCTCATCCTCTTCAAATTGTCCTTCCTCCTTAACAAGATCTTCTGATGTAGTATCAGATGATTCTCCTTTAATATCTGCTATCAACTCAGTCACAACCAAGTTGTTGAATGCTATCATCTTTTTAAGTTCTTTTGCAGCCTCCATACGACTCCCAGATGCTCGTGATCGTTGAATGTAGCTGATGAAAATCTTGCGAACCTGCATTCATAATCAAAGTCATTTGGATCAAAAAGAGAATGTTGATTTCAGAAAAATAATCACAGTATACCATGTAACCCAAACATTAAGCTGTTGCAAGGTGACGTGTTAGCAACCTGCTACTCCCACTCAGACACTTCCAAGTAAATCAAAGGAAAAGTAAAAGCAAGTTGAATATAGATACTCACAGCCTTACTAGCAATAGACATGGCAACCTCCCTGGTTAAACGTAAACCATAAGCAGCCTTCCTCACAGATTGCTTAACATCCGCATCATACCCATTGACTCCTGCAGCAATTGCATCCTTCACAACCTGGAAAAACAATTTTATTTAGAAACTTATGAACAAAAAACCTTATGAGATCTAGAAATGAATTAAGGGTGTCAACACCTATTACTTAAGGGAGTAGATGATCTTGATTAGTCTAGCCTTGATTAGGGAGATTCAAGAGAGTAAACAAGCACAAAAATGAGTTTAAGCTTTCAAGGAATCAACTCAACTATAAATACTGAACTAATATTGTGTTAATCAGTGCTTAAGTTGTTACTTAGCAGAGTGTGTATCATAGAGAAACCATGACTTTTCTGATTTTCTAAAAACCTGAATGACATCATACTCAAAAACAGAAACTGTAAGATTTCTTTTTATCATCTTTGTTGGTCCAAATAGACTACCTCTGGTCCTCCAGTATATCCTCAGGGAAGAAGCAATGCAATGGTCTTTTAGTCTAAAATGTACTCTGCATTAAAAATAATAATACTAACAGGGGGAAAAGAGGGAGCAGAGTATAGTGATTACCTTTTCAAACAAATTGCCACATATATCAGCATGAGCTACTTCCACTGTTTGTCTAGGAATGCAAAGCATAACCTGCAACCTCTCCAAGGACTTAACATCCTCATCAGTGAGCCCTCCATCAGATACAGCTTGCTGAAGCTTTTGTCGGTAAATTTCTAGAAATGTATTAAACATGTCAGACCTATTCTTAATATTACAACTAGATAATATATGTAAAATTACGCACAGGTATCAAAAAAACTAAAATATGATTTCGGTTCCTTTTTCTCACCATATATGACTAAAGAAACTCGATGTCAACATTTCATTGTGCAAAGATAGAGAAAAATTCAAATGCTTTATGTGGCAGATTTTGATTTTAAGGTACAAACGTGTCCATGGCACAAGTCCACCGACTTGACAAGAAAACCAAATCCCAGAGTATATGCGTACAAGTCCATGCAGTGTGTTCAAAATAGCAGATATCACATAGTTGCCAGATATTACACCACAACTTACCATCATGGATCTCAACAGCTTTCTGTGTATCAAAGTGCAATTCTTCACATAGATTTTGAAGGAAGACTGCTTTGCTATCAGCAGCTTCTAAGTTACCACTAGTTACCGATTGAGCGAGACGTTTACGATATACTTTTGAAGAAACATCCAACATAATGGATTCTGCCTCTCTTTTACCTAAACCAAATATATTCCTCAATTGGTTCAATGCAGCCAGCTACAGAAAGAAACCAAAAAAAAAAGCAAAATTAAAAAATTAGCACTTACAAAAATATTATGCATAACAAGCTTCCCAAATAAAAATCCCAGTAAAAAGCAATCTGGAGATCTTGACATTTAAAACATTGAATGATAATTCTACATAAATTTTAAGGAAAAGCAAATCAGTTTTAATATAAAAAATAAAAATTAAAATATTGTATGGGGTCAAGGGCACAGGTTTGCAATTCTTCAGAATGAGAATGAAGGGATTTTTGATACTCTGGGTTTTAACCTGTATCTATATTATTAGAGATTTGCTAACGGGCTCATCAAGAACTTCATTTCGATTATACAGCATTATTAACTTTAGAAAGTTCTTTTGTTGAAGGATTTCAGAAATTCTTCTCAAAGTAAGGGTTTCTCACTTTCTGTACTTTTGTGAAAAGCATAAGCAAGCAAGCATTATATGGACAATTGAAAAAGAGTCGAGTGATAATATTTCTCAGCATTTGATTGCGCATTTTGTAGATTTAAATGGAGAGCACACATTAGGAGCCTATTGTAGGTATCTTCTTTTGGAAGCCTCTTTGTCTAGGGTGGGTTTTGGGTTCCTTCATCCATAACCCATAAAAGTGCCTTTTTATTTGCATACTGCATGTGTGCTCGGGTTCTGTATTATCCTGAATATTTATAGAACTTATAAATATGATATTAAATGACAAGATTATTATACTGTAATTATGAGAACGAAATTCTTATAAGGGTGAATGTAATATCTCGAATATTTACAAGGCTAGAATAAGAAAAAAAATTCCGAAAAAGACGCGAAAACACTATTCATAAAAACGCTAAATCACTATTCATAAAACGTTAAATCAACTTTGGGAAAGTCAACATTTTTGACTAACCAGATTAGTTAGGAAACCTAACTAGAAGATAAACTAAGTTGGATTAACCAAACTAGGTGGAATTTGGTTAGGTTGTAGAGAAAGTGAGGGCATTATGGCCATTTAGGAAAATTTATATGCATATAGCTTATGTATGTATACGTGTGTTTTTTTTGCTAAGTTTGTTTGTTGTATAAATGGGACCAAAAAATACATTGGACAAGGGGCATACCCCAGGGATATAGCTTGATCATCTAATAACAGGCCAAAAGATGGAGTTATAGGATCAGTGAAAAAATCACAATTTACAAAAGCCAGTAACAATAATATTGACAAAAATGAGTAGCCTTAATAAAAGATTTAGCTTGAGATAGCCTAGATTTAATAGTAGTAATTACATGTATAGGTTTTTTCTTGATTAATTAGTTGGCAAATGAGACTTTGCATCCTAAAATGTGTTGCCCGAAATTGTGTTGTGTGGTGTATGGATTTATTTGCCTGTCAAAAAAATAATAAATTTCAGCATGTACTTCCTTTCTTATAATGGTGCTCCATCGAAATTCTTCCCCGTGAGACTCTAAAAGTGCTTCTAATGAGACTTAAGGCCTTCTCAGGTTTTCTCCTGCTCCTCTCTTTTCTGCTCATTCAATTCTGTACTCAAATTTGAACATTTTTCACTCAATTCTTTAATAAAACATATTTATAAAGCTCAATGAATCCATTCTACAGCCATCAAACTGGTCCGCCCAGACCAGAAACTTATCATTCTTCTTTCAAATTTAGCTTTATTTCACTTCGATTCTAAGAGAATTCCTAATGATAAGCATCCATATACAGCTATCCACATTTTGACTTATAAGCATACTGCAATCATTCTATGAAACAAAACGATCCGCATTCCATGTAACATTGGTTTGAGCTTTCATCCTAAAATCAACCCTAACTCATCCAATCACAAAATATCCCAAGTCCTTAAACCCCTAGCACATCTTTCATTGATTTATGGAAGCTTTAAATCCCTAATTAAGGATTGTCCTGCATCATGGAGAAAGTAGATTCAACTTGGTCACATAAAGCATATTTCATGCAATGAACTTGTGCTGAACCACTAACAAACATGGCAAACTGTAAAGATGAAGTTAGGAAATTTATTCAATATTCATAGAGAAATTCCCAATAAAGCAAGAAATATCAAGTATCAATTTCCAGAAAGTGTAGACGCATTGCATTACAGTTTGCAAGTCTTTTGATGCAACCTTTTCTGATTAGTATGCCAATTTTATGAGAAAGTATATCAAATGGAAACAAACTACAAGAGTAAAACATTTAGAAAGTAGAAAAAACAAAAGAAAAATCATTCTTCAACTTTGAAATATGTTCATAAATAAGGTGATGCACAAAAGATGAAATTGATCTATTTATTTTATGTGTTGATGGGATGAATAAGGAGGATGAAATTGACTGTGTGACCTTATCTTCTTCCATGCGACCGCTTGACAAGGAATCTGTCGCATATGTTCTATACAGGAGCTTTAAGTCGTCCATCTTTCTCTCACCATCATACTCACCACCTAAGCAAAATTTATGTTAAATCCAACTGTCAGTTCAGGGCACCTCTACAACTGAACACTTATTTTGTCCATGAGGAACAACGTAGCAATAGTTTAGTAACAGCCATACCTAGCAAAGCAACTGGTCCAAGCCCACAAGCAAAGCAACTGGCATCCGGATGCTTCTTCAAGGAGACAAGTAATGTATTAAAATCCAGTATCTTATCAAGCTCTTCCATAGGATGCCTGGTTTGCCTGAGGGATAAACCCATATTTTAGATGGTATAATGAAACATAACTTGTATCGTGGGAAAAAATTGGGAAAAAAAATCTGCAATCTCAAAGGATGAGCTTGCGCACGTGCTACCAGTTCTTATGGTAAATTTCATACAATTATGTTATAAGAATTTATTATTTCCATTGTGAAGATAAAATTTTATGGCAGTATTTTAATTCCAAAGAACTATCAATTAGTTTTGTAATTTAGGGTATAATAAAGAGTTTGCGTTTTCCCTTGAATCAAGTAGTTGCGAACTTACGCTGCTCTTGTCCTTGACTTCAGTGTTAGAAAGGCTGCAGATATGTTTTCCTCGACAACCTTTCGTGTATGATCCCTAAACAATTCTTCAGCAAGCTGCAAAAACTCAAACATACTATATGAAACAACTACAAAGCATCAATGAGCTCACAGCTTAATAATAACAACGTGATTCATAGGTTACCTCATCAGAAAGTCTATAGAGTTTTTGCTTCTCTCTCAGGCTAATAAGCTGTTTCACATCAATATCTGCCCGATACATCAACTCTTGTTACAAAAAGTCTTAGAAACAGCAAGTTTGTAAACTCAGATGAAACACGGTAAGATATTACCATTATAAAAGTATAGCATCATCAACATTTATTGATGTTAACTAAAAGTAAAGTTAGCATAAAATGTATAATCAAAGCATATGCATATTGTTCAAACCTAGCTAAGCACATCTAGGTATATCACTTTATCAACTTTATCTATCTATCAATCTACATCTACAAATATATGTATATATCCCTCAATCTCTAAAAACCTTACGATCCGAACCCAAGGCATCTCCATCTCTTCTTATGAGTTAATTTCTCTAATCATTCTACGGCTCCTGTCATCAATTGTAAAGTTCTTTGATTCAATTGTGTAGGGTTTCTTTTGTTCCTTCCAATTGTATTGTGTATTCATGTTAATTGTATTATATGTACTTCAATTGTATTGTTTTTCATCACCAATATCTGGGCATCTCTTGAGCACAAGTATATTGTTTCATAGAACAGTCTCTCATCCCACTCGCAATAGGTTAATTCTCCCAAATAATAGGTTGCTTTTTTTCTAGAATGACTGTATGAGTTTATGTTGTTCTCTCTGGCCGTCTCTCAAGGAATCATTTTTCTTTTACAGACTATACAGGATAGCTCCACAATATCACTGTGGCTTACCCATTATACTGAAATTAGTGTCACTCTAAGTATCAAACACATTTGGAGAGTCCTCAGTCGACAACAAAACGAAGAGGGGCAGAAAATAAGATAGGGATTGATCCATGAGACGTCGTCGTCGTGGATAATTCGCTATTTAGTTATTTATTTATCGGTGTCTATTTATTTATTTAGTTCGCGACCTTGTTATTTATTAGTTTATTTCAGTATTACGTTATTTATTTAGAGGCCTAATTGTTAATGGGCTTAGGATTATTAGAGTTTCTTTTTATTGTAAATATGTAAGTCATGACTGATTATTGGACACACTTTGATATTGAAAATTAATCTTTTATTGGTTGCGATCATTATTGTTTTCTCCCATCCGCAGTTGAGAAATCTTAGGAGTAGTGGTTCTCCCACGGTTGAATTACCTAGCTCGTTAATTTTTATTACCATTTCCTAATTAATTACTTTTGTCCTACATCAAATTGGCATCAGAGTCTAATTTTGTACCTTAGGAATTGTTTCGAAGCCGTTATCAACGCCGGAAAATCTCGCCGTAAGCCCTAGCCCACAACCATTATTATGCTGCCACCCACAGTCAGATCAGAGTTGCTACATCGCCGCCATCAGTCGTGACATCAACGCCAAAACAGAATCCCTCAAGACGCCGCTCCAACCCACTAATAGAGCCACCCATCATCGTCGACCAAATTTGTCGGGCAAATAGAGCCAAACCTTGGGAAATAATTAGTTCCCAATTAGAACCCTCAAGCACTCAAACAATGCAACCCACATATCGTTGACCCAAACACTACCCAACCCATCCATCGTTGCGACCAACCCAACCCATCCATCATCGCGACCATCCTAACCCATCCATCGTCACGACCAACGTCGCAACCCATTTCCGATAAGCACAAATAAAAAAACGTGAAGAGCGGCAAAGGAACGAAGTGGGCAAAAGAAGAGGAGAAAGAAGTAAAAGCTAATGGGAAGAGAAAGCAATTTGATTGCAACCAATAAAAGATTAATTTTCAATATCAAACTTACATATTTATAATAAAAAAAACTTTAATAATCTTAAGCCCATTAACAATTGGGCCTCTAAATAAATAACCCGATACTGAAATAAACCAATAAATAGCAAGTTCACGAACTAAATAAATAAATAGACACTAATAAATAAATAGATAAATAGCGAATCATCCACGATCGATGGTTAGACTGAGGTTGTTAATAGAAGTCTAGGTGATTTGATACGTTGTCTTGTGGATGATTATGTGTCTACATGGGATAAGATTTTACCTATGGTTGAGTTTGCATATAATAGCTCGATTAATAGTTCGACTAGAGCAAGGCATTTTCAGGTTGGTTATCAGCCTAGAAAACCTGTTGATTTAGCTCATTTTCCCATTGCATATAGGGCTAGTGAGTTTGCAGAGTCTTTTGCACAACGCATTCATGATTTACATGCTGAGATAAGAGAAAATTAATTTGAGCAATGAAAATTATAAATTATAATTTTCATCGTAGGTATCAGGAGTTTAATGAGAACAATCGAGTGATGCTGCAACATCATGCTAAGAGATTACCTCCTGGAACGTGAAAGAAAGTAAATGCTAAGAGAATGGGTACATTTCGAGTTCAAAAGGAAGTTTATCGCTAATGCATACGAGTTGGATCTTCCGAGTGATATAGGTATTGGTCCTGTATTCAATGTCGAGTGATATAGGTATTGGTTATGTATTCAATGTGAAAGACCTTACTCCTTATCATTGACCTCCTGATTATTCCACCACCTCTTTCACTTTTACTTCTTCCTTGTTCCTCCTTTACCTGTTCCACCCGTACCTCCTATTGATCCTACACAGCGTACAACAGAGGTTATTGAGGATGAGTTTGATGAGCAGGTTGGGTCGACCAGGGGATGATTACCGTCAGTTTTTGGTGAAGTGGCACAACATGCCTCCGGATGATTGTACATGGATTAGTGCTAAAGAGTTTCATCGGCTTGATCCATACTTTTTTGAGAGATATGAGGCTTTCACTTCGTTAAACTTCATTTTTGCAGTCGGAGAGAGTTGATAGGGTGAGACATCGTCATCGTGGATGATTCGTTATTTAGTTATTTATTTATCAGTGTCTATTTATTTATTTAGTTCGTGGACTTGTTATTTATTAGTTTATTTATGTATTGGGTTATTTATTTAGAGGCTCAATTGTTAATGGGGTTAGGATTATTAAAGTTTCTTTTTATTATAAATATGTAACTATGTAAGTCATCACAGATTATTAGAAACGCTTTGTAATTGAAAATTAATCTTTTATTGGTTGCGATCAATATTACTTTCTCCCTTCCGCGATCGAGAAACCCTAGGGGTAGTGGTTCTCCCGCGGTAGAATCACTCTAGCTCGTTAATTTTTATTACCAATTCCAATTAATTACTTTCGTCCAACATCAAAATATAATGAGAAACACACAGCGAGAGAGGGGGGATGGATGGATAGAATGGAAAAACGAAAAAAAAAAATAATAAAAGAGAGAACACAAATCACTAGACATAGTTTTTGGGTATCCGAAGTCTCAGTCCTTCCTTTTTTTCCTTTGTATCGTTTAAGATGCTTCTTTCCCTAAGTTTATTAAAGTTTCATGTTGAGGTTGTATCATTTAGCTTTCCTCTTTGGATTCTTTTTGCGAAGTGCAGTGTGTGCCGAAAACGGTCAGGATCAAGCCAGTGAGCCTGCTGACAACGATTGGAACAAACTGAAGTCCCTTTGTCTGCTAAAGGTTCTAGATTTTGGGGGTTTTGCTATTTTTTATTCTTCCAGTATCAGATCATTTTTCCACATTAAAAGTTTATGTAAGGATCACTTCATTATCGGAATTGTTATTCACAATTGTTGAACTTTTGGGGTTTCTAATTTATTTAGCTTCCAATCATTATTTACTTGAAAAAAATTATTTGCTGAGACAATTATAAATCAATAAATCATGATATTCAATGAAACATTGTTGGTTATTGACTTGTTTTTGGGCCAACTACTGTTTAGTATAGAAATTATCTGAGACAATATAATACATAATGCTAAAGCAACCATAGACAGTAATTTACCTCTCCCAACTGAATTCAGCTTCGAGACATACAACCGCTGAGCATTATCACGAACAGCAACCTCAACCTGATGGACAGAAAGAGATGAACACACACAAAAATACAAAGGCATAATAAACTGTGCAGGATCACCATCGGGTGATATTTTGAAAATACTTGCTTGGTCTGTATCAATTTTAATAAACTTAAATTGCAGAAGATGATAATCGGTGCCAACATCGTGTCTCCACAAAGGGACAGCACGACAAATGGCAATATATTTATTAAAAAAACAACTTAAAGGGTAATGTAGAATATTTGAGTACCTGGGCATCAGTAACCTTGAAGACACGCTTCCAAGGTAAAAGGAAGGTTGATGCTTCACCAAAAACAAGAGTTGAAACATATATCAGCTTCTGAAATGCCTGCATGAAACAATAATGGTCAAGTCCCATATATGTGTTTACAGTCCCAAGGAGCCCGGTAGATACTGAAATCATCATAAGAAAACAAAATCACAAGTAACATACCCGACGCTGCTCTATATCACCATCACGATCTCCAGTTTCAAGCCTTTGCCTGAAAATTCGCCTACCAATCTAAGAAGCCAAAAAGGTAGAAGAATTAAGGAACTTAAAACCTATTCTGGGAGCATAGGCATTCTCATATTGAGCATAGCAACAAATATGTACTGGAAAAAATACCTCCATATGCATGGAAGCAGCATCTGGGTCATCGATGCCCAATGCATTTTTAAATTTGATAATAGCTTCAGCTTCATCACCTCTAAGAGCTTCACTTCCCGGAGGAAGCGCAGCAGAAACATACCTTACAAAGCAGAGCTTCCAATATGTCAAAGGACATCGCAAAATAATTTGAAACATAAACTACTTACTACTCCATTGATGCTCGAACAATAGCGACTAAATTAACAACAATAGAGCCAAAAAGAAAAGCACTCTGCATAGGTGGGAAGAAAATAGCATAACAAGGGGAAGTACAAAATGAAGTTAAACTCACAATCCATGTATGCCAAACATTAATGCCCCCAATAACTTTTACTTACCGACAATATATATCACTGAGTTCTGAATTGAATGCCTCATTCCGTTTGCTAACACCGTATCTGAAAGGTAAATCAAGAAGAAGAGGGAGGAATAAACATGATGAGAAAGAGACAACTAGTCATGGTAAAGGAAATTTGAATATTTCAGCAAAAACACACACATATGAAGAGAAAGAAAGTCAAAGAACAAGCTTAGATATACATACATTGTAATAACCATGTCCCACATGGAAATATGTGGGATGAAGTGATGGACTGAATTGTATGTAAGGTCCTAAGTCCACTATCAAGGTCCAAGAAATACCGATAACTTGCCATAAATTTTTGAGTAAGAGTGCTCTTGGGACAATAAATTAAGCCTTGACATAAGCTTGGTTCTGGCTCGAGTTACAAATGGTATCAGACCAAACCAAGTACTACAACCTTATGGTAATCTACTCACTGTTACCCATGAGGGGACATGTGGCACAGAAGCCTGGTGAATCCCCTAGGGAAAATAAGTAAAGGTAGCAAATATGCGCCCCGTACTAGAAGGGTGTTGGGATGAGTCTATCAAGGACGTCAAGGAATTCAGTTAAAGGATATTGTAATACCTCAATCTCAAATTGAAACATGTGCAATTGACTGAATAGCATACAAGTTCTAAACTCTAATACAAATAGTACCAATAACTTACCATATTTCTAAGTGGATTGTGGTGGCTCGAGATGACCGACTTGGGACAATGATAGAATCTTAATCTAGTCTCAATTAAAGCTTGCATCGTTACAAATGGTACCAGTCTACCAAACATGACCTAGGAGGTTCGTACTACAACCGTCAGGCACTTTACTCGTTCCCACAGGGGAACGCGTGCTGCAAAAACTTGATAAATCATGTGGGAGGTAAGCAATAGATGGAGTTGATGTGAATCCCGCTATAAACAGGTTATAGTAGAGTGTGCCTAGTTTTCCTAACAAGGATGTCAAGAATTTAAGTGAGCAAATTTTAATACCTTAGTCTAACACTAAAGAAAATGTCGAATGACTTAATTACAAACAAAATCTGAACTTCAATATCAAAAATATACGTAAGTTCTCATGACGTTTGTGTGTGTTAGTGGTGGGCTATGATGAGCCATGAGCTCTTAAAACAATATTAATGATTAATATTAGATGTCATGTATAAGATAATCTGAGGATGGGGGAGTGACTATCCTTAATTTTGTATAACCTTTGTTACTATTAAGGGTATATAGGTAAAGTGTCGGTACCCACCTTTGAAAAAGAAAAGAAAACTAGGTTTAGCCAAAGTAAGACATGTGAATGCATCACTGCCTCGATAGTCTCTTCTCTCAAGTCTCAACCACTCATCCGCTCCTCTCTAAATCTCCTCGACTCCATTGGTCATCTACTTCTCTGAATATTCAACACTTGAATTACTCCAAAACTATCACTAATTAGAAATTAATCAGTTAATTTACCAAATCTTCTCTAAGCTCTCTCTCTCTCTCTGTGTGACTTCTCGTTTCAATCTCCATTGACAAATGTAAAGGTATTCTTCATCTCTCTCTCTCCAATCTATTCAGGTGTTAATTTTTATTTCATGTCCCTCTTTATGTTGTCTAAAAATCCTTTTCATTCATCTATTTCCTTGTCCCCAAAAATTGTAGGTTAAATTTTCAAATTTTAAATTAAATGTGTGTATTTTATATATATATATATATATATATATATGAGAAAAATTGCACAACTATATATTCTTTGATATTGGTTATTATTGCAGTTCTCAATTACAAAATACTATTATTAAAATTCTTTGGTTTTTTTTATCAAGATTCAAACTGATTTCCGAGTCATGGACACAAGCAACAAAGAAAATCGCACAAATGAGAGTTGAGACAAAGACAACAAAGGTGAATACTGACTTCCCCAAATTTAATTCCAAATTAGATTATTCAAGCCTATTTTACTTTATTGGCAATAACTACCAGAATGGCCAAAAGATTATTTTTTTCTAAGCCATGTTTCATTCTAGTTAGGATATATAAGTTTTGTTTTAAATTGATCTTATACATGAATTGTTTATAAGTGTTTACGAGGATTTATTTATGATTTGTGTTTGATTGTGATCTTGTGGACTTGAATTTGGGTTTTTTGAATCAGATTGAATAAATTTTTTTATAAGAAAGAATCATCTCTGATCCGCATCCTCACCTCATTTTGTTGAATATGTTCAACTGTCAACTAATAATGTCCCAACTCAAGAGGAACCTAATCGAAGTGTCCCATCACAAAACCAAAACCTGATAGTAGAACTAGAATTTGACGCAGATTTATTTGCTGTTGATCCAGGTTTAAGGAATCACATTTCTAGCATTGCTAGTAATGCTTAGCAAGAGAGAGTATTTGAATGGCATACTTCGTTAATTGCCCTTATCACCCAGAAGTCAAAACTTGTTAACTTTCCTCAAACAGATTTTCAGGGAAAAAGCCTAGATTTAATCCACAGTACTGATTTTGTAGTTGGTTGTAATATAGTGAATTTAAGAATGCAGTGAATCTAATACACAGTAAAACATACATATATATGGGTAATATAGGTATATATATACACACACATATGATCACTTACTTTTTAGCAATGGCTTGTATATCTTCCTTCTTTAAAGAAGCAGGATCATGGCAACCGGCCACATAATTATGCAAATTCGCTGCAGCAACCTCAGGAACAGAAGAATTTAGGGCATAGGCAACACCAGCACCGGCAGCCCCAAGAGCAAAAGCTCCAGCTAAGCTGGCATTCCGGGTACCCCCAAAACGGAGGCCTAACCCATACCCAGCTGCCACAGCACCAGCAAAAATCAGTACGGAGCTGACTATTCTGACAGGTGGTGACATAGCGTCGACTATGGATAGAATTCCGGAGAGCTCTTTCTTGCCACCGAATAAAACATCGGGAGGAACTGAAGTGAGGGGAGATTGGTCGGATGAAGAAGAGCAGCAGACTGTGGAGATTTTTATTCGGTATCTGCATCTGTGCCAGTGATGATGGTGATGTTTTGTAGAGAGAGAGGTGTGGGGATTTGGTGATAATGTTGTGATACGGTAAGGGGTTCGAGGGTTGAGGAATGGAGAGAAGAAGAAGGTAGTCGGGTGCGGAGAAGAAGGGTGAGTGATGAGAATTGAGGGGCTCATGGTGTTTTATTTCTTAAATGTTCCTCCTCTGTGATTGTTGCTTTAGGGATACAGAAGAAACGGTACGTCTCGCTGAAATCAGAGAAAACAGAGTAATGAGCATAAGTCCATTATGTGGAAAGCAAATGTATTCGCACAAAGTATACTATTGTGTTTGATAAATTTGGGAATTAAGATCTGAATGATTATGATGTCTTAATAAATTAGATCATCTGAATGGTTATGAGGTCTGAATCTAAAAAATTGTTTGATAACTAAAAAGTAAGTTGTCTCTTAATGACACTATTTTACCATTTTAAATGATAAAATTTTATTTAATAATTTTAAATATTCAATTTAATAAAAATGAGTGCATAATATTGTTTAATATATTTATATAAAAAAAAATTAGCAAAAAAATTCATTAAGAGGTACCTCTTAATTATTAAGATTTCATTTTCTGTCTTACCGATTAAGAGGCATTCAGAGGTAACAAAAAACAAAACAAACAGCATCATGCCTCTTAGCGAATAAGAGGCAGTCCATTAAGAGCCAATCAGATGTAAACAAACAGCACAATAGCAGAGGACCAAATAGAAAACAAACAATTAGCCAACACTACATTATCAAAATAAACAAATGAGACTGTTTATAAGCATCAAAATGGGTGTTGCAGAAAGAGGAGCTAAAGTGTTAGCAAAACATGGACTGAGAACAACTTGTTTAAGGGTGGATGAAAATTTAATATTTCGCTACTAAATCTTTTTATTATCCTTTCATGTTGTTTATTTTGATGCTCTTCGGTAGCCAAGGTTCAAAACAAATGTGCAGGTACTAATATTTGTCTTTTTTGTTTTTTTTTCTTTAGATGAGTTGGAAATACTATTTCTCTTAAGACTCCTCTCACAACAACAATCAGCAATTATCTTTAGTTCCAAAAAAAAAGAAAGTAAATGTAAATGTAACACTTATTTTCTCATATTGGCATGCGAATTTGAGGTTTACTCCAATAGTAAGTTAACCTTAATGGCAATGCCAAAGTTGGATGCATATACAGATAGCTTAAAAAGCAAATACTAGTAAGAGATCTGTACATAGGTTCTCCAGGGACACTGCATACGCTCCATCCCTCTATTGAATGACACTTAAAAGTTAAAAGGTCATAACTTTGCGCTTTTAAAATACCTTATTGCCTCGTCAATAACTTAACTAAGAGATACAACAAGCTCTTTTGACCATATTACATCACATACCACTTTCCTTAATTCCCTTGCACAGTTAAAAAATTAAATTTGCAACACCCATCTTCCCTCACCCAAATACAGCTGAAATCATGTTATGATCGCTGATCCAATTTATAAAATACGAATAGAGTAGCATGAATCCAAATGAAAATCCATATGTTTTTTGGGTGAACAATCTTATGAAAATCCATATGTTTATACAAATAGTTAGCATACAACTATGTACCCAACATATTATATTGCAAATAGCTAGCAGAAACGAGCAAGCTGATTAAGAAATAAAAACGGGACATTAAGTATGATGACTTCACAGCTGAAGTTATAATAGTTTTGGTTAGAAATCCATAACTCCATAGATTAATTGAAGGTCGTTTTGTCAAACCCAATTCGCAGAACACAACTAGTGCATTATTATTGAAGAAAGCTGAAGTCTTTATCCGTAGAACTGAAAGTTGTGACTTTTACAACTAAAGTAATTACATTTTTGGAAAGATGCGCATAAATTCAGACAGAAGTTGGAAGTCATGTGGTGAATTGAATAAATCTGAAGCCTTTACGTGTCTCAAACAATTTAAATTCATGATTTTTAAAACAAAACTTATAAAATTCTGGTTTCTATCAATTGGGTTAATTTTCTAAAGAAAAACAAGACCCTTACAGCATACCTTTCATGTATAAAGAAACTTACAAGTATTATATAGACAAGACTAACAAATAAGTAAAGCTTACCAAAGGAAAGAAATGAATCGACGAGGTTTAGGGTTTATGGTGATGATGAGAGTGACTGAGTGAGGGAATTAGTGTTATTATATAGACAAGACTAACAAATAAGTAAAGCTTAAAGGAGAAAATAAAGGAATCGACGAGGTCTAGGATTTCTGGTGATGAGAGTCAATAGTTAGTTACTGTTAATTTTGGCGAAAAAAGAACATCGGGCTCAATCACTGCCGCTTACCAGAGGAAAGAAAGTGTTAATTGCACCTTTTCTTTTATGGTTTTGGTCAATTTAGAAATTAATTTAGACCCATTAATTGATTGAATTTATATAAAATTAAAAATGCATTTGATAGTCTATTACAAGGAGATTAAAAGAGAGTAATATATAATTCAAGTAGGAATTATATATTATGTTTTAATTGTATCCAAAGTGTAGTACATGAAAAGGTTCATTGTTGTTTAAGAAAAAAAATTTCTTTAAGTCCCACATTGAGTAGGAATGAAACTATTTAATACTTTATAAGTATATGTGGAATAGTTTAATTCACTATTGTTACTAAAGGAAAGGCTTGGAGTTGGTCACAATGACGTGGTGCAAAGCACCACCCGCCCGCGTCCCGTGACCCGGGGGCCGTGGTGCGGGTTTGGGTTGCAAAATCGCCAAGACCCTATTTTTTGCATTGAACCAGATTAATTAACTTCATTAATGATTAAACAGTTTTTTATTTAATCATTATGGGATGCAAAACTGATATGTGATTAATATATCATTTATATTGCATAACTTACATTTCAGTTACAAAACTGAATAATCTTCATCTTCTTTCTTCTATCATTTTTACACAGTAGCATATATTGAAGTTCATGGTGAGTTGCTATCACTAAGAACAAAAATAGGTTGTGACATTAATTCTGGAGGTATATTGCTAGTAGCCTTTAGCAAACCTTAGTAGTAAGGGGCAATAAACACCTTAAGGACAGAGACTACCCGTGTCAATCCTTGGTCTTATTTTTCTGTATTCGTTATACTTTATTAACAATCTTAAGGTGTTTATCTTAGAAATGGATACAGAGTCTTTCAAAATGATGAACCAGGATTTTGTCAAGCTCGATCGTTTTGATGGAAATAATTTCAGTCGTTGGCAAGACAAACTAAAATTTTTACTAACTGTTTTGAAGATTGCGTATATTTTGGACCCTAACCTTCATCCAATTCCAGAAGATCCCAAACTAGTAGAAGGTCAGCAGCCAGATAATGATGCCATCGAAACATTGAAAGAGCGAAGAAGGAAAAGGACTGAAGATGAAGAACTTGCTCGTGGGCATATCCTCAACACGCTGTCGGATCGTCTCTATGACTTCTACAGCAATATTCAGTCTCCAAGGGAGTTATGGGAGGCTTTGGAATTCAAATACAAGGCTGAGGAAGAAGGTACAAATAAATATTTAGTATCTAAATATTTTGATTTTAAGATGGTTGATAAGAAACCTATTTTGGAGCAAGTGCATGAGCTCCAGGTTATTGTTAACAAGTTAAGGGTTCTTAAAATTGTTTTGCCTGAAACTTTTCAAGTTGGAGCAATAATTGCAAAATTACCTCTATCTTGGAAAGATTTTGCCAAAAAGTTGATGCATAAATCTGAGGATTTCTCCTTGGATCAAATTCAGAAGCATCTTCGTATTGAGGAAGAAGCCCGAAAACGTGATGCTAAGAATTTGATTCAAGGACAGTCTAGTGTAAACTATTTGGAGGCAAAATCATTTAAAGGGAAAGGACCTGGTGTTAAAAGAGATAATTCTAAGTTCAAGCATCCTGGAAAGAAAAATAAAAATTCTGATTTTAATAAAAGAAAGGGTAAGTGTCATGTTTGTGGAGAAACTGGACACTATGCCAGAGAATGTAAACAACGCAAAAGCGGTTCTGCTAACATGGTTGAGGAGAACCTTGTTGCCATGGTATCTGATCTTAGTCTGGATGTGACTATGATTTCTGAAGTTAACATGGTTGATGAGCCAAATGGTTGGTGGTTGGACTCCGGAGCTACTGTCCATATTTGCAATAATCGAGAAATGTTTAAAACATTTGAAGAAATTATTGGACATGAAGTTCAGATGGGAAACAGTTCAATGGCTAAAGTTAATGGAAAAGGAACTGTGGAAGTGAATTTTACCTCTAGGAAGAAGCTAACCTTGCTGAATGTGTTGTTTGTGTCAGAAATTAGAAAGAATTTAATTTCTGTTGATCTTTTAGATAAGAAAGGTTTTAAAATTTCTGTTAAGTCTGGCAAAGTCATTCTTTCAAAGAATGATGTTTTTGTTGGAAAGGGTTATGCTTGTAATGGAATGTAAAAATTATCTATTAATAAGAACAGTTCAGTTTCTGCTTATACCACTTGTGCAATCTCTTTGTGGCATAGTCGTTTAGGACATATAAATTCAAAGAATTTGAAAAATATGCATGCAATGAAATTGATTGATATTGGCAATACTGAGCTAGAGAAATGTGAAATTTGTGTTAAATCAAAAATTGTGAGGAAACCATTTCCAAGTGTACATAGAGAATCACAATTGTTAGATTTAATACATACTGTTATCTGTGAGTTAAATAGAATCTTGACAAGGGGTGAAAAACGATATTTCATTACTTTTATAGATGATGCTAGCAGATATTGTTTTGTTTATTTTTTGAGAACAAAAGACGAGGCATTTAACTCATTCAAAAAATACAAATTAGAAGTAGAAAATCAACTTGAGAAGAAGATTAAAATTTTACGTTCTGATAGAGGCATGGAATATTGTTTGAATGCTTTTGATGCATTTTGTGAAGAAAATGGCATTATACATCAAACAAGTGCAACATATACACCTCAACAAAATGGTTTAGCAGAAAGAAAAAATCGTTTGTTTCATGATATGATTAATTGTATGTTAAATCATGCTTGTTTGCCAAATAATTTATGGGGTGAGGCACTTCTTACTACTTGTCATATTTTAAATAGGATTCCTAGTTCTGTAATTAAAACTAGTCCTTATGAAATATGGAAAGGCAGAAAACCTAACATAAATTATTTTAAAGTGTGGGGGTGTATAGCTTATTTTCGAGTTCCTGGTCCTAAAAGGACTAAGTTAGGAGCTAGAGCTATTAGAAGTATATTTTTTGGATATGCTGAGAATAGTAAAGCATATAGGCTTCTTGATTTAGAGTCTAATATAATAACTGAGTCCAGGGATGTGGAATTTTTTGAAAATAAATTCTCAAAAGATGTTGAGAATGTGGAAATGCCTAAATTTGATGAGCCTAGAGGTCCTACAAGGTCTAATGTTGAGGTTGAAGAACCTAGTGTTCTAATTCAACCAAGTGGACCTAGAAGGAGTACTAGAGCTAGAAAATATAAAGATTTAGATGATGATTTCATTTCATCACAGTCTCTATTATTTTTGGTGGAAGGGGACCAAAATAATGAGGTGGTAAATGAAATACCCTATGTATTTAGTCTTGAGACTGATCCTAAATCATTTAAAGAAGCTATGACTTCTAGGGATGCTGCTTTTTGGAAGGAAGATATAAATGATGAAATGGATTCAATCTTGGGAAATAATACTTGGGTATTGACAGATTTACCTAGAGGTTCTAAACCTATAGGTTGTAAGTGGGTTTTTAGAACAAAGTATAACACTAATGGTACTATTTCTGCTTTTAAAGCAAGATTAGTAGAAAAAGGTTTTAGACAAGTAGAGGGTATTGACTATTTTGATACTTATGCACCGGTAGCACTGAGTTACTTCCATTCGAATTCTTTTTGCCTTAGCTTCATTGTTTGATCTTTACGTTCATTAAATTGATGTAAAGACTGCATTTTTGAATGGCAATTTGAATGAGGAGGTATATATGGAACAACTCGAAGGGTTTGTTGCTCCCGGAAATGAGGCTAAAGTATGTAAATTAGTTAAGTCTCTTTATGGTCTAAAACAGACACCAAAACAGTGGCACGAGAGATTTGATACTGCTATTTTAAACTTTGGATTTAAATATAATAGTGCAGATAGGTGCCTATACTCCAAAACCACTTCTGATTATATGGTGATAGTCTGTTTGTACGTAGATGATATGTTGATTATCAGTACGAATATGGTTGGAGTAAATGAGACTAAAAAGTATTTATCCTCTGTCTTTAAGATGAAAGACTTAGGTGAAGTAGATACTATTTTAGGCATCAAAGTTAAAAAACATAGTGGGGGTTATGTATTGAATCAATCTCACTATATTGAAAAAATATTAACTAAGTTTATTCATCTCGAGTTCAAGGAAGGTGAATACTCCTTTTGAGAATGGAGTTAAACTCAAAGCAAATGAGGGTAGAGCTATTGCACAGCTAGAATACGCAAGTACTATTGGTAGCCTTATGTATGCTATACATTGTACTCGGCCAGATATTTCTTTTGCAGTTTCTAAACTTAGCAGATATACGAGCAGTCCTAATATTGATCATTGGAAAGCTATTAGAAGGGTACTTGGATATCTAAAAAGAACCAGTGGCATATGACTGTTCTACTATAAATTCCCTAGTGTTTTGGAGGGATATTCTGATGCAAGCTGGATTAATAATGTGGGAGATAATAAATCTACAAGTGGGTGGATTTTCACTCTTATCAGTGGTGTTGTTTCTTGGGCAAACAAGAAACAGACTTGTATTTCTCACTCTACTATGGAGTCAGAGTTTCTAGCTTTGGCTCAAGCAGGAAAAGAGGCTGATTGGATTAGAAATATGTTGTTAGACATAGATCTATGGCCAAATACAATGCCTCCAATTTCACTATATTGTGATAGTGAAGCTACGCTAACAAGAGCGTATAGTGGTACCTATAATGGTAAGTCTAGGCATATTGGTCTAAGATATGAATTTGTGAGACAATTGATACATGATGGTATCATAACTATTGTCTATGTGAATTCAAGTAAAAACTTGGCTGATCCACTTACTAAGCCTCTGACGAGAGATTTAATAAGTTTGACTACACGAGATATGGGACTTAAACCATTCTGAGCCAAAGGTGATGGGAACCCAACCTATTACTAGGTTACCCCTAGTTTATAGGTTCAATGGGAAAAACAAGTCACAGTTGTTGGCTGTGTTACTATCAATTTGGTCTCATATGTAGTATATGATAGTAACGTCTGTTGCATGACTGAGGATGAGCCATGCTCTTAACAAAGTGTTGCACTTATAGCAACAGGAGTGCTAGAGAAACATTTTGCCTATATGAACTAGAAGTGAAGCCGCTTATTATAGAGAGTTATGGTTTAACCTCTTAGAGGTTCAAGAAACAGGATGTTGCGCAGGGCTTTAATAGCGCAAAGTAATTATTATTCTCACCGTAAAGGGAGGTTTGTGTGTGTATGATAGCTCCGGTCATATCATTTGAAATAGAGGTTCAATCTACGGACACCATCTATTTTGATATGACTTTGAGTTGTTTATACTAAAAGAAGGTTCAATGTTCGTCACACCTTCTATTATGCATACAAATCTTGGAGTTGATAGATAAAGAATTGTTTGAAGAAAAGTAGTTTTTCAAACAAGTGGGGGATTGTTAATTGCACCCTTTCTTTTATGGGTTTTGATCAATTTGGGGATTAATTTAGACCTATTAATTGATTGAATTTATATAAAATTAAAAGTGCATTTGATAGTCTATTACAAGGAGATTAAAAGAGAGTAATATATAATTCAAGTAGGAATTATATATTATGTTTTAATTATATCCAAAGTGGAGTACATGAAAAGTTTCATTGTTGTTTAAGAAAAATATTTTCTTTAAGTCCCACATTGAGTAGAATAAAACTATTTAATACTTTATAAGTATATGTGGAATAGTTTAATTCACTATTGGTACTAAAGGAAAAGCTTGGAGTTGGTTACAATGACGTGGTGCAAAGCACCACCCGCCCGCGCCCGCGTCCCGTGACCCGGGGGCCGTGGTGCGGGTTCGGGTCGCAAAGTCGCATTGGCACTTTAGGCGCACTTTGCACTTCGCACGTGCGCATCGTCGTTAGGAGCCAAGAGCCTATTTTTTGCATTGAACCAGATTAATTAACTTCATTAATGATTAAACAGTTTTTTATTTAATCATTATGGGATGCAAAACTGATATGTGATTAATATATCATTTATATTGCATAACTCACATTTCAGTTACAAAACTGAGTAATCTTCATCTTCTATCATTTTTACACAGTAGCATATATTGAGGTTCATGGTGAGTTGCTATCACTAAGAACAAAAATAGGTTGTGACATTAATCCTGGAGGTATATTGCTAGTAGCCTTTAGCAAACCTTAGTGGTAAGGGGCAATAAACACCTTAAGGACAGGGACTACCCGTGTCAATCCTTGGTCCTATTTTTCTGTATTCGTTATACTTTCTTAACAGAAAGGAATCGACGAGGTTTAGGGTTCTGGTTATGATGAGAGTGACTGAGTTAGGGAATTCTTTGCTTTGGGGGCTGCTGGCTTATTTTTCTTAGCTGCTGCTTATCTTTTATCGATTTACTAGTCAATAGTCGATTACAGTTATTTTTATTTTAATTTTATTAATTAACTATGATCATCATTTTATTAATTAAATTAAGAATGAGATTAATAGTCATTTTTTAAATAGAATAATATCCTTAATTTTATACATTTCGGATTAAAAACTATAACTTAATATTTTATTTTATTTTATTTTAATGCCAGGTCAGCTCATTTAATGAGCAATAAGTCTATTATCATATAAAAACTGCTCACATGTATATTGATATACTCCACGTCCAAAGAAAGTCATATAGGGCATATCAATATGTATGTGAGTGTATATGAATCTTTTTATGTGATAGTAGCATTATTCACATAAAATCGCTCATATACATTCACATACATAATTGGTCATAATTGGTCAATTTTCTTAGATGAGACCTTTTTGTGGAATTGATGGAGTATGTCATTTTCCTTATTCTAGAGTTTTATTTATTTATTTTGTTTTGTTTAACTATAGTTATATCACTTTTCAATTTTCATACTTGAATTCTATCCATTCCATAAATATGAGAACATATTTGAATGGTTTAAAATTATTTAATTTTAAATTTAACATAAAATAATAGATACTTTAATTAATATTAGTGTTAGATATGTGTGTTGATATAATGATATAAAATGATACGGGTAAACATGAGAATTATAAGTTCAATATTTTACTTTTTTGAGTGAAAGTAATATTATTATGGAGTAATTTTCAAAAGACTAATTATATAAATATAACTATAAAAAAATTATAGACATGTTGCTTATATATGTGTTAAACAAGAAATCAATTATGCATAATAAAATGATGTTTGTTGCATGTATACTCTTAGGTCATGTTTGATTGCAATGATTATAATTTAGGAACTATATTTCTATGAATTATAATTCCCAAAACTACTAAACCTAGGATTATTCATGTTTGTTTTGTCCAAGGACGGAGCCAGTATTTATTCTTGGGGGCCAAAAAATATATATTCGTCCACCATTACAAAACATATTTTTACTAAAACAAAAATAATATAGGAAGAGAATTTGCTTTGACAAAGACAACAAAACATAGCAAAAAAAGATTGTCGCCTACACTTGGTACTTTCTGGAACGAACTTTATACTTTATACTTTCTCCTCTACTTTAATTTTCTTAATTAATGTGAAAGTGTACTTATGACAGCACAAATCTTTGCCATATAGAAACTCCTAATGAAAATATAAAGATTGCAACCATTAACTGAGAACAGTAGTTTTTATGATCTAAAGTGGACTGATGCTGTTATTTTAACACGCATTTTCTATTAAGGTACTACTTCCAACGTCATATTAACACACTTACTACTAACCACAGGTCCACAATCCCACTGTATTTACGAAACAGTCCATTATCTCCACCAATCCTAATTCCTAGCATTATTTGGGACTTGGGATGCATATAAATCTCAATAAAAGCAAATCTAACATCGTAAATACACAATGACAAATTATAACACATAAACAAACATAGATCAAATTGATAACTCCTCATATCAACAATTTTAAACCCTAATTTGTTTCTGCACATACATACTATATATATACTGATATACAAATTAATTAGAGAAAGAAGAGAGAAATTAGTACCTATAAAAATTAGATAAGACTTGAAATAGAGATTGAATAAAGTAATGAATCTCTACTTGACTACTTTCATCTTTGTGAGCCCAAATATAAAATTAGGGCTTACGTGTGATCTAAAGAATTAAATGAACCGGGAGAAGTCTCCACGTGTCCCGAGGCAGAAGAATCGTGGAGACGACTCATTTGTGAATTGATTAAGAGATTGGATTGGTGGATAGAAGGACAGGATGATTTAGGCATTACTTAAGTAATTAAGGGTATTTTTGGAATTTCCTCTGAAATCACATGCCAAGCACAAGACCCAGACATGTGCAAGGCACGTGACCATTTTCCAGGAAACTCTATAAATACCCCATTTCATTTCAATAGAAAGGGACTTTTGATTCTCTCGAAACTGGAGACTAGGAAGAAGGCTCTTGAATCCTAAGAGTTCTGTCACATGTTACTCGAGAAATTGGTTACCTGTTCTTCTCCCCTCTTCAACCACTCAATTAAGACCGTATTCTTCTCGGATTTCTCTCCTCCTCAGTCAACGCGAAACCCTAACTCTAGTAAGGTACGGTTTCCTTACTTATAATCTTCAAGCTGGAAACCAGGGAGGCAGTCGGCAAAGACGAAATGGAATGGCGAGGAAATTAATGTGCAGTCTATCTTTTTTTCTATTGCAGCCGCGGAAATGGAATGACGAGGGTTAGGGCAGAAGCAAAATAGAACTTTGTTTGTTAGTGTGCAGGGGAGATAATGAAATGAAATGGATTATTCAAAGGGGGAAGAAATGAAATGGACAATAAGGGCCGCTGCTGGCGAAGTCAAAAACTTTTGTCAGGGATTTAGCAGGGGTTCGGGCAGCGTTTCCGAGCTAATTTTTTTAATATTTTATACTTTCGAATATATATATATATATATATATATATATATATATATATATATATATATATATATACACAATAGGGATCCGGACTCATATACAATAGGGATCTGGACTCATTATGAGTCAATATATATTACAATAAAAATATAATGAGTAATAATATATAGTATATATAAACTATATTGACTCATAATATACTTTTTTAATCACAACTGTTTATAATTTATTATTTATTTATTAATCACAACTGTACCTAACCCTAGTAAGATATGGTTTCCTTACATACATTTATTGGCGACTCCGCTGGGGAGGTGTAGAATTCGTGAAGGGTATGCCCACGACTCGAAGTGGGAGAACTATAGGAAGAGTTTCACCAACACCTAGCATTACTTCACCGGATCCGGTTCCGAGGCAGACAAATCAACATTTCCAAGGCACGAATCTGGATCTCGATCAACCCCTCGTAGAAGACGCTTCTGATGGAAGTTCAACATCACCACATATGGTTGATCAACAACAAACCAATGACAGATAAATGGGCACAGGAAAACAAGGTGAGGAAGCAAGTGGAGAGCGAATAACCACGAATGATGTGCAGTTGGAGATGTTCAAGGCCTTAAAGGAGGCAAAAGAAAGACAAGGGGTGATGATGTCAATGATGTCAGAAATGCGGAAGCAACAGGAAGAGATTTGAAATTTTCGTCAGCAGTTAATGCAGAATCCAACCTTCAAAGCTATGTTTCCAGGAAGTTTGCAAGTAGAACGAGCAGGAGCGGATGTCAACAAGAACAATCAGAAGGTGCCTCCAGCAACGGAGAGCCAGCCGATTCCAATCATCCATTTAGAGTCCTAAACCAGTGGTGATGTACCACAACCCAGAGTGAAAACAAGCCAGCCTCAACCAGTCGTCATTCCCACCACATTCCCAACATTTTCACAAGTGCAGATACCGACTATACCAAGCCACGCCCAACAAACAAGCCAACAAGTACAAGCATTGCAAGCTTTAAAAGATGCAAGTTTACACCAACCGATTTCTTAACCATATACACCGCCAGCGCAACAATATATTACAACCCCTCAGAAAGTCCATACAACAAGTCAGTATGTGACAAAGGATGATATGCTAGACGTAATCAATCAACTCCGAAGACAGACAACCAGACCCTCAGGATTGGACTTCACTCCACCATATCCGACACATATACGGAGACAGCCTTACCCAGCAGGGTATATTGAGCACCCACCACAATTTTTGAAGTACAATGGAGAGAAAGAGAATGCGAGAGAACATATAGCCAGGTTTGTAGAATCGATGTCTCCGTGGTTGGGTTATGATGAAGTAATCAAACACAACCTTTTTCTTCGTGAGTTCAGAAAAACATTGACAGATAGTGCCTTCAGTTGGTACTACAATCTAGAGAAAGGCTCAGTCCAAGATTGTGACGATTTGATGTTACAATTTTTTAAGAAGTTTTTTTATATGCAGAAACAGATGACCATCGTGGAGTTAATGAGATTCAAAAAAAATCCAAATGAGTAGCTGTCAGATTACGTAGACAGATTCAGGGCTCAAGCACAAAAATGTGTGGAGCCGATTAAGGAGAAGAATCTAGTGAGCATATGCAATAATGGTGCCCTTGATACCTTTAAGCCCCACTTGGTCACTAAAGCATGTGATTCCTTTACAACACTATCAACATTTGCAAAAAACTTGGGGGGAATTATGACTTTTCCTGCAAGCCATGCGACCGTTACGTGGAAGGGCAAAAGAATCGCTACTGTGGCTTTGGCAGATTCTCAGCAAAAGCCACAAGGGGTCAAAAGGGAAAAGAGTGGAAAGAATGAAAGGAACCATGGAAAACCAGGAGAAAAGTTTTCGAGATTGCCTATCCCAGGGTTTATTACGTGCAATGAGAAGGCATTTAGGGATTTATACGAGCAATGGGTAGAACATAGAGTTGTAAAACCTCCAAGGCCCAGATTTGTTATAACAGAAGAAATAAAGAGGAGACCAGACTTCTGTGTATACCACCAGTACGCCGGACACTTCACTATGGATTGTTATAGTCTACGAAGGATCTACCATGAGAAATTGGCGGCAGGAAAAATTGAATTAGAAGGAGAAAACAACGTACTGGACAAGCCACTTCCTAACCACAAGGGGAAAGAAACGTGCAACACTATTACTCATAGTGAATCACTAGAGGGAAGAACACAGAAATGATGAAGTACAATTCTGATCCAGGTCTGCAGGTGACCGCATTGATGAACGGAGCTAAGTTCAGGAAATTTTTTGATCAGATCGGATTGACCAAGGAAGCAAGAATAGAAGCGACCAATTCAATCATCAAAGCTGTCGAGGCACAAGAGACTTGCATAGCAATTAGCAAAAGGTTTGTGAAGACAGTGGAGGAGGAAGAGAACAAAATCACTTTCTCTAAGGCTGATAGAGAGGTGAGATATCCACATAATAGACCACTATATGTAACAGCAATAATTAATGGCATAGAAGTACGGAGAGCGTTCATCGATAATGGAGCGTCTGTAAATATCATGCCCTATACTGTCTTTAAACATTTAGGTATGCCAGAGAAGAAGATCATGAAGGAAAAGAAAAACATCACGGGGTTCGCTAATCAAAGCACGAGAACCCTCGGATACATCAAGGTTGATATGCAAGTGGGGAAGATCCGAGGACCTGTGATGTTTCATGTAGCAAAGGTTGACGCAGCATATCATGTGTTGCTAGGAAGAACTTGGCAGAATGATTATGGGGTGGTACCATCAGTTTTTCACCAGTGCATGAAGGCAATTTGGAAAGGCAAGGAGGTTAAGGTACCAGCAACAACAAAACCTTTTGGGCCAGAGGAGGCACATATCACTGAAGCAACTTTCTTCGATGATGTTGCCGAAGAAGGAGAAAACCATATTGCAAAGCCTGATTCTTTGAAACTAGCAAGCTGGGAAGATGTTCAGAAGGACAAGTTTGTACCTGTGAAAAAGGAAAAGAAGCAGACTTTAGAACAAGGTGAATGTTTCAAAAATAAGAAACATGTATTAGTAGAAGTAAAGAAAGAAGAAAAAGACCCGAAGAAGCGGACAGCAGACTCGGAGGATGCTCGAAACATAATCAATGCTAAACGGACAGCCCAATCGGAAGCTGATAAAGTAAATAAAAGAAAAGAAGAACAAAAGACAAAGTGGGAAAGATTAATCAAACCCGATGGAAAGATAGTGTTTCGCTTGTGATAGTGAAAGGGGGATGAGCTCAAAGGTACACCCAAACTTGAGGGCTCAGGAGAGGCCCCCCACTCCAGTAACAATAAAAAGGAAGAAATCGTACAGCAGAAGGTGGAACCAGCTCCTGAATGTTTTGAAGACAGGCCAAAACCTCAGCAGAATGAGTTGGAAGAAGTTGATTTAGCAACAGGAGAAGGAACGCCGAAGCCGACTTACATTAACAAGGAGCTGAACGCCAACCAAAAGGAAGAGCTGGTGAAGCTACTACGAAAGTATAAGGATGTGTTTGCTTGAAACTATAATGAGATGCCCGGGATTGACAAGGAGTTGGTAGAGCATAATCTGAACTTAAGCCCGGGAGCTAAACCAGTGAAGCAAGCGCCTCACACCTATGCACCAGAAGTTGAAACACAAATAAAAGAAGAGATAAAGAAGTTGTTAGAAGTAGGATTCATCAAACCAATTCAACATCCAGTATGGTTATCCAACATAGTACCAATAAAGAAATCTAATGGGCAGTTGCGAATATGCGTGGATTTCAGAGAATTGAACAAGGCATGCCCAAAGGTCATGTATCCGCTACCCAATATAGACACTTTAGTGGATGCAACAACAAATCATGAGATGATGTCATTCATGGATGGGTTTGTAGGCTACAATCAAATAAAAATGTCTGTGCAGGATGCGGAGATGACAGCCTTCTGTACCCCATTTGGGAATTTCTACTATATAGGAATGCTATTCGGGTTAAAGAATGCGGGAGCAACTTACCAAAGGGCAATGCATGCCATCTTTCATGACATAATTCATGACATTGTGGAAGACTATGTGGATGACATAGTAGTGAAATCTAAAAAGGAGACAACCCACGTAGAGGATTTAAGAATGGTGTTTGAACGTTGTCGCATGTATAAGTTAAAGATGAACCCGAAAAAGTTTGCCTTTGGGATGACAGCTGGAAAATTTTTGGGCTTCTTGGTGCACAATAGAGGTTTGGAAGTAGACCCAAACAAGGCAAAAGCTATTACAGATATGCCCCCACCAAAAACGCAGAAACAGTTAAAGAGCTTTCTAGGGAAAGTTTCCTACATGAGGAGATTCATGCCAGTATTAGCAGAAGTCACGGAACCTTTTGGAAAATTGCTAAAGGGAAAGACAGAATGGGACTGGGGGCAGGACCAACAACAAGCCTTCGTGAAAGTAAAAGAAATTTTGGCCTCGGTGAAGATGATGGTAGTACCACAGAGAGGAATACCATTGCAGCTGTATATCACATCTACCGCAAAGTCTGTAGGAGGATTGATCACACAAGAGGTAGATGGGGAAGAAAAGCCTGTATACTACATCAACCGAATAATCAGGGGACCAGAAACCAGGTATTCACAATTAAAGAGACATTGTCTGGTACTGGTGTTTGTCGCAGAAAAAATGCGTCATTATTTTTTGGCACACGAAGTGAAACTTGCAACAAGAACTGACCCGATCCGATACTTGCTAACTAGGCTAGCGTTGGTAGGAAGACCTGCAAGATGGATGATGATCCTTTCATAATATGACATCAAGTGTGTAACACCGAAGGCAATCAGATGTCAAGCATTAGCAGACCTGCTCTCTCAGTTTCCATATGGAGAATATGAACCTCCTTCAGAGGATCTGCCAGGGGGAGAAGTAGAAAAAATTGACGTGGTGGATGAAGATTCGGAGTGGTGGAACTTGGCCTTTGACGGGTCATCCGCAGAAGGAAAAGGAGGAGCATATGTGGTGTTAACTACCAAGAATAGAAAGGAAGTGGCCTTGTCATACAAACTGGATTTCCCTTGCACGAACAATGAAGCAGAATATGAGGCATTCATATTGGGATTATTAGCGGCTAGAGAATTGGGAGCCAAATGCCTTAAAGTAAAGGGAGATTCAAATCTGATAATTCAATAAATAAGAGGTCAATTCACAGTAAAGGAACCTATCTTGGCACCGTATCGAACTGTAGCACAAAAAGTGATGGAAGCCTTCAAGAAGGTAGTGATTAAATACGTGCCAAGAATACAAAACAGACAACCTGATGTATTAGCCACAGTAGCGTCCAGAGTGTATGTCAAAGGGGAAGACTTGGATGTGAAGGTAATCAAAAGGATCCTCCCAACCACGGTGCTAGAATTATTCCCCAAAGTTTTGACAGAAGATTGGAGACATGACATCTCTCATCAATTACAAACAAAAGAAGGGAACATGTCACTGGTGGAGCTTCAGAAATACCGCATCATTAAAAGAGTATTGTACCATAAAGAAGCAGATGGTGTTTTGACAAGATGTTTGGGGAAGGATGAAGCAAATAGGATTTTATATCATGTACATGAAGAAAACTGCGGATTGGCAGACATTGGATTGTATCGAAGGTTGCAATGCCAAGGGTATTATTGGCCCGAAATGAAGAAAGAAACAGATGCACTTCAACGACAATGTCTTTCGTGCCAAGAATACCTTGGAGAGGAGGAATGTGCCTTCATCGACGACATAACAGACTGGCGAATCCCATATATGGAGTTTTTACAAAGCGGTAGTCTTCCTGCCGAAAAGAAGGATGCAGTCATGATAAAGAAGAAAGCACAACGATTCTTCTTACAAAAACGGAGAGCTGTTTAGAAGAGGGTTTAACGGCAAGCCCTTACGGTGTTTGAAATTAGGAGAGACCAAGGATTTGGTTTACCAAATGCATAAAGATGAACACCAAGGAGGAGCCAAGTTGTATAAAAAGTTGATTGATTATGGTTACTACTGGCCTAGAATGGAAGGGGATTGCTTAGAGTTTGCCAAGAAGTGTCACGTTTGCCAAATTCATGGAAACTTGATTCATGCTCCTGTTATGGATTTGCGGACTTTAGTAACATCATGGCCCTTTCATACATGGGGAATGGATCTTATAGGTCCTATTCATCCCAATTCAAAGGGTAACATCTGGATCTTGACCGCCACTGAGATGTACAAAAAGTGGGTAGAAGCAATACCCTTAAAGAGGGCTACAGGACCAGCAGTGGCAAATTTCATCAAGGAGCATATTATTTGTCATTTCGGGAACCCAAATATCATTTTATCAGACAATGGAACTCCCTTCATTAATAGGGATGTCAAGAGCCTGATAGATAGATACAGAGTAAAGCATTACAAATCATCTCCTTACTACCCGAAAGGCAACGGACAAGCAGAGGCCACAAACAAAACTTTGATCAAGATTCTCTCAAAAACCCTTGATGATCACCCGAAAACATGGGCAGAACAGTTACCAATAGCACTATGGGCCTATCAAACTTCAAAAAGAAAGCCTACAGGCGAAACCCTATAAGCGCTAGTATATGGTGAAGAAGCTGTCTTGCCTACTGAAATATAAATCCCTTCGGCAAGGATGAGAATCTGAAGCTTAGTCGAGGAAGAGAACTGACCAGCTGCCCTAGAAGCCTTAGCTGACTTCCGAGACAAAGCTAAAGAAAAATTAGAACGGTAACATGAAAAACTGCGACAACAATACAATACTGCTGTGGTACCTCGACAAATTCTGGTGGGGGAATTGGTGCTCAAGACAGCGAATCAAGTCATGAGGGGAACACCAACCACCAAATTTTTCCCCAAATGGGAAGGCCCGTATAGGGTGCGAGAGATCTCTGAAAGCGGATATTGCAAAATATCTCATGTGGAATCAGATGCTATCTCAGGCCCATTGAACCTGAAATGGGTAAAGAAATATTATACATGAGATAGTCATCACAGAAAAGTTATACTTTTAACTTCAAAAGTAATTAAGGCACATGAGTTTAAGTCCTTAAATCCAAGAAAGTTACACTTTATCTCTAAAAGTGGCGAACGTTATGCTTTCTCTGATAAAAGCAAGATTTATGAAAATCTGAATCGTTATGCTTTTCGTTAAAAGCAACATGATTATCAATAAAATGTCAAACTTTCACTTATACTTGAATATTTTTTTGATTTTATAAAGTATGGATTCAAGTATTAGTTTGCGAAAAAAGTGTTTTTTTACAAAATTCATGTTTGCCTTTTTATTATTCAAATTGTTGTGTTAGAATATTAATTTGAATAATTTGAGATTCAATGTTAAGTATTGAGTCTTAAAAAAAATTCAAATTAAAGGCAATTAATAAGGCTAAAGAAACTCTATTCTCATGAAGGGAATATATGTAAATAAGTTTTTATGCAGGAATAAAAAACTACAAAAAGTCGTGATCTAAAGGCCATGACATATCAAACTGAAGCGGGGGCAAAGCTAGGGCCTCCAATTTAGAAATGAATAAGGAGTCGTGAGATGCCACTGAAGGCGGAATGTTAGCAATAAGCTCAGATGGATTCTACCTCGAGAAAATAGGATCCTCACTGGTACCATCTAGATTCTCATGAGGAGTTGCTATAAGAGGACGTGAAGAGAGAGTTGTAAAACCCATAACATGACCCGAACTCACATCAGATAAAGAATCATCAGCATCAAGACTAACACGATCATCATGCGGTGAAGAAGACTCGATGGCAACAGTGATAGGTTGAGGGGGCTGATAAGTAGGTTTTATACTTACTTATCCGGTATCTTTTACTTGAATTAGTTGTTTTTATTCATTTTTCTTAGTTACTTTTCATGCATTTTGTGTTCGTTTTGTAGGTTATACTTTTGGAAGCGATGTGAGCGACTATTGGTAAGGAAAAGCAAGGAAAATGCAAGGAAAAAGCAATCCGAACATCGTTTATGCTTTCATATTCAAATCATGTTCTTGGCTTAGAGCTTGGACTATATTGTAGAGCATTTTCTTAGCTTTATGGAACATCTTGAATCATTCAAATCGGAGTTCGGATGAAAGAGTTATGACATTTCTACCAACGGACGTTGAACTTCTCCGTTTTGGGTGGTCATTTGCATAGCAGTCACTTCCAGTCCAATTTCGACCATCATGCGTTTGTTATTTCTGAAAGCTCAAAGAATGAAAGTTGTAGATCACGTCGATAGCAATTTGATAGGTCGCAGGCCCCGTAACTCCACATGGTTTAAAAGTTATGGCAGTTTTAGCAGAGGAGGTTCCAGCAGAAAATGAATTGGCAGATTGGTGCCCAGCCGGGGCTGGACGTTTTTAGCCTTAGGACCCAGCCGGGGCTGGGGTCCTGGGCGTTTTAGCAGCTTACTACCCAGCCGGGGCTGGTCTTTTGCAAAGGAAATACCCAGTCAGGGCTGGGTATGCGCGAAAAGGAGGAGATTTTGTCCGAATTTGAGTCTGAAAAGGATTGTTTTTGAGTTGTTTGATTCAAGGACTTCCAAGAGGACTTAAAGACATCTATAAAGGCTTATAAAAGGAGGGGAATAACACATATATGAGGAGATTATTAGTAGATTAGAGAGCATTCTATTAAATTAGATTAGAGTAAATTAGAGAAAAACACTAGTTCTAATTAGATTTGGAGATTGATGCAACTTGGAGACCATTGAAGATTCAAAGTAGGAGCAAGAAGGAAGCGTCAAATTTACAGACAATAGATTATTTCTTCTCATCTTCTTCTATCTTTATCTTTTAATGTGTATTTAATTGTGGATTCTTAGTTTAAATTCAATAATCATGAACTAATTCTTTGTTTGAGATTACAATGGATCTTATTGTGTAGTTTATTTTAATATGCTTCGTTATCAATTATTATGTTCTATTTAGAGGATTGTCTATTGTGATTTGGACTTAATTGTTTAATTGCTTGGCCATCAATTACCGTGATAATCTATATGAACTCGAGAGATGAAGTATAGATTTAGATCTGATCATGATAGCATGTGTTCAGGATTTTGTTAGTAGCTTAAACTTGATGTGTGTTAAGGTAGAGATATGCTTGACATCGCATGTAATCGGATAGAGAACTTGTTCTTAAACTTTCTTCAATTTTAATTCACATAGAGATATAGTGGGTTAGTTGATTAAGGTGTTTAACGGATTTATATCTTAATTGTGGATTAACGTTAATACGGTATTAGTGCATCGAGAGGTGGTTAATACTACTTTCGTGTTCTTGATTAACAATTCGGGATAGAGAATAATTGATGAGAAGTGTGTTAACCTAAATGAAGCAATAAGTGAAGTTGTGATCTTAAATCTCCATAATCTGATTTTTAATTAGTGGTAATTAGAATTAGTTTAGTTAAATATTTTAATTTATAACATTAAATTCATTTGTTTAAATAAGATTGAGTTGGTTATGGGTTAGTTCTTGGTGATTTTTATTAAATAATTCTCTGTGGGAACGATACTCAACTTGTCACTTTATTACTTGTTGACCACATATACTTGCTTGTTGTGCGTAACTAGATTTTACCCAACAGGGGACCACGAGTAGTGGAAGCCGCGACCGTCTCACTTACAGCACCCGCAGGAAACCCATTAAGAACATCATCATTTTCTTCATCAGCCTCGGCAATCTGAAAAATAAGAAAATAATGACAAAGGGGGGGGGGACGAAAATAGATGTATGAATGGTTGAAAGACAAATGAAAATGCTACAAATTTTACCAAAAGTTTGCATTGTTTCTTGACTGGATCCTTAGCTGCCGGCATACTGGAGCTAGCATTATCAAGGGGGCGCTTTGCCAAAGGCTTTAAGATAAGTGTTTTCCCATTTGACATTCGTCTAGTGACAGAACGACTAGCGAGAACTACAGTAGAATCTGTAGGGGGCATCACCTCTGAGTTAGTAATAGCAAATGCTCTCATTTTAGAAGAACTAACTTTGATTTCCTCGGCAGCAAAGGATCCCTGGGGAGGAACTGGAGAAGGTATCCGAGATGAAACCCGTGATGGAAGATTCAAGGAAGTAGTAGGGACCGGTACGGGAGGAACGTCTGGATCTGCTGACTGAGGAGGAAGAGACTTAGACATTAAAGCCTTACGCTCAAGAAGCCGACTACTAGTTGGCCAACGCTCTGAACAAGTATTAGTTCTAGGAGAACATAACATTCTGGCCCATTGAAGACGTTCGGGAGGAGAAATTGGCGGCGAACAAATCATAGTATCATCCTGCCATTTTTTAAGATTGATGAGCCAGTAGCTGCGTTCAAAAGTAGTATAGCGTCCTTGCCGAGAATCATCTGGTATAACAAAATAAAGAGAGTCATAAGGAGCAGTAGATGGTTTTGGAAACTCCCATGCAAATGAGGATGATGTGGGGACAAAATTGATGAGAGTACTCTCGTAATCCCTCTGGCAAGAGCGGCCGAAAGGTCGATTCTGGTCAAATCCAAACTACCACATGACTCTATGAGGAGAATAAAGTACTGTGCCAAAAGCATCGTCCTTAACAAGACAGGGAAATTCCGCAGCTCGGAGAAATATGAACCAAGAAAGTGAAAAAACAGTCAATTCCCTGATATTTGAAAAATAGCAGAAGTCTCTCTTATATAAACGAGGCAAAGAACCTCCCTCTGGAATAATGGTGAACGGATGGGCAGTGAAACAGGAAAAGTTATCAATATAAAGTCGTAAATCTGAAGTAATCCTATGATCAATCCAGCGAGTGTTGCGGGGAACAATATTGGGTGATGAAAAAGGGGATGGATATTTTCTTCGTTTCTGGAACAAGTGCACAGATGTAGAATGGCCCCAAAAATGCTCGAAAAAGAAGATCTGAAGAAAGGAGCATGGAACGAAGCAATTCACGTCATATCTGAATAAATGAAAGAAATATTGATAAGCACTATATAAAATAAATATAATAAATGAGTGAAACTGAAAAGGGGTACCTTCCGAAAGATTCTCTCATGGCAAGGACAGTTTCATCCAAACGACGATACAAGGTCCCCAAAAAGAGAGCAGCAAGAGGAACATCCAGATCCCGAGACAAAATAGCCACTAAGCTAAAAATAAGGGTCGAGGGACCGTCTATAGGTAACCAAGGGAAGATAAAGTGGGACAACCACATAGCCAGATAAGCAGCTAAATGAAAAGGACAAGGTTCCTTATGAAGAGCAAGAACGGACTCTCTATAAACAGAACTATTCCAATGGCCAGGCTTGTAATCTCGAAAGAAATAATGGACCCAAGATAGCCAGGAAGTCTCCGAATGGTTGGGCGTCTCAAAGTCTAAAAGGATTATATTGCCTTGGAACCTCGTGGTTTAATTGGAAGACTGCTTGAAAGTTTCTGTCAAATACGCGACACATTTGGTATCCCTAGAGGACATGCTGGATGAACCACAAGAAGCTGAAGCAGCAGCAGGAAGGCTACAAGATATAGTGCAAAATAAATACATAACCCAAGAAATAAATGAGGATTAATATACAAAACAGAAGAAAGAATTACTGGTAAATGGCATAGACATCCTCTAGAGTAGGGGTGAACTCCCCCCAAGCAGTGACAAATGTACATGTAGAAGAGCACCAATGTGAAATCAATAAAGTAAGGGCGTCATAATCTTGTTGGATACGAAGATCCCTACATAGTTGAACACAACGCAGAATCCCAGCTTTATCCAATAACTTCACATAATCAGAATTCCCGAGGATCTCGTCGGTCCAAGATTGACATCCCTGAAGATGGCTAGATGAGTCGGACAGGAAGCGAAAGGGACTGAAAGAATACTCCTATTTTTCGATGCACATGTGGAGGATGTGAGCAGAGCAGGGAAAGCTATCTGCATTTTCACCAGTTGCAGCATATAGAAATACTCCCCCTTTGTCAGGTGGATGAAAAGTTGCACAATCAAAATTCTTCATTCGTTCCCAGAAATAGTCAAAAGGCCCAAAGAAGGGAGCTTTTCCCCACTCGCTAATGAAGGGGATTTCTTTACTGGTTTTCGGGTCCGCAGAACGTTCGTCAGAGTTAGCCTACAACGAGGGCAATTTAATATGAGAATTCTATAAAACAGGAAAATGAAATGGAAAGCGTTCGAAATATAGTACTTACCATGGTAAAAGAGAAATTATGAATACCGAACAAACGAGGTCGTCTTGAAAACAATCTTCTTTTGACGATGGCCGGTGCGAAAAAGTCTAAACTGGAATAAGAAGATTTAGCCCGAAAAAAAAGAGAGATTACGTACACCTGAAAAGAAGAAGAAACAAAATTATCCAACGACGGAAAACCCTTTAGGGTTCAGTCACCTCGGGATTCAACCACATTGAGATTCAGCCTCCTAAGGTTCAACCATCCTGGAATTCGATCCCTACTAGGGTTCTCCCGCCCAAGATGGTCCAAGTATGGTAACTTGCTTGATTTGTTGTTTGATTGATTGGGACGAAGTGTCGCTTGAAGTTCCTTAAAAGTAAGTCTTTCTTTTATATATTTTTTAAAATAATTAAAATAAAATCCATCACGTTTGTGGATTTGCTTTTGCAGGTTGCATTATCATTATTTAGTATTAAAAAAAATTGAACCTGCATAAAAAAAAACCGTCACAGTGAAAGAAAAAAAAACGTCATTGTTCTCTCTAATTCTAGTTTGCAGGATGATAATACTTGCATTAATAAAAAAAATCTAGATAGTACTGCACATCATTCATGAAAGTGGCGTAATTAGAAAGTGGTAGTATAATCATGAGCTAGATAGTGGGCTTTATTACTTTTTAATATAGTATCCTTTCCCTCATCATCCTTTCCTGCAGCTATGATCATAGATTTAAAGCTTTACACTGACATCGATTCTTACGAATCTGGCGCAACAAAGAAAAAAAACCAACTACAATTTTTTGAATGTTCACATGGCGAGAACTGATTAATTCAATCGCTATTACCTGAACTTGAAAAAGAATCTCTTTGATCGCGCAATTTTTCTTTAGTTTCTTCAATCTTCTCTCCAATACAATACTATTGATATTGTATTACTTTATCAATCACAAAGAAGAAGCTCAATCATTTCCTTTCTATATATACACAATGAAATACAGAGTATGTGTGACAACCCCAAAATAGGTCCATTCCATCCAACCCATTCCGAGTCGCCAAATACATGGTACAGAAAACAACTACAACTCTATTACAACAATTGTCATGCAAAATACAACATCACATATACTGTGAGTTTGGATACAAATATATACCAAATGTGACACATGTCCCAACCGTGAACAGGACCTCACAGTGACACCTTACATAAAGGTATAGTCAAAAACTGTTTTAGAAACTAAAATCTTTAGGAAGTGCTCATGGAAACCTTCGTACATGGGAGGCCATGCTTCTAGGTTATGATAGATATCATATGGCTACAGAATTATCCTTGGTTGACCCAATAGATCCCAAAGAAAAACGAGAAGATTACTATCATATTCTTCCCAATGGTGAGTCTTCTCTTGATTTATCATTATCTCCACGGTCTCAAATTGAGAATTATACTTCAAACAAACACCAAGATTATATAGATAGTGCTCGTAAATATACTCAGCGAGTGGATGAGCACAACCCTGTCTTATGATGACACGAGGTTGTATGTCATTAGACATCTTGTATGATAGTTGTAAAACACCGTTCCAACGTTGGGTTCGCCTCTCCCTATATGATTCACCAAATATAACTACTAAAAGATGTATACAACACACTTGTCTATACTGTTTAGGGAGAACTTCACAACTAGAGACCACCGTTCTATTCCCTTGTTACCCCCGCTCGACCCAGCTACACTTTTATTACCTGAAAGGAATTGTGAAGCAAAAGGGTGAGCACAACTAGCTCAGTAAAGAATATCATGACTAAAGATAATTAAATTATCAATAGCCTTCATCAATAACAAATCAGAGATTTAGAACATATGGTAGATGATAAAAATTTCAACCATAGTTGCAGCAGAACGAGCAATCCATTAGAAGAGTCAAATAGACAATACAGTCTATTATCTTCTCAATGTTAAAAGTCCACCAACAATGTTTTATCCCTGTAACATCAATCAACAGTTCATTTCCACAATTATATGAATATCTCATTATCATAATTGTAATTCTAAATTCCTCTTCGTACCCAGGACGAATATAATTTTCATCACATGTCTTTACCTGAAACATCAAAGATCATGGTTATACCAAATCACAGTTCCTGTTCATAATCATACTAATAAATTCATCTTTGCACTACGGCCAAAGATATTCATCCACAGTTCATCTTCGCACCACTGGCCAAAGATATTCAACAACAGGTCATCTTTGCACTACGGGCCAAAGATATTCATTAACAGTTCATCTTTGCACTACAGACCAAAGATATTCCTCAACAGTTCATATTTGCACTACAGGTCAAATATATTAATATCTCAAAGAAATATATAAGCATTTCAGAATTTATATAAACAATAATTATAACCATGTTGATCAATTCACCTTTGCACTTAAGCTAAAGATATTCAATTATAAATTCAATGGTCATGATCATACCAGTCACAATTCAACTTTTCACTACTGGCCAAAGAGAACCCTAGTCATGATCATACCAATAATCTACCCATCTTTATACTCAAGTGAAAGAGAATTTCAACATCAGGGTTATAAAAATTTTATATATGATAATAAAATTAATATAATCAATATATAGTTTTAATCTCCAGAGTAATATTCATAAATCAACTATAATTTGGTTAGAAAAAGAAACCAATTGTGTAGTGAATAGTACCCGTGAATAGTAACTCGTGAATATTAACTCATGAATAGTAACCCTGACACAAAAAGGTAGAAATTCCATAATAAAATCTATACCAATATTTCGGTATAATGATATTGAAAGAATAACATTTCTTAAACTTATAAATAATTTATTTTAATTGTTTACACTTTACTAAATAATGCATTTAATCATCATAACATGCCAAACTTATAAGATTTCATCACCAATAACCAAAACCCTCATAAAAAATCTGCATATACCACATATATGATTCCAAGCCATAAAATCATATTTTCCAATTTTCTTCCTTCACATAACATATTTAACTCATTTATTCATAACTAGTCCATTTTCATGAAAAATACCAAATCAGTTCCAAAAATATTTCTTTTCTGGGATTTAGCAGAGTATAGTCCCATATTGAACATATATTTTTCTTAGACTTTTTAAAATTCATTTACTATTTTTCATATGGCTAAAACCGTCGAATATTTAGACATTTATCATAAATTGTACTTTTATCTAAAAATTCTGAAATTCACAGAGTACACTGATATTATATAGATGTACTCCCAATAAAAATTTTATCAATTTTGGATTTAACCACAAGGAATTATAAGCGGTTACTTTTAAAATAGCATTTTCTCATAAAATTCATAACTCTTAATCTATACATCCAAAAATCACCATTTTTAGACACAATCAAAAACTCATCAATATATCATTTCAAATTTTTCTATAATTTTTTGAAGGTCAGAAGAAGTACGAACTGAAAAACATAATAACCCTTAAAATCCCTTACTATCCCGTACATCAAAAGAGTAGTACTTCTGACTGGATATCGGACATGACTGTAACGACCCCAAAATAGGTCCATTCCATCCAACCCATTCTGAGTCGCCAAATACATGGTACAGAAAACAACTATAACTTTATTACAATAATTGTCGTGCAAAATACAACAACACATATGCTGTGAGTTTGGATACAAATATATATCAACTATGACTCATGTCCCAACCGTGGACAGCACCTCATAACGACACCTTACATAATGGTATAGTCGAAAACTGTTTTAGAAATTAGAATCTTTGGGAAGTGCTCAAGGAAACCTTCATACATGGGAGGCCATGCGTCTAGGTTATTATAGATATCATATGGCCACAGAATTATCCTTGGTTGACCCAATAGACCCAAAAGAAAAATAAGAAGATTACTATCATATTCTTCCCAATGGCGAGTCTTCTCTTGACATATCATTATCTCCACTATCTCTAATTGAGAGTTATATTTCAAAGAGACTCCAAGATCATATAGATAGTGCTGTTAGATATACTCAGCAAGTGGATGAGCACATCCATGTCTTATGATAACACGAGATGGTATGTCATTAGACATCTTGTATGACAGTGGCAAAACACCCTTCCAACGTTGGGTTCGCCTCACCCTAATTGATTCACCAAATATAACTACTAAATGATGACCACCGTTGTATTCCCCTGTTATTCCCCGCTCGACCCAGCTACACTCGTATTACCTGAAAGGAATTGTGAACCAAAAGGGTGAGCACAACTAGCTCAATAAAGAATATCATGACTAAAGATAAATAAATTATCAATAGCATTCAACAGTAATAAATCAGAGATTTAGAACATATGGTGTATAATACAAATTTTCAACCATAGTTGCAGCGGAACGAGCAATCCATTAGAAGAGTCAAATAGACTATAAAGTCTATTATCTTCTCCATGTTAAAGTCCACCAACAATATTTTATCCCTGTAACATCAATCAACAAGTCTTGTCCACAATCACATGTATAACTCATAATCGTAATTGTTATTCTAAATTCCTTTTCTCATCCTAGACAAAGATAATTTTTATCACCTGAAACATCAAAGATCATGGTTATACCAAATCACAGTTCATGTTCATAATCATACTAATAAATTCATCTTTGCATTACAGCCAAAGATATACATCAACAAGTCATCTTTGCACTACAGGCCAAAGATATTCATCAACAAGTCATCTTTGCACTACAGGCCAAAGATATTCATCAACAAGTCATCTTTGCACTACAAGCCAAAGATATTCATCAACAAGTAATCTTTGCACTACGACCAAAGATATTCATCAGTTGGTCATGTTCATCTAAACACCTGTTCATCTTTGCACTACGGGCCAAAGATATTAATCAGAAATCATTAATCTTTGCACTACATGCCAAAGATATTCAGTTATATCATCATTTAGGACTGAGGATGATGAAAAATATTTTAAAGAAAACGAATCCAGTGAAGCAAAAGAACAAATATTAAGTATTCGTACTTTAAACAATTTCTATTCAAAAATACTTCATAAATAACTAGAGTGGGGTAAAATTCAAGAATGATCAAAAAATGGATACAATCAAAGCTAGTATCCAGAATAGATATTTTAGACAAAAAGAAAAAAATTTATTTTTCAGTGAATAGTGTCGTATTCGTGAATAGTGCCGTATACGTGAATAGTAACTCCAACACCAGAAGATAGAAATTTCACAAAAAAATATCATCACGCTTAAAATCACTTACATTCTGGCATAATGATATTGAAGAAATAATATCATTTTAGAAGAAAATAACCTCCCTTACAATCCCTTAAAATCACTTACTATCCCTTACCTCAAAAGAGCAGTACTTCTGACTGGAATAACGCTGAACGAACTTGCACCGTATAGCAACACTCAAGATATCAAAATACTCACAAGAATATACTCGATAATATAGAGAGAGAAATAGAGAGAAAACTTCAGTTTCTGGTGTGATTTTCAATTCTAACCTAAGCACCCTATTTATAGGAAAATGCTTAGAACACCAAAGTAAAAAATTTATTAAAATATTAATATATATATATAATCTTCCCGCACACCTTGAATCTGAAATTTTAGCAATTGAACACATGCCTCACACATGCAAAAAAACATTTTTTTGTAAAAAAATATTTAAAACTTCAAAAATTAATTATTTCGGAGCTTTAGAACTTCAATAATTCATAATAAATAGCTCTTTTATCAGAAAAATACGAAACACACGAATTTCCATAGGAAATTCCATTATCTACAACTTTGCGAAAGGAAGTTTTTCCAAATTCCAAACAGAAATTGATCGAAATCCACAAACGGACGATTTTACAGGCTATAATCAAATTTCGGTCAATAATTATGTCCACTAACACACAAAATATGTGTTAAACATTTAATGCCACAAAAATACTCTTCCTCCTCATATACTCACATATTCCACATTCATTATAAAATATCACCGTTAATATATTATTAAAATAATATATTTAAATGAATTATTTTATCAGAAAAAGATAAAATATTAATTTTCAACAATTGTCACATTAAAAATTTTCTCCATCTATATCCACATAAAATTAATATTTTCCTCATCATATGAATCAATAATTAATTATTCACAAATAATATTACAGAATCACAATATTGACAACCAGACAGTTCCCAGGAAAGAGGGGGCTTTCCAATAAAAACTACTCCCTCCGTCCCACATTATTTCCAACTCTTGTTTTAGAATGTATGTCATGGATTTCAAGACTTGTAAAAAGTATATCAAATATATTGATTATATTATTTAAATATATGTAAATATGGAGTCGTCTTAACATCCATGTCGCATTCTCTAAAATAAGAGCAGCAAAAACGTGGGACGGAGGGAGTATATTTATACATCTGTTATAGCATTACCATATGCACACATTCTAAAACAAGAGTTGGAAATAATGTGGGACGGAGGGAGTAGTTTTTATTCATGAGATGTGTGCATATGGTAATGCCCTGCCGTGTATATATATATACTAGCTATAACCCGTGCCTGAAGGCACGGTGTAACGAAAAATTAAATTAAAATTTAAAAAATATTACATTATCTAAAGACACATATCACCACAACAAATTTCAAGAAATTTCGGCAAAATTTCTTTTAAAAATAAATATCCAAAAAATTCTAAACATGTCTACAAAACTTACAATCATCATTACATATTCAAACCACAAAAAAATTATCATTTCATACCCAAAATTATCATAACCATGTATAATTAGTTAACTTTATAAAATACGGAACACACAATCATCAACACATATCTAACCACCAAAACATCAAGCTAGTCGCTACTAATTTCAAAAAATTCGACAGAATTTCCTTTAAAAATAGATATCCAGACAAATATAAACATGTCTATAAAACTTACAATCATCCACACATATCCAAACCACCAAAAAAATCATCATTCCATACCCAAAATAATCATAACCATGCATAATTAGTTAATTTTATAAAATACGGAACACAAAAAAATACATATATGAAGAAATTAATACATACTCAATCATCAACACATCCAACCACCAAAATATCAAGCTAGTCGCTACTAATTTCAAGAAATTTCGGCAGAGTTTCCTTTAAAAATAGATATCCAAAAAAATCTAAACATGTTTACAAAACTACAATCATCCATACATATCCAAACCACCATAAAAACCATCATTCCATACCCAAAATCATCATAACCATGTATAATTAGCTAACTTTACAAAAGACGAAACACAATGAATACATACATGCAGAAAATAGAGAAACAACATGTTGAGTATAAGACCATTTACTTTACAGCTTACACCATGTATCCTTCAATATATACCTGAAAATATTTGAAATTTAAAAATTATCGAAATATGTGAGTCAAAATTAAATAATTATAAATCTGAAACATAATGAGAACACATATTTGTATATAGGGGGAATGAGAGAGAGAGCTCTGTGTGTGTGGTAGAATAGATAGAGGGTTTGAAATTTGAATAAACTGGAATGAGAGAGAGAGCAGCTGACGTAAACTTGATGTGACATTTGTCTATTTTCTCTCTCCGCTCTGTTTTATATTATAGATAGGGGAATGATCCATAACATCTATATACTATGGAATAAAAAGTGTCATATAACATCTTTACCATCCGTCTAATTAATGAATGAGTGAGATTTGATTTGGAGAAAACCCGTCCGCTGGTCTTACTAGCGGACGTATTAAGTGAAAATTCTGGACTCTTTTGCCCCCATTCGAAAGATATTACAATGTCCATCCGCTAGACATACTAGCGGACGATTATAATACTTTCAGTACACCACGATGTTACTTCCTGGACTGCAATACCAAGCATGTAGTGGACTGCAATACCCAGTTTGTCTGATACTTCCTGGACTGCAATACCAAGTATATACCTACACCTAAACTGATCAATTACAACACTACAATTTACAGTACATATCAAGTATATACCTACATCAATTCGATTACAAATCTGTAATTTACAGTACATAGCAACATCAATTCTACATACCTACATCAATTCAATTACAACACTGCAATTTACAGTACATAACAACATCAATTTTGTTGTACAATTTACAGTACATAGCAACATCAATTAAATTAAATTCCTTCAGTACGCAGCAACAACCAACATGTCAATTCAATTAAATTCCTTCAATACACAGCAACATCAGTTCAATTAAATTCCTGCAATACCAATTACATCAACAGTTAGTAGGGTTATCACATCCCTAATACATCAAAAAATCCAAATCTTTCCAAATCATATTTGAAATCCAAATCAAAACAAGATATATCAAATTCCTAATTTTAGCAAATCAACTATATCAAAATCCAAATTCTAGCAAATCAAAGATATAAAATTCCAAATTCTATGAAATCAAATATGTCAAGTAGTTTAAAAAGAGATCAAATCAAAAACATATCATTTGAAACAAAAATATGCACTAAATAGTCCAAATGCGCACTAGAAACTATATCATTTGAGAATCTCTAGCCATCTGTTGCACTTTTTCTGACAAATAGTCAACACAGTATAACAAAAGTAGATTAATAAAATACTAAAGCTACTCGGACCAAGTAAAAATTAATTAATCATACTTTCACACCCAATTTGCGACTCTGGTTAGCTAATTGAAATAGGAGAAAATTTAAGCTATGTTAGAGTGATTATCAAAATGATGAAACACATATTAAACAAGCTCAAGAAGCATGAAATCACATACTAAATATGCTTATTACACCTGTGGAGAAATACATACTTGATGAAGCCTCTGGAATGACTCTTTGGCTGCTGCTGCTGCATACCTAGCTGTTGTTGCAACTGTCCTGGCTGTGATTGTATCTGTGTCATCATTTGTTGCTGTGATTGCTGTTGTGACTGCTGACCCTGGCTGGGCAACAAATTTAACATCATTTGTTGATGTGACTGCTGTTGTGACTGTTGAAAACAAAAGGTTGATGTATGATATTCTTTTTGTGAAAAGGATGAAGTATTAAAAAAATATCTCTAGAAAATACAAGTTAACTTTTCATATGTATCAAAAACAATCTAAATATGCTTCAAAAAAGTCAATAGTCAAATACAACTTAGAAAATAGAGGGAGTATAATCAAAACAAAATGTCCCCCAACTGATCATCAACAGCCTAACAGCATAATTATGTCTTTGGAGATCTGAATTGTTTTCGAAATGAGACCTTACCAAAATACAGAAAGCAGTTGAAGTCTCTTTTTTCACTTGAAGACAAATCATGATCTAGCCAAATAAAACCCTTCCAAGAGCTGCTTCATAGATTTCTTAAAGGTCCCATCTGAACACCCATTATGAGGTAGGATATGCAGCTTAGAACAGAGTACAATAACCTCAAACGGATCCAAATGTCTATAAAACTCTGGATCTCGGTCATAATCCTGGAACATAAAATTAGAAGGCAAAGAAAAACAAAAAGAAGGTTATGGAGTAATATATTTGAATATTGTAAAACCTATTTACCTGAAATAAATAATTTACTACAGAAAACTTCACATATTGTTCAATTCGTTGACGCTTGCCGCACACCAAGAATAAATTGTGTATCAAATTATCTCATTGACAAAGGGAAATAGCTAAATGCCCTATATTAGTATGAACCAAATGGCAAACAAAATTTCTTGATACATATTTTCATTACATATTCAAAACCAACTGACCTTTTCAGTTATAACGACAATTGGCTTGGAAGCAAACTTGAGTTGAAGTTTTTGGAGTCTCATTCTGATCTTCTCAATATCCTAGATTTATTGACAGTAGAAAGACAAAAACAGCCAGGGTTGGAGATGAAAGGGATAAAAAAAGGAAAAGCAACAATATTCTCCTCCATCTGCTTGATCTAAAATGTTGTACCATAATCAAGTATCATTTGCAATAAAAATTCAGCTACAAAGAATCCAGAAGAATGTAAATGCAAAATATTTTATAAAGTTCATTTTTGTTTTGCTCATAAGAGATATAATCATATAATGTATTACTCAGACAAAAGCATTCTCATATCCTACCTAGAACTGGATATGTGGATTTGTACCAAGTTCAAGCCAATAGAGTATAATATATACCTCAATTCGAAGTAAGTGATGGTCACTGAAGTCCAATCGATCAACATATATAGGTCTCACCTGCCATGAGTTATCCACCACTTGGATTAAATGTGACATCTATTTATATTACATTACATATATTTCGTTCTCATAATTATCTCTTTATTATATTCCATCTCCTATTTCAAAATGGCTTTTGATTTTGATAGTGTCCTATTACAACTCTAATTCCTACTACCACAATTATCTCCTTTACCATAATCAACTCCTATTTCCATAAGGTTTTTGACATTGATAGTGTCATAGTACAGTCATATTCTTTCTACCAATAAAATCTAATCATATACAAAATTTTACTATTATTAACATTCAAATATAATATTCGAGTTTAAGTAGGGTTCTATTATTACATAGATAACATAGTTTTAAAATAATAGTACTAATTAAAATACCAGTACACTTAATATAGACTTCAATATATTCCATAATGTATAATACAGATTTATAAAATTTAATTAATTATTATTGTAGAATTTTGAATTGTTTTAGTTGCTTATTATAACTAATTACATATAAATTTTATTACTAATTAGATTATATAGTTTTAGAAGGAACCAATTTTCTATAAAGATAATTTACCCAATATTAACTATTACTGTTATTAAGATACAAGTATAAACACAATATATTCACCAACCATATATTAAATCCAAAAGTAGGTGCTTCACAAGGGGTAGTGAGCATTCATAAGAGAAATTAAAGGAGCACCAACCAAACGAATCACGAAAGAGGTATAAAAGATTTAACAATTATGAGAAGAATACCTTTTCAATGCTCAGAACAAAGGAATTAGCAGAACCAATAGCAGAAACACATAATACAGTCCTATTATGTATAGTCTCCAAAGGTAGTTGGCAGGAAATATTTCCCGCATTGAATAAGTATGAAGGAGTCATTCGAGTATAGTATAATGGAACAGATCTATTGACTTCTCTAATTGTTGATTCTATGACTTTGATTTCCTCTTCCAATATCTGCATGAATACAGGACATAATATTTAGGGTTCACTGTATTTTTATTCTATTTTATCTCCTAATGCAGATATATATACACAATAATGAGATTGTGTGCCTCAATGATGTGGCATTGAATAAGACAAATAGTACTTATGACATAGCCGATCACAAAATATGTACTTAACCAATGTAATGATGCCAAATCATTTGAGACACTTTTTTGTGAAAAAAAATTGACACCCCTAGCATTACCCCAAGCTAAAACACATGCATCTTAGTAGTATTTCAATCAACGCAATCAAATCTTTGGAATGAAAAAATAACAGGAAAAACTGACAAAGGCATACCAAGTCTGCATGATGAACTACAATAATGTTGGCTCGCCTGAGTGCAGACAATGGTTCCCTCAAGGGACCAAGGGGAAGTAACCAATAGTTACCCCATGGCACTATCCCGTTTATCATAACAATCTCCATGTCATGCCATAAACTCAAATGCTATCTTGCAAAACATATAAATCCATAAAGTATCAGTTGGAATCCTACTTTTTGTTTGAACTATGTTTCTCCAAGCCATTCCTGAGAAGCATAATAGAGCAAATAAAACCTACAGACCTTTTTTTTAGTTAGTTAAATTAAAATCTATTGAGACATATTCAGTGAGCAAGATGGAATTCATGCATATTATAAAAGGATCTACTAGGTCATATTTCTGAAAAACATCATGGCCTGATGACAAAATAAAACAAAAGGCATGACAACCATGGGCTAAGGGAAAAAAACACTGTTACCTGCATTCCATCATCTAGAATTGCAATCCCTATCTTGCTCGAATCAAGAGGACTTCCTGTATTTTTTTCAGAGAAAAGTCTTTCCAAGCATATATTATTACGAGGATCCATGTGACCATATTTTTTAAGAAAACAGGCGGCAGTAGCTGCCCGATTTGAACCCACGCCAATCTTTGTAGATGTCCCATCAAAATGTCTTTGTAGCATCTTAGCTTCATCTGCGCCGCCATAACCCTGCCAACAAAAAAGTTATCTTAATTTGGAGCTTGGAATTAAAGGCAAAAACTGTTGTTCAGCTCTAAACAGAGTTTTTTGTACCTTCAAACAGTTTAACTGCAAATCAATTATTAGCCATTACAGATAATTCAAGTTAATAAATTATTTATTTTGAAAGAAACACTAATGTAGAAGATGATCGTAATAATTGAAACTTCTTGTTCTTATTTTTATTTGAATTTTTTTTAATATATAATTTTAAGAATGATCTCCATAGCTTACTCGACGCAAGCCTCCAACTCATGGAAAACTTTGTCCTTAGTCAGTATCCACATAACAGTAGGTCAGTACCAAGCTTCATCTTGTAACCTCCATTTTCATGTTAAAATATGCTCAGCTCATAACTAAACCAGGACTTCACGATCAGTTATTGGCAGTCCTGCTATCAGTAATTGGTAGTCTGTACCTTAGTATAAGTTCACAGAAAGGTCGAACTACTGTGGAGAGCCAAACAAAACATTCGGGCAAGAATATTAATACTCCATTTACAAAGATCAATAATGATGTTGGCCACTGATTAACTCCAAAGTGAATTTTCCTAAAAACATGTGGGCTAATCAAAAGTGGATTCTTCTCATTTTAGGCTGGATGTAATATATAAATTCGGATTATATAAAAATTAAAGTCAAAAATAGATTAATAAGAGCAAAATATAGAAGAAGAAGCCAAAAAAGGAAACAAAAAATATGATGAGACGGAAGGAGTAGTAAGAATCTCCAGCAGATGGACTATCTACTTGACTATATTTAGTCCACAGATGTCTTTTAGTCTTCGATCTTTTCAACAGATGGACTATCATGTAGACTATCCCGTAGACTATAATATAAAAAGATTAAAATAATTAATAAATTCAAAAAGACTCAAATATAATAAAAAAAATAATATAATACTAGGAGGACCATAATTTTCCATCTAAAAAATAAATTAAAGAAATATTATCAATAAAAAAATAAAAATCAAATATAATAAAAATATAAATTATTATTAACAAAATACTTATATAATTGTTAATGGTTGAAATAGTTGATTGCATATTTATAAATTTTTTAATTTCTATTTGTTACTTTTTTTTATTAGACATTCTCATCTTCTTCGGTCTCCTCCTCCTTCAGAATCCCCTTTTCCTTCCTCACCATCTCCCTTCTCCTTCTTCCTCATCAACATCTCTCCTATTTAAATATATTAAAAATTATAGTCCAAATTATAGTCCATCAGTTTTGATTCCTTGATATAGTCTTTTTGCCTTGCCGGAAAATTGAATGGACTATATTTAGTCCATCTGCTGGAGCGAGATATGTGTTCCTAGACTAAATATAGTCTAGGATTTGTGATTCCGGCAATGCTGGAGATGCTCTATAACAAGTAGGGTAGGGAAAATAATAAATACCCTGGTGAGGATGAGAGGTGAAATTCCAGAATCAGCCAACCAATGGGCGATGAACTCGACCATTGGGGTCTTGCCATTACCTCCCCACGTCAAATTCCCAACACTGATCACTGGTACCGGCAATCTTGAGCATACATACAAAAAGTAAAAATAAAATTCAAAATAAAAAATAATAATAAAATAGTCATACAAACAAAGAAATTCAGAGTGAGTTAAAAAAAATTGTCAAAATAACAAAGAGGGAGGGAGAGTTACCGGTGTTTAGGTAGGAGACTAAAGTGGTAGAGATGGTGGCGGAGGGAGAGAATTAGCTTGTAGAGAGAGGAAGTGAAGAAGAGGAGGGGGATTAGAGAGAGCTGCAAAGTTGAGAGATCGGCCAGTCGTCTTCTACAGCTTAGTGGTGTGTAGGCTATTTGGTTCACCATACTTCTCAATCTCTCCATTGAGTCGGAGTTAGAGCAGGAGACTGAGCCGGAGCCGGAGGCGGAGGTGGAGCCTACAAGAAAAAAGGTCAACTGAATCAGGTGGAAGAAAAGAGCAATGCTACGTAGACAGGTATATTGGACATATTTATTGGACCGATGCAATTTTATTTTTTTTTGTTATTGATTTTTAAAAAATGTATACTATTTATTCTAACAGGAATTTTTTATAAAATATAATATTTTAGATGTAATTTAAATACATATATAAATATAAGGGTTACAACTAAAACACTATATTTTATAAAAATTTCTGTTAAAATAAATACTATACATTTTTTAAAAATCACTAACAAAAAAAAAAATTTGCACCCCGGTCTAATAAATCTGTCCAATATACCTGTCTGTCCAGACTTATTCGGAAGAAAAAGGGTGAGTAAAAGGGGCTGTCTGGTAAGATATCTTAATGAGTATGCATGACCTAAGGTCTGCTCGAAAAAGTAATGAGGGTTTGTTTGGGACAAATATCTTAATCGTAATTATGAGAATCGAACCGGATAGTCGAGACATTAGTTCGGCACTTCATTGATTTAAGTTTAACCGAGATTCAACCGGTTGAGTCGGATTTTTATTTTTAAATGATTTTAAAATATTTAATATGATAAAATAATAATATTCACTATTTAGTTATAATTTTTTAAACTAAAAAAAAAAGTCACATTAAAAATTTATTAAGAACAAAACTAAAGACTACTGATTCTTGTTATACAAATTTCTCAAATTTACAATCACAATTTCATTATTATACCACATTATTGAACTAACAAGTAGGAGTGTTCAAAATTTTTCGATTTTTTCGATTTTTTACTGATACCGACAGGGGCGAAGCAAGGCAAAAAATGTGGGGTCAATTGACCTCACTCAATTTCTAAAGCTGTAAGACCCCAACTTATTATAAATAAAATCGAATTTCCTCTAATTATATTTGTAAATAATAAAGTATTAATTTGATATAATTCTCTGGTTATGGGTGAAATGTGCAAATTTTGCAAAATATGCAAATGGTTATAAAATAATCATTATTGTCGGGAAATATTCGTTTAGTCGTGGAATATTCTTGTTGTCAGAGAATATTCGTACGACGACGCAGTCAATTGTGGGCCTCATAACAGAATAATTGTCGGATGAAGAAAACGACTAGTTTGAGTTTTTATAAATAACGGCGTAGTTGTTACCGTTAACACTGTTGGAATACCCGGTGGTTAAAATACAGTAATATGTGTGGATGCACAGTATTGATGAATTATTGATCCTTGCGTAAGAAGGCACTACTCAATAATTGTTACAGTAGTTACTGTTCAATATTTTATTTTATTAATTCAATTATTGTTGCGTTGATATTTTATATTATTGTTGTTTCAATAATTGTCACTGCACAGTATTTCCCATTATCAGATCAATAATTCATATTATTTGAATAATATTATTAGATAGCATTATTAACCGAGATTCAACCGGTTAAGTCGAATTTTTATTTTTAAATGATTTTAAAATATTTAATATGATAAAATAATAATATTCACTATTTAGTTATAATTTTTTAACCTAAAAAACAAAAGTCACATTAAAAATTTATTAAGAACAAAACTAAAGACTATTGATTCTTGTTATACAAATTTCTCAAATTTACAATCACAATTTCATTATTATACCACATTATTAAACTAACAAGTAGGACTGTTCAAAATTTTTCGATTTTTTCGGTTTTTTACTGGTACCGACAGGGGCAAAGCTAGGCAAAAAATGTGGGGTCAATTGAATCCACTCAATTTTTGAAAGCTGTAAGACCCCAACTTATTACAAATAAAATCGAATTTCCTCTAATTATATTTGTAAATAATAAGGTATTAATTTGATATAATTCTCTGGTTATGGGTGAAATGTGCAAATTTTGCAAAATATGCAAGTGGTTATAAAATAATCATTGTTGTCGGGGAATATTCGTTTGGTCGTGAAATATTCTTGTTGTCGAGGAATATTCGTTCGACGGCGCAGTCAATTGTGGGCCCCATAACAGAATAATTGTCGGATGAAGAAAACTGACAAGTTTGAGTTTTTATAAATAACGGCGTAGTTGTTACCGTTAACACTGTTGGAATACCCGGTTGTTAAAATACAGTAATATGCGTGGATGCACAGTATTGATGAATTATTGATCCTTACGTAAGAAGGCACTACTCAATAATTATTACAGTAGTTACTGTTCAATATTTTATTTTATTAATTCAATAATTGCTGCGTTGATATTTTATATTATTGTTGTTTCAAACATTGTCACTGCACAGTATTTTCCATTATCAGATCAATAATTCATATTATTTGTAAGACCCCAAATTATTAATAAATGAAATTTAATTTTCTCTATTTATTATTTTGAAATAGTAAGGGTTGATTTGATTAATGTGGATAGTTATGGGTAAAATACGCAAATATTTCAAAATAAGCAAGTGGTTATAAAATATTCATTGTTGTCGGGAAATATTCGTTTTGTCGTAGAATATTCTTGCTGTCGGAGAATATTTGTACGACGGCGCAGTCTTTTGTGGACCCATAACGGAAAGCGATTGGATGAAGAAAACGGCAAGTATAAGTTGTTTATAAATAACGGCGCAGTTGTTACCGTTAATACTGTTGAAATACCCGGTGGTTAAAATACAGTAATACGCGTTGTTGCACAGTAGCACACAGTATTGCACCAATTATTGATTCTTACGTAAGAAGGCACTACTCAATAATTATTACAGTAATTACTGTTCAGTATTTTATTTTATTGATTTAATAATTGATGCGTTGATATTTTATATTACTGTTGTTTCAATAATTGTCATTACACAGTATTTTTTATTATCGAAGCAATAATTCATATTATTTGAATAATATTATTAGATAACATTATTGGCAATGTCTAGAAAGTTCTGTCTAAGGAGAGGTTTGGTCACCTAATTGCGCGCTAGTAAGGAGAAATTCTTATTGGAAGCCCCCTCTTTCCTGGGAACGGCCTGGTTGCTAGTACTGTGATTCTGTAATATTATTTGTGAATAATTAATTATTGATTTATATGATGAGGAAAATATTGATTTTATGTGGATATAGATGGAGAAAATTTTTAATGTGACAGTTTTTGAAAATTAATATTTTATATTTCTGATAAAATAATTCATTTAAATATATTATTATATTTTAATAATATAATAATGATGATATTTTTACGATGAATGTGGGATATATGAGTATATGTGGAGGAGTATTTTTTATACCAAAAATATTTAAAGCATGTTTTATGTGTCGGTGAACCCCATTTCTTGACTGAAATTTGATTATAACTTGTAAAATCGCCCGTTTATGGATTTCGGTCAATTTATGTTTGGAATTTGGAAAAACTTTCTTCTGCAAAGTTGTAAAGAATTGAATTTTCTATAAAAACTCGCGAGATTCGAATTTTCTGACAACAGGGCTATTTATTGTGAATTATTAAAGTTCTGAAGCTCCGAAATAATTGATTTTTGGAAGTTTTAATTATTTTTTTCAAGAAAAACGTTTTTGGTGTGTTAAGTGGGTCTAGTATGTGTTATTGATTGCTGAAATCAGATCTCCAAAAGTAGGCGTATAGAATTTTAATAAATAATAATAATATTATATTAAATTTTCTGTTTTGGTGTTCTAAGCAATTTCCTATAAATAGGGTGCTTAGGTTAGATTTGAAAATCACACCAGAAAATGAAGTTTTCTCTCTCTATATTATCGAGCGTATTCTTGTGAGTATTTTGAGTATACTTTGAGTATTGTTATACGGTGCAAGTTCAAGTCATAGCCTATATCCGGTGTTTCAACTAGAAGTACTGTCTTTCGAGGTAAGAGATGTTATTTTATTCGAAAATGATATTATTTCTTCAATATCATTATGCCGAAATATTGGTTGGAATTTTTATCAAATTTGAAACTTTTTCATTCGGGGTTACTATTCATAAGTTACTATTCACGAGTTACTATTCATGAGTTACTATTTACGAGTACTATTCATGAAGCATGATGATGTTTTTTGTAAAATTTCTATCTTTTGGTGTCGGAGTTACTATTCACGTATACAACACTATTCACGTATATGACACTATTCGCGAATACGGCACCATTCACCGAAAAATAAAATTTCTTCTTTTCGTCCAAAATATCTATTGTGGATACTAGCTTTGATTGTATCTATGTTTTGATCATTCTTGAATTTTACCCCACTCTGATTACTTATGAAGTATTTTTGAACTTGGATTGTTTAAAATACGAATCCTTAATATTTGTTCTTTTGTTTCATTGGATTCGTTTCTTTTAAAATATTTTTCATCATCCTCAGTCCTAAATGATGAAATTACTGAATATCTTTGGCCTGTAGTTCAAAGATGAATGATTTCTTGATGAATATCTTTGGCCCGTAGTGCAAAGATGAACAGGTGTTGAGATGAACATGACCGACTGATTAATATCTTTGGTCCGCAGTGCAAAGATGAACAGGTGTTTAGATGAACATAACCAACTGATGAATATCTTTGGCCTGTAGTGCAAAGATGAATATTTGATTCCAGATATATATTGATTGATGTTACAAGGATAAAATATCGACGATGAAATTTTAAATTCATATATAGAAGATAGTAGTTTGCATTATCTACTTAACTCTTCTAATGAATTGTTGTTTCCGCTGCAGTTGTTGATTTAAAACTGGTTGTTTATTGTATTCTATTAGATTTTTCCCTGTTCAAGACTAACGATAATTTGTTGTATATTATCTTAGTCATAATATTTTTTACTGGGCTAGTTGAGCTCACCCTTTTCCTTTTTGTTCCATTTTTCTTCTCAGGAGGCAAGAATGTAGCGAGTACTAGTCGGGGTATGAAATGAAGGTTCTAGAGAGAGTTGTTTAGTAGTCCTCACCATTTTTGTAAAATAATATATCAATAATTATGATGGGGATTTATTTACGTGTGGATATTGTCTAGACGGTAATATCTGTATTTAAACTCACAGTTTATATATTGTAATAATAAAGTTGTAGTTATTTTGGTACCATGTATTTGGCGACTCAGAATGGGTTGGATGGAATGGACCTATTTTGGGGGCGTCACATTATTTGAATAATATTATTAGATAGCATTATTGGCAATGTCTAGAAAGTTCTGTCAAGGAGAGGTTTGGTCACCTAATTGCGCGCCAGTAAGGAGAAATTCTTATTGAAAAGCCTCCTCTTTCCTGGGAACGGCCTGGTTGTCATAAATATGATTCTATAATATTATTTGTGAATAATTAATTATTAATTCATATGATAAGGAAATATTTATTTTATGTGGATATAAATGTTGGATATATTTATTGTGGTTAAAAATGAAGGATTTAATGTTGAGGTGTTTTATCAGTATTTTTGTCGGAATGAAGATATTAAAAATTAAACCAGTGTTTTTGAGATATATTGTGTGAGTTATAATTTTTAATCCGACCGTTGGATCGTTGTAATTTTTGGATATGTTATATATATATAAGTTGAGTATATGTCCACTAATTTTGAACCGTTAAAAATGAACGTATGATTTGTTATGAATTTTAAGAGGTGACTGATTCAAAAATTAGGTTTATAAATGATTTTGGTGGAAAATTCTAGAATTGAGTGGGTCCCACTTGTGGTTTATGAAGAAATGTACTGAATTTATTTCAAATGTGGTGGGTGGGAATAGTAGCAGGTAAAGCCATCAGGTTGCAGGTCAAGTTTGCTAACATTTTCCTATAAATAGAGGGCTAAGTTAGAATTGAAAATCACACCAGAAACAAGTTTTCTCTCTTTCTCTCTCTAGATTATTGAGTGTATTTTATGAGTATTTAGATACTTTGTGAGTTTCTATTCATCAGTGCAAGTTTCCTTCAGTCTTATACCGATATTCCGATCAGAAGTACTGATATTTTGAGGTAAGGGATGTTATTTTCTTCATATATGATATTATTTCTTCAATATCATTATGTCGAAGTATTGATCTGAATTTTTATCAAATTTGGAATTTTTTGTGTCGAGGTTACTATTCACGTATACGGCACTATTCACGTATACGACACTATTCACCAAAAAATGAAATTTTCTTCTTTTTGTCCAAGATGTCTATTATGGTTAATATCATTGATTGTATCCATGTTTTGATCTTTATTTTTGAATTCTGTTTCAAAATTTATATTTATGAAGTATTATTGATCTTGGATAAACTGTTATACGAATCCCTACTATTTGTCCTTCCGTTTCACTGGATTCGTTTTCTTTAAAATATTTTTCATCATCCTCAGTCCTAAATGATGATATTACTGAATATCTTTGGCCTGTAGTGCAAAGATGAATGATTAACTGATGAATATCTTTGGCTCGTAGTGAAAAGATGAACATGTGTTGAGATGAACATAACCAACTGGTGATACAAATGAATATCTCTGGCCTATAGTGCAAAGATGAATATTGATTAAAGATGTATATTGATTGTTTTTACATGGATAAAATATTGATGATGGACTTTTAAATTTTAGAAGATAGTAGAATTCTTTCTCTACTTGACTCTTCTAATGGATTGTTGTTTCCGCTGCAGTTGTTGATCTAAAACTTGTTGTCTATTATATTTTATCAGATTTTTCCCTATTGAAGACTAACGATAATTTGTTGTATATTATCTTAGTCATAATATTCTTTACTGGGCTAGTTGAGCTCGCCCTTTTCCTTTTTGTTCCATTTTTCTCAAGAGGTGAGAACATAGCAGGAACTAGTCGGGGTACGGAGTGATGGTTCTAGAAAGATGTTTTAGCAGTCCTCACTATTTCTGTAAAATAGTGTTTGAATAATTGTAATGAGGACTTATTTGAGTATGGATATTGTATAGAAGACAATATTTGTATTTAAACTCACAGTATGTGTTGTCGTATTTTGCACGACAATTGTATTATTGAAGTGGTAGTTTGCTTTCTGTACCATGTATTTGGCGACTCAGAATGGGTGCTGTATACCTATTTTTGGGGCGTCACAGTTGGTATCAGAGCTTAGGGATATGGTCTCTGGCGGAGATCGGGGAATAGAACTAGGAGGGGAGAGATGAGTAAATCCTTCGCTAGTGTGTCCTATCTAAGCTTATTTGCTGGTCAGTCATAATATAGGGATATTATGTGATATTTTAATTTGTTTAATTAACCCTTGTTTTATGACAGTATTTAAGAATGGCTGCTGAGAACGTTAACAATGGAGTGTATGAAACTGTGGAACAATCTTTAGTTACAAACTAGGAGAACATGCAACAGAAGAAAAATAATACTCCTCTAAATAATACTACAGAACAAATGATGAATGATGGGATGTTTAGAAGTTTTTTATATTTTATGCAAAACCAGACGAGGGAAACTCGTGCACAGAATACAGGTGGAAATACTAGTAATGCGCAGCTTGTCACAGCCAAGCAGTTCAAAGAGTTAGGACCACCAGAATTTAAGGGAAAACTGGATCCGATCATGGCGGAAACGTGGGTCAAGTAAATTACTAAGATATTCGATGTCTTGAGATGCACGGAGGAACAGAAGGTTCCATTCGCCACCTTTATGTTCCGCGATGAGGCAGACTACTGGTGGGAGTCTGTGAAGCGTACCCAGCCAGCCGCATTCAGCATGTCTTGGGAAATGTTTTAGAAACTATTCAATGATAAGTACTTTCCTGAAAGTATTCGTCATATGAAGGAGGTGGAGTTTATCAGACTGGAACAAAACAACATGACGGTGTCCAGTACGAGGCGAAGTTTGCAGAGTTATCCAGGTTTGCACCTCATTTGGTCGAAAATGAGGAACGAATGACGAGGATGTTTCTGAGAGGTATAAAGCTCGAGATTCGGCAATATCTTATATCTCATAAATTTTCTTTATATTCAGATGTTGTAAACAAGGCTCAATTATTAGAGTGAGATAATGAGTATGTTCAACCGAGGGACCACAACCAGGTTCATACCGGTGACAGTAGTCATCGGAGCGATGATAACCAACGAGGAGGGAAAAATATGAACAAAGACCGTAACAACTCGGGTGGTCATCATGGCCATGATAATAGGAGAGGTGATTCAAGTGGAAATTTCAGAAAGAGGAGATTCAACAATGACGGGAAGACATCAACAGCAGCACCAGCACCAACAACAAATTCTAGGGGAGGAGAACGACCGCCAGTTAGATGTTACAAATGCGGGAAAGAGGGACATATCAGCCCAAACTGTCCACAACAATCCAAGGTATGTTACAACTGTGGAAAGGAAGGCCACATAGCTCGGCATTGTTCTGTAGAAAAACCAAGTTCAACGGGGATGGTGACTCTAAGGGCTGTCTAGTATAAGTCGAAATCAGCAGTTCCTGGAAGATCGTTTGTCATGGCTGGCCAAAACGCGAGGAACCCGAACGAGGTGATTGCGGGTAAGATAATCTTGAACTCTTGCGAAGTTTATACCTTACTAGATACCTGTTCTACCCATTCTTTTATCTCTCCTGCTTGTGCTTAACGTTTAAACTTGACTCCGAAGAAATTAGACTTTGATTTATCAGTGGAGACTTCGTTGAGTGAAACTTTCGTTACATCCACAGTTTATAAATATTGCATGATCCAAGTTGGCACTATCACATTACCTGTTGACCTTATCTCTTTAAAGATACTTGCTTTTGATGTGATTTTAGGAATTGATTGGTTAACCACTCATCATGCCAAAATTGATTGTTTTCGTAAGGTTGTTAGTTTTCATATTCCTAACCAACCTGTCATACGAATTCAAACAACTAAATCACTAAAATCAGTCACTATCATATCAAGCCATAAAGCTATTCGTTTATTGAAAAACGGATGTCAAGCTTTCTTAGCCCATGTTATGGATTTGAACAAAAACAAGTCAGATTTGAATAATATTTCTGTTGTTAGAGAATTTCCTGATGTATTTCCTGAAGAACTTCCTGGTTTACCCCCAGAACGTGATGTTGAATTCTTTATTGACCTTGAGCCGGGTACAAAACCCATTTCTAAAACCCCATATCGAATGGCTCCTATTGAACTTCAGGAGTTAAAAGTCCAACTACAGGAATTGTTAGACATAGGTTTCATTCGTCCTAGTACATCTCCTTGGTTGCTCCTGTTTTATTAGTAAAGAAGAAAGACATGAGTATGCGACTTTGTATTGACTACCGAGAATTAAACCATGTCACCATCAAGAATAGGTATCCGCTACCTCGCATTGATGACCTGTTCGACCAGTTGCAAGGAGCACAATTCTTTTCAAAGATCGATCTTCGTTTTGGATATCATCAGCTGAAGATTAAAACTGAGGATATTCCAAAGACTGCCTTCAGAACTCGGTAGGGGCATTATGAATTCTTAGTCATGTCTTTTGGATTGACTAATGCTCCTGCTGCTTTCATGGATATGATGAACCATGTATTCAAGGAATATTTGGATCAGTTTTTTGTTGTCTTTATTGATGACATCCTCATCTATTCCAAAAGCCATGAAGATTATGAGCACCATTTGAAGCTGATACTTGAAAGGCTTCGTGAAAATAAACTCTATGCCAAGCTGAAGAAATGCGAGTTCTGGCTTGAGGAAGTAGCATTCCTTGGTCACGTGGTGTCAAAACATGGAGTATCTGTCGACCCGGCGAAGATTGAAGCAGTACAAAGTTGGGAGCAACCAAAGTCGGTGATCGAAGTGCGTAGCTTTCTGGGCTTAGCTGGTTATTATCGGAGATTCGTGGAAGGATTTTCTCGAATTGCTACTCCGTTAACTCAGTTGACTCGGAAAGATACAAAATTTTTATGGAGCGAGGAATGAGAGAAGAGTTTCCAAGAGCTCAAGAGGAGACTCATTTCGGCATCTGTTCTGGCAATACCATCTGGTACGGATGGATTTGTTATATACAGCGATGCTTCAAGCAAAGGGTTAGGATGTCGTTCTCATGCAACATGGGAAAGTCATAGCCTATGCCTCATAGCAACTCAAAGAATATGAGAGGAATTATCCTACTCATGATCTAGAGTTGGCAGCAGTCGTATTCGCGTTAAAAATTTGGAGACACTACTTGTATGGGGAGAAAGGGGAGATTTATATGGACCATAAAAGCCTCAAATATTTCTTCACCCAAAAATAACTCAACATGCGACAACGACGTTGGCTTGAACTATTGAAAGATTACGATCACACTATTCAATATCATCCTGGAAAAGCGAACGTAGTAGCTGACGCATTGAGTAGAAGATCATATGCGAATACGAGTGAGATATTGTTAATGCAAAGGCCCATTCTGTATGACTTGCAAAGGATGGAGGTAGAATTAAAGACTCCAAGGACCCACATGATGATGGCGAATATACGAGTAGAACCGACTTTAATCGATAAAGTTAAACCTGCTCAAGCTACGGACCTGGAGCTGATACGTATGAAGAAGAAAGTGCAAGAAAGAGTTATTCCAGAAGCGAGAATCGATGAAGAAGGAATACTTAGATTCAACTCCAGACTTTGTGTTCCTAACGATTCTGACTTGAAGCATAGAATCATGATGGAGGAACACAACACCCCGTTTGCAATCCATCCTGGGAGTACCAAAATGTATCATGATATTCGACATACATTTTGGTGGAACAATATGAAGAGAGAGATCGCGGAGTTTATCTCGAGATGTTTAACTTGTCAACATGTAAAGGCGGAGCATCAAGTGTCAAAAGGTCCATTACAACCACTTGAGATTCTAAAATGGAAGTGGGAACACATTACTATGGATTTCGTTACAGGTCTTCCCAAAGTTTCTCAAGGCATAGATGCGATTTGGGTTATTGTTGATAGATTAACCAAGTCTGCCCATTTCTTACCGATACGTGAGACTTATTCCCTTGAACGTCTTGTTCGCATGTACGTGAATGAGATTGTGAGATTGCATGGCATGCCAGTATCCATAGTTTTGGATCTTGACCCAAGATTCACTTCAAGATTTTGGGTTAGCTTGCAGAAAGCTATGGGCACGGATTTACGATTTAGTTCGGCATACCATTCTCAAACGGACAGACAATCAGAGAGGACTATTCAAACCCTTGAAGATCTATTAAGACTTTGTGCCCTAGATTTTAAAGGAAGTTGGGATAAGTACTTGCCACTGGTGGAATTCTCCTACAACAACAGTTATCAAGCAAGTATAGGCATGGCTCCATTTGAGGCGTTGTTTGGACGAAAGTGTCGTTCTCCAGTATGCTGGGACGAGGTGGGAGAAGCAACGTTGTTGGGATCAGAATTAGTACGCATGACTACAGAAAAGATCCAAATGATTCGACAACGTATTCAAACCTCACAAGATCGACAAAAGAGTTATGCTGATCTTCATAGAAAGGACTTAGAGTTTAATATTGGAGATCATGTATTATTACGTGTTGCTCCATGGAAGGGAGTTACAAGATTTGGAAAGAAAGGAAAGCTCAATCCACAATTTGTTGGTCCATTTGAGATTCTTGACCGAATAGGAAATGTGGCCTATAGACTCGCATTACCTCCAAGTATGTCTCGTGTTCATAATGTTTTTCACATATCCATGCTTCATAAATATGTGAAAGACCCGAACCATATTATTGCGTTAGAACCAGACGAGATAGCGGAAGATTTAACGTACGAAGAAGTACCTGTTAAGATCTTGGATAGGAAAGAGCATGTCCTACGCACCGAGGTTATACCACAAGTTAAGATTTTGTGGAGAAACCATGCTATTGAAGAAATGACCTGGGAGTTGGAATCAGAAATGAAAGCGAGGTATCCTCACCTTTTCGAAACACCAGGTACGTAAGTCAATTTCGAGGACGAAATTTCATAAGGAGGGGAGGTTGTAAGACCCCAAATTATTATAAATAAAATCGAATTTCCTCTAATTATATTTTTGAATAATAAGGTATTAATTTCATATAATTCTCTGGTTATGGGTGAAATGTGCAAATTCTGCAAAATATGCAAGTGGTTATAACATAATCATTGTTGTCGGGAAATATTCGTTTGGTCGTGGAATATTCTTGTTGTCGGGGAATATTCGTACGACGAAGCAGTCAATTGTGGGCCCCATAAAAGAATAATTGTCGGATGAAGAAAACGACAAGTTTGAGTTTTTATAAATAACGGCGTAGTTGTTACCGTTAACACTGTTGGAATACCCGGTGGTTAAAATACATTAATATGCGTGGATGCACAGTATTGATGAATTATTGATCCTTACGTAAGAAGGCACTACTCAATAATTGTTACAGTAGTTACTGTTCAATATTTTATTTTATTAATTCAATAATTGCTGCATTAATATTTTATATTATTGTTGTTCCAATATTTGTCAATGCACAGTATTTCTCATTATCAGATCAATAATTCATATTATTTGTGACGCCCCCAAAATTAGGTATACATCACCCATCTTGGGTCGCCAGATACATGGTACAGAATTCAAATACAACTTACTAATACCACTGTCGTGTACAATACGACAAAATATAACTGTGAGTTTGAATACAATTATTGTCTACTAGAGATCATACAAACTCAAAGGGAGTCCTCAATACAATTATTATCACACTATTTCACAGAATAGTGAGGACTACTAATGTTATCCTCTGGTCCATCACTCCATTCCCCGACTTGTCCCAGCTATATTCTCATTTCTTGAAGAGAACAGTGAAAGAAAGGGTGAGCTCAACTAGCCCAGTAAGAAATATTATGACTAAGATAATGCAGAATAAATTATCATTAGCCTTCAATAGTGTTAAACTGATAAAATATAATAAACATCAAGTTTAACTGCAGCGGAACCAACAATCCATTAAAAGAGTCAAGTAGAAAATAAAATCTACTATCTTTTATGATTTACAAGGTTTTTCATAACTGTTATAGCTGAGACTCAGCTTAATAAATATTCCACATCATCGAATCACCCCTGCACTACGGCCAATGATATTCTTTAGTATCACGACCACAATTATTCATGCACTACGACCAAGAATATTTGTGTATTCATTAATGGTCATGATCATGCCAACAACTGTCCATCAATGCACTACGGCAAATGAGACTTTTACCACATCATTTATAACATTACGGTCATGATTACACCGAATAATCCCTGGTCATAATCATACCAAGTCCATCCATGCTCTACAGGCCACAGATGACTTTCAAAAATATAAATAAGAGGATGATGACAATGATATAAGAATTCAATAAAACAAGTTCAACAATTATTTTATCCAGGAATTATTAACGTCCAAATTGTCAGCACGATACTGTTTTGTGGTGTAAAATTTAAGAATGTTCAGAAGAATATTTCCATGAAAAGATACTGGATGAAGCACAAATATCAAGGATATTCCACTAATTTCATGGAGTATAGAAGTCAGAATTTTAATCAACTGAGTAATACCGAATACAATAACAAAAGATATCACCATGCATGCGATAGAGACCGCACAGACAGGTTATTCCAACAGAATAATAATAACGGAACTAGGTCAGGTGAAATTCACACCGACAGGATGCTCCAGCAGAATAGTAAATGCGGAATAGTAAATGATGGAACCAGGTCTGGCATATAGCACAGACAGGATATTTCGACAGAAATATAAAGACGGAATAGTAAATGGAACCAGGTCCGGTGTAAAACACACAGACAGGATGTTCCAACAGAATAATAGAAGAATGTCACCAAGTATAGGGTAAACCGCGTATACAGGTTATTCTAACAGAATAATAATGAATGGAATAACATAAGTTCTCCTCAAGAAGAAAGAATAACACCCCTTACGAGTACAATAAATAATATTCCCTACCTTAGAAAAACTGGATATAAGTGAAGTAGCAGAATACTTTTCTTCTTTCTCTTTATAGTTTCTCTCTTTAGAGTTTCAGTGAATTCGTAAGAAATAATGAAGGAATGAGCTTTCTATTTATAGAAAAACTGAGGGTGGCTCTTGGTCTTAACGAAGGGTCAAAATGACTCTTGGTAATATTGAAGAGACAACTACTATTTGTGAAGGGGTAATTAACCCTTGGAGCACCGAAAAGGCAGTTAACTCTTGGTAATATTGAAGGGACAACTACTATTGACGAAGGTAACTACTATTGACGAAGGTAATTACTATTGACGATGGTAATTACTATTTACGAAGGTAATTACTATTGACGAAGGTAATTACTATTGAAGAAGGTAATTACTATTGAAGAAGGTAATTACTATTTACGAAGGTAATTACTATTTACGAAGGTAATTACTATTTACGAAAGTAATTACTATTTACAAAAATAATTACTATTTACGAAAGAGACTCTTAGATGACGACATATGGCCCCCCCATAAATAATTAAACTTATCACCAACGTCTCATAATAGACTCTTTATATACATCAAGGATTGAATAAAAATTACCAGAAATCATTTTATTTTTTAATCAACACATAATTAATCTTTCAACAATTATTAATCATTATAACTTGTCATCTCAATTATTGTTTTAATAATATAACATATTATACAGATGATACTGTGACAATAATTGAATCAATAATATAAGAGATATGATGCAACAATTACTGTAGCAATAATTGAGTATAGCCGAGTGACTTCTCACGTAAACATCAATAATCAATACCGTGTGCTACTATGCAACCACGTGTATTACTGTACTTTTACTTCCGAGTAGTTCAACAGTTTTAACGGTAACACCTCCGCCGTTATTTTCATAAAGTATTTTTGTCGTTTTCTCAATCCGATAATAATTCCGTTGTGGGGTCCACCAATGATTGTGCCGTTGTACGAATATTCCCCGACAAAAAGAATATTCCCCGACCAAACGGATATTTTATAACAACTTGCATACTTTGAAATATTTATAAATATTACCCACAACTATAATATTATATCAAATCCACACTATAATTTTCAAAAATATAGTTCGAGAAAATATTTATTCATAAAATCTGGGGTCTCACATTATTTGAATAATATTATTAGATAGCATTATTGGCAATGTCTGAAAAGTTCTGTCAAGGAGAGGTTTGGTCACCTAATTGCGCGCCAGTAAGGATAAATTCTTATTGGAAAGCCTCCTCTTTCCTGGGAACGGCCTGGTTGTCATAAATATAATTCTATAATATTATTTGTGAATAATTAATTATTGATTCATATGATAAGGAAATATTTATTTTATGTGGATATAAATGTTGGATATATTTATTGTGGTTAAAAATGAAGGAGTTAATGTTGAGGTGTTTTATCAGTATTTTTGTCGGAATGAAGGTATTAAAAATTAAACCAGTATTCGGAAACGCTGCTCGAACCCCCGCTAAATCACTGACAAAAGTTTCCGACTTTGCTAGCAGCGGCCCTTATTGTCCATTTCATTTCTGCCCCCTTCGAATAATCCATTTCATTTAATTATCTCCCCTGCACACTAACAAACAAATTCCTATTTTACTTCTACCCTAACCCTCGTCATTCCATTTTCGCGGCTGCGATAGAAAAGAAGATAGAATGCAAATTAATTTCCTCGCCATTCTATTTCGTCTCTGCCGGCTGCCTCCCTGGTTTCCAGATTGAAGATTGTAAGTAAGGAAACCGTACCTTACTAGGGTTAGGGTTTCGTGTTGACTGAGGAGGAGAGAAATCCGCGAAGGATACAGTCTTGATTGAGTGGTTGAAGAGGGGAGAAGAACATGTAAGCAATTGCTCGAGTAACATGTGACATAACTCTTAGAATTCAAGAGCCTTCTTCCTAGTCTCCAGTTCTGAGAGAATTAAAAGTCCCTTTCTATTGAAATGAAAGGGGTATTTATAGAGTTTCCTGGAAAATGGTCACGTGCCTTGCACATTTCTGGGTCTTGTGCTTGGCATGTGATTTCAGAGGAAATTTCAAAAATACCCTTAATTACTTAAGTAATGCCTAAATTATCCTGTCCTTCTAGCCACCAATCCAATCCCTCAATCAATTCCCAAATGAGTCGTCTCCACGAGTCTTCTGCCTCGGGACACGAGAAGACTTCTCACAGTTCATTTAATTCTTTAGATCACACGTTAGCCCTAGATTATTGAGTGTATTTTGTGAGTATTTAGATACTTGGTGAGTTAATATTCATCAGTGCAAGTTTTCTTCAGTGTCATATCCGATATCCAGTCAGAAGTGCTGCTCTTTTGAGGTAAGGGATAGTAAGGGATTTTAAGGGTTATTATGTTTTTCAGTTCGTACTTCTTCTGACCTTCAGAAAATTCTGGAAAATTTGAAATGATATGTTGGTGAGTTTTTGATTGTGTCCAAAAATGGTGATTTTTGGATGTATAGATTAAGAGTTATGAATTTTATGGGAAAAAACTATTTTAAAAGTAACCGCTTATAATTCCTTGTGGTTAACTCCAAAATTGATGAAATTTTTATTGAGAGTACATCAATATAATATCAGTGTACTCTGTGAATTTCAGAATTTTTGGACAAAAGTATAATTTATGATAAATGTCTAAATATTCGACGGTTTTGGCCATATGAAAAATAGTAAATAAATTTTAAAAATTCTAAGAAAAATATATGTTCAATATGGGACTATATTCTGCTAAATCCCAGAAAAGAAATATTTTTAGAACTGATTTGGTATTTTTAATGAAAATGGACTAGTTATGAATAAATGAGTTAAATATGTTATGTGAAAGAAGAAAATTGGAAAATATGATTTTATGGCTTGGAATCATATACGTGGTATATGCAGATTTTTTATGCGGGTTTTGGTTATTGGTGATGAAATCTTATAAGTTTGGCATTTTATAATGATTAAATGCATTATTTAGTAAAGTTTAAACAATTAAAATAAATTGTTTATAAGTTTAAGAAATGTTATTCTTTCAATATCATTATACCGAAATATTGGTATGAATTTTATTGTGGAATTTCTACCTTTTTGTGTCAGGGTTACTATTCACGAGTTACTATTCACAGGTACTATTCACTACAAAATTGGTTTCTTTTTATAACCAAATTATAGTTGATTTATGAATATTACTCTGGAGATTAAAACTATATATTGATTATATTGATTTTATTATCATATATAACATTTTTATAACCCTGATGTTGAAATTCTCTTTCACTTGAGTATAAAGATGGATAGATTATTGGTATGATCATGACTAGGGTTCTCTTTGGCCAATAGTGAAAAGTTGAATTGTGACTGGTATGATCATGACCATTGAATTTATAATTGAATATCTTTAGCTTAAGTGAAAAGGTGAATTGATCAAGATGGTTATAATTATTGTTTATATAAATTTTGAAATGATTATATATTTCTTTGAGATATTAATATATTTGGCCTGTAGTACAAATATGAACGGTTGAGGAATATCTTTGGCCTGTAGTGCAAAGATGAATTGTTAATGAATATCTTTGGCCCGTAGTGCAAAGATGACCTGTTGTTGAATATCTTTGGCCAATGGTGCGAAGATAAACTGTGGATGAATATCTTTGGCCGTAGTGCAAAGATGAATTTATTAGTATGATTATGAACAGGAACTGTGATTTGGTATAACCATGATCTTTTTTGTTTCAGGTAAAGACATGTGATGCAAATTATATTCGTCCTGGGTACGAAGAGGAATTTAGAATTACAATTATGATTATGAGATATTCATATAATTGTGGAAAGGAACTGTTGATTGATGTTACAGGGATAAAACATTGTTGGTGGACTTTTAACATGGAGAAGATAATAGACTGTATTGTCTATTTGACTCTTCTAATGGATTGTTCGTTCCGCTGCAACTATGGTTGAAATTTTTATCATCTACCATATGTTCTAAATCTCTTATTTGTTATTGATGAAGGCTATTGATAATTTAATTATCTTTAGTCATGATATTCTTTACTGAGCTAGTTGTGCTTACCCTTTTGCTTCACAATTCCTTTCTTGTAATAAAAGTGTAGCTGGGTCGAGAGGGGTAACAAGGGAATAGGATGGTGGTCTCTAGCTGTGGATTTCTCCCTAAACAGTATAGACAAGTGTGTTGTATACATCTTTTAGTAGTTATATTTGGTGAATCATATAGGGAGAGGCGAACCCAACATTGGAAAGGTGTTTTGCCACTATCATACAAGATTTCTAATGATATATAACCTCGTGTCATCATAAGATAGGGTTGTGCTTATCCACTTGCTGAGTATATTTACGAGCACTACCTATATAATCTTGGTGTTTGTTTGAAGTATAATTCTCAATTTGAGACAGTTGAGATAATGATAAATCAAGAGAAGACTCACCATTGGGAAGAATATGATAATAATCTTCTCGTTTTTCTTTGGGGTCTATTGGGTCAACCAAGGATAATTCTGTGGCCATATTATATCTATCATAACCTAGAAGCATGGCCTCCCATGTACGAAGGTTTCCTTGAGCACTTTCCAAAGATTTTAGTTTCTAAAACAGTTTTTAACTATACCTTTATGTAAGGTGTCACTGTGAGTTGTTGTCCACGGTTGGGACATGTGTCACATTTGGTATATATTGTATCCAAACTCACAGTATATGTGTTGTTGTATTTTTCACGACAATTGTTGTAATAAAGTTGTAGTTATTTTTTGTACCATGTATTTGGCGACTCAGAATGGGTTGGATGGAATGAACCTATTTTGGGGTTGTCTCTTTTGGTATCAGAGCTTAGGGATATGATCTCTAGCGGAGATCAGTGAATATAACTAGGAGGGGAGAGATGATTAAATCCTTCTCTAGTGTGTCCTACCTAAGCTTATTTGTTGGTCAGTCATAATATCAGGATATTATGTGATATGTTAATTTGTTTAATTAACCCTTATTTTATGGCAGTATTTGAGAATGGCTTCTGAAAATGTTAACAATGGAGTGAATGAGACCGTGGGGATACCTCTAATCACTAACCATGATAATGTGATGTCAGACGAAGAAGGAATTAGAGATATCCATGTGGTGAGTGAAGAATTGAAAGTTGCACCCGAGATAGTCACAGAGGTAACAGCTGAGAGTGAGGAAGAAGAGGAAGAAGAGGTACTTGAGGAGAGTTTATTAGAGGCATTATATGATCAAAATGTAGAATTTCAAAATCGTATTCATGAGTTAGAAGAGCAGGCTGAAGAACGACAGGCGGTCGTGGAACAAAAGGATGCAACAATTCAAGCTTGTGTTACCCGATATGTGATGCTTGAACAGAAGCATTCTTTGGCAGAGTATAAGATGATAAAGATGGAATCTGAGCTGAAAGAATAAAAAACTGAACGAGTAAGAATGAGTGATGCTTGGGTAAAAGCCACACGACACGTGGATATTGTGGAAAGAGATGTCCGATCTAAGAAGGCTAAAATAGATGACATGAATTTCCCTTTTTGGAAAGCAATTGGGAGAACCCAACATCGAGTTTTGAATTACCCTGTACGTAGCGGTCAACCTGAATTCGATATGGATCGAAGATTGATGATTCAGATCATGAAAAAGGAGTACAACGAGGCAGTTGAGGGAGGAATATGTCCTATAGAAAAATATATTCCAACAGTAGTGATAAAGCCAAATGCTGCCCCAGACAAGTCAAAATCGGGTAGTTCGAGGGATTACGGTCGTCATGACTTCCCAACAAATGAGGAACCCAAATGAAGTTATCACGGGAGATGGAGAAATCTTGATGACCGGGGAGATAGAATCTGAAATGGAAGCAAGGTATTCTCAACTTTTTGAAATACCAGGTACGTAAATTTCGGGAAGAAATTTCATAAGGAGGGGAGATTGTAAGTGAAAGTAATATGCACACAAGCCAATCATGTTTGATGATAAAGCATATACTTTGTAACAATCTTATTCATTTATTAATAAAAAGTATTAATTTATTAAAGGCTTTTAATTATCTATATGTTGCTGTTTTATAATATGTGATAAACCCATAGTTTTAAGCAATGCTTTTAGAATAATGATGATGATCATTCTAATGAGATCTAAATTCTTAGAAAGCTTAAAACTAAAATAGTTCCCAATCGTTGGATTACTAAATTGGGGATTAGTGAATCCGGATAGATTGGTACATACGTTGCTTGCTCATTGGATGAGGATGATTGATCTCATGATCATTTGTGTGGAGACACTAAAGCAAGTATGTAGGTGCTTATTAGAGAATAAGTTCACTGAACGTGGCTCGCTAAGGAATACCTAATGGAGTTTTACTTGCCTGTCAATAGGAATTCCTGTAGTGATAGTAGTACAAGTGATCCTTGGACTTGAGATCATTATAGTATCTTGTGTATGATGAGTTATACTTTGACTTATTCCTTAAGACCCTTAGGGTATATCAAAGGGTATGCTTGGGTATAATAAGTTGTACATGGAGATAATGTATGATCAATAAAGAATCTACCACTTCTAGTAAAAGAAGAGAAATGTCCTATGTGATTCGATAAATGACAACCCAGTAGTCCTTGGCCAAGGCAGAATGAAATTAGAAAGGAGTTTCTAATTTGCATTAATTGGGGTTGTGCATTTAAGAGTCGAAATACATATAATTAAATAAAATAAGACTTGACAGAAATTCCATGTCTTATATTTAATTGGGACATTGTATGGTGGAAGGATTGAATTGTACAGTAACTATTTACTCAAAGGTTCTTTTATGATTAATGTTGAAATCTATATTATCTGGAAAGTCGTTGATCGCTAGGGAGGCTTATCCCTATTGTAGAATAAATATTATTTATTTAAATAAATTATTAGTTTAATTTATTTATTTAAATAAGATTAGAATTGTTCTAATTGATTTATTCACAACCGGTTTAATATGGAGAACCTAAAGGGTCACACCATAAAAGGAAGAATAATTATTTAAGAAGTTAATGGCATAATCGTAATAATAAGTTAAGTATATTTAATTTAATCTATGGTGATAGAATAAATTAAATAGCTTAATATTTATTATTTAATATTTTGGAAATATTAAATATAAATTAATAAGAGGAGTCTTATTATTATTATTATTACTATTATTATTATTTAATTCCTAAAGGAGTTTGGGAATTAATTAATATAAGTACTCTCATTTATTCCTAATAGGATTAGGAGGGAAAATTAGTTAAAAGAGTTTAATTAATTATCCCTAATAAGATTAGGGAGCCCATTTAATTAAAAGAGTTTAATTAAATAAATAATATCTTATTTTAATAGGGTTATTTGATATCTTTATAAGAGGAGTCTTATATCAGATATCTAATATACGTCATTCCAATTGTTGGAGAGTACGCCCCTTTTTCTATAGAGATAGAAAACTAGGGTTTGAGCCAAATACCCATCTTCTTGAATTTTGTTCTTCCTTGGTGGATCACCTCTAGAGGCCAAACACTTGGGTGGCTAACGTTGATCAAAGGAAGGAACCAAACCCGATGGATTCAAGTTGAACGCGAAAGGATTTGGAGGTGAACTTGTACCTGAGGAAGCTCGATCTTCAAGGGTATGATTTTATTCTTTATCTTTTCGTTTAATTAATAATTGTGCATAAAGGATGATCCGGGTTTATGGTTTGTAAATTTTTAAAACTCTGATTTTACACGTTTCCGCATAATTTTCTGCAATTTGATTGCGATCTTGAATAATACAAACCTAACAGTGGCATCAGAGCCAAACCTTTATGCGAATTATTAATTGTTCAGATTTAATATGTATATTGATATGTGTTTTGAACAATTTAATTGGGCATAATTTTATTGTATAAAATTTATTTAAAAAAAAAAAAAAAACGAAAAACAAAAACCGTGGCCATCCTATTTTTTTTTTTTTCAAGGGGTTTCACGCCATTTTTTTTTAGCAGATTAAAGTAAAGGAGGTTGTTACAGGTTTTTGCTAAATTTTGTTGCACGGAAATCAAGGAAATTGCAGGAGCTTTCATTTTTTTTGAGATTCTTGCGCACGGAAATAAGGAGGTGATTATATATATAATATATATATTAACGTAATATATATATTTATATATATAATAATAATTTTATAAATAAAATAAAATATTTATTTTAATCTTAAAATAAAAAGTTTATTTTAATTTTAAAATAAAAAGTTTATTTTAATTTTAAAATTAGAATTTCATGCTAACTAATTAGAGTTGGAATTGGATTCCATGATAACTAATTGGAGTTGAAATTGGATTGTCTATCTTTCCTTAAATAAAGGAGTTTATTTAGATATGAAATAAGATTTCATATTATTCAAAATAAAGGAGTTTAGTTGTGAATAGGAAAGAGAATCCTAATTTCCTTAAATAAAAGAGTTTATTTAAATATGAAATAAGATTTCATATTATTCAAAATAAAGGAGTTTATTTATGAATAGGAAAGAAAATTCGTGTTTCCTTTAATAAAGGAGTATTTTTTTTACTTGGAATTGGATTCCATAATTAATTAAAATAAAGGAGTTTATTTTGATTAAAGATTTTGATTAAAATGAAATAGTTTATTTTATTCAAAATTGGAAAAATTAAAATAAAATAGTTTTATTTTGATTTAAATTTGGATTAAAATAAAGGAGTTTATTTTGATTCAAAAATAGATTTTATACTAACTAAATTTGCCCATTAAATGATATCAATATATATATTAAATGTTAATTATTCATAAGATGAATATTATTTATTGATGCATATGGTGATGTGTATGATAATAAATGGGATTGATTATGAACTATTGACCAATGCGATTGGATTTTATTTTAGTTGGATGCATGAATGTATGAGTTTTATTAAATGGGGTCTGCGTACCTCGTCTTCTCTAATTTTTCTTAATGTAAATTCTATCTTCCTCCTATGTACTTCCCCTTGACTGCTGATCAAGGTTTCTATTTATTTTAAATAGTTTTGTAATAGGAATAGTTAAAATTATTTTGAAGAATTAGAGATCAAGGAGCAAGGAGTGCTTGAAGACCCGTTTGTAATGGAGCCCGGGTTTAAATGTAATAGTTATATTTAAATATTAATTTTTGCACCCCTAGGGTTTGACCTTTTGGTTCACTTAGTGGCTCTAGTGAACCAAACTAGAATAAAAGTCCATAATCAATCCAGGTAGAATATAGTATTCTATATGTGCATGCTTATATTATATATATTATATATTATGAAAACATGCTTCGCATGTTAATTAATATGACGCGTATTTTATATATATATGTGCATGCGCGCTAAACAAGATGAGACAATTAATAACAAACCCCTCAAATATTTTATATTAAGTTGTAACGTTCAAAGATATTTGGAATATCGAACGTCGCCTTCTAGCATGATAGAAACAATAGAGTATTGAATATTTAATATGAGTTTGTTGTGCACACACAAGGCGAGTATTAAATATTTAAGATGTTGTTTTTATTACATATGATGTTTATAAGGAATTGAACATTACTGCTTTGTTGTGCACACACAAGGGCTGTATTTTTTCTCTTCACTTATATGGAAATGCTGGGTCTGACTTAACTTAAATCATTTTAGTTCGGATGTGCACACACTTGACCATTACGATTTAAGAGGCAAAATACAAGGAGTTACATAGTTGATGTAATTGACAAGAGTTGTCTACCTATTTATTTATATATAGTTTGTTGTGCACACACAAGGCTATATACATTTGAAATGGGATCCTTATTCTCACTAGCATATCTTAATTGGATTTTGCCGAACTATACAAGTGAGGGTAATATAGTTTGAAGAAAATAGTGGGAGATACCAATTTAAAACAAGACCTAAATTATTTTGGTAATTAATAAAAGAATGTATGTTAAAATGTTGTTAATTACAAAGTCATTTACAGAATTTTACAATGTCTAAATTACTATCACTGCGTAGCATATTAGATGCTAAATTAACCGGACCGAATTAAACGGACTGGTTAAGGAATTGAGAATAGTTCTCACGGCTGAAAAGTTATCTTATGTCCTTAATACGCCTATCCCTGCAAAGGTTGCAGACAATGCCTCTGAGGAAGAGATTGCTACTTTTAGAAAGTGGCAAGATGATGCACAGTTGGCTCAATGCATCATGCTCGTATCCATGAGTAACGAGCTTCAGCGTCAGCACGAAACTATGGATGCTCCTATTATATTCCTGCACATCAAGTAGTTGATAGTGAGGAAAGTAGGACTGATAGATATCAGATATCTAAGGAGCTCTTCCGATCTAGAATGGCCAATGGCACTATAGTACAGATAAAAGTACTTAACATTATCAATTTGATTGATCAATTAGGACAACGGGTTTTGTCATGGATGGAGAGTTGAGCCAAGATTTGATCTTGCACTCACTCCCGGACTCATTTCACAATTGTTGTGAATTTTTCATATGAACAAGCTAGATATCAGCCTCGCTGATTTGCTTAACATGTTGAAAAATGTTGAGAGTCACTTTCCAACCAAGAAATACCATGTCTTACTGGTAGGGGCCAAAGGATCTTCTGAAAAGAAGAACGATTCTAAGAAAGTAAATATGAAAGGCGAAAATAAAGGATAATAAGAACAAAACTGATACGGATAGCAAAGGAGTTTGCTTCCACTGCAATAAGCCTAGACACTGGAAAGAAACTGGGAAAAGCATCTTGTAGAGGCTAACCAAAGAAGCTTAGTGAAGTTTCGATTACAAAAACAATTTTGTTCATGATTTAAAATAATTTTTTCTTTAAGTCAAGGTTCTACTTGGGTATTGGATACCGACTTTGGTTATCATAAATATAGATTTATGAAGGGACCAAGTAGAAGTAGAAAGCTAAACAAATATAATTAAACCTATGTGTGGGAAATGAAGCAAAGGTTGCTGCATTAGCCATAGGAACTTATAGTTTAGCAATGCCTACGGGTAAATCTATTAAGTCAATAAGTTGTTATTATATTCCAGTTCTTGTTAGAAATATTATTTCTATTTTATTGTTGGACAATGAAATCTTTGGTATTATATTTAAGAACAATTGTTGTTCTATTTATAATAATAATAATGTTTTGTATAGAACTGGAATATTACTTAATGAATTTTATATACTTGACTTACGTGAAAAATTATTTTACAAATTGAACAAATTAGTATAAGAAAAGGAGATGATCATTCAAAGAGTTGAATGTTTGTATTTGATGAAATACAAGTGTGAATTATTTGAAAGGTTCAAAGAATTCAGAAGTGAAACAAATTGACAAAGTATTAAGATTCTTTGATTAGATCAAGGAATAAATACTTGTGCAATAAGTTTCTAGATCATCTTAAATGGTTTTCTCATAATGGACACCTGCTGATACACAATAATTGATTGATGTATCTGAAAGGAAAAATCGTACCTTGTTGGACATGGTGCGGTCCATAATGATTTTACCGACATTCCAGTATCCTTCTGGGGTAATGTCCTAGAAATGGCTGCTTATCTACAGAAAAGGTAACCTCAAAATCCGGCCCCAAGACTCCATAAAAGTTATGGACAGGATGGATTCCTAATCTTAAGTATGTTAAGATAAGGGGTCATCCAACTTATGTGAAAAAGTTTCAAAGGATAAGCTTGGGACAAGATTTGACATGTACAAATTTGTGGGACATCCTAAAGTAAGTTTAGGGTATATGTTCTATAATCCTACTTAGCAAAAGGTGTTTGTTGTGAAACATGATGCCTTCTAAGATAAAGATGTTTATCATTGAAGGGGCTAATGGGAGGATAATACATCTTGAAAAGTTCAAGAACCACAAAACACTACAAGTCAAATAAGAGGAACCTATAGATAGACCTATTGTACCACAACCGAATCGTAAATCTGGAATAGTACCGAAGATACCTAGGAGGTATGGATTCATCATGGATGATGATGATGAGGTACGTATCATAGAAGATGATGATCCAGTTATATACGATGAGGGAAGAGTTATAGACACTCAGAGAAATGGATTGAAACAAATTTCTCAAATATGGAACATTCGTTTTGATGAGACAATCAAAAGAGTTTGATTTTATCAAAAACAAGAATGAGCCTAGTATGTACAAAAGGGACAGTGGGAGTGTCGTGATATTCCTAGTATTATATGTTGATATACTACGGATAAGGAATGACATATCAATGCTACAATCTGTAAAGATAAAGTTGTCTAAACATTCCTCCATGAATGATTTGGAAGAGTATCTTAATTGGGGAAGCAAATCTATATAGATAGATTTAAAATGATGCTCGTCTTAACCCAAGGAACGTATATTCATTTGATGTTAAAGTTGTTTAGCATGGCAAACTCCATGGGATGTCTCATGTTGTTGAGCCATGGAGTGTATCTCTCTTAATAGTCCCCATAGACTCCTAAAAGAGAGATCGCATGAGTGACAATCATGTATGCAATGAAATATACGAGACCTGATGTTGATCAGTCACATTCTGGAGAAGTTCACTGTGAGTCAGTGAAAAACATCTTAAAGTACTTAATCGGCACTAAGGATGTGATCATACATGGTGGGTTTGAATTAAAACTAGAGGGCTTAACAAACTCAAGTTTTTCAGACAGACCAAGACGACAGAAAATCCACTTTAAGGTAAAGGGTTACTTTGAACGGTGGTGCAGTGAATTGGAAAGGTTCCAAACAACAAAGAGTTGTTGGTTTAGTGATAAAGACAAAGTATATTGCTATAAATGAAGCTACAAGTTGATTGTTTGGATGAAAAGTTCATTACAGAACTAGGAATCGTTCCTAAGTCTCATCTTGGATCCAAACATGTGTTGTGGCACTTTCATTTGATTATAAGAATCATTGAAAGATGAGAAATCACTATAGAGATAGTGGACTCTCAAGAACAACATTACATATCCATTAACTAAAGCTTATCCAACAGCAGGATGATCGTCACTTAGAGAAGAAGAGTATGAGATACCATGGCGATTGGCTTTAGTGCAAGTGGGAGATTGAAAGTAATATGCACACAAGCCAATCATGTTTGATGATAAAGCATATACTTTGTAACAATCTTATTCATTTATTAATAAAAAGTATTAATTTATTAAAGGCTTTTAATTATCTATATGTTGCTGTTTTATAATATGTGATAAACCCATAGTTTTAAGCAATGCTTTTAGAATAATGATGATGATCATTCTAATGAGATCTAAATTCTTAGAAAGCTTAAAACTAAAATAGTTCCCAATCGTTGGATTACTAAATTGGGGATTAGTGAATCCGGATAGATTGGTACATACGTTGCTTGCTCATTGGATGAGGATGATTGATCTCATGATCATTTGTGTGGAGACACTAAAGCAAGTATGTAGGTGCTTATTAGAGAATAAGTTCACTGAACGTGGCTCGCTAAGGAATACCTAATGGAGTTTTACTTGCCTGTCAATAGGAATTCCTGTAGTGATAGTAGTACAAGTGATCCTTGGACTTGAGATCATTATAGTATCTTGTGTATGATGAGTTATACTTTGACTTATTCCTTAAGACCCTTAGGGTATATCAAAGGGTATGCTTGGGTATAATAAGTTGTACATGGAGATAATGTATGATCAATAAAGAATCTACCACTTCTAGTAAAAGAAGAGAAATGTCCTATGTGATTCGATAAATGACAACCCAGTAGTCCTTGGCCAAGGCAGAATGAAATTAGAAAGGAGTTTCTAATTTGCATTAATTGGGGTTGTGCATTTAAGAGTCGAAATACATATAATTAAATAAAATAAGACTTGACAGAAATTCCATGTCTTATATTTAATTGGGACATTGTATGGTGGAAGGATTGAATTGTACAGTAACTATTTACTCAAAGGTTCTTTTATGATTAATGTTGAAATCTATATTATCTGGAAAGTCGTTGATCGCTAGGGAGGCTTATCCCTATTGTAGAATAAATATTATTTATTTAAATAAATTATTAGTTTAATTTATTTATTTAAATAAGATTAGAATTGTTCTAATTGATTTATTCACAACCGGTTTAATATGGAGAACCTAAAGGGTCACACCATAAAAGGAAGAATAATTATTTAAGAAGTTAATGGCATAATCGTAATAATAAGTTAAGTATATTTAATTTAATCTATGGTGATAGAATAAATTAAATAGCTTAATATTTATTATTTAATATTTTGGAAATATTAAATATAAATTAATAAGAGGAGTCTTATTATTATTATTATTACTATTATTATTATTTAATTCCTAAAGGAGTTTGGGAATTAATTAATATAAGTACTCTCATTTATTCCTAATAGGATTAGGAGGGAAAATTAGTTAAAAGAGTTTAATTAATTATCCCTAATAAGATTAGGGAGCCCATTTAATTAAAAGAGTTTAATTAAATAAATAATATCTTATTTTAATAGGGTTATTTGATATCTTTATAAGAGGAGTCTTATATCAGATATCTAATATACGTCATTCCAATTGTTGGAGAGTACGCCCCTTTTTCTATAGAGATAGAAAACTAGGGTTTGAGCCAAATACCCATCTTCTTGAATTTTGTTCTTCCTTGGTGGATCACCTCTAGAGGCCAAACACTTGGGTGGCTAACGTTGATCAAAGGAAGGAACCAAACCCGATGGATTCAAGTTGAACGCGAAAGGATTTGGAGGTGAACTTGTACCTGAGGAAGCTCGATCTTCAAGGGTATGATTTTATTCTTTATCTTTTCGTTTAATTAATAATTGTGCATAAAGGATGATCCGGGTTTATGGTTTGTAAATTTTTAAAACTCTGATTTTACACGTTTCCGCATAATTTTCTGCAATTTGATTGCGATCTTGAATAATACAAACCTAACAGTGGCATCAGAGCCAAACCTTTATGCGAATTATTAATTGTTCAGATTTAATATGTATATTGATATGTGTTTTGAACAATTTAATTGGGCATAATTTTATTGTATAAAATTTATTTAAAAAAAAAAAAAAAAACGAAAAACAAAAACCGTGGCCATCCTATTTTTTTTTTTTTCAAGGGGTTTCACGCCATTTTTTTTTAGCAGATTAAAGTAAAGGAGGTTGTTACAGGTTTTTGCTAAATTTTGTTGCACGGAAATCAAGGAAATTGCAGGAGCTTTCATTTTTTTTGAGATTCTTGCGCACGGAAATAAGGAGGTGATTATATATATAATATATATATTAACGTAATATATATATTTATATATATAATAATAATTTTATAAATAAAATAAAATATTTATTTTAATCTTAAAATAAAAAGTTTATTTTAATTTTAAAATAAAAAGTTTATTTTAATTTTAAAATTAGAATTTCATGCTAACTAATTAGAGTTGGAATTGGATTCCATGATAACTAATTGGAGTTGAAATTGGATTGTCTATCTTTCCTTAAATAAAGGAGTTTATTTAGATATGAAATAAGATTTCATATTATTCAAAATAAAGGAGTTTAGTTGTGAATAGGAAAGAGAATCCTAATTTCCTTAAATAAAAGAGTTTATTTAAATATGAAATAAGATTTCATATTATTCAAAATAAAGGAGTTTATTTATGAATAGGAAAGAAAATTCGTGTTTCCTTTAATAAAGGAGTATTTTTTTTACTTGGAATTGGATTCCATAATTAATTAAAATAAAGGAGTTTATTTTGATTAAAGATTTTGATTAAAATGAAATAGTTTATTTTATTCAAAATTGGAAAAATTAAAATAAAATAGTTTTATTTTGATTTAAATTTGGATTAAAATAAAGGAGTTTATTTTGATTCAAAAATAGATTTTATACTAACTAAATTTGCCCATTAAATGATATCAATATATATATTAAATGTTAATTATTCATAAGATGAATATTATTTATTGATGCATATGGTGATGTGTATGATAATAAATGGGATTGATTATGAACTATTGACCAATGCGATTGGATTTTATTTTAGTTGGATGCATGAATGTATGAGTTTTATTAAATGGGGTCTGCGTACCTCGTCTTCTCTAATTTTTCTTAATGTAAATTCTATCTTCCTCCTATGTACTTCCCCTTGACTGCTGATCAAGGTTTCTATTTATTTTAAATAGTTTTGTAATAGGAATAGTTAAAATTATTTTGAAGAATTAGAGATCAAGGAGCAAGGAGTGCTTGAAGACCCGTTTGTAATGGAGCCCGGGTTTAAATGTAATAGTTATATTTAAATATTAATTTTTGCACCCCTAGGGTTTGACCTTTTGGTTCACTTAGTGGCTCTAGTGAACCAAACTAGAATAAAAGTCCATAATCAATCCAGGTAGAATATAGTATTCTATATGTGCATGCTTATATTATATATATTATATATTATGAAAACATGCTTCGCATGTTAATTAATATGACGCGTATTTTATATATATATGTGCATGCGCGCTAAACAAGATGAGACAATTAATAACAAACCCCTCAAATATTTTATATTAAGTTGTAACGTTCAAAGATATTTGGAATATCGAACGTCGCCTTCTAGCATGATAGAAACAATAGAGTATTGAATATTTAATATGAGTTTGTTGTGCACACACAAGGCGAGTATTAAATATTTAAGATGTTGTTTTTATTACATATGATGTTTATAAGGAATTGAACATTACTGCTTTGTTGTGCACACACAAGGGCTGTATTTTTTCTCTTCACTTATATGGAAATGCTGGGTCTGACTTAACTTAAATCATTTTAGTTCGGATGTGCACACACTTGACCATTACGATTTAAGAGGCAAAATACAAGGAGTTACATAGTTGATGTAATTGACAAGAGTTGTCTACCTATTTATTTATATATAGTTTGTTGTGCACACACAAGGCTATATACATTTGAAATGGGATCCTTATTCTCACTAGCATATCTTAATTGGATTTTGCCGAACTATACAAGTGAGGGTAATATAGTTTGAAGAAAATAGTGGGAGATACCAATTTAAAACAAGACCTAAATTATTTTGGTAATTAATAAAAGAATGTATGTTAAAATGTTGTTAATTACAAAGTCATTTACAGAATTTTACAATGTCTAAATTACTATCACTGCGTAGCATATTAGATGCTAAATTAACCGGACCGAATTAAACGGACTGGTTAAGGAATTGAGAATAGTTCTCACGGCTGAAAAGTTATCTTATGTCCTTAATACGCCTATCCCTGCAAAGGTTGCAGACAATGCCTCTGAGGAAGAGATTGCTACTTTTAGAAAGTGGCAAGATGATGCACAGTTGGCTCAATGCATCATGCTCGTATCCATGAGTAACGAGCTTCAGCGTCAGCACGAAACTATGGATGCTCCTATTATATTCCTGCACATCAAGTAGTTGATAGTGAGGAAAGTAGGACTGATAGATATCAGATATCTAAGGAGCTCTTCCGATCTAGAATGGCCAATGGCACTATAGTACAGATAAAAGTACTTAACATTATCAATTTGATTGATCAATTAGGACAACGGGTTTTGTCATGGATGGAGAGTTGAGCCAAGATTTGATCTTGCACTCACTCCCGGACTCATTTCACAATTGTTGTGAATTTTTCATATGAACAAGCTAGATATCAGCCTCGCTGATTTGCTTAACATGTTGAAAAATGTTGAGAGTCACTTTCCAACCAAGAAATACCATGTCTTACTGGTAGGGGCCAAAGGATCTTCTGAAAAGAAGAACGATTCTAAGAAAGTAAATATGAAAGGCGAAAATAAAGGATAATAAGAACAAAACTGATACGGATAGCAAAGGAGTTTGCTTCCACTGCAATAAGCCTAGACACTGGAAAGAAACTGGGAAAAGCATCTTGTAGAGGCTAACCAAAGAAGCTTAGTGAAGTTTCGATTACAAAAACAATTTTGTTCATGATTTAAAATAATTTTTTCTTTAAGTCAAGGTTCTACTTGGGTATTGGATACCGACTTTGGTTATCATAAATATAGATTTATGAAGGGACCAAGTAGAAGTAGAAAGCTAAACAAATATAATTAAACCTATGTGTGGGAAATGAAGCAAAGGTTGCTGCATTAGCCATAGGAACTTATAGTTTAGCAATGCCTACGGGTAAATCTATTAAGTCAATAAGTTGTTATTATATTCCAGTTCTTGTTAGAAATATTATTTCTATTTTATTGTTGGACAATGAAATCTTTGGTATTATATTTAAGAACAATTGTTGTTCTATTTATAATAATAATAATGTTTTGTATAGAACTGGAATATTACTTAATGAATTTTATATACTTGACTTACGTGAAAAATTATTTTACAAATTGAACAAATTAGTATAAGAAAAGGAGATGATCATTCAAAGAGTTGAATGTTTGTATTTGATGAAATACAAGTGTGAATTATTTGAAAGGTTCAAAGAATTCAGAAGTGAAACAAATTGACAAAGTATTAAGATTCTTTGATTAAATCTGGGGTCTCACATTATTTGAATAATATTATTAGATAGCATTATTGGCAATGTCTGAAAAATTCTGTCAAGGAGAAGTTTGGTCACCTAATTGTGCGCCAATAAGGAAAAATTCTTATTGGAAAGCCCCCTCTTTCCTGGGAACGGCCTGGTTGTCATAATTGTGATTCTATAATATTTTTTGTGAATAATTAATTATTGATATATATGATAAGGAAATATTTATTTGATGTGGATATAAATGATAGATTTATTTATGTGGTTATAAATGAAGGAATTAATGTTGAGGTATTTTATCAGTATTTTTATCGGAATGAAGGTATTAAAAATTAAACCAGCATTTTTGAGATATATATATTGCGTGAGTTATAATTTTTAATCCGACCGTTGGATCGTTGTAATTTTTGGATATGTTATACATATATAAGTTGAGTATATGTCCATAAATTTTGAACCGTTAAAAATGAACGTATGGTTTGTTATGAATTTTAAGAGTTGAATGGTTTAGAAATTGTTGAAGTATCCGAATTTAGCATTTTGGTAGAAAATTCTAGAATTGAGTGGGCCCCACTTGTGGTTGGTGAAGAAATGTGCTGAGTTTTATTTCAAATGTGGTGGGTGGGAATAGTAGCAGGTAAAGCCATCAGGTTGCACGTCAAGTCTGCTAAAATTTTCCTATAAATAGAGGTCTAAGTTAGAATTGAAAATCACACCAGAGACATAAGCTTTCTCTCTTTCTCTATCTAGATTATTGAGTATATTTTGTGAGTATTTAGATTCTTGGTGAGTTGATATTCATCAGTGCAAGTTTCCTTCAGTGTCATTTCCGATATCCAGTCAGAAGTGCTGCTCTTTTGAGGTAAGGCATAGTAAGGGATTTTAAGTGTTATTATATTTTTTAGTTCGTACTTCTTCTGACCTTCAGAAAATTCTGAAAATTTTTGAAATGATATGTTGATGAGTTTTTGATTGTCTCCAAAAATTGTGATTTTTGGATGTATAGATTAAGAATTATGAATTTTATGAGAAAAAGACTATTTTAAAAGTAACCGCTTATAATTCCTTATGGTTAACTCCAAAATTGATGAAATTTTTATTGAGAGTACATCTATATAATATCAGTGTACTCTGTGAATTTCAGAATTTTTGGATAAAAGTGCAATTTATGATAAATGTCTAAATATTCGGCGATTTTAGCCATATGAAAAATAGTAAATGAATTTTAAAAATTCTAAGAAAAATATATGTTCAATATGGGACTATATTCTGCTAAATTCCAGAAAAGAAATATTTTTGGAACTGATTTGGTATTTTTTATGAAAATGGACTAGTTATGAATAAATGAGTTAAATATGTTATGTGAAGGAAGAAAATTGGAAAATATGATTTTATGGCTTGGAATCATATATGTGGTATATGCAGATTTTTTATGAGGGTTTTGGTTATTGGTGATGAAATCTTATAAGTTTGGCATTTTATGATGATTAAATGCATTATTTAGTAAAGTGTAAACAATTAAAATAAATTGTTTATAAGTTTAAGAAATGTTATTTTTTCAATATCATTATACCGAAATATTGGTATGAATTTTATTGTGGAATTTCTACCTTTTTGTGTCAGGGTTACTATTCACTGCAAAATTGGTTTCTTTTTCTAACCAAATTATAGTTGATTTATGAATATTACTCTGGAGATTAAAACTATATATTGATTATATTGATTTTATTATCATATATAACATTTTTATAACCCTGATGTTGAAATTCTCTTTCACTTGAGTATAAAGATGAGTAGATTATTGGTATGATCATGACTAGGGTTCTCTTTGGCCAGTAGTGAAAAGTTGAATTGTGACAGGTATGATCATGACCATTGAATTTATAATTGAATATCTTTAGCTTAAGTGCAAAGGTGAATTGATCAACATGGTTATAATTATTGTTTATATAAATTCTGAAATGATTATATATTTCTTTGAGATATTAATATATTTGGCCTGTAGTACAAATATGAACTGTTGAGGAATATATTTGGCCTGTAGTGCAAAGATGAACTGTTAATGAATATCTTTGGCCCGTATTGCGAAGATGACCTGTTGTTGAATATCCTTGGCCAGTGGTGCGAAGATGAACTGTGGATGAATATCTTTGGCTGTAGTGCAAAGATGAATTTATTAGTATGATTATGAACAGGAACTGTGATTTGGTATAACCATGATCTTTGATGTTTCAGGTAAAGACATGTGATGAAAATTATATTCGTCCTGGGTACGAAGAGGAACTTAGAATTACAATTATGATTATGAGATATTCATTTAATTATGGAAAGGAACTGTTGATTGATGTTACAGGGATAAAACATTGTTGGTGGACTTTTAACATGGAGAATATAATAGACTGTATTGTTTATTTGATTCTTCTAATGGATTGTTCGTTCCGCTGCAACTATGTTTGAAATTTTTATCATCTACCATATATTCTATATCTCTTATTTGTTATTGATGAAGGCTATTGATAATTTAATTATCTTTAGTCATGATATTCTTTACTGAGCTAGTTGTGCTCACCCTTTTGCTTCACAATTCCTTTCAGGTAATAAAAGTGTAGCTGGGTCGAGAGGGGTAACAAGGGAATAAAACGGTGGTCTCTAGCTGTGGATTTCTCCCTAAACAGTATAGTCAAGTGTGTTGTATACATCTTTTAGTAGTTATATTTGGTGAATCATATAGGGAGAGGCGAACCCAACATTGGAAGGGTGTTTTTCCACTATCATACAAGATGTTTAATGACATATAACCTCGTGTCATCATAAGACAGGGTTGTGCTCATCCACTTGCTGAGTATATTTACGAGCACTACCTATATAATCTTGGTGTTTGTTTGATGTATAATTCTCAATTTGAGACAGTGGAGATAATGATAAATCAAGAGAAGACTCTCCATTGGGAAGAATATGATAGTAATCATCTCATATTTATTTGGGGTCTATTGGGTCAACCAAGGATAATTCTGTGTCCATATGATATCTATCATAACCTAGAAGCATGGCCTCCCATGTACGAAGGTTTCCATGAGCACTTTCCAAAGATTTTAGTTTCTAAAACAGTTTTTGACTATATCTTTATGTAAGGTGTCACTATGAGGTGCTGTCCACGGTTGGGACATGTGTCACATTTAGTATATATTTGTATGCAAACTCACAGTATATGTGTTGTTGTATTTTGAACGACAATTGTTATAATAAAGTTGTAGTTTTTTTCTGTACCATGTATTTGGCGACTCAGAATGGGTTGGATGGAATGGACCTATTTTGAGGTTGTCACATTTGGTATCAGAGCTTAGGGATATGAGCTCTGGCGGAAATCAGGGAATACAACTAGGAGGGGAGAGATGATTAAATCCTTCTCTAGTGTGTCCTACCTAAGCTTATTTGTTGGTCAGTCATAATATCGGGATATTATGTGATATGTTAATTTGTTTAATTAACCCTTGTTTTATGGCAGTATTTGAGAATGGCTGCTGAGAATGTTAACAATGGAGTGAATGAGACAGTGGGGATACCTCTAATCACAAACCATGATAATGTGATATCAAAAGAAGAAGGAATTAGAGATATCCATGTGGTGAGTGAAGAATTGATAGTTGCACCCGAGATAGTCACAGAGGTAACAACTCAGAGTGAGGAAGAAGAGAAATAAGAGGTACCTGAGGAGAGTTTATTAGATGTATTATATGATCAAAATGTAGAATTTTAAAAATCGTATTCATGAGTTAGAAGAGCAGGCTGAAGAACGACATGCGGTCGTGGAACAAAAGGATGCAACAATTCAAGCTTGTGTTACCCGATATGTGATGCTTGAACAGAAGCATTCTTTGGCAGAGTATAAGATGATAAAGATGGAATCTGAGCTGAAAAAAGAAAAAACTGAACGAGTAAGAATGAGTTTAAGACCCCAATTTATTATTAATGAAATTTAATTTTCTCTATTTATTATTTTAAAATAGTAAGGGTTGATTTGATTAATGTGGATAGTTATGGGTAAAAACACGCAAATATTTCAAATTAAGCAAGTGGTTATAAAATATTCATTGTTGTCGGGGAATATTCGTTTGGTCGGGGAATATTCGTACGACGGCGCAGCCATGTGTGGGCCCCATAACGGAAAGCGATTGGATGAAGAAAAAGACAAATATAAGTTGTTTAAAAATAACGGCGCAGTTGTTACCGTTAATACTTTTAAAATACTCGGTGGTTAAAACACAGTAGCACACAATATTGCACCAATTATTGATTCTTACGTAAGAAGGCACTACTCAATAATGGTTACAATAAATACTGTTCAGTATTTTATTTTATTGATTTAATAATTGTTGCGTTGATATTTTATATTGTTGTTGTTTCAATAATTGTCATTACACAGTATTTTTCATTATTGAAGCAATAATTCATATTATCTGAATAATATTATTAGATAACATTATTGGCAATGTCTAGATAGTTCTGTCTAAGGAGAGGTTTAGTCACCTAATTGCGCGCCAGTAAGGAGAAATTCTTATTGGAAAGCCCCCTCTTTCTTGGGAACTGTCTGGTTGTCAATATTGTGATTCTGTAATATTATTTATGAATAATTAATTATTGATTCATATGATGAGGAAAATATTGATTTTATGTGGATATAGATGGAGAAAATTTTTAATGTGACAATTGTTGAAAATTGAAATTTTACCTTTTTCTGATAAAATAATTCATTTAAATATATTATTATATTTTTAATAATATAATAATGGTGATATTTTTATAATAAATGGAGGATATATGAGTTTATGAGTAAAAAGAGTATTTTTGTTCCAATAAATATTAAAAATAGATTTTGGTGTCGGTAGACCCATTTCTTGACTGAAATTTGATTATAAACTGTAAAATCGTCCATTTGTGGATTTCGGTCGATTTCTGTTTGGAATTTGGAAAAACTTTCTTCTGTAAAGTTGTAGAGAATTGAATTTCCTATAAAAACAAGAGAGATTCGAATTTTCTGATAAAAGAGCTATTTATTTTGAATTATTGAAGTTCCGAAGCTTCGAAATAATTGATTTTTGGAAGTATAAAATATTTAAAATGACAAAAATATTTTTTGTCATTATTGTGAGTCTTCCATGTGTTATAAGTGGCTGAATTCAGATCTCTAAATGTGGGCGTAGGAATAAAAATTAATAAATTAATATTTTATTAAATTTTCTGCTTTTGGTGTTCTAAGCATTTTCCTATAAATAGGGGCTTAGGTTAGAATTGAAAATCACACCAGAAACTGAAGTTTTCTCTCTCTATATTATCGAGCGTATTCTTGTGAGTATTTTGAGTATACTTTAAGTATTGCTATACGGTGCAAGTTCAAGTCATAGCCTATATCCAGTGTTTCAACTAGATGTACTGTCTTTCGAGGTAAGGGATATTATTTTTTTAAAAAATAATATTATTTCTTCTAATATCATTATGCCGAAGTATTGATCTAAACTTTTAATCAAATTTGAAACTTTTTGTGTCGGAGTTACTATTCACGTATACGACACTATCACGTATACGACACTATAACGAATATGGTACTATTCATCAAAAAATAAAAATTTTCCGTTTCTTCTAAAATATCTATTGTGGATACTAGCTTTTATTGTATCCATGTTTTGATCATTCTTGAATTTTACACCACTATGATTAATTTTGAGATATTTTTGGACATGGTTAAAACAAAGTACGAATCCTTAATCCTTGTCATTTTGTTTCACTGGATTCGTTTCTTTTAAAATATTTTTTATCATCCTCAGTCTTAAATGATGATATTATTGAATATCTTTGGCCTGTAGTGCAAAGATGAATGATTTCTGATGAATATCTTTGGCCCGTAGTGCAAAGATGAAAAAGTATTTAGATGAACATGACCAACTGATGAATATCTTTGACCTGTAGTGCAAAGATGAATATTTGATTCCAGATATATATTGATTGATATTACAGGGATAAAACATAGACGATGAACTTTTAAATTCATACATAGAAGATAGTAGTTTGCATTCTCTACTTAACTCTTCTAATGAATTATTATTTTCGCTGCAAATATTGATTTAAAACTTGTTGTCTATTGTATTCTATTATATTTTTTCCCTGTTGAAGACTAATGATAATTTGTTGTATATTATCTTAGTCATAATATTCTTTACTGGGCTAGTTGAGCTCACCCTTTTCCTTTTTATTCCATTTTTCTTCTCAGGAGGCGAGAATATAGCGAGTACGAGTCGGGGTATGGAATGAAGGTTCTAGAGAGAGTTGTTTAGTAGTCCTCACCATTTTTGTAAAATAATGTATCAATAAATGTGATGAGGATTTATTTGAGTATAGATATTGTCTAGAAGATAATGTTTGTATTCAAACTCACAGTTTTACTGTTGTAATAATAAAGTTGTAGTTATTTCTGTACCATGTATTGACAACTCAGAATGGGTGATGTATACCTATTTTGGGGGCGTCACAGTTGGTATCAGAGCTTAGGGATATGATCTCTAGCGGAGATCGGGGAATAGAACTAGGAGGGGATAGACGGGTAAATCCTTATCTAGTGTGTCCTACCTAAGCTTATTTGTTAGTTGGTCAGTATATAGGGATATTATGTGATATATTGATTTCCTTAATTAACCCTTGTTTTATGACAGTATTTGAGAATGTCGACTGAGAATATTAACAGTGGAAATAAGACCGTGGAGACGCCTGTACTCACCAACGAGGAGAACGTGCAACAGGTTGGCAATGTTCCTCCTGTGAATAACACCACTGAGCAGGTGATGAACGAGGGGATGTTTAGAAACTTTTTGCAGTTCATGCATAATCAGACGAGGGAGACTCGTGTTCAAAATACAGGAGGAAATGATAGCAATTCACGGGTTGTCACAGCCAAACAGTTCAAAGAGTTGGAACCACCATAATTTAAGGGAAAGCCAGATCCGATTATGGCGGAAACATGGGTCAAAAAATTTACCAAGATATTCGATGTCTTGGGATGCATGGAGGAACAAAGGTTCCATTCGCCACCTTTATGTTCCGTGGCAAGGCAGACTACTGGTGGGAGTTTGTGAAGCGTACCCATCCAGCCGCACTCAGCATGTCTTGGGAGACGTTTCAGAAACTATTTAATGACAAATATTTTCCTGAAAGTGTTCGTCATATGAAGGAAGTGGAGTTCATCAGATTAGAACAAAACAACATAACGGTGTCTCAGTACGAGGCAAAGTTTACAGAGTTATCCAAGTTTGCACCTCATTTGGTGGAGAATGAGGAACGTATGACGCGAATGTTTCTGAGAGGTTTGAAACCCGGCATACGATAATATCTCATTTCTCATAAATTTTTTCTCTATTCAGATGTTGTAAACAGGGCTCAATTATTAGAGCGAGATAACAATTACGGTCAACCGAGGGACCACAATCAGGATCATACCGGAGATAGCAGTCAACAAAATAACGATAACCAGCGGAGAAAGAAAAAGACGGACAAAAATGGTAACCACTCTGGTGGTAATTATGGCCATAAAAATAGAAGAAGCGAATCAGGAGGAGATTTTAAAAAGAGGAGATTTAACAACAACCATGTGAAGACGACAGTGACGGCAGCAACTGGTTCTGAGGGAGGAGAACGACCACCGGTCATATGCTATAAATGCGGGAAAGAGGGACATATCAGTCCAAACTGTCCACAACAGTTCAAGGTATGCTATAATTGTGGAAAGGAAGGACATATCGCTCGAGATTATATGGTAGCGAAACCTAGTTCAGCGGGGACGATGACTCAAAAGACTGTCCCAGAAAAGTCAAAGTCAACGGTTCCTGGAAGAGCGTTTGTTGTGACTGGTCAAAATGCGAGGAACCCAAACGAGGTAATCACGGGTAAGCTATTTATAAATTCTTGCGAAGTTTATACCTTACTTGATACCGGTGCTACCCATTCATTTATCTCTCCTGCTTGTGCTCAACGTTTAAACTTGACTCCGGAGAAATTAAACTTTGACCTATCTGTGGAAACTCCATTAGGAGAAATTTTCATCACATCCACTGTTTATAAATCTTGTTTGATTCAAGTTGGCACCATCACCTTACCTGTTGACCTTATCTCTTTAAAGATACTTGCTTTTGATGTGATTTTAGGGATTGATTGGTTAACTACTCATCATGCCAAAATTAATTTTTTCGTAAGGTTGTTAGTTTTCATATTCCTAACCAACCTGTTGTACGAATTCAAGCAACTAAACCATTAAAATCAATCACTGTCATATCTAATCATAAAGCTATTCATTTATTGAAAAACGGATGTCAAGCTTTCTTAGCCCATGTTATGGATTTGAATAAAGACACGTCAAATTTGAATAATATTCCTGTTGTTATTGACTTTCCTGACGTATTTCCTGAATAACTTCCCAGTCTACCCCTAGAACGTGAAGTTGAATTCTTTATTGATCTTGAACCTGGTACAAAGCCCATTTCTAAAACCCCATATCGAATGGCTCCTATTGAACTTCAGGAGTTAAAGGTCCAACTACAGGAATTGTTGGACATCGGTTTCATTCGTCCTAGTACATCTCCTTGGGGTGCTCCTTTTTATTCGTAAAGAAGAAAGACGGGAGTATGCGACTTTGTATTGACTATCGGGAATTGAACCATGTCACCATCAAGAATAGGTATCATCTACCTCGTATTGATGACCTATTTGACCAGTTTTAAGGAGCACAATTCTTTTCAAAGATCGATCTTCATCCTGGATATCATCAGCAGAAGATTAGAACTGAGGATATTCCAAAGACTGCCTTCAGAACTCGGTACGGGCATTGTGAATTCTTAGTCATATCTTTCAGATTGACTAATGCTCCTACAGATTTCATGGATATGATGAACTGAGTATTCAAGGAATATTTGGATCAGTTCGTTGTTGTTTTTATTGATGACATCTTTATATATTCCAAAAGTCGTGAAGATCATGAGCACCATTTGAAGCTGTTACTCCAAAGGCTTCGTGAAAATAAACTATATGCCAAATTGAAGAAATGCGAGTTCTGGCTTAAGGAAGTAGCATTCCTTGGGCACGTGGTGTCGAAACATGGAGTATCTGTTGATCCGGCGAAGATTGAAGCAATACAAAGTTGGGAAAAATCGAAGTCGGTGACTGAAGTATGTAGCTTTTTGGGATTAGCTGGTTATTATCAGAGATTCGTAGAAGGGTTTTCTCGAATTACTACTCCATTAACCCAGCTAACTCGGAAGGATACAAAATTCGTTTGGAGCGAAGAATGCGAAAAGAGTTTCAAAGAGCACATGAGGAGACTCATTTCAGAACCTGTTCTAACAATACCATCTGGTACGGATGGATTTGTTATCTACAGCGATGCTTCAGGAAAAGGGTTATGATGTGTTCTCATGCAACGTGGGAAAGTCATAGCCTATGCCTCGCGACAACTTAAAGAGTATGAGAGGAATTATCCTACTCATGATCTAGAGTTGGCAGCAGTCGTTTTCGCGCTAAAGATCTGGAGGCACTATCAATATGGGGAGAAAGTGGAGATATATTCAGACCATAAAAGCCTTAAATATTTCTTCACTTAAAAAGAACTCAACATGAGGCAGCGACGTTGGCTCGAGCTATTGAAAGACTACGACCACACTATTCAATACCATCCTGGAAAAGCTCACGTGGTAGCTGATGCGTTGAGTAGAAGATCATATGCAGGAACGAGCGCGATGATGTTAAGTATACGCATAGAGCCAACTTTAATAGAAAAAGTTAAGGTTTCTCAAGCCAGCCGACCCGGAGCTGATGCATATGAAGAAGAAAGTACAAGAAGGAGCTATTCCAGAAGCAATAATTGATGAAGAAGGAATACTTCGAGTCCACTCTAGACTTTGTGTTCCTAACGACTCTGATTTGAAGTACAAGATTATGATGGAGGCACACAATACACCATTTGCAATCCATCCTGTAAGTACTAAAATGTATCGCGATCTTCGACATACATTTTGGTGGAAAAATATGAAAAGAGAGATTGCAAAGTTTATCTCGATGTGTTTAACTTGTCAACGTGTAAAGGCGGAGCATTTAGTACCTAAGGGTCCGTTGCAACCACTTGAGATTCTGAAATGGAAGTGGAAACACATTACCATGGATTTCGTTACGGGTCTTCCTACGGTTTCTCAAGGCATCAATGCTATTTGGGTTATTGTTGATAGATTAACCAAGTCTGCTCACTTCTTGCCGATACGGGAGACTTATTCCCTTGAACGTCTTGCTAGTATATATGTAAATGAGATTGTGAGGTTGCATGGCATGCCAGTATCCATAGTTTCGGATCGTGACCCAAGAGTCACTTCAAGATTTTTGGTTAGCTTGCAAAAAGCTATGGGAACGGATTTACGATTCAGTTCGGCATACCATCCTCAAACGGACGGACAGTCAGAGAGGAACTATTCGAACTCTTGAAGATTTATTAAGACTCTGTGTCTTAGACTTCAAGGGCAGTTGGGATAAGTATTTACCATTGGTGGAATTCTCCTACAACAACAGTTATCAGGCAAGTATAGGTGTGGCTCCATTTGAAGCATTATATGGACGAAAGTGTCGCTCTCCAATATGTTATGATGAGGTGGGTGAAGCAACATTGTTGGGACCCAAGTTAGTACGTATGACTACCGAAAAGATCCAAATGATTCGATAACGTATACAAACGGCACAAGATCGACAAAAGAGTTATGCGGATCTTCATCGAAAGGATGTGGAATTTAGTATAGGGGATCATGTATTGTTGCGAGTTGCTCTATGGAAGGGAGTTACAAGATTTAGAAAGAAAGGAAAGCTCAATCCACGATTTATTGGTCCATTTCAAATTCTTGACCGAGTAGGAAATGTAGCCTATAGACTCGCATTACCTCCGAGTATGTCTCGTGTTCATAATGTGTTTCACATATCTGTACTTCGTAAATATGTGAAAGACCAGAACCACGTTATAGAGTTAGAACCGGACGAGATAGTCGAAGACTTAACGTACGAAGAGGTACCTGTCAAGATTTTGGATAGGAAGGAGCATGTCCTACGCACAAAGGTCATACCACAAGTTAAAGTTCTGTGGAGGAATCATGCTATAGAGGAAATGACCTAGGGAATTGGAATCGGAAATGAAAGCGAGGTATCCTCACCTTTTCGAAATACCAGGTACGTACGTCAATTTCGAGGACCAAATTTCATAAGGAGGGGAGGTTGTAAGACCCCAACTTATTATTAATGAAATTTAATTTTCTCTATTTATTATTTTGAAATAGTAAGGGTTGATTTGATTAATGTGGATAGTTATGGGTAAAAATATGCAAATATTTCAAAATAAGCAAGTGGTTATAAAATATTCATTGTTGTCAGGGAATATTCATTTGGTCGGGGAATATTCGTACGAAGGCGCAGCCATGTGTAGCCCCATAACGAAAGCGATTGGATGAAGAAAATGACAAATGTAAGTTGTTTAAAAATAACGGCAGTAGTTGTTACCGTTAATACTTTTAAAATACTCGGTGGTTAAAACACAGTAGCACTCAATATTGCACCAATTATTGATTTTTACGTAAGAGACACTACTCAATAATGGTTACAGTAATTAATGTTCAATATTTTATTTTATTGATTTAATAATTGTTGCGTTGATATTTTATATTGCTGTTGTTTCAATAATTGTCATTACACAGTATTTTTTTTTATCGAAGCAATAATTCATATTATCTGAATAATATTATTAGATAAAATTATTGGTAATATTTAGAAAGTTCTGTCTAAGGAGAGGTTTGTTCACCTAATTGCGCGCCAGTAAGGAGAAATTCTTATTGGAAAGCCCCCTCTTTCCTGGGAACTGTCTGGTTATCAATATTGTGATTCTGTAAAAGTATTTATGAATAATTAATTATTGATTCATATGATGAGAAAAATATTGATTTTATGTGGATATAGATGGAGAAAATTTTTAATGTGACAATTGTTGAAAATTGAAATTTTATCTTTTTCTGATAAAATAATTCATTTAAATATATTATTATATTTTTAATAATATAATAATGGTGATATTTTTATAATAAATGGAGGATATATGAGTTTATGAGGAAAAAGAGTATTTTTGTTGCAATAAATATTAAAAACAGATTTTGTGTGTCGGTAGACCCATTTCTTGACTGAAATTTGATTATAAACTGTAAATCGCCCAGTTTGTGGATTTCAGTCGATTTCTGTTTGGAATTTTGAAAAACTTTCTTCTGCAAAGTTGTAGAGAATTGAATTTCCTATAAAAACAAGCGAGATTCGAATTTTCTGATAAAAGAGCTATTTATTTTGAATTATTGAAGTTCTGAAGCTTCGAAATAATTGATTTTTGGAAGTATAAAATATTTAAAATTACAAAAATATTTTTTGTCATTATTGTGGGTCTTCCATGTGTTATAAGTGGCTGAATTCAGATATCTAAATGTGGGCGTAGGAATAAAAATTAATAAATTAATATTTTATTAAATTTTCTGCTTTGGTGTTCTAAGCATTTTCCTATAAATAGGGTGCTTAGGATAGAATTGAAAATCACACCAGAAACTGAAGTTTTCTCTCTCTATATTATCGAGCGTATTCTTGTGAGTATTTTGAGTATACTTTGAGTATTGCTATACGGTGCAAGTTCAAGTCATAGCCTATATCCGGTGTTTCAACTAGAAGTACTGTCTTTCGAGGTAAGGGATATTATTTTTTTTAAAATGATATTATTTCTTCTAATATCATTATGCCGAAGTATTGATCTGAACTTTTAATCAAATTTGAAACTTTTTATGTCGGAGTTACTATTCACGTATACGGCACTATTCACGTATACGACACTATTCATGAATACGGCACTATTCATCGAAAAATAAAAATTTTCCTTTTCATCTAAAATATCTATTGTGGATACTAGCTTTGATTGTATCCATGTTTTGATCATTCTTGAATTTTACACCACTATGATTATTTTTGAGATATTTTTGGACATGGTTAAAAAAAAGTACGAATCTTTAATCCTTGTCATTTTGTTTCACTGGATTCGTTTCTTTTAAAATATTTTTCATCATCCTCAGTCTTAAATGATGATATTATTGAATATCTTTAGCCTGTAGTGCAAAGATGAATGAATTCTGATGAATATCTTTGGCCCGTAGTGCAAAGATGAACATGTGTTTAGATGAACATGACCAACTGATGAATATCTTTAGCCTGTAGTGCAAAGATGAATATTTGATTCCAGATATATATTGACTGATATTACAGGGATAAAACATAGACGATGAACTTTTAAATTCATACATAGAAGATAGTAGTTTGCATTCTCTACTTAACTCTTCTAATGAATTATTATTTCCGCTGCAAATATTGATTTAAAACTTGTTGTCTATTGTATTCTATTATATTTTTTCCCTGTTGAAGACTAATGATAATTTGTTGTATATTATCTTAGTCATAATATTCTTTACTGGGCTAGTTGAGCTCACACTTTTCCTTTTTGTTCCATTTTTCTTCTCAGGAGGTGAGAATATAGCGAGTACGAGTCGGGGTATGGAATGAAGGTTCTAGAGAGAGTTGTTTAGTAGTCCTCACCATTTCTGTACTATGTATTGACAACTCAGAATGGGTGATGTATACCTATTTTGGGGGCGTCACAATGAATGATGCATGGGTAAAAGCCGCACGACACGTGGATATTGTGGAAAGAGATGTCCGATCTATGAAGGCTAAAATAGATGATATGAATTTCTCTTTTTGGAAAGCAATTGGGAGAACCCAACATCGAGTTTTGAATTACCCTGTACATAGCGGTCAACCTGAATTCGATATGGATCGAAGATTGATGATTCAGATCATGAAAAAGGAGTACAACGAGGCAGTTGAGGGAGGAATATGTCCTATAGAAAAATATATTCCAACGGTAGTGATAACGCCAAATACTACCCCAGACAAGTCAAAACCGGGTAGTTCGAGGGATAGCGGTTGTCATGACTTCCCAACAAATGAAGAACCCAAATGAAGTTATCACGGGAGATGGAGAAATCATGACGACCGGGGAGATAGAATCTTAAATGGAAGCAAGGTATTCTCAACTTTTCGTAATACCAGGTATGTAAATTAAATTTCGGGACGAAATTTCATAAGGATGGGAGATTGTAAAACCCCAAAATTTATGAAATAAAAGTATTCAATTTTTCTTATAATTACTATTCAGTAAATGGTTAAATTGATAAAAGTTAAAGTTAAGGGTGATATATGAATTTTTTTTTTCAAAATACATAAGTGGTTATAAAATATTCATTGTTGTCGGGGAATATTCGTTTGGTCGTGGAATATTCTTTCTGTCAGGGAATATTCGTACGACGGCGCAGCCATTTGTGGGCCCCATAACAGAATAATTATCGGATGAAGAAAACGACAAAATTAAGTTTTTTTATAAATAACGGTGTAATCGTTACCTGTTAACACTGTTGGAATACCCGGTTGGTAAAATAAATTAATACGCGTTCTTGCACAATAGCACACGGTATTACACAATATTTTTGAATTATTGATTCTTACTTAAGAATGCACTACTCAATAATTGTTACAGTAATTACTGTTCAATATTTTATTTTATTGATTCAATAATTGCTGCGTTGATATTTTATATTATTGTTTTTTCAATAATTATCACTGCACAATATTTCTCATTATCAGATCAATAATTCATATTATTTGAATAATATTATTAGATAGTATTATTGGCAATGTCTAAAAAGTTCTGTCAAAGAGAGGTTTGGTCACCTAATTGCGCGCCAGTAAGGAGAAATTCTTATTGGAAAGCCCCCTCTTTCTTGGGAACGGCCTGGTTGTCATAATTGTGTTTCTGTAATATTATTTGTAAATAATTAATTATTGATATATATGATAAGGAAATATTTATTTGATGTGGATATAAATGATGGATTTATTTATATGGTTATAAATGAAGCATTTAATGTTGAGGTATTTTATCAGTATTTTTGTCGGAATGAAGGTATTAAAAATTAAACCAGTGTTTTTGAGATATATTGCGTGAGTTATAATTTTTAATCCGACCGTTGGATCGTTGTAATTTTTGGATATGTTATACATATATAAGTTGAGTATATGTCCACAAATTTTGAACCGTTAAAAATGAACGTATGATTTGTTATGAATTTTAAGAGGTGAATGGTGGAAAATTCTAGAATTGAGTGGGCCCCACTTGTGGTTGGTGAAGAAATATGCTGAATTTTATTTCAAATGTGGTGGGTAGGAATAGTAGCAGGTAAAGCCATTAGGTTGCAGGTCAAGTCTGCTAAAATTTTCCTATAAATAGAGGGCTAAGTTAGAATTGAAAATCACACCAGAAACATAAGTTTTCTCCCTTTCTCTCTCTAGATTATTGAGTGTATTTTGTGAGTATTTAGATACTTGGTGAGTTGATATTCATCAGTGCAAATTTCCTTCAGTGTCATATCCGATATCCAGTCAGAAGTGCTACTCTTTTGAGGTAAGGGATAGTAAGAGATTTTAAGGGTTATTATATTTTTCAGTTCGTACTTCTTCTGACCTTCAGAAAATTCTGGAAAAATTTGAAATGATATGTTAATGAGTTTTTGATTGTGTCCAAAAATGGTGATTTTTGGATGTATAGATTAAGAGTTATGAATTTTATGAGAAAAAGACTATTTTAAAAGTAACCGCTTATAATTTCTTGTGGTTAACTCCAAAATTGATGAAATTTTTATTGGGAGTACATCTATATAATATTAGTGTACTCTGTGAATTTCGGAGTTTTTGGATAAAAGTACAATTTATGATAAATATCTAAATATTCGGCGGTTTTGGCCATATGAAAAATAGTAAATGAATTTTAAAAATTCTAAGAAAAATATATGTTCAATATGGGACTATATTCTGCTAAATTCCAGAAAAGAAATATTTTTGGAACTGATTTGGTATTTTTCATGAAAATGGACTAGTTATGAATAAATGAGTTAAATATGTTATGTGAAGGAAGAAAATTGGAAAATATGATTTTATGGCTTGGAATCATATATGTGGTATATGTAGATTTTTTATGAGGATTTTGGTTATTGGTGATGAAATATTATAAATTTGGCATTTTATGATGATTAAATGCATTATTTAGTAAAGTGTAAACAATTAAAATAAATTGTTTATAAGTTTAAGAAATGTTATTCTTTCAATATCATTATACCGAAATATTGGTATGGATTTTATTGTGGAATTTCTACCTTTTTGTGTCAGGGTTATTATTCATGAGTTACTATTCATGTGTTAATATTTACGAGTTACTATTCACGGGTACTATTCACTACAAAATTGGTTTATTTTTCTAACCAAATTATATTTGATTTATGAATATTACTCTGGAGATTAAAACTATATATTGATTATATTGATTTTATTATCATATATAACATTTTTATAACCCTGATGTTGAAATTCTCTTTCACTTGAGTATAAAGATGGGTAGATTATTAGGTATGATCATGACTAGGGTTCTCTTTGGTCAGTAGTGAAAAGTTGAATTGTGACTGGTATGATCATGACCATTGAATTTATAATTGAATATCTTTAGCTTAAGTGCAAAGTTGAATTGATCAACATGGTTATAATTATTGTTTATATAAATTCTGAAATGATTATATATTTCTTTGAGATATTAATATATTTGGCCTGTAGTGTAAATATGAACTGTTGAGGAATATCTTTGGCCTGTAGTGCAAAGATGAACTGTTAATGAATATCTTTGGCCCGTAGTGGAAAGATGACCTGTTGTTGAATATCTTTGGCCAATGGTGCAAAGATGAACTGTGGATGAATATCTTTGGCCGTAGTGCAAAGATGAATTTATTAGTATGATTATGAACAGGAACTGTGATTTGGTATAACCATGATCTTTGATGTTTCAGGTAAAGACATGTGATGAAAATTATATTCGTCCTGGGTACGAAGAGGAATTTAGAATTACAATTATGATTATGAGATATTCATATAATTGTGGAAAGGAAATGTTGATTGATGTTACAGGGATAAAAAATTATTGGTGGACTTTTAACATGGAGAAGATAATAGCCTGTATTGTCTATTTGACTCTTCTAATGGATTGCTCGTTCTGCTGCAACTATGGTTGAAATTTTTATCATCTACCATATGTTCTAAATCTCTGATTTATTATTGATGAAGGCTATTGATAATTTAATTATCTTTAGTCATGATATTCTTTACTGAGCTAGTTGTGCTCACCCTTTTGTTTCACAATTCCTTTCAGGTAATAAAAGTGTAGTTGGGTCGAGCGGGGGTAACAAGGGAATAGAACGGTGGTCTCTAGCTGTGGAGTTCTCCCTAAAAAGTATAGACAAGTGTGTTTTATACATCTTTTAGTAGTTATATTTGGTGAATCATATAGGGAGAGGCGAACCCAACGTTGGAAAGGTGTTTTACCACTATCATACAAGATGTCTAATGACATACAACCTCGTGTCATCATAAGATATGGTTGTGCTCATCCACTTGCTGAGTATATTTACGAGCACTACCTATATAATCTTGGTGTTTGTTTGAAGTATAATTCTCAATTTGAGACAGTGGAGATAATGATAAATCAATAGAAGACTCACCATTGGGAAGAATATGATAGTAATCTTCTCGTTTTTATTTGGGATCTATTGGGTCAACCAAGGATAATTCTGTAGCCATATGATATCTATCATAACCTAGAAGCATGACCTCCCATGTACGAAGGTTTCCTTGAGCACTTCCCAATGATTTTAGTTTCTAAAACAGTTTTTGACTATACCTTTATGTAAGGTGTCACTGTGAGGTGCTGTCCACGGTTGGGACATGTGTCACATTTGGTATATATTGTATCCAAACTCACAGTATATGTGTTGTTGTATTTTGCACGACAATTGTTGTAATAGAGTTTTAGTTGTTTTCTGTACCATGTATTTGGCGACTAAGAATGGGTTGGATGGAATGGACCTATTTTGGGGTTTTCACACATACTCTGTATTTCATTGTGTATATATTGAAAGGAAAGGATTGAGCTTCTTCTTTGTGATTGATAAAGTAATACAATATCAATAGTATTGTATTGGAGAGAAGATTGAAGAAACTAAAGAAAAATTGCGCGATCAAAGAGATTCTTTTTCAAGTTCAGGTAATAGCGATAGAATTAATGAGTTCTTGCCATGTGAACATTCGAAGATTTGCAGTTGTTTTTTTTTTCTTTTTTGCGCCAGATTCGTAAGAATGGATGTCAGTGTAAAGCTTTAATTCTATGATCATAGCTGCAGGAAAAGATGATGAGGGAAAGGATACTATATTAAAAAGTAATAAAGCCCATTATCTAGCTCATGATTATACTACCACTTTCTAATTATGCCACTTTCATGAATGATGTGCAGTACTACCTAGATTCTTTTTTTTATTAATGCAAGTATTATCATCCTGCAAACTAGAATTAGGGAGAACAATGACAGTTTTTTTTCTTTCACTGTGACGGTTTTTTTTTGATGCATGTTCAATTTTTTTTAATACTAAATAATGATAATGTAACCTGCAAAAGCAAATCCAAAACCGTGATGGATTTTATTTTAATTTTTTTAAAAAAAAATATAAAAGAAAGACTTACTTTTAAGGAACTTTAAGCGGCACTTCGTCCCGATCAATCAAACAACAAATCAAGCAAGTTACCATACTTGGACCATCTTGGGCGGGAGAACCCTAGTAGGGACCGAATTCCAGGATGGTTGAACCTTAGGAGGCTGAATCTCAATGTGGTCGAATCCCGAGGTGACCGAACCCTAAAGGGTTTTTCGTCGTTGGATAATTTTGTTTCTTCTTCTTTTCAGGTGTACGTAATCTCTCTTTTTTTTCGGGCTAAATCTTCTTATTCCAGTTCAGACTTTTTCGCACCGGCCATCGTCAAAAGAAGATTGTTTTCAAGACGACCTCGTTTATTCGGTATTCATAATTTCTCTTTTACCATGGTAAGTACTATATTTTGAATGTTTTCCACTTCATTTTCCTGTTTTATAGAATTCTCATATTAAATTGCCCTCGTTGTAGGCTAACTATGACCAACGTTCTGCGGACCCAAAAACCACTAAAGAAATCCCCTTCATTAGCGAGTGGGGAAAAGCTCCCTTCTTTGGGCCTTTTGACTATTTCTGGGAACGAATGGAGAATTTTGATTGTGCAAATTTTCATCCACCTGACAAAGGGGGTGTATTTCTATATGCTGCAACTGGTGAAAGTGCAGATAGTTTTCCCTACTCTGCTCATATCCTCCGCATGTGCATCGAAAAATAGGAGTATCATTTCAGTCCCATTCGCTTCCTGTCCGACTCATCTAGCCGTCTTCAGGGATGGCAATCTTGGACCGACGAGATCCTCGGGAATTCCAATTATGTCAAGTTGTTGGATAAAGCTGGGATTCTGCGTTGTGTTCAACTATGTAGGGATCTTCGTATCCAACAGGATTATGACGCCCTTACTTTATTGATTTCACGTTGATGCTCTTCTACATGTACATTTGTCACCGCTTGGGGGAAGTTCACCCCTACTCTAGAGGATGTCTATGCCATTTACCAGTAATTTTTTCTTCTGTTTTGTATATTAATCCTCATTTATTTCTTGGGTTATGTATTTATTTTGAACTATATCTTGTAGCCTTCCTGCTGCTGCTTTCAGCTTCTTGTGGTTCATCCAACATGTCCTCTAGGGATACCGAATGTGTCGCGTATTTGACAGAAGCTTTCAAGCGGGCTTCTAATTACACCACGAGGTTCCAAGGCAATATAATCCTTTCAGACTTTGAGACGCCCAACCACCCGGAGACTTCCTGGCTATCTTGGGTCCGTTATTTCTTTCGAGATTACAAGCCTGGCCACTGGAATAGTTCTGTTTATAGAGAGTTCGTTCTTGCTCTTCATAAGGAACCTTGTCCTTTTCCTTTAGCTGCTTATCTGGCTATGTGGTTGTCCCACTTTATCTTCTCTGGGTTACCTATAGACGGTCCCTCGACCCGTATTTTTAGCTTAGTGGCTTTGTTGTCTCGGGGTCTGGATGTTCCTCTTGCTGCTCTCTTTTTGGGGACCTTGTATCGTCGTTTGGATGAAACTGTCCTTGCCATGAGAGAATCTGTCGAAAGGTACCCCTTTTCAGTTTCAATCATTTATTATATTTATTATATATATATATATATATTGCTTATCAATATTTCTTTCATTTATTCAGGTATGACGTGAATTGCTTCGTTCCTATGTTTCTTTCTTCAGATCTTCTTTTTCGAGCATTTTCGGGCCATTCTACATCTGTGCACTTGTCCCAGAAACGAAGGAAATATCTATCCCCTTTTTCATCGCCCAGTAATGTTTCCCGCAACGCTCGCTGGATTGATCATAGGATTACTTTAGATTTGCGACTTTATATTGATAACTTTTCCTATTTCACTGCCCATCCGTTCACCATTATTCCAGAGGGAGGTTCTTTGCCTCGTTTATATAAGAGAGACTTCTGTTATTTTTTAAATATCAGGGAATTGACTGGTTCTTCACTTTCTTGGTTCATATTTCTCCGAGCTGCGGAACTTCCCTATCTTGTTGAAGACGATGCTTTTGGAACAGTACTTTATTCTCCTCATAGAGTCATGAGGCAGTTTGGATTTGACCAGAATCAAACTTTCGGCCGCTCTTACCAGGGGATTACGAGAGTGCTCTCCTCAATTTTGTCCCCACATCATCCTCATTTGCATGGGAGTTTCCAAAACCATCTACTGCTCCTTATGACTCTCTTCATTTTGTTATACCAGATGATTCTCGACAAGGGCTGCTATACTACTTTTGAAAGCAACTACTCGCTCATCAACCTTAAAAAATGGCAGGATGATACTATGATTTGTTCGCCGCCAATTTCTCCTCTCAAACGTCTTCAATGGGCCAGAATGTTATGTTCTCCTAGAACTAATACTCGTTCGGAGCGTTGGCCAACTAGTAGTCGGCTTCTTGAGCGTAAGGCTTTAATGTCTAAGTCTCTTCCTCCTCAGTCAGCAGATCCAGACGTTCCCCCCGTACCGGTCCCTACTACTTCCTTGAATCTTCCATCATGGGTTTCATCTCAGATACCTTCTCCAGTTCCTCCCTAGGGATCCTTTGCTGCCGAGGAAATCAAAGTTAGTTCTTCTAAAATGAGAGCATCTGCTATTATTAACTCAGAGGTGATGCCCCCTACAGATTCTACTGTGGTTCTCGCTAGTCGTTCTGTCACTAGACGAATGCCAAATGGGAAAACACTTATCTTAAAGCCTTTGGCAAAGCGGCCCCTTGATAACACTAGCTCCAGTATGCCGGCAGCTAAGGATCCAGTCAAGAAACAATGCATACTTTTGGTAAAATTTGTAGCATTTTCATTTTTCTTTCAACCATTCATACATCTATTTTCATCCCCCCTTTTTGTCATTATTTTCTTATTTTTCAGATTGCCGAGGCTGATGAAGAAAATGATGACGTTCTTAATGGGTTTTCTGCGGGTGCTGTAAGTGAGACGGTCGTGGCTTCCACTACTCGTGGGCCCCCTTAACCTATCACTGTTGCCATCGAGTCTTCTTCACTACATGATGATCGTGTTAGTCTTGATGCTGATGATTCTTTATCTGATGTGAGTTCGGGTCATGTTATGGGTTTTACAACTCTCTCTTCACTTCCTCTTATAGCTGCTCCTCATGAGAATCTAGATGGTACCGGTGAGGATCCTATTTTCTCGAGGTAGAATCCATCTGAACTTATTGCTAACATTCCGCTTTTAGTGGCATCTCATGACTCCTTATTCATCAGTGTGAGTATTTTCTTTAGTTGACATATACATATTTTCTTTCTTTCTCTATAATATATTATGTTCTATCATTCATTTTTTTTAGATTGAGAAGAAGGATTTGCCTTTATCTGTTGAGTCACTTGCTTTATTTGATACTCTTAATCCGGGTGTCGTCACCTTGCCGTCTAGTGATGACCTTGGTTATCCTCCTACTGACCAGGGCTTCAAGGATTTATCAGCAACACAACAGCCACCTGTTTCTTCATCCTTTGTTAAGGAGTCATCAGCAGCACATCAGCCACATGTTTATTCATCCTTTGTCCCGAGTGATTTTATGGTTGCTTCTGAAGTGGTTCCTAATAGAGTTTCCTTCAATCCAAGTGGAGATTTTATTTCTTGGAGGGATTTTCAAATATCCTCTTCTAGTCAGGAAATTCTCGATCGTTTCTTAACTCGGTTTCCGCAAACAGTTGACCTTCTGACTATCCGCATGGCCCCCATTCAGACTTTCTTTTTGGATCGACTTGCTAGCCTTATTCTTGAATTGCACAGTCTTTCTTTCTATTCTTTGCGAGCCGAAGACTTAGATATATTTAGTAGTGAGCTTAATGACTTCTCCACTGTTGGCTTTGATATGTCTCCCTTTCGAGCTCGGTTGGATCTTCTTAGTTCCACTTTTCAGATCGTTGCACTACGGTCTGAGGTTACTATGTATCAATGTAAGAATAACTCATTTTCAGAACAACTTTCAGGTCTTGAGAAAACTGCAAACGAACTTGAGACCCAACTTCAGGGTTTAAGGTCAAATATCCAAACTTTTCAAAAGCTGAAAGCTGTCAATGTGAAGGCTCGTGACGCTGTCATTGCTAAATTGGAGGCCCTAGCTTTGCCCCCGCTTCAGTTTGATATGTCATGACCTTTAGATCACAACTTTTTGTATTTTTTTATTCCTGCATCAAATCTTATTTACATATATTCCCTTTATGAGAATAGAGTTTCTTTAGCCTTATTAATTGCCTTTAATTTGAATTTTTTTTAAGACTCAATGCTTAACATTGAATCTCAAATTATTCAAATTAATATTCTAACACAACAATTTGAATAATAAAAAGGCAAACATGAATTTTGTAAAAAAAACACATTTTTTTTTCGCAAACTAATACTTGAATCCATACTTTATAAAATCAAAAAAATATTCAAGTATAAGTGAAAGTTTGACATTTTATTGATAATCATGTTGATTTTAACGAAAAGCATAACGTTTTAGATTTTCATAAATCTTGCTTTTATCAGAGAAAGCATAACGTTCGCCACTTTTAGAGATAAAGTGTGACTTTCTTGGATTTAAGGACTTAAACTCATGTTCCTTAATTACTTTTAAAGTTAAAAGTATAACTTTTCTATGATGACTATCTCATGTATAATATTTCTTTACCCATTTCAGGTTCAATGGGCCTGAGATAGCATCTAATTCCACACGAGATATTTTGCAATATCCGCTTTCAGAGATCTCTCGCACCCTATACGAACCTTCCCATTTGGGGAAAAATTTGGTGGTTGGTGTTCCCCTCATGACTTGATTCGCTGTCTTGAGCACCAATTCCCCCACCAGAATTTGTCGAGGTATCACTGCAGTATTGTATTATTGTCGTTGTTTTTCATGGTAACGTTCTAATTTTTCTTTAGCTTTGTCTCGGAAGTCAGCTAAGGCTTCTAGAGCAGCTGGTCGGTTCTCTTCCTCGACTAAGCTTCAGAGTCTCATCCATGCCGAATGGATTTCTATTTCAGCAGGCAATACAGCTTCTTCACCATATACTAGCGCGTATGGGGTTTCACCTGTAGGCTTTCTTTTTGAAGTTCGATAGACCCATAGTGCTATTGGTAACTGTTCTTCCCATGTTTTCAGGTGATCATCAAGGGTTTTTGAGAGAATCTTGATCAAAGTTTTATTTGTGGCCTCTAGCTTGTCCGTTGCCTTTCGGGTAGTAAGGAGATGATTTGTAATGCTTTACTCTGTATCTATCTATCAGGCTCTTGACGTCCCTATTAATGAAGGGAGTTTCATTGTCTGATAAAATGATATTTGGGATCCCAAAACGATAAATAATATGCTCCTTGATGAAATTTGCCACTGCTGGTCCTGTAGCCCTCTTTAAGGGTATTGCTTCTACCCACTTTGTGTACATCTCAGTGGCGGTCAAGATCCAGATGTTACCCTTTGAATTGGGATGAATATGACCTATAAGATCCATTCCCCATGTATGAAAGGGCCATGGTGTTGCTAAAGTCCGCAAATCCACAGCAGGAGCATGAATCAAGTTTCCATGAATTTGGCAAACGTGACACTTCTTGGCAAACTCTAAGCAATCCTCTTCCATTCTAGGTCAGTAGTAACCATGATCAATCAACTATTTATACAACTTGGCTCCTCCTTGGTGTTCATCTTTATGCATTTGGTAAACCAAATCCTTGGCCTCTCCTAATTCCAAACACCGTAAGGGCTTGCTGTTAAACCCTCTTCTAAACAGCTCTCCGTTTTTGTAAGAAGAATCGTTGTGCTTTCTTCTTTATCATGACTGCATCCTTCTTTTCGACAGGAAGACTACCGCTTTGTAAAAACTCCATATATGGGATTCGACAGTCTGCTATGTCGTCGATGAAGGCACATTCCTCCTCTCCAGGGTATTCTTGGCACGAAAGACATTGTCGTTGAAGTGAATCTATTTCTTTCTTCATTTCGGGCCAATAATACCCTTTGAATTGCAACCTTCGATACAATCCAATATCTGCCAATCCGCAGTTTTCTTCATGTACCTGATATAAAATCCTACTTGCTTCATCCTTCGCCCAAACATCTTGTCAAAACACCATCTGCTTCTTTATGGTACAATACTTCTTTAATGATGTGGTATTTTTGAAGCTCCACCAGTGACATGTTCCCTTCTTTTGTTTGTAATTGATGAGAGATGTCATGTCTCCAATCTTCTGTCAAAACTTTGGGGAATAATTCTAGCACCGTGGTTGGGAGGATCCTTTTGATTACCTTCACATCCAAGTCTTCCCCTTTGACATACACTCTGGACGCTACTGTGGCTAATGCATCAGGTTGTCTATTTTGTATTCTTGGCACGTACTCAATCACTACCTTCTTGAAGGCTTCCATCACTTTTTGTGCTACAGTTCGGTACGGTGCCAAGATAGGTTCCTTTACTGAGAATTGACCTCTTATTTGTTGAACTATCAGATTTGAATCTCCCTTTACTTTAAGGCATTTGGCTCCCAATTCTCTAGCAGCTAATATCCCAATATGAATGCCTCATATTCTGCTTCATTGTTCGTGTAAGGGAAACCCAGTTTGTATGACAGGGCCACTTCCTTTCCATCCTTGGTAGTTAACACCACACCTGATCCTCCTTTTCCTTCTGCGGATGACCCGTCAAAGGCCAAGTTCCACCACTCCGAATCTTCACCCACCACGTCAATTTTTTCTACTTCTCCCCCTGGCAGATCCTCTGAAGGAGGTTCATATTCTCCATGTGGAAACTGAGCGAGCAGGTCTGCTAATGCTTGACATCTGATTGCCTTCGGTGTTACACACTTGATGTCATATTCTGAAAGGATCATCATCCATCTTGCAGGTCTTCCTACTAACGCTGACCTAGTTAGCAAGTATCGGATCGGGTCAGTTCTTGTTGCAAGTTTCACTTCGTGTGCCAAAAAATAATGACGCATTTTTTGTGCGACAAACACCAGTGCCAGACAATGTCTCTCTAATTGTGAATATCTGGTTTCTGGTCCCCTGATTATTCGGCTGATGTAGTATACAGGCTTTTATTCCCCATCTACATCTTGTGTGATCAATCCTCCTACAGACTTTGCGGTAGATGTGATATACAGCTGCAATGGTATTCCTCTCTGTGGTACTACCATCGTCCTCACCGAGGCCAAAATTTCTTTTACTTTCACGAAGGCTTGTTGTTGATCCTGCCCCCAGTCCCATTCTGTCATTCCCTTTAGCAATTTTCTGAAAGGTTCCGTGACTTCTGCTAATGCTGGCATGAATCTCCTCATGTAGGAAACTTTCCCTAGAAATCTCTTTAACTGTTTCTGCATTTTTGGTGGGGGCATAATTGTAATAGCTTTTTCCTTGTTTGGGTCTACTTCCAAACCTCTTTTGTGCACCAAGAAGCCCAAAAATTTTCAACTGTCATCCCAAAGGCACACTTTTTCGGGTTCATCTTTAACTTATACCTGCGACAACGTTCAAACACCATTCTTAAATCCTCTACATGGGTTGTCTCCTTTTTAGATTTCATTACTATGTCATCCACATAGTCTTCCATAATGTCATGAATCATGTCATGAAAGATGGCATGCATTGCCCTTTGGTAAGTTGCTCCCGCATTCTTTAACCCGAATGGCATTATTATATAGTAGAAATTCCCAAATGGGGTACAAAAGGCTGTCATCTCGGCATCCTCCACAGACATTTTTATTTGATTTTAGCCTACGAACCCATCCATGAATGACATCATATCATGATTTGCTGTTGCATCCACCAAAGTGTCTATATTGGGTAGCGGATACATATCCTTTGGGCGTGCCTTGTTCAAGTCTCTGAAATCCACGCATATTCGCAACTGCCCATTAGATTTCTTTATTGGTACTATGTTGGATAACCATACTGGATGTTGAATTGGTTTGATGAATCCTACATCTAACAACTTCTTTATCTCTTCTTTTATTTGTGTTTCAACTTTTGGTGCATAGGTGCGAGGCGCTTGCTTCACTGGTTTAGCTCCCGGGCTTAAGTTCAGATTATGCTCTACCAACTCCTTGTCAATCCCGGGCATCTCATTATAGTTCCAAGCAAACACATCCCTATACTCTCGTAGTAGCTTCACCAGCTCTTCCTTTTGGTTGGCGTTCAGCTCCTTGTTAATGTAATTCGGCTTCGACGTTCCTTCTCCTGTTGCTAGATCAACTTCCTCCAACTCATTCTGCTGAGATTTTGGTCGGTCTTCGAAACATTCCGGAGCTGGTTCCACCTTCTACTGTACGATTTCTTCCTTTTTATTGCTACTGGAGTGGGGGGCCTCTCCTGAGCCCTCAAGTTTGGGTGTACCTTTGATCTCATCCCCCTTGCACCATCACAAGCGAAACACTATCTTTCCATCGGGTTTGATTACTCTTTCCCACTTTGTCTTCTGTTCTTCTTTTCTTTTATTTACTTTATCAGCTTTCGATTGGGCTGTTCGTTTAGCATTGATTATGTTTCGGGCATCCTCCGAGTCTGCTGCCCGCTTCTTCGGATCTTTTTTTTCTTTCTCTACATCTACTAATACATGTTTCTTATTTTTGAAACATTCACCTTGTTCTAAAGTCTGCTTCTTTTCCTTTTTCACAGGTACAAACTTGTCCTTCTATACATCTTCCCAGCTTGCTAGTTTCAAAGAATCAGGCTTGGCAATATGTTTTTCTCCTTCTTCGGCAACATCATCGAAGAAAGTTGCTTCAGTGATATGTGCCTCCTCTGGCCCAAAAGGATTTCTTGTTGCTGGTACCTTAACCTCCTTGCCTTTCCAAATTGCCTTCATGCACTGGTGAAAAACTGATGGTACCACCCCATAATCATTCTGCCAAGCTCTTCCTAGCAATACATGATATGCTGCGTCAACCTCTGTTACATGAAACATCACAGGTCCCCGGATCTTCCCCACTTGCATATCAACCTTGATGTATCCGAGGGTTCTCGTGCTTTGATTAGCGAACCCCGTGATGTTTGTCTTTTCCTTTACGATCTTCTTCTCTGGCATTCCTAAATGTTTAAAGACAGTATAGGGCATGATATTTACAGACGCTCCATTATCGATGAACGTTCTCCGTACTTCTATGCCATTAATTATTGCTGTCACATATTGTGGTCTATTATGTGGATATCTCACCTCTCTATCAGCCTTAGAGAAAGTGATTTTGTTCTCTTCCTCATCCAACGTCTTCACAAACCCTTTGTTGATTGCTATGCAAGTCTCTTGTGCCTCGACAGCTTTGATAATTGACTTGGTCGCTTCTATCCTTGCTTCCTTGGTAAATCCGATCTGATCAAAAAATTTCCTGAACTTAGCTCCGTTCATCAATGCAGTCACCTGCAGACCTGGATCAGAATTGTCCTTCATCATTTCTGTGTTCTCCATCATCTCCACTTCTCTTCCCTCTAGTGATTTACTATGAGTAATAGTGTTGCACATTTCTTTCCCCTTGTGGTTAGGAAGTGGCTTGTCCAGTACGTTGTTTCCTCCTTCTATTTCAATTTCTCCTGCCGCCAATTTCTCATGGTAGATCCTTCGTAGACTATAACAATCCACAGTGGAGTGTCCGTCGTACTGGTGGTATACACAAAAGTCTGGTCTCCTCTTTATTTCTTCTGTTATAACAAATCTGGGCCTTGGAGGTTTTACAACTCCATGTTCTACCCATTGCTCGTACAAATCCCTAAATGCCTTCTCACTACACGTAATAACCCTTGGGATTGGAAATCTCGAAAACTTTTCTCCTGGTTTTCCATGGTTCCTTTCATTCTTTCCACTCTTTTCCCTTTTGACCCCTTGTGGCTTTTGCTGAGAATTTGCCAAAGCCACAGTAGCGGTTCTTTTGCCCTTCCACGTAACGGTCGCATAGCTTGCAGGAAAAGTCATAATCCCCCCCAAGTCTTGTGCAAATGTTGAGAGTGTTGCAAAAGAATCACATGCTTTAGTGACCAAGTGGGGCTTAAAGGTATCAAGGGCACCATTATTGCATATGCTCACTAGATTCTTCTCCTCAATCGGCTCCACACATTTTTGCGCTTGAGCCCTGAATATGTCTACGTAATCTGACAGCTCCTCATTTGGCTTTTGTTTGAATCTCATTAACTCCACGATGGTCACCTGTTTCTGCATATAAAAAAACTTCTTAAAAAATTGTAACATCAAATCGTCCCAATCTTGGACTGAGCCTTTCTCTAGATTGTAGTACCAACTGAAGGCACTATCTGTCAATGTTTTATTGAACTCACAGAGCAAAAGGTTGTGGTTGATTACTTCATCATAACCCAACCACGGAGACATCAATTCTATAAACCTGGCTATATGTTCTCTCGCATTCTCTTTCTCTCCATTGTACTTCGAAAATTGTGGTGGGTGCTCAATATACCCTGCTGGGTAAGGCTATCTCCGTATATGTGTCGGATATGGTGGATTGAAGTCCAATTCTGAGGGTTGGTTGTCTGTCTTCGGAGTTGATTGATTACGTCAAACATATCATCCTTTGTCACATACTGACTTGTTGTATGGACTTTCTGAGGGGTTGTAATGTATTGTTGCGCTGGCGGTGTATATGGTAAAGATATCGGCTGGTGTACACTTGCATCATTCAAAGCTTGCAATGCTTGTACTTGTTGGCTTGTTTGTTGGGCGTCGCTTGGTATAGTCGGTATCTGCACTTGTGAAAATGTTGGGAATGTGGTGGGAATGACGACTGGTTAAGGCTGGCTTGTTTTCACTCTGGGTTGTGGTACGTCACCACTGGTTTAGGGCTCTAAATGGATGATTGGAATCGGCTGGCTCTCCGTTGCTGGAGGCACCTTCTGATTGTTCTTGTTGACATCCGCTCCTGCTCGTTCTACCTACGAACTTCCTGGAAACATAACTTTGAAGTTTGGATTCTGCATTAACTACTGACGAAAATTTCCCATCTCTTCCTGTTGCTTCCGCATTTCTGACATCATTGCCATCATCATCCCTTGTTCTTCTCTTGCCTCCTTTAAGGCCTTTAACATCTCCAACTGCACATCATTCATGGTTATTCGCTCTCCACTTGCTTCCTCACCTTGTCTTCCTGTGCCCATTTATCTGTCATTAGTTTGTTGTTGATCAACCATATGTGGTGATGTTGAACTTCCATCAGAAGCGTCTTCTACGAGGGGTTGATCGAGATCCAGATTCGTGCCTTGGAAATGTTGATTTGTCTGCCTCGGAACCGAATCCGGTGAAGTAATGCTAGGTGTTGGTGAAACTCTTCCTATAGTTCTCCCACTTCGAGTCGTGGGCATACCCTTCACGAATTCTACACCTCCCCAGCGGAGTCGCCAATAAATGTAAGTAAGGAAACCGTACCTTACTAGGGTTAGGTACGGTTGTGATTAATAAATAAATAATAAATTATAAACAGTTATGATTAAAAAAGTATATTATGAGTCAATATAGTTTATATATACTATATATTATTACTCATTATATTTTTATTGTAATATATATTGACTCATAATGAGTCCGGATCCCTATTGTATATGAGTCCGGATCCCTATTGTATATATATATATATATTCGAAAGTATAAAATATTAAAAAAAGTAGCTCGGAAACGCTGCCCGAACCCCTGCTAAATCACTGACAAAAGTTTCTGACTTCGCCAGCAGCGGGCCTTATTGTCCATTTCATTTCTTCCCCCCTTCGAATAATCCATTTCATTTCATTATCTCCCCTGCACACTAACAAACAAAGTCCTATTTTGCTTCTGCCCTAACCCTCGTCATTCCATTTCCGCGGCTGCAATAGAAAAGAAGATAGACTGCACATTAATTTCCTCGCCATTCCATTTCATCTCTTCCGGCTGCCTCCCTGGTTTCCAGCTTGAAGATTGTAAGTAAGGAAATCGTAACTTACTAGGGTTAGGGTTTCGCGTTGACTGAGGAGGAGAGAAATTCGCGAAGAATACGATCTTGATTGAGTGGTTGAAGAGGGGAGAAGAACAGGTAAGCAATTGCTCGAGTAACACGTGACAGAACTCTTAGGATTCAAGAGCCTTCTTCCTAGTCTCCAGTTCCGAGAGAATCAAAATTCCCATTTCTATTGAAATGAAATGGGGTATTTATAGAGTTTCCTGGAAAATGGTCACGTGCCTTGCACATGTCTGGGTCTTGTGCTTGGCATGTGATTTCAGAGGAAATTCAAAAAATACCTTTATTTACTTAAGTAATGCCTAAATCATCCTGCCCTTCTAGCCACCAATCCAATCCCTCAATTAATTCACAAATGAGTCGTCTCCACGAGTCTTCTGCCTCGGGACACGTGGAGACTTCTCTTGGTTCATTTAATTCTTTAGATCACACGTAAGCCCTAATTTTATATTTGGGCTCACAAAGATGAAAGTAGTCAAGTAGAGATTCTTTACTTTATTCAATCTCTATTTCAAGTCTTATATACTTTTTATAGGTACTAATTTCTCTTCTTTCTCTAATTAATTTGTATATATCAGTATATATATAGTATGTATGTGCAGAAACAAATTAGGGTTTAAAATTATTGATATGAGGAGTTATCAATTTGATCTATGTTTGTTTATGTGTTATAATTTGTCGTTGTGTATTTGCGATGTTAGATTTGCTTTTATTGAGATTTATATGCATCCCAAGTCCCAAATAATGCTAGGAATTAGGATTGGTGGAGATAATGGACTGTTTCGTAAATACAGTGGGATTGTGGACCTATGGTTAGTAGTAAGTGTGTTAATATGACGTTGGAAGTAGTACTTTAATAAAAAAAATGCGTGTTAAAATAACAACATCAGTCCACTTTAGATAATAAAAACTACTGTTCTCAGTTAAAGGTTGCAATCTTTATATTTTCATTAGGAGTTTCTATATGGCAAAGATTTGTGCTGTCATAAGTAAACTTTCACATTAATTAAGAAAATTAAAGTAGAAGAGAAAGTATAAAGTATAAAGTTCGTTCCAGAAATTACCAAGTGTATGCGGCAATCTTTTTTTTCTATGTTTTGTTGTCTTTGTCAAAACAAATTCTATTCCTATATTATTTTTGTTTTAGTAAAAATATGTTTTGTAATGGTGGACGAATATATATTTTTTGACCCCCAAGAATAAATACTGGCTCCGTCCTTGGACAAAACAAACATGAATAATCCTAGGTTTAGTAGTTTTGGAATTATAATTCATAGAAATATAGTTCTTAAATTATAATCATTGCAAACAAACATGACCTAAAAGTATACATGCAACAAACATCATTTTATTATGCATAATTGATTTCTTGTTTAACACATATATATGCAACATGTCTATAATTTTTTTATAGTTATATTTATATAATTAGTCTTTGAAAATTACTCCATAATAATATTACTTTCACTCAAAAAAAGTAATATATTGAACTTATAATTCTCATGTTTACCCGTATCATTTTATATCATTATATCAACACACATATCTAACAATAATATTAATTAAAGTATCTATTATTTTATGTTAAATTTAAAATTAAATAATTTTAAACCATTCAAATATGTTCTCATATTTATGGAATGGATAGAATTCAAGTATGAAAATTGAAAAGTGATATAACTATAGTTAAACAAAACAAAATAAATAAAACTCTAGAATAAGGAAAATGACATACTCCATCAATTCCACAAAAAGGTTTCATCTAAGAAAATTGACCAATTATGACCAATTATGTATGTGAATGTATTTGAGCGATTTTATGTGAATAATGCTACTATCACATAAAAAGGTTCATATACACTCACATACATATTGATATGCCCTATATGACTTTCTTTGGACGTGGATTATATCAATATACATGTGAGCAGTTTTTATATGATAATAGACTTATTGCTCATTAAATGAGCTGACCTGGCGTTAAAATAAAATAAAATAAAATATTAAGTTATAGTTTTTAATCCGAAATGTATAAAATTAAGGATATTATTCTTTTTAAAAAATGACTATTAATCTCATTCTTAATTTAATTAATAAAATGATGATCATAGTTAATTTATAAAATTAAAATAAAAATAACTGTAATCGACTATTGACTAGTAAATCGATAAAAGATAAACAGCAGCTAAGAAAGATAAGCCAGCAGCCCCCAAAGCAAATAATTCCCTCACTCAGTCACTCTCATCATCACCAGAACCCTAAACCTCGTCGATTCCTTTCTGTTAAGAAAGTATAACGAATACAGAAAAATAGGACCAAGGATTGACACGGGAAGTCCATGTCCTTAAGGTGTTTATTACCCCTTACAACCAAGGTTTGCTAAAGGCTACTAGCAATATACCTCCAGGATTAATGTCACAACCTATTTTTGTTCTTAGTGATAGCAAATCACCATGAACCTCAATATATGCTACTGTGTAAAAATGATAGAAGAAAGAAGATGAAGATTATTCAGTTTTGTAACTGAAATGTGAGTTGTGCAATATAAATGATATATTAATCACATATCAGTTTTGCATCCCATAATGATTAAATAAAAAACTGTTTAATCATTAATGAATTTAATTAATCTGGTTCAATGCAAAAAATAGGCTCTTGGCTCCTAACGACGATGTGCACGTGCGAAGTGCAAATTGCGCCTAAAGTGTCAATGCGACCCGAACCCGCACCACGGCCCCCGGGTCACGGGACGCGGGCGCGGGCGGGTGGTGCTTTGCACCACGTCATTGTGACCAACTCCAAGCCTTTCCTTTGGTACCAATAGTGAATTAAACTATTCCACATATACTTATAAAGTATTAAATAGTTTTATTCCTACTCAATGTGGGACTTAAAGAAAATAGTTTTCTTAAACAACAATGAACCTTTTCATGTACTCCACTTTGGATACAATTAAAACATAATATATAATTCCTACTTGAATTATATATTACTCTCTTTTAATCTCCTTGTAATAGACTATCAAATGCACTTTTAATTTTATATAAATTCAATCAATTAATGGGTCTAAATTAATCCCCAAATTGATCAAACCCCATAAAAGAAAAGGTGCAATTAACAATCCCCCATTTGTTTGAAAAACTACTTTTCTTCAAACAATTCTATATCTATCAACTCCAAGATTTGTATGCATAATAGAAGGTGTGACGAACATTGAACCTTCTTTTAGTATAAACAACTCAAATTCGTATCAAAATAGATGGTGTCCGTAGATTGAACCTCTATTTCAAATGATATGACCGGAGCTATCATACACACACAAACCTACCTTTACGGTGAGCATAATAATTACTTTGCACTATTAAAGCCCTGCGCAACATCCTGTTTCTTGAACCTCTAAGAGAGTAAACCAGAACTCTCTATAAGAAGCGGCTTCACTTCTAGTTCATATAGGCAAAATGTTTCTCTAACACTCCTGTTGCTATAAGTGCAACACTTTGTTAAGAGCATGGCTCATCCTCAGTCATGAAACAGACGTTACTATCATATACTACATATGAGACCAAATTGATAGTAATACAGCCAACAACTGTGACTTATTTTTCCCATTGAACCTATAAACTAGGGGTAACCTAGTAATAGGTTGGGTTCCCATCACCTTTGGCTCAGAATGGTTTAAGTCCCATATCTCGTGTAGTCAAACTTATTAAATCTCTCGTCAGAGGCTTAGTAAGTGGATTAGCCAAGTTTCTACTTGACTTCACATAGACAATAGTTATGATAACATCATGTATCAATTGTCTCACAAATTCATGTCTTAGACCAATATGCCTAGACTTACCATTATAGGTACCACTATACGCTCTTGTTAGCGTAGCTTCACTATCATAATATAGTGAAATTGGAGGCATTGGATTTGGCCATAGATCTATGTCTAACAACATATTTCTAATCCAATCAGCCTCTTTTCCTACTTGAGCCAAAGCTATAAACTCTGACTCCATAGTAGAGTGAGAAATACAAGTCTGTTTCTTGCTTACCCAAGAAACAACACCACTGACAAGAGTGAAAATCCACCCACTTGTAGATTTATTATCTCCCACGCTATTAATCCAGCTTGCATCAGAATATCCCTCCAAAACACTAGGGAATTTATAGTAGAACAGTCCTATACCACTGGTTCTTTTTAGATATCCAAGTACCCTTCCAATAGCTTTCCAATGATCAATATTAGGACTGCTCGTATATCTACTAAGTTTAGAAACTGCAAAAGAAATATCTGGCCGAGTACAATGCATAGCATACATAAGGCTACCAATAGTACTTGCGTATTCTAGCTGTGCAATAGCTCTACCCTCATTTGCGTTGAGTTTAACTCCATTCTCAAACGGAGTATTCACCTCCTTGAACTCGAGATGACTAAACTTAGTTAATATTTTTTCAATATAGTGAGATTGATTCAATACATAACCCCCACTATGTTTTTTAACTTTGATGCCTAAAATAGTATCTACTTCACCTAAGTCTTTCATCTTAAAGACAGAGGATAAATACTTTTTAGTCTCATTTACTCCAACCATATTCGTACTGATAATCAACATATCATCTACGTACAAATAGACTATCACCATATAATCAGAAGTGGTTTTGGAGTATAGGCACCTATCTGCACTATTATATTTAAATCCAAAGTTTAAAATAGCAGTATCAAATCTATCGTGCCACTATTTTGGTGCCTGTTTTTAGACCATAAAGAGACTTAACTAATTTACATACTTTAGCCTCATTTTCGGGAGCAACAAACCCTTCGGGTTGTTCCATATATACTTCCTCATTCAAATTGCCATTCAAAAATGCAATCTTTACATCCATTTGATGAACGTAAAGATCAAACAATGAAGCTAAGGCGAAAAGAATTCGAATGGAAGTAACTCATGCTACCAGTGCATAAGTATCAAAATAGTCAATACCCTCTACTTGTCTAAAACCTTTTGCTATTAATCTTGCTTTAAAAGCAGAAATAGTACCATTAGTGTTATACTTTGTTCTAAAAACCCACTTACAACCTATAGGTTTAGAACCTCTAGGTAAATCTGTCAATACTCAAGTATTATTTTCCAAGATTGAATCAATTTCATCATTTATAGTTTCCTTCCAAAAAGCAGCATCCCTAGAAGCCATAGCTTCTTTAAATGATTTAGGATCAGTCTCAAGACTAAATACATAGGGTATTTCATTTACCACCTCATTATTTTGGTCCCCTTCCACCAAAAATAATAGAGACTGTGATGAAATGAAATCATCATCTAAATCTTTATATTTTCTAGCTCTAGTACTCCTTCTAGGTCCACTTGGTTGAATTAGAACACTAGGTTCTTCAACCTCAACATTAGACCTTGTAGGACCTCTAGGCTCATCAAATTTAGGCATTTCCACATTCTCAACATCTTTTGAGAATTTATTTTTAAAAAATTCCACATCCCTGGACTCAGTTATTATATTAGACTCTAAATCAAGAAGCCTATATGCTTTACTATTCTCAGCATATCCAACAAATATATACTTCTAATAGCTCTAGCTCCTAACTTAGTCCTTTTAGGATCAGGAACTCGAAAATAAGCTATAAACCCCCACACTTTAAAATAATTTATGTTAGGTTTTCTGCCTTTCCATATTTCATAAGGACTAGTTTTAATTACAGAACTAGGAATCCTATTTAAAATATGACAAGCAGTAAGAAGTGCCTCACCCCATAAATTATTTGGCAAACAAGCATGATTTAACATACAATTAATCATATTATGAAACACACGATTTTTTCTTTCTGCTAAACCATTTTGTTGAGGTGTATATGCTGCACTTGTTTGATGTATAATGCCATTTTCTTCACAAAATGCATCAAAAGCATTCAAACAATATTCAATTTTAAGTGTCATTCAAT